>CM076580.1:1598723419-1599995468 GCA_034641835.2 Pinus albicaulis
TATTATTATTGTACCCTTTTAACCCCCATTTTGTTATTATTGTGTCCTTAAATTATTATTGTTAGGTCGGCTAGGATTACATTGTGGCCCACTAGGATTACATTATGGCCCCATGGACTCCTATATATAGAAAGGAGGTTTTGTAAATTGTATCATCCAAGAATTGTTCATTTATGTAATGTATTGGAGGTTTACCCCTCGAAGTGGCTTATTTCTAAGGCATTGACATCTCTTTTCTTCTCTTTTTGGAGCTGGTTACTCAACATTTGGTATCAGAGCTTTGGATTCTAGGGTTTCGCTGCTCCAAAAAGGTCATCATGGAATTTTCGCTATAACATTTTTTCTACGAAGTTTCAGAAGCTGAAATTTTTAGGGTGAGAAGCCGAAATCCTGAGGAATATTGTCTAAAAATTTTAGAGCTTGGTTCGCAATATTTGCGGAGATATGAGCTGTGGAAGTTAGGTCTTTTTTTAGGCTCCTAAACAGGTCATCGTGGAATTTGCACTATAAATTTTTTTCTACGAAGGTTCAGAATATGAAATTCATATGGTGCGAAGCTGAAATCCTGAGGAAATTCATCAAAAAATTTCAGAGCTTGGTTCGCAACATTTTTGGAGATATGATCTGTGGAAGGTAGTGCTTTTCTAGGCTTCTAAATTTCATCTCAAAGAGGTGATCGTGGGAAAAGTTCAATAACGCTCTCTCTGGGCATCGGATTGGAGTGCCGTAAAAAAAATTTCGCAAGTACATAGACTGTAGTTTCTTGGCTATCAATTTCAGAGACAAAGGATGAAACAGTGACACGTGGCAAGTCATACAAGTTCACTCTACTGAACCAATCCATAATTAGGTCATTGTGGGAGATTGGACACAACTTTGTCTTGGAGAATCCAAATCAGGTCAGACCTGTGGCATTCGAAAGATAATTCAGAGGGCTACGTCAATACCAAAATTCAAATATTGAATTTTTTCGATCACATAGATAATCCAATTTCAATATCGAGCTCCTCAAAAGCAAGAAAAAGGTGTGTATTTTTTTTTTCTGAATTGCATAAGTCTTGTTTGAAGAATCAATTTGAATTGATTCCAAGGGCATATTATAGAATAGATATCAGTATTGGGTTCTAAAATATGCCTCATAAAAATAATTCAACACCCATTAATCCTTCGGAAGGCTCTACTATGACTCATGAAGATGAAGAATTACAACATGATCTATCAAAATTACAAGAGCAAGTGCAACAAATTTCACTCTCGCAAAGAGCAACAAAAAATGAAATGGAAGTTTTGAAGAAAGGCATGGAAGAGAAGATGGATGGTTTGAAGAAAGGCGTGGAAGCTAAGATGGATGGCATGGAGGCTGGCATGGAAGCTAAGATGGATGACATGAAAGACAACATGGAAAACAACATGAAAAACATGAAGAATGATCTAAAAGTAGACATCGAAGGTTTGACCAAGTTGATACAAGAAATGTTTCCTAATGGTGAAAAGATAGTAGAAGAACCTCATGATGAGAACAAAATAAATGTTAATCGTGATTTCATAAACTCTAATGTTGGCGGGAAGAACCACCATATTCCAAAAATGGATATGAGGAAGTTTGATGGAAATGATCCTGTAACATGGATACTACGGATGGAGCAATATTTTGATCTCCATAATGTGAAAAACACACAAAAGGTACGCATTGCAACTTTACATTTAGAACAAAATACATTTGTATGGTATCGATGGCTTTGATCCCGTAAAAAAATTGTCACTTGGTCAATTTTTACGGAGGAAATGATAGCACATTATGAGGATACAAAGAGCAACACCTTCTTTACCCAATTGATAAATCTCAAACAAAAGGGTTTAGTGGGGCAGCACATTGAGAACTTCCAAAAATTGAATATAAGGGTAACTGATCTTACAGAGGAACACAGGATTGATCTCTTCCTAGGCACTTTAAAGGATAACATCCAACATGAAGTTCGTGTTTTGGAACCTGATTCATTGGAGAAGGCATTCGGGTTGGCAAGAAAAGTTGAATGTAAAATTATGGCAACAAGGAAGCCTACCACTCAATTCTATAAAGAAGGAAGTGTTGCTACGCCTAGATTTCCACAACCTACAAGGTTGACACCACAACAATTGGAAGAAAAAAGAGAAAAAGGGCTTTGCTACGATTGTGATAGAAAATACACTAAAGGTCATAAGTGTGCTGAGAAGAAATTATTTTACATAGATTGTGAAGAGGAAGAAGAAAATGAACAAGAAGAGGATATACACCAGAAACCAGCCCTAGAAGAGGAAGAAATGAATCCGACCATATCGTGTAATGCACTGGCAGGAATTACCACTCCTCAAACTCTCAAGATAAAAGGACAAATCAAGAAGAAAAAGGTAATAGTGTTGATTGATTCAGGTAGAACCCATAATTTTATTCATTGTAAGGTAGCCAAGGAATTAAATTGTTTCCTATACCCAGCACCAGAATGTCAAGTGATGGTTGCAAATGGAGGAACTATAAATTTCTTTGGAAAATGCCATAATATCAAGCTAACCAAGGGGGAATATGTATTGACTAGTCCAATGCTTTCCATTCCTATGGGAGGTGCTAATGTTGTACTAGGAGTACAATGGTTACAATCTTTGGGGACGGTAGCTTTTAATTTTCAAGAACTTTTCTTGAAATTTTTTTCAAAAGAAAGGAAGTCGAATTACGGGGTATTGAAGGGAAGCTTGGAAGGATAATAAGCTCTAATTTCATGACAAAGCTTCTAAAGAAAGAAAAATGAGGTGTAATTGCACAATTATGCTCACTAGAAGTTCCGACATCAAAATCATCTATTTCTGCAGATCTCCAACAAGTCTTGGACAATCATTCCAAGGTGTTTGAAACTCCCAAAGGACTCCCACCTATTCGTGATCATGATCATGCTATTCATTTGATTCCAGGAAGTGTTCCTCCAAACATCAGGCCTTATAGATATCCTTACTTCCAAAGAGCGAAATTGAACGTATGATTGCAGAAATGTTAGAGGCGGGTATAATTCAACCTAGTCAAAGTTCTTTCTCTGCTCCTGTAGTATTGGTACACAAGAAGGATGGATCATGGAGAATGTGTCTAGATTATAGGGAGCTCAATAAGCTCACCATTAAAGACAAATTTCCAATTCCTGTGATTGATGAATTAATGGATGAATTACATGGAGCAATTTATTTTACCAAGTTGGATCTTCGTTCAGGATATCATCAAATTAGAATGAAGACTAAATATATTCCAAAAACATCATTTCGAACTCATGAGGGTCATTATGAATTTTTGGTCATGCCTTTTGGCCTTACTAATGCACCTTCTACATTTCAAGGGTTGATGAATTCCATTTTCAAACCCTTCCTTAGAAAATTTGTGCTAGTATTTTTTGATGATATACTAATCTACAGCAGGTCTTGGAAGGATCATGTTGAACATGTTGACGAGGTGCTCAAACTATTGCAGGAGAAACAATTATATGCAAAAAAATCCAAATGTTTCTTTGGAGTACAAGAGGTGGAATATCTGGGTCATATTGTATCTCACGAGGGTGTTAAAGTAGACCCTAACAAAATTAAAGCCATTAAGGAATCGAAAGTCCCCACAACCATAAAGCAGTTGCGAGGATTTCTCAGGTTAAGAGGGTATTATCGCAAGTTTGTTAAGAATTATGGGAGAATAGCAGCGCCTCTAACAACATTATTGAAGAAAGATGCATTTTCATGGACTCCTCAAGCAACTAAGGCCTTTGAACATCTTAAAGAGGCAATGTGCCTAGCACTAGTCTTAGCTACGCCAGACTTCACAAAAACATTTATTGTGGAATGTGATGCCTCAAGAAATGGAATTGGTGCGGTTTTAATACAGGAAGGAAGACCCATTTCTTTTGAAAGTCATCCAATCAAAGGAAATTATTTAGATAAACCTATTTATGAGAAGGAAATGTTAGCAATATTGCATGCACTAAAGAAATGGCGAACTTACCTAATGGGGAGACACTTCAAGGTAAAAACTGATCATGATAGTCTTAAACACTTTTTGGAGCAAAGACTATCTTCAGAAGAGCAGCAAAAATGGGTCACAAAGATGTTGGGTTATGACCTTGAAATAATCTACAAAAAAGGAAAGCTTAATGTTGTTGCAGATGCACTCTCAAGAAAGAATGAAGAGGTGGAAGCATTGCTTTGTGCCATTTCTATTATCCAACTAGATTGGATAGCTGAAGCAAGAGATGAATGGAAGAAGGACAAAGATGTATGGACACTCATTCAAAAGTTGCAGCAAGATCCTAGTACATCTGATACATTTAGTTGGAAAAATGATCCCTTATGGTACAAAGATCGCTTATATCTTTGTAATAATTCCCAACTAAAAAAAAATATTCTTCTGGAATTGCACACTTCTCCTTTAGGAGGACACTCAGGATTTTGAAAAACTTTCCAGAGGGTAAAGAAAGAATTTTTTTGGGATGGCCTTAAATCTAATATTCAAAATTTTGTGGCGGAATGTTTGGTTTGCCAGCAGAATAAAGTGGAAAAAATTAAGACCCCGGGACTTTTACAACCTTTATCCATTCCAAGTCAACGTTGGGAGGAGATTTCAATGGATTTTATAATAGGTTTACCTAAGTCCGAAGGAAAGAGTGTCATCATGGTGGTAGTTGATAGACTTACCAAGTATGCACACTTTTGTGCATTATCTCATCCATTTAAATCAAGTACGGTTGCTACTACATTTATGGACAGAATTCAAAAGC
Source organism: Pinus albicaulis (assembly GCA_034641835.2). Taxonomy (NCBI): domain Eukaryota; kingdom Viridiplantae; phylum Streptophyta; class Pinopsida; order Pinales; family Pinaceae; genus Pinus; species Pinus albicaulis. The sequence goes on from CM076580.1 coordinate 1,598,728,198, forward strand.
TACATGGAAGCCCAAGGGTTATTGTGAGCGACAGAGATCCCATTTTTACTGGAAATTTTTGGACGGAGTTTTTTTCTTGTTTGGGTACTCAATTAGCTCATAGCTCATCTTATCATCCTCAATCTGATGGTCAAACTGAGATAGTAAATAAATGTTTTGAAGGATATATTCATTTTTTTGTATCTGATAAACAAACACAATGGGTCAAGTGGTTACCTCTCGCTGAATGGTGGTATAACACTTCCTTCCATACTGCAGCAAAAATGACCCCATTTATGGAATTTTATGGATATCATCCACCATCCATCACATCATCTTTAAGAGAAAATTCGAAGGTTCAAGCAGTGGAAGATCACATCGAGCATCAACAAGAAGTTCTCCAGCTCTTAAAGGATAACCTGAATTTGGCACAAAATCGAATGAAACAACAGGCAGATCAACATCGCAGCGAGAGAAGTTTTGATGTAGGAGATTGGGTATTTTTACGGGTACAACCATACAAACAAATGTCCCTCAAGCAAGCTAAGAAGGATAATAAATTATCGCCAAAGTACTATGGTCCTTACAAGGTGTTGCAAAAGATTGGTACTATGGCATACAAATTGGAGCTTCCTTCTTCTTCGTGAGTACATCCAGTTTTCCATGTTTCATGCTTAAAGAAGGTTATAGGTGAAAATCTTCTAGTTCAAACAATATTGCCAGAACTTGATGAGGAAGGAAAAATCATATTGGAACCTGAAGCGGTCATGGAAACAAGAACTCGATAACTACGAAATCGATAAATTTCAGAGTATCTCATCAAGTGGAAGAACTTACCCACTGAAGATTCTACATGGGAGGATGAGAATTTTATACAGAAGCACCCAGAGCTACTCAAGCGTTGAGGACAACACTTTTTTGAAGGAGACGGGCATGTTAGGTCCCTATATTACTAGTATAGTCCCTTATTGTTGTTAGTGTAACCCCCTTATTGTTATTATTGTACCCTTGTAACCTCCATTTTGTTATTATTGTGCCCTTAAATTATTATTGTTAGGTTGGCTAGGATTACATTGTGGCCCACTAGGATTACATTATGGCCCCATGGACTCCTATGTATAGAAAGGAGGTTTTGTAAATTGTATCATCCAAGAATTGTTCATTTATGTAATGTACTGGAGGTTTCCCCCTCGAAGTGGCTTATTTCTAAGGTGTTGATATCTCTTTTCTTCTATTTTTGGAGCTGGTTACTCAACATGTCATTCGATCTAGGTTGGAGCTATGAACCTTCTCTTTCTTTTAGTATCATTTTCATTTCATTTCTTAATTGGTGGGGTTTTGAACGCAAGGTAAATCTGTTGAAGGTGCGTTGCAATGCTGAAATGGAAGGCTAGATGCTGTACCAACATATAATACTTTTTGACTTTGAGTTGCATTGGGTGCAATTGTAATTTTTGTTTCTTGTTGTGTGCCCAAAATTTCCCAAGTTTTTTGTATTAAATGGATCCTAATGAAGCTTATGATTTTGTTTTAGGTATTCATTGGATCAAGATGATAATTACGTGATGAGAAAGAGAACATGAATAAAAAATATGATTGCCCTAAACGATCCGGGTACAGTAAGAGCTCTAAGAGATTGCGGGTTGCTTAAATACTTTCGATTGTCGGGGATGATGCAGCAAATGGAACTATTGGAGTTCCTAGTTTGTTCACGGGGTCTGGTATTTCAGGATTTTCATATTGGGGAAAATTTTCTCCCAATATTGGTGGAGGAAATTTATTTTCTCACTGGATTATCGAGGTGAGGTTCTCCCATTTCCCTTTCAAGATCTACTCTTGGAGGAGAGACAATGAGAGATTACATACTGCAACACTACCATCCTTTGAATGAACCAATTAAATATAGGAAAATAGATATCCGTGATGTGTGTGATTTTCCTTTGAGGACCATACTTTTTACTATTGCAAATATTTCCGATTCCACTACACTATATGTGGAGAATAGATCATACATGCAGTATGCACTTGAGTGTTTAGAACGAACATTATTTAACTGGGTTGAAGCTGTTCTCTTTTAGATGAAAGAACAACTGATCAAAGAAAAGGGAGGAAGGAAGAAGAATTTCAACTATGGCTTGATCCTGATTTTCTTCGCCTTAGAGCGGATTCCATTGATGCAGCCACAATCTATTACACTGGGCATATCTGACCCTAGAGATCCATGGATGCAGAGATGGGTTGAATTGATGTCTAGACATGCTGATCAATCGACCATCGTATTCTCTACTGCATTCTTCGCTTGGTTCAGATGACATATGATCACCATAGATCAGTATGCATATGCAAACGTAGATTTCCAAGGAGATCCAGACTTGATTATACCAGATGACGCTCAATGGGTTGCATTAGGTAATAATTTTTTGACCATGTTTTTTTTATTTTTCTAAGGTTTATACATGTTTTTATATTTTGATGTTTCCCAAGACTAAACTAAAGTTTTGATGTATACAGATTTGGGTTAGGTTCGATGAGTGGGTCAGTCAAAGGAGGGAGCAGATGATCCAATAGAGAGGGTTGTCGAGAGAGAATTCCTTTGGGATTTAGATATGACCGAGACTCTTGCTGAGCTACAACAACACATGGAAGGATTGACTTTTGGGATTCCAGATTGTCATATCAAAGAGTTACCTATGAGACTGCAATGCCACACTATTGGCATTCCTAACTATTGGATGTGGTTATTGCGTAGGGTAGCTAGATCAGTATCTTGTTATGACAAGCATCACTATTTTACTTTGAAATTTTGCATAAATTTTAAGGTCAAATGACCAATGTGTCTAGGGAATTTTTTTTGTAAAAACCTATAACTATATATCTATTTGTTTTTAGTGTTTTCCTATGTTTATTGTGAAATCCTATTCAATGATGTGATGCAAATTGAAAATATGTCTTTACATGTGTTGCAAATGTCTGTTTAAAACATAATTCGCTAAGGAATCAGTTAATGTCTTAAATTTTTTGGAAATGTGCTGATATTGAAAGTAATCAAAATGTCTTTCCAAAATTTGAACTCTTAGGAACATATGATGCAATGTTGGATTTCGAACAGTATAAATGCTAGTAAGTTGCAGTACAATAAGTTGTGAGTCTAATCTAATTATGATGTGGTTAATACCAAATGAAATGACATCAGAGAGAAGTTCGATCAATGCACTATACTCAACGATATTGTTTGTGGATCGATCGATACAAATCCATTGAAAACTCACTAACTCACCACTCGGAGAAAAAATGGTCCATTCTACAGAGGATAGGTTTTGCGTACTTCGACTAGCACCATCAGTGTACCCAAAAAATGGTTCCAAAGATTCAGACATATGTAATGAAATGTAAAGTGGATTACTAACTTCAAGAAAACTCTAGAAAAAAATACTAAGACAATAAATGAAAATAAAAATGATATATACAATATAATAAAAAAGTTTACTACGCTTAAATAAGCATAAAAATGTTTAAGATACAGCCCATTTCAAGGCTGCTCCAATGGAATTCCATCATAATCTACTAACTCGTAGGCACCCTTAGCCAAAACTCTTTTGACAATGTAGGGGCCATGCCATAACGGCTTAAATTTTCTTGTACCTATTACATCAGCTTCCTGATCATAAAGTAAGACTAGGTCACCCTTTGATAAAATGTGAGGCTAGACATGTTGGTTGTATTGTGCCTTAATTCATCTCTTATGCACTTTGTTGGAAAATGCGGCTTCACGACGCATTTCATAAAGATGGATGAGGTTAAAAATACGCACTTCTTCAGTGGAGGTGTCAGGTAACAAGTCAACAATGATTTGTCATGACGGTATTTCACATTGGATAGGCAAAACAGCTTCCAGTCCATACACCAATTTAAAGGGGGTAAATCTGGTTGAATTTCTCACCGAGGTTCGATATGCCCACAAAGCTGAGTACAAGATTAAATGCCAATTTCATTTATGAACTTCTATAATTCGTTGAAGCCTTCATTGAAGAATCTTGTTAATAGCTTCAAATTTTCCATTGGATTGTGGATAATAAGGAGTAGAACTATCATGTGACAGTCCTAATTTGGAAATCAACTCATTCATCATGTGATTGCAAAAATGTTTACCATGATTTGTGACTATAGCCTGTGGATAATAAGGAGTAGAACTATCATGTTACAGTCCTAATTTGAAAATCAACTCATTCATCAGGTGATTGCGAAAATGTTTACCATGATCTTAGATGACATGATGGAAAAAGAATAATTCAGTTATTTCGCCTCTGTTATTGAATGTAGGCATCGCTTTGGCCCAATTGGTAAAGTAGTCTACTACAACAATAATGTAACCATGCCCCCTGAACGAATGAGGCTTTCAGGTCATGAAGTCACTGCCCCATTTTTCAAATGGTCCCAAAGTGATAACAAGATGCATCAGCACTGGTGGTTTGCGTACTTTACAATCAAATATCTAGAAATCATGACAACTTCTAATCGAGAGGATGCAGTCGTGAAAGATGGTAGTCCAAAAGTAACCAGTGTGGAGAATATTCTACGCAGTAGCGTATCCAAAAAAGTGTCCACCACAAGCCCCATCATGACAATCATTTATAACTTTCTCAACTTCTTCATGAGTGAGGCACCTCCTTAAAATCATATCGACACCACAATGATAAAGCGTATCGCTGATGATCAAATAATCTTTGGCTTGGTATCGAATATGTCATTGTTGAGAGCGAGAGGTATCGGGCCAGAAAGTCTAGATTTGGAGATAAATGATAAAATACCCATACAAAGGTTTAGATAATCTGATTAGAAATAGAGACTCATCAGGAATTTATGGTTCCGATGTAGCTTCAATACTATCTGAAGGAAGGTCGTAGAGAAGCTCAACCAAAACTAAAGACTTCTTTGACTTGGATTTGATGAATTCCAAATCAAATTAATGCAAAATGATGATCCATTTTAAATATTTCCCCCCAGCAATTGACATGATAGAATGTATGTCATGGGGTTGCAATCCGAAATGACAATGGTCTTCCAAAGTAGGATATAATGGCGAAATCTTTGGACAGCTTGAATGGTCGCCAAGGCGAGCTTTTCGACATATGAATACTTCACTTTTGTATCATTGATATTAGGACCTAAATAATATATCAAATGTTCTATCCCATATTCTTCATGGACCAATACCATAGAAATGGTCATATCTATCGTGGTGATATATAAGAAATAATCACTCTAATAATTGGGGGGATAAATTAATGATGCCCAGACCAGTGTATCCTTGAAAACATCAAAAGAAGCTTGCGCAATGTTATCCCAATGGAAGGGAATCCCCTTTTTCAAGAGACGAGTAAATCATTTAGCCATTTAGGCGTAGTTGGGTATGAACCTCCTTAGGAAGTTAGCCTTTCCTTGAAATTTTTGTAACTGAAGTAAATTTGATGGCACAGGAAAATCAAGAATGGCCTGGACCTTCAGTGGGTCGACTCGAATTCCTTCTTTTGAGACGATGAATCCTAGAAAATGAATAGAACCAACAAAAGACACACATTTGTGTGGATTGAGGCATATTTTGTAGTGTCGACAGCATAAAAAGATAGCTCTCAAATGTGTCAGGTGATCAGTCCGGTTTTGTTAATGAGTGGGTAAATCATCTAGATAAGGTAGAACAATGTGCCTGATGTCATTGAAAGAGTAATCCATTGCTCTCTGAAATGTTTCCCCAGCATTCTGCAAACCAATGGGAGTTTATGATAAGTGAAATTGCCCCAGGGATAGATGAATTTTGTCTTATATTGGTCCTTTGGGTGGATATTGATTTGATTATAACAAGAAAATCCATCCATGAACGAAAATATTTCACATCTGGCACAATCGTCAACAATCTGGTTGATAAAGGGAGTAGGATAGTTGTCTTTTGAACAAGCAAGATTGACATCTCGATAATCGATGCATACTCTATTTGTCCATTGTTTTTTCATGAGAGGAACAATATTGGAAACCCAATCAATAAGCAGAACAGGGTAAATGAAACCAGCACGAAAAAAAATTTCAACTTCTGCTTTAAAGGCAATAGCCTTCTTCGGATGAACAGGACGAAGACGTTAACGTACCAGTTTCACATCAGGGTACATTTTAATGGTGTGTTCAACAATACTAGTATCTATGCCTAAAATTTCCTCGTAAGACCAAGAAAATATATCTCGGAATTCACGAAAGAGAGAGCAATAAGCTTCGAGTTCTAATGGAGAACAATACATGCCGACATGAATGTTTTCTACAACGCTGGGTTTTTTTCGAAATAACGATAGAAATGTTTTCTTCAATATTTGATAAGTTTCTCTTGGATTCGATAACATTAATGGGAAAGTAATCCGAAAAGAAACTTTTGATCGGTGGGTGATATAGTTAAATAATATTATCTTCTTCGTAATCTTGAAGATGGGAATGATGATGATGATCTTCCCACGGTTCTCCTTCTGGCATCATGGATTCCACAATGCTCTCATCAGTCAACAAAGTGGATGAAAAAGGATCAGATGGAGTACCAAAATATAATGATTGATTGACCCAAATGATCGAAGATGATGATTTTAGATTCTCTGCCCAAGCCATGTAGATTGATTTCTATGTTAGCTCAATTTGGCTGGGTAGCAGGAACTCATCCAACATAACAACTTTAGGATCATTGGAAATCTTCCTCAAGCCATATGGAGTGGAAGATATCATGCAACAGGTCTCTATTCTTTTAATTTTTTCCGATGTTGTAGGTGAAGATAATGCAAAGGTGCCCATTAGGGAAGAATCCTTTAAGAGTCCTACATAAATGTTTTGAAGTGCTAGCTGGGGTGCATGAACTAACAGAACACTTCCAGTTATCTGGGAACTAGAGGCAAAGAAGGAGAGTTGATTGATGATTGTAATAACACCTTTATGAGGAAAGGTGATCATTCTAAAATAAGTAGAGACAATCGCAGTCATAGCGTAAACCCATGGCCTTCCAGGTTAAATGTTGTAGTCAAGGGATCTGTTAACGATCTAAAATTCAACAGGTACAATTTTTCCCCCCTAGTTCGACATGTAGGTTATTGATGATACCGCAAGGCTTATATGTATGATTGTCAAAAGCTTTCAATGTCGTAAGTGGTTGAGATAGGCGTAACGAGCCAAGTTACTTCCATCAGTTTAGAGACATAATGCAAGTAGATGCTCCCTCATCAATAAAAGTACAGTGAACGAGGTGAGTGAGAACATTTACTTGGATGGAGAATTCCAATTCTGCTGGTAATTGTGGTGCATAGCCCGTATTATTAAAGACTACAAGATTGGAATCTGTCCGGTTGATTCCACCAATTGAAGACAACAAAGCCTGCTTCTAGGAGGGAAAATTTTGAAGTACCTCAAGTGTCGACATAGCTGAAGGGGATTGAGCCAAATATTCAATTATATTATAATTTTGAGCAGCTCAGGCTCGAGGATTGAATGTTTATTTATGGACGACTCCCTTTGGTGGATTTATTGTTAACTCGGGAATAGATGTTGGTGGAATAGATTCTTTGGATGGATTCGTGGTCGAGGTCATAGTTTTATCAGTAGCCTAAATACCATAATATTTATTTCGCATTGACACCAAAACATTAGTTTTTAGCTTTGTGATAGATAACATAAGCACTTGGGAACTAGAAACTGGATCTGTAGAAACCATATTTGTGTCTGGAATCAGATATGGATCTGTCAAAAAAACAAATGCCGTCGAGGTTTTAAGAAATTTTGATACTTCAGCGTGGTGAGGACATTCTCAACAAAGTGCTCCTCATTACATATTATGCAAGGGTAACGAGGTTTCTAATTGCTTCTAGTTTTTTTATCAGATGAACGTTCTTGCGGGGTTGAATTTTTCTTTTTCTTCGCTTTCCCTTTTTTCTTACTTTCGGGTTGCTTGTCACTTTTTCCTTTGTTAGATGAAACAACATGTATTTTGGAAGAAGGTGCAGGATCATATGCAGTAGAGTGATGTGTGATTGCAGTACCGATCATACTATCCCCGACATGAGAGTCCTTATATGGAGGAGGAATGGTAAAATTAGATCGTGGCACGTTGGGAATTTTCTCATAGTGCGTGCTAGACTGAGTATAAATAAAATTTAAGTATTGGGCACGAGCAATGACCTGCTCTTCAGTGACGATGCCACCCTTAGCCACATCCTCCATGATAGATGGTAGCAAGGAATTAATGAACCACTTAGCAAGGAGCTAATCAGGAACAAATGTTTTGACCATTCTACGATGACGATGCCACTCATGAATATGATCAGAAATGTGAGTAGCATTAGTCTGTTTGAAAATTTTCAACAGTTCCATTCCAATTTCATATCTTATCAGTAACTGGAAGTGGGTCAAAAAGGTAGTAGATAAGGCAGTGAAATTATCAAATAAAGCTCTTGGTAACTCAATGTACCACTTCGTGGCCAGACCAATGAGAGTACACTGGAAAAGATGCAGTCAAACAGAGTCATCATTTAAAAATTTGGATGAACACCACAAATGATAAGTCATAACATGCGTCGATGAGTCTTCTACAAGGTTTACATTAAACATAGGAATATCTGAGGGTAATTTATGTGGTATCACCAACCACTAAGGAGCATAGCTGATTGGATCGTTGGTAAGCCAGTTTAAATTAGGTAATTATAAAGTTGTAACAAAGGGTAGTTGTCGATTTAAGTCAAGTTGAGCATAGACAGGATATGATGGAATTGCTTGTGCAACATGCCTTTGAGCACTAGCATAAGGCTTTTTTTGCTGGTAACCTAGATCGGGGTTGTTTTGATGAGAAAATGCTTTAGGGTTTTGTTGACTAAAACCTGGGGAAGAGACATTTTGTTGGAATGATTGTTGTTTTATTTGCAGTTGTGACTGCCAAGGTGACTTCCCACCAAGATTATAGCCCAAACTAGAATAGATTTGACCCGATTTTGAATAGGTAAGACCCGGTTGTGCCTGTGAAATCCCATAATAGGAAAATCCATCTTGTGAATGAAAAATTATGGATACAGATGGTTGTTATAAACCAGCCGAAGGAGTTGGAGTCTGAGGGCAAAAAACTTGAGAGTATTGGGTTGAAGGACCCGCCTGAGACAGTTGAGGTACAACAATATGAGCCTATAACAAGTGTAATGAAGTATTACAAGTGGAGTAGATTTAAGTGCAACAGATTCAACCAATTGATATAAATTCAAAAATGTTTGTGGTTGAATGGGCAAGATAGGCTGCCACTGACAAATAGTCATTCCAACAATAGGGTGACCATAAATCAACAATTTTTTGTCAAAATGGGTGACTAAGAGTTTCTCTCCAACATGAGGAGTATAATAAGATGAAACATATTGTTCTCCAAATGTTGGCATTCTAGTTGAGATTGTGCTGGATGGAATATACCCAGGTGGACCAGCTTGATATTGTAGTGAAGATGTATATAAAGGATTAAGCCATTTAGTAGTCATTAGAGATGTACTAGGTAGAATACTAGATGATGACATGGGTGAAGTCCATGGGTTTTAGGATGCATAAGAGAAGGTTCGAGATAAAGATTGGTAACCCGGTGGGACGGAAGGACCACCATATATATGTGACTCTGGTGATGTGGTGAACATCGAGGGGGTAGCAACAGTAGATGTTGTTGCAACTGTAACAGATGTTATAGCTGGAGATGTTGAATCAATAATGGGAATACAACCCAATTTATACCTTATAGGATATACGAGAACTCGAATCAAAACAAGATCAAAGAGAGCACTGTAAGGTGATTGAGGAAAAGAATCATAAATATAAATCTCCCCCCCAAAATGATTCGGAGTTGAAGGCGTTTTACCTTTTGGTATTTCTTCAATCGAAATCAAACCAGGCAGAAGGATTTCACCGTCAGGCCCGAGATATATTTTAGGTGGTTGACTGCGTGATATGGGAGACTCAATGGCTGCGATTGACTGTGGAGCAACCGATACAGGAAAAACTTCTTATTGTTCGACTTTGGACCTAGATATTCTGGTAAAATAATGATGGGATTTGGATCAACTTCCAGTTGAAAAAAGTCAGGTTCGGGAGGTATGGTCTCACTGATTGGATGGATCATGACCATAGGTAGTTGTGAGGACTCCATTTCGACGACAGTGGATGAACCAGGATGTGTAGAAATGACTCGAGATGACTCTGGTATATGTGATGATGATGCCACACGAGAGGTACTGATAGTACTGGTTTCAGTAGAACAATGTCGCCTTCGCTGACTAGAAATGGCTTCCAGTGGTAAAGGTGGTTTAAGTGTTATTATACGCGGACGATGTTCTTCTTCCATGATGACTAATTGATTTTATTACGAAAATAAAATAAAAAATAAAAGGGTAATTATAGGAAAATGGTTTACCAAGTAATTATGAACTACAGAATACCTCCTAGTGAACCAAGAAGTATGGGCAGGAAATCTCTTCGAATGTTGTGTTTGGTGTATCAACATTTACAAGGCAGTCAACTTGGTTACCTATGGATGGGTAGTAGCCTAAATTTTTCCTCCCAAATATACCCAAAGGTACGTGGAGGCCCAAGTCTATATTAGCGCTATCTAATGAAAACCACACAATGAGAGCACCCCCTTTTAAGTTTCATACTAGAACACCACCCTATATACCCAAATGTACGTGGAAAAGCTCTAATATACTTATGTACATGGAGTGAGGTATCACACTTAGAATGTATTGCACACAAGTTAGCGACAACTGCTATGTTTAACGACGCCGAAACACGTCTCTAGCCTAGACCTTCTAAATTTTATTGTTAAAGTTACAATGCTTTCTTAGGTTGATCGATGTAAATTTTATGTTGATCTTGTTTAAATGTTTGTCTTTGAGGTTCACCTCGTGATGTGATGGAAATTCCTTAAAATGCAAACTAAATGATAAGAAAACTTTTCAATTTATCTTTTTCAATGAAAATCCTAGCTACTAAGGGGAAAGAGCAATCATTTTTTGAGCATATAACAAAGAGAACAAACTAAATGCATATTTCCTAACTTGTTCCTATGTAAAACACATAATTCTCTATATGCACATGCATGTTTTTCTTTTGAGCTCCCTTTAATTTGAATGAAAGAAAGGAAACTAAATACTCAAATCAATCAAACAAGTTTTTTCTTTTGAGAAATGAGGAATAAAACAACAATTTCTCTTAGGAAAATCAAGAATGGAACTACAATTTTCCTACAGGAAATTAGGAATGAAGCAACAATTTCCTTTTCCGAAAACATAATTGATCTAACGCAAAAATTAACTACTTTGAAATTGAATTGCCAATGATAAAGAAAAAAAACTAATGAAACATTGAACAAATTAATTTTCAAAGGAGGAATAACACGAAATTTTATTGGTCTCTAAGAGCTATCAGACATCTGAGAATACATAAAAAAAGTGGCTCAAACTGAAAGCAATAAAAAATTTTGATCGAATTTGGTTGGTTAAGGGGGCAACACAACCTCTAAGGGGAGATTGCGTTGCATTGCACCCCTAAATGGAACATAGTGCACTGCAGTGCACTATACCTTGACCAACAGTGCATTGGGTGCAGCTAAGCTTATGAAACAAGCAGCTAAACACACTTCTAATGCAATTTTTTCATTCAAATGACTAATAACATAAAGTATATGCTACTGATGAAGATAAAAAGGGGCAAAAACACCAGTAATGATGGGATAATCCATAGTGGAGTTGCCAATTTTTTATATGGAATTTTAATCTACGGATAAACTAAATTCCCTGAATGTGGTGTTCCTTCATTTAGAACAACAGAAGAAAGGAAACTATCATTTTCTCTAAAACAAGTATATATACAGAAAGATAAAAGAGCCTATTTGTGATTATTTCACTCTCCTCCTCCTGTCGTTGTTGTCATCGTTCTCAATCCAGCTCAAGTCACTATATCAATTCTTGCAAACAAAAATAGAGAACAACAAACAACATACAATACACAAGTATCTACTTATCTTAATCAAATCAAACTGATTAAATTTGAAATACATACATCATTCAAGAATACATTTCACAAGATATAGACATATGTATGGGAAAATGAACATATATCTTTATTAAAGAGTAGGAGGAGAAGATTACAACCAATGGATCGATTTGTCCTCAACCTGCTCCAACTTCATTCCAACCTCATCACATCCAACATCATCTCAGCAGCATATCAGTACTTCCACTCTCTTATAAAATGAGAATCCAAAAACATAACTTTTCACAAAATTCTTCCTCCCTAGCACATAGATGAGTGCTCAAATTACAAGGAAACTGATGCTAGTTTCTCAATGAATGGCTTTCTAATAATATGCAAGACATGTTTCCACATTCAGCGGCGGTGGATGGATGCTTGGATTCAAATTATGACACCTATGGAATATTCTAGAATGCACTGGCCATGTGGAGATTCCCGGAAAAATGACAATTCCACTCCCAGGTGGCCAACACACCCTTGAGTGTCAGGAAGTACACTGCAGTGTGCCCTTGCATGGAGGTATTGGCACTGCAACACAGTTAGGCCTTTGCAAAGGAGCATTGGTGAGTCAGTGGGTCATATAATATATACTTCAAACCTTGGAAATCTCATAATTGAATCCATAAATGGAATGTCTTCACCTAGGGTATATGGCAACTGAAATATAAGGGGATGATAGACCTTATTCATTGGTCCTAGGGATGATGTCCAGTTTGAGCAGGTCTTGGGGGATGTTGCTAAAATTGACCTATAACACATACCTTATTGAATAATGCCCCAAAATTATAGAATCTACCACTTTATCATTTTATTTTCCTAAATGACCATAGCTAGATGTGAGAGAAGTGAATAGAGTACTAGGTCTTTACTAGGCCTAGCACCTAGATATATTACCTTTGGTGGGAAACATTAAATTTAATACAAAGTAAATTACCACCTCCAACAATATTTTCTTACTATATTTCCAATTAGAAACCCCAAACCAACACTCAAATACAAAAATCATATAACATTGGAATCTCCTTGAGATTTTTCAATGGAAAATTGCTTATAGGAAAAATAATAGCATGAAATGGCACTACCAAGACAATCCAAGAAAACATAGCATGAAGAACATGAGGACCCAAACACCCTACCATTATGGATGCCTCTGAATGGAGAGAGATAGCACATAGAATAAAGAGACCTAAAAAACCATTCAAAATGAGCTAGAAAACTCGCTAAATGGCTAAGCACACAACCAAACTATCTTGAAATGCACCAAACTTCTTGCCTCAAACTTGACATTATCTCACAAAGCTTATACCAAAATGTATATATGGATTCAATTTCCACAAACCATGAATCCTTTTGCATGGTATGAAGGATTTTATATGTCCTTGGATCACCTATACAACATATTTGCCACTACCTTCATAAGAGTTTATGAATGTTGATATTTATTGCAAAGAATAAGGTTTTTTGTGCGCTTATATCAAATATTTGCCTCCTTGTTTAAGACTTGCTTTATGTGGTAGTATGAGAATTTAACAAAAGAATTGGCTTCTTGCTTGATCGTATTGATGATATTTTTCAATGTGTCCCTCAAGAGTGGATTGGTTGATAATTATATTAATGATTATTATATAATCCCAAAAATTAAAAGAACTTTAATATATGATTCCTTAGATAGATATATCCCATGAATGAGGGAATATGATGGCATATTATTTAATATATGAGCAAGGCCCCATGCATAGATAATAATTGAGGCTCCTCTAGGATCCCAAAGACAACCCCTACTCCTATCATCCTTGGGTGTATATGTTATTGGATGACATTATATGGGTTATCTAAGTTAGATATTATAAATTTATCTTTCCATATGAGTAAAGGATAAAGACATTTCATATGTTTTTGCGGATGCACTAATTTTATCAAGTGCATTATCTTGGATTGGAATAGTAGAGTATTTGTTTTCACATGTTTGTTGATTTTATACAAATTTGCTGGCGTATACTTACTCTTAGACAAAGAACGAAATATAAGAAGAATTGTAGATCCACATTAATATACTTGAAGCCAAATTTGCTAGACTTACTAAAAATTTAGGTATATCAATGACAAATGGATGCATATCACCCACTCATTGTAATATTTGAAAATATTTATGACAAAATTGTAGGTTAGGATTCAATAATAACCCTTGTGGAGAAACTCGAGTCTTAAAGGAAGTTCATTATTAAATTAGGATTCCTCTCTTATATTTGAAACCTAGGTGATATTTTCACCTTATAATGATCATATTGATGTCTTGTGAAAGGAATAGACCAACCTCAGTTGATTCTTTGGAAACTATGTGGCAATTACTTGTATGATTTCAAGGATGATAAGATTCTACAATTGAACTTCATTTCAATATACTGAGAATGTCAATTAGTTTTCATATTGATTTTACCCTTGGTTAGTAATTTGTTGAATAATATGATGACTATTATTATTAGGATGATGATAAGACATAATTATATTTTGTAACTTATTTTTGGAACATTAATTTTTGAATATTTTTAGTGGTTATTCACATATAACATTTTCATGTAATTTTTGTTTCATTCTATATTGATTGCTTTCTACATGGTTTGGACTTTTACATCTAACATTTTTTTTACTTCAACTAGATCTATCATTTTTTTTTTCAATTGATCTTCAATTAATTAATGCTTTTAGTTCAAACTTTTATTTCTATGATTCTCATTCTTTTCATTTGTATAATGAAGATTTGATTATGGCTCTTTAGCTTTAGTTGACCATTCTTTATCAATGTTTTCTTTCAAATCTTTAGTTTATATTATCATATTTAACTATTTTGCTAATATTTTGTTAAACATTTATTTATTTATGTATAATACTAATATATAATTTATGAACTATCTAAATATAATTTTATGATAAGATAATTTTTATATTTTATAAAAAATTCATTATCAAAAATTGTTATTTATAAAATTGACAATTAATATTATTATAAATATTTATATATTAATTTTTTTAATATAAAATATTCATAATCTCTATATTTTATATAAATAATTGATAATTAATATTATTATAATTTTTATATAAAAGTTTATACAATAATTTTTTTTAATAATTAATGATCATGATTAGCTTCCATTAAGATTAGTATGGTTTCGTGGATTTTAAAAAGTAAGAGATGAATTGAGATTTTTTAACATTTTATTTCTATACTTGAAAATTCTCACATCACTAAGAAGTCAAAAAGTTTGGTTAGCATGACAACATTCCAAGATCACTATTGCTATGTTGATTTAACAAGTCAAAAAAGTTGGTAGTATCATAAATATTTCGAAATTTATAATGAATGTGAATAAATGCTAAACAATCCAAGAAAAAATTATTTTTATCTTCAACCCTCTTAGTATCAATAACACACTCTTTCATCCCATTATATTTTGAAAATGAACTAACCCATCAACCACTTTACGTCTAAAACTTATAATTTTATTTATTTATTTTTAATATCAACAATGTTCCAATGTTCTTTGTATTGGTTTCATGAAGATGGCATGTTTATTCTTCATGGCCGTGATGTATCACCTAATGGGCACTCAAAGGCTTAACGATGATACTAATATGGCGAATTTGATGACAACAGAATTGCCAACATGCCAAATTATTCAAATCTTTAATCTCCAACAATGACAACACATACATGATTTGACTCTTTGCCTGAATCTATTACCAGATTGGCACCTTGTAATTTATTTATTTGTGGATCCCATTGTCACATGTTCTGGATTACGAGAATGTAAATTTTTAATGTCAGATTTGTTTGTTAGAAAATAAAACATTTTAAAGATTATTTTCTACTGTAATGTCATTTGAAAATAATATTTATGTAAAGTCAATAAGTAATTTAAAAAAAAATAAAGAACAAGTAAATGTTAGATTTTGGTATTGATAATAAAATAATAGAGCAAAAAATAAACTTAAAATAAATTAAACTAATTGATAAAAGTTCTTAAAAGTATATCATATTTATATAGAAAATTCAATATTAAAAAAGGAAATGATTAATACATGATTAATAACTTTTATAGATCTCAATTCAAGTATAAGTGAGTCTTTTGACCCATTTATTTATTTATGGATTTCCAATACCACATGCCTAAAATGATGACTTATTGTTTTTTTTATGTAATATTCTGAAAGCTTAAATAAGTCAAGATATATATATATATATGTATATATATATATATATATATATATTGTTTTTTTTGTTATTGTTTTTATCTACTTGCTACTAATCATTTCCCAAGATTCTTTTCATGATGTTTGCATTGGTTCAATGAAGGTTTTGTAAAACTCTTGCTTATGCCTTGGCAATATCTTTGTGAACATATTAGCTAGATTATATTAAGTTTATATTTTTTCCAACTGTAGTAGCCCATCATCTAGCACTTGGAAGATCCAATGATATGTGACATCCATGTGCTTTGAATTAGAATGATATGTTATTTTTCCACTATATCAATGACTCTCTAGCTGTCACAATCCATCACACATTTGTGTTGTTTTATTCATGGCTCTCCTAAGAATCATTGCATTCACAACATCTCTTGTAAGGCTTCGATGGAATTATGTATTCTACCTTTAGTATGGAGAGGGTTGCCAATATAGAGACCCAAGACACTGCTACACATGTAAAATTATATAAATAACCAATGGTGGAATTTCTAATGTCCACCTCTCTAGTGATATTTTCATGTGTATAGCCTTCAAGCACATCATTACTATTACCAAAACATAAACAAGAATGATCGATGCTCTTGAGATACCTTAAAATATACTTTACCACTTGCCAATGTTGTTTGTTTGGATTTGCAAGGAATCTGCTCACTACTCCCATTGCATATGCAATATCTATTGGGTACATAATATGACATGCATCATGTTGCCAACTATTGAAGCATAAGGGATATTTTTCATCTCCTCCTTTTCATCACAAAGGTACAAACCAACACTAAGTTTGAAGTAGGATCCTAGGGGCGTATCAACTAGTTTGGCAACATCCATGTTGAAACTATCTAACAAATTCTTAATATTTGTTCTTGTGACACCCGCAACCTTTTGTTCTTTCTATCACGCATTATCCACATGCCCAATTATTTTTTTATCGAACCAAATATTTCATTGCAATCCAACTGCCTAAATCCTTCTTCAACATGTTGTATCATGTTCTTGTTGTGTCCAACAAATATCATGTCATCCAAATATAACAATGGTGCAATATAATTTTCTTGGTCAAACTTCCCGATGTACACACAATAATCAACCTCTAGTATTTAAAACCATGCTCGAACATAAATGAATCAAATTTCTTATACCATTGGTGAGGTGCCTATTTCAGCCCATAGAGGTTCTTCTTCCACTTGCAAACTAAGTTCTTTTTACATTTTACTTTGAATCCTTCCAGTTTCTCTATATAAAATCTCCTCCAATTATCCATGAAGGAAGGTTATATTTACATATAATTATTCACATTCAAATTATAAAGTAGAAACAAGACAAAGAACAATTGGTATGGATGACACCTTAACAACAGGTGAAAAGTTTTCAGCAAAGTCAAAACCTTCTTTTTTGGAAAATCCCTTCACCACTGGACTTTCCTTATATTTTTCCTTCCTCTCTTCGCCCTTGTGTTTAAATTGGAATTCCCATTTGATTTCTAGGCAATTTCTTCCTTTCAGGAGCTTTACTATCTCCCATTTTTTTTTCAAACAATGAGTCCATTTCTTCTTCCATTTATTTCTTCCACTCTTTTCTAGTCTCCATTTTACAATCCTCTTGAAAACAATAAGGTTCACCTTCAACATTAACAAAATATAATTTGAGGGTGGATACTTTTGTTAGGGCTTATGAGGCATAGTAGATGAGTGAACCAACTATGTTAATGTGTTTTTTAGTTGGATCTATTATAACAATTTCTATATTGTTTCTTCTTGTTGTTATCCATTATTTTCCACTTGTTTTTCCATCATTTTCTTGAATTTGATACCCTATTTCTTATATTGGTTGTATATTTTCTTATTGTTCAAAAAAAATTTCAAAAATTTTCTTGACTTCCATATCACATGTAGGCCTTGTATACATCTTTGATTCATTAAATATGACATCCACACTTCTAACAATTTTGTGCTTTACTAGATCCCATATATGGTAACTAAACTCACCCAATGCATATCCTAAAAAATGCATTTCATTGATTTATCATTTAACTTGGTTCTACACTCTTTCGGAATATACATTAATGTTTCACATCCAAAAAATTTCAGATGAGAATAATTTACCTTTTTACCATCCAAACTTCTTTAGGAATGCCACTATTTAGGGATGATGTATGTGATTGATTGATAAGGTAACAAGTTATCCTTACTGCTTCTGCCAAAAATAACTTTTCTAATTTGGAATTTGAAAACCTACTCCTCACCTTCTCCATGATATTGTGATTCACCTTTATGCAGTGCCATTCTTTCGAGGAGTACCAAGGGAAATTTTCTCATGTTTTATGTCGAATTTAATAAAATAACTTTTGAATCAACTGGAGTAGTACTCTCCATCGTTATGTATCCTCCAACACTTAAATAGTTTATTATTCTCTCTTTGAACAACAACGTGAAATTTTTGAAATATTTCAAACCCCTCTTCTTTGATTTTCATCGTCTAGACCCAAACCTTCCTAGATGAATAATTTATGAATATGACACAACATGAGCGTCTTCCTATAGAAATAACATTAACTATCCCAAACACATCAGAGTGTATCGTTTCCAGTATATTTCCTTTCCTTTCATGTCCACCTCTCATAAATGAAACTCTTGATTTTTTACCACATATATAATGATCACAAAGATCAAGTTCATAGGTTTTCAAACTTAGAAGGATATTTTTTACCAATAATTAATTGTAGGCCCTTTTTCTCATGTGACACAAGCACTTATGCCACAAATCCACTAAGTTTTTTTTTTTTTTTTTTGCAACAGTAATCACATCTAATATTTCTATTGTTTCCCTCAATGTATAGAAGGTTTCTCTCGTGAATCCTCTACCCATGACCAATGACCCTCTAGTAATTTTTTAGCTACCTTTCCAAATATTTTGTAACAACCTTCATTATCTAATCATCCCATAGATATGAAACCCATATGCATCTTTGGGACATGTCTAACATATTTTAGCAAGATATAATCTCCATCTTTAATTTTGATTTAGACATATCCCACTTCAATAATATTAAAAAAAAGGTGTTTCCCAAATCTACTATACCATAATCACCAATTTCATATGCAACAAATTTTTTCTCAAGTTTGAAAGTTCTGCAAGAAGCATTTGGTTGTGTTACTTAAATTAGAGAAAGTTGAGTTTTTTTTTTCATGTTTAATGAACATATTTTTTTTATATGGTTTAAAGTTTTTTTTTTTTTTTTTTTCTCATTTATTAATATAGATTGAATTTTTAGATTTTGACGTGTAATCATTTTATTATTTTAAAGGGAATTCAAATAACTTATTTAGATATCATTTTTGGGATTCAACTATGGTAATTAAGTCATTCATCTATGACCATTTCCATGTGAGGTAGCCGTAACTGACTAATTTCTCATGATTTTTGAATAGTTCACTTAGCATTCATTGCATCGGGTGATGTTCACAGGGGTGAAGAAGTGGGATTGAAACTAATAAAATGAATCACATAGCGTAAATCATCACATCTAGGGTTTGCGCCCAGTAACCAAGACTTCCCGGGAGGTCACCTATCCCAGAACTCCTCTGGCTCAAGCGTGCTTAACTGTGGAGTTTTCCCCACAATCAAGCCCACTTATCTTGCTACCCCATTTGCAAAACCTTAGCAAGTATTGTGCCTCATGAACCATTCAATAAGAGCTCCCTTTACTCTTTATATTTTAAGTATGAGGGGTTTCCGCAGTGCATTATATTAGATATCATTTTTTGGATTCAACTGAATTAATTAAGCCATTCATCTATGACCATTTCCATGAGAGGTCATCGTAAACTGACTAATTTCTCATGATTTTTGAATAGTCCACTTAGCACTCATTGCATCGAGTGATGCTCATAGGGGTGAAGAAGTGAGATTGAAACTAGTGAAATGAATCACAGAGCATCAATCACCACTTCCGGGGCTTGCACCCGATAGCTAGGACTTCCCTGGAGGTCACCCATCCCAGAACTCCTCTGGCTCAAGTGC
Source organism: Pinus albicaulis (assembly GCA_034641835.2). Taxonomy (NCBI): domain Eukaryota; kingdom Viridiplantae; phylum Streptophyta; class Pinopsida; order Pinales; family Pinaceae; genus Pinus; species Pinus albicaulis. The sequence continues at coordinate 1,598,748,514 of CM076580.1, forward strand.
ATTTAACTGTGCAGTTTTCCCCACAATCAAGCCCACTTAGCTTGCTACCCCATTTGCAAAACCTTAGCAAGTATTGTGCCTCATATTTATCAGTGACTAGGTTACATATTTTATATGTTTTTGGTTTGTGTAATGAATATTTTTTTTTCTTCAAAAAAAATGTTTTTTTATCTATTATTTTAATAAATCTTTAATGTTTACCAAATATTCTTTATTCCAACCAAATGTCATATTTAAAAATATTTATTTTTAATTATATATATAAACTCTTGATATCATTTAGATAATATTGGAAATATTTATTTATTATAATAATGACTATTAAAAATTTTAAAATATAAACCCTTAATATCATTCAAATAATATTGGAAATATTTATTTATTATAATAATGATTATTAAAAAGTTTAAAATATAAAATAAGTTTAAAGATTAATTTATATAATAGATTTGTCTTATCTTTTAAGAACGTTAGTTATGACAATTATTTTTATTTAATTTCTTATTTTGGTAAATTATTATTAATTAATTAAAAAGTTATATGATTTATGAGTTGAAGATGATAAATAGCTTATTTGTTTTCAAAGGCTATGTTTTTTTAAGTTTTTTTGGTGATATATGGTAGGGGATTTAATTTCCAATCACTTATATACACAGGGGCTTATCAACATGTTTTGTACCAATTATGCTACCGTGAACAATACATGTTACATGGTTTTTTTGTCAATTATACTACCACTATTATATCATAAACGTTACAATTAATATAGTTTAAAAATATATTTAACACTGAATAAATTATGTCTAAATATTAATTTTTAATTTAGTAGAAATTTATAAATTAAATATATTAATAATTTATTATTTAGTATTAAAGGTATGATTTAGTAGAGCTTTTAAACATGGGCGAATGACCTTGATCAAGAACATCTGTCTTTTTAGTTTTATCACCATACCAAAATCTCATTGAAATTTTATACCTAGATAAAATAACAAAACCTACTTCCCAATTATATCATCACATCTATATCTTGTTCAATATAAGTACTTTCAATAAAACTGGTCCTTCTCCACAAAAGTCTACATATAAAATGATGACAAACATGACACTTATGATCCGTCGTACTTAAGCGAATATCCAAATGTGACCACAACCAAATATGCTCCTCTAAGTGTTAGTATCAGCTTTTTATTATTCAATGTTCAATAATTAAAAAATATTTTATCATTAATAATAATAATAATAATAATATTTATCTTTGTATTTCATATATATTTAAATTTCCATCTTTTAAATTACTTTATTATTAATAATAATAACGCTATTTGTTTTTGTTTTTCATATTCATTTAAAAAAAATTACAATATGATACGGGCTCTAACCTTTAGATATGAATTTATGAGTATACATAATACTTTTATTTAGTAAAAGTCAACAAATACGCACAAATATATAAATAATGCAACAATTGTTTATAAAATTCACATGAATACATTAAACATACATTAATCAAGGACACGAGGATTTAAGTTCAAGCACTTATCTTTGTTCAACATTATTTAGTGCCAAAAAGATGTTTTATCTTGGAGTAGATGCAATTCAAAAGTATATTAAAACGGATGAAAATATTAAAACGGTTGTTATAAGGATTATTAAGAATTAGTTCGTTCCTTGAATATATGGTAGATGTTTTTTTAAGACAATAACGGGTATGTTTTGATTTATAGATCGACAAAGAAGCTGTCGAGTACTTCTAAATAGTAGAATTTCATTTCATTTTTATAGATATTACTAGAATATTGACAAATAGTGAGGAGAACGAGATTCAAGAGAACATCTGCCATTTGCGCTAACAAACTTTCAGAGAAACTAAAAATGGCATGCGATACGGGGAGGAAAACCATAATTGAAATGAGATGAGAGGGGCTAGTCGCCTCGTATTTATCTTCTTTTTTTGCTAGCAGCTTCTTGACTTTATTTTCCAGGTTTCAAAGATGATTCCCAAAGTTCCTGTGAGTATTTGCAACATCTTTGAATTGCGGATAGGTGGCCTCCATGAAGTCGTCGCCTGCTTCCATAGTGTCAGTAAATTCCTCACGGAGTTTGCGAAGATCTTGATTGAGGATGTCCCAGCTCTTCGCACTAGAGCCGTTGATGGATCGCGTGAAACGAGCTTTCTCACAGACTTGCTTTTTAAGCTTGTCCATCTCTAATTGGAGGTCTGCATGGCGATCCTCCATTGAAGGTCCTAGAGTAGAACTTGAGGAAAAGGAGGCCATATTTGGAAGAAATTGATAGTTTCATTCTCTTGAGAAATCAGCAAGTTCCTTGTGTCTTAGGGCCTTGAAATTTCCTTCTGCTTTGACAAGAGGCTCTCTATATAAATAATATCCTTGAACTGTTGAAATTTCACGAGATTTTTGGAGGCTCTGACGAGGGGGACTAATAAGCCTTGTTGCACTCATTCCTGATGGAGGCTCAGAGTACCAGTTCATATGCTAGTCCATAATGGACCTTGCCAAAAGATCTGGCTAGGGATTTGATTCTTTTTTTTTTTTACAGATGTAGTCACAGAAACAAGAGGTGACTGGTTTACCAGGTGAAGAGATTCACCTACAAAATTAGGGAATATTGCATAGTGTTTCAATTCCATTCACTAACAGGGAACTCCTGCTCAGGAGTGTGCCATTGTTAGCGTCCAGATCAGCCATTGAATTTAAATTTCTCAGAATATGAAATAACCTTATTTTTTGAAACTTGGAGAGCACGATTTTGACTTTCTTGAGAAGGGTAGATAGGTGCAGCTGAGAGGTATTATGCTTCGAGTTCATTGCTTGAATTATTGACCAAGAGTTGCCAAAAACTGTGAGGAGAGGATATTCTTGCTTAGAGCTAATTTAAGACCTTGCCAAAGCGCTAGAGCGTCCACTCTATTGTTGGTATCTTGACCCAGACCCCAGGCGTAGCCTAGAATTATGGTGCCTCCAGGGCCCAGAAGCACTCCTCCACCACTAGCCACTCTTGGGTTTCCTTTTGAGGCTCCATCAAAGAAAAGGAAATGGTCTTCCACGGTCGACCTCCATTTAATGAATTCCTGCTCTTCCAAACGTATTTCCCAGTCAGCAATAGAAGTTGTGGGGGAAGTGATTCTAACCTGATGGTTTGGGACCAAATATTTTGTCCATTGATCTTCTTCATTGTTTAGAGTCCTTGCATTTTTTAGGGTAGCTTTGGATTCTAAGGCCTCTCCCAGGAGAGCTCTGAATTTAGTTGTTATTCTAGGTGGAGTGCAGCTCTCCTCCCTGAAAATCCTATTATTTCTCTCAAGCCACGGTTTCTAGCAAGTGAATTTGGAAAGCCTCATCCATCCGGCTTTGAGGAGTTCTTTTTGGGTGAGGCAAAACAGAGATCTGGTGGCCCAAGTTTTTAGCAGATTCGATATATTTTTAGGCATGGTGAATCTGTCTGGCCCTATCTTCAGGACATCCCTCCAGACTTCATGAGCTAATGGACAATTTAGGAGTAGATGATTTGCATTCTCCTCTTCTGAAACACACATAGGACACCTTGAGGGGCTTTCCATCCCTCTCCTTCTTAAGTTTTCACTAGTGAAGACGCTTTTGTGAGAGAGAGTCCAACAAAGTAGTTGATCTTGGGAATAGAAGTAGAGGACCATACAAAATTCCATTAAGATGGATTTGGAGGAGAATAGGGGATTGCCTGGATGTTTTTATATCCTTCCACTGCCGAATACAAGCCAGAGGTAGAACCCCACCCTCTTTTTTCCTTTGAAGTATCTTTTAAGGGAGCTTTCCCTTGAAGCAGCTCTATCAAGGTGATGGCTTCTCCTTCTAGAAATTCCGGAAATTCTCCTAGATTCCAGCTTTCCCAACTTTTCTCTGCATCATTTGCCGAACTGGAAATGTCCCACAAGGTTAGAAGATTTTTGTTCTGAAGCCAATTTCTAATATTTTCCAGCTCTTCCTTTTGTCCTAGGGGCAGATCCCCAAGGATCGAGTTATCCTAGATTCTAATATTTTTCCCATTGCCAGGTATCCAGTAAAGATGGTATTTGAAGTGCTCCATGGCTATGAGGTAGAGCTTGAATACTAGCGATCCTTTTAGAGTTATTGGCAACTGATCCAAGCATCTTGTGCGGTGCCATTGAAAGTATCTTTTCCACAGCACTCGCTTGCTCTAATTGGGATTTCCAGAGACTAGATTCCAAAGGAGCTTGGAGCCTAATGCTAGGTTTTGAGTTGCAATGTCTCGAATTTGAAGGCCTCCTTCCAAGAAAGGCTTCTTTATTTTGTCCCAGCTTACTAAATGAAGCCTCCTTTCGTTATTTTTTCCACCTTCCCACAGAAATATTCTCAACAGACCATCAAATTTTCTAATGAAAGTTTTAGGTGCAAGAAGAATTGAATTATGATATATGGGAAGACTTGTGAGGACATATTTCAGGAGAATCACCTTTCTTGCTATGTTTAGCCATGTTTCTCCCCAAGCTTGAATTCCGATTTTCAGATTTTCCAGCAGAGGCATCCAATGAGCAAATTTTGGGATTGATTTTAAGATAGGAATCCCTAAGTATTTGAAAGACTCCTAGGACAGGGATCTTTCCATTTCTAAAATTCTTGCAATGTCTGCCATCTCCCTTATGGGGTAGTTCCACCCATAAATTGTGCTTTTCTGAGAGTTGATCTTGCTGCTGGAGACCTCCTTGTAAATGTCCAGCTCCCTTTTGAAGAACCTTGCTGAGATAATGCTTGCTCCTCCAAGTAGCAAGGTGTCATCAGCGAATTGGACGTGGTTGATGTATTTTACATTTTGTACCATCCTAAGGCCTGAGAGAAACTGGATCTGTTGATAGTGGTCCAATTGGAAGCTGAGCACTGAATCTTGAATGGAATAGATGAGAGGAGACAAGGGGCAGACTTTTCTTAGCCCTCTCGAAGCTTGGAAGAAATCCATTGAGAAACCATTTACTAGAGGAGCTATCCAAGGAGAGGCTATACAGGTTTTCACCCATCTTATGAAAGATTTTGAAAAGCCAAGTTTCTCCATAACTATAAACAGAAATCATGTCTCACCCTATCAAAAGCATTCGCCAAATCAAGCTTAATAACCATGCCTTTTTATTTCCGTTGATAGCTTGATTGAATTGCTTCTTGCACCAGCACTATATTGTCAAGAATCTTTCACCCTTTAATGAAACCTCCTTGTTTCTTTGGGATGGTTGCCGATAGAATTTTCTTAAGGCAGTTGGTTATGATTTTAGTGACTAGCTTATAGCCTGTATTGCACAGGGAGATGGGTCGGAATCTAGTGAAGCTATTGGCTCCTTTTTCTTTCGGGATCAGGGCAAGGAAGGTCGAATTGGTGCTGCTTCCTAGCTTGGTGCAACTTTGATATTTCCTGACCATTCTTAGCAAGTCATATTTAATGGTAGACCAACAATTCGAGAAGAACCTTGCTATGAAACCATCAAGGCCAGGTGCCTTATCTGGTTCCATGTGGTCCAGAGATTTTTTTAGTTCTATCATACTGATTGGAGCTGTCAGAAGAATATTACATGCGTCTTGGACAAGCTAAGGAATAAGATCGCATGGATAGGAGTATGCATCAATTGGATTCTCTTTGGGGGCCAAGAAAATATCTTTGAAGAAGGAATGGGTTATTCTCTTAATGCCTTCAAATTCTTTAACCAAGGTGCCTTGATAGTGGATTTCATTTATTGCTTTGAAATGCTAGCGGGCCTATCCTTACTTATGGAAATATCTTGTATTCTTGTCTCTAGCTTGTAGCCAAAGACTTCTGGACTTCTGCCTCCAGTACTCTTCTTCCACCCTGCATGCTCTATGGTAGTATTTTTGAAGTTATAATTCTTTGTGTAACAACTCTTGAGTTACTTCGGAATCCTCCACAGTCATTTGATGGATCTCTAGGGCATCTTGCACCTCTTTTATTTTGGAGGATGGAGATTTCAGTGATTTAGCCCAAGCTTTCAGCTCTTTTTTGAGACCCCTCAGTTTTTCTTCCTAGACAAAGAAGGGGGAGCCTTGGATTCATTGGTTCCAAGTCGCTAAGACCACCTCCTAGAACCCTTCTCACTGGATCCATAGGGGACCAAATATGAAATGGATGGGTCCAAGGTTTTTATTAGGGAGAGCTCCAGAAGGATGTGCTTATGGTTAAGATATAATTGGGTAGAATTTTATAAGAATCCATTAAACAGAAGGTCAAGAAAGAGGATTGGACAAGAAATCTCTCAAGGAGGGCAACAATATGACGGAGACCCAGCATTTTGTTGGTCCAAGTGAATTTTCCATGGGAAGGCTTGATTAAAATGAGATCTTCAACCCATTCTCTAGCTGGGTCTCTGACAGGCAAACCCCCCTTTTTCTCCTCTACTGCGAGGGTTACATTAAGATCTCCTACAATGATGACATTTTCTAGGTTGTGCATGCTAAGATAGGACTTTAGGGAGTCCCATCAGATTCTTTTTTGAGCTAGTAAAACCGAAGCATATAAATTGAATAGACTTACTTGATGACTTGAGTCTTTGTGTAGTAGCTTGGTGAAGCACCAGTGTATGTTGCTTTCTTTGGTTATTAGGTCAAATTTGGAGTTGTCATAGAAGGTAGCTATCCCTCCTGATGCACCTCTTGCACTAACATCTTTCCCTTGACCCTTTTTCCAAAATTCTTTTCTTTCATGGAGGAGGACATAATCCTCCAATTTTGTCTCCTCGTTGAGAAGGATTCCAGGTGTGTACAATCTCACAATGTCTTTTAGGGCTTCTTATTTCAGATTTCTACCTAGACCTCTGCAATTCCAGGAGACGTATTTTATTATTTACTGGCTTGGGAGGTTATGGCTCCCATTGGAGCCTGGCCTTGATTGCTTGTAGATCTAGTGTTTATCATTCCTTTGAGGGTCTACTAGGAGCCTTGGAGCACATACAGATATGTTTTTTCCTCTCTCTATTTTTTCTTAGACTTCTGTCCCCTGGTGGTCTTGATAGGAGTGACTTGAGAGCTGCTCCATTCAGTACCTCTGTCTTTGGAATCCCCCCCTATTGTGGAGGTAAATCCCCTCTGCAGATAGAGGCGATCCCTACTAGCCCAGATCGAGTCTAGCAACAATCGTACCATGCTAAGGTGCAGGTTCCTAATTACAATAAACCAACTTGCGATGAAGGCATACCTCAAGTCCAACGTTGTTGTTTATAGGGAAGATGACAATCCCATTTCTTTGCTCCGGCAGATCACAATCCTCTCGCTCGCCATGATCGAACACCTGCACACACAAGAAACATGACAAACACAAGCATAAAACCTAATATATACAATTATGTATCAGTTGGAGAAGACAAAACTCATGATCATAATGAACAATACGAGTGGAACCATAACCAAAGTCACTTATCATTAATTCATACAAAGGAAAATACAACCAGGCTCTGACGCTGAACCTTCCTTCTGCGGGTCGTCAGCGGAATACGTCTCAGTAAAGCTTGTCGGGAATGGGGACAAGCCTCTCTCTTCGATCGTCAATCTCCTTGATATAGATTTGGCACTATTAGGACTATCAAAGCTCTTACAGCATTCTTTAGGCTATGAAGGCTCTTGGAGATTCAACCATTCAGCCCTTCAGCTATTCAGCCCCTTCATCAATGGATGAAGGCTATATTTATAGAGGAGAGGAGGAGGTTGGGATCCCTACAATAGTGAAAGGGAGGCCTTATCCCTTGGGAGGTGGCCCATAAGGTGGAAACAAGAGGCCAAAGGAGGAAGGCCGTGCTTATTCAGTCGAAACCACTCCTGATCACTCATCCACGAAGTTTTTGTAATCAAAACTTTGCCTCTTTTTTTAAAAAACTTTCCATAAGAAGATTGGCATAGGTGCTTAACTAGGATAGAGCGCCAATTGGCGCGGGTGCTTAACTGGGATAGAGCGCCAATTGGCGTGGGCTCAGTGTTAATTTCCCTCATTGGCACAAGTACATAATGGGCTACCAGTGCCAAGGCAAAAACAGGTGTTTTTAGGGGTATGCTTAGGAAATGATCAACAGAAGGAATGTTGTCCTCATGGCAAGGGATGCATGATGGTATTTGCAAGGCATGACACTGCTTATTGGTCATAGAAATTACCCTCCAATGGGCGAGCTGGGGATTGTAGGGACGGTGACAAATTACTGTGTAACGGATGCCCCCTAAAGAATGAGGCCCGAAAGAGAGAGAGGGGTGAAATGCTTTACGAGAATGTGTCCAACTGAAAACACTGTCGTCGAAAAACCTGCGTAGAGAAGTACAATTGATATCTCAAATACATGATATATGTGGTATGGGCGCAGCCATCCATAACATAGTATACAATAATCCAGATCCAAGGCATGGATGCAGCCATCCAGTGAGGATCGATAAATAGACTTAGGTATGGTCGCAACCATCCAGTGAATGAGTCATGTAACTAATCATAATAATCCACAAAATCGCAGCCTAGATTCCAACAGACAAAATCCAGGGTCTTGTGCTCCATCTCGACCCGAACAAAGTACAAGTTTAAGCATGCAAATAAGTGAGCTGAATTCGAACATGCAAGAACATCACCTAATTACCAGCCAATGATGAAAGTTGTTAACAGACGCAAGAGGTACCACCAATAATGAAAATGGTCCTCAAGGTACTATAGGTACAATATACAGCATGTGAATCAGTGAGTTGGCGTCGAAAACCCGTAGAATCACTCAATCGGAGGCCAATGATGAAAGCCTCACGTCGAACACGAAGAACCTGCCATTGAGGCATGCAGGCTCCAAGGTACCAGAAGGGAGTCTCTAGGTCAGCTTCCCGGATAATGAGCTGATGTTGACAGGAAGTGACCTTGATCAAAGGTGGGCCATAGTGTTTCCCACATCATCGATGTGAGACAGAGGAGTATAATGTTTTTGTGAATCAAGATCAGATGAGAATCATAGGAAGGTTGAAACTTTTGTAGAGGTCAACTTCTCTTGAACATATCAGCGGCACGACAGTGGATTTGGAAGTATTTGACATCAACAGATCAAGGGTCATGATGACAAGGAAAAGAGAAGATGAGAGGTCAAAAGGGATTACCCAAACCCACGGAGGAAAGTGGGAAAACGAGATGAGATTTCCCCAACCCGACATGAATGCAGACAAGTGCCATGTTCAAGAGCGACACACTGTCGACACGACGATGATACTGGTTCCATTTTTCCCCACCATTTCTGGCGAGTACCTCTTTATTTTACACAAGCTTGAAGAGGATACCATATGCTTGTCATACAAGTCCGTCCTTCGGATGAATCCATCCTAGTACATTTAACGAGCCCTAGGAAGGAGAAACTTGAATATCGTCATTACAACTGAATCCAATGTCATCAGGGTTTAACGAATCTGAAAAAGGAAGAAATCGGTGTCTTTTCATGTTTAGAGAGTTTGAAAAGACAACAAAAAAGTAAACTCCAATGGTCCGTTTTCATAAATAGTTCCTCAAATCCGAAAAGGTAGAAAACTATGTTTGAGAAAACCTCCTAGTCGCGATAGGCTAGGGTATTCCTTTTTCATAAGTAATCCATCCCAGCCCAAAAAAGGGGTAAACGTATACTAGGTAGATGTTGTTTCACAGCCACTTTAATGAGATCAAAACGACAAGTGACTCGACAATCTTTTCATGTTTAGGGAGTCAGAAAAGCGCTGAAAGTTGACTCCTCCTGGAGGAACGAGTGGTATAAAGGGTAGCAACTGGTTCCGATAATGGTGGAACTGCTCAAAACAAGATAAAGGTCAAGAGGCTGGCTAACAAGACCACTCATCACAGCGGTTCCTCAAGAATGGGTAAAAAAACCAAGTGAAGGCATATGATCGGCCAAGAAGATAGTGACGATGGAGTGAGAAAACCAAGGCTCATCTGGCAAATACAGGCTGATAAAAATGGCAATCACAGGAGGTAAAATGGGAATGGTTTCATTTTTACACAAGCTTGAAATCAAGAAACTCTGCTTGAAGTTGGTTTCATTTTTACACAAGCTTGAAACGGAAACAAACTATGCTTGAAAAAGTAAGCATGCCCCTAGCATGGTGACTCAATTCGAGGTACATGCCCCCCAAGCTTCAATTCATATGAAAGGTAGATGGAGTGAAGGTTCAAGTTACGAGATCAAGAGAAAGTCTCGACTGGGATTTTACGAAATCTCATTAAAGACTCGAATTAAACAGGAAATTGTTTCATTATTTTAACGAGGTTGACACATTAAAAGAACTATCCTTAGGACACCTCGTTTCATGGTTTAAGGAGCTTGACACAAGCAGACGAACCATGCTCCGACCAGCTTGTTTCATTTTTTAAGGAGCTTGACACAAGGGAAAGAACTATACTCCGACCAGCTTGTTTCATTTTTTAAGGAGCTTGACATAAGAAAACGAACTCTGCTCCAGCGACCTTGTTTCATTTTTTAAGGAGCTTGACACAAGACAAGGAACTTTGCTCCCCAACCTTGTTTCATTTTTTAAGGAGCTTGACACAAGGAAAAGAACTATGCTCCGATGACCTCATCATGATGAACAAGAATTCATCACTTTGAAGAGTTGTCCATCCAATGGAAGGAAAACATCTTGGAAGTCTGGACCCAATGCCTCCATCACGCGATGCACGACAGCATCATCACTGAGTACAGGCACGGGGTAGGTAGCCACACAGTTGACCTGCGGTGGGGCAGATACAACAGGTGGATAAAAACCAGGAAGGGATTATGGCGGGCCAGCTGCCACATCAGGACCAAATAACAAAAGTTGATCAATGGTCACAATCCATCCTTCATGTGGAAAACAAACCACACGAAAAAGGGAGGAGACAAGCTCTCCCATGGCATAGGTGTAATCGCGCCCCAAGAGCAGATTGAAATCCAAGGGGCCTAGAACAACCATCACGTCCATATGGACAGTTTTACCTCCCAAATTAACAGGTAACCTTGGAAGGATCCCTAACGGTTGACTCGTTCTTCGGTTAAATGCCAACAGATTCTGTGTAACAGGCGCAAGTGGTGGCGAGCCAAAAGCTTGCCAAGTAGTTGAGGATAGAACACTAACAGATGCGCCTTCGTCTATAATGGTGTTGGGCACAACCAGACCAAAAGCCTATACTGTGATCTCGAAAGGCACATAAGACGGAAGGCAGTATTCTGAAAATCGACTCCAATCAAAGGAAGCGACCAAAATACTTGGAGGGGCTACCATCGAACTGAGATGGTCTTCCCCTGGTGTTACAGAAGAAGAAGGAGCATCCTCCATGACCTCCATCTCGAAGGTGGGAGGGGAATCCTCTAGGACCTCCATCACGGGAAGCGGAGGAGCAACTTCTTGAGGTACAGGGACAGGAGAATCTTTCTCTAAGTCCGAGGAATCTGAAGAAATAAGAAGAACCTGAGGGATTTGAGATCCACTCTCGACAGAAAAGACCTGGTGCACCAAAGACGGGGCCAGCTCAACCGATCCCATGACCAATGGTTGGTCAGGGACGGATTCCTGAATTTGAATTTCTGAGGGAGCGGGATCGACCAAGGATGACTCTTGACCAATCGTGGCATTATCTGGTGGAGGACTCAAAGAAATCTAATTATAACTAGTTGGAAGGCATGGTGTAGAACCGGTTGAGTTGTCCAAAACTCTCTTGGCTTCATCCATATACGGACAAAGGTGAATGGCATGGTGCCCTTCACACAACTTACATGGATTAGTGAGCTTATCCTGCTTCTTAGGAGTTTTACCAGCACCAGTTGAAGACGTGCCCCCAACCTGACTCCCGGAAGCCAAAGGCAATGATGAACGACCATTGGACCATGCTTCAAGCACCTTGGGAATGCCAGGGCAATCTCGAAGAAGATGATCTCCCATGCACAAGATGCAAGGGAACTTGACTTTCCGTGGAGGGTTGGAAGGTTTATTAAGAGGAGATGTTTCAGAGGCAGTAGCTGCACTCTTAGCCTCTCGCTTATCAGAATTCTTCTTCTTTGTCTTCTTCTTCTTCTTCTTAGCCACCTGGTTACTCAAATCCAGAATTTCACCAGGTGAAGTAGAAGAGGAGGATGCAGAAACAGGCGAAGAAGGGGAGAGGTCCACCTTGGAATCAACATGATGTTGCTCAGGCGGAGGAACTGATTGAACAGTAGCCGAGACATTCGGGACCACAGAGGTTGAAAACAACCAAACGGGTAGCCCAAAAGTTAACCTAGGAAGGGACAACGTTGCCATATAAGGAGCACCAACATTCCCAAAAGGAGGAAAATGACCAGGATTCCCATCAGGGGGAATTCCTTGGTTGGCGAACTCTAGAAAAGTCACCATCAGAAACGATCTTCAGAACAACACCCTAAGGAAACTAAATTTAACCAGGAATATTTCGTGGGCAGTTAATTTTTAAAACATTGAAACAAAACTCTACCATTTCATCTTTTAAGAGTCGAGAAACAGGCAAAAGGTGACTCTGTCTCTTTAGGTTTGAAACAAGCGATGAAAGGACAAGCGCTTGATTCCCTTCCGTTAGGAGTCGGTAAAAGATCAAGTAGTGCTGGGAATTCTGGAAAAGATTTTAAATAACTTGGTATTTGCCAATATACACCTTGGTTTCAAAATGAAAGAGAAATCAACCAAGGAGTTAACATACGTGCAGGCAATCTCCTCGAATGTTGTGTCTGGTGTATCACGGGTATAGGGCGACAGACTTGGCTTCCTATGAATAAAGGATAGAAACCTAGTGGGTTATCCCTTTATATACGTGACGGTACAGGGATCACAAGTCCGTACTAGTGCTGTCTAAAGCCAAGAGGCGAACGACAGCTACTAGGTTTAACGACGTCGGAACACGTCACTAGCCTAGACCACTAAATATTTCATTAATGTTTCAATGCTTCCTTAGGTTAATTCAATAAATTTTAATGTTTATCTTCAATTATGTCTGGGGTTTCAAGGCCCTACCGAATGTCATATGACAATCTCCTATATGCAGCTATATGAGAAAAGAAATCTTTTCAATTCGATGAATGCTATCTAGTTAAGGGAAGAGCTTCAAACAATGATGCAACATAAAACAACACTGCAAACGAAATCTTTCAAAACTAGATGACTTTCACTATCCAAAAGTAATTTCAAACATTCAACGATGCCAATAATGCAATGTAATCTATGCAAAATCCTCTTTTTCAAAAACTAAGCAATTGTAATCTATGCACAATTTCCTTTTCCTTTTCAAATGATAATAATGCACTCAAAGCGACTTTTAGCTTTCATTCATTAAACAATGTGATCTAAGTCCAATGATAAATCTCAAAAAATAATTTTCGATGTAATGTGATCTAATGCATTTAAATGAAAATAAAACTTTGAGACGAAAACTAAATGAACGCAAATCTTCTAAATGAATGCAAAAAGAGATGTAAACAAACACTAAGAATGAAATCGGTGTTTTAAACACTTTGTAACAAAATTATCAAAAGGTGACAAAACACAAAGAGTACTTCCAAAGCATGAGATCAAAACAAGGCATTCATTCCCTTTTACATCAAGTAATAATGGAGGGAAGACATTTTAAAGAATGAGCAATGTAATCTATGCTCATACAGTGAAAAGACTTGAAGGGAAAGACACATTGGTGAGGGATTTAGGGAAAAAGTCTCAATTTTCACACACCCTAAAATTGGCACGACTTTATCGTTGACAACTAGTGCCAACTGGCACGACTTGCTCACTGACAACTAGCACCAATGGAAAATTGGTGCGGGTTGCTAACTGACAACAAGTGCCAACGCCTGAAAATGAAAAAACAAAGAATTTCTCCCAACCAAGACCAGACTCACCACTTCAAGTAAAATCTAAAACAAACCCAGAAGCAAAGTACTGACCAAAAGAAGCTTCCGAACAAGGGAAAACCCTATCACCCACAGGAGATGGCGCGACTGTCTGAATTTAATCCACGCCAGACAGGGGATGGCGCGAGTGATGAACTGGCAACCTGCGTCAATTGGCGTGACTGTCACGGTGGACACCGCGCCAATCAAGCCAACCATGAAAAGATGAAAAATTCAGAAAAAGAGAGGTCAGATCTGATCCTTTGGGGGCTGAACATAGGTTTTACACTAGAAAAAAGAAAACCAAGAGATTTGATCAAGCAAGAAAAGTCAAGAATCGACTGAAAAGAAAAGACAATACCCTAAATCAATGATCCCCAGTATGGTCGCCAATTTTTTGTGGAGGTAAATCCCCTCTGCAGATAGAGGAGATCCCTACTAGCCCAGATCAGGTCTAGCAACAATCGTATCACGATAAGGCGCAGGTTCCTAATTACAATAAACCAACTTGCGATGAAGGCCTACCTCAAGTCCAACGTTGTTGTTTGTAGGGAAGATGACGCTCCTGTTTCTTTGCTCCGGCAGATCACAATCCTCTCGCTCGCCGCAATCGAACACCTGCACACACAAGAAACATGACAAACACAAGCGTAAAACCTGATATATGCAATTATGTATCAGTCAGAGAAGACACAACTCATGATCATAATGAAGAATACGAGTGGAACCATAACCAAAGTCTCTTATCATTAATTCATACAAAGGAAAATACAACCAGGCTCTGACGCTGAACCTTCCTTCGACAGGTCATCAGTGGAATACATCTCAGTAAAGCTTGTCGGGAATGGGGACAAGCCTCTCTCTTCAATCATCAATCTCCTTGCTATAGATTTGTCACTATGAGGACTATCAAAGCTCTTGTAGGATTCTTTAGGCTATGAAGGCTCTTGGAGATTCAACCATTCAGCCCTTTAGCTATTCAGTCCCTTCATCAATGGATAAAGGCTATATTTATAGAGGAGAGGAGGAGGTTGGGATCCCTACAATAGTGCAAGGGAGGCCTTGTCCCTTGGGAGGTTCCCCATAAGGTGGAAACAAGAGGCCAAAGGAGGAAGGGCGTGGTTATTCAGTCGAAACCACTCCTGAAGACTCATCCACGAAGTTGTTGTAATCAAAACTTTGCCTCCTTTTTAAAAAAAATTTCCATAAGCAGATTGGCGCGGGTGCTTAACTGGGACAGAGCACCAATTGGCACGGGCTCAGTGTTAATTTCCCTCATTGGCACGATTACATAACAGGCTACCAGTGCCAAGGAAAAAACAGGTGTTTTTAGGGGTCTGCTCAGGAAATGATCAACAGAAGGAATGTTGCCCTCATGGCAAGGGATGAAATGATGGTATTTGCAAGGCATGACACTGCTTATTGGTCACATAAATGACCCTCCAATGGGCGAGATGGGGATTGCAGGGATGGTGAAAAATTACTGTGTAACACCCCCTGTGTTCGAGCCAAGGCTGATGTGCTCTTCCTCTGATTATTTTTCCCTTTGAGTGTCCTCTGAGGGAGATGGATCTGCCATTTTCCCGGTTTTCTTCGCTTCCTTTGCATGATCCCCTGACACCTCTTGGATCTCAATGGTCTCGGGGCTTTTCCTAGAAGTTGAGCCTTCCTTTGGTGCTTCTTTAGCTTTTGGGTTGGATTGGGGGTTCTTCGGTGGTCCTGAGATTTTCTTCTCACTTGGGTTCCGAGATGCCTTGCCCTTTTTTACCTTTTTCCAGCCTTCTCCTTCCTCTTTGTCCAATGATTGGGCCTTTGGGAAATTCCTTTGGAAGTGGCTGTGTTCGTGGTAGTTTTTTCATTTAAACAAGAGCTACTCGTAATCCAGTTTTTGATAGTGATACCATGCACCTACAATGATTTTTACAACTTCTGGATGACTAGCTTCCAAATCTACTTCTACAAAGATCCTTGCGCAGGTGTATTAGCCTTTGATGTCTGCTTTGTCAATAAAATGACCTAGTCAATTTTCGAATTTCTATAGAGAGTGGAAGTTTTAGGAATGGACCGGGAGGTTTGGAAGCCGAACCCAAGCTAGAACCTCTTTGGGGACATTGACTGTGGGATCAAAGTCGGGTGTCCACCTATTGAGATACAATCCCTCGGTCCCCATGAAGTATGACCCACTCCTGAAGACAATATCACGATCTTCCTTGGTGATGAACTAAAAAAATGAAGAATCCTCTTCCAACGGCATAACAGGTCACATTGTTCTTGATCTGAGGTCTCCAGTTACACTGAATCCAATTGTCAGTGGTTTTTTCTGAGGTAAAAAGTTCCATAAACTATCCTACCAATCTTCTTTCAGCCAGAGCAAGGGAAATTTTTATAGGTTGTTCTTCTGGCAAGGCGATTTCTGGAATTGCGTCCAACCTTTTAATGAATTTTGATACTGAAGGGATCAAAGGTTTCTTCCCTATCGGCATGATAAGACTTCTGAAGGATAATTATGTGGTGATCAGAGGGGTGGGAGGTAGCTCCCCACCCCCTGGTGCACTCATGGCAACTGGCTCAGTTGCGGCTGCTCTCAAACCCTCGTGATGGACCCTAGCGGTCAATCCAGTTTCAATAAGAATATATGGTAGATGTTAAGCACACTCACACTTTTTATTTTGGTTAAAAATTTTGAAAAAATAAAATTTATACATTGGATATTAAAATTTTAGCAAAAGTGAAGCATATTTATTTACTATGGTAAGTATTTTTTTCACTTTTTTAAATTTAGGTGACTATTATTTATTGTTAATTTTTTTAGGGCTATATTGTTATTTGTTTTTATAATTGAATTTTTTTTATTTACACATTAAATTAAACCCATAACATTATTCGGATTTACTGAATTATTTAGAAACATATAAAACTATGTAGAAAGAACAATATCATCATCAATGTAATAGAATATAAAAGAACAATAGAAGAAATGCATTCACACATAGAGAAACTAGGATTGGTCGGAGACGAGGGAAAAACCCACTACAGGGAAAGCCCTTTCAAACTCTTCCTCTTATTATATTTTCATTGAATGATTCAATAAGGAGATAGTATAATGATCCATATCTTCAACCATAAACCTATCTAGCAAAAACAACTAAACAAAATTCATGAGATGAACCCAAGAATGCCAATAATCAAAACCATAATTCAGGATCTTGTAGACAATTTTCATTGTCTATAGTCAACTGCCGAACACTGCAGTCAACAGGAAAAAAATTTGATCAACTAAAAAATCAACTTTTAGGTCCCAATCGCAGGTGTTGGGGTTCCTATGTTTTGGTAGATTTGGTAATACCAAAAGATAAGATAACATCAAACCACTTTGGGACCATCAGGATCTAGCCCTCTTAGGTCCAGAGAGGGACCACTCTATAAATACAAAGAATGATATATCTTTGAAAAGCTCAAGATGAGATATTAGGCTAGTTATGAAGCACAAAGGTTGTTAAATTATTTGGTTGGTCGGAGATCATTAACTGAGAAGGTTAAATGGAATGGAAGGAATAAAATAGGAGGACATTTCAGTAAAAGAGGATAGGCTAAGAAAGTGCCATCCATTGGGCTATGGAGTCATGAAAGGGGATTACTTGCATAACGACTAAGCAAGGCTTTCCATAGAGAAATTCATATATACCAAAGGATATTTTAGATATATGGTGGAATGGAACAATAAGGAGTGAAGGTGAAAGAAGGAAAGAAACCCAATTTCAATCTGGAGATCAGGTCAGATATCATTTAAATCCAGACCTACTTTGACAGACTCAAAGGCATCTCTCAAGGAAGATATGAAGGGCAACTTAAGATCAGGTTAGAGGTCATTTAACTCTAGGCCTGCTTTAGCATATTCCAAGAGAAAAACAGAGATAGGATTTAACACAGAACTAGGCCTAAGATCAGAGAAGGGATTTTAACCTTCAATTCTTTGACACCAGCTCAAAGGGATCTTAGAAAGGCCAAACTATTGGAAAAGGACCCTAGTGTACAGGGCTCACACTAAATCCCTGGTATCCCAATTCTTCCAGCTTAAACCCAACCAGAAAATCTAAGTAACAAACCCTGAATTCACACATCAGTAAGCATGTGCCATACCAACATCTTTAACTAGTTAAGTTGCATGAATTTTCTCTTAGATTCACATTAAGCAGAAAACATAAAAAAAAATAAGAGCAGTGGGCATTAGGGTACCATGCAGGGGTATATCCTAAGCCCGATTTACTGATTCTTATCAGAGAAATATGAACATCATGGTTAAAATGAAAAAAGACAAGAAACATCACCCGTAATTTAGACCAAGATCCTGTGAAATTGCTTGATTGATCGATGGGCAAAACCAGTCACATACACTGAGCTCAATGGCTAATACAGTCCAAAATTTCTCCTCCCAGCATACTAAATTACAAACTACTTAGCTACTACCCCCCAACAACTGTTCTAACAGTCGAATGAATCCCTACAAATAACAACAACAACAACAACAACAACCTTTACAATATGTTCTTTAGGGGTTCTTATAGGAGAACAAATAATAGCAGGAGTAGATGTGAATTAAATTGAATCATTAAGACAGAGTGTTGGTAGAAGGTCGAGCCCATTCTTCTTAATGGCTCTCTATCGATGTATGAACTCTGTATTATGGTTTTGCAGTCTTTGTCAGGTTGAAATTAACTTCAGATGTATTCTTTGGAGTCCTCTCTGACTGTATGGTACTCTGTGATAGCCTTCTGAAATAAGTGACAGGGATGGAAGGTTTGCAGGTCTCTCCATGCTTCCATAATTGTGGCCCTGACAGTCTTTAAGAATCTTTTATCAGTGGAATGACTTTTAATAGCTCGAGGAAGCATGGAGACTTCTGTCGAAAGGTGTACTTTTCGAGAAAATATGTTCTGCTGTTGTTATATCACAAATATGGCTTGTTTCATGTGCTTAGACATTAATAGGTCTCTTGATCATCTTTATGGTCTTCAAACTGCATCTTTATCCCTTGAATACAGATTAAAGAATCAAATCTTCAATTATGGGCTTAAATCCTCTAATTTGTCTCTGCGGTTTCACTTTGCTACTGTAATGGCCTCTCTGTGCTCTCAGCCACAACGACTGTTGACTGTAGAGACAGAGTGAATTTTCCACTCTGTAATCCCTGCAAAAATGCAATAAACATGTTATACAAATCTAGGGAAGGTGGCGGATAAATGCTGTGGAGGCCTGTGGAAGTAGTGGATGCGATGAAACAGGTAAAAAAATCTGTATAACGGTGAAGGGATGATCTGATGAAGATTTGGTGTAGGGAGAGTCGTGAACCGTCTGATTATATGGACAGAGGATGATCAATGGTCAGGATTTATCGAGAAGGCAGGTTAAATGGAGAAAATATATTATAATGTAAAACCCCAAATTTTAATGCTTGGGCATACTACAAAGAAAATGGAGGAAAATGCATGAAAGCGGGGCCTTCGGATTGGTGGGACCCAGCGTGGGCGGAGAGTGATTAGCTTTGGACCGTTGGATCTCAGGAGGAGATCAACAGCGGAGGTTAAATGATGAAATCTATGGAAGCTTGATGGAAGAAATATGGTGGAGACGCGATGCAACATGGGCCATAGATCTGATCAGATGGACGGCTAAAATTGATTACGGAGGCTGCGGGAGAAAAGGGAAAGGAAGGCGATTTCAAGATGAAAACCAACGGTGTCACGCGGCTTTAGGGTGGTTTTGAAAAAAATATGAAAAAATGCGATATAGGTCGTTACGTGACACGTGGCAGGATAAAACCGATTTCATCGCGTAACTTTGGAGCGTTAAAGCTCAGATGCCAAAATAACGCGATATGTGTGTGGACCATCGGATGGAGGGGTGGAAGATTGGATGGAGTAGGGAGCAGCGCGAAAAGGAAAGATGTGCTAGCGGTTAAGCGGTGGAAAGTCAAGGGTGGTTTGAATGTGAGCTGTCCAATCTACAGAATGAACAGCTGGGATCCAAAAAGGGAAATGAAGGCGAAGGGGTAGGTGAATAGGCGGGAAGAATAGGAGCCATCGGATCAGATGGGGTGGACGGCTGCGATCTAATTGGAGGGAGAGCGCTGGAGGAAAAATGAGCAGGGAGCGATGAAATCTGAACCATTGGATCCAGATGGATGAATGACTCAGATCAAATCGAGGCTCGCAAATCGGTAGGGGTTGAATGGGACGGGATTGGTGCGATTGGCAATGCGATTAAGTGACCATCGTCCGATCTAAAAATAGATCAATGGTCTATATGTAATCAGAGGGGTTAGTGTAGAGGGGCGACAGACACATTGTGGAACAAGCGCTGACCATCCGATCTTTTAAATATCAACGGTCGAGATCGCGCCCGCGGTTTATAGACCAAAAGACCTCGCATCGGAGAAAATCAAGTTAACAAAGAAATGTGCTCACTGTGAATCTTCCGATTGCGATAAGTTCCCAGGGCTTAAGAGTTTGGTCTTAGGTGAGGGTTATATGGTGGGGAAGTGGTTACAGTGCTTAGCCGAAAGGGGCTAAAGCCTCAAATTCAAATGGGGTGTCTTTTAAGCCGAAAATAGGATTTTTAGGGCCTAAAAGGGGTTTCGGTAAAGGGAATAAGGGGGTTTTAAGCCAAACAAAGGGTATTTGTAAGGTTTAAAGGGGGAATTGGGATGTTTTAGAGGGTTAATAAGGGATTTTGGTGGAAAATTGAAAGGGAAAAAGTGATGAAAATAGAGGTTCAGTTGGAGAGAAAATAAGGGGAAATGGGGGCCTTTTTGAGCAGAATTATTCCACAAACAGAGAGGCTTTTCAATGGAAACAGAAGTGAGGACTCTTCAAAGGGAAAAAGACATAGGAGGCTTCA
Source organism: Pinus albicaulis (assembly GCA_034641835.2). Taxonomy (NCBI): domain Eukaryota; kingdom Viridiplantae; phylum Streptophyta; class Pinopsida; order Pinales; family Pinaceae; genus Pinus; species Pinus albicaulis. Next base: position 1,598,769,281 of record CM076580.1, read on the forward strand.
AGGATGATATGTTTTCAGAGGAGATGTATTCCTTGAAGGCTCAAGAACAATTTAGCCACCTGTTTGCTTGTCAAAAATTTCATAGGTGGCTAACAGTGGCTCCACATGGGGATGGCATCTTCTTGAAGGTGTCGAGAATTCATAAAATAATATTTGGAGTAGGCCAGATTCTTGGTACTTGACACATCCATTTTATTTCTTGGATCAGCTGCCACAATCATGAAGAAATTATATCAACAGTAATATTCTCCCAAACAACTACCTTCCCACACTATTGTCCTAACATTTTTTCTTCTGGGTGCATTTGGACTTGCAGACTCTTTACATCATAAATTTTCTACAAACAGAAAAATAAACCTATTCTACTTCTACCCTTATTTCTCCATGAGGCCAAATTAAACTATTGGTCTCATAGTTTCTCTACCTAAACTATATCTGCTAGGATTAAACTATCTAGCAGATTTCTTCTTTACATTCTAAGATAGAAATTGAAAAATAGTCAAGCTAGGATTAGACTGTCTGGCTTGCTATGGGACATGGAATAAAGACAAAACTTCTCATGGACTGAACTTTGTAGAAATTTAAAACCACTAACTAAATGCTCATATACTGAGCTTTATTGAACTTCCTACCTACCCTACTCTACTTGGAAATCTCTGATGCTCTAGGTGATACAATAATGCCAGTGCAGCCAGTCAAGTAGTAACAAAAAAGGGCAGAAAAAATGACTTCTCATCCGAGACAACCATAGGGTGCTCTTCATGTGGTTCTTCAAAACTGAGGTCACCATCAGTGATGACCACTCCTAATGAATTCGGTCCCTACAAAGGATCAATGCTGGAGAATTCGAGCTAATCAGGGCCTCCATGTATTCTGCCATAGGATCAATGAACACATGATGCACGTTTTCTTCTTTTAGGCCTCCCATGACTAGCAGGATATCTTCATCCTGGGAAGCTTTGATTACTGTATCTTCCATTGCATCTTCAGTGTGGCTCTTGAAATCCTGATGACCTTCTTTCTGCACTTCAACAGGTAGTGGAATCTCTTCTTTCTTCAGGGGAGGGAGACTTTCCAAAAAGGCTCTTGGGTCCCCGAATTGGTATGATTGTTCTTGTGAGTTCAATATTTCATTCTCAGCTTCATACCTTTCAACCAGCACTTCTAGAAAAACTTTCTTCAGCTCAGGTCGATTATTGAATCTTGAGCTGGAAAGGAAAACCTCTAGAAGGTCCTTGCTTATGAGTTTAGCCAGTATATCTGATATTCTACAAATAAAATCTTCAAGGGGATTTAGCTCAGAGTCTTCCATTGGTGGGGATGATGTTGTAATGTGACTGGTCTCCTAGTTGAGTCTTGTGAAAACAAAGATAATCAGCGGCCTACTGTTCACTAGTGGAGTCTTTAAATCATTTAGGAACTGTGGAGTCGCCAGGTGGAGGATTTAATATTTTACTGTCCACCACAGTGATTGATTACCAAATCAAAGCTATGATATTTATTCTTCCCCAACGGAGTCACCATTTTGTTGGGGTTCCTATGTTTTATCAGATTTGGCAATACCAAAAGATAAGACAACATCAAACCACTTTGGGACCATCAGGATCTAGCCCTCCTGGGTCCAGAGAGGGATCTCTCTATAAATACAAAGAATGATATATCTTTGAAAAGATAAATATGAGATATTAGGCTAGTTATGAAGCACAAAGGTTGTTAAATGATTTGGTTGGCTGTTGGGTTGGTCAGAGATCATTAACTAAGAAGGTTAAATGGAATGGAAGGAACAAAGCAGTAGGACGTTTCAGTAAAAGAGGATAGGCTAAGAAAGTGCCATCCATTGGGCTATGGATTCATGAAATGGGATTACTTGCATAACTACTAAGCAAGGATTTCCATAGGGTAAGTCATATATACCAAAGGATCTTTTAGATATATGGTGGAATGGAACAATAAGGAGTGAAGATGAAAGAAGGAAAGAAACCCAATTTCAGTCTGGAGATCAGGTCAAATATCATTTAAATCTAGACCTGCTTTGACATACTCAAAGGCAACTCTCAAGGAAGATACGAAGGGCATCTTAAGATCAGGTTAGAGGTCATTTAACTCCAGGCCTGCTTCAAAATATTCCAAGAGAAAAACAAAGATAATATTTAACACAAAACCAGGCCTAAGATCAGAGAAGGGCTTTTAACCTTCAATGCTTTAACACCAGCTCAAAGGGATCTTAGAAAGGAAAAAATGTTGGAAAAGGACCCCAGTGAACAGCGCTCACACTTAATCCCTGGTATCCCAATTCTTCCAGCTTAAACCCAACCAGAACATCTAAGTAACAAACCCCAAATTCACACATTAGTAAGCATGGGCCAGACCAATGTCTTTAACTAGTTAAGTTGCATGAATTTTCTCTTAGATTCACATTAAGCAGAAAACATCAAAAAAAAGAAGTGCAGTGGGCATTAGGGTACTATGCAGGGGTATAACCTAAGCCTGATTTACTGATTCTTATCAGAGAAATATGAACAACATGGTTAAAATGAAAAAATACAGGAAACATCACCCATAATATAGACCATGATCCTGTGAAATTTCTTGACTGATCAATGTGAAAAACCAGTCACATACACTGAGCTCAATGGCTAATACAGTCCAAAATTTCTCCTCCCAGCCTACTAAATTACAAACTACTCAGCTACTTCCCCCAAAAAACTGTTCTAACAATTGAATGAATCCCTACAAATAACAACAACAACAACAACAACCTTTACAATATGTTCTTCAGGGGTTATTATAGGAGAACAAATAATAGCATGAGTAGATTTGAATTAAACTGACTCATTAAGACAGAGTGGGGGCATAAGGTCGAGCCCACTCTGCTTAATGGCTCTGTATCGCTGTATGCACTCTGCAGTATGGTCTGGGAGTCTTTGTCAAGTTGAAATTAACTTCGGATGTATTCTTTGGAGTCCTCTCTGATTGTATGGTACTCTGTGATAGCCTTCTGAAATAAGTGACAGGGATGGAAGGTCTGCAGGTCTCTCCATGCTTCCATATTTGTGGCCCTAAGAGTCTTTAAGAAGCTTCTGTCAGTGAAATGGCTTTTAAGAGCTCGAAGAAGCATGGAGACTTCTATCGGAAGGTGTACTTTCTGAGAAAATACGTTATGTTGTTGTTATATCACATATATGGCTTGTTTCATGTGCTTAGACCTTAATAGGTCTCTTGATCATCTTTATGGTCTTCAAACTACATCTTTATCCCTTGAACACGGATTAAAGCATCAAATCTTCAATTACAGGCTTAAATCCTCTAATCTATCTCTGTTGTTTCACTTTGCTGCTGTAATGGCCTCTCTGCGCTCTTAGCCACAGTGACTGTTGACTATAGAGACAGAGTGAATTTGCCACTCTGTAATCCCTGCAAAAATGTAATAAAACTATTATACAAATCTAGGGAAGGTGGTGCAGAAATGCTGTGGAGGCCTGTGGAAGCAGTGGCGGGAATGGTGGATGCGATGAAACGGGTAAAAAATTCTACAGAATGATGAAGGGATGATCTGATGAAGATTTGGTGTAGGGAGATTCATGAACCATCCGATTAGATGGACAAAGGACGATCAACGGTCAGGATTTATCGGGAAGGTAGGTTAAATGGAGAAAATAGATTATAATGTAAAAACCCAAAGTTTAATGCTTGGGCACACTACAAAGAAAATGGAGGAAAATGCATGAAAGCGGGGCCTTCGGATTGGTGGGACTCGGCGTGGGCGTAGGGCGATTAGCTTTGGACTATTGGATCTCAGGAGGAGATCAACAATAGAGGTTAAATGATGAAATCTATGGAAGCCCGATGGAATAAATATGGTGGAGATGCAATGTGACATGGGCCATAGATCTGATCAGATGGACGGCTGAAATTGATTATGGAGGCTGCGGGAGCAAAGGGGAAGAAAGGCGGTTTCAAGAGGAAAATTAGCGGTGTCGCACTGCTTGAGGGTGGTTTTGAAAAAACTCCAAAAAAATGTGATATAGGTCATTGCGTGACACGTGGCAGGATAAAACCACTTTCATCCGTAACTTTGGAGCGTTAAAGCTCGGATGGAAAAATAACGTGATATGCGTGTGGACCGTTGGATGGAGAGGTGGAAGATCGGACAGAGTAGGGAGCAGCGCAAAAAGGAAAGATGTGCTAGCAGTTAAGTGTTGTAAATTCAAGGGCGATTTGAATGTGAGCCATCCGATCTACGGAATGAATAGCTGGGATCCAAAGAAGGGAAACGAAGGTGAAGGGGCAGGTGAATAGGTAGGAAGAATAGGAGCCATCGGATTAGATGGGGTGGACGGCTGCGATCTAATCAGAGGGAGAGCACTGGAGGACAAATGATCGGGGAGCGATGAAATCTAAACCATTGGATCTAGATGGATGAATGACTCAGATCAAATCGGGGCTCAAAAATCGGGAGGGGTTGAATGCGACGAGATTGGTGCGATTAGCGGTGCGATTAAGCGACCACCGTCTGATCTGAAAACAGATCGATGGTCTATATGTAATCGGAGGGGTTAGTGTAGAGGGGTGATGGGCACATTGTGGAACAAGCGCTGACCGTCCGATATTTTAAAGATCAATGGTCGAGATCAGGCCCACGGTCTATAGACCAAAAGACCTCGCATCAGAGAAAATCAAGTTAACAAAGAAATGCACTCACCATGAATCTTCCGATTGCGATAAATGCCCAGGGCTTAAGTACTTGGTCTCGAGTGAGCGTTATATGGTGGGGAAGTGGTCAAGGGGCTTAGCCGAAAGGGGCTAAAGCCTTAAATGAAAATGGGGTGTCTTTTAAGCCGAAAAGAGGATTGTTAGGGTCTAAAAGGGGTTTTTCTAGAGGGAATAAGGGGGTTTTAAGCCAGAGAAGGGTTATTTGTAAGGTTTAAAGGGGGAGTTGGGATGTTTTAGAGGGTTAATAAGGGATTTTTGTGGAAATTTGAAAGGGAAAAAGTGATGAGAACAGAGGCTCAGTGGGAGTGAAAATAAGGGGAAATGGGGGCTTTTCTGAGAAGAATTCTTCCACAAACAGAGAGGCTTTTCAGTGGAAATAGCAGTGAGGACTCTTCAAAGGGAAAAATACATAGGAGGATTCAAGGATGATATTTTTTTAGAGGAATTGTATTCCTTGAAGGCTCAAGAAAAATTTAGCCACCTGTTTGCTTGTCAAAAATTTCATAGGTGGCTAATAGCAGGGAAGATATGTCATGCATGTGGCTGAAAGGCTTTGGTCAAAACTATTACTCATCAGTATTTTTCACTATCTTTAGATGACTATATGATTTTTATAGATTTCTGAAAACAATATTCCTTGAATATCTTGAGTTTTAGAAATCTCACTGCCTTCATTATCCTTATAATTTTTTTTTCACTATTCTATCAGTTTTCCATTTCATGGTCATCCTGTTGCTCTTAAAAGACTCATTATGGGCTTGCGCCTCCCATTTACATCTTTCTTTCTTGCCTATAACCTCATTGCCCTATTTTCCCCTATCAATAAACTCCACCCTCCCTCTAGGGTTTCCTGTTGCAGACTCATTCCCATGTCCGTTTGGGCATAATAGCCTATAACAATACTCTATTTTCACTTGAAAATCTCCAAGCCAAATTTCAGCTAAAATCAGGTCAAAGGACCCTCCCACTAAGTCATTAGGGTTTTAAATTGTTTTAGGCCATCCTTGGATGTTTTAGGCACTACTTTTCCTTTGCTAGAATCTAGCTCAGATGTAATAGAATGTCAAGACATGGTTATTCAAGAAGACCTGGAATTTCCAAAGAAGATCATCTTCTTAGTTCAAAACCTGCAAATGAGAAAAAGGAAAAATTTTATCACTTCTGCACAAGTGTTGAAATATTTATTAGCAGCAAGTACTAATTATGTAGATTGTCTACACCTAAATGAAAAAAAATTACAACAAAGGAAATAGGAACGACTTTGTCTTGTAGAGGACTATGGCTATGAACTTGATGGTCCGGTTGAGTGCCAAACAGTGATCACTTGCGGAAAATTACATGGAAGAAGCACACCAAGACAAGCATGAAGAAAGTCTATTAGAGAATATTGATGGAATATAGAAAAAGGTGAGGTTAAATGGATAGAAATAAATGAACTTGAAAGGGCTATAGAGAACTTAGAAGACAACACTGATGATTGTTGTTAAGACTATAGACACCTAGGTTTTTTAAGAAAGAGGCCAGAGAAGGTGGAAAATTTGAGTTTTATGGTGGAAACTACATAAGATTTTGAAGATGCTACTTTGTGACTAAATCCCAAAGGTGTCAAAATGAACTTGTCACGCCTCCATGACCAAAAGAAAACTCAACTTCATGACTTCATCAACCTGCAAGGAAAAAGTGTAAAATAATATCAGTGAAAAAGAGAAAAAAGGTTTTAAACATTAGAAAGTGGGTTTTAATAATTAAATAAAATTACTCTTATCTATAAAAGCTAATTTTTCACTTCAAGAGCACCATTTTTGCCTTTAAAAATATCAAGAGCATTCAGAGGAGAAGAGTTTGTGAGTTTTCAAGCAAAATTTGGGCAAATTGTCTTGGCACTGCGTGCTTGCCTTGGTGTTGCGTGCCTAGGAGTTGGCGCTGCACACTTGAACATTTTCCTCCATACAATTTTTGAAGGCGCTGCGGGCCTAGGAGGTGGCACTGCATGCTTGATAGAGCACTGTGCTCTTACCCGAACAGAACCCTGTGCTCCTTTTACAAGGCTCTGCATGCTCAAGATTGGCGTTGCGCCCTCAGCTACTAGCATTGTGCACTTCGACAAAGAGGGTTTCTCACTCTTCTAACCACCCAAATCACTCCAAATCACCTTAAAAATCTTGCCACAGTCATCCAAGCAATATTAAAGAGGTAAGTACATGATATAAACCCTTTTTTTATGCCATTTGGTGAATCATTTAATCAATGGAATGAAACCATAGAAGAAACCCTAAGTTTTAAGCTTGAAATCACTGTCTATATGCTTATTTCATCCTCCTAGACAGAGTATCAATCATAACAAGGGAAATTACATTTTTTGAGGGTTGCCATTCATCTTGCTTGTCACAACATCCATTCCATTCATTCTCACTCATTCCATTCATTTTCAAAACTTCCATTTTATACCCTCCCTTCATCTCATTTTACATCAGCCCTAGGGTTTCCAAAAAAAAATTTACAATGTCTGAGGGTGAAGACAGTGGTATGAGGCCAAAATTCCAAGGAGGCATGATCATAAAGGAGGAAAGATAAACGGATTTGAACCCCTCAATACAAGGGAACTCATGGCATCTCCTCTTACTGTTTCCTATTTCAAATATGTAGGCTTCTTTGATTTTTGTTAGGAGGTGCAACAAGTACAAAACCACCCTGAACTAACAAGACTATTCATTATCAATTTTCATGAAAAACAAGTTAATCTTGCGGGGGTCACATTTGAGTTGTCTACAAATGCCATCGCGGATGCTATAGGAATACCAAGTGTGGGAGAAAAGTGGTTCAAGCAAGCAAACCTAGACATCAGTTACTTTGAACCATACCTTAAACTGAGGTATAAATATCACCACAAATCCATATTTCCTTTTTCTCATTTGCTTGATAGATATGCACCCATGATGAGGATAATCATGACGTATTTCACATGTGACGAAAGGTTTTCCCACCTCTACTCATACCACATCCATCTGTTTTTTCATTTTACCAGAGTAAGGATGCTACATATACCATATTATATTTACCAAAGCATTAAAAAAATGACCTACATAGTGCAAAAGAGAGACTACAATCAGCAAATGCAGAGCCTCTTCCGTCATTCACTTATTAATATGGTGGTTATGCATCAACTACAACAGAATAACATTCCATGGGATACCTTCATTTCCCATGAGGTTTTCACTACTCCATATGGCCATCACCAGCAAGATATCCCTTCATATTCTCATATTCCCACATCCATTCCTCCATCACTTCCTGCTTTTCATACAACACCATCCACTCACATCCCTTCACCCCATGATGACCATTCCACATCACCTTTCCGCAACCCTTCACCCTCTTATCATGATGACAAAGCATCAATCATTGATGAGAACATTGAGATAGATGGCACTAAAATGAGTGACATTGAGCCATTTCCTTTGACATACCAGAGGGGCTACATGCATGTGTTTTCTGCACTTGAGATGCAAGGGGCCATGCCTTCTACATCAACAAAACAACTTGATAAGGGTAAGGAAAAGGTCATAGAACCTATCACTGTTGAGGAGGAGACCAAGCATGAAACTGAGCAAGAGTTTCAACTAATTGACCTAGAGGATGATGATGAGGAGAGGATCACAAATATGCTGCTCAAAAGCAAGGGTGCCAAGATTAGTGAGCTTCAAGCTAATCTTGGTAGGGAAAAGAATGTAATTATCTATTTTGAGTTAGAAAACCAGCAATTAGAGGCAAAGAAAATCAGTGAGGTCGGAGCAATTAGAGCTCAGAAAGAGGCTATAAAGGCCAAGGCATTGCTAGATGAGACCTTGGGAACTTTTTATGATAGTGAGGATGAGGAAGAACAGCTTCCTAGGAAGAGGCCAAGGACAATTGGGTTGAAGAAGGCTTTAGCCCGGGAAAGAAAGAAAGAGGCAGAATTAGCAAAGCATCTCACTCCAATTGAGCTACTTGCCATAGAAATTGATGAAGATAGGGAATATTATCTTGAGAGGTAAAAATTTCACCTAGAGGGTTAGCTAGATAAGGCCAAGAGAGACACTGACATGCAGAGGAAGATGGCAGGACATTGTGCCATGAGAAACATAATTGTAAGGGCCAAGCTCAAATGAGCCCTTGCAAAGATTTAGGCACTAAATGAGGCAAAGGAGAATGAAAAACTGAATATCCTTGCTGATGTATCCCTCCAAGCATCCAAATCACAATCGACAAAGTAAGTTCCAAATTTTGGCACTTGGTGCATTTTTTTGATTTTTTACAGTTTGGCTTGTAGAAAATAAGGCCAAACGCGCAAAGCCACTGGCGCTGCACTCTTTTTTGGGGCCCTAAAATGGGAAAAACTTGGCATTTTCATGTTCCTCATGCCAAGTACATCATCCTCAAAAACATTTATACCATTTGGAGCAAACATGGTCCCTCAAAAGGGCCAAAAACCACCAAAAATCACATTTCTGCCCTATTTTCAGCACTTGCGCTACACATATAGCAGTATTGGCAGAATGGATTTTTGACAAGAAAAATGGGCACCATTCTAGAAATTGGAGGCCAATTTGGAAACTAGACAGGACAGGCTTTCCAATGAGCTATCATGGAGCTCATTTGGACACCGGGAAGACCTCCAAAACTCAGCTGCAAAATAAGTGATTTTTCCAATATTGGCACAGAACGTTTGGCTTTGTGTTGCACCCCTATACCTTAGAGCTACGCCCTTGCTAGGAGTTATTGCAAAAGATATTTTTAAGCCTTAAGGTCAACGTTTTTCCTAAATTAGCTTAAATAGTTATGCTATAAGTTATTTTTGTCATAAATTAGTTTGGATATCTTTGCCTTGGGCCTTGCATGGTCTCAAAGGTCAAAAGCATTTAATGTGTAATTAATGACTTCTAAAACCCTAGTTAGGGTTTGCTTCCTCATTTTACAGTTAAATACTGCATGCAATGCTTCATAATTTTGTTGGTTGATTATTGAGATGAATATTACATAGACTTGGAGTTGTGAAGAAATTGGCTTTGGAGCTTTGTGACTGTTTTGGATTGAATGTCAATGAAGGAAGCACATTCATAGGATTCATGAACCTGGTTAATGGTGATGTTGTTCTAATTTAGTAATTGTTTCCTTTTGTTTTCATATTGTTTCATCTTTTCTTCTGTAATAGAATAGAAAATTTAGGTTAAGATATGCTATTAGAGGCACCCTAAGCCTATCTTTTCTTTGTTGCTTAATGTTTTCCTCTACTAGGTTTGATTGGAGAATTCTTGATTTCTCTCTGGTTCCACTTAGCTTGTTGTCTTGAAAATTATTTAATGGAGTCAAGCCAAAGAGGTTTATGGTATGCCCTATCCTTTGGTGTAGCTTGAAACATTGTTTTTGAGGTCTTTCTTTGAAGTATTTCTTATTAGGGTTTAGACTAAAGAATTTTATGGTTTTCCCTGTCCTTTTGTCTATCTTGAAAAGTCATTTCAAAAGTCTTTGAAGTCTGATGAAATAACTTAGTAGTTCCTTGCTCTTTTATCATTAATGAAATGTTATCTTAAATGTTTTGTTTTTCTGAAAGTAAATAACTAGAGAATTTAGGAGTTCCCTGCTCTCTAGGGTTTGCTGGATTGTTCTCAAAGTTTACTTGATAAAGCTAGGTAAAAGAAGTTTAAGGTGCGCCCTATCCTTTGATTCCTTCTTAAGCATAATGATCTTAAATACTCTTCTTGTTATAGTATATGTTAAAGTATTCTTAATTGCCCTTTAAACCTACTAAATTCACAAATTTAATGTTCATTTCACTCCCACAGAAGCTATTAAGATCCATTTGCCTTTGTTAGCTTGCCCTGTGAAACACCCTTTATTTATTTTTTTACTCTTCAAACCTTTCACAGACCCCATAGCCCAATGGTTTTAATTTCTCTTACTCTATCTGTTCTACTTAACAAGCAACCCAACCAAAGAAAACCAAAACAAACAAACCCTATCATTATAACTAGACTAAAATCAACATCCTAAGTCAATCAAGTCATATTTATTATCAAATATAGAGAGAGCCTTCTCTAAGTCCAGGAAGGCTAGGTCCTAGGACTCTAAAGTTGGTTTGATGTCACCCTTGTCTATTTGGTCTTGCCAATCCAACAAATTACAAGGACCTAACATAATGGTGATCACACTGGGACCACTTATTGAAAAACTTAGTGGTACATAAAGAACTCAGAAAACCTAAAAATATTTCAAGTTTGATATCAAATTGTTGATGGTGGACAGTAAAAAAATCCTTAAAACAGTTAGCATCATCCACCTGGTGACTCCACTTTTTCTCATAGACTCCTCTAGGAACGTATTAATCAATCTTGATAGAAGGAAACCCAGTCACATACTATGTGAATTCAATATTATTACAAATTGGTTATGTTTTTAAAACTCTTATAAAATTTCTGCCTCTTTGTCTTGTGGATCTAAAATCTAGCTTTACAAAGAATTGGCACCAGATCTCACCCAGACCGAAACCCTCCTGATATAATTGATGACCCAGAAAAAATCTTAAAAAAAACTTCTAGAATTGAAGATTCAACTATTGTTAGACCAATTCACAAAGCAATTTCTTTTCCTGAAAACCTTACATCCTTGCAAGATACTCAGTTTGACTTACACCATACAAGAAACCTATTCAGAACTAAGTTTCAAAGTTGGATAGACCAGACAGACCTTGAGCTTACAAGCTTACAACAGAGTCCTAGTAGAGAATCCTCTCCTTCCACTCCTCTTGATTTTCAGCTTCTCCAACACTTTGACTCCTTTCGTTCCAAATATGTTCAATATTAGCTAGCTGGTCCAAGTACATCTACTACCCCCACTCATACATCCACTGTGAAAACCACTCCATTTCATCCTCCACCTCCACTCATAAATCCTCCTCTTATAAATCCTACTTGGGTTCCATTACCTCCTATCATGGCATCATGGTATGCCCCGCTGGTACTACCACAACCTTTACTGCCTATGCCATAGGACTATCCATCTGGACTCCCTCACTTTAATGGAACTGATTCTACAACTTCCCAACAACATGTAGACAAGATGAATGATGCTTTTGATTATCAATAAATAGATTATGAAACCATAAAGATGATAATGTTTGCCCAAACTTTAGGGGGAGAAGAAAATAAATGGTTCAATAACTTAACCCCTAATAGCATTCATGATCTCCCTTCCCTTTATCAAGCATTCATAAACAATTGGAAGACTAACAAAAATCCTCTTCAAACCCTATCAGAGTATGATAACCTTAAAATAAATGTTGGGGAAAGTGTTCAAGATTACTGCACTAGGTTCAATAGTGTATATAATGCACTCCCTCCCCACATGAAGCCCCCACAACGCCTAGCCTTAGTAAAATTTCCAGTTGGATTTGATCCAGACATGGCTTATCAATTAAGAGAAAGAGATCCCCTTACCTTAGAAGACATGCAAAGGGGAGCAGTAAGTGTAGAAGCCAACCTAATTTCTAAAAGGGCTAGAATGAGAGTAGAGAAGAAGGTTACATACAAAGAGGAAACTATGGCCTCCACATCTGATGCTAAAATTGACAACCTAGTTATGAAAATGGAAAGGATGATGGAGAGAATCAACTTGAATGAAAGAGCACCTCCTAGGGAAAACCAAACAAACCCTCAAAATAGAAATAGAAACCAAAACTTCCGAAGGGACCCTCCTCAAATAAGAAAAAGAGAAAATGACCAGCAAATCAAACCTCCTTTCTAGGAAAAATATATAGATGAGGAGGAAAGAGAGACTGAAGAGCTAGAAGAAAACCATGTCAATATAATAGGCTCTGATAGTGAGGATGTTGTCTTTCTCATAGAAGAAGAACAAGTTCTGTTTTCCTCAAAACAAACTGAAAGAACATGTGAGGATTCTGAATAATACAAACTAGGGTTTGAAAATGCTATCATGGAGGTTTATAGGCAGTATGACCTCAGAAGTAGGAAAACCCAAGATATCCCCAAGAGGAACAAACCAAAAATTTTTGCTAGCAAAACCCCTTAAAACATTCCTAAAAAGACAACAAAAAATACCAACATAATGACTAAGAATCCCAATCAAAAAAAAAAAAAAAAATCAGCCAACGTGATGGTGACAAGAGCTGCCCTAGTACATCAACTAGTGGCTCTGAAAAAAGTACTTTAACTGATATCCCAAATAAAACTCAGCAAGCTAAATTTGCTAGAAAGACCATGTATGATAAAACTGATCTAACTCTACCAAGAACACAAACACCATTCAATATTGAGGGTGAAATTGCCAAGATAAAAATATCCATACCTCTTACTGAATTAGTGACTCAAGATGTATATAGATCTCAAGTTTTTAATGCTTTAAACATAGGAAATGACACTGATACTCTAAATCTCACTGATGACAAGCAAAAATTGTTGTTTGGACCAGAGGTAGAGGGAAATTTTCAAGAGGGAGTTGTGCCCCCATTCTATGTCAATTTCAACATCCATGAAAAAATCCTACACAATTCCATGCTAGACTCTAGTGCTTCACATAACCTCATGCCCAAGGTGGTAATGGAAAGATTAGGCCTTGAGATAACTAGACCATACAAAGACTTGTACTCTTTTGATTCAAGTAGAGTTAAATTTATGGGCCTAATCAAAGATCTATGTGTCAACCTAGCACAAATACCAGCCAAGAGCCTAGTCATGGATATTGTAGTGGCTGACATACCCCCAAAATATGGCATACTTTTATCTAGATCATGGGGAGCCAAACTCCAAGGAAACCTCCAAATGGACATGACATATGCTACCATTCTAGTCTTTAACCAAACAAGAAGATTTTACAGAGAATTTCACATGAAATACATAGTAAGAAGCCAATATAGGCCAAACAACACCCCTCTCTATTATATCCATTCAGACCTTGATTCATTCATTTTATACAATGAAGATGACATTAATGAACAAGTAGCTGAAAAAGAGGAAGAGAAAGACCTGTCAAAACAGTCAAACCAAACACAAAATGAAGAACATAACAGCCAATACCCTAACAGCCATGCAGAACAAAATGATGGTGAATCTAAACTTGAAACTCTTTGGAACATGAGCTTTGATGGTTCTTGTGGCAAAGCTGGTTCAGGATTAGGTGTTTGGATTCAAAACACCAATGAAGGTCACTCTTACAAGATGGATTTTCAATGTACAAACAATATTACAGAGTATGAAAATCTTCTCTTAGGGTTACAAATGCTGAAAACTATAGGAGCTAAGAGGATTTCTGTTCAAGGAGATTCCAATTTAATCATTAGGAAAATAAAAGGATAATATTCAGCCAAGAATCCTAAGCTAAGAGAATATAGAAATGCTACCTTAGAATTCCTCAAAAAATTTGAAAAATATGAACTTACCTCTGTCCCAAGAACTCAAAACAACCTTGCAAATGAACTAGCCTTTGTTGCCAGCACTTTCCAACTACCTCATGCCAATGAATAATACATGGTAAAGGTAAAAAACAGACGTACAATCCCCGATAACATAGAGTATTGGAAAGTTTTTAAAGGTGAAAAACACATTGAATACTTCCTGCAATCCAAAAATGAATTTGAGATGCCAAAATCAGATTCAGATCATGAAGATGACTACTCTGTTGAGGAACAAACACACAAAATAGAGCCACCTTATCCTACTGATATAAATCTGCTAGAACACCCTCTTAAGGTAGAATTGTGTGAATACTTAGAAAAAAGGGACCTTGAGGTATTGCAATGCAAAGATAACTTATTGCCAAGAGGATTTTCCCCCTTAGAAGAAATGTATGATTTTAATGATGTTTCTAGGAAGCCTAAAATGGAATCCACGGAAACAGCTGTAGAAGAATGCAACATAGGCAATGAAGAAGAACCTAAAATGATAAAAGTATCCAAAACACTGCCAGCTCTTATAAAATAGAAATACATTGAGCTATTCAAATAATTCAAGGATGTGTTTGCATGGGGCTATGAGGACTTGAAGTCCTATGATAAAAAAATCATTCAACATAATATTCCTCTCAAGGAAAACAAGAAACCATTCAAGCAGAATTTGCGTAGGATAAACCCTGTCCTAATGCCTCTAGTTGAGAAATAAATTAAAAATATGTATGATGCTGGAATAACAGTCCCACTTAGATACTCCAAATGGGTCTCAAATATTGTATCTATGAGGAAGAAAACAAGGGAAGTAAGGCTTTGCATAGGCTTCATAAATTTAAACAAGGCCTCCCTAAAAGACAACTACCCTTTACCTAAGATGGATCATATACTGCAAAGGTTGGTAGGCTCCAAAATAATATCTTTTCTTGACGGTTTTTCAGGGTATAATTAGGTGCTAGTACATCCAGATGATCAGCACAAAACTACCTTCACTACACCTTGGGGCACCTTCATGTATGTATGATCTAGAAATCAAGCCCACCAAGCTAATCAAAGGACAAGGACTAGCCAAACTGATGGCTGAAGCAAACTTTCAAGAATTGGACATAAACATGATACATTCATTGGATGAACAAGAGGAGTTGGTGACTCCACCTATTGAAGAAGAATTTCTAAACTCACTTTGGTATGCTGATATATTATATGTGCTTTTTAATCTAAATGCTCCTCCTGGTTTGTCCAAAACAAAGGCCAGATTCTTGAAACAAAAACCTGTAAATTTTTGCATTCTAGACAAAGTTTTATATTTGAAAAATTATGTTGGTATCTTGTTTAAATATTTACTTGAATAAGATGCAGATATAATCATGCATGAGTTTCATGAAGGAGATTGTGGAGGTCATCTCTATTGGAAAACCACTACCAACAAAATCCTTAGAGCTGGTTTCTATTGGCCCAATCTTTTCCCTGATATCCACAAGCTAGTAGTGACTTGCCATAAATGCCAAATCTTTGAGGGAAAGAGAAAACTACTTCTTTTTCCTTTACAACCAATCAGCGTTGAAACTCCTTTTCAACAGTGGGGTTTAGATTTCATTAGAGAAATCCACCTTACCTCCTCTGCCCAACACAGATGGATCCTCACTACAACCGACTATTTCACCAAATAGATAGAAGCCATCCCTTCAAGGACTGCCACTGACATGGTTGTTACACCATTTTTTTGGTCATCTAACCCATTATCATTAGATGAACCCAAGTACACCACGTAAGACCAATTTTACCCTAAGTAAAATTGCTTTCACCATGTAAAATAACATTTGTCTATATTTCCTGGTCATATTTAACCCAAAACAAGGAAATTAATTAAATAAATCATTATTTATTTAATTATTTCCTAGGAATAAGTTATTCAAATCATTATTTAAATAATATTCCTAGTTAAAATTGACTAAATCATTTTTAAATAATTAAATAAATCATTATTTATTTAATTATACTCCCACCATCTCCCTAAAATAATAAATAAATAAATTATTTATTTATTGTTTATAGATAAAGGAATTGACCCAAGTCAAAAGCCCTTTTCCCTCCAACAAATATAATAAAATATTCCTAAAGGGTGGTTCTAGAATTTGATTAATAATATTTTATTCATGCAACAAGTTCTAGATAACCCTAATAGTTTGTTATAAATAGGAGGGTTTGCCCATTCATTAGTCACCTTCATTGCATTAGATCACACTAGATCTACTCTTGGTCACCAGTTTCCATTTTTTCCTTGTGAGCTCCCATTGAGTTCTATGTTTGTATGGGTTTTCTACCACAATAAGAGAGAGGAATTTTAGATCTGAAACACTGAGGACTTTCAAGAACCCATCCCATTGAGGAGAAATGGAAAACACCTTTCTTTTTTTCCTCTCAGGTGCCCCATTCTTTAATATAATATAAAATTCTTTTAAAAACATTGTTCTTGTCTTGTCTATTGAATGCATGGATTTATATTATATTTTATCTGCTTAATGTCTTTTGTGCTTAGATATGGATTTGTGCAGCAGAATTAAAGATATTTTGTAGCCATAATCGATGTTAGGACTATTTTTTATGCGTAGCTAAAGTTCTCTTTTACGACGAAAGAATCATACTAACAATTGGCGACTCCACACGGGTTTTCTTTTGCGACCGCTGTCGTTTTATATATTCCTGCATATCCATTTGTTTTAGACCCTAGTGTTTCTCTTCCATTTTCTATTTTTCCTATTTTTATGGTGTTTTCCACCTCTAACACCCTCAAACAGTCAAATTTTTACCTTCCGTGTGTTTCTGGCCTTATTGCGCAGGTGACAGACATCAGCCGTAGCTGAGACGACAAATTTTTCTGAAATCTGCCGCCGAGAGAGCCGGATCTACAGGTCAAACTTATCGGCCCAAAAAGTGTGACCTGGCCTTGAGGTTGCACTTTTCTGCCCTAAATCTGCATCCTGGACAGCAAACAGGTCAGAACTTGCGACCTGCACTTTTTTCTGCAATTTTCCAGCACTTTTTCTGGGTTTGTCTGAAGCTTCTGTCAGGGTTTTCCAGCCTCTGTCTCTGCCCATTTAGACCTGTTTCTAATATGTTTCACTCAACTAAGTGGGAATCTTGCCCCATAGGGCTCTAGTACCGTCCACTTTTTGTGGGAGAGTTTTTTACTGGTTTAGAAGTCTGAATTTCCAGGGTTTAAGCCCTTTTGCTTCCAGATCTGATACCTCAGTTTCAGATCCCTTTAGATCAACTCTTCCTCCTTTCAAATCACCTCACATCATTTTGTTTGGGTTCATTTCTAGGGTTTCCTCCTTGTCCCTTCTCTGTTTAGCTGATCTCCTCCCTGTTATCAACAACCTTGCCTCTGCCTCTTTGTTGTTCTCTGCACCTCTTTTTAGAAAATTTCTCCTTTAGATCCCCGTCCCTCCCGACCTTAGATCTATTGGCCTCTTTTCAGCATGCTTTGCTTAGTTTTTTCCCTCTTATAGACTAGTTTTGAGAGACCCACCTTCTTGGGTTAGATTGATGCATTGTTAGCTGTTAATTTTCTGTTCTTTTAGTCTTCTTTACTGCAGATTTATTTTTAGTTATGCAACACACTTTTTATTTTACTCTCAAAACGTCTGGGTTTAAACAATTAAAATTAATGCATGCCACACACTGACCCTAAGTGAAGAAGAGTCTGGTTAACACCACCTAGCAAAGCCTTTAAAATCAATTGACACTGCACCTCTCTGCCCTTGTTTTGACATTGATCTCACTTGATTTTACCCCTACCTGCCCCTATCGATTTTCTTCTTCCCGTCATCATTGCACCTCCAAGGCATTTGTCTCGGAGACTTCTTTGCCTTCACCCTCAGTTTCTGGTTGGTCGACTTCCTCCTTCCCATCGTCATCGAGTAAGTCCTCCCCCCAGTCTGCATTCTGACTCTTCTTCTGATTGTTCGGGTTCTCCCCCTACTCCTGGTTCTCCCCCTGATATTTTTTCCATGTCTACTTCAGGGCCTACTACCAACAGCAACACCAGTTCTACTGCTGGGTCTGTTTCCAGTGGAACCACTACGGGACCTACCTCGACTGCCCCTTTGCTCCCTTATATGGCCGGCCTCAGTCTCCTTGATTTCAATCAGTTGATTAACGATCCTATCTGCCACGATGTCAGTTGGCCTACTATGCCAACCAAGCTCCCCTTCGACATTCCCAAGTTTGAAGGCCTTGCTTGTGAAGATCCCTCTAACCATATTCGATCTTTCCACATGTGGTGTTCCTCCAATTTCATCACCGATGACTCCATCCGTCTTCGATTTTTCCAATGCACGCTTACCGGCGAAGCTTCTAAATGGTATGTTGATCAAGCCACCTCTTCCCATACCACCTTTGCGACCATTGCCCAAGTCTTTTTATCTTATTTCCAGCTCCCTCTCCGATACGACACTGGTATTGAACTCTTAACTTCTTTCCATCAATCCTCTTCAACCCGCCTTTTCGCTCATGTCCAGGAATGGCGATGAAGACGAAGCTTGTGTCGGGATCCCCCCTTTGAAGATTGGGTTTACATGGACTGGTTCCTTCACTCGCTCTTACCTCCCATTGGCAAAGATGTCGCATCCCATTTTCCCCAAAACGAAGAAGCCACCCTCCAAATAGCCTTGAAATATGACCTTATCTATGCCCAATATGGTTATGTTTATACTGTCCTTCCTGACCTCCCCAAGCTCGGTGGCTCTAATGCCTTGGGGGAATCTCACTCTGCCAACGGTATCATTGGAACCCTTTCACATACCTCTGCCCAACCTCTTTCGGGCTATGGTTTCCCTCCAGGAGGGACCAGCCCCTCCGGCACTTTTTCCCCTCTAGGTAGCATGTATCCAGGATACAGCATGCCTCCTCATTTTACCCACTCTCCTGCTTACCTCAATGCTGCCCATCCTACCCTTATCCGTATCCACAACCTGGTGTCCCATCTCCTCCAGCATTTGGACCTCCCACTCCTTTGCCTTCTCCACCCCCACAACTGCACTTACTACCCCCTCCAGGGCAAGTATTTGCACAACAGGGGGCAACTAATTTTCTTCCTTCTCAAAGAAAGAGAAAAGGCAATCAATCTGCTTCTGGTAATCCTAGATCCAATCCTTCCAGTATTGACTCTACCACTCCCAACCAGCCACAGGGCTCCTAGCCCAAGCCGGACAGGCCGCTTCGCACCAATAAGCCATGTTCGTGTTGTAGTTTTTATGGTCATTACACTCATGATTGTCCCTTATTACCACAAATGCAGCAGATGTGGGAGTGTCAGGCCACCGTGCGAGGACAACACTCCTCCCCTATTATCCCTCCCACCCCAGCTACTTCTCAACCCGCCGTGTTTATCGATCCTTTCCCTCAACAAGGATTCGTGGCCACTCAACCACCTCATGCCTCGGTAACCACCCAACCTTCCCCTTCTGGTTCCTCTGATTACCAGATTCTCATGATGGCCTCTGACCCACTCCTCACCGTTGACCTTAACCTTCAAACTTGGTCTCGTCAGTATTCCACACCTCCCGTTCCGTCTGTTTCCGAGTCTCCATCTTTAGATCTTATCGAGCCTCTATTGACACCCAATGGTCCCTTGCAACTCCCTCCACCCAAAGCTGAGGTTCATCCCAAGACTCCTAAGGGACCATTACGCTGAAATGCTGCCTCTGGTTAGGCTGCCCATTCATACAACATAGTAGATGATCTGGCCCAATATCCTGCTACCATTTCAACACTGGAACTCCTCCAGTCATGTCCTTCTCAAAAGAAGGCTCTACTATCTGCCATGGGTGTTGTAGATCCTGCTGATGACCAATTGATTTTTTTCGACGCCAGTCAATCAGACCATCCCCCTCTCCCTCCTTCGGTTGCTTTCCAAATCCCAGTAAAAATCTGAAGTTCCAATGTCACTTGGTGTATTATTGATCAGGGGGCATCTACCTATGTAATGTCTGCTTCAGTTTGGAAACAACTCAGATCCCCTGAGCTGGCCCCTTCCATAATCACCCTTCGTTCATGGGATGGCCATGTCTCCCAGCCCATTGGCCTATTTCGTAATTTTCCTATCACCCTTGCAGGAAAGACTGTTTGTGTCGAAGTTGAAGTTATTAACGCCCCTCTTGACTACAACATTCTCTTGGGGCGTAGTTACACCTATGCCATGTCTGTCGTCCCATCTGCAGTCCACCGCAAGATGTTCTTTCCTAATAATGGCAAGATTGTCACCATTGACTAGTTGACCTACCATGAACCAAAATCTCAAACCTCCCCTGAGTCCACCATCTCTACTGTCACCAATAAACCAACTATTGATTCTTTGACCAGTGTTTCCCCTAGAGTCTACAAAGACTCCTCTTTGCTTGGAAATTTTCCTGGTCCTCCCCCTCCTCCTGTCTCTGACCCCAGTTTAGCGAATGTTTGCATGATGCAATCATCTCAGGCTGGCCTTCCACAGCTAGCTCTGGCTAGTCAGCACCCTCAATCTCGCCCACCGCAACCTGCTCCTAGCCCTTTGCTTCAGTCGACCAAACCTTTTTCGCCTCAAACCTCCCTACCCTCCTGAGTCAATTCCCTTAGGTCTTCACCATATGGGAGCCATCCCTCCTGGTCATTACCCCGCCAGTCAGATACCTTTCCTTGGTCCCCCCCCCAGTGTCTATTCGGTCCCCATCATGGCCACCCTTTCCCTCCCTAATTTAACCTTGGGAATTCTAGTATGGTATCTTACCCCTCCAACCGAGACCCCACCGGGCCACCCCAAACCATACATAGCTGTGACACCAGTGCAACCGATTCCCTTCGCTCCTTCCACCACTACAGTGCCCCTAGCCCCTCCACAGGACCCTCCTCATGTTGCGACAACTACAGGAAAGATAAGAAAAACTCGAAAGGGGGCATCCAAAGACAAGGCCACCACACCCAACCCTACCCCTCCCCCACCCGCCAAGCCTTGTGCCTTGTGTGATGGCATTGTTCATCCCACCCATACTTGTCCTGAGTAGCCCCGTATCCAACCCATGGTTAAAGTCACGTTCCTTGAATCTACGGTCCCTGAAACCTCTGTTTCTTCCTCATCCGCAGCCAAGAACCCAAAGAATCTTCGCACCAACAAAACCTGTGCTCTGTGTGGCGTCCATGGCCATTACTCTCACCATTTTCCTCACATCACGCATTACTGAGCCTCTTTAGAGGTCATTCACGAGTACGAAGTTGAACAAAACCAATCCGCCTCTCCCATTCTTTCTCAATATGCGTCAGGCCTACTCGAGGATCCCCTTGCTACCATTGACATTCCTCCCCTTGATGTTGAAATTTCAGAATCTGTTGCTCCCCTCCTATACCTATCATCATCCACATGACCATCAGAGTACATTCCCTCTGAATCCACTCCATCTGTTCTGCTTGATCCTCCTTCAGACACTTTCTCGGGCTCTTCATGTTTTGACCATCTTTTTTCTGCCATTCCCCATGATGACCCGTATCTGTGCCTGTCTTCCCGTACTAATGATTTAGGTAGCTTTGCAGCGTCGTGTGGTCTCCTTGACCCTTCCATTCCCTCTCATAATCATGATCATACCATCCGTATCTTCGATGTTCTTCGCAGCCTGAGTTCCCGCTCTTCATCCCATAGTTCTCATTCATCCCCCTCTCGTCAATCTATGAGTCCTAGACTTCCTACCCAGACTGCTCCCTCCCATAGCCCTCAATGGATTTCTATCCTCTACTCACACTGCCATCCTTTTTCTCATCCCTCCCATTTCTTGTCTTGTGACACTATTACATCGGCCCTCTCCTCCACTCATTATCTTGGCTATGCCGATGGGGCAAGTCGCTATTCCCAGAATCTCTCTTCGGCAGCATGGGCCATCTTTACCCCCTTGCATACCCTGGTTCTTGAAAATGGGATCTGCATTGGTAATGCCACCAATAATCAGGCTGAATATGATGTAGTACATGGCCTCTTAGCCGATGCCCTCTCTCATGATATTCTCCATCTACATGTTCATTTAGATTCCCTGCTTCTTGTCTTAAAAATTAATGGTGTCTCTCGTGTGCATAACCCTATCCTGTTTAGACAATATTTACAAGTGAAACTTTTGATACGTGAATTTAGATTCATTACTTTCACCCATATCCCTCGACGTCAAAATCACTACGTAGATCAAATCGCAAATCATGTTCTAGACTGGCATTTATCACATATAAGACAATAACATTTCACATCATCAACAAAATGTACATAAATCATATATATCATATAACATGTGTTTTTAGAGTCCATCTGCTCTGAAACATATGACATGCCCATAGCATGGTACAAAAAACAAAACTACAAAAATGGGGGGCACCACTTGCCCCTACATAAACGCTGGGGGGCACCACCTACCCTATATCTAATCACTCTCTGGAGGCTCCTGAGCCAATGGCTCTGCTCCCGCAGCTCATAGATCATGCACAGTCGACCGGCCATCACCATGCATCGCATGATACCTCGCCATTCCAAGGGTAGCCCAATACATAACTCTACGTACTGGTCGTCCAAATCCTGCCAACCATGCTCCGACACACCGGTCAGTAGCCCCTCACATCTATGATGAATGTCCTCCAACAGAGCGGCCATATCCTCATTCTATGTTGTCCTTGATCCACTTGCACCTGTAGCTCCTGCTGCTACCGGTCGTCCCATATATCCGGCCGGTTTTACCGAAGCTATATCTGCATTCACCAAAATATCAAGATTAGTACCGTGAATACTAGTCACAAATTCTAAAATGCACATAAAAGATTAGTTTCTTGTCACTTACCATCGAGCCCCCACACTCAACTAGGCGGAAGCGGCAAGTCCGGATCTCCCCATTAACTCATCCCACTATAGGGATAGTTGTCTATGTATAATGGCGTCTGATCCCAATGAGTGAAGAACTTTGGTCAAAACACCCATCCGACCGCCCCGCCCCCTCCTCTACACAGTAATCGTCCCCACCGATGCATACGGGGCTCTCTCGGACCTCCATCAAGTAACTGTATACGAGGTCGCAAGGTCGAGATCTTATCAAAGAAGAAAGAACACAACATCGTCCCATAGGCACAATCATGATTCACTTTCTGCTTGCATAGCGACAGATGTCGTTTCACCAACACCACCATCATCTGGGCCCACCCATAGTAGGTCCCCCCCAACACACTCTCTAAAACCATCATCTGCCCTCCAGTGATGTGATGGAACGCCTGGCTCCCTAAGACCCGCAACACTGCTGCGGCCATTGCCCAGGTCTCCAACCTCTCAAGATCCCCAATGGATATCCAAGTCCCTTTGACTTGGACACCTGGTCAACAATGTTTCTCAACAAACTCCGTAATGTTACGCCCCCGTGGTAACACTGGTTTTGTATTTCCCACCATCTCTAATGGTGGGAGACTAGTCAAGAAATATAGATCCTGGACCGTTAGCTCGATCCTGTGCCCCTGCACTATAAACGCCTCATGATCTGGATCCCAATAACTGATAATCCGAGCTAACAAGGGCTCTCCAGCCTGCATCAAAGGGTCCTCCAAAAATTTCAGAACCCCATAACTAGCCAGTGCACGACGGACCACCTGATCTGCTTGGATTTCCGTCTGTAATGTACCTAAGTCTCTCTCTCTCCACTTGATCCGTATATCTGCCATATCTGCACAAAACCATCATTTTTGTCAGTCTACAGATCAGAAAAACTACATTAACTTACATCAAAACTGAATCTCAGCCCATAACAGCACTGAAACTTTCCACATCCAACAGGTCGCACTTTTTGGGCAAATCCTGGGCAGGTCGCACTTTTCTGGCCAAAACCTACATCCCAAGTCACAACTTTTGCCCCAAAAAGTGCGACCCGACCGTAATGAAGAAGTAGGGGCAAACACTGAGATTTAAAACCCTAATATGAAATTTGAAACCATAAAAAGAAAGAGCATGATTAGGCCTCTTACCTGCCATTGACGGATCACGATTCCAACAGTCGATTTTTCCACTACGATCACTGCAATATTTAGGGCCTTCTCTCCTCTCCACATTCACCACATCTACACAAGCAAATGAATGATTTTGGAGGGAAAACGCCTTATTAGAAGAAAACCCCTGTTTTTTCTTTCACCCGCTGTAACCAAACCATAGCCCCGTTTGACACACCATCTGCACTGTTGGAAAGATCTCACCGAGACCTCAAATGGGTATCCGTCAGTTTTCCATGTTTTGATACTTCACCAGGGCACATTTTTTCCATGAAGGGTCTATTAACCTCTTCTCAAAATCAAAATTCTTCACCGACGACACTTGTACTTGGGGCACCACTTTGCCTCCTTACTCATCTTCGTTCGTGTTGATTTTCGTCATGAGCTACCCTATTGTACTCATGCTTTTATGGCCCCCCATTGGACCCTTACTCTGAGGCAGCACCATCGATTCGCCTTTGTTTAGAGCATCCCAGTCGAGTCACCCTCAGATTCATGGAGTCCATTCCGAGTCCCTTTGTACCCCGCTATCATCCTCCATCCTTTCTTGCTTGGTCCCTCTCTCGTGTTGCACATTATGGCCATCAATACTCTTGTCCCCTATCCCTCCTGATATTGTGTCAGTCGCTGCCAAGCTATTCATGCCCTTTATGCTCTAACAAGGGAAGTCGTCCAACCGCTCCTCCGTATCCTTCATTCCACCATCATCATTAGTGTCTATCTATTTGTCACTCTACTATTTTCCCTCATGCCTTAGTTGGGGTTCCCTTATTGCCTCACTTATGGCAGACCTACTTTTGTCGACATCAACTCATTTATTCTAGAAGCCAGGTCTAGGGGGCAGTGTACCTTGGTTCGAGCTCTTCTCAGCATGATCGTGATCTATACACTTGATGGTTCAGTGATGCAGTAGCAGCTATTGGTGATTCCTGGGCGTGTGTGAGATGTCTCAACCCTCATGAGGGGGTGGCCCTGCAGGTAGCCCCCTTATTGCCACACTTATGGCGGACCTACTTTTGTCGACATCAACTCATTTATTCCAGAAGCCAGGTCTAGGGGGCAGTGTACCTTGGTTCGAGCTCTTCTTAGCATGATCGTGATCTATACACTTGATGGTTCAGTGATGCAGCAGTAGCTATTGGTGATTCCCGTGCGTGTGTGAGATGTCTCAACCCTCATGAGGGGGTGGCCCTGCAGGTAGCCCCCCACATGCCCTGATGACTTCTTCATTTCTGCCCTTGATGCACCTCCTCTCATTTGATGAAATCGACCTCAACCGCTTGTAGTGCCTCTTCGATTTGAATGTATCAGTCAGATTTTGTGAGCCCTTCCCCATGTGTAGGGGGCATTTGGGTGTATTTGTATCTCATGTACTAAAATATTTTTGTATAAGTCCTGAAGGTTATTCCAGGCATCGCATGTATGTGGGATTCATCATTTTATTCATCCAGCTCATGTTTAGGCCAACACATGCTTCCTTATTGCGTTCCATGGTTTTCTGGGCGCCTTATTCTTTGTACTATTATCTCGGCGGGCATAGGTATGCCTCCCCCGCCGCCTTTAACACTGGTACCACTTCATCACCTAGAGACTTGTTGCACTTGTAAGTCTCGTCTCCTCCGAGTCTAGTCCTTTAGCACATTAGACTACCTTACATTCCTCTCTCTCACTTCCCTTTGGATGCCTAGTGATTGAGTTCTTACAACATACTTCGGTCATACGATTTGCTCCTAACACTCATACGTTGGGGGGCAATCTGTTACACCATTTTTTTGGTCATCTAACCCATTATCATTATATGAACCCAAGTACACCACGTAAGACCAATTTTACCCTAAGTAAAATTGCTTTCACCATGTAAAATAACATTTGTCTATATTTCTTGGTCATATTTAACCCAAAACAAGGAAATTAATTAAATAAATCATTATTTATTTAATTATTTCCTAGGAATAAGTTATTAAAATCATTATTTAAATAATATTCCTAGTTAAAATTGACTAAATCATTTTTAAATAATTAAATAAATCATTATTTATTTAATTATATTCCCACCATCTCCCTAAAATAATAAATAAATCATTTATTTATTTATTGTTTATAAATAAAGGAATTGACCCAAGTCAAAAGCCCTTTTCCCTCCAACAAATATAATAAAATATTCTTAAAGGGTGGTTCTAGAATTTGATTAATAATATTTTATTCATGCAACAAGTTCTAGATAACCCTAATATTTTGTTATAAATAAGAGAGCTTTCCCCATTCATTAGTCACCTTCATTGCATTAGATCACACTAGATCTACTCTTAGTCACCATTTTCCATTTTTGCCTTGTGAGCTCCCATTGAGTTCTATGTTTGTCTGGGTTTTCTACCACAATAAGAGAGAGGAATTTTAGATCTGAAACACTGAGGACTTTCAAGAACCCATCCCATTGAGGAGAACCGAAAAACACCTTTCTTGTTTTCCTCTCAGGTGCCCCATTCTTTAATATAATATAAAATTATTTTAAATACATTTTTCTTGTCTTGTCTATTGGAAGCATGGAGCCATATTATATTTTATCTGCTTAATGTCTTTTGCGCTTAGATCTGGATTTGTGCAGCAAACTTAAAGATATTTTGCAGCTATAATCGATGTTAGGGCTATTTTTTATGCGTATCTAAAGTGATATTTTATGACGAAAGAATCATACTAACAATGGTAATCATCAAATTCCTTGAAACCAATATTCTATCCAGATTTGGGTGTCCAAGAAAAATCATCATTGATAATGCTGCTGCATTTAAATACAATAGAATGGTAAACATTTTCCACAAGTATCACATTACATTGGGGCATTCTACATCTCATTACCCTCAAGGTAATGGGTTGGTTGAGTCCTCTAACAAAATTTTGGTAAATATAATCAATAAATTGTTGGAAGAGAACAAAAATTCATGGCACAGTAAATTAGTGCATGCACTATGGGCAGACAGATTAACAAGCAAGAAATCAATTAACATGTCTCCCTATCAACTAGTGTATGACATGGATGCATTTTTTCCAACATCCTTGCGAATCCCAGTGATGAAGCTCCTCCAAGATGTACAATTAGAGTAGAATGATATGAAAAGGAGGTTGAACCAAACCATTCAATTGCAGCAATCAAGGGAAGAAGTATACAACATGAAACAAGCAGTACAAGAGAATATCAAGAAAATATTTGATAAGAGGACCAAAGCAAATGATTTCCAGATTGGAGACAACGTGCTAAAGTGGGATTCAAGAAGAGAGGACAAAGGCAAGCATGGAAAATTTGAAAATCTATGGAAAGACCCATACATCATCCATTCAGTTAGAGGTAACAATGCATTATTCCTACAAGAAATGGATGGAACAGAGTTATTTGGAGGTCCTGTCAATGGCAGGATGCTCAAGAATTATTTTTGTTGAAGTTATTAGTTTTAAGCTTTGTTCATTGTACGTAACATTGCTTGAATAAAAGATCAGAAAAATGAAAACAAAAAAACAAAGAAAAGAAAAAGAGGGCAAATAAAAACAAGAGGTAAAGCCCCATACCAAAAAATAATATTTCTGAAATTGTGCAAGTCCAAATGTCACTACTTTTGAGGAAGGAAACTCTTGCTCAGTCATACAGCCTAACCATGATTGAACATGTTTTAAATTTATATTGATAAGTTAGAAAATGAAGATTTTCCAAATAGTTTAAACTTGGCTTATCAGTAGACTAGGTTAGGAAAAGATATTGTTTCCCAAAGCTCAAAACTGAACCAAAGAGAAAAGAGATGGATGAGTGACAAGTTCCAAATTATAAGCCCTCAATTTTCTAAGTTTTACTTGTACAAAAATAAAATCTGTGTGTAGCTTGTCCAAAATTCCACAGCTCATGACAAATCAAACAGCTTAACCTTGATTTGGTCGTGTTTTAAATTTTGTCTTGATAGATTAGAGAATGAAAATCTATCAAACTGTTTAACCTTGACAGATAAGTAGATTAGGTAGATAATAAAAGGGCACATCAGTCTAATCTGAGCTCTTGAAAGTGATAATTGTAGACATAGATAGTTTTTATGCTTTCAAAATAAAAGATGATGTTTAGGGTTTGCCAATCCAAATGCACCCAAATGAAGAGAAAATGTTAGGAAAAGTATGATGGGTAGGTAGTGCTGATATTGAAGCAATCATGTTCTTTTATATTGTAGGATCACAGCTTCAAAGAACAGCAGCAAGATAAACATTGCAAAATGAAGGAAATCAACAATCATGTGAGGCATCTTATCTGCAAAATCAGAGATCTGAGGTTCCTGACACCTCCTGAAACGAGATACCCTCCCCAAGTGGAGCCACTATTAGTCATAAGTAATTTTCACTATCTTTAGATTACTATAGGATGTTTATATATTTTTGAAAACAATATTCCTTGAATATCTTGAGTTTCAGAAATCTCACTGCCCTCATTATCCTTATAAAAAAAAATTTCACTATTATATCAGTTTTCCATTTCATGGTCATCTTGTTGCTCTTAAAAGACTCATTATGGGCTTGTGCCTCCCATTTTCATCTTTATTTCTTGCCTATAACCTCATTGCCCTATTTTCCCCTATCAATAAACTCCACCCTCCCTCTAGGGTTTCCTGTTGCAGACTCATTCCCATGTCTCCTTGGGCATAATAGCCTATAACAATACTCTGTTTTCACTTGAAAATCTCCAAGCCAAAATCAAGTCAAAGGACCCTCCCACTAAGTCATTAGGGTTTTACTTGCTTTAGGTCATCCTTGGATGTTTCAGGCACTTCTTTTCCTTTGCTAGAATCTGGCTCATATGTAATAGAATGTCAAGACATGGTTATTAAAGAAGACCTGAAATTTCCAAAGAAGATTGTCTTCTTAGTTCAGAACTTGCAAATGATAAAAATGACAAATTTTAGCACTTCTGCAGGAGTGTTGAAATATTTATCAGCAGAAGGTATTGATGATGTAGATTTCCTACTCCTAATTGAAAACAACTTAAAACAAAGGAAAGAGGAACAACTTGGTCTTGTAGAGGACTAGGGTTATGAACTTGATGGTCCAATTGAGTGCCAAATGGTGATCACTTGCAGAAAATGACATGGAAGAAGCACACCAAACCAAGCATGAAGAAAGTCTATCAGAAAATATTGATGGAATATAGAAAAGGACGAGGTGAGCTAGATAGAAATAAATAAACTTGAAAGGGCTATAGAGAAATTAGAATACAACACTAATGATTGCTGTTAAGAGTGCAGACACCTACGGTTTTGAAGAAAGTGGCCAGAGAAGGTGGAAAATTTGAGATTTATGGTGGAAACTACAAAAGATTTTAAATATGCTACTTTGTGACTAAATCCCATATGTGTCAAAATGAAATTTTCATGCCTCCATGACCAAAATAAAAGTCAACTTCATGACTTCATCAACCTACAAGGAAAAAGTGTGAAAGAATATCAATGAAAAAGAGAAAAAAGGTTTCAAACATTAGAATGTTGGTTTTCATAATTAAATCAAATTCCTCTTATCTATAAAAGCTCATTTTTTACTTCAAGAGAAACATTGTTTCCTTTCAAAATATCAAGAGCATTCATAGGAGAAGCGTTTATGAGTTTTCAAGAAAAATTTGGGAAAATTGTCTTGGCACTATGCGCCTGGGAGTTGGTGCTACGCGCTTGACAATTTTCCTCCATACAAATTCTGAAGGCACTGTGCACCTGGGAGGTGGTGCTGCATGCTTGACAAAGCATTGCACTCTTACACGAACAGATATCTGTGCTCATTTTACAAGGTGCCGTGTGCTCAAGACTGGCGTTGCGCCCTCAGCTACTGGCACTACGCACTTGGACAGAGAGGGTTTCTCACTCTTCTAACCGCGAAAATCACTCCAAATCGCCTTCAAACTCTTGCCACAGTCATCCAAGAAATCTTAAATAGGTAAGTACATGATATAAACCCTATTTTTATTCCATTTGGTGAATCATTTAATCAATGTAATGAAACCCTAGAATAAACCCTAAGTTTTAAGCTTGAAATCACTGTCTATATGCTTATTTCATCCTCCTAGAAAAATTATCAGTCATAACAAGGGAAATTACATAGTTTGAGGGTTTCCATTCATCTTTCTTGTCACAACATCCATTCCCTTTATTCTCACTCATTCCATTCATTTGCAAAAATTCCATTTCATACCCTCCCTTCATCTCATTTCACATCAGCCCTAGGGTTTCCAAAACAGAGTTTACAATTTATGAGAGTGAAGATAGTGGTATGGAGGCACAAATGCCAAGGAGGCATGATCATAAAGAAGGAAAGATAAACATATTTGAACCCCTCAATACAAGGGAACTCATGGCATCTCCTCTTACTATTTCCTGTTTCAAACATGTAGGTTGCTTTGATTTTTGTGAGAAGGTGAAAAAGTACAAAACCACCCTAAGCTAACAATACTATTCATTATCAATTTTCATGACTTGCCGTCGTCACCTTTGAGTTGTCTACATATTCCATTGCAGATGCTACAGGAATACCAAGTGTGGGAGAAAAGTGGTTCAAGCAAGAAAACCTAGACATGAATTACTTTGAACCATACCTTAAACCGAGGTATAAAGATCACCACTAATCCATCTTTCCTTTTTCTCATTTGCTTGATAGATATGCACCCATGATGAGGATAATCATGAAGTATTTCACATGTGAGGGAAGGTTTTCCTGCCTCTACTCATACCACATCCGTCTGCTTATGCATTTTACTAGAGTAAGGATGCTGCATATACCATATTATATTTACTGAAGCATTGACAAAATGGCCTACATAGTGCAAAAGAGAGAATACAATCAGAAAATGCAGAGCCTCTTCCATCATTCAATTATCAAGATGGTGGTTATGCGTCAACTACAACAAAAGAGCATTCCATGGGATACCTTCATTGCCCATGAGTTTTTCACTACTCCATATGGCCATCACCAGTAAGATATTACTCTATATTCTCATCCTCCCACATCCATTCCTCCATCACTTCCTGTTGTTCATAAATCACCATCCACTCACATCCATTCACCCCATGATGACCATTCCACATCACTTTTCCGCAACCCTTCACCCTCATATCATGATGAAAAAGCATCAAGTAGTGATGAGAACATTGAGACAAATGGAACTAAAATGAGTGACATTGAGCCATTTCCTTTGACATACTGGAGGGGCTACAAGCATGTGTTTGCTACACTTGAGATGCAAGGGGCCATGCCTTCTACATCAACAAAACAATTTGATAAGGGTAAGGAAAAGGTCATAAAACCTATCACTGTTGAGGAGGAGAACAAGCATGAAACTGTGAAAGAGTTTCAATTGATTGACCTAGAGGATGATGATGAGGAGAGGATCACAAATATGCTGCTCAAAATCAAGGATGCCAATATTATTGAGCTTCAAGCTAATCTTGGTAGGGAAAATAATGTAATTAAGTATTTTGAGTTAGAAAACCAACAATTAGAGGAGAAGACACCATCAATGAGGTCAGAGCATTTAGAGCTCAGAAAGAGGCCAGAAAGGCCAAAGCATTGCTAGATGATACCTTAGGCACTTTTTATGACAGCGAGGATGAGGAAGAAAAGCTTCCTAGGAAGAGGACAAGGACAATTGGGTTGAAGAAGGCTTTAGCCCGTGAAAGAGAGAAAGAGGCATAATTAGCATAGCAACTCACTCCAAGTGAGCTACTTGCCATAGAAACTGATCAATATAGGAAACATTGGCTTGAGAGGGAAAAATTTTGCCTAGAGGGTCAACGAAGAGAAGGCTAATAGAGACACTGACATGCAGAGGAAGATAGCAAAACATTATGCCATGAGAAACAGGATTACAAGGGCCAAGCTCAAACAAGCCCTTGCAAAGATTCAGGCACTAAATAAGGAAAAGGAGAAGGAAAAACTAAATATCCTTGCTGATGTATCCTTCCAAGAATCCAAATCATTATCAACAAAGAAATTTCCAAATTTTGGCACTTGGTGAATTTTTTTATATTTTTGACAGTTTGGCTTGTAGAAAATAGGGCCAAACGCACAACGCCACTGGCGCTGTGCTCTTCTTTGGGGAAATAAAATGGGTAATACTCAAAATTTTCATGTTCCTCGTGCCAAGACATCATCCTTAGAAAATTTCAAACCATTTGGAGTAAAATTGGTCCCTCAAAAGGGCCAAAAACCACCAAAAAATCACCTTTCTACTCTCTTTTCAGCACTAGTGATGTGCGTTTAGAAGTTGTGGGAGAATGAGTTTTTGACAAGGAAAATGGGAACCATTTTGGAACCTGGAGGAAGATTTAGAAACTAGATAGGAAAATCTTTCCAATGAGCTATAATGGAGCTCATTTGGACACCAGGAAGACCTCCAAAACTCAGCTACAAAACAAGTGATTTTTCCAGTCTTGGCGCTCCGCGTTTGGCTTGGTGTTGCACCCTTGTACCTTGGAGCTGCACCCTTGCTAGGAGTTATTGCAAAAGATATTTTGAAGCCTTAAAGTCAATTTTTTTCCTAAATTATCTCAAATAGTTATGTTAGAATTTATTTTTTCCATAAATGAGTTTAGATATTTTTGCCTTGGGCCTTGCATGGTCTCAAAGGTCAAAATAATTTAATGTGTAATTAATGAATTCTAAAACCCTAGTTAGGTTTTACTTCCTCATTTTGCAGTTAAATACTGCATGTAATGCTTCATAATTTTGTTAGTTTATTATTGAGATGAATATTACATAGACTTGGAGTTGTGAAGAAATTGGTTTTGGAGCTTTCTGACTATTTTGGATTGAATTTCAATCCTGGTTAATGGTGATGTTGTTATAATTTAGTAATTTCTTCCTTTTGTTTTCATATTGTTTCATCTTTTCTCTTGCAATAAACAAAAAATTTAGGTTTAGATATGCTATTAGAGGTGTTAGCCACCTATAAATTTTTGTCAAGCAAACAGGTGGCTAAATATTTTTCTGAGCCTTCAAGAGATACGTTTCCTCCAAAAATATCTCATTCTTGAAGCCTCTGTGTACCCTTTGCCTTTGAAAATATCTTCATTTTTGTTTCCATCAAGAAATCCTCATTGTTTGTGAAAAAATTGTACTCAGAAAGCCTCCATCTACTTCCTTTTTACCCCTGCAAAATTCCCCATTTTAACCCTTTTCTTCCCCTCTCAAATTCCCCTAAAAACACCCAAAATCCTTTCCTAAGTCTTCTAAACCATCAAATTCCTCCTTTTAAGCCTTGTGAATCTCTTCATTTGGTGTGAAAACCCCTCTTTTCCCTCTACCGAAATCCCTTCTAAGGCCTCAAAAACCCTGTTTTCGGCCTAAAAACCCCACTTTTACCATATGATAGGCCTAAGCCCCTTTTGGCTAAGCCCCAGCCCCTTCTCTGCATATAATCGGGTGCTAAGACCAAGTGCTAAGCCACATAGCACTAATCACAATCGGGAGTTTGTGGTGAACGCTTTCCCTTTGTTAAATGTAAATCTCCGATGCGATTGCCTTTCATTCTACTGGCCGCGGATGTAATATCCACCGTCGATCTGTAAAGATCTGATGGTCCGCGCTAATCTCACACCGTGCCCATAACATCTTCCATTTCCCTCCCGATTGAACATTGACCATTGATCTCATCCTGAGATCCATCGGCTGGTGCAAAATCACATCGAGCCGATCCAATGAATCCGCCTTTCTTTTTCCCCAATTGGCCAATCTCCGATTCAATCCTGGTCGTTGAATCCAAAAGAACCAATGGCTAGGATTTGATCTCTCTTCTCTCCTTTTCCCTCCATCAGTTCCCATCTAAAATAATCTCCACCGTTGATCTTTCGCTGATCCAACGGTCCACATGTAATCGCAAGTTCAAACCATCGAAATTTTTAGCCCCTGCCATCCTCTGGTGCGATTAGATCGCAGCCGTCCATCCCATCTGATCTGATGACCCTCATTTTTCCTGCCCATTCATTTAAACCTTCGCCTCTACCTCATCTTTAAATCTATTTTGTCCATCCCTTGGATCCAACAGTCAGCATTGGTTCCGCCCGACTATTATAATATTTCCCATCTGAAACATCAGCGCTCCTCCCTTTAATCCTGACCATCCATAATCAGATCTAACGGCCCGTATTCAAACCACCTTCAACCTGTCCCCACCTTACCAACTGTGCATCTCCCCATATCACGCTCCATCTTGCATCATCAGAACTCACAGTCCCAAATCCAACGGTCAGGAATCATATCACGTAACTTTGGTGTCCTAACTTTAACAATTCGAAATCACGCGATATGGGCAGTTTTATTTTTTCACGTTTTTCCCAGCAAGCGATATCGCGTTTTTTTGAAAAAATTCAAAACCACTCCATTGCAACGTGAAAACAGTTGTTTTCTCCTGGAAACCACTTCCCCTTTTCCGCCTCCGAAATTTCTTCCATGCAGTCTCGACCATTGATCTATATAGATCTATGGTCCTCATTCCATCACATTATTCATTCATATTTTTCCATCGGACTTCCACAGAGTTCATCGAAGTAATCTCCACCGTTGATCTCCTCCTAAGATCTAATGGTCCACAATCAATCGCCCTCCACCCATGCCGGTCCCACCATTCAAAGCCCGGTTTCACTACATTTTCATACCTTTCCTTTGTATTTCGCTAAAGGTCAAAACTTTATGTTTTACATTAAAAATAATTTCCTCTGCCCAACATTAGAACTTTGGTGTTATAAACATTAAAGTTGATTTTCTTTGCCTAACCTTCCAAAAGAAATCTCCACGGTAAATCTCGACTGTTGATTAGCATCAGTCCATCTAATCTAATAGTCCAGAACCATTTATTCACCAGGCCACCATCAGATCAGTTTTTCACCATTTCACAACATTTTTCAGTCGTTTTCCCATTGCATCCACTGCATCCATCATTGCTGCGCTTCCATTTCCACAGCCTTCCAAAGCATTCACCCTCCCTCCTGCCTTGATTTATTAACGTGTTTTTGTGTTTTTGCAGGGTTACAGACGGTGAGAACCTTTATTGCTCACCGTCACTATTATAGTAACACAAAGCACAGAGGAGGATTTTTCAGAGCTAGAGATTGCAGGGAAAAACTCCTGAAATGGTTTTAGACTCATGTTTCATTCCAATCAGAGTGTTTAACTCTGTAAAACCCTCCAGCGCCATTAAAACTGCACTTTCACAGATAGAGACAGTCACAGAAGTGGCAAAGAGTATTAGTGAAGGATTAAAGAGGCTTAATACCCATTATTGAAGATTTTAAGAATTAATTAAATGTTTAAAGGGTGAATGTACTAGATTGAAGACCTTATGATTAACACAAAAGGCCTAATAAGGCCTAAAGCACAAAAAAAAAATCTTATCAATGTCTCACATCAGCAGAAGGTTCTCTCCTGAGATCCTGAGAAAGGACAAGTCCCCATACTGTTTTTTATTCTACATTGAGTTCTTGAGAAGATATTCACCCTGGCAGAAAGTCCTAATGTTTCCAGAGAATTTGTTATGTAGTATGGCAAACCTGAAAGTCATTTATCTTCCTTTTTCTTGTCCCAGAGTACTACAAAGTACTACAGCCAAAAAGAACATCAAAGAACATACCTATGAAATTACTATCAGCCTGTCGAAGACCACTCTTTCACCCAAAGAGTACTGAAGATCAATGCATAGATATTAAGACAAAATGGGCCTCGAGCCCTCTTCTTCTACTTCTGTTTTAATGTTTCATTAAAAGCTATATCTACCTCCTCTGCCTCTCTTTATCTATAAAACTCATGAAAAAACACATTGTAAAGGTTGTTGATCGGATAACTGTGTATGGTAAGATGTTCCTTTGAGATAGAGTTCTGTGTATTAGTTGTAAAATAGGCTGAGGAGATGATTTCAGAATGAATATCAAGCTGTTGGACAATGTTGTATATGATTGGTGTTGCTCTTTAATATGACAAACAATTTCTTTGGATCCTGATTTAAAGCAGCAGTGATGTGTTCTATCTTTGTCTCTGTTTTCCTTCTGTAACTCATTACATTTCATTTCTCTGATAATAATCAATAATCTGGTGTTAGGATATCCTTGCATGGTACCCTAATACTTCCTTCTCTTCTTATCTTTGATTTTTTCTACTAATTGTGCAATCTGAGAACATATTCAAGATAATTTAGCCAGTATAGTAGTTGGTTTTCCCTAATTACTGATGCGTGAATTTAGAATATGTTTTTAGATGTTCTTGTCTGGTTTTAATTGAAAGAATTTGGGTACTAGGAGATTAGATTTGATTCTGTATCACTAGGGTCCTTTTCTAACTTCTAAAACTTTCTAAGTTCCCTTAAGTTGAATGTCAAAGCATTGAAATTTCAAAGTCTTTCTCTGATCTCAGGCTTCACCTTTGTGTTTAAATCTTAAGTGTTTCTTGTTTTCTGAAGAGTTAGCCTCTTAAGAGTTTGATCATAGGTGTTAAGGCATGCCCTGTCCCTAGATTTTCTTCCTAAGTGGTCACCTTGGAGGTTTCCTTGTCATTCACCTTCATTCCTTACCATTTCATCCCACTATCATCTTTAAAAGATCCTCTGTTTTATATGACTAGCCCATTTGAAAGCCTTGGATACTGAATAGCAAGTAAACCCTTTCATGACTCCATTTCCCAATGGTCTCAAGTGTTCTTTGAGTTATCTCCCCATTGCTTAAAATCATTCTTTTCTCACTTCTTTGTCTCACATTGAACCCTCCTTTCATGTTTCCCAACAATCAAACAAACAAAAAAAACAAAACAACAACCCTTGTGCCTATAACTAGCCTAATACATTAAACTGAACTCCAAATACATATATATCTTTTCCTTTTATAGAGAGATCCCTCTCTGGACCCAGGAGGGCTATATCCTGAGGTCCCAAAGTGGTTTTGATGTTGTCTTGTCTTTTGGTAGAGCCAAACCTGCCAAAACACAGGAACCCCAACAAGAGGCACCTTAAGCCTGTCTGCTCTCTGTTGCTTAATGTTTTCCTCTGCTATGTCTGATTGGATAATTATTGATTGCTCTCTGGTTCCACTTAGCTTGTTGTCTTGAAAATTATTTAATGGAGTCAAGCCAAAGAATTTTATGGTATGCCCTGTCCTTTTGGTGTAGCTTGAAACATTTGTTTAAGGTATTTATTTGAAGTATTGCTTATTAGGGTTTAGGATAAAGAAGTTTATGGTTTGCCCCGTCATTTGGTCTATCTTGAAAAGTCATTTCAAAGGTCTTTGAAGTCTGATTAAATAACTTAGAAGTTCCTTGCTATTTTATCATTACTGAAATTTTATCTTAAATGTTTTGTTTGTCTGAAGGTAAATAACTAGAGAATTTAGGATTTCCTTGCTCTCTAGGGTTTGTTATATTGTTGTCTCAAAGTTTAATTGATAAATCTAGGTCAAATAAGTTTATGGTGCACCCTGTCCTTTGATTCTTTCTTAAGCATAGTGATCTTAAAGACTCTTCTTGTTATAGTATATGTTAAATATTCTTAATTTCCCTTTAAACCTACTAAATTCACAAATTTAATGTTCATTTCACTCCCACAGAAGATATTAAGATTCATTTGGCTTTGTTAGCTTTCCCTATGAAACACCCTTGATTTATTGTTGTACTCTTCAAACCTTTCACAGAACACATAGCCCAATGGTTTGAATTTCTCTTACTCTATCTGTTCTACTTAACAAACAACCGAACCAAACAAACCCTATCATTATAAC
Organism: Pinus albicaulis; assembly: GCA_034641835.2. Lineage (NCBI taxonomy): Eukaryota > Viridiplantae > Streptophyta > Pinopsida > Pinales > Pinaceae > Pinus > Pinus albicaulis. Next base: position 1,598,807,219 of record CM076580.1, read on the forward strand.
TAGCCTAAAATCAAAATCCTAAATCAATCAAGTCATATATTTTATCAAATATAGAGAGAGCCTTCTCTGAGTCTAGGAAGGCTAGGTCCCAGGTCTCCAAATTTGGTTTGATGTTACCCTTGTCTATTTGGTCTTGCCAATCTGACAAATTACAAGGACCTAACATAAACTTCTTCATGACATGCTTGTGATTATAGTCAAGATTTCTCCATGATATGTGTTAGTCATCAGTATTTTTTACTTGTTAGTGATGACTAGTTCAACAGCCCAGTTTTCCAACAGCTGATTCTAAAATTTGTCAAATTTTCCAGCTGGGAAAACACCCATAAAACTTTTTTTCTCTCCTTCCTTTTCAGTTTTCCCATGACAAGTTGAAATCCCATTATCAAATCCTACCTAACCTCAGCCATACTAAGTCTGCTTGTCAGCTCTAAAAGGACAATCTAAATCTATTCAAAAAACCTCCCCTAAGTTAGGAAGTGGCGCTTTAAGGCATTTTACCCTTGGCAACCATCAAAAGGCCAAAAAACCTCCATCTGCTACAGACCAATCATAACAAACCTCCCACTCTGTTAATGAAGTTAGTCACAAATCTAAGTCGCGCCACTTACACACCCCTAAGTCTCAGCAATGCATAGACCATAAATCTCAAGCTGATTTTAGGTGTTTTATACTGTTTATGGATTCTACAAGCACAGGAAACATGTCATCATCTCAGTAGAAAATTCTTGACTCCACATGAGAAGAAAAACTGCTTCTCAATGTGAACATGAGCCTGAGATACATCTGCAGGGCAAAGAATTATTCATCAAACTCTTGCAGCTTCATTCAGCATGAAAACACAGTAGAAGAAAGACAACACTGTCAAACAGACTTGTAAATTATCATGGCCAAGAACCTCCTTCATCTATAAGCAGAGGGTTAAGGTGCCTCCTTCATCTACAAGTAGAGGGAAATGGCCAATGTTGACTTGAAGAATTGAAAATTGACTGTAAGACAGGTTTGTTTTTAATGAACAGTGAAACAGTGACTAAGGTTTTCTAAGGAAAAGTGCTGATCAAAAACAGGGTTAAAATCAGAAATTTTCAAATCAAGAGAAAGAAGAGTTTTTAGGTCTTATGTCCTAAGAAATAAGATCAATTGAAGTTTCAGGCATCATCATCATGGTGCAACAAAAAGAGACTCTATTGATCAACGCTATTGTAACAAAACATCTCTGCAGGGGTGCTAGTATGAATGATTCAAATCAGTGCTGAGCAAGAAGTCAATTCAGTGAGAAGGACCTCTGTGTACCCTTATGTTTCTATTGGGTTGCGAAATATAGCCTATGATCTCTAGATATACATAGAGAAAAATCAAGCAAGTAGTATACAGCCCCCAGGCATAAGCCATCTTGATATCATTTAAAAAGAGCCAATGCAAGTCACGGCATTGAAATCCACAATCCACCTCAAAGACAAGTACATTCTTCAGATGCAGCAGGGTTGGTGATTTCAGAGCTCCATTAGGAGGAAAGTGGCTAATAAAAGCCTTGGTTTTTGTGAGTAATTCTAGCTGCCATTTCACACCTCATATATTTGTCTCCTCAACACAAAGATATAAACAGGTGCTTTTCAAATATGCTTATCACAGCTGACACATAAAATCTGGGCTTATCTCCTCAAGAGGCATTACAATTGAAACTATTGTTCATAATATGAAAAAGGGGTGACTTGACATACTGTCAGTTTTTGGATAAATATCTTAAGAAAAATATAGATCTTCATCATTTAAATGGCAGGAAACATCACTCTGGTACTTGTTGAAGCAGAAGAAAGGGTTAGAGGAACACTCTGCTTAATTGATAGAAGATTACAAACTCTGAATAAATCCAAATAAATTGTTAGCACCTACAGTTGGAGAAAAATTGATAAGGCACCTGGAGGCAGAGATTTTCAAACCAAGTTAAAAAGATAAGCCATCTCCTTTCAAAAGACAAAGACAAGTATGCCATTCAAGAATCAGAAGTATAAAAGATATTGAGGTGACAGTTCAATTTCTTCTTCATCAAAGGGCACTGCAAATAAATCTGCAGGTTCATAAGATGCAAGAAAGACCTTGGCACATTTTTCAGGTCCTAGAACTCATTAAGGGAAAAGTATGCATGCTACTGTCACAAAGGTAGGCATTTTCCCTTTGAAACAAGCCAAAACACTCTGCTGTCACATTTTGGATAAGAGAATGGCTTTTAGGCAGCTACAGGCACAAGATGATTTTAAGCCCCTAAGGCAAGCAGATTAAATACCTTTCAAAAGTAAAGGCACAGTGAGCAAAGGGTAGCCTTTTGAATATATTATGAAGTGAAGAGGTATCATATCAGCACACTTTGAGCAGATGAAAGAATTTAAAAAGAAAGCGCCTTCTAGACAGGGGATGATCAAACATGGGTGGGTACAACTGCATTTTACACCTATAGTCAAAATTCATTTCACAATAGTCATCATTAACTCCAAAGCGAAAGGTAGGTTTATGTTGCAAACAGAAAAGATCATCCCCTTGCAGAATGACACAGACAGGTATGCCTTTCAAAGGCCAGGGGTATAAAACATTCTGAAATAGTAGTTAGACTTCTTATCCAGCATAAAGGCATCCTGAATGAATGCATAAGACTATAAGAGTGAAAAAATGATCACAAGATGTGTTTTAAGTCCTAGGACTAGGTAAAGGTAATATGAATATGCCACTGTCAAAGAAGAAGTCTCTTCACACATTGCTACAACAGATAAGGAACCCAAAGGTTATAGGTGGGAGAGGAGTTTGAAGTTACAAACATCAGAAAAGAGGGACCATTTTTATTCTCTAACTTAGAAGCCAGTCAAGTTTCAAATTCTCATGAGGGTTAAGAGAGGTCTCACTTGCAAACAGATGGTCTGTGACCCTTGTGCACATACCCAAAACAAAAATATCAGTTGTGTGTTCAAAAATGGGGTTTCAAACTTCAGTTTATAAACAAAGGCTTTTCAAAAGAAACTTTGAATGAACCCTTTCAAATAAAGCATAAAGGGACCATCAGCTTCTATGCATTTCAAAGGAGTAAAGACCATTGCAAATTCATCATGTAAACACCCCAGCTCGAGCAAAAAATCCCATTGAAGTTTACAAGGCTGAAGGATGATTTTCAAATCAGTTTGCAAAGGTTTGAATGAGTTTTAGGAGTGTTTGCACCGCGCGGCACTCCTGTACATGCACGCAGTGCTCTTGGGCACGTTTTTTGAACAGCACTACAAGGGCGCGCGACGCTCCTGTGCGAGTGCACGACACTCCTATAGCCGCAGGTTACACAGGCTCGACAAGGACCCGACAAGCCACTCGACTATGTTTTTGCGCGACGCTCTTCTCATCTAATGTGTCACGCACCTGATGATCGCTCGAGACGCCTCCAAACGCCTCCTAAAGCCGATCAAACCCCTCAAGAGGCATCATCATCGACTTCTAAGGTATTTATGAGTTTTCATGACCGGTGCAAAACCGATGAGACAGAGTAAAGGGTTAAAATCACAGTTTTAACTATAGGTGTGAATTTTGTGAAAAGAGGACAAGTTTGCTATAGTTGGTAAAACATCAAAGATCTGTGAGTCGTATAGATATAGAGAGGCTCTTTCAACCGCTCTCAAATAATAATAAGGGATGAAAAAATCTGTTCTAAAGTGGTAGGCTTAGAGTTAGAAGAGTGGAACATCACTCCTACTTCTAACCATTATCATCATACATATATTACTTAACCTATATTCAAAACCTGCCTCGGTGTGATGAAAAGTAAGATCATGGTTTCCCTTTGACCATGAGCCCACCAAAACTGATGAAAGCAAAGTAAATCAATTGGAGGTTTTTCTGTCAAATTGGTGCAAAGACTGTAGAATTTAAATAGGGCAGGGTTTGGTTGAAAAGGAAGCTTATATGGTCGAATGCTTCAGGTTTCTATTTTACAAATCAGAGGCCAAATAAACTCTGTCCCTTATTGAACAGTGAACCTTGAACTGTGTATTATTACTTGTTGAAATTGACTAGGTTTTTATATCATTATATGTTTGGTGAGATGTATATGGGGGTTAATGTTTTGATCAAAGAGGAGCTTCTTGGCATTGGATAGCTACAGGTTTTGTTACGACAGCATAAAAACTTTCCAAACTCTGTCATCATATCCATTAACAAGTGCTTTTTGCTGTGGGGATATCCTTTGTTTAAAAACTGTGATGTAGTGTTCAAGTTTATTTGTTAAGTTGGTATTCAGAGGGTGGACATGCGATTTTCTAGAAGGACAGGGGTTCTATATTGAAAAGGGAGCCTTGATTGTTTGAAAGATAAAACTCCTATAGCCTCTTGTTGAAACTTTTGAAGCATTTTAAAATATCTGTCACATTTATTGACTGGGTGTCTGCACTAAAGGTGACTGTATATCTGGTGTGAGCTTTGTTGGTTGATTGGCATATTAGACAAGGGTAATATTGTGAAGTTGAGAAGTTTTCCATTGGTCAAAGATACAAAATAGGTTTTTGAGCTCCAAACATCACAGAGCAGGGTGACCTTGTCACTATAAACAACAAAATCAATTGACAGCCTATCTTCATCCCCCTATGTTTTTTATTCTTTACTGGCTGAAATACATATCAAAGGTTGAGAAAGCTACATTTTAAAGGAGTAGAGGTTTTGTATTGAGAGGGATATTGTACACAAACATCCAAAGACATTGTTTCCTTATCAAAACAGTGGGTTGACAGGGTTTAGCTTAAAGAAGGCATTTTAAAGACAGTGAGGCAGTTTGGTGCTTTAAGAACATATTTAGCCCAAAATGCCGCCCAGGCAAGACAGCAGAAGCGGTTTACACAAGAGATATGAGCCAATTTCTACTGAGGAGGTCAATGCACATCCATCCATCCTCTTCAATTTTCCTGAGGTAGGTTGTTTGGATTTCTGCCAGAGAGTACAGGAGGTCAAAATTTTCTCGCCCTTGACACACCTATGCGCCTTGAGGTTCCAAAGCAAAAATTTCCAGGTAGCAGGCCTTGATTTCAAGTTTTCCCCGAGGTCAGTATCTAAAGCCACCAAAATCCCCTATCTTGGTGAGAAATGGTTCAAGCAGGCCTATCTAGACTTGGATGACTACAAGCCTTTCATCAAGCCCTAGCACAGAGAAACATGCACTACTATTTTTCCTTTCTCTCATCTTCTTACCAGCTATGCTCCTCTTATGAAGATCATAATGAAGTATTTTACTTGTGAAGGGAGATTTAATCGAGTTTATGCCTACCATGTCCAACTATTGATGCATTTCACTAGAACTAGGCAGCTCAATCTCCCTTACTTTTTGTGCAAGAGCATCGAGAAAATGGCATCCTTAGTCCAGAAGAAGCCTCCATCTCAGCAAATAGCTTCTCTCTTCCATCATTCTCTAATCAAAATCATTATTCTTCATCAGTTGGAGAAGAAAGGGGTTTATTGGGATGTTTTAACAGTCACTTGGATTTCTCCATTGTTCCTCCTGTCCATATATCTCCCACCCCGCCTATTCATCGCCCTTTACCTTTATCCAGCAGGCCTACTCCTAGAAGGCTCAGGATCACCATAGGACAGTCAGGACAACAAGAAGAGGAGGAGCATGAACAGGTAGAAAAAGAGGAGGACAGGCATGAACAGGTAGAAAAAAATGAAGGACAGCAGCTTGATAGTGATGGAGGTGAGCAGCATCTTGAGCCACTAAGTGAGCATGGAGTTGAGGCACAACAATAGCTTGATTTTGATGGTCAGGGGCAGCAGGTTGAACCACAAATTGAACAAGGGATTGAGGTAGAACAGCAACTTGATTTTGATGGTCAGGGGCAGCAGGTTGAACCACAAATTGAACAAGGGATTGAGGTAGAACAGCAGCTTGATAGTGATGAACAGGGACAACAGTTTGAGCAGCATGGTAAAGGTGAGCAGCAACAGCCTCCTTATAACATACAACAGTCTTCTCATGATACATTACAACCTCCTCAAGTTGCACAACAGCTTCAAGAGGAAATTTTTTTTCTGGAAGGTGATAAACAAAGTGACAAGGGCAAAGCCATCATGCTTTCCTCTCCCAAGAAGACTAAGCCCAAGATAGCAAAGAAGCAAATGCTCAAGGTGGTTACTCCAAAAGTAACAGGAGCTATCCGGAGTAAAAGAAGATCACCCAAGAAACCTCTCACTATCATGCCAAGAAGGAAGAGTGCAAGATTAGCCTTCAAGGGCAAAGGGAAAGGCAAGATAGGAGAAAGTCAAGAACATGGAGGTGCATTGGCTATCATCCCAATCCAAAGTGATGACAGCGATAATGAGACCCGCATTCTAGAGAACCTTCTAATCCATAGAGAAGGGAAAATTGAGGCATTGGAGAATGATCTTCATCAGGCAAAGAACTTCAATCATTTCTTGGAGATCCAAAATAGACAAATGAGTGTCCATGTGGCAGTTTATGAAACACAGGCAATTAAATACAAGAATGAGGTTGCCAAAGCACAAGCAAGAATAGAGGAGATTGTAGGTGATTTTGATGAGGGTGAAGAAGAAGACCAACCTAGGTGGAAAAGGCCTAGAACCATAGGGCTTAAAAGAGCCCTTGAAAGGCAAAAGGAAGAAGAACAAGCCCATCTTCAAGCCACTCCCCTCACTGCACTACTTGAGCAAGAAATTGAAAGAAATAAGGAGGCATGGCTAGAAAGAGCCAATAAAAATTTGGAGATGAAGCTTTAGAAGGGAAACAGAGACTTGGAGCTAAAAGGAAGATGACACAACACTATCAAAAGCTAAATCAGTTTGCCTGGCGCAAGCTAAAGGCCACTCAAGAGAAACTGAAGGAAGCAAAGGGGAAGTGCCTGGCACGGAAAGAGATGAAAGGCAAATCATCACTTGAAATTTTGGCTTTAGTTTCGGAGCAGGTTTCCAAGGACCCTTGAGGGTCATGCATACCAATTTTGGGCCCATTTTGACAGCTTTTGGTTTTTTGGCATTTTTGAGTTTTTGATCAAAAACTCATAAATTCGCCATTTCATTTTGAGGATTTGAAAAAGGAGGAGAATGATATCATTGGATGCCATAATTTCATGAGCACACCCTCAGCGATTTTTAGGAGATTTGGAGATCATTTGCCCCCTCAAAACGACAGAAAAGGCTCTCTTTTTGCACACTCTACCTGGTCTATCAGCAGACTGTAATTTTCCGGCTTTTTACACACAGGTGCGGATTTGGAGGACTTATGGGCATTAGATTGGGGAAATTTCAGTTTCTCTGTAAATTAGACACTCAGAGATTTCCAACAAGCTATCATGAGCCTCGTTTTGACACCGGGAAGGTTACCAAATGTTTCCGGCAAGTCAGGGGACCTTTTGCTGATGAAAATTTGAAATATTTTTGTAATTTTTGAACCTCTAAAATCTGCTTTTTCCAAATGTGTTTTTACCTATTTTTGCACATGAAAAATTATGCTAAGTCAATTAAATTCCCCTTTTTAGCATTTTTTAGATATTTTATGAGATATTTTGTGCCTTGGGCTTTGCAAAGCCTCAAGGAGAAGTTTAGATATTTTGATTAGGCCAATGAGGATGCAAGTTGAACCATGAGGTTTTCCTCACTTGAGCCTATTTATTCCACCAGATCTCATTTGTAAACAAGGCTGAAATTGAGAAGAGAAGCAATATATGGTCATATGAGCTTTGGAAGGAAATACTTGTGTTATGCTTTTGGATTGCCTCTTGGATGTTCTTGGATGAATGATGAAGGATTGTTGATGGATTCCATGACTTGGTAGAATGGTATAGTGTCTCTTGCTTTGTTGTTGTCTTCTTTTCATTCATGAATACATGTTTCTTGCTTGCTATAGATCAGTAGAGAGAAAAATTGAGACATGCCTATGGAGGCACCTCAAATTTCCTGTTTCTTCATAGCCTCTTTGTTTTCTTCTTCCTAAGTAACACTAAAGAATTCTTGACTGCTCTTTAAATATTTAGGATATTGTTGCTTGTTTCATTCATGGTTTTATACATGCTAAGAAGGACTTACGGTACGCCCTGCTTACCTATGGCTAGCTATAGTTCCATCCATGAAACTTCTCTTTGATTGATTAGATTATCATTTTGTTTGAACCAAGGAGGCCTAGTTTTGATCTAGCCCTTTGCCTAAAACTATGCAAATCTTGTTGCTCAAAGTGCCCAATAACTTGAAGTACTGTGTTTAGGCATTTCGGAATAGTGTTTTGAGTTGTTTGTCTTCCTTAAGTGTTTTCCCCCAAAGTCTGATAGCCATTTCCCAAAGTTAGAGGGTCTTATACTTCTATGCATGGCTTGAATGTTTATTTCTAAGTATTGATTAGCTTGTAGTTACATTTTGCATGATTAATGGTTTTCCCTACCATGTTTATGTTATCTATTAAACTAGTTATGCTTGAAACTCTTTGTTGTTCACAAACTTGATGTCCATTTACTCCATTTTGCCCTAAGATCCTTTCTACCTTGAATCAAATCGGCCCTTCAATAGCCTTGTATCGTCATCTAATAGCTTTCTTGACTTTTTGACCCCATAGCCCAGTTAATCTAACATCTTGTTATCTATTTTATATCTTTGATCAGTTTCATCCCTCACAACTTAAAAAAACCAAAAAACTTACTTCATAACTAGCCTAAAATCAAAACACAATATGCGAACAAACATATATCCCTTACACATATAGAGAGAGCCCTCTCTGAGTCCAGGAAGGCTAGGTCCTTGGACTCCAAAGCTTGGTTTTATGTTACACTGTCATTTGGCTTGCCAATCATCCAAATCATGGGAACCTAACATAATGGCGATCACGGTGGGACTTTGAGTCAAAACATCGTAGGTATCCCTTAGGAGCTCTCAAAATCTCAGTCAAACTTAGAAGAGTAGAATCTGGTTGTCTCACCATCCTAGAAAAATGATGAGTCAGTCATAGGAAACCCTTCCAAACCTCAGGACTACATAAAAAGCTCAGAAAAACCCCAAAAAACTCCCCTAGATTGGTTTTTGACAGTATTGGTGGTGGACCATACACATATACCTCAAAACAACTAAAAATCCACCTGGCGACTCCACTAGCCTCCAGTAGGCCTTACTACTTCACTAAAATCTAGGCTACTATCCAATTGAGCCACCTCATCGCAACCCTAACATAGTGGCGATCACGGTGGGACTCTGAGTATTAAACAAACTTAGATTCCCTAGACCTTAAGAGACCTTAAGAATACTGTCTGATTGACTTATCCCACCGCTCCCTAACATAATGGCGATCACGGTGGGACTCTGAGTATTAAACAAACTTAGATTCCCTAGACCTTAAGAGACCTTAAGAATACTATCTGATTGACTTATCCCACCGCTCACTAACATAATGGCGATCACGGTGGGAATATGAGTATTAAACAAACTTAGTTTCCCTAATTTCTAATAGCCTTAAGAATACTATCTGATTGACTTATCCCACCACTCACTGACATAGTAACGATCATGGTGGGACCTTCCGAGTTAGTGACAATCTAAGTACACCTTAGAATTCTCGAAGTCTCAATAAAACTTAGAAAACTTAAGTGTTGTTTGAAGAGTATAATCTAGCTCTTTCACCATCTTAGAAAAATGATGATTCAGTTATAGGAAACTCTTCCAAACCTCGTAGGCACATAAAACTCAAAAAACTCCAAAACACTCCCTTAGATTGGTTTTTGTCAATATTGGTGGTGGACCATACACACATATCTCAAAACAACCAAATCCACCTGGCGACTCCACTAGCCTCCAGTAGGCCTTACTATTTTACCGAACTCTAGGTTACTATCCGATCGACCTATCCCATCGCTCACTAACATAGCGGGAGATGGTGGGACACTGAGTACATGACAGTCTAGCAAACTCTTATAGACTCTTTAGTCCTTTAGATACTTAAACAAGAAAGCAGTCCATAGACTCATTTAGAGTAAACTCTTTTTGTTCTCACCACCCTAGAAAAGTGTTGAAACAAGTTTAGAATACTTCAAACCATAGGCTGCACATAAAACTAGAAAAACCTTAAAAACATTTCCAGATTAGTTACTGGTGGTGGACCATAGCTATATCTTCAAAAAAACAACCAAGTTCCACCTGGCGACTCCACTAGTCCATCCCTTTTATTTTGACCATCCTTCACCTTAGTAGAAATTTAGAGAGATCACCCATCCAAAACATTCGTCAGTACCATCCTCTCTAAACTCTAGATCCAAAATCTGGCTTCGCGAAGAATTAACACCAGATCCCATCCAGACCCAAATCCCCCTATCATAGTAGATGACCCAGAGAATATTCTGTGGCAAGCTTCTGAAACTGACCATCTAGCTACTGGTAGATCCATCTGTAAAACAAGATCAGTACTTGAACATCTCACTATCCTACCGGATTCACCTTTCGAATTAGAGTCATCAAAAACTCTTTTCAGAAGCAAGTCGCATAGTAAGATAAACTTTGACAATCTTGAACCCCTAGACCAACCACAGAGTCATAGTAGAGAAGCCTCACCTTCCACCCCCCCGACTTTCAGCTTCTCCATCACTTTGGCTCCTACCATCCCAGATCTGCTCAAAACCAAATCACTAGTCCAAGTTCATCCGCCACACCTGTCCAAACCACCACTGTTCAAACCACCTCAGCTCATCCCACTAGTCCTCATCTTGTACATCATCCATTAGCTCCCGTCATGGCAGCCTGGTATGCACCTTTAGTGTTGCCACTACCTTTGGCTCCTCTCCCAAATAAATATCAAGAAAAAATCCCACACTTTACTGGAGAAGATACCAATACACCTCAACAGCATATAAGTAGGATTAGTGATGCTTTTGAATACCTGGAGGTACAAGACGAGACCGTCAGAATGAGAATATTCGCCCAAAGCCTGGGTGGAGAACCCAAAACATGGTTTAAGAGCTTAGCTCCAAACAGCATCCACAACATCCCAGAACTGTGTCAAACCTTCAGAAACAGGTGGGAGGTCTGAAAGAACCCTATTCAAATCCTGTCAGAATATAGCAACCTAAAACGGGAAAATGGGGAAGGTGTCCAGGCTTACTGCAGTAGGTTCAATAGAGTGTATAACTCCCTCCCACCTCATTTCAAACCCCCACTTGGTTTAGCCTTGGCAAAATTCCCCGAGGGTTTCGATCCGGACATGACATATCATCTGAGAGACAAAGATCCCCCTACCTTAGAGGAAATGCAACAAATAGCCATAAAAGAAGATGCCAACTTAGCAGAAAAAAGGGCTAGGACTAGATCAGAAAGAAAGGTCACATATAAAGATGAGGTCTCCACTTCATCTCCTTCCCTAGATCCTAGAATAGATGACTTAGTCAAAACCATGGCCAAAATGTGGGAAAGGATAAATGAAAAGGCTCCTGTAAGGGACAACCAGCCAAACCCTCCAAACGGAAACCGAAACCAAAATTTTAGGAGGGAGCAGCCTCAAAACAGACCAAGGGAAAATGACCAACAAATTAGACCACCATTTAATGAAAATTATGTGGAAGAAGAAGATAGGGATATAGAACCCATTGATGAAAGTCATTTGAACCTCATAGGGTCTGATAATGAGAGCGAGGTGTACCTCACAGAAGAAGAACAAGCGTTCTTTTCTCCTAATCAGGATGAGGCCAACTATGAAGATCTCGATGACCCTACCATAGATTTTCAAAATGCCATAATAGAAGCTCACTGGCAGTATGACCTTAGAAGCAAAAGAAATCAAGATAATTCCAAGAAAGGTAACTCAGATACTGCTAAAACCCCTGATACCGTCCTTAGGAAAGCAGTAAATAGTAACAAAATCGTGGTTGAGAAGAATGACCAAAACAAAACTAAAGTTACCCAAACTAGTCCTGACTCAGATGCTCCTAGTAGTTCCACAAAAGTTCCCGAAGCGACTATGGAAAAGAAAATCCCGAAACAAAGCCAACAAACTCAGAACATAGAGAAGGTTGTGGCTGAAAAAGTTGAAACAAACATATCCAAACTTCAGCTGCCTTTTAGCTTTGAAGGCGAAATTGCCAAGATCAAGATCACCATGCCTCTTACCGAACTCATTGCCCAAAGCTCTTATAAATCCCAAGTGTTAAAGGTCCTGAATCTAGGGAATGACGTGAACACTGTTAATCTGGCTGATGACACTCCTGAAGTGTTGTTTGGTCCGAAAATAGAGGGAAAATTCCAAGAGGGAACTACTCTTCCATTTTACATTAGCCTAAACATCCATGACCAAATCCTCCACAATGCCATGCTAGACTCCGACGCCTCGCATAATCTTATGTCGAAGGTAGTAATGGAAAGACTAGGCCTGGAAATCACAAGACCATACAAAGACTTGTATTCATTTGATTCGAGTAGAGTCAAATGCCTGGGTTTGATCAAATACCTTTGTTTTAGTCTAGCTGAAATACCCGCGAAACATCTAATCATGGATATAGTAGTGGTAGACATCCCTCCCAAGTACGGGATGCTTCTATCCAGATCTTGGGGAGCCAAAATCCAAGGGAATATTCAACTGGACATGTCATACGCCACCATTCCTGTGTTTGACCAAACAAGAATACTCTACCGAGAGTCACACATGAAATACATGATTAGTAGTCAAGAGAGGCCAGACAACATTCCAATGTATTCCTTACATTCCGACCTGAACTCTTTTATTCTGCATATTGATGAAGACATGGAGGAAGAGTCAGAAGAGACTAAAATAAACTTAGATCCACCACATCAGCTACCCCTGGTGCTCTATTATGAACTAGACACTCAAAACTACCATGATCATGAACAGCTGTGTCTTGAAGAAAGTAAGTATGTCCCTTCTGAGGTGGGATTAGAGCAAGAAGTGCAAACCCTTATGTACTATCAAGCGAATTGCTCTAACCCTAGTCAAACACTAGCAGTAACCTGAGAAATTTTTTCCCGGGTAAAGGCATTAGAAGACTTACACATCATAAACCTGTTTGGAACTCAGGAGTAGGGAAGTTTAATGTTTCTACCATACCCCAAATATTTACCACAACATAACTCTTCTACTGCAAATGAAGCTTTGACTGTAGCCTTAACATCCCAAATTCTGGAAAAAATACCTGATAAACTTCTTATGAGCAAAGATGATAGCTGCAGTCCAAACATACTTGAGTTACTTGAATTAGCTCATATTCTGTCTTTTCACCAAAGATTTAGAAATGCTAGAATTAGCAATCTCATACAGAATACCATTTCATACAAGGAAAATAGAGGAAAATATTGTGCCACTACCTCTCCCTCAAAGAATAACTTTGACAAGAGAAAACATAACAATCTGAACCAAACTGCAATAATTAGGGATAAAACAGCTGGTCATAGGGTCTGTTTCGATTTTAGAAATACTACTGCATGTCCCTATAACAGAAATTCTGTTTTTTCCACCCAAGACCATGATATACCAATTAAAAGTGCTTTTAATCATGTATTTTCGCAAGATGATATTTCAGGTTATGACCAAAAGATTCCCTTGCAAAGTAGACAGCTTAAAGATTTTTTTCAGTTTGCGGGAGGTAGATCTAGCTTCAGAATCAAAATTGAAAAACCATCGGATATCAGAAATCTGTTCATGAAAGCCATGTTCCCAGTTCTCAATTTCTGCATTTTTACATACCTTGATGATGTCATTATCTATTTCAAGAATGACCAAGAGTACATGCATTACTTGAGGAAGATGTACAGTAAGGAAAGGAGTGGAAAGCAGATATTCAAAGAGGTACAGCGGGAAGATACTGGTTCATTCAGAGATTCTTGCATGAATCCCTATGTCATGTTAGAGAGAGAAAACTTTCCAAATTTCTCTTTTCAAGAGTTGAGTGGGCCAAGGGTGAGAGGAGATCCTTACGAGGATAAGATGATTAAATTTCGTCATTTCCAAGATTTCTGAGTTTGAAACACTTTCATTCATTGTATATACCACTGTTTGAAAAATAGATAAACAGAAAAGTAAAAAACATTAAAAAATAGAAAAGAGGGTGAGTGGAGATAGAACATGTTGGGGTTCCCATGTTTTGGCCAGGTTGACAGAGACCAAAATATGAGACAACATAGAACCACTTTCAGACCTTAGGATCTAGCCCTCCTAAGTCCAGAGAGGGATCTCTCTATGGTAGTCAAAGTGTATGTCTTTGAAGCTCTAAGTTGTGATTTTAGGCTAGTTGTAGGCTCATGGTTGTTGGTTTGATTGTTTGTGTTTGGTTGGAGGGAATCAGGTAAAGGAGGACCAATATAAGACAAGGATGAGCGAAGAGGAAGCTTAGGCAGAGATAGATAACTCAGAGAACATCAAAGCCATTGGGCTATGGATTCAAGAAAGGATTTACTTGTAGTCAATGTGCAAGCTTTCAATTGGGCTAGTCATCTAGAGCATTTGGATCTTGAAGGAGATATTTGGAATGGGACATTAAGGACAGAAAATGAAAGGAGGAGAACCAACCAACTCTTTCTATAGATCAGACCAGAGGTCATTTAACTCCAGGCCTGCTTGGACAAAATCAGAGGCAATACAAGGGATCTTGGAAAGGGTTAATTGAGATGGACAGATCCTAGAGGGGCAGAGACCAGGTTCTAGACCTCCAGTGTTCTCAACACATTCAACTAATCCCAACAAGAACATTAAAACATAGATTTCATTAATTCATACATCAGAGAGCAGGAAATAACATCCACTACACTGGTTAAACCAATTGAAATCAACATTCAGATACACATATAAGCAGAAAACATAAAAGGCTGGGAGAGCGGCAACATAAGGTACCTATCAAGGGTAAATCTTATGCCAAACTTCTAATGCGAGCCTGAAGAAACATGATGAAATGAAAGAAAGTCAATCACAAATACAGAGAAAGGAAAACATCACCAGCTGCTTTAGATCAGGATCCAAAGAAACATTCTTGTCATATTAAAAACAACACCAATCAGGTACATCATAGCCCATAGCTTGAACATTCAGTCTGAATACATCTAGCCTCAATCTATCTTACAATATTACACAGAGAACTTGTCTCAAGAGGAAAATGCTTGCGTTTCACTGATATCTCATCAACAACCATTACAAAGTTTCCTTATGTGCTTTATAGCAAAGGATGAACCTAAGATCGACTGAAGGAGTAGGTGAAAATTAAATGTATCATTAAACATAACAATGAATGCAGGGCCGAACCCCATTCTGCTTGACCCGCTATGTATTTAATCTCTGTCACCTTCCTTGTGAAAGAATGATCTGCTTTGGATATGATCTTGACCTTTTGGCTTGTTGTACTCCAGGTGATTTGAACAAAAAATGAAATAAACTGCTAGAAAGGTCTGTCTCATAAATGTCTGACTGTTTTTTGAACTGTAGTTAGGGCGGAAATTCTTTCAGGGACATTCTACATAATAAAAGCAGTATGGATGCTTTGTACCTGATGAAGAAAGACATCTTGCTGACAAATAACCCTGATGGTACCTTTCACTGTGCCTAGGATCTTTAGATCGATCCTCAGGGTCTTCAAACTGCTGCTTTGCCCTCTAAACTTCGGATTAAAAGCTCAAGGTCTTCATAAGCTTGATTTAATCTTCCTTTTCTCTGCACTGAAACACTCTGCCGCTCCATTTGCTTCTGACAGGGTAGCTCAGGTTTTAATGGCGTAGAAAGGTTCCCAGTGTCTGAAATCTACCTTTTACTTAATGCGAATTCGGCCAGCCGCTTTCTTTGACTATCTCATAGTAGTACTGGTTCTTGGATTTAATTCTGCCTGCACAGCTTGTCACATAGAACCATGGCGGTCTTCTACTTTTGGAAACCCTGCAAGAACACGAAAATTGTGAAGAAATCCATGGACGAGGGTGGCGGGTGATGTGGATGGATGAAACGGACGTGTAGGCGGGGACATGGCAAAAAAACGCAGTGAAGTGATGAAATATGGGAGGTGGATGCACAGCGAAAATAGTTTGCATGGGAAAACCACGTAAAAATGACTTCGGAAACAAATATATGCAGTGAGACATGTGGGCGTACGACAAGGACACGTGGAGGTGACGTAGCGTAACTGGGGGATAGAAGAACAGTCAACAGTGGAGGACGAATCTAGACCGTTGATCGTGGCCGAGATCAACGGTGGAGGACGACGGATGGCGGGCCATGGCGTGAGCTATCACGCATGCAACTTCATTAGACTTCGTGCATCTTGAGCGGGCGATGGCCATTGGATGGCCCATCCCAGATCGGACGATCGACGATCATTTCGTTGGGCGCCCACGTCCGACAGATAATGTGCGGGGGATGGAGTTAACGGGTGGGAACGGTGGTTTCAAAATCATACAGGAGGACAGGTGGCGAAAGGTGAGTGGAATCGCTGGCCTCCGGGGAAAAACCACCAAGCGCGCGAGGGTGGTGCAAAATAAACTGGCGGTTTGTGAACAGTGAAAGTGGGGAGTGGGACCACCGAGGCGGGCGGGTTCCGCGCCGTCAGATCTAGAACAGATCAACGGTGGAAAATGCGCCCGAAGCGCTTTGGCTGTGAACCATTGATCTATGGATTTAAACAGACTGTGGGGATGAACTGCGGGGGGCCAAGGTGTACGGGCACGAGAATTTTGGAGCGACCCCCCGTAGTGAATAACAACCATTCGATCGGGTTTTCCCACATCCAGAGGATTCAACTGTGGGGGTTCCATGGTTTGACTCTACGGATAGAGAAAAACCCTCGCAAGGAAAAAGCCTTGGTCACGGCACCGGGTCTTACGGAAAAAGGTGTGGAGGCTAATGGGGAAGGGGCTAAGGCCTCATATGTGAAATGTATGTATTTTTACTCATTTTCAATGCAATTTGGGGCCAACCAGGAGTAACGATAGGGAAAAGAAGGGTAGGAAAGGCCAAAATAGGGGCAGGGAAAGGATTTCAAGGGGGTTTCAAGGAATTTAAGGATAAGGAAGGGGGGAAACTTGGGGGGGGAAGAAAGGGAGAATTGTGGTATTTGCAGGGATATGAGGGGTAAAATATGCCCTTTGAAGAATGGATCATCAGAGAGGATTAGAATTGGGCGCAGCACATAGAGACTCCAAGGGGGATGGATTTTCAGGGGAAAGGCATTCCTTGGAGGCTCTAGAACAATCTAGCCCCCAGCTTGCTTGTCAAGAATTTCATAGGGGGGCTAACAGTGGCTCCACATGGGGATGGCTGCTCCTTGGAGGAGTCAAGAAACTAGAGATGATCTTTGGAGTAGGCCAGATGCCTGCTGTCATAAGCCATCTTTCTTCCTCAATTTTAGCTGCCACAGTATGATAGAAACATCAGCAAAAATATGTCCCAACCAATCTACCTACCCAAACTACAGTTCTACAATTTTCCCTTGGGTGCATTTGAACTAGCAAACCCTTTACATTTTATTTTTCAAAACAAAAACAAACCTATTCTAAATCTACCCTTATTGCTCCATGAGGCCAGATTAGACTGTTGGCCTCATACAATTCTCTACCTAATCTACTACCTGTTGGGATTAAACTGTCCAATAGGTTTCTTCACCTACATTCTAAGACAGGAAATTTAAACAAAACCAAGCCAGGATTAGACTGTCTGACTTGCTGGACATAAACTTGTAGAAGACAAAACTGTGAAGGCATGGAATTCTGCAACTTTGAAACATTCTTCTTTCTTTCTTGTGACTCAGGTTTTGAGCATATTTGAGTCACCTCTTTTCTTTTCTTCAGCTCTGGTTTTGGGCATATTAGAGCTGGTTCTTCTTTTGCTGCTGATCCAGATTTTGAGCTTATTAGGACCAGTTATTCTGCTTCCTTTGGCTAGGATTTTGATCAGGTTTGAGCCATGCTTTTTACTTCAGAGGTTCATGTTTTGAGCATGTCTGAACCTCTCTTTTCATTCTGTTTTTTGGAACATTTTCTCTTTTTCTAAAATTGAAAACTTGCAATGGTATGTACAATGGAGATGAAACTGGAAATGGAAAATCAATAGAAGTAATGTTTGAGCATCCTACCATTGACAGGACCCCCAAACAATTCTGTGCCATCAAGTTCTGGCAGAAAAAATGCATTAGGACCCACAGTGGCCTGGATTATGTATGGACCCTGTCACATGCTGTCAAATTTACCAGGTTTTCCTATGTCCTCTCTTCTCAAATCCCATATTAGAACCTTATCTCCAACCTTGAAGTCTGAAGCTTTGGTTCTTTTGTCAAACTGTCTCTTTATGCCTTCCTGTACTTTGACAGCTCTGCTATAAACCTGCTCTCTTGTTTGCTGCAGATGGATAGTTTCATTGATTCTCCTTACCATACTGTTTTCCTCTGATTGGATCTCCTGGACAAGTTTGATCACTAGAACTCCAAGACTAGTAGGAAAAACTTCTTCTGTCCCATAAGCCAGCTGAAAGGGTGATAGGCCAATAGATTTCTTTGTAGTGAGCCTGTCTGCCCACAAGGCATGTATCAACTTTTTATGCCATGACCTTTTGTTCTCTTCCAGCAGCTTCTTAATGATTGTAACCAGGATTTTATTTGATGATTCAGCTAGGCCATTACCCTGGGGGTAATAGGCAGTTGAATTTCCAAGTGCTATTCCATACCTGTGACATAAATCAATCATTATTTTGGATCCGAAAGCAGCAGCATTGTCAGTGATTATTTTCCTTGGACAACCAAAACGAGATAAGATGAAGTCTTCTAGGAACCTAATGATGACAGAGTCAGTGGAATTCCTAGTGGGTATAGCTTCTATCCATTTAGTGAAGTAATCTGTAGCAGTTAGGATCCATTTATGTTGTCCAGAGGAGGCAGGATGAATTTCTCCTATAAAGTCTAGGCCCCATTGCATGAAAGGGCCTTCTATGGTGATCGGTTGCAGAGGGAGGGGAAGGAGCTTTCTTTTTCCCTCAAATATTTGGCATTTGTGGCAGGCAAGAATCATTTTATGGACATCACTAAAGAGTGTAGGCCAATAGTAACCAGCCTTGAGTATCTTATTTGTAGTGGCTTTCCAACTCAGGTGGCCTCCACATTCCCCGGCATGGAATTCTTGTTTGACTCTTTCGGCTTCAGCTTCATACAAGCACTTCAGCAATAGGCCATTTGGATTCTTCCAGTATAGATTCTCATTCATAATGCAGTAATTCCTAGCTTTGAGTTTTATGAATCTTGCCTTTGTTTTAGACATTTCTGGAGGGGCATTGAGACTAGTGAGCACATAAAGGATATCAGTATACCAAGGAGAGTTCTGAAACTGCTCCTAAATAGTTGGATGGGGCAATCCTTCCTGCTCATCTAAGGCATTCATCATGTTAATTTCAAGGGCCTGTAGATTAGATTCGGCCATTAATTGGGCCAGGCCTTGACCTTTGATCAGTTTGGTGGGTTTTATTTCAAGGTCGTACTCTAAGATGGTAGCAATCCATTTGCCCCTTTTCCCATCTGGGTCTTGGGACAAGATATCTTTGACCACTATATTTGGCACGAAAGCAATGGTGTGAGAATGCAGAATGTACACCCTAAAGTCTTTTAAGGCCTTAATCAGGGCATAGGCCTACTTCTCCATGATGTTGTACTTTAAGGGTGCATCTCTTAAGGCTTTACTGAAGAAGGCTATAAGCTATTCATTACCTTCTGAATTTTTCTGCAGCAAAACTGCATCTATTGTGTGTTGGGAAGAAAATGAGAAGTTCAGAAAATCTTTTGAGAAGTCAGGGCTGATAAGGACAGGGGCCTGAGTGAGTGCAAGTTTTACTGACTCAAAATATTTCTTGGCTTCAACAGTCCACTTAATTCCTGCATCTTTCTTTAGCATTTTAGTCATTTTTCTAAGGTGCTTAGCAAGATTAGGAATGAATCTCCTGAGGAAATTGATCTTCCGTATAAAGGACTGCAACTCCTTGATGTTCCTTGGGTGTGTGATTTGAAGTATTCCCTCAACTCTCTGTGGGTCTATCCGGATCCATTTCTCAGATATAATGTGGCCCAGAATTTTACCTTCTTGCAGCCCAAAAACAGTTTTCTTAGGATTTAGGCACAGACCATACCTTCTACATTTTTCAAAGACTTTCCTCAGATGTTCTAGGTGTTCCTCTTCAGTTTTAGAAAAGACAGTCAAGTCATCCAAGTAGATAACTATGAAATGTCCTATCTCCTCTGAGAAAGCTATGTACATCGCTCTCTGGAAGGTAGCTCCAGCATTCATCAATCCAAAAGGCATTTTAAAGTACATGAAGGTGCCCCATGGAGTGGTAAAAGCTATTTTGAGTTGATCTTCTGGGAGTACCAGAACTTGGTTGTATCCTGAAAAACCATCAAGAAGGGAGACTCTCTTAGAGCCCACCACCTTCTGTAGGATATGTTCCATTCTAGGCAAGGGGTACTTGTCTTTCAGGGAGGCTCTGTTGAGGTTTCTAAAGTCTATGCATAGTCTGATCTCAGAAAAACTTACAGGGACTATTATGCTTGCTTCATACATCTTTTTAATTTCCTTCTCTACTGCAGGCAACTGTTTTGGGTTAATCCTGCGGAGTTTTTGTCTGAAAGGCTTCTGATTTTCCTTTAGTGGTATCTTGTGTTGTATGATGTTGGTGTCATAGGCCTTTAAGTCTTCATAGCTCCATGCAAACACATCAATGAATTCCTTAAACAAGTCAATGTATTTTTTCTTCATGTTTGTAGGTATAGACTTAGCCAGTTTTATCATTTTGGGTCTGTCTTTAGTGCCTATGTTACATCCTTCAACATCTGAATCTACATGTTCAATAGTAGGCCTTTTAGCTACATCTTCAAAGTCAAAAAGGTCTTCTAAGGGTGCCAGGCCTCTGGGTATGTTCTTATCTTTGGTCTGCAGCACCTCAACCTCTTCGGTATCTGCGTTTTCGCAATTTTCGGTTGGATTTCCAGTTTTCTCAGAAAAAGAATTTATTTCTATGTTACAGGGTGTTTCTTGTTCATCTAGGGAATCCTCGCTTGGGCATCGATCATCAGAGATTGAGTCTAAATCTGAAAATTCAAACTCATTCCTGCCCACCAGGAAATCTTCGATCTATTTGTCTCCTTCAAAGACCTGCCAATATTTTTCATTGTCTGGCACTGCAGGCCTGAATTTGGTCTAAATGATAATTTTTTGGTCGACTGGGGCCTTAGGATATGAACTAGATAGGCAAGCTAATCCATTTTCTATTGCATTTTGACCCCTAGGAATGAACACTAACTCATATTAAACGAACGTTTTCAACAAATCCAGAGTATCGTTCCTGTATGCCCTAAGCCTAGGGTGTTTTGCTGAATACTCACCATTCACCTGTTTTATAACTAACTCTGAGTCTCCTTGTACAGCTATCCTATAGGCTCCTAATTTCTTCAACAGATTCAAGCCCAAAATGAGAGCCTCATATTCTGCAATGTTATTTGTACATTTCAAATGCAGATTGACAGCATGACTCTCCGTGTGGTTACTCTCTGTGTTACGTATCCATACCCCTGCTCCAGCATTTTGCCTAGTACAGGACCCATCGAAATTCATTTCCCACAGGGGTTCTTTGTTTAATTCATTTTCATCCCCTCCCCTACAGCTGGGTTCGCCATTATGTTGAGTTGTAAGGTATGTACTAGGAGAGGGGTTATTTTGTTTTTCATGTAGGGTATCAGTTCGAACAGGGTGACTGATCAGCTGAGTGCGTTTTGATTTTGTTTCTAGTTCACTCAGAGTTACATTTTCTGCATTTTTCCCATGGTCTCCTTCATCATATTCTTCTAGAGTAGCCATTATGTTGAAATACATGGGCTCTACGTTTGTATCTCCATTTTCTGATCTTGGCTCTTCTAAGGGTTGGTCATTGTAGAGAATGAAAGAGTCCAAATCTGTATGTACAGAGTATAGTGGTGAGTTTTCAGGTTTCTCGGGGCTACTGACTAGGAATTTCATTTGAGATTCTCTATACAGTCTTCTAAGCTGGCCGAATATAGGGATGGTGGCATATGAACCATCCATCTGCATTGTCCCTTGCAGTTTGGCTCCCCATGATCTTGATAGTAGCATGCCATACTTAGGTGGCACATCTGCCACCACAACATCCATGACCATACATTTAGCATGAATCTAGGTTAAACTCACACATAAGTCTTTAATGAGGCCTAGGCATTTTACTCTGCTAGAGTCAAATGAATATAAGTCTTTGTAGGGTCTGGTGATTTCTAGGCCTAGCCTCTCCATCACTACCTTGGGCATTAAGTTGTGAGACGCTCCAGAATCATGCATTACATTGTGCAAGATCTTGCCATGAATGTTGAGACTGATATCAAAAGGTGGAACTACCCCTTCCTGAAACTTTCCCTCGATCTTTGGACCAAACAGCAAGGCGGGTTGATCATCACTCAGATTTACAGTGTCACTATTTACACTCAGATTTAATGCTTTCAAAATATGGCCTTTATATATATCCTGAGTGGCCAACTCAGATAATGGTACAGAGATTTTAATTTTCGCAATCTCACTCTCTAAATTGAAAGTGGACTGGGTCTTTGGAATGTTCAACTCTATCTTATTTGTTACTACCTTAGTAGATGAATCATTTTGTGATTTTTCACTATGTACAGGGCTGGGGACTGTTGTATCAGGAGCACTAACTGTGGTGCTAGTACTGCTAGTTGGTTGGCCTTGTTTTTCAGTGTTTTGGTTGTCTTTTTCTTTGTCTTTTCCAGAACCTTCAGCTGCTGATTTGGAATTCTCAGCAGTTGCTTTAGAAGTTTTGTCAGGATTTTTCTTGATTTTAATCTTAGGAGTCTTGGCTTTGGGAGTATCTTGGTTTTTCTTGCTCCTAAGTTCAGATTGTTCCCTAACTTGCAACATGGCATTTTCAAATCCTAATCTATAATCCTCAGACTCAAACCACTCCTCATCACAACCAGTGGTGGAGGGATGGTCTTCTTCTGAATCATAATTTAGGATTGAGTCTTCTGTTTCAAACATGTTTATTGCATTCCCTTCAGACTCTTCTATGATTCCCTCATCCTCATCTAGAAATTTTTGGAAAGGGGGAATAACTTGTTGATCTAATTCTTTCTGTCTGTTGGGAGTGGCATTGTTGTTTCTTCTAAAGTTCTGGTTTTGGTTTTGATTTCTTTTTTGGTTACTAACTGTGACAACCATTTTCTCCATCATTAATTGTAGCTTATCCACATTTTTAGATAATCTATCATAGTTTGGATCAGAGGTGGAAGCTACGTTGTCATCCCTATATGTTACCCTCTTCTTAGCTCTCAGTCTTGCTCTCTTTTCAATCAGGTTTGCCTCTATGTTAAATGCTCCTTTTTTCATGTCCTCTAGTGTGGCATATTCTTTATCTCTAAGCTCATAGGCCATGTCAGCATCAAAGCCTTCGGGATATTTTGCTAGGGCCATGCCTTGTGGAGGTTTCATATGTGGGGGGAGAGCATTATAAATGCTATTGAATCTTGTTGTGTAATCATGTACACTCTCTCTCGGATTCCTCTTAAGGCTCAGGTATTCTGCTAGGAGCTGGCGAGGGTTTGCCCTAGTCTCCCATTTGTTTATGAATTTCCGATATAGAGCAGGAAGGTCTTGGATGCTATTAGGAGGCAGATTTTTAAACCATTTCTTTACATCACCCCCCAGGCTCTGAGCAAAGATTCTCATTTTGACTGTTTCATCATCAATTTCCATATAGTCAAAAGAGTCTTCCATTTTATCTACATGTGCCTGAGTTGTGATGGATTCTTTGGTAGTGAAGTGAGGGATTTTTGATTGATAGTCATTTGGCAGGGGGACAAGAGGCTGAGGTAGAACTAGAGGTGCATACCAGGCTACCATTGTGATGTTCTGATGAGGTAAAAGATTAACCTGAGCAGCTGGTATATGGATGACGGGGATATTAAGACTAGAAGAGGCTTGTTGAGTAGATCTAGGGTGAGACAACCCCGAGTTTTGAACAAAGTGTATATCAGGTGGTGTAGATGGAGGGGTTACACTGTCCCCAGTGTTGTGACCATGATTAGACGGTGTGCTATGAGGTTCAAGGTCTTGCTAGTCTAGATGATTGAATGACCTAGTTCTTGATAAACTATTAGGTAGGTCTAGGTCAGGGAGAAAAGGGGCTAGAGCTATTAGGTTATCTGGTGCATAATTAGCTCTAAGAATGTGGCTGGAAATGGTTGGTATTTTAGGTGTAGGAGCTCCTTTGAGGATACTCTGGATTTTCAACTATTTCCGGTGGGTCAGGGTTGGGATAAGCTCTTGTGTGGATGGTTCTGAAAGCCAGAATTTTGTTTATAAGCCAAGCAGCTTAACCCTATTTGTCACTTCTACTGTGGTTAATGTTGTCTCAGGGACTGGTCTCCCAGTGGAGTCTGATTGTGAAACCAAGATAATCAGCAGGCCTATTGATCACCAGTGGATTTTTTTCGTTTAGGAACAAGGGAGTCACCAGGTGGAGGGTTTAGGATGTTTCTAGGGAGTACACTGTCCGCCACAGTGCTCAGGCACTATCACCTTTCAGGAATCTCCTCTGAATCAGCAAGCTCCAACCAGAGATTGACTGGGAGGGCATTTACCAGATATGTCACCTCTGAAAAGAGGATGAGATCTGGAGGCTACCTGGCCCTTTCCAGGCTCTGTCTAAGAGTATGGTGGATATTCAATAATGGAGGTTGATTCAAGAAAGGGGTGAATTACTGTCAACCTAACCAGAGTTCTAAGTTTCTGAGGTTTTTACGAATGTTTAAGGTGAAATGTACTCAAAGGTCCCCAATGGAGTCGCCATTATTTTGGGGTTCCCATGTTTTGGCTAGGTTGACAGAGACCAAAATATGAGACAACATAGAACCACTTTCAGACCTTAGGATCTAGCCCTCCTAAGTCCAGAGAGGGATCTCTCTATGGTAGTCAAAGTGTATGTCTTTGAAGCTCTAAGTTGTGATTTTAGGCTAGTTGTAGGCTCATGGTTGTTGGTTTGATTATTTGTGTTTGGTTGGAGGTAATCAGGTAAAGGAGGACCAATATAAGACAAGGATGAGTGAAGAAGAAGCTTAGGCAGAGACAGATAACTCAGAGAACATCAAAGCCATTGGGCTATGGAGTCAAGAAAGGATTTAATTGTAGTCAATGTGCAAGCTTTCCATTGGGCTAGTCATCTAGAGCATTTGGATCTTGAAGGAGATATTTGGAATGGGACATTAAGAACAGAAAATGAAAGGAGGAGAACCAACCAACTCTGTCTATAGATCAGACCAAAGGTCATTTAACTCCAGGCCTACTTGGACAAAATCAGAGGCAATACAAGGGATCTTGGAAAGGGTTAATTGAGATGGACAGATCCTAGAGGGGCAGAGACCAGGTTCTAGACCTCCAGTGTTCTCAACACATTCAACTAATCCCAACAAGAACATATAAACATAGATTTCGTTAATTCATACATCAGAGAGCAGGCAATAACATCCACTACACTGGTTAAACCAATTGAAATCAACATTCAGATACACATATAAGCAGAAAACATAAAAGGCTGGGAGAGCAGCAACATAAGGTACCTATCAAGGGTAAATCTTATGCCAAACTTCTGATGCGAGCCTGAAGAAACATGATGAAATGAAAGCAATTCAATAACAAATACAGAGAAAGGAAAACATCACTAGCTGCTTTAGATCAGGATCCAAAGAAACATGCTTGTCATATTAAAAACAACACCAATTAGGTACATCATAGCCCATAGCTTGAACATTCAGTCTGAATACATCTAGCCTCAATCTATCTTACAATATTACACAGAGAATTTGTCTCAAGAGGAAAATGCTTGCGTTTCACTGATATCTCATCAACAACCATTACAAAGTTTCCTTCTGTGCTTTATAGCAAAGGATGAACCTAAGATCGACTGAAGGAGTAGGTGAAAATTAAATGTATCATTAAACATAACAATGAATGCAGGGCCGAACCCCATTCTACTTAACCCGCTATGTATTTAATCTCTCTCACCTTACTTGTGAAAGAATGATCTGCTTTGGATATGATCTTGACCTTTTGGCTTGTTGTACTCCAGGTGATTTGAACAAAAAATGAAATAAACTGCTAGGAAGGTCTGTCTCATAAATGTCTGACTATTTTTTGAACTGTAGTTAGGGCGGAAATTCTTTCAGGGACATTCTGCATAATAAAAGCGATATGGATGCTTTTTACACGATGAAGAAAGACATCCATGCTGACAAATAACCACGATGGTACCTTTCACCGTTGCCTAGGATCTTTATATCGATCCTCGGGGTCTTAATGTTCTTTGCTTTGCCCTCTAAACTTCGGATTAAAAGCTCAAGGTCTTCATAAGCTTGCTTTAATCTTCACTTTTCTCTGCCTTTGAAACACTCTGCTTGGCTCCATTTTCTTGACAGGGTAGCTCGGGCTTTAATGGCGTAGAAAGGTTCCCAGTGTCTGAAATCTGCCTTTTACTTAATGCGAATCTGACCAGCCGCTTTATTTGACTATCTCACAGTAGTACTGGTTCTTGGATTTAATTCTGCTTGCACAGCTTGTCACGTAGAACCATGGCGGTCCTCTACTTTTGGAAACCCTGCAAGAACACGAAAACTGTGAGTAAAACCATGGAAGAGGGTGGCGGGTGATGTGGATGGATGAAACGGACGTGCAGGCGGGGACATGACGAAAAAATGCAGTGAAGCGATGGAATATGGGAGGTGTATGTGCAGCGAAAATAGTTTGCATGGGAAAACCACGTAAAAATGACTTCGGAAACAAATATATGCAGTGAGACATGTGGGCGTACGACAAGGACACGTGGAGGTGACGTAGCGTGACGGGGGATAGGAGAACAGTCAACAGTGGAGGACAAATCTGGGCCGTCAATCCCAAAGGGAATCAACGGCGGAAAACACACCGGGGTGGACAGACAGCGGGCCAAGGGTACGGTGGGGATGTCTTATCCCGTGCGCAATTTTGATGAATGACAGCCCTTGGATAGGCTTCACCAGATCTGACGGCTCATAACAATTTTGCTGGGCGTCTCGTACCAGAAGTTAATGCGCGAAATGGGGGTGGTTTCGGAACAGTGAGGGGGACGCGTGGCAGGAGCTGAGTGGAATCGCTGGGTGTCCAGGGAAAACCACTCAGCGCTCAACGGTGGTGCGGAATAAACCGTGTGGATTTTAAAACCGCGAAAGGAAGAGGGGTCCACCATTTCGGGCATGCTCCACGTCGTTGGATCTGGTATTTAACGGATGGCGGAGATTAACTGCGGGGGGCCAAGGTGTACGAACACGGGAAATCTCGAGCGACCCCCCGTAGTGAATAACAACCGTTGATTTGAGTCGCCCCATATCCCGAGGAGTCAACTGTGGGGGCCCCATGGTTTGACTCTACGGATGGAGAAGAGCCTCCGCAGGGGAAAAGCTTTGGTCACGGCGCCGGGTCTTATAGAAAAAGGTGTGGAGGCTAATGGAGAAGGGGCTAAGGCCTCATATGTGAAATGTATGTATTTTTACTCATTTTCAATGCAATTTGGGGCCAGCCCAGGGTAATGATAGGGCAAAGAAGGGTAGGAAAGGCCAAAATAGGGGCAAGGAAAGGATTTCAAGGGGGTTTCGAGGAATTTGAGGATAAGGAAGGGGGGAAACTTGGGGGGGAAGAAAGGGAGAATTGTGGTATTTTGCAGGGATATGAGGGGTAAAATATGCCCTTTGAAGAATGGATCATGAGAGAGGATTAGAATTGGGAACAATACACAGAGACTCCAAGGGGGATGGATTTTCAGGGGAAAGGCATTCCTTGGAGGCTCTAGAACAATCTAGCCCCCAACTTGCTTGTCAAGAATTTCATAGGGGGGCTAACAAAAAAAAAGCCCCATGTTCCAAAAAATAGTCTTTCAGAAAGCGCGCAAGTCCAAATGCCGCTACTAGCACTTCAGTGTCTTGTTCAGCTATCTAGCCTAATCATAGCTGGGCATGTTTAAATTTATTTTTACGATAAGTTAGTGAGTGAAAAAGATGGTCAACATTGTGTAAGATTGACTTATCACAGAGAATAGATTAGGGAGAGATTCTGGTTCCACATGCCTAAAACAGAACCAAAGAGAGAAGCAAGGGATGAAGAATACATTGTACATCTTAGCCCCGCTTTTCTAGTTTTCCTTTTTGCAAAATAATATTTGTGTGCAGTTTGTCCTGTCATGCCACAAATACATGACAAATCAGACAGTTTAACCCTGATTTTTTCGTTTTAAATTTCTTGTCTTAGATTAGAGAACAAAATCCTGTCAAACAGTTTAATCCTGACAGTTGATATAGTTTAGGTAGAGTAATGAAGGAGTTCATCCGTTTAATCTGAACTCCCGGCAGATATAAGGGTAGAAATAGATAGGTTCATTTTACAAAAGAAAAATATGCATTTTCAAAAGGCCGCTAGTTCAAATGCGCCAAACAGAAGAAAAAATGTTAGGAAAGATAGTGGGGTAGGTAGAAATATCATCGATACTAATTATGCTGTCTCTTTCAGAAGTAGCATCAAAGAAAAGTGAAAATTTGCACCAATGGGTAAGGCATTGGTCTTCATAAGCCACAGATCTGAAGTTCTGGACACCTCCTGAAACGGAGCTGCCCTCCCCAAATGGAGCCACTGTTAGTCATCATTATTTTTGACTTGTTAGTGATGACTAGTTCAACAACCCAGTTTTCCAGCAGCTGATCCTAAAATTGGTCAAATTTGCCAGCTGGGAAAACACCCATAAAACTTTTTTTCTCTCCTTCCTTTTCAGTTCGCCCATGACAAGTTGAAATCCCATTATCAAATCCTGCCTAACCTCAGCCATACTAAGTCTGCCTGCCAACTCTAAAAGGACAATCTAAGTCTGTTAAAAAAACCTCCCCTAAGTTAGGAAGTGGCGCTTTAAGGCATTTTACCCTTGGCAACCATCAAAAAGCCAAAAAACCTCCCACTCTGCTAATGAAGTTAGTCACAGCTCTAAGTCGCGCCACTTAGATGCCCCTAAGTCTCAGCAATGCATAGACCATAAATCTCAAGCTGATTTTAGGTGTTTTATACTATTCATGGATTCTACAAGCACATGAAACATGTCATCATCTCAGTAGAAAATTATTGACTCCACGTTAGAAGAACAACTGCTTCTCAATGTGAACATGAGCCTGAGATACATATGCAGGGCAAAGAGTTATTCATCAAACTCTTGCAGCTTCATTCAGCCTGAAAACATAGTAGAAGAAAGACAACACTGTCAAACAGACTTGTAAATTATCATGGCCAAGAACCTCCTTCATCTATAAGTAGAGGGTTAAGGCACCTCCTTCATCTACAAGTAGAGGGCGATGGCCAATGTTGACTTGAGGAATTGCAAACTGACTGTAAGACAGGTTTGTTTTTAATGAACAGAGAAACAGTGACTAAGGTTTTCTAAGGGAAAGTGATGATTAAAAAACAGGGCTAAAATCAGAAATGTTCAAATCAAGAGACAGCAGATTTTTTAGGTCTTATGTCCAAAGAAAGAGGATCAATTGAAGTTTCAGGTATCATCATCATGGCGCAGCAAGAAGAGACTCCATTGATCAAAGCTATTGTAACAAAACATCTCTGCAGGGGTGCTAGTATGAATGGCTCAAGTCAGTGCTGAGCAAAAAGACACTTCAATAAAAAGGACCTCTGTGTACTCTTATGTTTCTGTTGGGTTGTGGAATATATTCTATGGTTTCTAGATAAACATTGAGAAAAATCAGGCAAGTAGTATACAGCCCCAGACATAAGCCATCTTGATATCATTTAAAGAGCCAGTGCAGGTCCCGGCGTTGCAATCCACAATCCACCACAAAGAACCATTTTGTGCTTGGATGGGGCGGGGGTTGGTGATTTTGGGAAGCTCCATTATCTGGAAAGTGGCTAATGTAGTTGGTGAGGTACGCTGAGTAATTATAGCTGCCATTTGACACCTCATATATTTGTCTCCTCAACACAAAGATATAAATAGGTTCTTTTCAAATATGCTCATAACATCTAACACAGAAAATCTGGCTTATCTCTTCAAGAGGCATTACAATTGAAACTATTGTTCATAATATGCAAAAGGGGTGCTTTGACATACTGTCAGTTTTCGGAAAGCTTGAGACAAACATAGGTCTTCATTAGTTAAGGGTCAAGAGACACCATATTGGTATGTTTTGAGCAGAGAAAGTGTGTTGGAAGTAGCGCCCTTCTTGATCAACACACCATGGCAAAGTCTGAATAAATCCAAATAAATTTTTAACACCACAGTTGGAGAAAAATTGATAAGGCACCTGGAGGCAAAGATTGTCAAACCAAGTTAAAAAGATAAGCCATCTCCTTTCAAATGACAAAGACAAGTATGCCATTCAAGAATTAGAAGTATAAAAGATATTGAGGTGATAGTTCAATTTCTTCTTCAGCAAAGGGCACTGCAAATAAATCTACAGGTTCATAAGATGCAAGAAAGACCTTGGCACATTTTTCAGGTCCTAGAACTCATTAAGGGCAAAGTATGCATGCTACTGTCACAAAGGTAGGCATTTTCCCTTTGAAACAAGCCAAAACACTCTGCTGTCACATTTTGGATAAGAGAATGGCTTTTAGGCAGCTACAGGCACAAGATGGTTTTGAGCCCCTAAGGCAAGAAGATTAAATACCTTTCAAAAGTAAAGGCACAATGAGAAAAGGGTAGCCTTTTGAATATATTATGAAGTGAAGAGGTATCATATCAACACACTTTGAGCAGATAAAAGAATGTAAAAAGAAAGTGCCTTCTAGACAGGGGATGATCAAACATGGGTGGGTACAACTGCATTTTACATCTATAGTCAAAATTCATTTCACAATAGTCATCATTAACTCCAAAGCGAAATGTAAGTTTATGTTGCAAACATAAAAGATCACCCCCTTGGAGAATGACACAGACAAGTATGCCTTTCAAAGGCCAGGGGTATAAAACATTCTGAAATAGCAGTTAGACTTCTTATCCAGCATAAAGGCTTCCTGAATGAATACAGAGGATTATAAAGAATTAAAAAAATAGTGCAAGATGTGTTTTAGAGATTATAGGACTAGGTAAGAGTAATATGAATATGCCACTATCAAAGAAGAGTCTCTTCACACAGCTAGACAACGTGAAGACTAGGAACCCAAAGGTTATAGGTGGGAGAGGAGTTTGAAGTTACAAACATTAGAAAAGAAGGACCCTTTTTATTCTCTAACTTAGAAGCCAGTCAAGTTTCAAATTCTCATGAGGGTTAAGAGAGGTCTCGCTTGCAAACAGATGGTCTGTTACCCTTGTGCCCATATCCGAAACAAAAATATCAGTTTTGTGTTCAAAAATGGGGTTTTCAAACTTCGGTTTAAAAACAAACGCTTTTCAAAAGAAACCTTGAATGAACCCTTTCAAATCAAGCATAAAGGGACCATCGGCCTTTGTGCATTTCAAAGGAGTAAAGACCGTTGCAAATTCATCATGTAAACACCCCAGCTCGAGCAAAACATCCCTTGGCAGCTTTAAAGTAGTGAAACGAAGTTTTCAATTTTTTTTCAAGTATTTGAGAGTATTTTCACCACACGGCACTCCTGTACATGCGCGCGGCGCTCCTGGGCTCATTTTTTACACAGCGCTACAAGGGCGCGCGGTGCTCGTGTGTGAGCGCGTGGCACTCCTCTAGCCGCGGGTCACACGGGCCCGACAACGACTCGACAAGCCACCCGACTGTGTTTTTGCGTGGCTCTCTTCTCCTCTAAAGTGCCACGCACCTGTTGATCACTCGAGACGCCTCCAAACGCCTCCTAAAGCCGATCAAACCCCTCAAGAGGCATCATCATCGACTTCTAAGGTATTTATGAGTTTTCATGACTGGTGCAAAATTGATGAGACAGAGTAAAGGGTTAAAATCACAATTTTAACTATAGGTGTGAATTTTGTGAAAAGAGGACAAGTTTGCTATAGTTGGTAAAACATCAAATATCTGTGAGTTGTATAGATATAGAGAGGCTCTTTCAACTGCTCTCAAATAATAATAATGGATGAAAAAAATATGTTCTAAAGTGGTAGGCTTAGCATTGGAAGAGTGGAACATCACTCCTCCTTCCAACCATTATCATCATACATATATTGCTTAACCTATATTCAAAGCCTACCTCGGTGTGATGAAAATTAAGATCATGGTTGCCCTTTGACCATGAGCCCACCAAAAATGATGAAAGAAGAGTAAATCAGTTGGAGGTATTTCTGTCAAATTGGTGCAAAGACTGTAGAATTTGAAAAGGGCAAGGTTTGGTTGAAAAGGAAGCTTATATAGTCGAATGCTTTAGGTTTCTATTTTACAAATCAGAGGCTAAATAACATCTGTCCCTTATTGAAAAGTGAACCTTGAACTGTGTATTATTACTGGTTGAAATTGACTAGGTTTTATATCATTATATATTTGGTGAGCTGTATATGGGGGGTTAATGTTTTGATCAAAGAGGAGCTTCTCAGCATTGGACTGCTACAGGTTTTGTTACCACAGCATAAAAACTTTCCAAACTCTGTCACCATATCCATTAACAAGTGCTTTTTGCTATGGGGATATCCTTTGTTTAAAAACTGTGATGTAGTGTTCAAGTTTATTTGTTAAGTTGGTATTCAGAGGGTGGACAGGAGATTTTCTAGAAGGACAGGGGTTCTATATTGAAAAGGGAGCCTTGATTGTTTGAAAGATAAAACTCCTACAGCCTCTTGTTGAAACTTTTGAAGCATTTTAAAAAGATTTGTCACATTTATTGACTGGGTGTCTGCACTAAAGGTGACTGTATATCTGGTGTGAGCTTTGTTGAGTGATTGGCATACTAGACAAGGGCAAGATTATGAAGATTGGGAAGTTCGCCATTGGTCAAAGATACAAAATAGGTTGTTGAGCTCCAAACATCACAGAGCAGGGTGACCTTGTCACTATACACAGCAAATTCAATTGACAGCCTATCTTCATCTCACTGTGTTTTTTCTTCTTTATTGGCTGAAATACATTTCAAAGATTGAGAAAGCTACATTTTAAAGGAGAAGAGGTTTTGTATTGAGAGGGATATTGTACACAAACATCCAAAGACATTGTTTCCTTATCAAAATGGTGGGTTGACAGAGTTTAGCTTAAAGAAGACATTTTAAAGACAATGAGGCAGTTTGGTGCTTTAAGAACATATTTAGCCCAAAATGCCGCCCAGGCAAGACATCAAAAGCGGTTTACACAAGAGATATGAGCCAATTTCTATTGAGGAGGTCAATGCACATCCATCCATCCTCTTCAATTTTCATGAGGTATGTTGTTTGGATTTCTGCCAGAGAGTACAAGAGGTCAAAAGTTTCTCACCCTTGACACACCTATGCGCCTTGAGGTTCCAAAGCAAACATTTCCAGGTAGCAGGCCTTGATTTCAAGTTTTCCCCGAGGTCAGTATCTAAAGCCACCAAAATCCCCTATATTGGTGAGAAATGGTTCAAGCAGGCCTATCTAGACTTGGATGACTACAAGCCTTTCATCAAGCCCGAGCACAGAGAAACATGCACTGCTATTTTTCCTTTCTCTCATCTTCTTACCAGCTATGCTCCTCTTATGAAGATCATAATGAAGTATTTTACTTGTGAAAGGAGATTTACTCAAGTTTATGCCTACCATGTCCGACTATTGATGCATTTCACTAGAACTAGGCAGCTCATTCTCCCTTACTTTTTGTGCAAGAGCATCAAGAAAATGCCATCCTTAGTCCAGAAAAAGCCTCCATCTCAGCAAATAGCTTCTCTCTTCCATCATTCTCTGATCAAAATCATCATTCTTCATCAGCAGGAGAAGAAAGGGGTTTCTTTGGATTTTTTTATCAGTCACCTGGATTTCTCCACTGTTCCTCTGGTCCATATATCTCCCACCCCGCCTATTCATCGCCCTTTACCTTTATCCAGCAGGCCTACTCCTAGAAGGCTCAGGATCACCATAGGATAGTCAGGACAACAAGAAGAGGAGGAGCATGAATAGGTAGAAAAAGAGGAGGACAGGCATGAACAGGTAGAAAAAGATGAAGGACAGTAGCTTGATAGTGATGGAGGTGAGTAGCAGCTTGAGCCACTAATTGAGCATGGAGTTGAGGCACAGCAGTAGCTTGATTTTGATGGTCAGTGGCAGCAGGTTGAACCACAAATTGAAAAATGGATTGAGGTAGAACAGCAGCTTGATTTTGATGGTCAGGGGCAGCAGGCTGAGCCATAAATTGAACAAGGGATTGAGGTAGAACAACAGCTTGATAGTGATGAACAGGGACATCAGTTTGAGCATCATGGTAAAGGTGAGCAGTAGAAGCCTCCTTATAACATACAACAGTCTTCTCATGATACATTACAGCAGCTTCAAGAGGAAAGTTTTTTTCCAGAAGGTGATAAACAAAATGACAAGGGCAAAGCCATCATGCTTTCCTCTCCCAAGAAGACTAAGCCCAAGATAGCAAAGAAGAAAATTCTCAAGGTGGTTACTCCAAAAGTAACAGGAGCTATCCGGAGTAAAAGAAGATCACCCAAGAAACCTCTCACTAGCATGTCGAGAAGGAAGAGTGCAAGATTAGCCTTCAAGGGCAAAGGGAAATGCAAGATAGGAGAAAGTCAAGAACATGGAGGTGCATTGGCTATCATCCCAATCCAAAGTGATGACAACGATAATGAGGCCCGCATTCTAGAGAACCTTCTAATCCATAGAGAAGGGAAAATTGAGGCATTGGAGAATGATCTTCATCAGGCAAAGAACTTCAATCATTTCTTGGAGATCCAAAATAAACAAATGAGTCTCCATGTGGCAGTTTATGAAACATGGGCAATTAAATACAAGAATGAGGCTGCCAAAGCACAAGCAAGAATAGAGGAGCTCGTAGGTGATTTTTATGAGGGTGAAGAAGAAGACCAGCCTAGGTGGAAAAGACCTAGAACCATAGGGCTTAAAAGAGCCCTTGAAAGGCAAAAGGAAGAAGAACAAGCCCATCTTCAAGCCACTCCCCTCACTACACTACTTGAGCAAGAAATTGAAAGCAATAAGGAGGCATGGCTAGAAAGAGCCAATAAACATTTGGAGATGAAGCTTGAGAAGGCAAACAGAGACTTGGAGCTGCAAAGGAAGATGACACAACACTATCAAAAGCTAAATCAGTTTGCCCGGCGTAAGCTAAAGGCCACTCAAGAGAAACTGAAGGAAGCAAAGGGGAAGCGCCCGGCACGGAAAGAGAGGAAAGGCACATCAGAACTTGAAATTTTGGCTTCATTTTCGGAGCATGTTGCCAAGGACCCTTGAGGGTCATGCATACCAATTTTGGGCCCATTTTGACAACTTTTGGTTTTTTGGCATTTTTGAGTTTTTGATAAAAAATTCATAAATTCACCATTTCATTTTGAGGATTCGACAAGGGAGGAGAATGGTATCATTGGATGCCATAATTTCATGAGCACACTCTCAATGATTTTCAGGAGATTTGGAGATCATTTTCCCCCTCAAAACGGCGGAAAAGGCTCTCTTTTTGCACACTCTGCCCGGTCTATCAGTAGACTGTAATTTTCTGGCTTTTTACACACAGGTGCAGATTTGGAGGACTTCTGGGCATCATATTGGGGAAATTTCAGTTGCGCCGGAAAGTAGACACTCAGATATTTCCAACGAGCTATCATGAGCCTCGTTTCGACACCGAGAAGGCTGCCAAATGTTTCCGGCAAGTCAGGGGACCTTTTGCTGATGAAAATTTGAAATATTTTTGTAATTTTTGAACCTCTAAAATCTACTTTTTCCAAATGTGCGTTTAGCTATTTTTGCACATGAAAAATTATGCTCAGTCAATTAAATTCCCTTTTTTAGCATTTTTTAGATATTTTATGAGATATTTTGTGCCTTGGGCTTTGCAAAGCCTCAAGGACAAGTTTAGATATTTTGATTAGGCCAATGAGGATGCAAGTTGAACCATGAGGTTTTCCTCACTTGAGCTTATTTATTCCACCAGATCTCATTTGTAAACAAGGCTGAACTTGAGAAGAGAAGCAATATATGGTCATATGAGCTTTGGAAGGAAATACTTGTGTTATGCTTTTGGATTGCCTCTTGGATGTTCTTGGATGAATGACGAAGGATTGTTGATGGATTCCATGACTTGGTAGAATGGTATAGTGTCTCTTGCTTTGTTGTTGTCTTCTAGTTTTCATTCATGAATACATGTTTCTTGCTTGCTATAGATCAGTAGAGAACAAATTTGAGACATGCCTATGGAGGCACCTCAAATTTCCTGTTTCTTCATAGCCTCTTTGTTTTCTTCTTCCTAAGTAACATTAAAGAATTCTTGACTGCTCTTTAAATATTTAGGATATTGTTGCTTGTTTCATTCATTGTTTTATACATGCTAAGAAGGACTTATGGTACGCCCTGCTTACCTATGGCTAGCTATAGTTCCATCCATGAAACTTCTCTTTGATTGATTAGATTATCATTTTTTTTTAACCAAGGAGGCCTAGTTTCGATCTAGCCCTTTGCCTAAAACTATGCAAATCTTGTTGCTCAAAGTGCCCAATAACTTGAAGTATTGTGTTTAGGCATTCCGTCATAGTGTTTTGATTTGTTTGTCTTCCTTAAGTATTTTCCCCCAAAGTCTGATAGCCATTTCCCAAAGTTAGAGGGTCTTATACTTCTATGCATGGCTTGAATGTTTATTTCTAAGTATTGATTAGCTTGTAGTTACATTTTGCATGATTAATGGTTTGCGCTACCATGTTTATGTTATCTATTAAACTAGTTATGCTTGAAACTCTTTGTTGTTCACAAAATTGATGTCCATTTACTCAATTTTTCCCTAAGATCCTTTCTACCTTGAATCAAATCGGCCCTTCAACAGCCTTGTATCGTTATCTAATAGCTTTCTTGAATTTTTGACCCCATAGCCCAGTTAATCTAACATCTTGTTATCTATGTTATATCTTTGATCAGTTTCATCCCTCACAACTTAAAAAAACCAAAAAACTTACTTCATAACTAGCCTAAAATCAGAACACAATAAGCGAACAAACAGATATCCCTTACACATATAGAGAGAGCCCTCTCTGAGTCCAGGAAGGCTAGGTCCTTGGAATCCAAAGCTTGGTTTGATGTTACACTGTCATTTAGCTTTCCAATCATCCAAATCACGGGAACCTAACAATATGCCCGCAACTGAGACCCAAAGCCCTAAAACATAAATGTGAGCTTCAGACCTTGCAATTTCAGACCTGTGCCAATCAATCTTCGCGAAATTGCCCGAGACCTATGAAAGCCAAAACAAAGAATAGAATAGAAGAATGATCCAAGATTACATCCAAATGAGCTTGAGGTCACTTGTAGCTATAACATTCCAAGGGTGTCCAATTTTCTTTTGGGGCGACATGATCAAATATGCACATTTGGGCTTTAATTCAAAAATACACTTTCCCTTGTCCAAATTAAATGCTTCAATAGTCAAAATTGGTCCTCTCAAAAAGAGGAATCATTTCCATGGTTGGAATTTGTCACTAAGCTTCCAAATAACACTCCATTTCAGCTAGGGAGAAATTCCAACTTCATCATGTAATAATTGCAAGAATTTTTTCATCAAAACATATATAATCTCAAGTGTCTCGTCATCAAATTTAATCAATACTCACCTCTTTCTTATTCCTGCTTATCTCTTGATTTTCCATGCTTATATGTTGAACATTCTCAACTCTAAAATAATAATAATTTTAAATTGAAGGGGAGCCTAAGCTACCACCCTCTATCGAGCAAGGAGTGTTTTCTACCACTCGAAATCACTTCCTGTGTGGAGCCAAATTATACCACCGGAAAAACATCAAAGAGATGATAATCAGGGAGCACATCTAAACCCGAAACCACATCAGGGAGCTTAGTCTCAATGTAAAATATCATGTGGGAGAAAACAACTCCAAGCCCTTATCAAGCAATATGTGATATAGGGGAGCACACTTAAACCCATCCTATTGCCCATTGATCTTCCCAAAAATGATCCTCAAGAGTCATGTGGTAAAACACCTGCATCAGAATATGATCTTGGGTGAGATACTCGACTTACCAAAGGTAAGGATCAATGTTATGAAACCAACTCCAAAAATATAAGAAAAGAGAGATCAACGCCTTATAAATAAGCCACTTCGAGGGGACAACCTCATTTACATTACATAAATGAACAATTCTTGGATGATACAAATGACAAAACCTCCTTTCTATATATAGGAATCCATGGGATCACACTATAATCCTAGATGACATAGCAATAATAATGTAAGGGCACAATAATAACAATATGGGGGTTCAGGGGTACAACAATAACAATAAGGGGGCTACACTATCAACAAAAAGGGACTACACTAGTAATATAGGGACCTAACATGCCCCTGTCCTTCAAAAAAGTGTTTTCCTCAATTCTGGAGTAGATCCGGATGCTTCTGTATAAAATTCTCACCCTCCCATGTTGAATCTTCAGTGGGAAAGTTCCTCCACTTGATGAGATATCTGAAATTGATCAATTTCGTAGCTATCGAGTACTTGTTTCCATGACTACTTCAAGTTCCAATATGATTTTTCCTTCCTCGTCAAGTTTGAGAAATATTGTTTGAACTGGAAGTTTGTCACCTATAACCTTCTTTAAGCATGAAACATGGAAAATTAGATGCACTCGAGAAGAAGCAGGAAGCTCCAATTTTTATGCCATAGTACCAATCTTTTGCAACACCTTGTAAGGACCACAGTAATTTGGCGATAATTTATTATCCTACGTAGCTTTCTTGAGGGACATTTGTTTGTATGGTTGTAGCCATAAAAATACCCAGTCTCCTACATCAAAACTTCTCTCGCCGCGATGCTGATTTTCCTGTTGTTTCATTTGATTTTGTGCTAAATTTAGGTTATCCTCTAAGAGTTGGAGAACTTGTTGTTGATGCTCGATGTGATCTTCTACAGTGAACGGTGGAATATAATATCCATAAATTTCCATAAATGGGGTCATTTTTTTTGTAGTATGGAAGGAAGTGTTATACCATCATTCGGCCAAAGGTAACCACTTGAACGATTTTGTTTGTTCATCAAATAAAAAACAACAAAGATATCCTCGCAAACATTTATTCACTATCTCAGTTTTCCCATGAGATTGAGGATGATAAGATGAGCTATGAGATAGTTGAGTACCCAAACAAGAAAATAATTCCATCCAAACCTTTCCAGTAAAAATGGGATCTCTGTCGCTTACAATAATATTTGGGTTTCCATGTAGCTTTTGAATTGTTTCCATAATTGTAGTAGAAACTCTACTTTCTTTAAAGGGATGAGATAATGCACAAAAGTGTGCATACTTGGTAATTCTATCAACTACAACCATGATGACACTCTTTCCTTTGGACTTAGGTAAACCATGATAAAATCCATTGAAATATCCTCCCAACATTGACTTGGAATGGATAAAGGTTGTAGAAGACCCGAGGTCTTAATTGTCTCAACTTTATTTTGCTGGTAAACAAAAAATTCCGCCACAAACATTTGAATATCATATTTAAGGCCATCCCAAAAAAATATTTCTTCACACTAGAAATTTTTTAAAATCCCGATTGTCCTCCTAAGGGAGATGTGTGCAATTCCAAAGAAATCTTTTGTTTTAGTAGGGAATTCATACAAATATATAAGCGATATTTTTTTAACATAAGGAATCATTTTTCCAACTAAA
Organism: Pinus albicaulis; assembly: GCA_034641835.2. Classification (NCBI taxonomy): domain Eukaryota; kingdom Viridiplantae; phylum Streptophyta; class Pinopsida; order Pinales; family Pinaceae; genus Pinus; species Pinus albicaulis. The sequence continues at coordinate 1,598,847,016 of CM076580.1, forward strand.
TGTATGAGATGTACTAGGATCTTGCTGCAAATTTTGAATGAGTTTCCACACTTCTTTGTCTTTCTTCTATTGATACCTTGCTTTCTTTATCCAATTTGGTTGGATAATAGAAATGGCACAAATCAATGGTTCACCTCTTCATCCTTTCTTGAAAGTGCATCTGCAACAACATTTAGCTTCCCTTTTTTGTAGATGATTTCAAAGTCATAACCCAACATCTTTGTGACCCATTTTTGCTGCTCTTCTGAAGATATTATTTGTTCCAAAAATTATTTAATACTATAATGATTAGTTTTTACCTTGAAGTGTCTTCCCATTAGGTAAGGTCGCCATTTATTTAGTGCATGTAGTATTGCCAACATTTTCCTCTCATAAATAGCTTTCTGTAAATACTTTCCTTTGATTGGACGAATTTTAAAAGCAATGGGTCTTCCTTCTTACATTAAACAACACCAATTCCATTTCCCAAGGCATCACATTCCACAATAAAGTTTTTTGTGAATTCTGGCACAACAAAGACCAGTGCTAGGCACATTGCCTCTTTAAGATGCTCAAAGACATTAGTTGCTTCAGGAGTCCATGAAAATGCATCTTTCTTCAATAATTTTGTTAGAGGTGCTGCTATTCTGCCATAATTATTAACAAAATTGAGATAATACCCTATTAACCCAAGAAATCCTCGCAACTGGTTTATGGTTGTGGGGACTTTCCATTCCTTAATGGATTTAATTTTTTTAGGGTGTACCTTAACACCCTCATGAGATACAATATGACCCAGATATTCCACCTCTTCTACTCCAAAGAAACATTTGGAGATTTTGCATACAATTGTTTCTCCTCCAATAGTTTGAGCACCTTGTCAACATGTTGAACATGATCCTTCCAAGACCTATTGTAGATTAGTATACCTTCAAAAAATACTAACACAAATTTTCTAAGGAAGGGTTTGGAAATGGAATTCATCAACCCTTGAAATGTAGTACATGCATTGGTAAGGCCAAAAGTCATGACCAAAAATTCATAATGACCCTCATGAGGTCGAAATGTTGTTTTCAGAATATCTTTATTCTTCATTCTAATTTGATGATATCCTGAACGAAGATCCAAATTTGTAAAATAATTTTCTCCATGTAATTCATCTAATAACTCATCAATCATAGGAATGTGAAATTAATATTTAATAGTGAGCTTATTGAGCTCCCTATAATTCAAAGACATGTGCCATAATCCATCCTTCTTGTGCACCAATACTATTGGTGCAGAGAAAGAACTTTGACTAGGTTGAATTCTACCAGCCTCTAACATTTCTACAATTATACGTTCAATTTCACCCCTTTCGTCATAAGGATATATGTAAGGCCTGATGTTTTGAGGAACACTTCCTGGATTCAAATGAATAACATGATCATGAATAGGTGGGAGTCCTTTGGGAATTTCAAACACCTTGGAATGATTTTCCAAGACTTTTTGGAGATCTCGAGAAATAGATGATTTTGATGTTGGAAATTCTAGTGAGCATAATTTTGAAATTACGCCTTGTTGTTCATTCTTCAGAAGCTTTGTCATGACATTAGATCCTATTATCTTTCCCAAATTCCCTATGATACCTCGTAATTCAATTTTCTTTCCTTCCGAAAATAATTTCAAGAAAATTTCTTGAAAATTAAAAGCTACCATCCCAAAGATTGTAACCATTGTACTCCTAGTACAACATCAACACCTCCCATTAGAATGGAAAGAATTGGACTATTCAATACATATTCCCCCATGGTTAGCTTGATATTATGGAATTTTCCAGAGAAATTTATAGTTCCTCAATTTGCAACCATCACTTGAGATTATGGTGCTAGGTATAGGAAGCAATTCAATTCCTTCGCTACCTTAAAATGAGTAAAATTATGGGTACTACCCGAATCAATCAACACTATTACCTTTTTCTTCTTGATATATCCTTCTATCTTGAGAGTTTGAGGAGTGGTAATTCCTGCCAATGCATTACATGATATGGTCAGACTCATTTCTTCTTTCTCGAGGGTTGGTTCATGGTGTATATCCTCTTCTTTTGAGGTTTCTTGTTCATTTTATTCCTCCTATTCACAATCAATGTAAAATAATTTCTTCTCAGCACACTTATGACATTTAGTGTATTTGCTATCATAATTGTAACAAAGCCCTATTTCTCTTTTTTCTTCCAATTGTTGTGGTGTCAACCTTGTAGGTTGTGGAAGTTTAGGAGTAGCAACACTTCTATCTATATAGATGTGAGTGGTAGGGTTCCTTGTCACCATAATTTTATATTCATTTTTTCTTACCAACTTGAATGCCTTGTCTGATGAATCAGTTTCCAAAAGGTGAATCTCATGTTGGATGTTATCCTTCAAAATACCTATGAATATATCAATCTTGTGTTCCTCTGGAATATTAGTTACCCTTATATTCAATTTTTGGAAGTCCTTAATGTGCTCCACCATTGAAACCTTTTGTTTGAGATTTATCAATTGGATAAATAAGGTGTTGCTCTTTGTATCCTCATAATGTGCTATCGTTTCCTCCGTAAAAATTGACCAAGTGACAATTTTTTTATGGGAGTAAATCCATCGATACCATACAAATGTATTTTGTTCTAAATAAAAAGTTACGATGCATAACTTTTGTGTGTTTTTCACATTATTGAGATCAAAATATTGCTCCATCTACAGTATCCATGTTATGGGATCCTTGCCATCAAACTTCCTCATATCGATCTTTGGAATATGGTGGGTCTTAAATCAAAGATTAGAGTTTATGAAATCACGATTAACATTTATTTTGTTCTCATCATGAGTTTCCTCTACTATCTTTTCGCCATTAGGAATAATTTCTTGTATCAACTTTGTCAAACCTTCCTTCAAATCTTGAATGTATGCTTTTAGATCATTCTTCATTTCTTCCATTTTGTCTTTCATTTTTTCTTCTATACTATCGATCTTAGCTTCCATGTCTTCCATGCCATTCTTCAAACCATCCATCTTAGCTTCCACGCCTTTATTCAAACCATCTATATTAGCTTCCACGCCTTTCTTCAAAACATCCACATTAGCTTCCATGCCCTTCTTCAAACCATCCATCTTAGCTTCTATGCCTTTCTTCAAAAATTCCATTTCATTTTTTGTTGCTCTTTGCAAGAGTGAAATTTGGTGCACTTTCTCTTGTAATTTTGATATATCATGTTGCACTTCTTCACCTTCATGAGTCATATCAAATTATTCTAAGTGCTTAATGGTTGTTGAATTATTTTTAGGGGGGATTTTAGAACCCAATATTAATATATATGCCTCAACATGCCCTTGGAATCACTTCTAACTGATTTTTGAAACAAGACTTATGCAATTCAAAAAAAAAAATTACACACATTTTTTATTTTTATTTTGAGGAGCTTGATATTGAGACAGATGTATCTTTGTAATTTACGATCCATAGGATCTTATCTTTAGTCCTATATTATCCCACTGAATCTTCTTTCCAATTCCATAGGTTTGACCTGATTTGGATTCTTCAAGGGAAAGTTATAACCAATCTCCCACAATGACCTAATTATGGACTAGTTTAGTAGAGCAAACTTGTACGGCGTGCCACATATCATTGTTTCCTCCTCCGGATTTGAAATTAATACACAAGAAACTACAGTCAGTTTAATTTTGGAATTTTTTTATAGAATTCCAATCGGATTCTCCAAGATAGAGTTATGATGATTTTCCCAAGGTCACCTCGTTTAGATGAAATTCGAGAGCTTGCAAAAACGCTAACTTCCACAGATCATATCTCCGAAAATATTGCAAACCAAGATCTGAAATTTTTAAACGAAGTTCCTCAGGATTTATTAAAAATGGGTTTTTTTTAGTGTCTGAACTCTCGTAGAAAAATATTTATAGTTAAAATTCCACAATGATGTGTTTGAAGCAGCGAAACCCTAGAATCAAAAGCTATGATACCAAATGTTATGAAACCAGCTCCAAAAATAGAATAAAAGAGAGATCAACACATTAGAAATAATCCACTTCGAGGGGGAATCCTCCTTTACATTACATAAATGAAAAAAATTTGGATGACACAAATGAAAAAAAATCCTTTATATATATAGGAGTCCATGGGGTCACAATATAATACTAAGGGGGCTACACTAAAAATAATAATGTAAGGGCACAGTAATAAAAATATGGGGGTTACAGGGGTACAAAAATAACAATAAGGGGGCTACACTAACAACAATAAGGGACTACACTAGTAATATAGGGACCTAACAATCACACACCCCCAAGTCTCCTCAACCCGTTAGCCAAACGAGTATGGATAATCCCAACAAGCCTAGCTTTTGGGTATGATGCCAACTAGGGTATAATCTCCATAGACCAAGATAGCGGGAGATACCCTAATTTTAAAGAAATAAAAGGATCACACACACCTTATGGGTGGAAATAGGGTAGATATCTGACCTAGTGCAAGAGTAGGGATCACAAACACCTACTGTCTAGAGTTCCCTTAACCTTAGGAGACCTTCATATCAATTCCTCACCCTGGGAGCTTAGACAGGGGGGAAGAGTTGGCTCAGTGTTCTTGTTCATTCCTTATCTCTATATATAATAAACATATCATCATGCTCATATATTATTCCTACTTAATCATCATGTCACAATCAAATCAAATATCATACCAAAAATATATATATCACAAAAAGGCTACTTTATTCATCCTCCCTCTCACAAAGGTGGAAACCACAAGCCTAAGCTTGGGTCATATGGAAGTGTTGTCTTAATGCATGAAGAGATATTAGGTCCATCTATGTATGATATTATCTTTCAATCAGATCCCACTCTTTATCATCGCAATGTATCACTATCATATCTAGAACCTACTCAAACAACTTTCCAAAGATATTTTTCAACCCGTCTCAAAGTTAGCCATGTTCACATCATCATACTCAACCTCATTCATGATTAATGATATGGACTTCCTGCCCAAAGATATCATGGCAGATATCATACAAAGGCAGCACCCAAATGAGCTCATTTCATCAATAACGATCCAAAAAACATCAATATATCGATGCAATCACATATCATAGGAAGAATGAATCATACCAAAAATCGATCATTCCATGCAAATATCTCGAAGTGTGCTCAGTGAAAACTCAATATGTATAAGGAGGCTCAATCATGAATTCAGTCAATTTGATATATGCAAGGAATACATATACAAATGGGTGTTCATAAGAAACATCAATGCTTCAATCCACTGTCGGTTTCCAATGCAGGTTCAACAAAATCTCTTCATAAATTATTGAAATTCAATCAGAGTGTCTAAGGATTTGCATTTCTTCTTTCAAAAAAATCTTCAATATATTCACGATACAAATTTTCTTTTCTAAACTTCATAAATTGATTCATCATTCCATGATTCATTATTTCGAGATTTAGAAGCCAACTCCCTCTTGCTTTGATCATAAAAGGCGCATTACCTATCAAGAGTAGATCATTAGCATATAAAACCAAAATGAAAGTCATACCTTGGACCCCTTTTAAAGCAAAGGTTCAAATCGACACATCTTCCCGACTTCACCAGATAACTGTCAATGCAGACATACTAGGCTTGGGGATCTTTCTTCATACAAAAAATTATAAAAATATAACCAAACCAATATGCTCAACCTTACACAAATCATTATTGTGTAATAAATAAACTAAGTTATCTAATCAATCCTTAGATGAAAAATAAAAGCTAAAATCAAAGTCATAAAAGTTTCTGCCAATATCACTATGACATACTCTTTGGACCAAGTATCAGGTAGAGCTCACATCAAGTTAAAAAAACGTATTTTTACTAAGCAATTTCCCATCAACCTTTATTTGGCCATCCTTATGATCATAATATGAATAATTTTTGTCACTAAATATGAATGGATACATCAGGGAAAAGTCATATAATTTTCATCCATTCATTGTGAGATTATTGCATGTTGAATCATAATTTTTTGTACTTCAAACAATGTTCCAAAGATAATAAGGCCGATACAAAATCAAAATTAGGCACTGAAAGTTATTATGCTCACATAACACTATCATCAAGGAAAATCATCAGATATCAGGTAAAAACCTAATTTGTTATCACAGTGATTTTAATCAGTCCATAACCCAAAAACATATGAAACATCGTGTTAATGTTCTTAAGCATATTTATGAAATATAAAGAATCAAATCAACCAGATATTTTCAAACCCTTGCAACTGTTATCAAATACTTTCATACATTAATTTTAATGATAAAATCAAAATAACATACTAATATGCATATTCTAGTCACCTACAAACACAATTTTAGTCAATACATTCACATTATCTACAGTAAGTCAAACATTCAAACTTCCATACTCATGGAACTTTCTTATGTCTACTCCATATCTGAAGAACTATCATATTGTTGGTACATTCTTGATTTTATGCATAAGGCTTTATTTTTGTAGCCTACATGGATAATCACGCCCATAGGATTTCTTCCATGTGGTTGAGTGGCTACAACCACACCCTCAAGCTTGCTTCTGTGTGGTTGAGGCTTAGAGTAAGGAAAACCCTCTCTTTTCAGGCCAGAACTTGCTGCAGAACAACAATCTCAGATATTTATTTATTTATGTATAGAAAACACACTTCAAAAGTAAATAATATACTATACATCTAATGCATATGAAAGTTGGAGAAGGGATATTATAAATAGATTCTCCCTCTAAAAGGGAAGCCAGTTTAGTCATCACCATTCAAGATATAAACCTATCTATTAAAATACTTGTCATGCATTAGTAGAACTATTAGATCATTAAATATAGATATATTAGGTTCTAAAACATATATTCATCATATTCATAACATGTAAACATCAACTACTTCATTATCATATATGAACTTGACATCAAAAGTTTTTCAAGAGTTAGAGTCTTATGATTAGGGCAACAGATAGGTGATTCATCATACTGCAAAGATCATGAACACAATATCACTTACATATCTTAGTACATCAAGTGAGGTCATCAAAATTTTACTATATGGCATACTGATTTTATCAAAACCTTACCAAATATAACAATAAGATCTTGTACATCAATCTTATTTTCATACTTTCATCATTAAGGCTACCATGCTTATCGCAAACACTATCAATAATATCAAGTTACCATCTATTAGAATCAATGTGCTAGCCTTATTTATGGGATAAAGATATCCAAAATGATAGATGTTAACCAAAATCAAGTATACAAATATATCAAAGATCAATATTAAGTAGCTTCATAGAATCAACAAGTTCATCATATATAAAATGTAAGATACTTGTTCACTACCAAGTACACCATCCCATCAAGAGAATCAAACTTTCATATACATGAGCCATTTGTGAAGGTGATGTTCCCATTATACCTTAGCACTTACTTTTCCATACTATATATCAGCTTTATAATTGAAATAAATCACCATACATACGTTCAGTGTTCAAAATTGACAGCAACAAAGCTGAAAGTCGTCCCCAAGGTGGGCTAGTTTTTACTAATATCCCTCTGTCACCATTTCCCTTCAATCTACTTGGTTCACCTCCACATGGTCCTCTTAGTTCTTTTTTATTTTTCTTTATCAATTTCAGAGAAATTGATAAATAAACACATTTAGCAACTTTCAAATGTTGATTTATATTTCCTGGTATATATTTTTATCTCCGAACCTTATAACAAATGGTTAACCCTTCGGAACTTTGTATTAATATTTGATGCTCCTTAAATAAATGACCTTAATATATTCTGGGCCCACATATATATCATAGAGTTCAATGAAATACACCCGTTGTACCTCTTATTAAACTTTGGGCAAGTACAGCGTGCGATCACCGTTAGATAGCAAGTCTCCAAATCGAAGGCATATACGCATATCACTCGACGTCCGGATACGAAATTTAACATGAAATGGTGCGCAACAATGGTGGTTTTTCTATGGGTCTACCTCGCCACGTGTCGACAGACCTATGGAATCTCTCCCCAACCAGAAAATGCTACTTACTCACCAAAAGCGGTGCAATATGGGCAATCCGCCTTTGTAAATCCACTTGTGGTTTTGAACAGTGACTAACCAAGGTTCATCTGGGGTTGCACGATCCTTTTGGTTCCTTAACTCAGGTCAGGGTTCCGATAGTAAAACGAATTTTTCTTGTTATGAAGCGGGAATTCTTCTATCATTTAAGCAGAATTCAATGACCACAATAATACGCAGACTTCTTCTAGGAGTGGAGATTTATTCAACGGAGCCTGTTCGAACAATTTCGAGGGAAACAGTAGACAGAGATATGCAGAATCTATACAACAGTTCAACCCAGTAATTATATGTGCATAGAGTTCAATCACCTCACAATTAAACAATCTCTTCACAATCAAGGATTCGAAACAACTCGATGGCCAATGTGTATAGAATTTATTTAACTGGAAGCAATTGTGAACACATAGATTTTATTGCAGAAATCTCTCTTCTCCTTCTCTTCCTCAATGCATCTGAGGAATAAAACTTATATACATCTATATATGACTCTTTGGTTCCTCTGAGAGGACCATTCTAGAAATCAAAGGTCTAATTACAACTTATTCAAATAACTGAACTGACAGATGGATCGAATCCAACTATTCGACTTCTACCAATCCTAACTAATCTAAATAAAAACAGTCAGCTGAGGTATTGACACCTAGCTGTTACAATTCAAGTATTTCGAACCCTCCTAGCCACAACATGTGGACAAAACTCCTACATTGTTGGCTAGTGTCTAATGCCCCTGCATCAAAAATACACGTGCAACTTCTTATTTTACATAGGTAGTTGTAGCATTTGTTCAACTTTTCATCAAGTGCCTCTTTACCTTTTCCAACGCTCGTTCTTCCTTTCCTGCTCTAGACATGATCCTCAAGAAGGATCCACTTATCACAACTCATCAGGAGGTTAGAAGCATCCAAATAATTTAATATACATGTAATAAGTATAAGTAATAATCAAAAAAATAATTAGATCAATAAGACTAAAATTAAATACATAACGGAGCACCATAAATCGAAAATTACTTATCCGTAATGAGAGGTGATCATCTCCCTCTTGAACCAGCCTTCAAGAGCCATCACTGTCCATTTTACATATTTCAATGTTGCCTTCAATATTTCAACCAACTTTATCAACAACCATGCCTAATATAGACTATCCCATCTATGGCTTCATGAAATATGCTGGGGCCCTTATTTTGAAATTAAACAGATTTTGAGTTGTGGCTAGTACATGGTGAAACACAATCACGGTAGGCAGAAATATGTCAAGGTTGCAAAGGAGAAAAGGACAGGTGTCGCAGATGTTGCGAGAGCAAGCACATATGGCGGAAGAGCACGAAAGGAAACGAGCAGTAGCAATCCCGACTAACAGAAAGAAACAAAAGATAGCCGAGCGAGAAGAAAGGAGGAACTGTCAGTCGTGTTGACAACAGAACAAATAGGCAGCAAGCCAGCAGATAGGGTTGTTGGTCTAGGAAGGAATAGGAAATAAGGAGTCGTAGGAGAGCTCTTTCTATGTTGTATTGTTCTCCATTCCTCTGTATTTTTGTATTTCTCTCTGTCCAATAGGACTTCTTGTATTTTTCTCTGTTCATGCTCACGCAGTTGAGCCTTATAAGAGTTTTTCGTCGATAGTTGATGCTTAATATAATCAGAAGTGATGTTTCAGATATTTTTTATGGCTTTTAATGAATGGTTTTTCAAGCACTTTCTAAAATTTTATTTACTGCAAGTTTGAATGCATTTCTGAGAGATATCTGTTATGGAACATTGTATTACGGTTGTTTAGACTTTTAACATAACTTTGATTCAACTGTATCAATGTTGTTGGGGTGATACCGATCAAATCCCTACCATAGTAAGGTCACAAAATGCCTCAGGTGAGACTCTCAGCTCTTCAGAGCAGGGTGCAAATGCCGACGTGAAGCTAGACTACAGCGGAAAACCTTGTTGGCCCTTAACTTGAACCTGGGTCTTCTCTGCGAGATATGTTCTCTCGCCAAAACAATATGTCACAAGTGCTTGTACATATTCACATCAGTCATGTTAGGGTTTTTAAATTACATATCCTAAATATTTTCCATAAACAATGGTTTCTCCCAAACCCTATCCTCATAATATCCATCAAACCCTAATAACTAAATTTCCTAAAGTTCCCTTCAAACCCTAGTATTCTTTTAGGTATCCCCCATATTCACTGGCATCAATCAAGGGTGTCTTCATAGGGGTGATATTCAATGAATTTTCTTCAACCCAACTCTAATACCATGTTATTTTTTCTTAGGGCTATATTGTTCTTTTCTTTGATAATTTCATTTCTTCATTTACACATTAAATTCACCCCATAACATTATTCATATTTACATCGTTACTCAAAAACACATGAAACTATGTAGAAATAAAAATATCATAATTAGTGTAATGAAACATAAAGTAACAATAGAGGGGAAACATTCACACACAGATATAGTAGGATTAGTCAGAGACCAGGGAAAAACCCACGATGGGGAAAACCTTTTCAAATTCTTCTTCTTATTAGATTGTCATTGAATGATTCAACAAGGAGAGAGTACACTAATCCATATCATCAACCATAAACATATCCAACAAAAATAACTAGAAAACATTCAAGAGATGAACCCAACAATACAAATAAGTAAAACCCTAATTCAATAATTTGTAGTCAACTTTCGAACTATGCGGTTAATGGGTAAAGCCATCAAACAACTAAAAATTCAACCTTTAGGTCCTAGATGCAAGGAATATTTGTCATGCATGCGGTTGAAAGGCTTCGGTCGTAATTTATCCATGACATGCCTACAATCGCATTCAAAATTTCTTCATGGCATTGCTGCAACTTAGACCCAAAACCCTAAAATAGAGATGTGAGCTTCAGACCCTGCAATTTTAGACTTGTGACAATCAATCTCCGTGAACTTGCCTCAAAACTGTGCAAGCCAAAAAAAAAAAGAGAGAATAGAATAATGATCCAAGATGATGTCAAAATTAGCTTGAGGTCACTTGTATTTATAGCCTTCCAAGGGTGTCCATTTTTCTTTTGGGTCGACCTCATCAAATATGCACACATGGAATTTAATTCAAAAATACACTTTCTCTTGTCCAAATTGACTGCTTCAATAGTCAAAATTGGTCCTCTCAAAAAGAAAAATCTCGTCCCATGGTTGAAATTTGTGATTGAGCTACAAAATTTAAATTATTAATAATAAAAATACATCACTATATACTATAATATTTGCTATTATATCTATATGTATATATAGTTTGGTATTCGATATTATTACATATATTAATATTATTATCATATTATATTATTCTCTTTAATTTCATATTGTGATTATTTATATTATTAAGATTATTAAATACTTTTTAAGGTTTGCCATAATTTTTTTAATCTTTGATTACAACTAAATTTTTTTTCATATTAATACATATTTATGGTCATAATTTCTTCATATCTTAACCTAAATATGGATCACACGTGTCTCATTCGAAACATCAATATATAAATTGATGTGATGACTTGGGAGGAATACTCACACCATAACACTAACACTTATCATAGAAGTCTCATAAATTTAAATAGATAAAAATAATAATGTGAGAAGTTTAAATATGCATGCCAATTGGGATATTGTAAGAATAAAGTTTGTATTTGAAGAAATCAAAGAATAAGTTACAAGTTACCCACTCCCAAGTACCACAAATGAAAATAATAGTGAGCTAAATGATTATAAAATATTATACTCGAAAATGAAGCTAAAACATAAAAAATGTATACAATGGGCATGGAAGCTAAGAGTCGAAATAAAATAAAATAAAATATTAATATTAATATTAATATTAGATATTATTTTTGGGATTCAATTGCGTTAAGTAATAATAATAATTAAAAAATAATAAAATTGGATTAAGTCCATTTATGTTTTTCAAGGAAAATCTCAAGGCGTTTGGCTATATTACTAATCCAAGGTCCATAGAAGGTGTCCAACATAGGCCAAATGTAGGCTCTTGTGTTGGCATATTCAACTTTCTAGAATGAAGGAGGTATTAACCCAAACATTTAGGATAGTTTCTGGTTAATAGTGTGGAAAGTATTAAAGATGTAGTGGGGGAGAATATTTCATTATTTATCATTTATCATTTAATAACGTACACAATAAATATAATGAAATAAAAATCATTTAGATACATCACAAAAATATACACAAGAAAAAACCCTTCTTTGTTATATTATACAATTGAATATAATAAATAAAGTTATAGATAGAACTCGTAATAAAGCATAATGCTTCATAACTCATATATTAATAGCTTAACAACTAATAGTCTCTCTCTCCATTACATTCCTTGTATATATAATAATCTAGAGTGGTTATAGAAGATTCCAAAATATACTAGGTATTTTTCCAATTATAACCCTTAGAAACAAATGTAAAGGATCAAAGATACTAGGTCCAAAATACATATAAGATGGATCCATGGACTCCATATGCTCAATATTTTGTGAATTTGTGTACTTAATATTTTATATCTTATGGCCACTTACAATTTTTTTTACTAAAGTAACCTATTTGTTAGTACTTAAACCACAATGACTCCCCAATCAAACCTTCCACATAAATTCTAACTTGGTTTTGATGTCCTGCTACTTTGTGATTTTGTACTTGACCAAGAATTCATTCAAGTGGGACTATTAATAGTGATATTAACCTATATTTTTTGGGTCTGTGTCATTATAGAAATGTTATTCATGTCATGTGCCACTCGTATTTCATGTGTAATAGATTCCAGAGCTACAATTACTCTCATCTCTCTTCTCTTATCTTTCATGAACTATGAATATGTCTCATGGGCTTCCCTTTATGACTCACAAGACTGAAGATATTTATGAGGAGAAATAAAAATCTAAGGGGAAACTTGTTGTTTCCTTCACTACTTGGTAAGTATATAGAAATATTGTAACAACCCTGGTAAAAATTCCATGTAATAAAAGTTAATAAAGGAAAAATAATAACCAAGGTCATGGGACATGTATTCTAAGCTGAATGTTGGGAAAAAACATCCTAGTGCGGGAGTTTATATGGTTTATTATGGATATGCAAATTGGAAAAGGAAATGGCTAAGGATTTGGAAAGGTAAAGTGACATTTATTGGAATTTATTTATGAAAATAGTGGAAAATAGGAAAAAAGGGAGGTGAAAGGTCAGAGGTTTCATGTGAGGAGGAAAATGAAGAAAATAATGGAAAATTGAAGAAATTAGAGGCCTCATTAATAAAAGGTTTCTAAGGATCATTTCATGGCTTTTGTCAGTTCAACCATTTGTCAGTTCATTTTTGAAGCTATAATTATATTCTCTCTTTCTCTCTCATACTCTTGGACACTTAGATTTTATTGGATAACTCTTAGAGAGTGTGGCATACTTGGACTTTTGGAGAAAGAAGGAAACAGAAGAGAAGGAAAACATAAGAGGCCATTAGGATAAACAACTACAATGGGTTTTTTTTGCAGGTATTGAGTTGCATGTATGTTTTCCTCACTAGTTTTGGCATGCAATTTCTAGGTCATGATCTATCATTGGCATAGAGGATTTCCAGGATTGAAAGTGGATTTTACTAGCCTTGGAATTTTCTGGATAACCATGGTGTTGTGGGTTCATTTCATTGTTTCTTTTCTAATTGGTTTTCATGTGCCTTTGGCTATGGGTTGATTTATCAATTCCTGGAAGCCTTGGTTGGATAAACATTCAGTAAGCCTTATAACAATTTGGGTTGAGTTACTAGTCATGGGATCCTTGGTTAGACACACACTCTAGAAGCCGTTGGTGGGTTGAGTTACTTGTCCTCAAATCCCTGGTTAGAAAAATGGTTTGGAAGCTCGACGACAACTGTGGGTTGAGTTACTAGTCCTAGAAGTCTTGGTTGGAAAAATGCTCTGGAGCCCTAGAAAACTTGGGTAGAGACCAATCTAGTGATGGTTATGATGTCTAATTATGAGGTGGAATCGATGATTAAGGATTGAGGTGGTTTGGCCTCTAGAAGCCATGGTTTGGTTTTGATTGATATGTTTTATGAGATCCCACATTCATGCTTGGAATATGGCAAGGGGGTGACTAGTTGAAGAGAAATTTGGCTCAACCATGTCTATGGTTGGGTGGAACGTGGAAGTCACAAACTTTGTTGCATTTTGATTATGGAAATAAGAGTTCTTTTCCTCTTGTATTGATGGGTAAATAGGCTTGTTATTATATGGCTTATATGGTTGTTATGTTCTTTTCATTTCTATTTCTCATATGTTGGTTATGAATGTGTTTTATGATAGTGATGACGTATGGCTCTCATCATGTTTTGAATGGTAAATAAATCAAAAATGTATATATGACAAAATAGATGATAATTTAGTTAATTTTACAATGAGAAAATTCTTCTTAGTGATTCTTACATAAGTATGGAACCCCTATGGTCATATATGTTGTTTCAACCTAAATATTACATATTTGTGACATGTTTGACGAAATTACTATCATGGCTAGTAGGGGTCCAATCAAGTCCTCGTTCAAGTGTTTATTTTTACATTGTTATTTCGATGTTATCTTTTAATTATGAAAATGTCATAAAGTTCTGGGCAGTGAACTAGGCTCTGGGCCTCAAAATGTGGCACATAAATCAAGGTCACATGCTCAGAACTACTTGGAAAGTCCTCCGTCACATGCATACTGTAATATTCCCAAAATGGAAATAGTAGCAATATAGCTCATAAAATGAAATAAATAGCAATAATTTAACACATGAAATCATGAGACCAATATAAAGCCATGTTATTGATCATAGATGAAGCAAATAAGTACAAAACAGTGAGGCACAACACATAGAATGTGATCACACAAGCCTCCAATACATAAACACTCTCAAAAGTGAGATGTTGCTACAACACAAAATGCCGGAGAACTGCTACAGTGCAGTTATAAACACATTGCTACAGAAAAATAATGTAAAAAATATGTAGGGTTGTTATATGCCTCAAAATTTATGCCCAATATATATCTAGGCTGAATACAAACTCCTACAAAGAACTCGGAGAGGGTTTTTAGAAATACACTCTATACAAGATGGGATATAAAGCCCAATAGCTGAAGATTCACTGTAAATTAAAGAAAATGAGTGTAGAAGGCTTAAATATAGTAGATCTGATATAGATCCCCTCAGGATCTCCTCCCATGAAAGGCTAAACCCTCCAATCACAAGAAAACACTCCAAAGGAGCCACAAGATCTCTCACTGAAACTTCCCTCTAAATAACACAATTCCTAGCTGGAATAGCACTGTAAATGATGGGAAATAGATGGCCTAATGCAAAATATTTGAAATATTTCCAGGAGCTCTCCAAACTGATCTCTCAAGAGAAGGAAACCTTCCTCCTATGAGAAACTAGCTCAGAAAGTGGGTTTCTAACCCCTCCACTGCAACACCCTGCAACACAGCACAATAACCTGCAAAAAGTGTGTTGATGATGAAAGACGTAGATTGGCCTGAAAACCAAAATGTGGAAATGAATGCAATTCTCTCCTAAGATAACTCTCAAGGAAAGAGGTGGGATTCCCGCTCAGGAACACTTGGTGCTAAACAAAACAGCAATCTCAACTAAACAGCTGAAGAAAGAAAGTAATCTAAATAGCCCATATACAAAATAATAATCCAAAACATAATCTCATATGGCATCCATCCCATTCCTTATATAGATTATGAGCTTCCTTGCCCTTTTTCCCACTCAATTAGGTCATTTCCTTCATGAAATCAATCTCCCTCCAAAACTGCATTATTCCTCAATTAATCTCCACTCCTCCATAACAAAGTTGTTGACTTGGTCAAAGTTGACTGAATAAAAATGATCCAACCCCTACTCACACTTGGAGGTGCTTTATTTAGCTACTGGAAAGATCTCCTTTCACACTTGAAGTGTTTTTATTATTGTTTAGGAGACTTATGGGCCTCCCCACCCACTTATTCACCTACCTAGTGATAAAACAAACTATAATATTCCATTTAGCTGAAAGCTAAATTTTTGGAATATTACACATACCCATGTTGTGTGTGCCACTGGAGGGTCCCATTTGCACTCTTGCCCATTTCAAGGGAGAGAGTGGGGGATTGATGCATGAAAAGATCAGGTTGGATGAAGGGCTAGCCTCCTAGAAGGTTGCGATGGCTCCTGGGTATCCTATAACATGTGAAGAAGGTATTTGTGATGTGATCATTCAGTTCCACTTCCTTAAATGTCACATAGGGAGTTGAATCATATCATAGTAACTCTTCATCACATGTTTACCCCGGTTGGCTGATTACTTGGGTAGATGTGGGAGGAGGGTGTTATAGAGTGGTATCAGAGCATGATTCTCCCTTTGTACTAGATGGGGGGTGTGTTTTTCATGGTTTAATGTTGGCTTCAGATGTTTTTATTATTCTTATTGTCTATGTGCTTGTTCCATCTACATAGTGTTGGTCATGGTTGCAGTGATGTCGCCATGGGAGAACTAATGGTGTTTTTGTGAAATGTGTTTTCGTGAATGTACAATTGATTATGTGTTGTTTATACATATCAAGTGATTACATGTTGTCAATGTACATTAGAATGGTTATTATTTTCACGCATGAGGTCAGGGTATGTGTAGTTGATATGATCATTCATTGATGATTGGACTCTAGTTATAATGACGTTTATGTATTGATATACTTATGTGTTATATGTCTATATGTTGTTATGATTATGTCTATACATGTATTACGTTGATTGGTTGATATTACAGATGATATATCCTCCCCAAATTATGCTAAGGTACATTGGTTTATTGTGATTTGGTTGAACTAACATAAGATGCTTTTCAATAAAGAGATCAAAGATGACTAGCAAGATGGTAGACTACAAAGCGTCTCCCTATGAATTAGATGAGAAACATGGTATTGGGCACTCTTCTAACTTAGCAGACACACTTATAAGTTTGAAGGAAGAAATAAGGATTTATAAAGAATATAATGACATAATCATACAGTTACATGAGAAATAAGTAGAAGTTAATGGAACAATCCTTCAGAGTTTTTCATAGTTGCAGCAATAGGGGCCACTTCAGATCAGCTATGGACAGGAGAATGGGAATAATGGGACATATTTCATTAGGTCTCATGGTGGTCATATGTCAAATAGAGATGACACAATTAGAGATTAAAAGCTTCTAGACACTTTGGATATGAGAGGTGACAGGCACATGTACTATTATAGTTCTAGTTCTGAAAGGCATTATGATCGTCATCATTATCATCCTTACAAGAGGAGTGACATGAGATATTTATCAGATGATTTTAAGAAAGAAAAACCACCTACATTTGATGGGGAAATGAAGAAACCACATGATGTTGAGGCATGGTTTCTTGGTATGAGGAAGTTCTTTTGGTTGCATGATTACTCAAAAAACATGAAATCTAGAACAGCTACAGTCAGCCTCAAAGGTAAAGAGGATATTTGGTGGGAAGATGTGAAGAATGTCAGGGACATTTATCATGGAGGAATTGACTTGGAGTGAATTTGAGAGACTTTTCTGGAAGAAGTATCTATTGGAGAGATACTAGAATGATAGGGAAAATAAATTTTATGAGCTAAAGATGGGATATATGATTGATGAGGAGCATACTAGTAGATTTCTGGAGTTTTTGAGATATGTGCCTTACCTCAAGGAGGAGAAGGCCAAGATTCAGAAATTCATCAGTGGGTTTCCGATAGAATTTAAAGATAATATTGAGTTTGATGAGTCTAGATCATTGGAGGAGGCTATTCAGAAGCTAAAGCATTTCTATGAGCAATCGAAGCATAGATATAAGATGAAATCAAATTGGAAAGGTAATGATAATAACAAAGAAAAATGGGCCAAGAAGGGAGAAATACCTTAGGATATAGGTAACAAACATAATTTTGCACCACATAAGAATTTCAATACATCTGGCATAGGACAGAGACTTCGATCTGAGGTGAAGTATAAGGATGAAGGTTGTAATCCTATATAGTGTTAGACTTGTGGAAAATAACATCACAAGAGATATTTTCCACAAACATAGGGTGGTAGACCACAGATCTACAGTGTGAAGGAGGCACAAACAGTGGGATATGTTTGAAAAAATATTCCCATGATCTATGCAGCGCTGGATAACAGGAAGGAAGATCACCAGACATCTATTATCGAGATAGACGTTAAGATTTATGATCACGTTGTTTCTATTTTTATTGAACCTATATATAATTATAGTTATGTTAATCCTGACCTAGATAAGTGTGGTTTGAATAAATAAGTGCATGCATAATCTTGGTTAATGCAGTTGGATACAGGTACAAAGAAGAGATTTCATCATTGGGTAAGAGCTTGTGCATTTGACTTGAATGGTATGTCTACATCAACGCATTTGAATGTATTTCTGTTGGGTTCCTATAACATGATTTTGAGTATGGACTGGTTGTATCTTCATAGGACCAAGGTGGTTTGTATGACAAGGATGTTGAGTTATTGTATGACAATGGGGAACAAAGAGTCTTACGGGGTAAGAATAAAGAAACATCGATGAGAATGGTTAGAGTTGTGCAGGACAAGCATAGTCATAGGAAAGGGTGTGTGTTATTTGCAGTGCATTTTTATAGTGACAAAGGTAAGGAAGTTGAGGATTACAATATTTTGAGCAGGTACCTAGTTCTACAAAAGTTTCAAGATGTGTTTCCAACAGATATTTCAGAGTTTCCACCTCACAAGAAAGTAGAATTTTCTATTAGGTTGGTACCATGATCAGCGCCAACATCTAAGGCACCTTACAGGATGAGCACACTGGAGTTGGTAGAGGGTAAGCTACAGTTGAAGGAAATGCTTGACAAGGGATACATTAAACCAAGTGTATCACCTTGGAGTGTAAAAATATTATTTGTGAAGAAGAAGGATGGTACCCTTAGCTTATGCATTGATTATAGGAAGTTTGACAAGGTGACCATTAAGAACATGTATCTGTTGCCGAGGATTTATGATTTATTCAATTAATTGAAGGGAGAAACAATGTTCTCGAAGATTGATCTGAGATCAGGATATCATCAGATACACATTAAAGAATTTGACATTCATAATACAACCTTTTGGACTAGGTATGAACATTATGAGTTTGTTTTAGTTCCATTTGATTTGACTAATGATCCAACTACATTTATGTGCTTGATGAATAGTGTGTTGCGTGCTTATCTCGACAAGTTTTTTATTGTATTAATTGATGATATATTGGTATATTCTAAAAACTAAAAAGAGCATGACGATCATTTAGCGACAATTTTGAGATTGATAAGAGAGCATCAGTTGTATGCTAAGCTTAGAAAATGTAGTTTATTTTATACAAAGGTACATTACTTGTAATATGTTGTCTCCAAGGAAGGCATATCAGTAGATCTAGAGAAGGTAAGAGCTTTCATGCAGTAGGAACCTCCTAGGGATTTGGATGAGGTAAGGTCATCCATTAGGGTTAGTAGGTTATTATAGGAGGTTCATTAGGAAATTCTCACAGATTTCTTATCATATCACATCATTATAAAGGAAAGGTAAGAAGTTTGAATGGACAGAGAAATGTGCAACTAGTTTTAAGTAGTTAAAGAAGTTATTGACACATGGTACATTGTTAAATATCACAGATACAGATAAATATTTTGTGGTATGTGTTAGCCCCCCTATGAAAATTCTTGACAAGCAAGCTGGGGGGGCTAGATTTTTTTGGAGCCTTCAAGGAATTCCTTTTCCCTTGAAAACCCATCCTCCTTGAAGCCTCTTTGTGTTGTGCCTAATATAAGTCCCCTTTGCTGATTTCCCATCTAAAGCATCATTGGTTATATTGCTACCCCTAAAGGACCAACATTGCCCCTCATACTCCTGCAGAACACCACATTTTCACCTCCTTTCCCCTTTGAAAATTCCCCCTTTGATCCCCTAGATTCCCTAGAACCCCCTTCAAACCCTACACTTATCCTTCAATTAGCTTATATTTTCCCTCTTTTCCTCTATCGTTGCCATCATTCGGCCTAAAATGCATTAAAAATGGGTAAAAAATCATATATTTAATATATTGGGCCCTAGCCCCCTTCAGCCATAGCCCGCGCCCCGTCCCTCCATGTAACCCTGCGCTGGAACCATCCGCCAGCTCCAAAGGTGCCTATTCCATAGGTTCATCGGGCGCGACGGCAGTCGTTGATCTTGGTTGATCTGACGGTGAACGTTAACCTCAATGCCCCTTGTGTTTCCCCGTTCATTTTTCATCCCGCACCATCGCCGTCCGTTTAAAACGATAATCCAACAGTCCAGGATGTACCTACTTCTATAGGCCCCGCTGCGCAATAGTGTAAAACTGCCTGGTTTATTTCGCACCGCTTAGGCGCGGTAGGTGGTTTTCCCTGAGTACCTAGTGATTCCATTCAGCGCTCGCCACCTATCCCCCATACGATGGAAAAACCACTTTCTCCCAGCGCATTATCTTTCGGTCCAGGGCGTGTAGCGAAATCCACGACAGCCGTCAAATCTCGGGAGCTTCATCCTACGGTTGTCAATCAACAAAGCTGCGCACGGGTTAAACCATCTCCACCACACCCCTAGCCCGCCGTCCGTCACCCTCCATCGTTGATCTCCACCATGATCAACGGTCCATATTTTTCCCTCCGCCGTTGACTATTCCACTGTCCCTGGTCCTGCCATGTCATCTCCACGTGTACCCACCGTACAATCTTCCTGTCCATTCATATTTATTCGTTCAAAAGGGTCATTTTCAATGTTTTTCATTGAAATTTCATTTTCTCCGCCTGCGACTACATTCTGCCATCTTTCTCCATGCCATGAATGTTCCCACCGTGTTCTTGCATAATTCCGCTGTCTGTCTATCCTGCTTGGCGATTCCCATCATCTCCATCGTGTCTGCCACCCCCATGTATGTCTTCTCAACCAGTTTACCTGTTTTGCAGGGTTTTCAAAAGCGAATGACCACCATGATGCACACCTCTACTACAAGGACAGAGAAATCAAAGAAGATCATTTACAGAGTCAGAATTGATGAAAATGACCCGATAAGGTGAAGACGGGACGTTCATTAAAAGAGCAGGGTTTAAATGTTGTGGAAAACCTTCCGGCGCCATTAAAGCTCGAAATGCACGGACAGAGGTAGAGATGGAGCGGCAAAGTGTTTCATTACAAAACAAGGAGATTAAGGCACGTCAAAGGAAACCTTGAGCCTTAAATCTACAGTTTAAAGAAGCAAAGCACCGGTTTGAAGACCCCGAGGATCGATCAAAGGATCCTAAGTACAAGTAAAAGGTAATATCAGGGTTTATGCATTAGCAGGATGTTTTTCTTCATCAAGTACAGGGCGCCCATACAGCTTTTACTATGCACCATGTCCCTGAAGGAATTTCCACCCTAATAGCAGTTCAGAGCAATTAGAACATTTATGTAGCAGACTTCTCAGCAGTCCATTTGCCTTTGTTATTTACCACAAGTACAGCACCGCAGCCCAAAGATGTCAAAATCATATCCAAAAGAAGATCAATCTTTCATCGAGGAGTGACAGAGATTAAATTCTCAGCGTTCAAATAGAATGGGCTTCGGCCCTCTTTCATTTCAAGGGGTTGATACAACATTCAGTTTTTCACCTACCCCTTCTGTTCCCCTTCAGCTATAAATCTCAGAAAGAAACATTGTAATGGTTGTTGTTGGTTGTTGATGAGATATCAGAGAAATGTAAGAATTTTCCTCTTGAGAAAAGTTCTTTGTGTAATATTGTAAGATAGGATGAGAGTTGATGTATTCAGACTGAGTGTTCAATCTGTGGGCAATGATGTACCTGATTGGTGTTGTTTTTAATATGACAAGCACATTTCTTTGGATTCTGATCTAAGGAAGCTGGTGATGTTTTTATATCTCTGTGTGTATTTCCATTCCATTTCATTTCATCTAGCTCGCATCAGAAGTTTGGCATAAGATTTACCCTTGATAGGTACCTTATGTTGCTGCTCTCCCAGCCTTTATGTTTTCTGCTATATGTGTATTTGAATATTGGTTTCAATTGATTTAACCAGTGTAGTGGATGTTGTTTCTTGCTCTCTGATGTATGAATTAATGAAACATGTGTTTAGATGTTCTTGCTAGGATTTAGTTGGATGAGTTGAGAACACTGGGAGGTCTAGAACCCCTCCTCTGCCTCACTAGGATCTTTCCATCCCAATTAAGCCTTGCCAAGATCCCTTGTATTGCCTCTGATTTTTGTCCAAGCAGGTCTGGAGTTAAATGACCTCTGGCCTGATCTATAGAAAGAATTGGATGGTTCTCCTTCATTCATTTTTAGCCCTTAATGTTCCATTTCATCAATCATCCTCTAAGATCCAAATTCTCTAGATGACTAGCCCACTGAAAGCTTGCACATTGACTACAAATAAATCCTTTCTTTACTCCATTGCCCAATGGCCTAGATATTCTCTGAGTTATCTACCTCAGCCTAAATGTCTTTTTTTCTCTTCCTTGTCTTATAGTGGACATTTCTTTCCTGATTCCCAACAACCAAACACAAACAATCAAACAAACAACCCTGAGCCTATAACTAGCCTAAAATCATAACTTAGAGCTTCAAAGATATACACTTTGACTCATATAGAGAGATCCCTCTTTGGACCTAGGAGGGCTAGATCCTAAGGTATGAAAGTGGTTCTATGTTGTCTCATCTTTTGGTCTTGTCAACCTGGCCAAAACATGGGAACCCCAACATAATGGCGACTCCGCTGGGGAAAATCTGAGTGCATTCCACCTTATAAATTTCCAAGACTCAGAAACTTAGAACTTTGGTTAGGTTGACAGCAAGTTACTCCTTTCTTGAACCGACCTCCATTATCGAGTATCCACCACACTCTTAGACAGAGCCTGGAAAGGGCCAGGTAGCCTCCAGATCTCACCCTCTTCGGAGGTGACATATTTGGTAAATTCCCTCCCAGTCAATCTCTAGTTGGAGTTTGCTTTTTGAGGAGATTCCTGAAAGGTGATTGTGCTTAAGCACTGTGGTGGACAGTGTAACCCCTTAGACATACCCTAAAACCCTCCACCTGGTGACTCCATTGTTCCTAAACGAAGAGACTCCACTGGTGATCAGTAGGCCTACTGATTAACCTGGTTTCAGAATTAGACACCACTGGGAAACCAACCTCTAAGACAACAATCAACCACAGTAGAAGCAACAAGTAGGGTTAAGCTGCTTGGCTAGGAAACAACATTCTGGCTTTTAGAACCATCCACACAAGAGCTTATCCCAACCCTGACCCACCTGAAATAGTTGACAATCCAGAGAGTATTCTCAAGGGAGCTCCTATACCTAAAAGAACAACTATTTCCAGTCACATTTATAGAGCTAACTCTGCACCAGAAGACCTAGCAGCTCTACCACATTTTCTCCCTGACCTAGACATACCCAATAGACTACCAAGAACCGGGTCATTCAATCATCTAGACCAGCCAGACCCTGAGCTTCACAGTTCACCATCTCATAGTGGTCAACACACTAGGGACAGAGGAACTCCTCCATACACACTGCCTGATATTCATTTCATTCAAAATTTGGGGCTCTCCCACCCTAGATCTGCTCAGCAGAATTTTGCTGGTCCTAATATCCCTGTTATCCATATACCAGCTACTCAAGTTAACCCGGTACCCCATCAAAACATTATCATGGTAGCTTGGTATGCACCTTTAGTTTTACCTCAACCCTTTTTACCCTTTCCCAATGATTATCAGTAAAAAATCCCACATTTCACTGCTAAAGAATCCATCACAAACCAGCAACATGTAGATAAGATGGAGGATTCTTTTGGCTACATGGAAATTGATGATGAAACAATCAAGATGAGAATATTTGCCCAAAGCTTAGGGGGTGATGTAAAGAAATGGTTTAAAGGTTTACCCTTTGGCAGTATCCAAGACCTCCCTGCATTATATTAGACCTTCATCAACAAATGGGAAGTTAGAGAAAACCCTCGCCATCTCCTAGCAGACTACATGTCCCTTAAGAGGAACGTAGGAGAGAGCGTCCACGATTACACCACTAGATTCAACAGCATTTACAATGCTCTCCCTCCACACATGAAACCTCCACAAGGGATGTCCCTAGCCAAATATCCTAATGGATTTGATGCTAACATGGCCTATGAGCTCAGAGATAAAGAGTATAACACATTGGAAGACATGCAGAAAGGAGCCATAACTATAGAAGCAAACTTGATGGAAAAGAGGGCAAGATTGAAAGCTGAGAAGAGGGTAACATATAGGGATGACACTGTAGCTTCTAATTCAGACCCAAGTTATGATATATTATCTAAAAATGTGGAAATACTACACCAAATGATGGAAAAAATGGTTTTCACAGTTAGCAATCAGAACAGAAACCAGAACCAAAATCAGAACCAAAACTTTAGAAGAAACAATACCGCTCTCAACAGACAGAGAGAGTCAGACCAACAAGTTGTTCCCCCATTCCAAAAATTTATTGACAGAGATGAGGGAACCATAGAAGAGCCTGAGGGGAATGAAATAAACATGTTTGAAATAGAATATTTAGTCTTTAACTGTGATTCAGGGGAAGACCAACCCTCACCTTCACACTAGGATGAGGGACGGTTAGAAACTGAATATTACAGATTAGGATTTGAAAATGCCATGTTACAGGTCAGAGAACAATATGAACTTAGGAGCAAAAAGAGCCAAGATACTTCCAAAACAAAACCTCCTGAGATCACCATCAAAAAAAGGCCAGACAGATCTTCTAAATCATCTACTGAAAGTAATAAAACAACAGCTGAAAGTTCTGGAAAAAACAGAGAAAAAGACAACCAAGACACTAAAAAACAAAGTCGACCAACCAGCAGCACTAGCACTACAGTTAGTGCTCCTGATAAAATGATTCCTGACCCTGTACATAGTGAGAAATCACAAACTGATTTAGCTACTAAAACAATAGCGAATAAAATAGAATTAAGCACTCAAAAGACCCAACCCACTTTCAATTTAGAGAGTGAGATTGCAAAAATAAAAATCTCTGTACCATTATCTGAGCTCGCCACTCAGGATGTATATAAGGGCCAAATTTTGAAAGTGTTGAATCTAGGGGAAAACAATGACACTGTGAATTTGAGTGATGATCAACCTGCCCTCCTGTTTGGTCCAAAGATTGAGGTAAAGTTTCAGGAAGGGGTAGTTCCACCTTTTTATATCAGTCTCAACATTCATGACAAAATACTCCATAATGCCATGCACGATTCCGGAGCATCACACAATTTAATGCCTAAGGTAGTGATGGAAAAGCTTGGCCTAGAGATAACCCGACCTTACAAAGATCTATATTCGTTTGACTCTAGCAGAGTAAAATGACTAGGCCTAATAAAATACTTATGTGTGAGCTTGACCCAGATCCCAGATAAATGTATGGTCATGGATGTGGTGGTAGCAGATGTGCCACCAAGTATGGCATGCTATTTTCAAGATCATGGGGAGCCAAACTGCAAGGAACAATGTAGATGGATGGCTCATATGCCACTATCCCTATATTTGGCCAACTTAGAAGACTGTATAGAGAGTCCCAGATGAAATTCCTAGTCAGTAGCCCCGACAAACCTGAAAATTCACAATTATACTCTGTACACACCAACCTGGATTCTTTCATTCTTTATAACGACCCATCCTTAGGAAAGCCAGCGTCAGGAAACAAAAATACAAACAACAACGTAGAGCCCATGGACTTTAACATAATGGCAACCCTAGAATAATATGACGAAGAAGACCATGGGCAGGGTACTGAAAATGTAACTCTGAGAGAACCAGAAACAGAATGTAAACAGAAAGATAGCCAACTCTCTGAACTCCACACATGTCATGAAGAACAAAACAACCCGCAGCCTAGTACAGACCCTGTAATGCAACACAACGGCGAACCCAGCTGTAGGGAAGGAAATAATGACGAAATGGAAAATGAACCCCTGTGGGAAATGAATTTCGATGGATCCTGTACTAGGAAAGCTGCTGGAGCGGGGGTGTGGGTACGTAACGTAGAGAGTGATTTTGTGGAGAGCCACGCTATAAATCTGCACTTCAAGTGCACAAACAATATTGCAGAATATGAGGCTCTCATCCTGGGTCTGAATCTATTGAAAAAATTGGGAGCCCATAGGATAGTTGTGAGAGGAGACTCATAGTTAGTTATCAAACAAGTGAATGGTGAATATACAGTGAAACATATGTGACTTAGAGCGTACAGGAATTATGCAGTGGATTTATTGAACACGTTCGTGGAATATGATTTGGTGTTTGTTCCCAGGAGTCAAAACACTATTGCTAACGGATTAGCTTGCCTAGCTAGTTCATATCCTAAGACTCCCCTTGACCAACAAATTATCATTCAGACCAAGTTCAGACCTACAGTGCCAGACAACGAAAAATATTGGCAGGTCTTCGAAGGAGACAAACAGATTGAGGACTTCCTGATAGGCAGGAATGAGTTTGAATTTTCCAGTTCAGACTCTATAGACGAAGATGGCTACCTTGGTGAGGAATCCTCTGACGAAGAACCCCCACCTTGTAACGTAGAAATAAACACCTTTTCTGAGGGAATTGGAAATCTGACTGAAAAATGTGGAAACACGGAAAATGAGGAAATGGAGGTGTTGCAGGCCAAAGATAAGAACATACCCAGAGGCCTGGCAGCCCTAGAGGACCTTTTTGACTTTGATGACGTAGAAAAAAAGCCCACTATAGAACATGCAGACTCAGACATAGAAGAATGCAACATAGGCATTGAAGATAAGCCCAAAATGATTAAACTGGCTAAGTCTATACCTACAGACATGAAGAAAAAATACATTGACCTGTTTAAGGAATTCATTGATGTGTTTGCATGGAGCTATGAAGACTTAAAGGCCTATGAAACCAACATCATACAACACAAGATACCCCTGAAGGAAAATCAGAAGCCTTTCAGACAAAACTCCGTAGGATCAATTTGAAACAATTTCCTGCAGTAGAGAAAGAGATAAAAAAGATGTATGATGCAGGCATAATAGTCCCTGTAAGGTTTTCTGATTGGGTGTCAAACTTAGTGGCTGTGAGAAAGAAAATAGGGGAGATCAGAGTATGCATAGACTTCAAAAACCTCAACAGAGCCTCCCTGAAAGACAACTACCCTTTGCCTAGAATGGAACATATCCTACAGAAGGTAGTGGGCTCTAAGAGAATCTCCCTGCTTGATGGTTTTTTAGGATACAATCAAGTTCTTGTACTCCCAGAAGATCAACTCAAAACAACTTTCACCACTCCATGGGGCACCTTCATGTATGTGAAAATGCCCTTTGGACTGATGAATGCTAGAGCTACCTTCCAGAGAGTGATGGATATAGCTTTATCAGATGAGATAGGACACTTCATAGTTATCTACTTGGATGACTTGACTGTCTTTTCTAAAACTGAAGAAGAACACCTGAAACATCTGAGAAAAGTTTTTGAAAAATGTAGAAGGTACGGTCTGTCCTTAAATCCTAAGAAAATTGTGTTTGGGTTGCAAGAAGGCAAACTTCTTTGTCACATTATATCTGAGAAAGGGATTAGGATAGACCCACAGTGAGTTGAGGGAATACTTCAAATCACACACCCAAGAAACATCAAGGAGTTACAATCCTTCATTTGGAAAATCAATTTCCTTTGGAGACTCATTCCCAATCTTGCTAAGCATATCAGGAAAATGACTGACATGTTGAAGAAAGGTGCAGGAATTAAGTGGAATGTTGAAGCCAAGAAATCCTTTGAGTCAGTAAAGCTTGCACTCACTCAAGCCCCTGTCGTCATCAGCCCAGACTTCTCAAAGGATTTCCTGATCTTTTCATTCACCTCACAGCATACAGTGGCTACAGTTTTACTGCAGAGAAATTCAGAAGGAAATGAACAACCAATTGCCTTTTTTAGTAAGGCCTTAAGGGATGCACCCGTGAAGTACAACATTATGGAAAAGCAAGCCTATGCCCTGGTAAGGGCCTTAAAAGACTTTAGGGTGTATATTCTTCATTCTCACACCATTGCTTATGTGCCAAATATAGTGGTAAAAGACATCTTGTCCCAAGACCCTGATGGGAAAAGGGGCAAATGGATCGCTACAATCTTAGAGTATGACCTCGAGATAAAGCCCACCAAACTGATCAAAGGTCAAG
The DNA here is from genome assembly GCA_034641835.2 of Pinus albicaulis. Lineage (NCBI taxonomy): Eukaryota > Viridiplantae > Streptophyta > Pinopsida > Pinales > Pinaceae > Pinus > Pinus albicaulis. Next base: position 1,598,875,396 of record CM076580.1, read on the forward strand.
GCCTGGCCCAATTAATGGCTGAATCCAATTTGCAGGCCCTTGACATTAACATGGTAAATTCCTTAGATGAGCAGGAAGGATCGCCCCTCCCAACTGTTGAGGAGAAGTTTCAGAACTCTCCTTGGTATTCTGATATCCTTTATGTGCTCACCAATCTCAATGCCCCTCCAGAACTGTCCAAAACTAAGGCCAGATTCATAAAGTTGAAAGCTAGAAACTGCTGCATTTTGGATGAAAACCTATATTGGAAAAATCCAAATGGCCTATTGTTGAAATGTTTCTCCGAAACTGAAGTTGAAGGAATCAAACAAGAATTTCATGCCGGGGAGTGTGGAGGCCACTTGAGTTGGAAAGCCACTGCAAATAAAATACTCAGGGCTGGTTACTATTGGCCTACACTCTTCAATGATGTCCATAAAATGATTCTTACCTGCCACAAATTTCAGATCTTCGAAGGTAGAAGAAAACTCCGCCCCCTCCCTTTACAACCTATCACCGTAGAAGGTCCCTTCATGTAATGGGGCCTAGACTTCATTGGGGAAATTCACCCCTCTTCTTCTGGACAACACAGATGGATCCTAACTGCTACAGATTACTTCACCAAATGGATAGAAGCCATACCCACTAGGAACACCACTGATTCTGTCATCATTAGGTTCCTAGAAGACTTCATCCTGTCTCGGTTTGGCTTTCCAAGAAAAATAATCACTGAAAATGCTGCTACTTTTGGATCCGAGAGAATGGTGGATTTCTGTCACAGGTATGGAATAGCCCTCGGTCATTCAACTGCCTATTACCCTCAAGGCAATGGATTAGCTGAATCATCCAACAAAAGCCTAGTGAACATCATTAAGAAGCTGCTGGAAGAGAGCAGAAGGTCATGGCACAAAAATTTGGTGCATGCTTTGTGGGCGGACAAGATCACAATGAAAAAATCCATTGGCATGTCACCATTCCAGCTTGTCTATGGACCCAAAGCAGTTTTTCCTACCAGCCTAGGAGTGCCAGTGATTAAGCTTGTCCAAGAGATTCAGACAGAGGAAAATAGTATGGTGAGAAGAATCAATGAAACCATCCATTTGCAGCAAACAAGGGAGCAGGTTTATAGCATAGCTATCAGAGTTCAGGAAATCATAAAGAGACGGTTCGAAAAAAGATCCAAAGCTTCAGATTTCAAATTTGGGGACAAGGTTCTGAAATGAGATTCAAGGAGAGAGGACAAAGGTAAACATGGCAAGTTTGATAGTTTGTGGCAAGGTCCATATATTATCCAAGCCATTGTGGGTCCTAATGCATTTTTCTTACAAGAACTTGATGGTACAGAGCTGTTTGGGGGTCCTGTCAATGGTAGGATGCTCAAGCATTACTTCTACTAAATTTCAGTTTCCAGTTTCCATTCCATTGTACATACCATTGCAGTGTTTTCTTCTGATCTAAAAAAAAAAGAAAAAAAAGAAAAAAAAGAGGAGAGGTTCAGACATGCTCAAAACATGAACCTCCGAAAGGAAAAAGAGTGGCTCAAACATGATCAAAATCTGAGCCAAATGGGAGTAGAATAGCTGGTCCTAATATGCTCAAAACCTGGACCAGCAGTGAAAAGAGGAATTAGCTCTAACATGCCCAAAACCAGAGCTGAAAGGAAGAAAAATAAGTGACTCTAACAAGCTCAAAAATTGAGTCACGAAAGAAGAAGGATGCTGCAAGTTTCATATTTTAAGCCTTCACAGTTTTGTTTTCTGCAATATTCTATCCATGTGCAACTGTTTTTATGCCTTGGATGCACAGCAAGTTAGACAGTTTAATCCTGGCTTGGCTGTTTTGAATGCCCTGTCTTAGAATGTAGGATAAGAAGCCCGTTGGACAGTTTAATCCAAACAGGTAGTAGATTAGGTAGAGAAACATATGTGGCCAATAGTTCAATCTGGCCTCATGGAGAAATAAGGGTAGAGGTAGAATAGATTTGTTTTCTGTTTCAAAAATAAATGATGTAAAGGGTCTGCTACTTCAAATGCACCCAAGGGAAAATTGTTAGGACTGTAGTTTGGGTAGGTAGATTGGTTGGAAAAATGTTTCTGTTGATTTGTGTATCTAACATATTGTGGCAGCTGAAAAGGGAAGAAAGAAAGGGATGTGCTGAGTAGCAGGCAACTGGCCTACTCCAAATATCATTTTTCGTTTCTTGCCTCCTTCAAGAAGAAGCCATCCCCATGTGGAGCCACTATTATCCCCGCTATGAAAATTCTTGACAAGCAAGCTGGGGGGGCTGGATTGTTTTGGAGCGTTCAAGGAATGCCTTTTCCCCTGAAAACCCATCCTCCTTGAAGCCACTTTGTGTTGTGCCTAATATAAGTCCCCTTTGCTGATTTCCCATTTAAAGCCTCACTGGTTATATTACTACCCCTAAAGGACCAACATTTCCCCTCATGCTCCTGCAGAACACTACATTTTCACCTCCTTTCCCCTTTGAAAATTCCCCCTCTAATCCCCTAGATTCCCTAGAACCCCCTTTGTTAGCATGAATCTTTTGTCGAAGCGTACGAAAAAATACCACTTTAGCTACGCATAACTTATAGCCCTAACATCAAATGTGGCTGCTAACATCTTCAGATCTGCAGTTAGTTGATCAAGACAAGTGCTGAAAAAAACCAGATCTATGCATAGAAAGACATTAAGCAGTAAAAATCAAGAGTTTGCTCCATACATCCAATAGACAAGACAAGAACAATGTTTTTTGAAATAATTTTTGTATTAAGGGCACCTGGGAGGAAAACAAGAAGGTGTATCCAATTCTCCTCAATGGGATGGGTTCTTGGAAGTCCTCAACACTTCAGATCTAGAATCTCTCTCTCTTGTTGGTGTAGAAAACCTAGACAAAGATAGAACTCAAAGGGAGCTCACACAGCAAATAATGTAGAATGTGACCAAGTGTATAGATCCAGAGTGATCTAATAGGCAACAAAAGGTCAAGAATGGTAGTAAAAACCCTCCTATTTATAACAAAATATTGGGTCATTCTAGATCTTGGTGCATGATTAAAATAACATTAACCAAATCTAGATCCACCTTTTATGGAATATTTTATTATATTTGTTGGAGGGAAAATGTATTTGACTTGGGTCAAATCCCTTTATTTGTAAGTAATAAATAAATAAATGATTTATTTATCATTTTAAGGAAGTGGTTGGATGATAATCAAATAAATAATGATTTATTTAATTATTTATGGGTGATTTCGTCATATTTAACAAGGAATATTATTTAAATAAGGTTTAAATAATTATTCCTAGAAAATAATAAGATAAATAAAGATTTATCTAATTAATTTATTTGTTTTGGGTTAAACATGACCAATAAAATCAAACAAATATAGGTTTGTTTAATATTTCCTTTTGGGGTTTCCTGTTTAGACCATAAACAACCTAATAAATGTGTTTTATTAAGTTATTTTACATAGTGAAGGCAATTTTACTTAGGGTAAAATTGGTCTTACATGGTGTACTTGGGTCCATCTAATGATAGTGGGTTATATGACCAAAAAATGGTGTAACAGATTGCCCCCCAGCATGCGAGTGTTAGGAGCAAATCGTATGACCGAAGTACATTGTAAGAATTCAATCACCAGACATCAAAAGGGAAGTTAGAGAGAGAAATGTAAGGTAGACTAATGTGCTGAAGAACTAGAACTTGAAGAGACGAGACTTACAGGTGCAACAAGTCTCTTTTTATGAGAGGGTACCTGTGCTAAAGGCGGCGGGGGAGGCATACCTATGCCCGCCGAGACAAAGTACAAAAGAATAGTGTGTCCAGTAAACAAGGGACCGAACCATAAAGTACAGCCGGCACAAACATGAGACAGATAGAAATACAATGAGGGATCCCATATACATGCTGTGCCTGGGATAACAGTCAGGACTTATACAATAATATTTGAGTACATGAGATACAAATACAACCCAAATTCTCCCTACAAGTGGGGAAGGGCTCACAAAATCTGACTAATACATGCAAATCAAAGAGGCGCTGCAAGCGGCTAAGGCTGACATCATCAAATATATGGAGCTGCATCGAAGGCTGCAATGAAGAGGTCATCCGGGCATGTGGGGGGCTACCTGTAGGGCCACCCCCTCATGAGGGTTGAGACATCTCACACACACCCGGGCATCACCAAGAGCTGTTGCTGCATCATTGGACCATCAAGCATACGAATCTCGATCATGCTGAAAGGAGCTGAAGTAGAGAAACAATAAAGTCAAAGGGAAATGAGAGATCCCTTTGCCTGGTTCGAGGCACCGAACAAGAGTGGAAGCTGGAACCAAGGTACACCGCTCTCTAGACCTGTCCTCTGGAATGAAGGAGCTGATGTCGACAGAAGGAGGTCCGTCGTAGGTGAGGCAATGAGAGAGCCTCAACTAAGGCACGAGAGAAAATAGTAGAGCGACTGACAGACGAATACCAATGATGATGACGGAATGGAGGGGACTGAGTAGAAAATGGATGACTTCCCTTGCTAGAGCATAAAGGACATGAATGACATGGCAGCAACTGACACAGTATCATGAGGGATAGGGGACAGTGGGATTGACGGCCATAATGTGTGACACAAGAGAGAGACTAAGCAATGAAGGATGGAGGACTATAGCGGGGTATAAAGGGACTTGGGATATACTCCATGAATGCGATGATGAATCAACTTGGATGCTCTAAACAAGGGCGACTCGATGGTGCTACCACACAGAAAAGGTCCCATGGGGGACCATAAAAACATGAGTACAAGATGATATCTCATGACGAAAATTGACACGAACAAAGACAAGTATGGATCAAAGTGGTGCCCCAAGTACAAGTGTTGTAAGTGAGGAAATTCGATTTTGAGGAGGGTTATGGTTGAGGGGCATAGGTGCCCCCAAGCATGGTGTGGTCATGCCAAAATGTATTTAGAAAAAGGGGAATCGAAACACATTTTAATGATGTGGTGTGCCATTTGTTTTCGTTATGGTTATGCAGTTTAAGAAAGGAAATGGAGGATTACCAATCTCTTTTAGTACTGCATATATGAAGCAAATGGACTTTAAGTTTTCTGGGTGGCATACCTGGTGTCACTATCCCAAAGAGAGGATCTGTAGATAATGAACTGATGCTCTCCTAGAAAACCCATAGGTTGGTAAACAACAATGTCTAAGAGATTAGGTTGTTGATGGAAGATGAGGGAGCGATAAGGGGTATCATCCCTAGAGTGATTTGAAGTGATATGGGACTCTAGAGGTTCTTCGAAAGGTGGAAGAATAATGGTACTAAAGTTGGCATGACCAGATACACTAGGAGAGTTGTGGAGAATTATGGAGAATTAATTCTCTTGGTCTCTCAAATGTGGGTGCCCCCTTACCCAAACATTGGGTTTCAATGTAATGGCCACAAGGTGTATGTGGTGTGAACGCATGGGTTCGATGTAAGGGGGAATAGATAAAGTTAGGGGTGGGGATTTCTTCCATAATGTCGTCATCGTGATAGAAGATGGGGTGATTGGTGGAAGAAAGACCACTTGACGCGGCGAAGCTACCTAACTCATCATCATGAGAAGAGATGTTCACATGCACATCGTCACAAGGGGTGACAGAAGAGTAAGTAGATAAAGGATCTACCGAGGTTGAGCCCAAGGTGATCGCTGAAGGAAGGTGAAGCGAAACAACAGGGGAGGGTTAAGAGGGAATGTTCCCCGAGGGTCTCATGGATGATGATAGGTAGAAAATGCTGGACGAAGGCTCCGTCATCTCGACATCAGGAGGGGGGATGTCAATGGGAGCAATCATGTCTGCTAGTTTTTCCAAAGAAAAATGCACAAATATGGGAGAGGTGGACTCATTGCGCTTGGCCTCGAATTGGCGGACCGTGGCTAGAGAGGTGTGGAAGTCCGCGAGGCGGGGACAAAGGTGGGTGTAATGGCCATGGAGGTCACACAAAGCACAGGGGTGGTTGGTGTGAATAGTCTAGGGGTTCGTGGCCACGGTCGCGAAAGGAACAGAGGCTTCCGGGACCGGGGACTCAGGGAACGCGACATTAACCATGGGCTTGAGATGAAGCAATTCAGGACAGGTATGGGTGGCGTGACCGACAATATCACACAAAGCACACTGGATGGTATGCTTTGGAGGCCGAGGAGGGGCAGGGTTTGTCGGGGCAGCCTTGTCCTTTGATGCCCCCTTGCGAGCTTTGCCCTTCTTACCCGAAGCGGTCGCAACAGGATGTGGTTCCTGTTGAGGTGATTGAGGCACTATTGCGGCGGGAGAAGTCCTGGGGACCGGTTGAACCGGGGTCAAAGTAAGATAAGGTTTGGGTTGACCAAGCAAGGTTGGGGCTGGAGGATCAAGGTACCAGACAGGAATCCCAAGGGTCAGGTTAGGAAGAGAGAGGGTGGCCATGACAGGTACTGTGTACACTCCTGGTGGGGGAGCTAGGAACGGTATCTGACCAGAGGGGTAATGGCCAGGTGGGACGGCTCCTAAAGGGCTAAGCCTTGGAGGAACCATTCCAGGAGGGTAAAGAGGCTCATGAATACCAGCTACAGGTGAAGGGCTAGGAGCAGGTTGCGGAGAGTGCGGTTGCTGACTAGCCGAAGAAGGTTGCTTGAGAGTAGCCCGAGATGATTGCATCATGCAAACATTCGATGAGCTGGGGTCGGAGACAGGAGGAGGAGGAAGACCAGGGAAGGTTCCAAGCAAAGAGGAGTCTTTGTAGACACCGGGAGAGACACTGGTCAAAGAATCGATGGTTTGCTTATTGGCTACAGAAGAGATGGTCGTCTCAGGGGAGGTCTGAGATTTTGGCTCATGATACGTCAACTGGTCAATGGTAACTATCTTTCCATTGTGAGGAAAAGACATCTTGCGAAAAACCGCGGATGGGACAGCAGACATGGCATAGGTGTAGCTTCACCCCAAGAGAATGTTGTAATCGAGAGGGGTTTCGATGACTTCTACGTCAACGCAAACAGTCTTGCCCGCAAGAGTGATAGGACAATTACGAAAGAGGCCAATGGGATGGGAGGTGTGGCCATCCCATGCTTGAAGGGTGATCATGGAAGGGGCCAACTCAGGAGATCCAAGTTGCTTCCAAACCGAAGCAGACATCCCACAGGTGGATGCCCCCTCATCAATTATACACCGAGAAACGTTGGCATTCCGGATTTTGACTGGGATTTGGAAGGCAACAGAAGCAGGAAGAGGAGGATGTTCTGATTGATGGGCGTCGAAAAAAATCATTTGGTCATCAGCAGGATCTACAGCACCCACGGCAAATAACAGAGCCTTCTTCTGGGAAGGGCACAACTGGAGGAGTTCCAATGTGGAAATGGCAGCAGGAGATTGTGCCAAATCATCTACTATGTTATACGAATGAGCAGCTCGACCAGAAGCAGCATTTCGACGTAATGGTCCCTTAGGAATATTGGTATGAACCTCAACTTTGGGTTGAGGGATATGTAAGGGGCCATTGGATGTCAAAAGAGGCTCTGTAGAACCTGAAGAAGGGGACTCGGGGGCAGACTGAGCGAGAGGCTTGGGGTACTGGCGAGACCGAGTTTGAAGGTGAAGGTCGACGGTTGGGGATGGATCAGAGTTCATCATGAGGATCTGGTAATCGGAGGAACCAGAATGGGAAGGTTGAGTGGCGACCTATCCATCAAGTGGTTGGGCAGCCACGAATCCTTGCTGAGGGAAAGGATCAGTAAACACAGCTGGTTGAGTAGTGGCCACATTAGGGGGAGCATGAGGGGAGGCATGTTGTCCTTGCAATGTGGCTTGAGACTCCCACATCTGCCGATCTATGGTAAGAGGGGACAATCATGGGTGTAATGACCATAAACACCGCAACACGAACAAGGCTTATTTGTGCGAAGAGGCCTGTCCGGCTTGGGCTGAGTGCCCTGTTGCTGGTTAGCAGTGTTAGGGTCAATACCTTGAGGATTGGGTCCATGAGTACCAGGTGCAGATTGGTTTGGATTGCCTCTCTGCCTTCTTTGAGAAGAAGGGGGATTATTCACGCCCTGCTGTGCAAATACTTGCCCTGGAGGGGGCTGTAGGTGCTGTTGTGGGGTTGGAGGAGGCAAGGGAGGTGGAAGCGCATATGAAGGAGGAGCTGGCGCACCAGGCTGCAGATAAGGGTAATGGTTAGGTTGGGCAACATTGACGTAAGTAGGAGGTTGGGAAAAAGGATGAGGCATGCCGTATCCTGGATACATGCTACCTGGAGGGGGAAAAGTGCTAGAGGTGCTGGCCCCTCCTTGAGGGAGACCATAGCCCATAGGAGGTTGAGCATACAGATGAGAAAGGGCTCCAACGATACCGTCGGCGGAATGAGATGCCCCCGGGGTGTTAGCGCCTCAGGGCCTGGGGAGGTCAGGAAGGACAATATAAACATAACGAGATTGAGCATAGATCAGGTCATATTTCAAGGCTATTTGGAGGGCGGCTTCTTTGGTTTGAGGGAAATGGGAGGTGACATCTTTGCCGATAGGAGCTAAGAGAGTGCGAAGGAACCAGTCCATATAAACCTGATCTTCGAAGGGGGGGGCTCGACATAAGCTCCGTCTTCTTTGCCATTCCTGGACATGGGTAGAAAGGTGGGTCGAAGAGGTTTGCTTGAAGGAAGTCAAGAGCTCCGTACCAGTATCGTATCAGAGAGGAAGCTAGAAATAAGATAAAAAGGCTTGGGCAATGGTCACAAATGTGGTATGGGAAGAGGTGGCTTGGTCAACATACCATTTAGAAGCTTCGCCGGTAAGCGTGCATTGGAACAACCGAAGACAAATGGAATCGTCGGTAATGGAATTGGAGGAACACCACATGTGGAAAGATCGGACATGGTTGGTTGGATCTTCTCCTAAGGCCTTCGAACTTAGGGATGTCAGAGGGGAGCTTGGTTGGCATAGCAGGCCAACCAACATCATGGCGGATAGGGTCATTGATCAACTAATTGAAATTGGGGAGGCTGAGTCTTGTGATGTACGGTAGCAAGGGTGCGGCCGAGGTAGTTCCTGTGGCGGTTCCGCTAGTAGTAGTTCTGGCATTAGGGCCAGGATTACCACTAGCATTAGGCCCTAGACCAGACATAGTGAAGGTGACAGGGGGAGAACCAGAAGGAAAAGGAGAACCCAATGAATCAGAATAGGAGTTGGAATGTGGACTCGGAGGAGGACTGGCTCGATGATGGCGGGACGGAGCAGGTCGACCGACCGGAAACTGAGGGTGAAGCCCAAGAAGTCTCCGGGAGGCGCGCCTTGGGGGAAAAATGATGACAGCACAAACACGGCATGAGGGGAAGAAGAACGACTGACAACGGCAGGGAGGTGCAGAATTAGGTGATTACAATGTCGAAACAAGGGAAAAAAGGTGCAGTGTCAATTGATTTTAAAGTCTTTGCCTGGCAGTGTAAACCAAGCTCTTCTTTGCTTAGGGTGAGTGTGTGGCGTGCATTAATTTTAATTTTTAAACCCTTTTCGTTTTGAGAGAAAGAGAAAAAGTGTGCTGCGTAACTGAAAACAATGCTGCAAAAACAGTATATAATGTTGAAATAACAGAAAATTAACAGCTACTAGTGCATCGATTCAACCCAAAAAGGCGGGTCTCTCAAAACTAATCGAAAAGAGGGAAAAAATCTAGTCAAAACACACTAAAAAGATGCCAATAGATCTAGGGTCGAAAGGGACAGGGATCTAAAGGAGAAAGCTGCTGAAAAGAGGTGCAGATCACAGCCAAGAGGCAGAGGCAAGGTGGCTGGAAAAAACGAGGAAATCAGAAAAAAGCAGAAAGGACAGGGAGGAGGTCCTAAAGGGAGGTCCAAACAAAACTACAAGAGTTGGTTTGAAAGGAAGAAGAGCTGATTTAAAGGGATCTGAGAATGAGGGATCAGATCTGAAAAAGGGAGGGTTGAAACTCTGAAAAATCAGACACCTGAAACAGCTAAAAGTCTTCCACCAAAAGTGGAGGGTACTGAAGCCCTAGGGGGCTAGGTTCCCACTTAGATGAGCAAAGCAGATCAGAAACAGGTCCAAAAGGGTGGAGACAGAGGCTGGAAAACCCTGATAGAAGCTTCAGCAAAACCCAGAAAAATTGCAGAAAAAAGGCAAAAAAAAGCACAGGTCGCAGGTTCTGACCTGTTTTCCTGTTCAGGTCGCAGAAAAGGGACTAAAAAGTGCGACCAGGAGTCCAGGTCATAGTTTTTGGGCTGAAAAGTGCGACCTCCAACTCCGGTTGTCCCGGCAGCAGATTTGTGGAAAAGTTGTCGTCTCAGTTGCGACTGATGTCTGTCACATGCGCAATAGGGCCAGAAACACGCGAAAGTTAGAAATTTTAATGTTTTAGGGTTTTATAGGTGAAAAACAACATGAAAATAGGAAAAACAAAAAGCTAAAAAGAAACCCTAGGGTCTGAAGTAGCTAGATATGCAGGAATATGAAAAACGATGGCGGTCGTAATTGAAAACCCGTGTGGAGTCGCCAATTGTTAGTATGAATATTTTGTCGAAGCGTACGAAAAAATACCACTTTAGCTATGCATAACTTATAGCCATAACATCAAATGTGGCTGCTAACATCTTTAGATCTGCAGTTAGTTGATCAAGACAAGTGCTGCAAAAAACCAGATCTATGCATAGAAAGACATTAAGCAGTAAAAATCAAGAGTTTACTCCATACATCCAATAGACAAGACAAGAACAATGTTTTTTGAAAGAATTTTTGTATTAAGGGCACCTGGGAGGAAAACAAGAAGGTGTATCCAATTCTCCTCAATGGGATGGGTTCTTGGAAGTCCTCAGCACTTCAAATCTAGAATCTCTCTCTCTTGTTGGTGTAGAAAACCTAGACAAAGATAGAACTCAAAGGGAGCTCACACAGCAAATAATGTAGAAAAATGTGACCAAGTGTATAGATCCAGAGTGATCTAATAGGCAACAAAAGGTGAAGAATGGTAGGAAAAATCCTCCTATTTATAACAAAATATTGGGTCATTCTAGATCTTGGTGCATGATTAAAATAACATTAACCAAATCTAGATCCACCTTTTATGGAATATTTTATTATATTTGTTGGAGGGAAAATGTATTTGACTTGGGTCAAATCCCTTTATTTGTAAGTAATAAATAAATAAATGATTTATTTATCATTTTAAGGAAGTGGTTGGGTGATAATCAAATAAATAATGATTTATTTAATTATTTATGGGTGATTTCGTCATATTTAACAAGGAATATTATTTAAATAAGGTTTAAATAATTATTCCTAGAAAATAATAAGATAAATAAAAATTTATCTAATTAATTTCTTTGTTTTGGGTTAAACATGACTAGGAAAATCAAACAAATATAGGTTTGTTTAATATTTCCTTTTGGGGTTTCCTGTTTAGACCATAAACAACCTAATAAATGTGTTTTATTAAGTTATTTTACATAGTGAAGGAAATTTTACTTAGGGAAAAATTGGTCTTACATGGTGTACTTGGGTCCATCTAATGATAGTGGGTTAGATGACCAAAAAATGGTGTAACACCCTTCAAACCCTACCCTTATCCTTCAATCACCTTATTTTTTCCCTCTTTTCCTCTATCGTTGCCATCATTCGACCTAAAATGCATTAAAAATGGGTAAAAAATCATATATTTCATAAATTGGGCCCTAGCCCCCTTTAGCCATAGCCCGCGCCCCGTCCCTCCATGTAACCCTGCACTGGAACCACCCGCCAGCTCCAAAGGTGCTTATTACATAGGTTCATCGAGCGCGACGGCAGTCGTTGAACTTGGTTGATCGGACGGTGAATGTTAACGTCGATGCCCCCTTTGTTTCCCCGTTCATTTTTCATCCTGTGCCATCGCCGTCCGTTTAAAATGATAATCCAACGGTCCAGGATGTACCTGCTTCTGTGGGCCCCGCTGCGCAATAGCGTAAAAATTCCTGGTTTATTTCGCACCGCTTAGACGTGGTAGGTGGTTTTCCCCGAGCACCCAACGATTCCATTCAGCGCTCGCCACCTATCCCCTGTACGACGGAAAAACCACTTTCTCCCCACGCATTATCTTTCGGTCCAGGGCGCGTAGCGAAATCCACTATAGCCGTCAGATCTCGGGAGCTTCATCCTACGGTCGTCAATCAATAAAGCTGCGCACGGGTTAAACCATCTCCACCGCACCCCTAGCCTGCCGTCTGTCGCCCTCCGCTGTTGATCTCCACCATGATCAACGGTCCAGATTTGTCCCTCCGCCGTTGACTATTCCACTATCCCCGGTCTCGCCACGTCATCTCCACATGTACCCACCGTACAATCTTCCCGTCCATTCATATTTATTTATCCAAAAGGGCCATTTTCAATGTTTTTCATTGAAATTTCATTTTATTCGCCTGCGACTGCATTCCGCCACCTTTCTCCATGCCATGAATGTTCCCACTGTGTTCCTGCACAATTCCGATGTCTGTCCATCCTGCTTGGCGGTTCCCATCGTCTCCATCGTGTCCACCACCCCCATGTATGTCTTCTCAACCAGTTTGCCTGTTTTTCAGGGTTTTCAAAAGCGAATGACCACCATAATGCACACCTTTGCTACAAGGATAGAGAAATCAAAGAAGATCATTTACAGAGTCAGAATTGATGAAAATGACCCGAGAAGGTGAAGACGGGACATTCATTAAAAGAGAAGGGTTTAAATTTTGTGGAAAACCTTCCGGCGCCATTAAAGCTCGAAATTCATGGACAAAGGTAGAGATGGAGTGGCAAAGTGTTTCAGTACAAAACAAGAAGATTAAGGCACGTCAAAGGAAACCTTGAGCCTTAAATCTTTAGTTTAAATAAGCAAAGCACCGGTTTGAAGACCCTGAGGATCGATCAAAGGATCCTGAGTACAAGTAAAAGGTAATATCAGGGTTTATGCATTAGAAGGATGTTTTTCTTCATCAAGTACAGGGCGCCCATACAGCTTTTACTATGCACCGTGTCCCTGAAGGAAGTTCCACCCTAACAGAAGTTCAGAGCAATTAGAACATTTATGTAGCAGACTTCTCAGCAGTCCATTTTCCTTTTTTATTTACCACAAGTACAGAATCGCATCCCAAAGATGTTAAAATCATATCCAAAATAATATCACTCTTTCATCGAGGGATGACAGAGATTAAATGCTCAGTGTTCAAACAGAATGGGCTTCGGCCCTCTTTTGTTTCAAGGGGTTAATACAACATTCAGTTTTTCACCTACCCCTTCTGTTCCCCTTCAGCTATAAATCTCAGAAAAACATTGTAATGGTTGTTGTTGGTTGTTGACGAGATATCAGAGAAATGTAAGCATTTTCCTCTTGAAACAAGTTCTTTGTGTAATATTGTAAGATAGGCTTAGAGTTTATGTATTCAGACTGAGTGTTCAAGCTGTGGGCAATGATGTACCTGATTGGTGTTGTTTTTAATATGACAAGCACATTTCTTTGGATTCTGATCTAAGGAAGCTGGTGATGTTTTTCTATCTTTGTGTGTATTTCCATTCCATTTAATTTCATCTGGCTCGCATCAGAAATTTGGCATAATATTTACCCTTGATAGGTACCTTATGTTGTTGCTCTCCCAACCTTTATGTTTTCTGCTATATGTGTATCTGAATATTGGTTTCAATTGATTTAACCAGTGTAGTGGATGTTGTTGCTTGCTCTCTGATGTATGAATTAATGAAACCTATGTTTAGATGTTCTTGCTAGGATTTAGTTGGATGAGTTGAGAACACTGGGAGGTCTAGAACCCCTCCTCTGCCTCACTAGGATCTTTCCATCCCAATTAAGCCTTGCCAAGATCCCTTGTATTGCCTCTGATTTTTGTCCAAGTAGGTCTGGAGTTAAATGAACTCTGGCCTGATCTATAGACAGAATTGGATGGTTCTCCTTCATTCATTTTCAGCCCTTAATTTTCAATTTCATCAATCATCCTCTAAGATCCAAATGCTCTAGATGACTAGCCCTCTGAAAGCTTGCACATTGATTACAAATAAATCCTTTCTTGACTCCATTGCCTAATGGCCTAGATATTCTCTGAGTTATCTACCTCAGCCTAAATGTCCTTTTTTCTCTTCCTTTTCTTATAGTGGACCTTTCTTTCCTGATTCCCAACAACCAAACACAAACAATCAAACAAACAACCCTGAGCCTATAACTAGCCTAAAATCATAACTTAGAGCTTCAAAGATATACACTTTGACTCATATAGAGAGATCCCTCTCTAGACCTAGGAGGGCTAAATCCTAAGGTTTGAAAGTGGTTCTATGTTGTCTCATCTTTTGGTCTTGTCAACCTGGCCAAAACATGGGAACCCCAACAATATGTACAAATACTTGCAAGAGAGGTCTTGGTGGAATTCTTATGAAGGAAGGACAAGTGGTATGTTATGAGTCATAGAAATTAAATGACCATGAGGAGAACTATCTGACACATGATCTTGTGTTGGTAGTGAGCATTCATCCATTGAATATGTGGAGGCACTATCTTCCAGGCAGACAATTTGTATTGATGAGTGATCATAGTGGATTGTAGTATCTATTTGACCAATTGAATCGGAATTCCAGGAAAGCTAGATGTTTTTCCACGATCAGTGACTTCGACTTTGAGATCAGGTATATTAAAGGTAAAGAGAACAGGGTTGTAGATGCTCTTAGAAATTCTCTGAGGAAAAAATGCTTCTTAACGATTCTCAGATAAGTATGAGACCCCTATGCTCAGATATATTGTTTAAACCTATATATTACATATTTGTGACATGTTTGAAGAAATTTTCGTCATGGCTAATAGGGGTCTAGTAAATTCCTTGTTCAAGTGTTTATTTTTACATTATTATTCCACTTTTATCTTTTAGTTCTGAAAGTGTCATGAATTTCTAGGCAGTGACCTGGGCTCTGGTCCTGAAAAAGTGGCATAAAATCAGGGTCGCAAGCTCAAAACTATAGGGAAAAGTACCAATTCACATGCATACCCATGCTATGCATGCAAATGGAGGGTCTCGGTCACACTCTTTCCAATGTCAAGGGAGTGAATGGGGGATTGATGCATGACAAGGTTAGGTTGGATCAGGGGCTAGCCTCCTGGAAGGCTTGGATGACTCCTTGATATCCTGTAGCATGTGCAAAAGGTTTGTGTGATGTGTTCTGCCAGTTCCACTTCCTTAACTGCCACATAGGGAGTTGGATCATATTATAGTGACTCTTCATCACATGTTTACCCTGGTTGGCCAGTTACTTCAGTAGATGTGGGAGGAGGTTGTTACAAATACCTTAATAGAACCTCAAAATATTTGTCATTTTCTTTTAATATATATCCATTAATTCATGATATCCACTAGTTTTTCTTTTTAGTATCCTATTTTT
This sequence comes from Pinus albicaulis, assembly GCA_034641835.2. Classification (NCBI taxonomy): domain Eukaryota; kingdom Viridiplantae; phylum Streptophyta; class Pinopsida; order Pinales; family Pinaceae; genus Pinus; species Pinus albicaulis. The sequence goes on from CM076580.1 coordinate 1,598,890,769, forward strand.
ATTTATTTTACATATATAGTTATATGAACGATAATCACAAAAAAAACTAGAAACAACATTGTTTCCCCCAAAATTTCTCTTACCCTATATACATTTTTTATATCTAGATGAAGGAAGCACATAAATTAGCACTCCCGGAATTTTAGATAGTTAAATAGTAGGAAGAATTTAATCCTCACCCTAAAAAAATTTCATTAGTAGAATCTAAGGTTGAGGTTATGTTTCAACTATCATGATCCACTAGTTGAACCTACTAAATTTATCCCTGTGATTGGCCCCTCTCTTTCTTGACTAGAGGTGCATCTAATACTAACTTAGAAACAATATATAGTTCTATTTACTACATTGGTAACTAATCCTAATAACCAGTAACATTTGTTGAAAATCAACAATAAAATGTGTGTCTAATTTATTTTTCCCTTAAATAAATTAGACAATAAATTGTAATCTTATCTCATAACAATTTGTAGTAGTTAACTAAGTCAAAAAGGTTGGGTTAGCTCAAGAATTTCGAGTTCAGGGTCAAAGGTGAGGCATGTAGAGTGATTCTATTATTTTTGGGGTCCAGTTGCAATTAATGCACTAGGGTGGTGTGAGTGTAATAAGTTAATTCAAATTAATTGAGTTAAAAATCATTTTAACTAGTTCTAACTGAGTGATGATCTAGTGAGAGGTAAAGTGAATTAAATTATATTTAATTCACAAGTAGTGATCTATCAGATAACTGATGATTTTCTATTATTAGCTAAGTGCATTTAAATTCTAATGAAGACAAAGTTGAGACAAAGGTTAAAAGGAAGATAAGTATCAGTTGTATTATTAGAAAATTCCCCAGGTGCAGTTATAAGGCCATAGGATTCCCATGAAGGATTGTGCAGTCAAGGAAATTTGGAATTCCTATTTAATAGGGATTTTTTTCCTAGGAATTATGTGAGCAAGGAAAGCTAAAGGAAGGCAGGAAATTGGCTATGTGTTTGTCTAATTTTTCCTAGATCAGTGTGAGACGATTGGTAGAGTGCAGTAGATTCTTGTGAGCAAGAATGAATTGTATTGTTTCATGATTCCTTGGATTATTATAAAATAGAGATAGAGGGGTTTTGAGCATTTTTTTTCCCCGGGAAAATATTTTTTGTGTGATTGATTTACTTCTTTCTCTTACTTTCATGTGATTGAGTGATCGTGTTTTATATTCTATAAATATTGTAGAAGGATTCAATCTCTTGTTTTAGTACATTACATGATCGGATTGAATCCATTGGTATAATTCATACATGGTATGAGAGCGCCAAGAATCACAATAGAAGAGAAGAAATTGAGTTTGTGTTGAACAATATTCAAATTTGCAGATACATTCTTTGGACCTAGCAGCTGACCAGGATGTCTTTCACTGTCTTGAGACTCAAATATGCAATCAAGGGAAATTCGAACTATATTTCATGGAAGGACAGGATGGAGGCATTATTGGAGGATAACGAGATGAAGGAGTTCATTGACATTGATATTCCTAAACCCAATCAGGAAGAGGTTGTGCAGCATGAAGCATGGAGGAAGAATGTTGTAAAGGCGAGGAGGATCTTATTAGAGGGAATTTGAGATCATATTGTCTTGATTCTCCATGGCAAGGTAGCTCCATATGCTATATGGAAGGCCTTGACAGATCTGTTTGAAAGTAGCAGTGGCCGCAGGAAATTGGCTCTCAAGAACAAGCTCAGGAAAATCAAAATCGAGAAGGGCGACACAATCTAGAAATACTTGACCATGTTCACTCAATGTTGAGATGAGCTTGTAAGTTTTGGGATTGTTGTAGCTAATGATGAATTGGTGAGCCTAAAAATTATAGGCCTTCCTAAGAGTTGGAATAATTACCAGGACTCTGTGAATGGGAGGGAACAGATACCAAAGTGGGAGTGACTATGGTCATATTCGGTAGAAGAAAAGTTTCTGTCGAACACTAGGGATGGATCCTCATACAATATTGACGATGAGGAAGATTGTGCCTTAGTTGGTAAGGAAAAGAAGGAGAAAGGGAAGAAGTTCCATTCCAAATCTAAGACTAACAAATAAGGTAAGAAGCGAGACATGTCAAAGGTTAAATGTTTCGACTATCATGATCATGGAAACTATGCCACAAATTCTCCAAAAAATAAGAAGAACAACAAGAAGGCTCTCGAATCTACAACGGGTGAATCTTTGGCCTCACAGTTTGAGTTGGAATTCTCTCTCATTGCATGCATCATATTAGCTGTGATGGGATATATATGGTACTTGGATAGTGGAGCATCTTTCCACATGACTGGAAATAAATAACTCTTTAGTAGCTTGGAGGAGAAGGATCTTCAGATGCACATCAAGATGGGTGATGACGGGAGGTATAGCGCTAATGATATTGGTAAAGTTACTTTCTAGAGAGAGTCAGGTAAAAATTTCGTATTAAAATATGTCATTCATGTGCTAATTTGAAAAATAATTTAGTTTTATTTTCTATGTTGGAGGATCTTGGATATGATTTTGTTTTCAGTGAAGGAAAGGTGTTCCTTCATCACAAAGCCACATGATAGGTAAAGGAGATTGGGTTCATGTGAAGAACCTCTAAAAAATTGATGTCGACGGCTGCGAAACATGAAGAATTAAATTAGATGAGGTGGTGAGCTAGGATACCAATGAGTTATGGCACATGAGGTTTGGTCATCTAAACCGCAGTGCCTTGAGGACCACGTAGCAGATTTCTATAGGTATTCCAAAGGGTACAATTGTGTAGATATAAAAATTCAAGGGATGTACTATGGGGAAGTATACAAAGGCCACCTTTCATGAGAAGGAGAACCGAGCAACGATAATCCTAGAGAGAATTCACTGAAATGCATCTGGACCATTCTCAACATCTTCCACAATAAAGCACATGTATTATGTGATTTTTGTTGATGAATTTTCTAGAAAGTGTTGGATCTTCTTCATGTAGAAGAAATATTAGACATTCTCTAAGTTTTGTGAGTTCAAAGCACTATTAGAGAAAGATGCAGGGAAGAAGGTGAAGGCTCTAAGGAGAGACAATGGTGGTGAGTATATCTCTAAAAAATTCAAGAATTTCTGCGTCAAAGAAGGAATTTAGAGAGAGTTGATTGCACCTCATAACCCACAATAGAATGGGGTTGTAGAAAGAAAGAAAAGAAAAATTGTGGGAGAAACAAGAGCTATGTTACATGATCAGGGCCTATTGTTGCATCCCATTGCATATATGGGTAGAGGCATGCAACACAACAGTATTTGTGTAGAACCGTATTCCTCATCGGATACTTGGCATGAGTGAACCAGAGGAGGATTTTTTAGGTAAGAAACAAGATGTTTCATATTTTAAAATTTTTGTCTCATCTGTCTATTTCCATGTGACCAAAGATGATAGGAAGAAGTTAGAACCAATAAAATAGGTTGGGATATTTCTGGGGTACATTGATACTCCCCAAAACTATCGTGTAATATTCCAAATTTTTAGTCTTCAAGCTAAATGGAATATTAGAGTTGCTTCATCACTAGGTAGGTGAATAAATGGGTAGGGAGGCCCATTAACCTCTTTAGAAGGATCAATAACACTCCTAATGTGGAAGGAGTAATAATAAGCAACTTATTTGAGCACTGTTGGGTGTGAACAAAGATGGGATCATGTTGATTCAGTCAACTTTGACCAAGTCAACAAAGTTGTCTAGATACATTGAACCACCTTGATGGACAACGCAGTTTTGGTGGAGGACAACTTGCAAGAGCTTGTTGGCACATGTGGATGGGACACAATGTGGAGAGGTTCACTTTTTATATATGAAGAGGATGGAGGCCTTTGTTAGGCATGATTTTTTATTTCGATCTTCTGACCTTGTCTGTTTATACTTGGCCTCCTCTTGATGTTTAGCAGGGTGGCAGTGCTGTTTAGCATCAGGTGTTCCTGATCGGGAATCCCACCTCTTCCCTTGAGAGGCCTCTTGGGAGAGCTTGTCCTATATTTCTCCACATCCAGGATTAAGGCCAAGCATCATTATTCATTCCTAACATTATTTTTGTAGCAGGATATTGCTGAGTTGTAGGGTGTTGCAGTGGAGGGTTCTCACACCACTTCCAGGTCTATTTTTCAGTAGAGGGTGCCTTCATTCTCTTGAGAAATAAGCTAGGAATATTTTTGGGCACATTTCATATCTTGGAAATAATCCAAAGTGTTTCTCATCTCCTACAATGCATTCCCTTGTAGGAACTGCGTCATTTTGCACAGAGTTGCTATAGCAGGGTTAAGACCCTTGTTTCTGAGCTAGTTTCCTAGGGAAAGGGCCAACCCTTCTCCCGGAAAGCTAGAGGAAGGGATTCTCATCCCTCTTTTGTATTATTCAGATATATTTCTGCAATTTTGCAGTAAGACTACATTTTCTTAGTTGAATAAATCAGATATGCTCTTCCTTGTACATGTGTCTCAAGAAACCCTTATCGGGTTAACTTTATAATACAATAAGGAGGCTAGATCTCTGTTTTCTTGGCATATTATTCCATGTAACTCTAGATCCATGTTATTTAATCATTATACTACATAAACCCTCATAAAATAATGTTGTACATGCTTCAGTCTTTTTCTGCATTACTCAAGTCATGGGATTTGGCCATTTTTAAGTTGTTAGGTAGCCGGGAGGTATGTTTAACATATCAAAATGGATTATTTCTAATGCCATTTTGTATGTGAGGGCCTAGCATCATATGCTAAGGGAACCAAGAATTATTTCACCCAGTAAAAATGCAGATCTTCAGAAATAACATTTTTAGGGTCTAATTTCTGCATTTTCCCCACTTGGGAATGTGTAGACATTCTTCTTTTGCTATTGTTTCACTCATTTGAAGGCTATGTGTTTTTGAACAAATCATATGAGTCTATTTTCTGGATCTCCAACTTTCAAATATCTTAATATATTCTATTTGTTGTAGAAAATCCCTGTTTTGGGATATTGCAGTGGTATCAAAGCTTCAATCTTGGCTCAGCCTGTGGAACTCAGCCATGAAGCTACCCAGAGTAGAAGAGATGAAAATAAATAATACTCCATTATTTGGAGGAAAAAGGGAAGATAGGCTTACAAAGGTTCTTCCAAAATCTATGCAATGCATCAATGAATATCTTAAGAAGATGAGAGGAGAGATGGAATCTCCCGAGGAGTTTGGATCTAGAGCCAGATCTAGATTTGTACATGATAGGTGTGAGCATGAAACTACACCCTATTATGCATAGTGAAATCAAATGCCCAAGTTTTCTATGAGAGAGATGAAAGAAGAGGAAATTCCGGAGAAGGGAACTCTTAGTAATTTTCTGCAAGAGTATGAGTCTCAAACTGAGAAGTTTAGAGATCATATTACTTTTAAAGAGTTTTGCAAGATCAAGGTGGAGAGGAGCCAGTTACATAAAATTGATATATTTTCTCTATCTACCTTTTATGGATCCCCAACTTGCTCAGCCAAAGCTTGGGTGGAGGAGTTGTGTACTTATTTGCAGCAGCACCCAGTTTCTGAAGAAGAAGCCATTAGAGTTGTAGCGTTGCACTTTGAAGGTAAGGCCTATGCTTGGTGGATGTTTGAGTCATTTTCATTGAAAAATTTTAATACTTCTTCTTTTGAAAAGTTCACTAAAATATTGGTAGAAATATTTGATACAAAACATGAGACAATCAAACCAATGAAACTTTTGCATAAGTTGGGAGGACCTGCAAACTCAAAACCACTTTAGAAACCTATTGGAGGAGGTCATATCTTGCATGATACCTTGCTAGAGGAAATATATTTGTTTCATAACCTTGGATAAGAGGGCATGAAGGGTCCTTTTGCAAATAAGGATCCTCTTATTGAGCAGTTACCTCCTATTCATATTGAAGATGAAAAGAAGGATGGGGGTTACAGCGGTGTCACATCTAGAGCATATCTAGTTCCTCATGCAGAGGAAGGAGGAGCACATGCTCCAATAGGAGGATTTCTTGTGTCATTGCAAGAATTTCCCCAGGATCTCACATATGGGAGGAAAAGTAAAATCAATGAGCAGCATGATTGTGAGATGATATTGATGGAAGGAGAAGTTAGGGAGGAAGGATATCATCACTTGATGAGGAGCACACACCCCTATCTATTTCAGAGAGCTAGTGCAAGGAGGAGGGAGTCTGGTTTGAGATGCGAGGGTAAGGGAAAGGTTGTGCAACCATATGAATCATCTTCTCTTGCCATCGATGTCTCACTACGTGGAGGCATTCCACCAGGAAGGCCACCAGACTTGGAGTTGGTAAGAGGAATCTTGCCATTTGGTTCACCACTCTTGGAATTTGGAGAGGTGAAGAGTTTTGAAGGAGACTTGGGCATGGGAAATGTCAAAGTAGTAGACAGCAACATGAAGAGAGTTTCACATGCCAGATCACCAGTGCTGTCTCTTGGGGGGATTGATCCATATTGGAGGTCTCAACTCTTGGTAGAGTACTCCAAGGATCTTGGTGCTTGCATGATTTTTGATGACCATAATGGAGATGACCGATATATGGTGGATGATATGGTCATATATTCTTATGGCAGAGTCATCTTGACTAGAGCTTCTAAGCTCAAGGAGAAGCTGCTACATGCAACACATGAGGACTTCTTTTCCATGCATTTTGATGCATATATTTCCTTGGCAGAGGAGTTCATTTGGGAGGGAATTCAGCATGGCATATTTAGCATATGGAGAGATGCATAGCTCAGATGGTGATAGAGAGGATGTCACAGCCACCTTCCTACTCATTGGGAGTGAGGGAGCATTTTCAGTTGAGCCATTTCAGCTCAAGATCTCAAGTGCATGATGGAGAATGTACAATTTCACCTTATGTTTTGTACCTCTTGTCTTCCTATGAGCAGCATATTGTACCAAGGAGGTGTTGGGGAAAATACTGAGAGGGGGCGGTGAATCAGTATTTAGAGCTGACTAAAAACTTTTTACTTTTTCTTTCTCTTAAAACCATATGCTACTTTACTGGATTCAACTTGTATGTCCAGAGATATTATTATGTATTTACTTAGATCATTGCATCATTCATTCATCAGATGTTTAGTAAGTAGTAAGCATGAACAGAAATAACAGAACAAACCATCAAACATAAGAAACACATATGAACACCAGTATTTAAGGTGGAAACCCAATTCGGGAGAAAACCATCGCTGCTGTCGTCTCTATCTTCAATATTTATTATAAAGAAAACATCTTACAATTTTGTACTGGCGCAGACTTATACTTGCACGCAGGCACCAACCTGTAGAAGGCTACAACCTTCTCTCGTTCTCCATTAAATATTGGAAGGGAGCTCCAACCCCCTGATTTTAACACCAGCTTCTACTAGCAGAAAACTTCCACTCATACTGAAGGCTTCAACCCTCAAATCCACCAAATTTCTTCAATTTGTACATCCGACTTGTAGCAGGTCTTCATTATTTCTTTTGCAGATCTTCCTAGAGATTCATCATTTCTAGATCTAAAGATCTTGAAACTTCATCATATCCATAGGTGCATCATAGATTCAGATCTTTCAGAGTTCAATCATGCAGATATCTCTTAAGAGATTTATTCGTTATCAACCCATCTACATGCACGCCTTGTGCTATAATCCTCCTCTCCTTATATAGTTTTTGCCTTTATTAAAACCATGAGTCAAAACCACCAAATCACTGATGGTATTCCTGGACGGGATCAATTAGATAATCCAGCGGGGTCTACCCAAACCCCAAACAACTTCTCATAATCAACTTCCTTTAGTAATGACCTTCATATGTCGACCCCAAGTTTATTCATTCCACCAACTTTGGAATAACATACAAAGTGATGGCACAATCGCTTTTCATCATAATTTATATTTAATTTAAACAACCTTGGTTAAACCCGCAAACCTTAATACATGCGTATGGGCCCCAATCAGTCGTCTCCATTCAACGTGCAAGACAGCTGTGACCAACTCAGCGTCTTGCGTCACTACGGGGGCTCCCAAGGTACGGATGAAAATTTTTGGCTGGTGCCCCCGCACTTGTTTTCCCCACAGTCAACTCGGTCAACTACAGAGGCGCTTGTCTCGATATCCGGTGCGCTATTTGTGCCCCCACACTCAATCTCTGCCATTCATCTTGATATCCGGTGCACTAGTTGTGTCCGCGGGTATGGGCCCCAACATTAACTGTCGTCTCCAATCAACGGTTGTTATCGCGTCGCGCCGCCTCATTTGATCGGATGGATATCTCTCGGCGAAGATGCGTGAAAAATAATGCACGATGGCCACCATACTTTGGTTAAGCTTCGTGCATCTTCCTCATACGACCACCATCTGATGGCTTCCCTCCAAATCGACGGTGCTCAACAATATCATTGGGCATCTTGGGTCGAACAATAACGCACGATGGCACGCAGTGACAAGCGGTTTTGTGGAGTCGTACAGGGACGCGTGTCGCCCGTTATATGGAATCGCTCCCAACCTCTTGAATATCGCTTGCCCATCGAAAGCGGTGTGATGAAAACCAGAAACCGCTTGTACTGTTCCTCCTTCGTGGTTCTGCCCTTCTACTCTAGGTTCCGTCGCGCTTCCTTTTGTTAAGATCCACCACTTCCCTTCTAGGTTCCATTTGTAATTCCGAAGTGTTGTTCCAATGAAATTTTGACGGCCTATACTCACATAATTCAGTTACCGAGTTCCGTGTTGGTTCCGTGTTGGTTGCAGGGATTCACAATTCCTTCAGTCTTATACTCAACGAATATATATATATATATATATAGCTCCACTATCTACCAGTTTGGGATACACAGTCGACCGTATTAGCATCGGTTCCTCTAACTACATACAGAGCACCATTAATCCCCTCATAGGGTTTCTTACTTATCACGGATTTAAATTATCCTCCATCAGGATCCATACATATGAATTAATTCCATAGGGGCTCAAATATCCTTCCTACTGAATTCAATTTTCTCCTTGACTGATACTGCTCTGTGTAAATGCACTCTTTCTCTGTTCTTCTTTGCTGAACTTTGTTCTCTACTACATTTCTTTTCTATGTTCCTAGTTACTGTTTCAGATGCTCCTTCTTTGCCAATTCCTTTTGCCATCAATGACAAAATTTCCAACAATCTCCCCCTTTGGTATTGACGGCAATACTACAATCTCCCCCTTTGGCATTGATGGCAATACTCTTCCTCTGATTGTCTTATAGAAGCCCCTTTTTGCTTTTCCTCCCCCTTTGACATCAATGGAAAAGAGTTGATCAAGATCTTTTGAACCGACAATACCATGCTCCCCCTGAGATCATGTTGCATCTTCAAACATAATTAGAATTCCAACAATGCATCCTTTCCACAAGACCAATGCTCCCCCTTAGCCTGTGCATCCAGAGATACCCAACAGCACTGCAGCTGTGCTGAAGAATGCTGACCCAGAAAAAAAATTGTTAGGAACTACCCATACGCGGTTTTATGTCCTTCAAGAAATCCGCGTATCCAATTTAATCTTATTTATTTAAGTAGATCTGATCTTCTGCATGGCAGAGACTACTCCCAGCTTCTGTCTGAGATATTCGAATGCTTCCCTAGGTAAAGGTTTGGTAAATATATCAGCAACTTGTTCTTTGGAGGGCATATATTCCAACTTCACCTTTTGTTCAAGTACTTGTTCACGTAAGAAGTGATATTTGATAGGAATGTGCTTGGTCTTGGAATTCATAACAGGATTCTTTGAGATATTGATGGCACTTGTGTTATCACACATAATGGATATAGGAGGTGAACATTTGATTTGAAAGTCTTGTAAGGTTTTCATCATCTAGAGAAGTTGAGTGCAACATGATGCGACAGCCACATATTCTGCTTTTGCTGTAGATAAGGCAATAGATCTTTGCTTCTTGCTGAACCAAGATACTAACCAGGGCCCCATGTAGAATGCACCACCACTAGTGCTTTTCCGATCATCAAAATTTCCAGCCCAATCTGCATCAGTGTAAGCATGAAGAGTGAGATTAGCATTCTTTGGGTACCATAGTCCAAAGTCTTGAGTTCCTTGTAGATATTTGAATATTCTTTTGACAGCCTGAAGGTGAGACTCTTTTGGATTAGCTTGAAATCATCCAAAAATTCCAACTGCATGCATAATGTCTGGTCTAGTCCCAGTGAGATAAAGTAGACTTCCTATCATAGATCTATATTCTGGTTGATTCACTGTGGGAGAATCATCATGAGAACTGAGATTACATCCGGTTACCATTGGTGTACTTACAGGTTTGCACTCTTCCATTCCATACTTCTTCAGAATTTGCTTATAATATTTTGTTTGTGATAAGAATATGCCATCTATTTCTTGTTGCACTTGCAAGCCAAGAAAGAATGTTAGTTCCCCAAGTAAAGACATTTCAAATTCTTGCTGCATATCATAAGCAAATTTCTGACTCATAGACTCTTCATTACTTCCAAAAATGATATCATCAACATATACAACCACAATCAATAGTTTATCATTTTCAGTTTTTGTGTATAAGTTGCTATCAGCAAACCCCTTTGAAAATCCTTGTTGATGAAGATATTTGTCAAGACGATAATATCATGCCCTTGGAGCTTGTTTGAGACCATATAGAGCCTTTTTAAGTCTACAAACAAGATTTTCATCATTTCCAAAAATGAATCCTTCTGGTTGTTCTATACAAACTTCTTCTTCTAGATCTCCATTGAGAAAAGCAGATTTAACATCCATTTGATAAACTTTAATTTGTTGGAAGCTTGAAAAAGAAAAAAACATTCTTATGGCTTCAAGTCTAGCTACAGGAGCAAAATTTTCTTCAAAGTCTATACCTTCTTGTTGAGCATACCCCTTGCAAACAAGTCTAGCTTTATTTATTATAACATCCCCATTCTCATTTAACTTGTTTTTGAATATCCATTTAGTTTCAGTGACATTTTTGTCATGAGGTCTTGGTACTAATTCCCAAGCGTGATTCTTTTCAATTTGATCAAGCTCTTCATTCATGGCTTGAATCCAACATTCATATTTGCTAGCTTGATTGACATTGTGTGGTTCAATAGTGGATAGAAATGCCAGATAGATAGAAGATCCTACAAGAGTCCTTCTTGTTTGTACACCTGATCCCTTTTCTCCCAAAATTTGAGATTCTGGATGATTATTTTGAACATATCTGGATGGAGCCTTTTCAGATAAATCATCTTCAGGTTCTTCATTGGGTTCACTGTCTACATCATTCCCATTTGATGTAGAAGGATATATGTCATCATCATCTTCTGTTGTTTGTTTTTCTTCTTTTGGAGTTGTAGGAGACTCATCAATAACAACATCAATACATTCAACAATCTTCTGAAGTCTTTTATTGTAACATTTATATGCTCTACTTCTAGAGGAGTAACCAAGAAGTATTCCTTCATTTTCTCTGGGTTCAAACTTGCCAAGTTTTTCATCATTATTTTTGATAAATCATTTGCTTCCAAAAACTCTAAAATGCTTCACAGTGGGAGGATTACCATACCATAGTTCATATGGAGTTTTATCACTATTTACATGAACATGTGCTGATCCGGATTTTATGCAGGAACGCAACAGAATAAACACATAACCATAAATACAGAGATGCAGCGGAAATAACACTTCATTTCATTAATATCAAATAACAGAAAGATGCTTACAGACATAATGGAAATAAAATAGCTAGGGTGCTGGTAGCGAATCTCTGAGAAGAGATGTGGTGGCTACAGACCTCTGAACTGTGTTACAATGAGGCTCGAGGGCCTATTTATTGTTGAGAAACAATGTAGAATTTGAAACGTCAAAAAAACCTAACCGTAGGAGATGAGGCGCCAAAACTGTGGGCGCCCGTTTGGGGTAAATTGGTGGTTCAACTTCCCGGGGGCATAACTTTGGCACCCGATCTCCGTTTGACACGTTCAATAGCTCGTTAGAAAGATCTATCCGAGGACTACAGCTGTCGGGACGAATTTTATCAGAAAATTCGCTGGCCCAAAAAACGTCGTTTAGGGCCTCAAAACGGCTCCGGAAGTTCAGGACCCGAAAAACTGCTAAAAATAGTAAGTTATGCCGAAACTGAAAGACTGAAAGAGACAATGGTGGGGGGCCAAGTGGAATAGGTGGGTGGCCACCAATATCCACCTGGATCATTAAGCCCCCAAAACGGCTCCGAGAGTGGAGGACCCGAAAACCTGCTAAAAATAGTAAGTTGTGCCGAATGTGAAAATCTGCAAGACTTGATGGTGCTGGTCCAAATGGAATAGGTGGGTGGCCACCGATATCACCCTGGATCATTCCTCCCTCCTTAGGAAGCAATGGTCCCCATTGCGTTGAGATCCTCCATGAGATGAGGAAAATTCTATTGAACTGAGTATTAGATGTGTTGAAGATGCCATGGACCTGCGGGTGGACATGCTGGATGCGTTTAGTAAATTTCGTTTCTTTATCAGCCTCATACAGTACATGTTTGGATTCTGTATGTGTAGTTGCAGGATGTATGGAAACATCAGGTGGTGGTGCATTGGGAGTCAGATCAATGGAGTGCTTGTCCCGACAGTGTAGAGGAACCTCTATGAGTGAGGAGAAATTGTCATCGTATTCCTCCATGACTTTGTCCATCTGCTGCAGCCGTGAAAGGGAGCCCTGTTTCGAGGTTGTGGCCACAATATTCTTCTTTCCCTGTGAGCGAGTCGTAAGGAAAATGAATTTCCTGGTCTGGGAAACAATCTTACTGCGTTGTTTTGCAGTAGTCAAAGAGATGGCAGGAGGCGGTACTACCTCCGGTATCCCGTACAAGTTATTTCCCAAAGTAATAATAACAGCACGAGGCCTAGACTCATACACAGCATGTCGTCTCCATAAGTATGGTTGGCCCAATAATACATCAGCTACATCAAGAGGAGCAACATCACACAATACCTCATCCGTGAATGGCTTGATACTGTATGGAATTCGGCACTGCTGGCGGATGCAGAGATCTCTCCCTGGGTGGAGCCACCCAATGGTATACGGTTGCGGGTGTGCTATGGTTGGTAGGCCGAGCCGCTTCACGACGTCTGCTGAAATGAGGTTCTTTTGGCTTCCGCTATCGACGAGAAACTGTAGCGGAGAACCCTCCACCCACATCTGCGACTGGAAGAGGCGCTCCCCCTCCTCTGGATCCTCTGGACCCTCCTTCTGGATCTTGGTGGTGGCAACAATGGCACTGGGATCCGCATCAATGATCTGCTTCCCTTTGTTATTGCCTTTGTCTGGTTCTAACTCAGGATCAGAAAATGCATCTGATTCGGGTGCCTTTAGTTCAGCCACCAAAGACTGTTTGGCCCGACACTCGTTTGTGCTGTGAGTGGGGCTGTTATGAAATTCACACCACTTCCCTGTGTCCTTCTTTGGATTTGTGGTGTTGTTCTGAGTCGCATTGCTTTGGCCTTGCCCCTTGTTCTTCGATTCGGGGGCACCTTTCGGATTCGCAGATCCAAAGTCTCGCTTCTTCTGCTTAAATTTTTGCTCGATCTTGGCGGCATAGCGATATGCTGTGCCAAGCGATGTAATGTCGAGGAACTCCATTTCCTCCTGAATGTGTTTGTGCAGACAGCCGCGGTACTTGAGCACCAAATGTCTCTCTGAATCTTTAATACCCAACTTTGTGCGTAGGGTATGGAACAGATTCGTCAGTTCGTGCACATTTTGATCCTTTTGTTGCCACAGCGTGGTCCATTGGATGTATTTGTCCTCGTAGCTCCCCACAGGGTAATATTGTTCCTTGATGCCGTCTCGGAATGAATTCCAAGTGGGTGTGGCCGAGAACAGAGAGGGTTCCCCTTCGCCCTCTTGCTCACGGTAGGTTTCCCACCAGTCTTTGACATGGGGGGCAGCTTTGAGGAGTGCAAAAATAATCTTTTCTCGGTCAGAGAAGTCATGGACCGAGAAATACCCTTCCAACAAATTTAACCATATGTCTACAGTGTCTGCATCTATTTTTCCTTCAAATATAGGAATGTCAAAGTTTACCTGTACCTTGAAGGGAGTGGCGCCTCCAGAGTGGCTGTTGGATGCAGGACAGCCATATGTGCGCTCGTTGAAGGATTTGAGCAAAGTTATCCATCATCACGTCTTGTTTCTCGAGAGCTCTCCTCGAGCGCATTTTGATGGGGATCTCCCCGCTTCCCTCGTCTTTCTTTTCTTCCGCCATGGGAGGTCGTCGTGGCTTGCGAGGCCGATCTTTTGTAGATCTTGTCAGACGAGCCCTAACTCCTTATACCCCGACCGCGTTGGGGACATGCAAAGAAAAAAAGAAAGAGCAAGCCCCGTTTTCCGATACCACCGATCCGATTTTTATGCAAAGAACGCAAATGTATCAAACACATACAACCATAAATACGAGATGCAAAGCTGAAATAACACTTCATTTTATTAATAAAAGAATGACTGCAATAAGCTTACAAACATAATGGAAATAAGTTAGGGCGCTGGTAGTGTATCTCTGAGAAGAGATGTAGCGTACGCAGGCCTCTAAACTGTGTTACATTGAGGCTCGCAGGCCTATTACAGACATAATGGAAATAGATGAGCTAGGGTACTGGCAGCGTATCCCTAAGAAGAGATGTGGCGGCTACCAGCCCCTGAACTGTGTTACAATGCAGACATGATGGAGATGCGGCGAGCTAGGGAACCGGTAGCGCTTATCTCTGAGAAGAGATGTATCGGCTCCTAGCCCCCTGAACTGTCTTACAATGAGGCTCGAGGGCCTATTTATTGTTGAGAAACAATGTAGAATCCGAAACGTCCAAAACCCTAACCGCAGGAGATGAGGCGCCAAAACTGTGGGTGCCCGTTTGGGTAAATTGGTGGTTCAACTTCCCGGGGGCATAACTTTGGCACCCGATCTCCGTTTTACGCGTTCAATAGCTCGTTAGAAAGATCTATCCGAGGACTACAATTGTCGGGACGAATTTTATCAGAAAATTCGCTGGCGCTTTCATACCCAAAAAACGTCGTTTAGGGCCTCAAAACGGCTCCGGAAGTTCGGGACCCGAAAAACTGCTAAAAATAGTAAGTTTTGTTGCAACTTGAAAATTGAAAGAACTGAAGATGGGGGTTCAAATGGAATAGGTGGGTGGCCACCAATATCCACCCGGATCATTAAGCCCCCAAAACGGCTCCGAGAGTGGAGGACCCGAAAACCTGCTAAAAATAGTAAGTTGTGCTGAATGTGAAAATCTGCAAGAATTGATGGTGCTGGTCCAAATGGAATAGGTGGGTGGCCACCGATATCCACCTGGATCATGTGCCTTGTTAAGAATATTTACCGCTGTATGTGCTGCTTCTCCCCAAAATTTGTCAGGTGTTCCAGAATCATCAAGCATAGCTCTAGCCATTTGTTGAACTGTTCTATTCATTCTTTCTGCTACTCCATTTTGTTGTGGAGTACCAACTACCGAAAACTATCTTTTTATACCATGTTGTTCACAAAATTCAAGGAATTCATCTAATGTATATTCTCCTCCTCGATCATATCTAAGACACTTGATTTTTAGATCTAATTCATTTTCAACTAGTTCTTTGAAGTTCTGAAATTTCTCAAATGCTTCATCTTTGTGTTTAAGCAACCCAATCCAACACATTCTAGAGAAATAATCAATAAATAAGATATAGTATTATTCACCACATGGTGACTTTTTCTTCACAGGTCCACATATGTCAGTATGAATGAGTTCAAGAGGCTTACTTGATGATCCTTCCTTGGCATTAAATTGCACTCTGGTCTGCTTACCGAATTGGCAAGATTTTCATATGATACTTTCAGGTAGAGTAATATTGGGAAGATCATGAACAACTTTAAGTCTGCTTGATTTGTTGATTTGAGAGAAGCTTAGATGCCCCAACTTTCTATGCCATAGCCAGTTTTCTGAATATTTACTCAAGTAACATTGTTCTTTGCAGTTCTTCAATACATATAGATTGCTTGGAGTTCTGTTTCCTTTTATAATTGTTTTACTTGTATCAAGATCACGTACCACACATTCTTTTGAACTAAAGACAACTTCAGTTCCTTGATCACACATTTGACTTACACTTAACAGGTTATGCTTTAATCCATCTACATACATGACATTATTATCTTTCACCTTTTCTTTTCGAAAAACAGACCCTTTTCCCTTAATAACAACAGGAGTATCATTTCCAAATGTAACATTCTTCTCCTTTTCTAGAGTGCTATATGCAAGAAGTTTGTTTTTGTCACCTGTCATGTGTTTAGAGAATCCACTGTCAATGTACCATTGATTTTATTCACCTTCTGCAAAAAAAGATATGCCACAATTTTCAACCTGTAATTCCTTCTTTTTCCACACTTTGGAGCTTGAAGGAAATTGCTCTTTTGGCTGGATTTTGCTCCTGCATTCAGATTCTTCATGGAAAAAGTTATTGCAATAAGCACATTCAACTTCATTTTGAAGAGGAGAAAAGTTGTTATAGGTATTATTATTTGTTCCAATATCCCTCCTTTTCTTTCTTGCTTCTCTTGTCATAATGGTTTTGTATGCAACACATTGAACAACTTTATGACCAAAATTGTCACATTAGAAACATTGTCCATTGAAGAATAATTTTCTGCGATCATGAAATCTTCTACTTGAATTTACCTGTTGGTTGGTGTTTCTTTGAAAGGTATTTTTGTTAGTGTTCTTTGAATTGAGCTGGTCATGCTTTACCTGTGAAGATTCTTTATTCCCTTGCTGAGTGGCAGAATGTTGTATACCGACTGTAGCTGCTTTTAGATAGTTTGGTGCTGAAGTCTGAGAATATTCTCCGATATATCCAAAACCTGTCTTTATAAAAGGAGAACATTGTACCTTGATAATCTCATCTAAGGTTTCAGATCCTTTAGCAAATCTAAGATTCAAAGTCTTCATTTTCTCAATTTCTTTTCTTAGACTTACTATTTCACATTCTAATTTCTCATTGTGTTTCTCTTTTTCTTGAAGCTGATTTTTTAGAGTTTCTATGGATATTTTACTTTCTTCTAAGCATCTTTTACTTTCTTCTAAGCATATTTTGAGTTGATTGAATTCATCAAGAAAATCATTGTCCTCTAAAGCATCCATAAAAGTATCTTTTTCTTCTCTAGATTCCTTTTCAAATGCCATGAGAAGTCTAAGATATTGTTCACATTCTTCCTCACTGTCAGATAACCCATCACTGTCTTCATGAGTATAGTAACTTTTTCTAGTGCTAAACTAGTTTTTATTCCTTCTTGTTACTTCCTTTCCTTTTTCATGTGTTTCTTTGTGAGGACACTTAGCAGCATAATGACCAACTCTTTCACAAGCAAAACATTTGAAAGGAAGCTTACCTCTAAACCGTCCTGTACCAAGTTGGAGTCTCTTTACAAAATTTACCTCATAGTCTTCTGAGATATACCCTAATCCTTCTGTTTCTTGTACTTCTTTCCCTTTTGTAGAAGCTCTAAAGACGGCTTCTTTGACTTCAGATGGTCCTCCTCTTCTCATTTCATATGCAGTTAGTATGCCATGAAGTTGCACCACAGTAAGATTTTGAAGATCCTATTTTTCTTCAAGAGCAGCAACTTTTGACTCAAATTTTGTCGTTAGTGATCTTAAAACTTTCTCAACCAAAGTAGATTCGGTTATTGTTTCTCCTAGATTTCTCATACGATTTACAATATCATCAAGGCATAAAAATAAATTGGCAATTCTCTCCTCATTATGCATTTTTAGATTCTCATATTCAATTCTGAGAGTTTGGAGTTTAGCACTTTTTACCTTTGCATCACCTTCATAACTTAGAATGATTTTGTCCCATATGGCCTTTGTTGTATTTGGCTGCATGACTTTGACAATTTATAATTCAGTTAGACTTCCCAATAGAGCATTTACCGCTTTTGCATTTGTTTCGTAATTCTTTCTTTTCGTTGGATTTGTTGGTACTGCGACTGGATATTGATATCCTCCTTCAACAATAGCCCATACATCTGCTCCCAGAGATTGAAGATAGGATCTCATCCTTGTTTTCTAGAAGATTAAATTGTTTCCGTTGAAGAGCGGAGGCCTTATAGATGTTGTTCCATCTTGATTGCTCATCTTGATTGATCTTCCTTCTAGCAACTAAGCTTTTTCAGAAGGACCTGCTCTGATACCAATTGTTGGGAAAAATACTGAGAGGGGGGAGTGAATCAGTATTTAGAGATGACTAAAATTTTTTTACTTTTTATTTCTCTTAAAACCATATGCTACTTTACTGAATTCAACTTGTATGTCCAGAGATCTTATTATGTCTTTAATTAGATCATTGCATCATTCATTCATCAGATGTTTAGTAAGCAGTAAGCATGAACAAAAATAACAGAACAAACCATCAAACATAATCAACACATATGAACACTAGTATTTAAGGTGGAAACACAATTCGGGAGAAAACCACCGGTGTTGTCGTCTCTGTCTTCAATATTTATTATAAAGAAAACATCTTACAATTTTTTACTGGTGCAAACTTATACCAGCATGCAGGCACCAACCTGTAGAAGGCTACAACCTTCTCTCGTTCTCCAGTCAATACTGGAAGGGAGCTCCAACCCCCTGATTTTAACACCAGCTTCTACTGGCAGAAAATTTCCACTCTCATACTGAAGGCTTCAACCCTCAGATCCACCAAATTTCTTCAATTTGTACATTCGAATTGTAGCAGGTCTTCATTATTTCTTTTGCATATCTTCCTAGAGATTCATCATTTCTAGATCTAGAGATCTTGAACCTTCATCATATCCATAGGTGCATCATAGATTCAAATCTATTAGAGTTCAATCATGCAGATATCTCTTAAGAGATTTATTCATTATCAACCCATCTACATGCACGCCTGTACTATAATCCTCCTCTCCTTATATATTTTTTGCATTTATTAAAACCATGAGTCAAAACCACCAAACCGCTGATGGTATTCCTGGACGGGATCAATTAGATAATCCAGCGGGGTCTACCCAAACCCCAAACAACTTCTCATAATCAACTTCCTTTATTAATGACCTTCATATGTCGACCCCCAGGTTTATTCATTCCACCAAATTTGGAATAACATACAAAATGATGGCCCAATCTCTTTTCATCATAATTTATATTTAATTTAAACAACCTTGGTTAAACCCGCAAACCTCAATACATGCATATGGGCCCCAATCGGTCGTCTCCATTCGACGTGGAAGGCAACTGTGACCAACTCAGTGTCTTGCGTCACTGTAGGGGCTCTCAAGGTATGGATGAAAATTTTTGGCTAGTTCCCCCGCACTTGTTGTCCCTGCAGTCAACTCGGTCAACTGCAGAGGCGCTTTTCTCGATATCTGGTGTGCTAGTTGTGCCCCCGCACTCAATCTCTGCCATTCATCTCGATATCTGGTGCTCTAGTTGTGTCCGCGGGTATGGGCCCCAACTTTAATGGTCGTCTCCAATCGACGGTTTCTATCGCGTCTCATCGCCTCATTTGATCGGACGGATATCGCTCGGCGAAGATGAGTGAACAATAACACACAATGGCCGCCGTACTTTGGTTAACCTTTGTGCATCTTCCTCATACGACCACCATCCGATGGCTTCCCTCCAGATCGACGGTGCTCAACAATATCGCTGGGCATCCTGGGTCGAACAATAACGCGCGATGGCGTGCAGTGACAACCGGTTTTGTGGAGTCGTACAGGGACGTGTGTTTCCCATTCTATGGAATCACTCCCAAACTCTTGAATACCGCTTGCCCATCGAAAGCAGTGCGATGAAAACCGGAAACCGCTTGTACTGTTCCTCCTTCGTGGTTCCACCCTTCTACACCAGGTTCCATTGCGCTTCCTTTTGTTAAGATCCACCACTTCCCTTCCAGGTTCCGTTCGTAATTCTGAATTGTTGTTCCAATGAAAGTTCGATAGCCTATACTCACATAATTGAGTTACCGAGTTCTGTGTTGGTTCCGTGTTGGTTGCAGGGATTCACAATTCCTTCAGTCTTATACTCAACGAATATATATATAGCTCCATTGTCTACCAGTTTGGGATACACAATCGACCGTATTAGCATCGGTTCCTCTAACTACATACAGAGCACCATTAATCCCCTCATAGGGTTTCTTAATTGTCACGGATTTCAATTATCCTCCATCAGGATGCATACATATGAATTAATTCCACAGGGACTCAAATATCCTTCCTACTGAATTCAATTTTCTCCTTGACTGATACTGCTCTATGTAAATGCACTCTTTCTCTGTTCTTCTTTGCCAACCTTTATTCTCTGCTACATTTCTTTTCTCTGTTCCTAGTTACTGTTTCAGATGCTCCTTCTTTGCCAATTCCTTTTGCCATCAATGACAAAATTTCCAACAATATCCCCCTTTGGTATTGATGGAAATACTACAGGAGGATTATTGCTTCTTGTATATTTTATAATGATGTACTTGAAGCCATTTGTAGCATCGAGATTGGCTATCTCATTGGTGGTTTGTGGGGGAAGCCACATGATTTTTGGTGTGCACCATTGACACCCTTTTGTACTTTCATGTTTATATCTTGTAAGATGATTGTCGAAGCAAACAAGTGGTTGGAAAAGCACTTGTTTTTATTTGATTTGATGCAGGCAAAAGATGCACTGTGCTGGTTCCTTGTGTGGGACCTTGATCCACTTTTTGGTTGTCATATGACAACTTGTTTCTATTGGTTTTTGCTTCCATGTATTGTTGATTTCATGGGAAGCTTTGTTTGCAGAGTGGGATATGATTTGAATATGCCCATTGGGGGTATGATTATCCCTACTTTGCATGATGCATGTTTCCGAAGGAGCAATGGGAAGCCCATGATTGTCAAATTACATCTCTCTTCTTCATGTGGGAGGAGCCATTTGGAGAACTTGATTTTTTGTAGGAGGCACTTCATGGTTTATTTTTTTGATGAGGTAGCTTGGGCCACTCTTGGAGATCATCACATTTCAGCACAAGATCAGCAATAGCCCCATACTTATCATAAATGGAGAGAGAAGCCACTTGGTTGGGAGGACCCAATCTCTCCATGCAGCCCCAACACATTGTATGAACCTGGGGTTTAGGATATTTTTGAGCTAACTAGATTGGCTCATTTCATTTGGATGATAGCATGGGTGTGGGAGTCACTCATTGGGAATAATATTTCCAATTTTCATCATCACTCCTACCTTATGGAGGCCATTGGAAAACAGAGAGGTTTCCACTTACATCTTCCACCTTTCTATGATGTGAGCCATATGGTTTTGCATGCTTGGGAGGAGACATTGGAGGACAGACTTGTAGAAGATCATGTTGAGCAGTGGTGGAGACTTTTTGATGAGGAGGCCACAAGAAGAGGAGGGGAGGATTTTTCTCTCCTTATATAGTTGCTTGAGGACAAGCAACATTTTAGAGGGGAGGACTATAATATTCCAAATTTTTAGCCTTCAAGCTAAATGGAATATTAGAGTTGTTTCATCACTAGGTAGGTGAATAAATGGGTAGGGAAGCCCATTAACCTCTTTAGAAGGATCAATGACACTCCTAATGTGGAAGGAGTAAGAATAAGTAGCTTATTTGAGCACCCTTGGGTGTGAACAGAGATGGGATTATGTTGATTCATTCAACTTTGACCAAGTCAACAAAGTTGTCTAGATACATTGAACCACCTTGATAGATGGCACAGTTTTGGTGGAGGAAAACTTGCATGAGCTTGTTGGCACATGTGGATGGGACCCAATGTGGATAGGTTCACTTGCTATATATGAAGAGGATGGAGGCCTTTGTTAGGCATGCTTTTGTATTTCGATCTTTTGACCTTGTCTATTTAGACTTGGCTTCCTCTTGTTGTTTAGTAGGGTGGCAGTGCTGTTTAGCACCGGGTGTTCTCGAGCGGGAATCCCACCTCTTCCCTTGAGAGGCCTCTTGGGAGAGCTTTTCTTGTATTTCTCCACATCGAGGCTTAAGGCCAAGCATCATTCTTCAGTCCCAGTATTATTTCTGTAGCAGGATATTGTTGAGTTGCAGGGTGTTGCAGTGGAGGGTTCTCACACCACTTCCAGGTCTGTTTTTCAGTAGAGGGTGCCTTCCTTCTCTTGAGAAATCAGCTAGGAAAATTTCTGGGCACATTTCATATCTTGGCACTAGGCCAAATTGTTTCTCATCTCGTACATCACAGTCCCTTGCAGGAACTGCGTCATTTTGCACAAAGTTGTTGTAGCAGGGTTAAGACCCTTGTTTCTGAGCTAGTTTCCTAGGGAAAGGGCCTACCCTTCTCCCGGAAAGCTAGAGGAAGGGATTATCATATATATTTTGTATTATTCAGATATATTTCTGTAATTTTGCAGTAATACTACTTTTTCTGAGCTGAATAAATCAGATCTGCTCTTCCTTTTACATGTGTCTCAAGAAACCCTTGTCGGGTTAACTTTATAATACAATAAGGAGGCTATATCTCTATTTTATTGGCATAATATTCCATGTAACTATAGATCCATGTTATTGCATCATTATACTGTAGAAAACCTCATAAAATAATGTTGTACATGCTTAAGTATTTTTTTGCATAACTCAAGTCATGGGATTTGGCCATTTTTAAGTTGTTACGTAGTCGGGAGGTCTGTTTAACATATCAAAAGGGATTTATTTCTGATGCCATTTTGTATGTGAGGGTGTAAAATCATATGCTAAGGGAACCAAGTTCTATTTCACCCAGTAAAAATGCATATCTTCTAACGTTTTCCCCACTTGGGAATGTGTAGACATTCTTTTTTTGCTGATGTTTCACTCATTTGAAGGCTATATGTTTTTGAACACATCATATGAGTCTATTTGATGGATCTCCAACTTTGGAATATCTTAATATATTCTAATTGTTGTAGAATATCCCTGTTTTGGGATGTTACATATCGGGTGTATTTTCCAGCAAACATGATGAGATTTGTCAGGATAGATGTTAAATTTGGTGAGGAGAAATCCATGTGATTGTACCTTGAGAGGGAGCTTGACTTGCTTGTAGAAGAGGAACTCTTAGTTCCAAAGGATGAACCTCAAGATGTGGAGAAGCCACATCTAGAGGAACTGAGAGTGGAAAAAACCACTCATGGAGAGCCATCCACCACAGAGGCTGATAAGTTGATGCTAGATGAATCAAAGAATGATGGTGCACCTACATCAAACCGCAGGAAGAAAAGGTCCCCAGATAGGTATACTGGATACATGGCTCTTATGAGCGAGTGTATTGTGATAGAAACATTCTCTTTTGAGGAAGCAATGCAGCAGCTAGTATGGGTTAATACCATGGTTGAGGAGTATGACTCCATTATCAGAAAAAGTGCATGGGAAGTGGTCCCAATACCAATGGGGTAGTCATTGGTTGGATCCAGGTGGATCTGCAAGGTGAATCAAGGAGTAGATGGGAGTGTGGAGAAATACAAGGCTAGATTTGTGGCCAAAGGATTCTCACAGGTGTAGGGGATTGACTATGAGGAGAATTTTGCACCGGTTGCAAGGTACTCATCGATTAGATCCATGTTTGCACTCTCAGTGTAGATGAAGTGGAAGATACATCAGATGGATGTAAATACAGCCTTTCTCAATGGAGATATTGAGGAATAAGTGTACATTGAGCATCCAGAAGTTTTTGAGACCTTTGACAAGGATATGCATGTGTGCATACTCAAGAGAGAATTGTATGGGCTGAAGAAAGAACCTCATGCTTGGTACACCAGGATCAACAACTATTTTACGAGGTTGGGCTTCAAAAAGAGTGAAGCGGATGCTAACCATATCATATTGTGGTTGATGGTAAGATTTTTATTATTGTACTTTATGTTGATGATATGATACTAACAGGTGATGAGAAGCTCATAACTTCTTGCAAAGAGGATCTTGAAAGAGAGTTTGAGATGAAGGAAATGGGGCTCTTGCATTATTTCCTTGGCTTGGAAACATGGAAAAGAGATGGGGATCTATTTGTATCTCAGGGAAAGTATGCCACGTATATTCTAAGGAAGTTCCACATGGAGGGTAGAAAACCCATGGAGACTCCTCTTGCAGGAAACTGAAGGAGGAAGGATGTTACTTCAGGTGAAGTAGTGGTTTCTACTGTTTACAGACAGCTTGTGGGTTCACTTATGTATTTGGTGAACACACGTCGAGACATATGCTACATAGTTAACTAACTTATTCAAGCTATGTTCAAGCCTACCAAGCTCTTTTGGAAAGAGGGGAAGCATGTTTTGAGATATCTTAGGGGTGATATGGAGTATGTATTATGGTATAGACTGACAGAGGGAGTGCAGCTTCAAGGCTTCACCATTTCAGATTGGGTAGGAAATCCATTAGACAGGAAGACCACATCAGGGGGCATATTCAACATAGGATCAACAACAGTTTCTTGGTATAGCGGGAAGCAAGATCATACGCACTCAATTCATCCGAAGTAGAGTACATGGCAGCTAGTCAGGCTACATGCGAGGCCATATGGATGAGGAAGATACTTGTTGGTTTGTTTGGTCATCAGAAAGATCCTACAGTGATACATTATGATAACCATAGTTACATAAAACTCTTGGTTTATCCAGTATTCCATGACATGTCCAAGAATATTGATTTTTGGTACCACCATCTCAGAGATTGTATTCAAAGGTGCATTATGTTGTTGCAATACATTCCCCTAGAGGATCAAGATGTGGAAATCTTGATGAAGGTGTTGGAAAAGAGAAAATTCGAATACCAGAGAGGCAAGATCAGTGTAGTTGATAATCCTTGTCTTATTGAGAGGGAGTGTTGAAAATCAACAAGAAAATGTGTGTCTAATTTATTTTTCCCTTAAATAAATTAGACAATAAAATGTAATCTTATCTCATAACAACTTGTATTAGTTAACTAAGTCATAAATACAGAGTTAGCTCAAGAATTTCGAGTTGAGGGTCAAAGGTGAGGCACGTAGAGTGATTCTATTATTTTGGGGGTCCAGTTGTAGTTAATGCACTAGTGTGGTGTTAATGTAATTAGTTAACTCAAATTAATTGAGTTAAAAATCAATTTAACTAGTTCTAACTGAGTAATGAGCTAGTGAGAGGTCAAGTCAATTAAACGTAGTATCTCAATGTTGTATTCCTTCAACATATTATCCTTAAGCTTAGCACATGAATTTTGATTGGAGAAAACTTGACTAAAAGCACTAGGTTCTCTAAAACATTTCTGATGACACCAAAGGGTATCAACCAATCCTTCCAATTTTGGTGATTAATTAAACCTAAAGTGCATGATATCCAAGAACTTGATCCTTCCCTCTTATCCAATTGGTGTAACTCCCTATTCTTGATTCCTGTCATCATTACAAGACAAAAAAAATCTTCTACATCAACTCCCTAGACCATAAACGTGACATGATTTTCTTGCGCGTGGCTTAGCATTAAAGGAATTAAAACCTATTCTAATGCCACATACACATGACCATATTAATGGTGACAAAAGTCGACTCTTTTATTGTAATATACCTTTATGAGCATATTGTGTAAGTATATGGCAGGTGTTGAAGTACAATACCATTTGATATTTTTTGAATTAATAATGTAAATAATAAAAAATTGAATAGGAAAAATTGACTATGATAACTTCCTAGGAGCACCATTAGGGAAATTAAACAATGAGTCGGGAAATAGGGTGCCACAAAATAAAATTTTAATAGTTTCACTACCAAGAGTCTCTCTCCCAATATTTCTTATCTTTTATCTTATGTGCCTTATGATATTTTATTCCAATATTTGTGGGTGGGCATGTGTTTCCAATGCAAGTCAATTCTATATTCAAGTATTGGGGAAGGTATTTATTCCATTTTTTGGAGAAAATCAAGGGGATTTGTTAAATTATGGGAGGATATACAAATGGGAGTGCTAGTAGAGAGATGGAATTATGCTACTTAAGTGTGCTATAGTTTACAACCTTGAAACTTTGTGGAAATTGTGACTATGTACATGTGTAATTGTGATGATTGAGAGGGATTAATTCATATATAAGTTTTATTTTTTCCCCAACAGTAGATATCTTCATGATTTATTGTATGGATCACTAAAGGGAAGTGGGATAGCGTAAGGGACTATTTAACCATGAAATGGATGCCATTCCTTGTGATGTACAATGTTAAGTGGGAAAGAGAGGCTAGTGATTGGGATGATTGTTGTAAAGATACCCCAAAATGTTAATTCCTTGGCTGTGATAATCGGGAATTAGGTGGAGTGAGGAGAGCCTAATCTCTAGCTAGTAAATTCACCCTTGTTGTTTCATTACCAAGAATTGAGGTGGAACTTTGTTGTAGTTGCTACAACAACCAACCAAATTTTTTTACTTCT
This sequence comes from Pinus albicaulis, assembly GCA_034641835.2. NCBI lineage: Eukaryota > Viridiplantae > Streptophyta > Pinopsida > Pinales > Pinaceae > Pinus > Pinus albicaulis. Next base: position 1,598,917,167 of record CM076580.1, read on the forward strand.
TCAAATTTTGGAGCCACATTAATCTCTCAAAGGAAAAAGCTTCTGAAATTTTCTAACTATATTTTTTTGTCATAAGTATTGTTGAATTCTGCCTAATAAAATTGCAATTGCAGTTTCCAAGCTCAACACACTTTATTTGACTAGCACAACCACATTTTCTAGCTGTAAGATTCCACTAAAGGCTTGTCACACTTTTATGCGCCTTATCACATATTCTAGTGTGACCCTATATTAAATTCATAGTCCTTCACATGTGTGGACAAAAATATGAAAGGGATTCGTCCTTATGGATCACTTAATTGTATTTTCCACACCAAGAATCTCCACATAGAATTGGTTGATAAAGCCTCACATATCTTTGTGAAGTGTGAATGGACCCGCGCGATTAATCTAGATATGAATTTTTTCTCTCGTGCTTTGAATTTGTGATTTGTATTTGACCTTTTGGTTTATGAAATTGTGTCATTTTGTGAATGAGTCTTCATATTCCTACTACACTTGATATTATTAATACCAGTTTAATATCTATATATATATATATATTAAAGGTTTTCATTTTGATTCATATCCTTATGGTACCTATTTCAAAACCCTAATTACAACCCTCAATCGGATAACCATAAGTCTAATATCTTCACCTATAATCTATGAATGTGATTACATAATCTCCTTTGTCAAGACTCTTGCACAAACTAAATCCAATTTTATCCCTTAATGAATTGATCTCATTTCTTTACTGCTAGGAAATCCGAGTGCGCCCAATATCAAGGTTAAACCTTTACTTCTCACATTTTCCAATTATAACCATATAACCTTAAAACCCTATCATTGCTTTCCTTGATTGCACTGAATAATGACCCTCTATCCTTGCTTGTCCCATAATCATGACTCAACCGCTTATCCCATATTCCCTTAGAACTATAAATTTTGATCATGCTAACAATTGTCATCGGGCCACCTTTTAATCGTTCTAGTGCACCATATGTGTATATTCTTGAACCTCTATCATTGTGAATTCTGACTACAATTTATGCATGCTCCCAAGCCTTTTGTTTAGTTCACTTGCACATATCAATCTCTCAACTTAGATCCCTCTAGCTTTGATATCTCTAACTGAACCAAGCTTAAAACATTGCCTCTATTAAGTGAGACCGTGCCCTAGCGCACTGTATTTTTAGAATCACAATATAGGAACATGATAGGAAATAGAATAAGGATTTTTGAGATAACTTTGTCTCTCTACAATGAATAAATTTGACATTCTAGGAATAGTAGATATTTTGTGCATCAATGTATATTTGTCCATAAAAATTATGCTTCTAGTAACAAGAAAATGAAAAGAAAGGGAGGAAATAAAAAGCAATGTTAAAGGAGTGGTTGACAGACCTAGGTCCAAAGTGTTTATCCTTAAGGAAAAAAAGTGCTTAATTGAAAAATCAATATCCTTATCATGGCCTGAAATATTTAAGGAATTCACTAGAAAAGAGATTCAAAAAACTAAAGAATATAGATATGTTCATATAAACATCAAGAATTCCAAGTTTTATAAAGTTGGTGCTCATGCTCCTATGTTACCATGTGCTGAAACCATAGAGTGGATGGTAAAACATATTGACTATGAAAACATGATAGTTAAAAGACATAAATGTGCACTGTTGGAATCATATCATTCAACGTATATTCACATGTATTACAAGATACCCAAAACAAAGAAATATCTCAATTCCAGTCAACAAAAACCCAAGTAAATTTAGGCAAAATCTTGAAGGTATATATAATACTAAGATGCTCAGGAGGGTATATCACTATTTTATGGCTATGTGTTGAATAATTTATGGCTGAGATAACATTGAATTCTTTGAAGAGAAATGGGTTTACATGGTGTACCCCTGTGCCACTGAAGGGACTATCTTCAATTGGGTTTATCTTGTAGCCATTTCATTGTTGAATTATGTAACACGAGAAAAGAATATAATAGATGGTGAGAAACCATAGTTCTATATGTCTTCTTACTTTTTGGATGGAAATTTTGCAAATAATGAATTTCCACGAATGGGGTGGAAGTGGACCTTCTCCAAATATATATTACCGATACACATATCCGGTAAAGTAATCTAGGCAACAAGCTACAAATGTGTCTATGCTTAGATCACTGGGCGTTTTTTTGTCAATATTATATCATATATTATTTGATACTAAAGAACCATGTATGTCTAACAAAGAAACATAATATCTACCATACATTACAAACTGGTTCATGCCTCCCAATGGGACATTCATCAAAATATTTGATGGATACAAAATCCTCATATGTTTCCTCTATTTGTAACTGATAAAGTGGTAATGTACGAAGTTGGTTACCAACTCTCTATGGGATTATCTACCTCACTCCAAAAGGAAATAGGTCACCATGGTCGATATTCCAACTACAGATATGATCATATAGTTTGAAGAAATTGAAGGAAGCATATGTAGAAACAAAGGAACTATAATGCCTAAAGTTTGGTGAATTAAGATATCATAGATATGATCCTAGAGGTGTATCTAACCAAAGTTATGCAAAAATTAGATATAGTTGGATGTATGGTTTTTATGAAACTAGCTCCAAAAATAGAAGATAAGAGAGATCAGCTCCTTAGAAATCAGCCACTTCGAGGGGGAAACCTCTAATACATTACATAAATGAAAAATTATTGGATGATACAAATGACAAAACCTCCTTCTAATTATAGGAGTTCACAGGGTCACAATATAATTCTAGCTAACCTAAAAATAATAATGTAAGGGAACAATAATAGCAATATTGGGGTTACAGGGGTACAACAATAACAGTAAGGGGGTTACACTAACAACAATGAGGGACTATACTAGTAATATAGGGACCTAACATGCCCCTATCATTCAAAAAAGTGTTGTCCTCAATGCTTGAGTAGCTTTGGATGTTTTTGTATAAAATTATCATCCTCCCATGTAGAATATTTAGTGGGTAAGTTCTTCCACTTGATGAGATACTCTGAAATTGATCGATTTCGTAGCTTTCGAGTTCTTGTTTCTGTGACTTCTTCAGGTTCCAATATGATTTTTCCTTCCTCATCAAGTTCTGGAAATATTGTTTGAACTGGAAGTTTGTCACCTATAACCTTCTATAAGCATGAAACATGGAAAATTGGATGCACTCGCAAAGAAGCAGGAAGCTCCAATTTGTATTCCATAGTACATTATTTAGCAACACCTTGTAAGGACCATAGTACTTTGGCGATAATTTATTATCCTTCTTAGCTTGCTTGAGTGAAATTTTTTTGTATGGTTGTAGCCGTAAAAATACCTAGTCTCCTACATCAAAACTTATCTCACTGCGATGTTGATCTGCCTGTTGTTTCATTCGATTTTGTGCCAAATTTAGGTTATCCTTTAAGAGTTGGAGAACTTCTTGTTGATGCTCAATGTGATCTTCCACAGCTTGAACCTTAGAATTTTCTCTTAAATATGACGTGATGGATGGTGGATGATATCCATAAAGTTCCATAAATGGGGTCATTTTTGCTGCAGAATGGGAGGAAGTGTTATACCACCATTCAACGAGAGGTAACCACTTGACCCATTGTGTTTGCTTACTAAGATACAAAAAAACGAAGATATCCTTCCAAAAATTTATTCAATATCTTAGTTTGACCATTAGATTGAGGATGATAAGATGAGCTATGAGCTAGTTGAGTACCCAAACAAGAAAATTATTCCCTCCAAAAATTTCCAGTAAAAATGGGATCTCTGTCACTTACAATAATTTTTTTGTTTCCATGTATCTTTTGAATTGTTTCCATAAATGCAGTAGCAACTGTGCTTGCTTTAAATCGATGAAATAATGCACAAAAGTGTGCATACTTGGTAAGTCTATCAACTACCACCATGATGAAACTCTTTCCTTTAGACTTAGGTAAACCTGTGATAAAATCCATTGAAATCTCCTCCCAACGTTTACTTGGAATGGATAAAGGTTGTAGAAGACCTGAGGTCCTAATTGTCTCAACTTTATTTTGCTAGCAAACAAAACATTCCTCCACAAACTTTTGAATATCAGATTTAAGGCCATCCCAAAAAAATCTTTCTCCACCCTGTGGTATGTTTTTAAAAATCCTAAGTGTCCTCCTAAAGGAGAAGTGTGCAATTCCAAAAGAATCTTTTGTTTTCGTTTGGAATTCTTATAAATATATAAGCGATCTTTGTACCATAAGGAATCATTTTTCCAACTAAATGTATTAGATGTACTAGGATCTTGCTCCAACTTTTGAATGATTGTCCACAATTCTTCATCCTTCTTCCATTCATCCCTTGCTTAGATTATCCAACATTGTTGGATAATATAAATTGCACAAATCAGTGCTTCCACCTCTTCATCCTTTCTTGAGAGTGCATCTGCAACAACATTAAGCTTCCCTTTTCTTTAGATGATTTCAAAGTCATAACCCAACATCTTTGTGACCCAATTATGTTGCTCTTCTAAAGATAGTCTTTGTTCCAAAAGGTGTTTGATACTATCATGATCATTTTTTACCTTGAAGTGTCTTCCCATTAGGTAAATTCGCCATTTATTTAGTGCATGTAGTATTTCCAACATTTCCTTCTCATAAATGTTAAATATTACAGAGCAATGAAACACATAAAATATGTGGAAAATGTTGGGTCTCAATCTAGTCTCCTAAACTGAGTTCATTTAATTGTCAACCAGGATTTGTAAACTGATGAAGTGAAATGTACCATATGTACCTAGGTGCTTGTTTCCTAGTGTGTTGTGTGTAGTGTTTTGTGATGTTTTGGTCTTTTATGTTGATTTATGATGTTTTTGGTCTTTTGAAGTTTTATGTTTACAATGAAAATGCCTAGAAAACTAATGAAAATAAATTGGTGGTCAAAAACATAGTTGAACCTAATGTATGGAATGGAAAATGAAATCAAAAACACTGAAGCAACATCTGAACTATGACTGAATAGAAACAAGAGCTTGATGATGACTTCTTAGACAAATGACACAAACTAGACTTGAGAAATGATCACTAAATATGCAAGTTTTCTAACTAGACAGTTAGACACTAATCATGTTGCAACATTTTATTCTAAGCTCATCTATTCCATGACTAATTCCTAGTTCTATTCTGCAATTTCAATTGAATGTCACAGAGCCTATACTCAAAGAGTTATTGGTTTCTTTTCAAGGTAGTTCTTTTGAGGAAGAGCTCTGTTTATGATGAGGAATTTGCAGAGATTTTTCAGACCTTGTAGTGATGTTATCTTATGTTCCTATGGTTATGGTTCACTGGTGGTTTTTAGAACAAAAAGATATTTGTAAATAATGAAGGCTGTCTTGTGAATCCTAACAACTAAAGTGATCTACTTGTGCAAAGGGTGACAATGTGACTATGAGATGCAAGTGCAATGAATTAATTTAAACATGAACTTAAGATGCTTCTAAACTAGAACAATGTTAAACTATAAGTCATCATCAAACTTGAAACGAAGTAGCTGGACATGAATTAAATGCAAAATGAAACTCTGGAGCGTTCTAACTAACATGCATTATTCTATGAAGTTACACAATCTGTTTGTTCATCATTAGTGATATTTTGGAAGAATTCCTTCTTGTGGAAGAGGTAGAACAGTTCTGACTGTGTAATTGTATGCAATTGAAAGAAAATGAACTGAAAGCAAATGAAAAACTAAATTATCACATCACGGTCATATCTTGAACTTCTTAAGGATGTCTTGGAAGAATTTCTTCTTGTGGAAGAGTGATTAGAACAAGTGCAACTGTGATAGTGAAGAGTAAAAACTACAACTAATTCCTACAGTACTATAGCTATTCATCATTCATCATTATAATATGTTGTAAGAATGTCTTCTTGTGGAAGAACTGGAATGAATATAACTACAGTATCTAGTTAAAACAAATACAAATTCAACTCCTATCCTACAGTACCATAGTCATTAAACATTCATCATTTTAGTTTATTGGAAGAGTGTCTTCTTGTGGAAAAACTGGAACGAATATGACTACAGTAGCTAGTTAAAAACAAATACAAATTTAACTCCTATCCTACAATACCATAGTCATTAAACATTCATCATTTTAGTCTGTTGGAAGAGTGTCTTCTTATGGAAGAACTAGAATGAGTACGACTACAGTAGATAAAACAAAACAACTACCAATTCAAATGCAGAACGTAAAGACAGCTAGGAAAAACTTACCTAGTTTACGCAAAAGAAATCCGTGCAAGGGGCAGGGGCCCTCTACCACTTGACGGCATTCAACTCCAAATTAAATCACGCCTTCAAGATAATTTTGTCTGCTCCATTAACGATGCAATAGTTTGAACATAATGCTCTGTGTCTTCAAAGACGTAATACAGAGTTTACACAAAATCTAGCAGCAAATCTAACACAAAATCTCTAACTAAGCTCTCGGCCTACTCAAGAGTTTATAAAGTAAATGCAAGTAACAATAATTACAATAATTTAGGAATGATGTCTTCCCTTATCCAAATCATCTTAGGAGTCTTTGAGGTGGCTGCGTGAAGGAGAAAAGACACCTGGACTGAGACAGTCCTAGTAGGAGTCTTCCTTCACAAATGTGGTCCCACGTGCATAACCGTACCCAGAATTCATTTCCTCTTCCATGATGAGCAACACACCATGTAGGCACGACGTGGATCATGCCCATATGCGTTTTTCCTCAAGAGGCCACCTGGAACATACTCAAACATAAAGGTAGCTGCAGAATCACCGGTTAGCTACGGAATGCCTGCATTCTGCAGCTAGTTCCGGTCAAAATGCTTAACAATGGCAACTGTGGAGTACTAAAAAGGTATGCTTTTGATCATTATTTCAGTGGCTTTTTAATAGAATTTGTGAACCTTTTTGTGTCATGAATTTGGGAATTAATAAGTAACCATAACAAAACATGTGAGAATCGATATACAAGACTTAGCCACTGATAATGGTTATTTTCTATACAGGAAAAGGATAAAACAAGGGATTTCCGTTCCAAAGGGAAAGACAAAGTCAAGATAACTGCTGTCTCTCTGGACGAGAACCGAACGCAAACAAAGAGAAACAGATCAAAGCAAATCGGCTCGAAAAATAAGGAGAGGACACCAGCTCAGCGCAAAAGAAAAGACAGGATGAAGAGTTAACAGTTTGGCGAATCCCTCAGGATCTTCGATCCTGAGGGATCGCTGCTTTATTTACCTTGTCACTTGGACATCTCCGCCATCGTTTTTATATAAAGAGACAACACTGTTAGCTTGAGAGATATAGATAGATATAGAGATGAAGGATACGTTTTATGTAATTTTCCGAAAAACATCAGCTTTGATTATTAAGTTTCGTTGAGAACTGGTTCAATGTATCTTTTACCAATGCATTAATGAAATTTTGGTGATCATTTCATCTCTGCGACTGGATTAACTTCAAGCGGTGTATCCTTGGAGGCTAAGGGCCCGGCCCCGAAGGACACTTGCTTCTGTACCATTACGACTTTATTCCTGTGTGGTTTGTTTATCATTGTATTTGGTAATTTGGTATGTTTTATAAGTTCATATTACATGCTCTGTTAAAGATTGAATCATTGAAGTTTTTGCAGATAGAATCGTGTGTTGACTCCACATTAAGTTATTAATCCTTTCAAGAGTTCATTACATGTTCTCACTGTTATGTTACAGAGCTGTTATATTAACGTTCGTGTTGTGTGCGTTTCCGATTTATCAGCATTGTTCCTTAATTCATTAATCGTTGTTGCTGTTCCTTTAGTGTGATTCGTGGGATTTGTCTTTAGAGTGAAGAATGTTATTTGATTGCATAGAGAGTATTTGAGTTAATTGGTTATAGCCCGCGGGACTTAGTTATTCAATTGCTGTTCCATTTTAGACTTGCTGTTCCATTCCAGAATTGCTGTTCAATCCTTTATTCGCTTTGCTGTTTCATTTCCTTACAGTTGTTGGTTTGGTGTGGGAGATGATCTAAGGCTGTAGTGAGCAGTGGCAGTTATTGTCTGGCTCCCAGGCTCGTGATCCATGCTCTAGTTTCATTTCCATCAGTTTCCGAAGGGATGGGTTATCACTGCCGAATCCTTGACTGATAAACTGTTGAGTTTCTGAGTGTGTGGTTTATTCTTTGAAGTAATTTAGTTACAATCAAGCATCCGTTTACTCTTGTATTTCTGAAGCACTGTACTACTAGCATTACTCTGACAAATGATAGCCTCGGATTGAGTCACTCTTTGTAATGACAAAACGCTCCCGGATTGACATATTAATGTGAGGTAATTAGAGGTGAAAGATACCCTTCTTATAGCTCTACATTTTGGCGCCGTTTCCGGGGAAAGAGTGTAGCCATTTGTCTTTTTCAGAGTAGTGTACGAGCCTGCTAGGGAGGAGTTGGATCCTAAAAACGGAAGGTAAGAACCTACGTGCAGAGCATGTAAAAGACCTGCTCACTATCCGCTTTCCTAACAGATTTGTTTTTGCTTTGTTTGAATAGAAGTTGGTAGTTCATTTTTTGAGTGCATGACTAAGCAGAAAAGACCAGAAAAGAATATCAAACCCCCATCCAAGCCTGAAAAAGCTAAGGGGCCGGTGACCCTTGGCCGAACTAATTCACAGATTTAAATCTATAATCAGATTGAAATCTATAAGAAAACAGAATCTCAGCCATCAGTAGGCCTCAAGAAAAACATTTCTAAACCGCCTACTAGTTCCCCTCAGGCCACAGGATCACCATCTGTAGCCTGCGCTGAGGTGCATAGTCAAACTGAAGAGCAGGACTTTCAAAAAATTGAAAATTCTACTCCTGAATTATTGCAGGAAGGGAACTCTAGCAACTTTTGTGAGGGAGAAGGAGAAATAGGGGAAACGAAGGAACCAAAATCCCCTAGTGAGACAAATCAGCCATTAGATAGCCCAGACAAGGGGAGTGTTGCGAAAGTCATTGTTGAAGGAATTCAATCTCCTCAGACACCTGGTACCCTTGGCCATTCCATAAAGGTAAGTGGCTGTTGGTAAGATCCCCGCCAAACCACCCCCACTCAACCCAGAATACCCTCCTAGATATCCCGTAAGGTTATTGGCATATATTCGATTCCATGGCTCAAAAACAACCAAATCACTACAAAACCTGCTTCAAATATCAAAACCTCTACATTACAATATCCTATAGTGGATTCTACAGCAAATGCACCCATGAAATCTATCCCTCTTCAGCATATCCCTACATTTCACGGTCTCACATCAGAAGATCCGGATGCATTTTTATTCGAATTCGATGTGTTATGCAGAGGGTATGATTACACCACTGATCCCCAAAAATTGAAATTATTCCCCTCTACATTAAAAGGGGCTGCTTTAAGATGGTTTATGGGACTAGGTGGCGGGGTTATCAACAATTGGGATCAAATGAAAGAATCCTTCTTAAAAAAATATCAGGATTAATGTAGGTCTAGAGAATTAAAAGACGAAATATTCCAAATGACAGCCAGACCGAATGAAACATTAGAGGAGTATGTAAATCAAGATAATTCACAAAGATTCTCATGCATCGCCACCTCACTGGAGCATGTTAAACTGCATTAATGAGGGGAATTAAGGAACAATGGATTGAAACATTAAACATTATGGGAAAAGTGGATATTACCAAGAGAGTTTGGCTTAACATTATTGATTTGTGAATGTGAGTTCGAGAGGTGGCACACAAGAATAAGAACCGATTAATATGACTTCCGCTTGCAAGAGATAATAAAGTAATGCTGTAAGGAGTAACACGGTATAAGTAATTTAAAATTTATTAGAAAAAATTTTAAAACCTGATATTATGGGGACACTAACTACACAACTTCATATTGTGCAGGCTAAACAGAAGCAGCTGGAGGCAGAACAGAATTTGGCAACCTTCTGCCCCCGATGCAGAAAAAAAAAGTTATTGGCATATATTCGATTCCATGGCTCAAAAACAACCAAACGCTCAAAACCAGCCAAATACTCAAACCTCTACATTACAATATCCTATAGTGGATTCTGCAGCAAATGCACCCATGAAAGCTATCCCTCTTCAGCATATCCCTACATTCCACGGACTCACATCAGAAGATCCGGATGCATTCTTATTCGAATTCGATGTGTTATGTAGGGGGTACGATTACACCACCGATCCCCAAAAATTGAAATTATGTCCCTCTACATTGAAAGGGGCTGCTTTAAGATGGTTTATGGGGCTAGGTGGCGGGGTTATCAACAATTGGGATCAAATGAAAGAATCCTTCTTAAAGAAATACCAGGATTATCGTAGGTCTAGAGAATTAAAAGACGAAATATTTCAAATGACAGCCAGACCAAATGAAACATTAGAGGAGTATGTGGAACGTTTTCAGTATAATTTACAAAGATCTCCCTATGCATCGCTACCTTTACCTGATAATGTGTTAAAAACTGCATTAATGAGGGGCATGAAGGAACAATGGATTGAAACATTAAACATTATGGGAAAAGGGGATATTTATCAAGAGAGTTTTGCTGACATTATTGATTTGTGTATCAGGAGTTCGAGAGGCAGCACAAGAATAAAACCGACAGAATATGATCGGTTTGCAAGAGATAATAAAGTATCAGCAGAAGGAGTAACACGTGCAGAAATTGGAAATTTATTAGAAAATTTTAAAACTGATATTATGGGGACACTAACTACACAACTTGATATGGTGCAGGCTAAACAGAAGCAGCTGGAGGCAGAACAGAATATGGCAATCTTCTGCCCCCGATGCAGAAAAAAACATAGCCACAAGGAGTGTCCTCTGGATAAAGTCCAAACATGCGCCATCTGTACAAAAGATCACCTTACGGAGAGCTGCCCCTCACTTCCCGGATTGAAAGCGGTATATAAGGAAGCAGAAGAAGAACCAGAATCGGTGAATTCGATCAACCAGCGCCGCCCGTGGCAGCCGAGACAACCTGGTATGTTTCCAGACCCAACCTCTTTCTTTCAAAACCCACAATATAATGCTCAACAATATGGTATGTGGCAAAATCAATCTCAACCCCCATTTACAAACTGGTCACCACAATCGTTTCCTTCTTCAAATCCATGGCCGAATCAAACAAGCCAAACGGGTTGGCCGAATTTCCCTTACACCCCACCATATTGGCAAAATGGTCCATACCCTTCACAGTGGACTCCCTCTACTTCGCAAAGTTCACCCTGGCAGACAAGCTGGCAAAGACCGATGTACCACCCAGCTGGAACCATTCCGCTCCCTCAACCTACTTTGCCAGCTTTACAACAAAACCCCCAGTCTAACCTGAGACCGCAACTCCCAACCCAACCCGATCCCAATCCAAATAACAGACAGGTCCAATCTATCCAAATCATAGAATCACCAGAAACAGGACCTGACTTGAGGGAGTGCAATGACCTTCAGTTAAGATCTGGACGTATAATTGAAACTGAGAGAGATAAAACAGTTCATATTGAAGATCAGCTACCCAGAGAACATCAGTCACAACAGGAGGATGTAAATAAGCAACAAACTCATAATCAAGCAACCACATCCTCTCCTCCGTTCCCAGAACGATTAGCCATACCTCGATCCATACAATATCCCGACTTTGACATTCTGGGAGAATTACAAAATCTGTACATAAAAATTCCATTCCTCCAAGCCATTCAAGACATTCCCATATACGCAAAAACTATAAAAGAATTGTGCATAAAGAAACCAAAGAGGAATATAACAAATAATCCAAGAGTCCAAGTAGTCGGTACCTTATCTGACCTATTGTCCGGAAGAGAAACACCCCTTAAATATGAAGACCCCGGGAACCCAATTATAACTGTTCAAATTTATGGTCAGACCCTGTCCAATGCCTTAGTTGATCTAGGGGCTGCAATTAATATTTTAACAACCACAACTTGCCAAAAGCTCGGCATTACATCTGTAGAACCCACCTCCACTCTGTTGGAATTGGCTGATCGATCTATGGTTAGACCAGAGGGTACTCTACATGATGTCATGGTCTCTGTAGAATCCTAGGAGTATCCAACCGATTTCCTGATAATTAATCCAAAAACCCGACTTGATGGACACCCGCTAATTTTAGGTAGACCTTGGCTCGCTACTGCCGATGCCTACATTGGCTGTCGGCAGGGAAATATGACCATAACCAGAGGACCGAATAGAAAAAATTTAGTTCTATATCCTCCAGCACAGCCAAGTGTCACAATGATTAAAACTAATAAACACCCTGTATCATACCTTACCGATAACATCAGATCTCCATTAACTATACAAGAGGCACTCGATTTCAAAGATCAAACAGAAGACGATGCCATTAATAATTTCATTACTCAAACTGAACCTCGCACACAGTGTCACATGATAGAAGCAACATTTGATAATGAATTGGAAGAAGATCCCCTGAAAGATATTCATGACCAAACGATACCTGTTACTTCTGTTGCAAATAGTAAAACTGTGGAAATTGCACCGGGGAAAACTTTAAACATCAATGCTAATCTCACACCTGAACAAGAAACAAATCTCATCCATCTGTTAACAAAATATCAAGAAGCATTTGCATGGGACTACCCCGATATGAAAGGAATCGATCCCCAATTATGTACACACCACATTTATATAGAAAAAGATGCCAGACCTGTGCGTCAGCCGCAAAGGAGACTTAATCCCCATCTAAAAGATGTCGTAAAAACTGAACTTCAGAAGCTTTTAGATGTGAATTTTATCTACCCTATTTCCGATAGTAAATGGGTCTCTCCACTTGTGGTGGTACCAAAAAAGAATGGGAAATGGAGAATTTGTGTGGATTATAGGGAACTAAACAAGGCAACACAAAAAGATCATTTTCCTCTTCCTTTCATAGATCAAGTATTGGATACTTTAGCAGGGAAGAAGTTCTTTTCTTTCCTGGATGGCTTTAGTGGATACAATCAGATTCAGATTGCCCCTGAAGACCAGGATAAAACTACTTTTACTTGTCCCTGGGGAACATTTGCCTATCGAGTTTTACCTTTTGGCCTATGTAATGCTCCTGCCACATTTCAGAGGGCTATCCTTAGCATTTTTGCAGATTTAATAAATGATGGACTTGAAGTGTACATGGATGACTTTACACCATATGGAGATGATTTTGATCCAACTCTAGACACCCTAGAAAAAGTCCTACAACGCTGCATTGTTACCAGGCTTTGCTTAAGCAACGAAAAATGTTTCTTGATGATGACTGAAGGGCTTATCCTAGGACACTATGTCTCAGCAGCCGGCATTCAGGTAGACCCAGCCAAAATCCAAATACTTTTGCTTATTCCCACTCCTACTACTCAAACAGAGGTACGCAGCTTTCTTGGATTTTCCGGTTATTATAGACGATTCATAGAGCATTATTCGCACATTGCTGCTCCTTTATATGCACTGACTAGTAACGTTGATTTTCTTTGGACAGACAAATGTGACCATGCTTTCGAGGATCTAAAGAAGCTTGTATCCACAGCCCCAGTCCTTCGAGGACCAAACTGGGACCTACCATTCCAGATATCATCTGATGCCTCAGATACAGCCATTGGCGCAGTCCTTGGGCAGGAAGAGGATAAAAAACCATATGCTATCTATTACATCAACAAAAATTTATCCCCTGCTGAATTGAATTACACTGTTACTGAAAAAGAATTCCTAGCTGTAATACATGCTGTCAATAAATTTAGACATTATATTACAGGCTATCCTGTTATCTTGTATACAGACCATTCTGCTATAAAATATTTAGCAAATAATCCTGTCACAAATGCCAGAGTAACTCGATGGTTAATCTTATTGCAAGAATTCGACATCACAATCAAGGACCGCCCTGGCAAAGAAAACCCTGTAGCTGATTTTCTTTCGAGAATACCAAAATCAAGCGATGCAACAACAGTTGAAGATCAATTTCCGGATGAGCACCTGTTTGCTGTTGCCGTTCAAACACCCTGGTATGCTGATGTTGCCAACTACCTCGCAGTAGGTAAATTACCAAAACATTTAACTCCTAATGAGCGCAAGCAGATTATTCAGAAAAGCTCTCGATTTTCGTGGATTGGAGGCTATTTGTTTCACACAGGAGCAGACATGCATATCAGGTGATGTGTTAGAGAGGATGAAATCTTCGACATCCTAAAAGCCTGTCACGATGGACCGTGTGGGGGGCACTTCGCTGAGCGTAGAACTGGACATAAAGTATTGCAGACAGGATATTACTGGCCTATGATCTTCAAAGATGCAAAGAAGTTTGTCCAAGCCTGTGACAGCTGCCAGCGAGCAGGACGACCTGGTCAAGCTGATGAGATGCCTCTGAAACCACAGTTAGTCATCGAACCATTCGAACGGTGGGCTCTTGATTTCGTTGGACCCATCAACCCTTCATCAAATCAGAAAACATATATTTTGGTGGCAACAGAATATGTCACCAAATGGGTTGAGGCAGAAGCATTGCCAAGAGCCACAGAGGATTCTGTCATACAGTTCCTGTTCCATCTATTTGTTCATTATGGCCTTCCCAGAGAAATAATTACAGATGGAGGACCACAATTTGTTGGGCATAAATTAGCTGCAACACTTAACAATTATCATGTCCAGCATAAGATCACTACTCCATATCACCCACAGGCGAATGGGCAGGTAGAAAGTAGCAATAAGGTAATAGAATCAATCCTAGCGAAAACCATTGCGTCACATAGGCGTGATTGGGCTACCCGACTACCTGAAGCACTCTGGGCCTATCGAACCACATGGAGGAGCACCACCGGTTACTCACCTTATCAATTAGTGTTTTGAAAACAACCCATTTTTCCTATCGAATTCGAAATCCAAACATTACGGACAGCACAGGAAGTTGGCCTAGATCTAACCGAGGCACAACTCAATCGACTGCAGCAGATCAATGAATTAGACGAAGTCAGGCTCTCTGCATTACAAAATACAACATTAGTTCAACAGTAGCGAGCCAAATGGCATGATGCGCTCATCAAGAACAAAGTCTTCCACGAGGGAGACTGGGCTCTGTTATACGATTCTCGGTTTCAGGACTTCCCTGGAAAACTTCAGACTCGATGGTTGGGACCATACGAAATCCAGAAGGTGCATGACAACGGAACCCTTACTCTAATCACCATTGACGGTTCTGGATATGCATTCAAAGTAAATGGTCACCGAGTCCGTCTCTACCGTAAACCACTCACTCGGGAATCCTTCTGCCAGCAGCTACGCCAAGACACTGATATGGAGATCTTAGGAGAGGAAGAGAAATCTTCCTCACCTGTAATTCATTAAGGGTTCATTTCTTTTTTGCAATTTGTACATAAATTCTTGTTTTTTTTGAGTGATTCTTGTACATAAGTTTGAATTAAATCTCTTCTTGTCATTTTTGCCGTTCCTTCCTTTCATAAAGTTCGATTTTTGCCCTTCGAAAAATAGCATTTGCGTGTTTCTTATTGGTTTTTCTTGTTTTTCTGTTCCTTTTGCTGTTCCTTTTCTAAAGGAACAGCATTCGGGATCTCTGCTGTTCCTTTTTCAAAGGAACGGCATTATTACGTTTTCTGCTGTTCCTTTTGGTTACCACCGTTCCTTTTTCTTCAAAGAAGCAGCGTTTTTTATTACTATTGTTCCTCTTTGGCATTTAGAGTGTTTTTTATAGCCTTTTTATTTTTGCCGTTCCTTTTCCAAAAAGGAAGGGCATTTGCATTTTTTTGCTGTTCCTTTTTTTTTTTTTTTTTATCATCCATCATTGTTTCTTTTCCAAAGGGACACCACTCGCATACTTTTGCTCTCCTTGTGAAACATCTTATTCCTTTTGATGATCTAAATTGAGGATGCTTTGAGCCCGTCTTCTTTCTAGTCCTTAAGATACAGCTATGTATTTGTGCAATGAAACATAAAATCACAACATACCGAAATCTGCAAACCATAAATCGCTATATCTATAAGGCTCTGCATTAGTAAGAGGAAAAATGGAAGGACATACTTATTTCTTACCTTTTGTTGACATGGTCTTACTAATTTTGCCCTGATTGGTTATCTTTATCATGCTGATTCCCTTAATTTTCTTTATTAGTACTTGGGAATAAGAGCAAAGAGTTTATATCTTCCTATTGAGATAATAAGACTTCTTCCACCATTCCTACTCTTAAGGAGTGTTGAGCCACCCTTTGTGTATAAGGAAAAGTATTCGATAAAAAAAGAAAAAATATGTGAACATGATATGTCAAGTGTCAAATGCAGGATAGGGGGTCTCATCGAGAGCCGGCCTACCATGATCATGAGGATGGAAGTGAAGTGGCATTCCCATTCTGGCCACCACACCAGGGATATGGTCCAAAAGGTATATCAAATAAAAAAACCTTGGAACAGGAGGTCTCATTACGAGCCGGCCTGCCCATGTTTCGCTCCTTCCTCGTGAATGGCATTATGGTTAACTGGTCACCAAGCCAGCATAATGGTCTACATTTTGACATAACAACATTCCTAAATATACACAAAGGATCATGGTTCCGAGGGTAAAAAAACAACTCTGCCAAGGTTATGGACACCTGTTGGCAGCAGAGTACTGTTAATGGTATTGAAGTCATCTTGCTTACACCAATGGCTAAGATACGAATACTCTTTTGTTTTTATATCAGAGGACTAATCATATGTCATTTCCCGATTTATACATCGCATGAATATTTATCATTACCAATCATGGCAACGGAAGTGACCATGACCACTTGAGATTGGCAAGTACGATACATGCCCTATCCATCAGCCTCAAATCATAACACAGCAGCCTCTTATATCATACGCGATAAATTCTCTACCTCGATTTCGGTAATTTGTTGTCCTTTGCAACATAGCATAATTCCATATGCTGTTCCTTTCTGACTTGATTGCAGACGGGGTGCCGCTCCTTTATTTGCCGGCTGGGACAGCCTATCACACTGCGGGGGGGGAGGTTAACCTCATCATTCCCTGTATTACGTGTCCACTCACCATTCGGGAAAACTAGTATACGACGGTTTGGCATATTTTAACGGCATGGCATTTCTATTTTCGCACAAGTTTCTTTCTGTTTCACTATTGCATGCTCTGTGTTTTCTTTCTCGTAACCTTGCGATTATCATCCTCCCTGCATTTCAAACAGAGAACGTTTTTGCTGTTCCATTTAGAATTCGCAGTGAAACCATGGGAGGAAGGGCAATTCGAAGTGAGCCTCAACAGCTGACGATCTCCGCTGCTGCCCGGGAGATCCTGGAAAGAGTAGGATGGTTGAATTATTTCAATCGCCTACAGGAGTCCAATGAAACAGTAGCGATGGAATTTTTGCAGAATTTACAAGATGACCACTCCACAGTAAGAGGGAAGCGGATAGCGGTCACTGATGCCATAATTGCAGAAGTTTCAGGACTACCAGCCACCGGACCGGTATGGACATTAAAAAAGGAACGACTACAGAAGGTCATGGAACTGTTCCAGGACGAAGGCTAGAATCTGACAATTAAGGGGAAGGGTATTCTGCCAGCAACCCTCGGAGAACCTTGGACGGAGCTAGCAAGAACGGTGCAGAGTTATATTACTTGCGAAGGAAGAAAAGACGTGGTAAGACCACGACACCTTCAACTTTTAGCTTTTTTAAAGCAGAGATGCTCTGTGAATTTACCCGCACTCCTGAACTCCTTACTGCATGATGCTGCACAAAGTATGAAAAAGGCACAGCACGTAGAATCAATCGTTAGTCATCATGGGTTGATACGACTAGTTGTTAGTTATGGTCTCAACCAGCAGCAGAGCAGCTGGGAAGAGCTGATTGCACAAATTGAGGGGGGATTGACAGAACCATCCCCAAAACGCAGACATTCTATAAGCACACCGGAGTGTCCGGCAAAACGCGAAGAACATGTTGCTAGTACATCAGAACAACCAGAGTTACATCAAGAATCGGCAAAGCGTAAGCATGCCATTGATTCACCCGAGCAACCAGAGGAACCCAGAAAATCAGCTCGGTTAGCTCAGATGAGAGGAAGCATAAATAAGCCCAGAAAATCAGCCCAGTTGGCTCGGATAAGAGGAAGGCTGGAAAAGCTTCAGGGAAGCACCAGCCAACCAGTGATAATTGAAGATGAGCAACCCGAAGAAGAAGCAGCCGAGCCTTCGGGAACAGAAATAGAAGCAGAAACTGAACAGGAGGAAGAAATGGGACAGCAGGAAGATAGCCCATTACAAGACCTACTGGGAGATGATGACTTGGCCGCAGTCCTAGCCAATATGAGTAAGTATGGTCAACCTTCTAGTTCAGAGGGCCCCCACGACAAACCTCAGGAAGAGAACATGCCTGTTCATGATGAAGAGGAGGAAAATACTGAACGGGAACAATCTGTTCCCATGTCACAAGAGGAAAATCTAGAGGGAGTAGGAGAAGAAACAGCATTTGCTCAGGAAGAGACAGAACCAGTCGAGGTTCCTACTCCAGAACAGCCAGAGCAGAGTAGTGAAGAAGAACCCCAAGAGGAAGATTTAGAAATCAGTCATGATCCAGTCCGCAGCAGACAGACTGCTGTTCCTTCGAAGGAAACACTGAAAATTAAGAAGTTGCGGAAGGAACGGAATAAATTGTTGAATACGATAACCCAGCTCAGACAACAAATTAGGATTCTGAAAAAGAACCAGAAGGTAAGAAAGACTGGGAGGAGGAAAAAGAAGGCCAACAAGCGGTCTGCTGTTCAAAACCCTACTGAGAATCCAGCTGCCGTTCCAATTGATGCCGAGGAACAGACGGGTGTTCGCGTTAAAACAGAAAAGGATGATACAAGGGTCAGTGACAAACAAATTCAGACAGAAGCACCACCCTCAGGGGTAATAAGGGTTCTGAACTCAAAACAGCATAACAAGAAATTTCAGGTAAAACTCCCGGCCTCCACTGACCTATGGAAGAAAGATCCGAAAACAAAAACCCTGCATAAGATGGTGAAGCAAGCCCAGCAAGAAGCCGAACAGCTTAGAGAGCAAACGGTTCCCCGAGAAAAATATGAAGAGTTACAACAGCAACTAAGGGACGTCAGTCAATCCAAAAGCCAGGCCTTTGAAGGCTGGAAAAAGGAACAAGAGGAAGTTGCACAGGTAACCAGTAGACTAAATACTGTTATCAAACAGATGAATGACTTGTGTTCTTTATACAATGATGTTTTAGCATGTAGGGCCCCTGCTAAAAACTATACTCTATTTTTATTAGAACGGTACTTACAATTAAAAATAAAAGCTGTTAGAGCAGGTACCCCAATACAAATTAATACTGTCAATGACTTTATAGACTGCTGTAAACATTATGGAATGAAAGTCCAGAGGTTGTTGTGTGAACTTTATTTGCACGACCTTGTGCTAAGTCAGGAGACTGAATCAAACCCTGGCCCTTTCATTGGAGACATCCAATTCCAAGCATTCATTTCATTCGGGGTTAATCAGATTAAGTGGCTCAGAGCCTATGATACTTTCCAAGGTCAGGAAAATGGTCTAGATTTACGGGTTAGGGCTGAGCCTAGGAACCCAGTACAGTTGTGGAGAGTTCATAGAAATCTTATAACGGCTCCTGGTGCCATTGAAACATTAGGACCTATGCATGAGGCACTCATTCAAGAGAGTTTAGAGTATTTTCTTTCTATCAAATACTTGGCCATTAATGCAGCCAAATTTCGATATCGAATCTCTGATCCACACATCCAGCTCAGAGAACCATTTAAGTATGAGAACTTTGAGTTAGCTGCCGACCGTTTGAACCTCTATGGCGAGACCATTCTGAAAGCAGGATCATTCTGGTTAGGGTATAGATTTCGCACTCCAATTATTTGGCACCCTGCACACGGATACCAGGCCCTGTATGATATGCCTGAGGGACAAACAGGTCAGTTCTTTGACTATCTAATCACTCAACATGGTTGTAGGCCTCCGCATGAGACTCCTTCTCCAGCATATTCTCTCATTGCATTACATGTCAACTACAATGTTTTCATGAGGACATGAAACAAGGTAAGCAGGGGGGTGTGTGGAGTACTAAAAAGGTATGCTTTTGATCATTATTTCAGTGGATTTTTAATAGAATTTGTGAACCTTTTTGTGTCATGAATTTGGGAATTAATAAGTAACCATAACAAAACATGTGAGAATCGATATACAAGACTTAGCCACTGATAATGGTTATTTTCTATACAGGAAAAGGAGAAAACAAGGGATTGCCGTTCCAAAGGGAAAGACAAAGTCGAGATAACTGTTGTCTCTCTGGACGAGAACCGAACGCAAACAAAGAGAAACAGATCAAAGCAAATCGGCTCGGAAAAGAAGGAGAAGACACCAGCTCAGCGCAAAAGAAAAGACGGGATGAAGAGTTAACAGTTTGGCGAATCCCTCAGGATCTTCGATCCTGAACAACATTGTTAGTTTAATATATAGGGATAGATATACAGATGAAGGATACGCTTTTATAGTTTCTGTAAAACATCAGTGTTGATTATTAAGTTTCGTTGAGAACTGGTTCAATGTATTTTTGACCGATGCATTAATGAAAGTTTGGTGATTATTTCATCTCTGCGACTGGATTAACTTCAAGCGGTGTATCCTTGGAGGCTAAGGGCCCGGCCCCGAAGGACACTTGCTTCTGTACCATTACGGCTTTATTCCTGTGTGGTTTGTTTATCATTGTTATTTGGTAATTTGGTATGTTTTATAAGTTCATATTACATGCTCTGTTAAAGATTGAATCATTGAAGTTTTTGCAGATAAAATCGTGTGTTGACTCCGCATCAAGTTATTAATCTTTTCAAGAGTTCATTGCATGTTCTTACTGTTATGTTACAGAGCTGTTATATTAAACGTTCGTGTTGTGTGCGTTTCTAATTCATCAGTACTATTCCATAATTCATTAATCGTTGTTGCTGTTCCTTTAGTGTGATTTGTGTGAATTGCCTTTGGAGTGAAGGAATGTTATTTGATTGCATAGAGAGTACTTGAGTTAATAGGTTACAACCCGCGGGACTTAGTTATTTAATTGCTGTTCCATTTTAGACTTGCTGTTCCATTCCAGAATTGCTGTTCAATCCTTTATTCGCTTTGTTGTTCCATTTACTTGCAGTTGTTGGTTTGGTGTGAGAGATGATCTAAGGCTGTAGTGAGCAGTGGCAGTCACTGTCTAGCTCCCAGGCTCGTGATCCATGCTCTAGTTTCCTTTCCATCAGTTTCCGAAGGGATGGGTTATCACTGCCGAACCCTTGACTGATAAACTGTTGAGTTTTCTGAGTGTGTGGTTTATTCTTTGAAGTAATTTAGTTACAAGCAAGCATCCGTTTACTCTTGTATTTCTGAAGCACTGTACTACTAGCATTACTCTGACAAATGATAGCCTCGGATTGAGTCACTCTTTGTAATGACAAAACGCTCCCGGATTGACATATTAATGTGAGGTAATTAGAGGTGAAAGAGACCCTTCTTATAGCTCTACAGCAACAATCACAAAATTCAACAAGTCAGTCATGTAAATCATTCTAGAAGTAATTTTAACTATTTTTATTGATCAAATGGGTTTAAAATAAAAATGGACAAGGGAGAATGAGGTAAAATGAGGTGAAGGAAAGCACAAAATTGAGGCTCAACATACCCCCACTGATGTTTCTTTGCATGTCCTCATGCAAATTATCCTATGAATTCAGAGGCTTCTGCAAGGACATCTAATCCCCTTCTTCTCCTTTTTCTGAAAGCTAGAGGCCTTCTGGGTTTCCTGATCACAAGTTTGAACCTGAGGTTTGTGAGTGCCCTGATCAACTTTTTGTTCCTTGTCTTCATCTTCTCATTGGTCCTCTCCACTTTGTCTATATGCAGGGATAAGGTTGAGTTCATGTCAGTCTTGAGCTTGATTTGATCTTTGAGAATTTCATTCTCATTTTCGATGTGTCTATTCAACAATTCCAACTCATACCTATCCCTCCTTAATATATCAATTTCAGTCAGTGGAGGACTGGGGGTTCTCTCTTCTCTTTCTGAAGCTGTCCTCTCTAAAGTTTCCACATAATCATAGATTTCCTGTTGAGCAGGATCAATCTTAGGGGTGCCTTCATAAAAATCTTCATCATCATCCTCTTCCATGGATGTTTCTTCATCTTCAATATTGATTACCCCTGTTTGTTTGATTGGTGTTTTCTTCAGTTTTCCTTTTAATCTGTGGCTTCTCCTAAGCTGAGAGGACCCCTCTCCTTTCTCTATAACAGATTCCTTGATTATCTTCTCTTCCTTGAGTTGGCTCTTTATTCGCGTCAACTTCTCCAAAATGACTTCCTCACTGCTTTCTTGAACTGGTTTGTCAATTTTACCTTTTGAAGTCCTCCATTTCCTAGTTCTCTTTGTGGGCTGTGGTTCAGGTGATAGTTCTTTTGCTTCTTCAAAATGATTTCTTATTAAGAAATCATCCCATGTATCATTTGTTTTAGATAGATGATGCTCAATCAAAATTTTGACCAACCCATGATGATACAGGGTTGTCTCTAAAAACTGAACTCTTCTTTGAACACAGGAAGCCATTTTCTTCAGACTTTGATACAAGAAATATGGTAGATTCAAATCTTCTCCCAGAAAATGCAACATTAGTCTAATGTGGTAGACATAAAATGTCCCATATCTACCCTCACATGTAACAAATTTTTGTAAAAGAAGTAGTATATTTCTCCATTTGCTTTTCAATGCAGTGCTGGGAGTTCCTTTCTTGAATACACTAACATCCATATTTGGTGATTTTAAAATTTGTTTCCAGGAGTCATTGTGTAATTCCCTATTTTTAAACCATCTTTCTCCAGTTCTGGACAATCCTGTAGCCTCTGCTATAAAAACTTCAGTAACAGTAAACTTGACATCCCCTATTTCAACTTCGATACCTTGGAATGATCTGGAAAATGTTTTGGTGACTTCCTTATGGAAGCCATTAAATTTTTCCAAGAATTGAAGCCATCCTATTTTTTGTAACATTTCCTTGCATTGTGGGTAACCTTCTAAATATTTTGATCCCACAGGCTCAGTCCTTACGATGAAACCCATGATTTTTCAATATCAAATTAACACTCTTCTCTACCCACAAAACAATGACTTTTACTTTCGGATTAAAATGGCTTCAAGCTCTAAATGAAAATGGCTTCAATTTTGGAATGACATACATTTGATTTATAATAGCAACAGCTTCAAAACCTCTGGCTGGTATGCCTCTGTTTGATAAAAAAATGCCTTCGAACCCTCGGACTGATGTGCTTCTGTTGAACTTTGGAGTGATATGAAAGCAATTTCAAATTTCAAGCTAATATGTCTCTGATAGACAGTGGTAGATGGTTTCAAGTGCAATACCTCTGGCTCTGGTAACAGAAAGACTTCAAACTCAATCACTGATAAACACCTCTGTTTCTAGTAACAACAGACTTCAATCTCCACCTCTGTCTCTGATAACAACAGACTTCAAACTCAACCTCTGTCTTTTGGTAACAAATGGTTTTCGAACTCAATCACTACCACACCTCTGTCTTTGGTAGCAAAAGGCTTCAATTTTAACACCTCTGTCTTTTGGTAACAACAGACTTTAAACTCTACACAGCCACAATTCTGTGTTGACAGTAGAAATGCTCCAAACTTCGTTCACAGTGATATGCTATCTGTTCACGGAATCAAGTGGTTTTGAGTTCTCACACCGTTATACTTCCAAATTTACCTCTTCTAATCTGCTCCTGATGATAGTAATGCCTCTGTCTTCGGAATGGAATACTGGCTATGGAATGAAGTTATGGCAAATGATCACGGCATAGAGTAGTGGAGTGAGGTGGAGGGATTGTATTAATGATTGAGAAGACGGCGGAGGATTTACGACGGCAGGGAAAATCATCATCATTAAATAACTTGGTTAAGAGTCGTGGGAAATTCAAATGCTTTGGCCGTTTCACCGCTTAAATGCTATCGGATATAAAATTTGAAATGCAAGATTTTAATACAAAGTCTGTAGAGGGTTTGTTTGGTGTTTGATCAATAAAACAATTAAAACAACCTTTCGAATAATCCACAACTAAACTATGCTAAACTTTTATGAAATGCCATCGTAATTTAAATTTGTTACCTCTGCCCTTTATTTGATGTTTTTGTAGCCTTTGTCTTCTCTGCTCATCTTTGGAGGAATCTTTCACAATTTTCTTGATATTTTTGATTCATGAATTCACTGGATCACTTTTTTGTAATTCTGATGTCTGCTGGTTGATGCCTTCAGGGTTTATAGCTGCGAAAAGACTGTCGGGCTGCAGAAAGGCTGATCAGCTGCAGAATGTCCACTGAGCTGCAGAATGTCCACTGAGCTGCAGAATGTTCCTGTAGAACACTTTAATCATGAAAATGAAATGTTTCTGGAGGATGGGTGAAATGTTATGAAAAATGGATGAAAATGGATGATGGATTATGATATGTATGAAGTGGATAATGGAACAAAATGGATTCAGTTCATGGAATGAAGGAACATAAGGGCTGTACTGCAATTCATGACATATTTTATTCACTTGCAGCAAGATATCAAATTCTATGTTTTGACATGAAAATGGAGTGAATGGAAGATGGAGTGAAATGAATGAGATGTGGAATGGAGTGAAATGTGAATGATGGATGAGATGAAGTATGGATGGATAAGTGAATGGAGTGAGATGAAATGAATCATAAGTACTATGGCACTGAACTTATGATTTTTATAACAACTGCTTAGAAACAAAAATGGGAAAAGTTAGAGTGTCAGAGAGACTCTGATTTTCACCCTATCTTTTCTGTATAAACATGCCAATCAGTGATTGGTTTTCATGTTTATACCTTTATTTTTTTATTTTTATTTTTTTATTTTTTATTTTTTTCAAAAGAGAAATGCTTCAGAAAATTTAATCAAGTTGATGAAGAAGAGAGACTCTTCTTCATTAACTTCACATCATTGTCTCCTTGGAACTTCTTGAAAAACTCTTCTCTTGAGAGTGGCTTGTGGTATAGCTTCAGTCTATGGCCATTCACAAGAAAAGTGACCTCCTCTTCATCTATAGTTCTGATTTTTACTGCCCCATTATCAAAAATTCGAACAATTTCATATGGCCCAAGCCAATGTGTCCGAAATTTCCCTTGAAAATCCTTGAATTTTGAATCAAACAAGAGAGCCCAGTCACCCTCTTTGAATTTCTTCTCTTTGATGTACTTGTCATGCCATCTAGCCCTTTGTTGTTGGACTAGACTTGTTTTCTGAACTGCATCTTGTCTGATCTCATCCAATTCATTAATTTGTTCCAGTCTATGCTTTTGTGCCTCCGTTAGATCAAGTCCTAGCTGAACTTCCATCTTGAATGTCTGGATTTGGAACTCTATAGGAAACAAAACTTGCTTCCCATAAACAAGATCATAAGGAGTATGGCCTGTTGTGTTTCTCCATGTAGTTCTATAGGCCCATAAGGCTTCAGGAAGCCTATCTACCCAATCCCTTCTATGTAGATGAACAGTCTTTGTTAGGATTCCTTCAATGACTTTATTAGTAGATTCCACTTGACCATTTGCTTGTGGATGATAAGGAGTGGATGTTCTATGTCTGATTTTGTACTTCTCCATCATTTGCTCCACTAGCCTTGATGTAAATTGAGCTCCTTGATCTGTAACAATTTCCCTTGGGACACCAAAACAAGTAAAAATATCCTCAAAAAGAAAAGTAACTACAGATGATTCATTAGCAACAAGTAATGGTTTAGCTTCTACCCACTTAGTAACATAATCAATGCAAACTAATATGTATTTCTTTTGTCTTGATGGAGGACTAATAGGTCCTACAAAATCCAAGGCCCATTTTTCAAAAGGTTCAATGTGTACCCGAGGTTGTAATGGCATCTCACCTGAAGGAGAAGGTTTCCCTACCCTTTGGCAACTGTCACACCTTTTGACATATTCCCTTGCATCTTTAAACAAAGATGGCCAATAATATCCTAAGTTAAGGATCTTATAGGCTGTCCTCTTATCTGCAAAGTGTCCGCCACAAGGTTCATCATGACATGCCTTGAGAATTTCAGGCATCTCATCTTCACGAATACACCTTCTAATGATCAAATCTGAACCTGTCTTGTAAAACTCATTAGCGACCCATGAATATCTTGCACTATCATTAATGATTTTTCTTTTATCCCTTGCATTCATAATTGAAGGAAATTTTTCTGAAACTAAATAATTAGCAATATCAGCAAACCATGGAGTTTGAGTAGAAACTGCAAAAAGATATTCATCAGGAAATTGATCTTCAACCGGAGTGTCATCTTTGATATTTTGAATTCTAGATAGGAAGTCAACCACAGTGTTTTGTTTTCCAGACCTATCTAGAATAGTAATGTTGAATTCTTGCAATAATAACAACCATCTTATAACTCTACCATTAGTGATTGATTTATTCATTAAATATCTAATGGCAGAATGATCAGTGTGAATAAAAGTTTCATAGCCTGTTATATAGTGTCTAAACTTGTTAATGGCATGAACAACAGCTAAAAACTCTTTTTCAGTTACAGTATAGTTTAACTCTGCAGGAGTCAAATTTTTACCGATATAATAGATGGCATAGGGAATTAAATCTTTCTGTCCCAATACTGCTCCTAGAGCTGTATCGGAAGCATCTGTCGAGATATGAAAAGGTAACTTCCAGTTATGTCCCCTTAATATAGGTGCTTCAGAAATTTTGGTTTTCAGGGTTTCAAAAGCTAACTGGCAATCAGAAGTCCACTTAAATTCACAATCTTTGGTGAGTAATTTGAAGAGAGGAGATGCTATTTTGGTGAAGTTTTCTATAAATCTCCGATAATACCCTGTAAATCCTAGAAAACTCCTAACATCTCTTTGACAACTTGGAATGGATAGGTTAGAAATAACTTCAACTTTCGCCTCATCAACTTTAATCCCATCCCCTGAAATGTGGTGTCCTAAAACAATACCTTCAGTGAACATCATAAAACATTTTTCATGACTAAGAGAAAGGTTTGCTTCTTGACATCTTTTTAAGACCTTTTCCAAGTTTTCTAAAGCCTCTTCAAATGTATCCCCATAAACCGTAAAATCATCCATGTACACCTCTACACAGTCATGTATCAGATCAGAAAAAATTCCTAATACTGCCCTTTGGAATGTTGCAGGTGCATTGCACAATCCAAATGGCAATACTCGGTAGGCATAAGTACCCCAAGGACAAGTAAATGTGGTTTTATCTTGGTCTTCAAGTGCTACTTGGATTTGATTATAACCACCTAAATCCATCCAGGAATGAAAAGTACTTTTCTACCTGCTAATGTATCTAATACTTGATCTATGAAAGGTAAGGGAAAATGGTCTTTAAGAGTAGCTTTATTGCAGTTCTCGGTAGTCAACACTCACCCTCCATTTTCCATTTTTCTTAGGTACAATTACTAAAGGAGAAACCCACTCGACTATCTCGAAATAGGATAGATGAAATTAACATTTAACAATTTTTGTAATTCTTCCTCGACAATTTCCTAAGATTTGGATTCATCCGTCTTTTGAGTCTGTCTGATTGGTTTGCAATTTGCCTCTATATAGATGTGATGAGTACAAGTCTTGGGACTTATCCCTTTCATGTCAGCTGTATTCCCATGCATATGCGGAAGAATGTCTCTCGTAATACTTTGACTAACTCTTCTTGTTGAGATCTTTCTAGGTTTTTTGTTTATATTCAAGGTTTTGCCTGGAAATATTTCACTTGTAGAGACTGCCAAATTTGTCCATAGAATGAAGAGACATCCGTGCAGATGACAAGAACTCAATATTGGATCTCTCTTGAAATGATTCTTGTTTGTGCTTCCTGAGAAGATTCAAAATTTTCTAGAGTATTCAAGATTTGATTATCTTCACTAATTTTCAAATTGTGAAGAGTGGTTGTAAATATTCTTCATCCTCTATCCATTGAGTGTCATCTAGATCCGTAATTGTCCTAGCTGGAGGATATAAAGTGAATTTCTTTGTTGAACTTCCATCGGAAATATACTATCACCCGACCTACAACTAATAAAAGCATCAAACCCGTAGCCAACCAAGGTCTTCCTAGTATAACAGGATGGCCTCCTAGATATTCTTGGGTGTCGAGGATCATGAAATCCACGTGGTACTCCCAAGAGTCTAGGGACATCTGGAATGTCTTCTATTACCCCATCCGGTATGATCACGGATCTATCTGCTAATTGTAATAGTGTGGGTGTAAAGAGAAGATTAGGAAGTTTCGAGTTGTCCATGATTTGTCTACTCATGATATTTATTGCTGCTCCTAAGTCAATGAGTGTGTTTTGAATTTCAATTCCATTGATGTGAATTTTGACAACCGGATTTCCCCAGGGTCAAGGTACTTTGGAATAGTAATCTTACCCATCATAATGTCTGCTATTTGTCCTACTAGTTGAATTTTCTTGGTTTCTCTTTATTCTTTTCTTTGTTGTCTTCATACTCAACTCCTTTATTGTTTTGGCTAAAATTGGGATTTCCTTGATGGCTTGCAATAATGGAATTTTTAATGCAAACACTTCTCAATTCATCCAAGAAATCATAATTAGGCACCATTATTTGTTTTTCTACACCTTTGTCAATTTGTAATCTTTCCGAAAAGGGAGGTATAGAAGTAGATGTGGATGGTTGCTCTAATATTGGAGTTGGGCTTATTGGATCTTTTTGTTTCGAGTTTTTCAATGTTTTGGCCTTTGAAAGGATGTACCTTTCTCAAGACTTTTATTAACATCCTGTAAGGAGTCTTCCTCGAATTATCTTGTTCTTGTATGATCGCGAAGGTTTCCTCTTCTCAAGTATCCTTCCAGACCTAAGTTGAACATCACTAAGGTCTCAGAGGAGTAATTAATATAAGTTGGAAATTGTTGTCCTTCTTTCATGTATGTATTCTAAGGGAGTTCTTATTGTTGGGGTTTGGTATGAGTCGAGCTGGTAATTGATTGTATTTTTGAGGGAATGGTAATGGAAGTGGTTGATTTTGATGAGGTTGGTTCAAATGATGTTGTTGTGAATTTTGTTGAAGATTTTGAGGAAAATTTTGTTGAGGATTTTGAGGATAAAATTGTGGATATGGTGGATAGGATGGTGGATACTGATAATATGGAGAGTATCTTCCATAGGGACCTTGTGATCCTTGTGCCCAAGCTTGAGATTGATTTTGACATTGGGGTCAAGGTTGCTGCCAAGAATTCCAAGGTGGAGGTTGATTATACATTTGATCATGAAATCCTTGTGTCTGAGATCCTCGCTGAGTATTCTAGATACAAAGTTAAGAGATTCTGTGGAATCTGTAGGAGTTTCTTCTTGAAAAATACAACCTTGAGACCAGGAAGAGAAGGACAATTCTTGGTCTCATGTTTCTCAGAAACAAATAACACGGAGTTTCTACAACTTTTACATCTAAAGGACACTCTCTCGAGACATGTTTCTTCCTACATTTGGGACAAAAGATTGCCAAAGGCATCGTATTGACCTTTTGCTTGTTTTGTATCTTGAGGGTGTCTATTTGTTCACTAAGACTCCCTAATATGTTATATTTAAAATCATCAAGCATGTGTCCTATTTCGATCTACTAACGTCCCCGAGGCAGTTACTTGCTCTTGCAAGAGCGAGGATCTCTTGGACCTTTCGTGAGCTTTTGGATTTTCCTCTCGGAAAGGTTGATACATAACTCGGATATTTCGTGTAATGTGAGTTGTGATATATACCCTTTTCCCATCATGTTAAGGATATCCAACCATTCATCCCTAATGGTTTTCAACAAAAGAGCTTTTAAAAGTGTCTTGATCTAGGTTTTCCATTTGTGCCCTTTTTATGTTGTATTTAAATCTTTCCAACAAATCTTCTACAGTTTTCATCTTCTTTTTGTAACATCTTGAACACTTCTTCCTTATGATTAACTAAGCATACAATAATCCAAGTATCTCTCTAGAAATGCTTGTTTCATGTCTTCCCATGTCCTAATGGAACTACCTGTTTAAGCTCATAAACCACTTCAATGCTTTGCTCCTTTCGGAGTTGAAGGAAATAATTTCAATTTTTGAGCATCTTGAAGATAGTCATAAGTCCTACACGACACTTCAAATTCGAATAAGAAAGTTTTAGGATCCCCGAGTTTTAAGTCCATAGAAGTTCGGAAGGACGGAAGGTAGAAATGTTTTTTCATGGTTGTATTGGTTTCTTCATCAAGTATAGGGAACCCAAAAGAGCTTCCTATTCTACCTCTTCCTCCATCTGCACCTCTACCTCCTCTTCCTCCTTCTCCTCTACCTCTACCTCTACCTCCTCCAAATAATGTGTGTTCTCCATTAACAACTCCTCCTCCTCCTTCCTTTGCCATGGTTGACTCTCCCGTGGAAGTAGAAAAGTTTGTATCCTCAACAAAAGTTTTTGAATCCTCTTCTATGGTGTTTAGTGGATGAAGTGGAAGGTTTCTCTAATGGAATAGGTGACCTTAGATCTTCTAGAAGTCCAGGGATCGGTAAAGGATGGAAGATGGGTTTGAGTTGAAGGTGTACTAGCTCCGGATCTAGATGAAACAAGTGGTGTTCTAGATGTCAAACTTCTCCCTCTCGTTGCTTATAAATCTTCCCCTTGAATCTCTCTCCCTACGCATAAAATTGTTTTTGGATGCTAAGAAACAAAGGTTACCTAGTTTTCACTTCCCAGGAACTGACGCTAAAATGTTGGGTCTCAATCTAGTCTCCTAAAGCGAGTTCATTTAATTGTCAACCAGAGTTTGTAAAGCGATGAAGTGAAATGTACCATATGTACCTAGGTGCTTGTTTCCTAGTGTGTTGTGTGTAGTGTTTTGTGATGTTTTAGTCTTTTATGTTGATTTATGATGTTTTTGGTCTTTTGAAGTTTTATGTTTACAATGAAAATGCCTAGAAAACTAATGAAAAGAAATTGGTGGTCAAAAACACAGCTTGAACCTAATGTATGGAATGGAAAATGAAATCAAAAACACCGAAGCAACATCTCGAACTATGATGAATAGAAACAAGAGCTTGATGATGACTTCTTAGACAAATGACACAAACTAGACTTGAGAAATGATCACTAAATATGCAAGTTTTCTAACTAGACAGCTAGACACTAATCATGATGCAACATTTTATTCTAAGCTCATCTATTCCATGACTAATTCCTAGTTCTATTCATGAAATTTCAATTGAATGTCACAGAGCCTATACTCAAAGAGTTATTGGTTTCTTTTCAAGGTAGTTCTTTTGAGGAAGAGCTCTGTTTATGATGAGGAATTTGCAGAGATTTTTCGGACCTTGTAGTGATGTTATCTTTCTGCTCCTATGGTTATGGTTCATCAGTAGTTTTCGTAACAAAAAGATATTTGTAAATAATGAAGGTCGTCTCATGAATCCTATCAACTAAAGTAATCTATTGTGCAAAGGGTGACAGTGTGACTATGAGATGCAAGTGCAATGAATTAATTTAAACATGAACTTAAGATGCTTCTAAACTAGAACAATGTTAAACTATAAGTCATCATCAAACTTGAAACAAAGTAGCTGGACATGAATTAAATGCAAAATGAAACTTCGGAGTGTTCTAACTAACATGCATTATTCTATGAAGTTACACAATCTGTTTGTTCATCATTAGTGATATTTTGGAAGAGTTCCTTCTTGTGGAAGAGGTAGAACAGTTCGACCGTGTAATTGTATGCAATTGAAAGCAAATGAACTGAAAGCAAATGAAAAACTAAATTATCACATCACGGTCATATCTTGAACTTCTTAAGGATGTCTTGGAAGAATTTCTTCTTGTGGAAGAGTGATTAGAACAAGTGCAAACTCATGATAGTGAAGAGTAAAAACTACAACTAATTCCTACGGTACTATAGCTATTCATCATTCATCATTATAATATGTTGGAAGAATGTCTTCTTGTGGAAGAACTGGAATGAATATAACTACGATTATCTAGTTAAAACAAATACAAATTCAACTCCTATCCCTACAGTACCATAGTCATTAAACATTCATCATTTTAGTTTATTGGAAGAGTGTCTTCTTGTGGAAGAGCTAGAACGAATATGACTACGATAGCTAGTTAAAAACAAATACAAATTTAACTCCTATCCTACAATACCATAGTCATTAAACATTCATCATTTTAATTATGGAAGAGTGTCTTCTTATGGAAGAACTAGAATGAGTACGACTACGATAGATAAAACAAAACAACTACCAATTCAAATGCGTAACGTAAAGACAACCTAGGAAAAACTTATCTAGTTTACGCAAAAGAAATCCGTGCAAGGGGCGAGGGGCCCTCTACCACTTGATGGCATTCAACTCCAAATTAAATCACGCCTTCAAGATAATTTTTTTCTCGCTCCATTAACGATGCAATAGTTTGAAAATAATGCTCTGTGTCTTCAAAGACGTAACTACGTAGTTTACACAAAATCTAGCGACAAATCTAACACAAAATCTCTAACTAAGCTCTCGGCCTACTCAAGAGTTTATAAAGTAAATGCAAGTAACAATAATTACAATAATTTAGGAATGATGTCTTTCCTTATCCAAATCATCTTAGGAGTCTTTGAGGTAGGTTGCGTGAAGGAGAAAAGACACCCGGACCGAGACAGCTCTAGTAGGAGTCTTTCTTCACAAATGTGTTCCCACGTGCATAACCGTACCCGAATTCATTTCCTCTTCCATGATGAGCAACACACCATGTAGGCATGACGTGGGATCATGCCCATATGCGTTTTTCCTCAAGAGGCCACCTGGAACATACTCAAACATAAAGGTAGCTGCATAATCGCCGGTTAGCTACGGAATGCCTGCATTCTGCAGCTAGTTCCGGTCAAAATGCTTAACAATGGAAACAGTCACAAAATTCAACAAGTCAGTCATGTAAATCATTCTAGAAGTAATTTTAACTATTTTTA
The DNA here is from genome assembly GCA_034641835.2 of Pinus albicaulis. Taxonomy (NCBI): domain Eukaryota; kingdom Viridiplantae; phylum Streptophyta; class Pinopsida; order Pinales; family Pinaceae; genus Pinus; species Pinus albicaulis. Next base: position 1,598,950,205 of record CM076580.1, read on the forward strand.
TTGATCAAATGGGTTTAAAATAAAAATGGACAAGGGAGAATGAGGTAAAATGAGGTGAAGGAAAGCACAAAATTGAGGCTCAACAGAAAACACAAGCACACAAAACACATAAAACCAGAGAGACACATATATACGTGGTTCACCTATTTTGGGTTACGTCCACCCCAAACAGCTAGTCCTTCCTTTCTATTATCCAGCAAAATGAAGAGACACAACCTACAACAGATCAACTATAATATCCTATATTCTCTCTCACAGTCTCCCTCTTTATTTCTCGCTCCGAGAATACACATGCCATACACAGCTGCAATACAGTACCCTCATAAAAGCGAGGGGTTGCCTTCTAGGGCTAAAAACCCTAAATTAAACATAACTTCTACCATCAGATCATCCACCTAATGAATGGCCCAGATTGACTAGAAATTACTATACTTTTACAAGTCAATTTTACATCTGTTCTTAGCTTCGGGGGTGCTGCCCTCGAAACCCCCTGCCAGGGGGGGCTCCATAAAGTCATAGCCGCCCCCCCTAGACCCCCCAGGCAGCGTTTAATTATGGGCGGAATTTCCGTCCCATAAAGGTACAGGGTTCCAACACTGTGATACAAAATAAACAAGACAATTAGGCTCCACACCCAATAATCTCCCACTTGGAGACTGATTGTAGCAACTGCACCGCTGCTTCGTTTGCTGGACAATAACTCCTCTTTGGACCTGACTGTTTCTCACCTTCATTTTCATCCTTGAAGACCAATTGAAACTGAGCATAATCTCAGTTTCTCCCTGGTTACAACTTTTGTTAGCATATCTGCAGGATTCTGGCTAGTGTGTATCTTTTCCAGTTTCAACTGTCCATCTTCCAATACTGACCATATGAAATGGTACTTGAGATGTATGTGTTTAGTCCTAGAATGAAATGTTGAGTTCTTTGCAATATGAATGGCACTTTGGCTATCACTGTATAACGTGCCCATATCATGCTTCTTACCTAATTCATCCATAAACATTTGTAACCAAATCATTTCTTTACTATCCTCTGTAGTAGCAACATAATTTTCTTCTGTTGTTGAAGGTGCAACAACATTTTGGATTTTTGAAACCCAACTGACAGCTGTTCCACCTACAGTAAATACATATCCTGTAGTGCTTCTCCTGTTATTTATGTCACCTGTCATATCTACATCAACATATCCCTGTAAAGCAATGCTTGAACCACCAAAGCATAATGCTTGATTTGTGGTACCTCTCAAATATCTGAGAATCCATTTCACTACCATCCAATGTTCTTTTCCTGGATTTTTCATGTACCTGATTACAAATCCCACTGCATGTGAAATATCAAGCCTTGTGCAGACCATTGCATACATTAAGCTTCCAACTGCTGATGCATACGGAACTTTAGACATATAATCCATTTCTTCTTGGGTCTTGGGGCACATCTCCTTACTGAGTTTGAAATGGCTAGCAAAAGGTGTACTAAGTGGTTTTTCATTCTGCATATTAAATCTTTTTAACACCTTTTTTATGTACTCATTCTGAGACAGTGTTAATTTGCGATTTTTCCTGTCTCTAGTTATTCTCATACCAAGGATTTGTTTTGCAGCTCCCAAATTCTTCATTGCAAATGAATTTGCCAATTTTCTTTTGAGCACATTTATTTCCTGCATGTTAGACCCTGCAACAAGCATGTCATCTACTTACAATAACAATATAATATAGCTGCCATCATTTTTCCTTTTTAGATAAACACAATGATCAGAGTGAAATTTAGTATAACCTTGTTCAGAAATAAACTTGTCAAATTTTAGATACCACTGCCTTGGAGCCTGTTTTAAGCCATACGAGATTTTCTTTAGCCTACACACTAATTTTTCTTTCCCTTTGAGCTCATATCCTTCTGGTTGCTCCATATAGATCTCTTCCTCCAAATCTCCATGGAGAAATGTTGTCTTTACATCTAACTGTTTAAGATGTAAATCTTCCGTTGCTACGAGACTTAAAATAGTTATGATTGAAGTCGTCTTAACAACAGGAGAAAATATTTCATCAAAATCAATACATTTCTTTTGTGCAAACCCCTTCACCACAAGTCTAGCTTTGTACCTCTGTTTTCCTCCATCTTCTTCCTTCAGCCTGTAAACCCATTTATTCTTCAATGTAGTTTTACCTGCAGGAAACCTGACTAAGTCCCAAGGCTGGTTATGCATTAAGGAGTCCATCTCTTCTTCCATGGATAGCTCCCACTTCCTCCTGCTTTCAACCTACATTTCTTCTTCATAACATTCGGGTTCACCATAATTATTCAACAATAAATAATATAATGACGGAGAGTATCGTTCAGGGGGTCTACTTATCCTGATAGATCTTCTAACCCCACTTTCAGGTGTTTGAGGTTCTTGTTGTTGTTGATTATTATTATTTTCAAGCACCTTTAATTTTTTTGTGATTTCATCAACAACTGTGTATTCTTTTTCCTGTTTCTTTTCCTGCAACTGATTCTTATATAAGACCTTTTCATTGAATATTACATCTCTGCTCCTAATAATTTTGTGATTTTCATAATCATATAAGTGATAACCAAAATCATTAACACCATATCCAATAAAGGTACATTTCTTTGATTTTTCCTCAAGCTTTGTTCTGTTTTCTTTATTAATATGGACAAAGGCCTCATAGCAAAAAGGCTTTAAAAAAGAGCAGTTTACCTTTTTACCTGTCCATACTTCCTCTGGAATACCACCATCCAAGGAACTTGAAGGCTCTCTGTTTATTAGATAAACAACAATATCTACAACATCTGCCAAAAATTGTAAAGGCAATCCTGCATGCAATCTCATGCACCTTGCACGCTCCATGATTGTTCTATTCATTCTTTCTGACAAACCATTTTCTTGTGGTGTTATTGGAACTTTCTTCTCTCTATGAATTCCATGCTCTGAACAATGCCTATCAAACTCTTTGCTCACCTCCATTGTCTGATCTGAGACACTTCAACTTATTTCATGTCTCAATCTCAACCAAATCTTTCCATTTCTTGAAAATATCAAATACATCAGATTTATTCTGAATACAATAAATCCATGTTTTTCTAGTTGCATACTCAATAAAAGTAACATAATAACGAGAGCCACCAAGAGATGATACCTGAGTAGGTCCCCATACATCTATATGCACAGCTCTAATTTTTCGCTCTTCTTTTCTTTACCAACTCTTAGAAATCTGACTCTCTTCTGTTTTCCATAAATGCAGTCCTCACAGAAATCCAAATCAACATTCTTCAAACCCGGAAAAAAATTTCTTGAGTGAAGAATCTTCATCCCTTTCTCACTCATGTGCCTAAGCCTATGATTCCATAATGATGCATCTACTCCTTTGGAAGTTAAAGCATTAACAGAGTTAGAAATACCATTGCATAAGTACAATGTACCAACCTTTTCGCCTTTTTCTATTACTAGGGCTCCTTTGGTGACCTTCCAAGTTTTATCTGTGAAAGTTGTCATGCAACCTTCACTACCTAACTGCCCTGTTGAAATCATATTTTTCTTCAAATATGGAACATGCCTTACCTCCTTTAATAACCATTGGTTTCAATTTTGTTGTTTTACAAGAACTTTACCCATTCCAACAATTTTACAAGGTTTATCATCACCCAAATGGACTTGTCCAAAATCTCCTTGAACATAGTCATGAAAATATTTCTTATCAGGTGTGGCCTGGAATGAGGCCCCTAAATCTACAACCCAAGAATTAGTAACATTTTCGAAAGAAAGAATCAAAACATTTTGTAACAAATCACCTGTCACATTTGCTTCATGATTGTTTTCTTGTTGTGCATCTCCTTCTTTTCCCTTCCGAGATCTACATTATTTCTTTAAGTGTACTTTCTTTCTGCATTTCCAGCACACTATCCCTGATCTGGACTTGGATCTGCCTTTCCTTTATTTATTGTGATATCTCGAGCTCTTTCCTCTTTCCAATCTTCTTCCCCTATACTCTGCACTCAAAGCATTACCCAATGTCTCACCGGAGCTTTTCCGTCGCATTTCCTTGCTAAGGATAGCACCGACAACATCATCAAACTTTAAAGTACTAGATTCAGAGACAGAGTTACTAATGGTCATAACTAAACCATTCCAGCTTTCTAGCAATGAGCACAAAAATAAAAGAGCCCTAACTTCATCATCAAATTTTACCCCTACAAAATTTAATTGACTGGTAACTATATTGAAATCATTTAAATGGTCTGCAACAGATCCACCTTCCGACATCTTCATATTAAATAAACGTTTCATAAGAAATACCTTGTTTGAGGCCAAGGGTTTTCATATAGTTTCACCAACGCCCATATCAAACCCTCTGTTGTTGTTTCCTTCGAAATATTGGAGGCTACCGATGCTGCGAGGCACAACCATACTATTCCAAGCACCTTTCTATCGTGAATATCCCATTTTTCGTTTGTCATAGTCATTGGCTTCTTTGTTTTTCCGCTCAATGGTAGGTACAGATCTTTATGATATAGATAATCTTCCATCTACATCTTCCACAGCGAGAAGTTTTGGCCATTAAATTTCTCGACCCTAAACTTACCATCTTCCGCAATTACTCCCACTCGAACTAGGAACCCTTCTTTCCTGTGAGTTTATCAGCCAAATAGACCTTCGGCTCCGATACCAGTTGTTAAATATTACAGAGCAATGAAACACATAAAATATGTAGAAAAAACAAGCACATAAAACACATAAAACCAGAGAGACAAAGATATACGTGGTTCACCCAGTTTGGGCTACGTCCACCCCGAACAGCCAATCCTTCCTTTCTATTATCCAGAAAAATGAAGAGACACAACCTACAGTAGATCTACTGTAATATCCTCTCTTCTCTCTCACAGTCTCCCTCTCTGTTTCTCGCTCCGAGTATACACATGCCATACACAATCGCAATACAATACCCTCATAAAAGTGAGGGGTTTCCTTCTAGGGAAAAAAACCCTAAACTAAACATAACTTCTACCATCAGATCATCCACCTAATGAATGGCCCAGATTGACTAGAAATTACTATACTTTTACAAGGAAATTTTACATTTGTTCTTAGCTTCGAGGGCGTTGCCCCCGAAACCCCCCGCCAGGGGGGGGCTCCATAAAGTCGTAGCTACCCCCCCCTGGACCCCCCAGGCAGCGTTTAATTATAAGCAGCATTGTCGCCCCACTAAGGTACAGGGGTCCAACGTTGTGATACAAAATAAACAAGATAATCAGGCTCCACACCCAACAATAAATAGCTTTTTGTAAAGACTTTCCTTTGATTGGACGAATTTCAAAAGCAATGGGTCTTCCTTCTTGCATTAAAACAACACCAATTCCATTTCCTAAGGCATCACATTCCATAATAAAGGTTTTGTGAAGTATGACGTAGCTAATATCGGTGCTAGGCACATTGCCTCTTTAAGATGTTCAAAGGCCTTAATTGCTTCAGGATTCCATGAAAATGCATCTTTCTTTAATAATCTTGTTAGAGGTGCTGCTATTCTCCCATAATTCTTAAAAAACTTGCCATAATACCCTGTTAACCTAAGAAATCCTCGCAAATTCTTTATACTTTCCATTCATTAATGGCTTTAATTTTGTTTGGGTCTACCTTAACACCCTCATGAGATCCAATATGACACAGATATTCCACCTCTTGTAGTCCAAAGAAACATTTAGATATTTTTGCATATAATTATTTCTCATCCAGTAGTTTGAACACCATGTCAACATGTTGAACATGATCCTTCCAAGATCTATTGTAGATTAGTATATCATCAAAAAATACTATCACAAATTTTATAAGGAAGGGTTTAAAAATGGAATTCATCAACCCTTAAAAAGTAGAAGGTGCATTGGTAAGGCCAAAAGTCATGACCAAAAATTCATAATGACCCTCATGAGTTTGAAATGATGTTTTTGGAATATCTTTAGTCTTAATTCTAATTTGATGATATCTCGAACGAAGATCCAACTTGGTAAAATAAATTTCTCCTTATAATTCATCCAATAATTCATCATTCACAGGTATTGGAAATTTATCTTTAATAGTGAGCTTATTGAGCTCCCTATAATCCAGACACATGCGCCATGATCCATCCTTCTTGTGCACCCATACTACTAGAGCAGAGAAAGAACTTTGACTAGGTTGAATTATACCAGCCTCTAACATTTCTACAATCATACATTCTATTTTGCTCTATTGGACATAAGGATATATGTAAGGTCTGATGTTTGGAGGAACACTTCGTGGAATCAAATGAATAGCATGATCATGATCACGAATAGGTGGGAGTCCTTTGGGAGTTTCAAACACCTTGGAATGATTGTCCAAGACTTTTTGGAGATCTAGAGAATTAGATGATTTTGATGTTAGAACTTCTAGTGAGCATAATTGTGCAATTACGCCTCGTTGTTATTTCTTTAAAATATTTGTCATGACATTAGATCTTATTATCTTTCCTAGCTTCCCTGCGATACCCTGTAATTCAACTTCCTTTCCTTCCGAAAAAATTTCAAGAGAAGTTCTTGAAAATTAAAAGCTATCATCCCCAAAGATTGCAACCATTGTACTCCTAGTACAACATCATAACCTCCCATTGGAATGCAAAGCATTGGACTATTCAATACATATTCCTCCATGGTTAGCTTGATATTATGGCATTTTCCAGAGAAATTTATAGTTCTTCCATTTGCAACCATCACTTGAAATTCTGGTGCTGGGTATAGGAAACAATTCAATTCCTTGGCTACTTTAAAATGAATAAAATTATGAATACTACCCTAATCAATCAACACTATTACCTTTTTCTTCTTGATATGTCCTTCTATCTTGAGAGTTTCAGGAGTGGTAATTACTACCAATGCATTACATGATATGGGTAAACTCATTACTTCTTCTTCTAAGGTTGGTTCCTGGTGTATATCCTCTTCTTTTGAAGTTTCTTGTTCATTTTCTTCCTCCTCTTCACAATCTGTGTAAAATAATTTCTTCTCAGCACACTTATGAAGTTTAGTGTATTTTATATCACAACTGTAGCAATGCCCTTTTTCTCTTTTTTCTTCTAATTGTTGTGGTGTCAACCTTGTATGTTGTGAAAGTCTAGGAGTAGCAACACTTATTTATAGATATGAGTGGTAGGCTTCCTTGTCGCCATAATTTTACATTCAATTTTTCTTGCCAATATGAAAGTCTTCTCCAATGAATCAGGTTCCCAAATGTGAAATTCATGTTTGATGTTATCCTTTGAAGTCTCTATGAAGACATCAATCCTATGTTCCTCTGGAATATCAGTTATCCTTATATTCAATTTTTGGAAGTACTAAATGTGCTCCACCACTGAACCCTTTTGTTTGAGATTTATCAATTGGATAAAGAATGTGTTGCGCTTTGTATCCTCATAATGTGTTATGATTGCCTCTATAGAAATTGACTAAGAGACATTTTTTTTACTAGAGAAAAGCCAGAGATACCATACAAATGTATTTTGTTCTAAATGTAAAGTTGAAATGCATACCTTTTGTGTGTTTTTCACATTATTGAGATCAAAATATTGCTCCATCTGTAGTATCCATGCTATGGGATCCTTGCCATCAAACTTACTCATATCTATATTTGGAATATGGTGGTTCTTCCATCCAACATTAGAGTTTATGAAATCACGATTAACATTTATTTTGTTCTCATCATGAGTTTCCTCTACTATATTTTTTCCATTAGGAAACATTTCTTGTATCAACTTTGTCAAGCCTTCCATGTATGATTTTAGATCATTCTTCATGTTTTCCATGTTGTCTTTCATTTTTTCTTCCATGTCATCCATCTTAGCTTCCATGCCCCATATATTGGCTTCCATTCCATCCATATTAGATTTCATGACATCCATATTATATTCCATGAATTTCTTCAAACCATCCATCTTAGCTTCCATGTCTTTCTTCAAAAGTTCCATTTCATTTTTATTGCTCTTTGCGAGAGCGAAATTTGGTGCACTTGCTCGTGTGATTTTGATATGTCATGTTGCCATTCCTTGACTTCATAAGTCATAGTAGACCCTTCTAAAGGCTTAATGGGTGCTGAATTCTTTTTAGGGGGAATTTTAGAACCCAATACTTATATCTATTCTACAATATACCCTTGGAATCAATTCAAACTGATTTTTTACACGAGACTTATGCAGTTCGAAAAAAAAAATTACACACCTTTTTCTTGCTTTTGAGGAGCTTGATATTGAAATTGAATTATCTCTGTGATTTAGCATCTTAAATATCTGAAATTTTTCCCTGTAGGAGCCCTTTGAAGCTTCTTTCAAATTCCACTGGTCTGACCTGATTTGGATTCTTCAAGGAAAATTTATGCACAATATCCCAAAATGACCTAATTATGAACTGGTTCAGTAGAGAAAATTTGTACGGTGTCCCACGTGTCACTGTTTCCTCCTTCGGCTTTGAAATTGATACACAAGAAACTATAGTCCATGTACTTATGGCCACTTTTTATATAGTTCCAATCCGATGCTTAGAGAGAGAGTTATGACTATTTTCCGACAGTCACCTCTTTGAGATGAAATTCAGGATCCTGTAAAAATCCTAATGTCCACAGATAATCTCTCTGAATATATTGTGAACCAATAGCTTTAATTTCTACATGATGTTCCTCATGATTTTTTCTTCACTATGTAAAAATTTCATCTTTTGAACCTTCATATAACAAAAGATATAGATCAAATTCCACAATGACCTGTTTAGGTTAAATTCAGGAACCTGAACAAAACCCTAACTTCCATAGATCATATCTCCGAAAATATTGTGAAGCAAGATCTAAAATTTTTACATGACATTCCCAAAGATTTTGGATTTTCTCTGTAAAAATATCAACTTTTGAACCCTCATAGAAAAAAAGGTATAGCAAAAATTCCACGATGAACTATTTGAAGCAGCGAAACCCTAAAATCCAAAGCTATGATACCAAATATTATGAAACCAACTCCAAAAATAGAATAAAAGAGAGATCAACACCTTAAAAATCAGCCACTTCAAGGGGGAAACCTCCAATCATTGCATAAATGAACAATTCTTGGATGATACAATGAAAAAACCTCCTTCTATATATAGGAATCCACGGGGTCACAATATAATCCTAGCCAACCTAACAATAATAATGTAAGGGCACAATAATAACAATATTGGGGTTATAGGGGTACAAAAATAACAATAAGGGGGTTATACTAACAACAATAAGGGACTATACTAGTAATATAGGGACCTAAAAATGGTTTGATATCTTTGCTAAATGAAGAAAAGGTTAAGAATCCTACAACAGCTGAAGAAGCCAAAGGAGGAGGTCCATACAAGGTCACAAAAATTCGAGTTGATCAAGAAAAAGGAGACAAAGGAAATATGGATACTCAAGACAAGGTTGAATTTAAAATAAAGAAGGATAAAGAATCCAAAAGAGAACAAATATAAGCTCAAAGTCAATAGCGATACAAAGAAGTTGGTGGAAGAGGAGAGGAAGAAAAAAGAACATGGAGAGGAACAGAGGAAACAATGGGAGGAAGAGGGAAAGAAGAAAGAGGAGTAGGGAAAAAAAACAAAGATACTTGGAAAAAGAAAAAAGAAGTAGAAAAGAAGATAAAGGAAGATGAAGCTATATAGATACAAAAAGAATAAGAAGAGATGAAAAGAAAAAAACTTAAAGAAGAAAGAGAAAAGAAAGAAACAAGAAGAAGAGATAGCCAAGAAATTGGAATAATACTTTGTTGTTGAGGAACATGATAATAAGCAGGTATAGGAATTCATATTGAAGAATGTGAAAGTTGAATCGAGTATAGATACATTCAATATTTAACCTTCAACTCCCCTCATAGGAGGGCATATCCCACTTAATGAGATGGATATCACGGTCCAAAGAGAGGAAAGGATCTTAGATATCTCATACTTCACTTTCAACTAGTTCAAATATAAGATCAATTACGAAAGGAGAAAATATTATCCTAATGAGCCAAATCATCGTATCTCGATCAATCTAGAAAGGGAAAATATGGTAGATATGAGAACCATCCCTAAGGAAATAACTTCAGTAGGCATGAAATTTGTAGCGGAAATAAATAATAACATTGATTATCTATATCAAGAAGTTTAAAGGTGTAATATTCCAAAAATTTAGCCTTCAACTAAATGGAATATTATAGTTTGTTTGATCACAAGGTAGGTGAATAAGTTGGTGGGGAGGCCCATAAGTCTCCTAAGCAGCAATAAAAACACTTCAAGTGTGAAAGGAGACCTTTTCAGCGGCTAAATAAAGCACCTCCAAGTGTGAATAGGGGTTGGATCATGTTGATTTAGTCAACATTGACCAAGTCAACAACGTTGTTATGGATGAGTGGAGATTAATTGAGGAATAATGCAATTTTGGAGGGAGATTGATTTCATGAATGAAATGACCTAATTGAGTGCATCCAAGGGCAAGGAAGCTCATAATCTATATAAGGAAGAGGATGGCCACCATATGGGGTTATGTTTTTGGATTATTATTTTGTATATGGTCTGTTAGACTACTTGCATTCTTCAGCTATTTAGTTGAGATTGATGTCTTTTTTAGCACCGGGAGTTCCCGAGTGGGAATCTCACTTATTTCCATGAGAGGCCTCTTGGAAAACAATTTCATTTCATTTTCACATTTAGGTTTTCAGGCCATGATACAACTTCTTCATCAGTGCAGTTTATGTAGGTTATTGTGCTGTGTTGCAGGGTGCAGCAATGGAGGATTAGATCGGGTGTCTTCAGAGCTATTTTTTTCAATGGAGGAAGGTTTCCATCCATTGGGAATCTTTTAAAGAAGCCCCTTGGGCTTATTTCACACATTTGGCACCATTCCAAGTAGTATTCATCCCCTACAACGCGGTTTCAGTCCAGATCTGCGTTATTTTAGGGAGAAGTTGTAAGGGTAGTTGCAGTGGTTGTTTTGGGAGGAGATTTCTTCAGTGGAGGAGCCAATATTTCATTCAGCGGATCTATTGGAGAAGAGATGTATATTTTTACATCAGCTTCAGCCATATCTTCTCATTTCTATTGTTGCAGCATATCTTCATCCCTAGGGCTGTAGCTTACATTGGCACATTGTGTGCATATTCCGAAAACCCTCTTGGGTTGTTTTGAAAAGATGATCTATTGCCTAGATCTGTATGTTTAGATTCAATTGGGTCCTATATTAGTATTTTTCTATCATTGTATCATCTCCATCTATAGTTATGAATCATATTACTACATTGTAGTAGTCCTTCGGCATTTTGTGTTGCAACAACATCTCACTTTGAGAATGGTTTATGTATTGGAGGTTTGTGAGATCACATTCTATGTTTAGTGCCTCATTGTTGTGTATTTATTTGCTGCATTTTTTATCAATAAGATGGCTTTATATTGGTCTCATGATTTCATGTGTTAAATGCTTGCTTTTGCTTTCATTTTATGAGCTATATTGCTGTTATTTCCATTTTGGAATATTACAGTGGTATCAGAGCATAATCTTGGCTCAGCTTGTGCATTCAACCAATATGTCACCATGAGGAGAATATTTTCACAAGAAGAGGATATGTATAGAAAAAAAAAAAAAGAATCCATTATTTGGAGGAAGAGAGGAGGAGGAGCTCTCAAAGCTTCTCTTTCAAACTATGCGGAGCATTAAGGGAGATCTCAAGAAGATGGGAAGGGAGAGAGAATCTCCAAAGGAGTTTGGATCTAAAGAAAACTCTATATTTTCACATGATGAATGTGAGCATGCAGCCACACACTATGATTCATAGTGCATTCATATGATGAGATCTACTATGAGGGAGATGAAAGAAGAATAAATGCTTAGGAGGGAAACTCTTAGTGATTATTTGTGAGAATATGAATGTCAAACTAAGAGGTTCAGAGATCATATCACCTTTCAAGAGTTTTGCAAGATCAAGGTGGAGAGGAGCAAGCAGCATGATATGGGTAGATTTTTTCTATCTACTTTTGACAGTTCACTGAAATGTTCAGCAAGAGCTTGGGTGGAGGAGCTAGACACTTATTTGTAGCAGTACCCTATTTCAAAGAAGGAAACCATTAAAGATGCAGTGCTACATTTTGGAGGTAAGGTCTATGCTTGGTGGATATTTGAGTCCTTTTCTTTAAAAAATGCACATACATCTACTTATGCAGAGTTCATTAGGAGGCTAGTGGAAAGGTTTGATGGAAAACATTCTGAAACCCCTTTGATGGAGTTAAACAAACCAAAATTTTGCATGGGTTGAAATGACCTATAAAATCAACTCCATTTCAGAAAACTATTGAAGAGGCTCACATCTTTCATAATACTTTGCTAGAGGCAAGATCTCTATCCCATATTCTTGGACAAGAGGGCATGAAGATCCCTTTTTCAAAGGAGGATCCTCTTATTGATAAGGTAACTCCCATTCATATTGAAGAAGAAGAGAAGCTTCGGGGCAACAACACTGTCATATCTAGAGCATATCTAGCACCTCATGCAAAGGTAGATGGAGCACTTTCGCCAACAAGAGTAATTCTTGTATCATTGCAATAAGTTCCTGAGGATTTCATATGTGGAGGTCAAGGCACAATAAATGAACATCATGATTGTGAAACCTTGCATATGGGAGGAGAAGGTAGGGAGGAAGATCAACATCACATGATGAGGAGCACATGCCCCTATCTATTTCAGAAGGGTGATGCACATAAGAGGCAGACTGATTTGCATAGTAAGGGCAAGGACAAAGTTTTCCATCCATATGTGCAGTCTACTCTTGACATTGATGTCTCACTGCATGGAGGCATTCCACCGAGGAGACCACCAGATGAGGAGATGAGGATAGATGCTTCACATGGGGTTTCACCACTCTTAGATCCCGGAGGGGTGGATACTTTGGAGGGGTCTATTATAGTGCAAAGAGTTTGGGGTAGACTCAAGGAATAGGGAGACATTCTCTGATTTTCAGCATTACCCACTCTCACTACATATTCTATGCTGACAGAAGTTGTTTATGTGATGGGGGATGGCACCACTATGGTGCAAGGGAGCTGCTCCATGGGTTTGGAGAAATAGAGCATACTTCCCTTGGGGAAGGATTCCTCCATACATTGGAGTAGATGGAGGCCACTCATGCTTACATTGGCCAAGATTAGGAGGTTATTCTTGGATGGTAGCTTCTAATGGGAGGCCAAACTCCAAAGGCCACCACTTGTACTTGAGCATGATCAGTTGCATGATGGGCATGGCAGCACTTGGGAGGATGACTTTGGCATGGGGGATTTCCAAGGAGAAGACAAAATCATGTGGGGAGCTTCACATTTCAAATATTCAACGTTGTCCCTTAGGAGGGTTGATCCATATTGGAGGTCTCAACTTTTGGTAAAGTAATCCAAGGATATTGGTTCTTTCATGATTATTGATGACCCAGAAGGAGATGATAGACACATGGTGGTTGATGAGGTCATATATTCTTATGGAAAAGTCTTCTTGACTAGAGTTTCTGAGCTCAAGAGGAAGCTACTACATGCAACACATGTGGACTTTCTTTCCATGCACTTTGATGCATTTCATTATTTGATGGAGGAGTTCACTTGGGAGGGCATCCAATAGGATATGTATCAGCATATGGAGAGATTCATAGTCTGGATGGTGATGGAGAGGTTTTCACAGCCACTTCCCTACTCATGGAGAGTGAGGGAGAACTTTCAATTGAGCCATTTCAGCTCAATGACCAAAGTACATAGTAGAGAAGGTACATTTTTGCATTATGATTTGTACTTCTTTACTTTATATGAGCAACATGTTGTACCAGGGATAATTATCCCTTCTTATATATTATATTATATTATGAAGTACTTGAGGCCAATTGTAGCATTGAGGTTGGCTATTCTATTGGTGGTTTGTGGGGGAAGCCAAATGATTCTTGGTGTACACCATTGACACCACATTTTACCTTCATGATCCTATCTTGTAGGATGATTGTGGCAGAAAAAAAGTGGTTGGAAGGGAAATTTTTATTCTTTTATTTGAGGTAGGAAGGGGTTGCATTGTGCTGGTTCCATATGTGGAACTATGATCCACCTCCTGGTTGTCATATGGAAACTTGTTTTCATTGGTTTTTTCTTCCATATGTTGGTAATGTTTTTATGTTTATGGGAAGATTTTTTGGGAGAGTGGCACAAGAGTTAGAGGTGCCCATTGGGAGTATGATTCTCCCTACTTTACATGTTGCATGTTTCAGGAGAAACAATGGAAAAACCATGATTTCCATAATACATCTCTTTTCTTCATGTGGGAGGAGCCATTTGGAGAACTTGAGTTCTTGGAGGAGGCACTTCATGGCTGATTTGTTTAGTGGGGTATCTTGGGCCATTCTTGGAGGCCATAGAATTTCAGCCCAATATCAATAACAACCCCATACTTACCATAAATGGAGAGAGAAAAAACTTGGATGGAAAAATCTAATCTTTCCATGCAGCCCCAATACATTTCATAAGCTGGGGGTTGAGTATTTCTTTGATGAGCTAGCTAGGATGGCTCAGTTCATTTGAATGATAGCATGGGTATGGGAGTCTCTCATTGGGAATGAGGTTCTCCATGTTTTTCATCACTCCTACCTTGAGGAGGCCATTGGATAGCAAGAAGGTTTCCACTTACACCTTCCACCTTTTCATGATGTGAACCATTGGGTTTTGCATACTTGGGAGGAGTCATTGGAGCAGCTAAATAAAGCACTTCCAAGTGTGAACAGGGGTTAGATCATGTTGATTCAGTCAACTTTGACCAAGTCAACAACGTTGTTATGGAGCAGTGAAGATTAATTGAGGAATAACACAGTTTTGGAGGAGATTGATTTCATGAAGGAAATGACCTAATTGAGTGGGGCCAAGGGCAAGGAAAATCATAATCTATATAAGAAAGAGGATGGCTGCCATATGGGGTTATGTTTTTGGATTATTATTTTGTATATGGTCTGTTTAGACTAGGTGCATTCTTCAACTGTTTAGTTGAGATTGTTGTGATGTTTAGCACCGGGTGTTACTGAGAGGGAATCCCACCTCTTTCCTTCAGAGGCCTCTTGAAGGAGAATTGCATTTCATTTCCACATTTAGGTTTTTAGGCCAAGCTACAAATTCTTCATCAGTGCAGTTTCTGTAGGTTATTGTGTTGTGTTGCAGGGTGCAACAATGGAGGATTAGATCGGGTGTCTTCAGAGCTAGCTTTTCACTGGAGGAAGGTTTCCATCCATTGGGAGGCCTGTAAAGAAGCCCCTTGGGCTTATTTCACACATTTTGCACCAGGCCAAGTAGTATTCATCCCCTACAATGCAGTTTCAATCCAGATCTACGTTATTTTAGGGAGGAGTTGTAGGGGTAGTTGCAGTGGTTGTTCTGGGAGGATATTTATTCAGTGGTGTTGATAATATGGTTAACATTAGTGATTTTTAAGATAACACTAAGTAGCCAAGTCCTTGTGCCTTTGTCCTCTGGGAAATCCTCACTGACGTTTCCATTATAAAGTCTCCCTGTTCGTGAATAAAATTCCCAAGAGGCCTCCCTTTTCATAGTTTCTCATCCCCTTTAAACCTCTGTTTCTTCACCTTATTCCCCTCATAACCTCACAAATACCCTTTGTCTGGTTAAAACCCCCTTATTATCTCTACCGTTCCCCTCTTTAGCCTTAAAAACCCTCTTTTTCGGCTAAGAAATCCCACCTTGCTTCATTTATCAGGCGTAGCCCCTTTCGGCCCAGCCCTAACCACTTCCCCACCATGTAACCGAGAACCGGAGCCAAGCATCTAAGCTCCGGGCGCTTATCGCAATCGGAAGAGTGGGTGAACGTTTTCCCTTTGTCACTCTGAAATCTCTGATGCGATTGACTTCCTCCTTTGTGTTCCTGTTGCAATACCAGTCGTGGATCTGTACAGATCTGACGGCTCAGCGCTAATCGCACTTGTTCCATCGCACCACTGCTCCAATCACAATCAGAACTTTTTGTTGTGCCTCCCTTCTATTTCCTCTGATTGCGATTCCCCGATTTGATCTGAGTCATTGATCTCTTGTGATCCAACAGTCCAGATCTTATCTCTCATCACTTCGTCGCCCCTCTCTATCACCTTCTGATTGAATGTGGGCCGTTCATCTGGTCCCATATCTGATGGCCAGTGCCCAATCACGCGCCACTCCAAATCGCAATTGCAAGTTCTCAAATGTATCCCCCAATTGCGATCCCCCGATTGAATCAGAGCCATCTGTCTCGAGAGATCCAATGGCCCAGATTTAACCGTTACCCACTCATTTCACCTGCCTTTCTCCCCATCGATGTAATTTTTGACGTTGATATTGTTCTATATTGGACGGTTGGCGCTCAATCACACCATCGCCAATCAAAATATCTTGAAAGTGTTACCCTTCGCTTCCCTCCGATGCGATTAGATCTCCACCGTCCATTGACCTGGATCTACGGTCTACATTGTGTCACACATTTCACCATTTTCTTCACCGGTTCACTGCTTCCACCATTTCCACCACTGCTTCACAGGCCTTCACAACATCGCTTCCACCATCCCTTGGTTTTTATAATAATTTTAGTTCATTGTGTAGGGTTTCAAGGAGAGGCCTTGGCGACCGAGACCAGTATATCAATAAAGAGGATTAAAGGGGGTTTAAGCCTGGTATTGAATAATTAAAGCTTAACCCCACATTCAAAGGAATAAAGCATGGTTTGAAGACCCAAAGAGAACATACAACATCTATAGCTGTGTTTGAATACGTGCGGGACGTTTTCCTCTGGGCAGTACATCTTTCCATTAAAGCTTTCATGTCGCTTCGAGCCCAGAAATAGTTAATTACGCTGACTGAAGCCTCTTAAAGACTGTCAGAACCAAAAATTATGGAGTATGGAAGCCTGTGGACTTTCTACCTAGTTCACCAATTTCAGAAGGCAGAACAGAGAGCTTTACAACCAGAAAGGACTCAAAAAACACATCCGAGGTCAATCTCGACCTAACAGAAATCTCTGAACCAAACTACAAAGTACAGCGCAAGGTTATGGAGCAGTATCGGCATGGACGTTTCCTCCATGCCATATTAATGAATCAATTTAATGTTCACCGTCCACTCCTGTGAGGATTTTTTCTCCCATAAAAACCCCCAAGAATGGATTATCAAGGGTTCCAGATTTTCAGAAAATTAGGCAGTAAGAGAATTTTGTATGCATTTTTGTCAAACTTTTATATGAATGCACAGAGCCCGTTGGGTTCCAGTGAGGAGGATTTCCATCTGTAATGAGGATTCTGGTCTTTGGTGTCTCACAGTTTGTAACTTCTCCCTTTATGTGTTAGTTTAATTGTTCATTTCGTTTCATCCGCCTTTCTTGTATCATGTTCTGGAATGCGAGTGGCTCACTGGTTTTTGGTATGGATTTATCCTAGTTGATACCCATGCTTGAACTAGTCAAGTGCTTTAAATATGGCTTAGGCATGATATACTGTTTCACTTTTCACTTCAACCATATTTCTGCTATATTAGCTTCTTTGGGAGGTTATTTTTAAAATGCTATTGTCATGTATGGATTCTTAAATTGGTAAGCCCATTACATAGTGATATTGTGTATTTGGATATCATCTCAATGAAATTTAGTATTATCTCAATATTTCATATGCAGTAATCACCTTCTGATTATTTATTTCTGTGAGGTATTTTCGAACCGGCCCTCTTTACAGTAAGTTGCCTCTGAATTGTCTGATGTATTTTTATTAGAATTCCGCACCTTGCCTCTGCAGTATTTCTTTCCCTGCATCCCTTTTCTAAAGGTTTTGGTCCCATTCAAGTTAACCTTCCTGTTTACAGGAGATAGCATGAGAGCCTTTTTTTGATAACTCCCCTTGTTATATCACACGCTCCTTGCTATATAAGATGTCCTAGGCATTGGTCTTTCACAACTCAAGGCTGTCTCTAGGAACCAAAACATATTTTTGGCATCGTTGCCGAGGAACGAAGTTAAGAAAGGTTAAATCCCTGGGCCTCGACAAAATCCTTATTCACTCTCCAAATAGGTGAGCATGGAGAGTTGAGAGTTGTAGATCCCTCACCTTGGCAACTCCACATTCATTTGTCAGAAAAATTTTCTTGCAGATCTGGCTCCTTGTAAGCCACACCTGAGGTCAGATACGTCTCAACCAAAGACACCTTCTGTATCTGACCAAGAGAATATCATAAATAGAAGAATTAGGAAACAAAAGCCATCGGTCCATACCGAGATCCCTGAATCTTCTTCACAGTACTTTCCGTCCTCCTCCACTGTGGGAGATACCGACTACTACTCAGATAGTTCACCTCGGGGAAGTGTCCGAATTAGAGACGATTTTCACCCTAATACTGAGGTCGAAGAGGTAAAGGAAGTCACTGAAGTATCTGTTATTAACATACCATTGTTTCCATCAACACCTCAAGCTGCAGTCCAATACATTCTTATTGTCATTCATACTCCACTTCCACCTCCGCCTCCTCCTTTTACACATCAAACTCATGAACTACCTCCACCTCCTCCAATGGCCAATGTTCCTGGCTTCTTGTTGAATAAATATGCCCCCCTTGCATTAACCCAAGTGCTGAATGACATGTTGCAAGACTATCTGAAGATTTTGCCTAGATTCAATGGGGAAAATGAGATTGAAGCTCAAAAACATCTTGAGGTCTTTTGCTCTTTTGTAGAGAACTTTAATGTGGAACACCTAGATGTAGTCCTAAGACTTTTTGTGAAATCTCTTGATGGCAAAGCTAGAAAATGGTTTAAGACATTAGGAGACCGTTCCATAACCACTTTGGAGGGAATGGAAAATAATTTTCTCAGAAAATGGGGAGAGAAGAAAGATCATGGGCACTGTCTTACTAAGTTTAACACACTCAAGAAAGGACATAATGAAGGGGTGTCAGAATTTATCAAGAGATTTAATAATTTGTATTTAAGCCTTCCAGTTGATATGAAACCTCATCAAACTACTGCTAAAGTTGTCTTCGTAGCAGCTTTTGACTCAGAATTTGGCTTCTCTCTGAGAGAAAGAAAACCTGCCACCCTTGATGATGCTCAGACAGATGCGCTAGAGTTGGAGGCAAATTTCTCCTCCACTGGTAAATCAAAGGGTAAGCCAGACCAAGATGCTACAGGGAAAGGCAAGGAGGAGGTGTCTACTTCTAGTCAAGATAGAGACTCCAGTACTAACAAAATCGAAGAAATGAACAAAATGATTAAGAACCTTACTAATAAGGTGGTCAAACTCGAACTGGAGGCCAAGAATTCAACCTCCAAGAATTTCTAGAATGCTCCAAATAGAGGTTACAATCCTCGGTATAGGAAACCACCTCTACAATTAGTGCAAAGGGAACAAAAGGAGAAACAAGATCAGGTACCACACCCTCTATACTTGGAAGGTCCAGTAGAGGATCCCACTGAAGAAACCACTTACGAGCAAGAGGGAACATACCTTTCTTTTTCAAATAATGATGAAGTAGAATCTCCCCTGTAAGGAAGCGATGGAATTGAGACCTCATTACAAGAAGAAGAGAAGGCTAGAAGCACAGAAGACCTAGAGATTGATTACTATTGTAAGCAATTTTTTTATTTCATGCAAGAACATTTCAATAGAAAATATGATCTCAGGTCTTCAAGGAAAAGGACTCGCACTCAAGATCAAGAAAAAGAGCCATCCCAGAAGGAGGCGCCTTCTCAAAAGGAGTCAACCATGCAAAAAGTCCCAGAAAAAGGTAAGAGGCCTCTAAACAAACCTTTTCAGTCTGATGGTCAAATTCCTTCCTCTTGAAAAGTAGTCATTCCCCCTAATACCAAGTCTGAGTCAAAAGAAGCCAAAATCTTGGCTAAAAAGAAAGAGTCAAAAGAGGTTGTAATAGATTAGTCCCCTCCTACCTTTAGTCTACAAAAGGAGCTTGAGAAGATCAAAATCCTAGTCCCCTTGACTGAATTATTAAAGCAACCAGCCTACCAGTCCCAGGTATTCTCTTTCATGCTCCCTCCAGAAGCAGCACATATTCCAGACAGTCTGAACCTTCAAGAATAAAGACCTATGGTTGTATTTGGCCCACATGTCGAGGAATTATATGCTTCTACTCCTCCTTTCTATGTGTCTCTAGTGATTCATGACCTGCTGTTACATAACTATATGTTAGATTCTGGAGCTTCCCATAATCTATTACCTCTGTCAGTCATGGAACAACTAGGATTACAAGTCACCCGTCCATACAAGGACCTCTATTCATTTGATTCCAAAAGAGTTAAATGCCTGGGGATGATCAAGGATTTGGTGGTCAATTTGGCCCAAATCCCAGCAAAAAGTGTGGTAATGGACATCGTGGTGGCTGACATCCCAGCTCGCTTTGGCATTTTTCTGTCAAGGTCCTGGGGGACAAAAATTGGTGGGTCAATCAAGTTGGACTTAACATATGCTACTATCCCAGTTTTTGGTGGCTAGGAGAGGAGGTTGTATAGGGAAACCATATTTTTCAAGATGGTTACAAAGGCTGATAACTCGATTAATTCACTAGTCTACAGTAAAGAAGGTGAGTTCTCATGTTTAATGATGGAGGAAGACCAGGATTATGTAGAAATTTGAATAATAGCTGAATTATTCACCAAGATTATCTTGATTACACACTATTTAAGCTTCATGCATAATACATAACTTCTTTTACAATTGATCATCAATATGCGAAAATAGAAGCAGTCGCATGCGCACATTAAAACATAATCAAGAACACATATAACACAGTATGTAATGGGGAAAGCATACAGCTGAAAAACCCCAACTATCTGTATATTATAATGATAGAGAACATGTAACAATACATAGCACAAAGCTCCTCACAACTCTCAACACTATCTCTCATGCTACACACAAACTAGCACGGAAGATGAATAAGTCACAGGTTCAAATCTCCTCCACAAGTCTGCCTGCCTCTACTGCGCAATCCAAGATGAATAATGATGAGATCCAAGTTTGAATCCCACTGGCTTGTACTGCGCAATCCTCATTGGAAATCTCAATCAATGTGTGTGCAAATCCCATGCACAGCTATAGTCACAACTAATAGTAGACTCACCCTTTCACCCACCTCTAACACTGGTCTCCACTGAACTGTCCATGCATTGCAGTTAACTGATGTATTCTTTAGTTGATTTATGAGTTAATAATTAGTGAATTAATTAATAATTAGTGAATTAATTAATAATTAATTCACACCACTCATCACTAGTGTATTTATCAGTTAGACTAAATACAACTAGTTCAACTAAGTTAAACCGAACACAACTCCACCAACCGTCTCAACAACTCCACCAAACTCTGCCACATGAGTTCTAACTGAAGTCAACCATACAATAGCTCAAATAACCCTTAGGAAAAGCATATTTCCTTCTGTCAGCTGCATGTGCCACATCCAAGAATCAAACTGAAGTGCTCCAAGAGGACAAGATAATGTTTATAGTCTAAATATTATTAAGGGTTAATAATATTTGACTGTTCTATTTTTAGCCCGGCAGTCTAAAAATAGAAACCGCCCAATGTCTAAAAATAGAGGTCCATCTATTTTTACCAACTTGACCAATCATCCATAAATAGCATCCCGCAACTCATAGACCATGATCCATATGTCTAAAAATAGACTTTGCGCCAAAAATAGCCTGCGGGCCCACTTAGTGAAGGCGACTTCATTTCACTAAGCTCCATCATCTTGTTGCATTTTCAACACTCCCTCTCAAAAAGATATGGATTATCTGCAACCCCTATCCTGCCTCTGTGGTATTCGAATTTTCTCCTGGTGAGCACCTTCGTCAAGATATCAGCATCCTGATCCTCCGTGGGAATGTATGAAAGTAACATGATTCTCTGTTGCACACAATCTCTGATATGATGGTACCTGATATCGATGTGTTTGGATCTATCATGAAATACTGGATTAGCCGAGAGTTTAATGCAACTCTAGTTATCACAATAAATCATAGTAGGCTCCAAGTGTGACTCGAACAATCCGACCAAGATCTTCCTCATCCATATGGCCTCGTATGCAGCCAAGCTTGCTGCCATATACTCAGCCTCTGCTGAACTGAGTGCCATGGATCTCTGCTTCCTCCTGTATCAAGAAACTGTTGTCGAACTGATACTGAAGATCCCTCCAGATGTTCTCTTTCTGTCCATTGGGCTCCCTGCCCAATCTGCATCCGTGAAGCCACATAGCTTCACCTCATCCTCCTGTCTGTACCACAATCCATATCCTGATGTGCCTCTAAGATAACGCAATACATGCTTGCCCGCCTTCCAGAAGAGCTTGGTTGGCTTAACCATAGCTTGTGAAAGCTGGTTAACAGCATAGCATATATCAGGTCGTGTATTGACCAGATACATAAGCGACCCCACCAATTGTCGATAAATAGTGGCATCCACTACCTCCGCTGAAGTAGCATCCTCCTTCCTCCAACCTCCAGGAAGAGGAGTGTCAACAGGCTTGCAGCCATGCATGTTGAACTTCTCCAGTATCTCCCGAGCATACTTACCCTGAGAAACAAACAATCCATCACTGCGCTGCCAAATTTCCAATCCCAGGAAATAATGAAGGAGGCCCAAGTCCTTCATCTCAAACTCTCTAGCAAGATCCTCCTTGCATGAAAGTATCAATAGCTCATCAGCAGTCAAAATCAAATCATCTACATAAAGTACAATGATCAGCAACTTACCCTCCACCACAATCTGGTACAGGTTATGATCCGCCTCACTCTTGGAGAATCCAAGTCCGGTGAAATAACTGTCAATCCGTGTGTACCAAGCACGAGGTGCTTGTTTCAACCCATACAGTGCTCTCTTGAGCCTGCACACATGTGACTCACTGCTGAAGATCTCGAAACCTTTGGGCTATTCTATGTACACCTCCTCCTCAATGACTCCATTGAGGAACGCAGTCTTCACATCTATCTGATGAATGTGCCACCCCATCTACGTTGAGAGAGCTAGGATCTTTCGTATGGAAGAATACCTTGCGACAGGTGCAAAGGTCTCCTCATAATCGATCCCCTCTATCTGTGAGAAGCCTTGGGCAAAAAATCTTGCCTTGTACTTCTCCACACTCCCATCAGCTACCTGCTTCACTTTGTAGATCCATCTTGAACCCACCACTGATTTCCCCTCTGGCCTTGGGACAATCTCCCATGCACTGTTTCTGACAATCGAATCATACTCTTCCACCATGGCATCTACCCATGCGGGGTCCTCCACAGCTTCCTCGAAAGAGGATGGCTCTGTCATGATACATTTGCTCACAAGAGCCATGTATCCAGTGTACTGGTCCGGTGACTGTCTCTGTCTGCGCTGTGCTGTAGGAGGTCCTACAACCTTCTCTGCATCTTGAGCCAGTCGCTCAGCTTCTGTAGTGCGCTTCCGCCCTCTGATGGTTGGCACTGCATGAGTGGTCTCTTCCACTCCATGAAATTCCTCTTGTGGCTGATCCACATCCTGAATCTCATCCTTAGGAACTAATAGCTCCTCCTCTGCATGCAACTGTGGCTCCCTCTCAAGTGAACACTTCATGGCTTTCTCCTCCTGAAATTTGATATCCCGTCGCACAACAGTCTTGCGACTGTCTGGAAAATACACACGATAGTTGTAAGGACGTTGTGTTAGGGTCCCGTGATTTTGCCGATTGGCGAGCCAAAATGAAGATGTAACATCAAACCAAGCTTTGGAGCCTCAGGACCTAGCCCGGACTCGCAGAGGGCTATCTCTATAAATGTAAAAGATGTCGGTGTGTTTGCTTATGGTATTCTGATATTAGGCTAGTTATGAAGTGAGTTTTTTTATTTTTGGTTTTTTTTTAAGTTTGTGAGGGATAAAAATGATCAAAGATATAAAAAATGGATAGCAAGAAGTTAGATCAATTGGGCTATGGGGTCAAATAGGTCAAGGAAGCTATGAGATGATGATGAAAGGTTGCTGTAGGGCCGATTTGATTCATGGTAGAAGGGATCTTTGGGAAGAATGGAGTAAACGGACATCAAGCTTGTGAAAGATGAGGGATTTCAAGTGTAATTAGTTGATAGCAGACATAAACATGTTATAGCAAGCCATTAACCATGCTAAGTGTAACTATGAGCTAATTAATACACAGAAATCAAACATTCCAGCCATGCATAGAGGTATAAGACCCTCTAACTTCGGGAAATGGCTATCAGACTTTGGGGAAAACACATAAGACAGACTAACAACTCATAAAACTATGTCGGAATGCCTAAACATAGTCTCTAAGTTATTGGGCACTTTAACAAACAAGCTTTCATAGTTTTAGGCAAAGGGCTAGATCGGGACTAGGCCTCCTTGGTTCAACAAGATGATCAACTAATCAGTCAGAGAGAAATATTTATGGACAGAACTATGGATAGCTTATAGGTAGGCAGGGCACACCATGTTGGAAATGTTGTCATTGATGGCAAAGGAGATGGCAAAGGAGGACCACATGAGGCAGCAACAAGGCAAAGAGAGTAGCATAGCAGCAAGATGTAGAGAGGGTCGAGCAGCAGAGACAGGGCCATTTAAAGTAGCAGAGGTAGAAAAAGGAGAAGTAAGAAGTAGCATAAGTCAAGGAGTAGATGAAGAAATAGAGATAGCAAAGAAGCAGAGAGGCAGAAAGGCAGCATAGAAGGAACAAAGGCAGCAGGAGATAGATGAGGTGGTGCTGCAGAGTAGTGAGGACATTAGAAGAGGGCCATTTAATAGCAGATCTGAAGTTTAATATAGTACAGACTTATTATGTGTGAAAGGAAGGCCGATCCAAAATTAATTGTGTTTAATTAGAGGACAAAGGTTGATTCAATTGGACGCTGTGATGTTTTAACCAGATTTCAGCTGATGGAAAGGATCAATACCAAATTGAATTTCTTGGGGATGAGTTGGAGAATTGCTTAAATGGCAAGGAAACCATGAAGTGGTTGAAGAAACTAATAATGAGCAGAGGCACAACGAAGAATAGAGACAGGGCAGTGAATACAGAGGCAGAGGTCGAGTGATAGATGCACAGAGGCAGAGGTAGAGCAACAGAAAAAGTAGAGACAGAGGCAGAGATACAACTGTTATTCCGAGAATCGCTACCTCAACTAGAGGATATATATATAATTACAAATAATTTCGGGAATCGCTTAACTCCAGTGGCAATGTAAGGCACATAATACAAAACCTCATTCCAGGAATCGCACACTCCAACCGGCGTTATATATTTAACATAATTCACAAATATTATTCCAGGAATCACATGACCCATTGGAAATGTATACATATTTATCTCTTATATATATGTGTGAAGCGCGTCATATAAACAATGGTCCAAGGTATATATTATGGAGCACACAAAACGAAGTTTTATATGGTGGGACCCCTTCCCAATCGCATCGGAGGTAAACAAAGCAGCGGGACTTGCAACTCAAATTTGCGATTGCGATCAATTGGACAATCGCTGACGGAGTTAATCAATCGCAATCGGAGAATCGCTGACGGAGTTAAGCAATCGCAATCGGAACAATCGCAGGAACAGTTATCGCAATCGGAGATCGCAATGATTCAATCGCATAGGAGTTAAACAACAGACATGCAAACAAAGTTTGTGATTGCGATCAATCGCAATCGGAGGAGAGTCAGTGCATCGGAAAGCGTGACAAGGTGTCCTGAAAGGTTGTTTCCTATGTTAAATGGGTTTATTAATATATCGCCGGAAGTTACATGAGAAAGGGTTCATATACATTAGAGTGAAAAGAAAGGAGTTTAAGTAAAATACTACATTGAAGAGAGGGCGACATTATTAAAGTGATGTATTATAAACGGACCATGGATATGATACGCGTTGGTTGAAACTGCCCAACAGTTATATTAAAAGGGTGCTGTTAGATATATAAAACATGGTTGCGGTTATATTAAAATATGTCGCGTGGTCTGTAGACCCACGGGCCTCAGCTTAACGGGAGGGCGATTATTAATATACGACTGTGATATATGTTCGTTCCTCTTGCGGAATGTTCCACATCAACAAGACACTCGTGGCATGAAAAGCGTTGGAATTCCTCCAGATTTACAGTCAGCAGATATAAAAGGCACAATTACACGTATGCAGCAGTTACATCACAACAGAGGACAGAAGAGAAAACAGAGCCGAAAGGAGATAAAACACAGTCACAGAAAAGACAAAGACAGCCAAAAAAAAGACAAATGTGTACCAATTCAAAAGAATAAATGAGTTGAGCTGGAGTTCACATTGTAATTCGAATGTAAATGTTTTAATTGTTTTTATTGTTTGTGATGCATTGGCAAGTCTCCGAGAGAACAAATTCCCACTGTAATGTTAAATTGATACCTACAGTTATATTTTCTGAATAAGTAGATAAAAGGATTGAGAAGGCAGAAGGCAAAGAGACATGACTATCCATTTCAAATTCCAAGTAGAATACAAACAGCCATGAAGCTAGTTTGTATAAAATAGGATAATATCCAAGGTGAGAGAGTGGACAAAAAGGAGTGAGAGAAGAAGAGAGTGTGCAGCAGAATTAAAGAGAGTTGAAGAGAATAAGAAAGCTGCAAGAAGAATGTGAATAAGGAGGAGCTGAGCAAAGAAGAAGAAAGGGCTGAGCAGAGATGATGCAGGTCTGATATAAGAGTTGATGAACAGCAGAGAAGAAGGTACAAAACAGAGCTGATATCCAAGGTAAATCAGCAAGTGTTTTTCTTTTGAAAGAGTAAGGAAGTTGGATCTTCCCTATCAAGTTGTAGCTTGATAGATGTCAGTTGTAGCTGACTGAGGTAGGAGCCTCCTGTAGGTTGGTGCCTGCAGAAAATAGATGGGAGTTGGTGCTTCCACATCAAGTTGTAGCTTGATAAAATGTCAGCTGTAGCTGACTGAGGTTGGAGCCTCCTGTAGGTTGGTGCCTGCAGAAAATTGATGGGAGTTGGAGCTTCCTTGCAAGTTGTAGCTTGCAGAATTGAGGATAGAGCCTCCTGTAGGTTGGTGCCTGCAGAAAACATTGGTGAGAGGGAGTTGGAGCTTGCCTTTGCATCACAACAATAATAAGATGTGGTTTTCTCCCTTTATGGGTTTCCACTTATATCTGGGGTCTCTGTGCATGATGTTTATGTGTTGATATGATTTATATAATCTGCTTAATACTTGTTGGTCACATATTAAGACTGCTGTTACATTAACAAATCTGTTTGATACTTGCTGCTCACTAATAAAGATTGCTCACATATTAAAGTTGATCATGAAGTGAAGGTGTAAATAGATTTAAGGAAAAAGTTTAAAAGTCCATGTATGTGTTAAACTGATTCACCCCCCCCCTCTCAGTTTAACGAAGGGTTCAACAATTGGTATCAGAGTCAGTTCCTTTGGTGTAAGCTTAATAGCTTGAAGGAGATCTGGTTGAGTCATGGACTATCAAAATGTACCTGTGCTAAATACAACTAAATTTCCTGAATGGAGAGATAAGGTTAAGATAGGATTTATGGCTGATGATCCAGAGGTATGGAAGCTTGTTTGTGATGGTTACTGCACAGACTCACCCACAGTGAAAGAACAACAGAGGAATGCTAAGGCAAAATGTGTGATATATGACAATCTTCATAACAAGGACCTTGAGTTGATAATGGATTTAACCTTTGCAAAAGAAATCTGGGATAGACTGCACTTCATACATGGAGTAGACACTAAGGACTGCACTGACAAGAAGGATAAGAGAATTAAGAAGAAGAAAAATTCATGTCAAAAGGAAGATGTTCAATCAAATGAGGTACCTGCTAGTGTGAATGGTAGTAAGAGTCATAAAGAAATTGCAGATGAAGAAAAAGCCAAACTTGACACAGCTCTGACTGAAATAGAAAAATTGAATAATGAAAACAAAGATCTTAAGAGATTGGTACAAATATGTGATGAGAAAGAATATGAAGATAGGAAAGAAATTATTGGCCTAAAGACACAGCTTGAAGAGGCAAAGAAAGTAGAAGACACTTTGCTGCAACAAATGAGAGAGAAAAGTCAGGAATGTGAAAGAATGGAAGAAGAAGTAGTGAACCTAAGAAAGAACTTAGAAAAAGCCCAAAGAGACTTATTAATGAATACACCTCTAATGAAAAGCTCTGGACAGTTGGACCAAATTCTCAATGCTCAAAGGTCACCTCTCATAAAGGCTGGGATAGGATATGAAGGTGAAACCAGTAAGTCCAAGGTTGAAGATAACAAGAAAATCATCTTTGTAAAAGCTGTAAAGGACAGTGAAGTAGCTCAACAGATTACTACAGAAGTAGAAACCAGCAGGAACATGATTTGAAGAGAAACAAATAGAATCAAGCAGCAAAATGAAAAAACAGAGAATGAGAAGATGAAACAATCAACTGCTAAAGGCTCATATGCTCCTAAGGATGAATTGAACAAATTCGGAAGATGTCAAAGGAGGTTCGTTCCTCCTATGAAAAATATCACTTGTTTCTCCTGCCACAAACCAGGACATGATGCATCACATTGTAAGACAAAGCCAATCCAGTCCAACCAGCAAAGGATGTAGCAAAAGAGAAGAACCCCTCAAGCAAGTAAATGGAAAAGGCAATCTTCCACCAGGTACACAAATCATTTCCATGGCTATTGTTATGCATGCAATAATTTTGGACATAAATTTGTTGAATGTAAAATGTATTCAAGAAGGGGAACAAAGCATTATACATCAGCTCAAATGCATATCGGTCAAATAAGATGTTATGTATGCCTCAAACTTGGTCACAAAGTAAAAGATTGTAATCTGCCATATACTTTAAAGAACTCTAGACATATGTTGGAATCAAAATAGATCAATCAAAACTATGAATCAAAAGGAAGAGCAGTCATTATGAAGAACCCCAATAAAGTATGGAAAGAAAAGAGAAAAGAGGAGCCTATTATCTCAATAACATAACGAATCCTCCATAGTCTCAGGGGGAGCTTCTCTAGGAAGCAAAGAAAAAATCCATCCAGTGAAAAATATGAAGAAACGTCCCAGGGGGAGAGCATTTCATATATAGACCCCATGAAGGTAGTCTAAGAAGAGCTCCATGAAATGAGAACAGCTATGAGATCAGGAAGGAAAAGGAAAATTTATCTAACAAGAGAACTAGAGAGGAAGAAGAATATCTGAAGCATTCAATAGCTGACAAAGTAATGAAAGAAGAAAATACAGCAAGCAACCATGGTGGTAGAGAGGAAACATTAGCCATGATCATCTAAGTTAAGAAGACATCAGCACATTAAGTGATGATCACAGTGTGCAACATTCTGCTAGTATGAACAATGATTCACCTTAAGAAAGATGAGTAAGAAAAGATCCTATCATCACTGTATCATTACTTCCTTCATCTATGAAAATGTCCCTTGGAGGAGTACAGTTAAGTGAATGATCTGCCCATGAATATTCCAAGCAAAGAAATTGAAAATGTCTTCTCGAAGATCATCCTGTCAGAACAGTCGTATTGGTATATAAAGCAATATATAAATCGGAAATGATTCTGGAACTGTCATAGAAAAGAAAATGTTGTGACTTCCTCTGAATAAAATGACAGAAAAAGCAAAAGATTAATGATGCCAAGATCAGACTCAGTATATTGATGATTTTTGTTGAAAACAATGGAAAGATCAATAATAGAATTTATGAAGGATGTCTTAATGACAGGAAAATATACAAACTGAAGTAAAATCTCTGCATGGTTTATCAAAGTAATATCAATTGGTGTTTAGGCACAAGCAGCATGCTTATCAACAGATTACCAAGCATTATCAGTGGAGCAGCAGTATGATACAGATCCACAGATTCAAGAACTTGAATGTGCAGTTAGAAGCGAAACTGTGACAGGGTAGAACCCCTGACATACAATGGAAGGTTGATATATTATATGTCATAGCAGAATTGAAGACAGAATGGCATTGTGTTTCGTTAAGGCCGGTGTGAAAGCTTGTTCTCCGTTGGATATGGAAGGTTGTCAGCGTTGGGGGCCCATGCGTACATGTGTGTTGATCATTATTAAGGTTTGCAGATATAACAAAGAGTATTATTGTGGTTTGAACCATTGCAAATATTATTCGTACAAGATTTAAATATTAAGGGAGTAGGCCATGTAATTACGATTGTGAAGTCAGCACCCTATGAAAATATGGGGGTTATGATTTGGTTGGATGCATAACAGTCTTATTGCCGATACATGTATGATTAGCATTACAATGGATAGACTAGAGGTAGTATCTCTGATATAAAGAGAAAGCACAGTTTCAGGGGGAGAACAAAAATGAGAATATCATTCCAAGGGGAGATCAGCCAGCTAGGTAAGCATAAAACAGGTCCTCAGGATCAAAGAACTATGGAAAAAGAACCTCAAGGTAATATTCCCAGTATTATCTGCATTCAGCATGAAAAGGTCTCTCTCTTGAAATCATTCACAACACCTTGTGAATTCTGTTTACAAAGATATCAATTAAACATCATGAGAATGTTTTGTGGAAGGTCATCCTGATAGAATAGTCAAAGTATCTAAAGCATAAAGGACTAGTTGTGATTACCATTTGAAGCTCAAAAGTCTTTTTATTAATTCATCTAAATCCTTCTTCAGCACAAGGGATTTTTTTTGGCAATTCACCTTTAAAGAGAGATTGAGCATTGACATACATACCTCCTCATGTCATAAATAAAACTGCATGATTGATAAACGAGACTGGCCAAAAAATTGAAGGATTTGTTTTGAAAGTACAGTGTGCAAGTAGTAAAAGTCATATTGAAAGATATTGCCTAATCTCATAATAAGTTGTAAACTCTGGTTTGATTCATTGTTCACAACAACAATAAGGACCTTTCAGTCTTTAAGAATAATATCCCTATCAGCATCCTAGTTCATATCATCACCAACAGGCAGGAAAGGTGTACCACAACAACCAAAGATATATTGGCATCATTATCATAATTGAACAGGTGTGGTAATGCAGATGAGTATTACAGGAGAAGACATATTCCATCCACAATCTTCCTCAACAGAAATGTATTGGCGCACTACATCAGATAGAGACTGGAGTATATTTGAAGCATTCTCACTAATTTTAGGTTTAATCCAGTGATGCATCCCTGATAAGATAAATCTGGTACAATGTGTTCTATGAAGTGTCATTATCCTCACTTTCTGCTTTATACAAGTGAAAGGAGTCAGTGCCTTGGGATTGTAACAACTTGTAGTTCACATTCAAGTCCAATAATCCGCAAAGTGTTCTCTCAACAAATCTTGTACACCAGTATAGCGCAGCATGATACAAAGTCAGAAGAAGAAGGCCTAAACACATCTCAGAGAGAAGAAATGAATAGATAGAATGCACACTAGGAAATGAGCAACCCTTTGCCATTGATGTCAAAGGGGGAGGAAAAACAGATAGGCAGAGGAAGCATTGGATTATTGGTGGAGGTGTTTCCATCAATGCCAAAGGGGGAGACTGTTGGAAATGTTGTCATTGATGGCAAAGGAGATGGAAAAGGAGGACCACCTGAGGCAGCAACAAGGCAAAGAGAGTAGCATAGCAGCAAGATGTAGAGAGGGTCGAGCAGCAGAGACAGGGCCATTTAAAGTAGCAGAGGTAGCAAAAGGAGAAGTAAGAAGTAGCATCAGGCAAGGAGCAGATGAAGAAATAGAGATAGCAAAGAAGCAGAGAGGCAGAAAGGCAGCAGGAGACAAATGAGGTGGTGCTGCAGAGTAGTGAGGACATTAGAAGAGGGCCATTTAATAGCAGATCTGAAGTTTAATACAGTACAGACTTATTATGTGTGAAAGGAAGGCCGATCCAAAATTAATTGTGTTTAATTAGAGGACAAAGGTTGAGTCAATTGGACGCGGTGATGTTTTAACCCGATTTCAGCTGATGGAAAGGATCAGTACCAAATTGAATTGCTTGGGGATGAGTTGGAGCATTGCTTAAATGGCAAGGAAACCATGAAGTGGTTGAAGAAAATAATAATGAGCAGAGGCACAGCGAAGAATAGAGACAGGGAAGTGAATACAGAGGCAGAGGTCGAGTGATAGATGCACAGAGGCAGAGGCAGAGTGACAGAAAAAGTAGAGACAGAGGCAGAGATACAGCTGTTATTCTAAGAATCGCTACCTCAACCAGAGGATATATATATAATTACAAATAATTCCGGGAATCGCTTAACTCCAGTGGCAATGTAAGGCACATAATACAGAACCTCATTTCGGGAATCGCACACTCCAACCGGCGTTATATATTTAACATAATTCACAAATATTATTCCAGGAATCACATGACCCATTGGAAATGTATACATATTTATTTGTTATATATATGTGTGAAGCGCATCATATAAACAATGGTCCAAGGTATATATTATGGAGCACACAAAACGAAGTTTTATATGGTGGGACCCCTTCCCAATCGCATCAGAGGTAAACAAAGCAGCGGGACTTGCAACTCAAAGTTGCGATTGCGATCAATCGGAGAATCGCTGACGGAGTTAATCAATCGCAATCGGAGAATCGCTGACGGAGTTAAAAAATCACAATCGGAACAATCGCAGGAACAGTTATCGCAATCGGAGATCGCAATGATTCAATCGCATAGGAGTTAAACAACAGACATGCAAACAAAGTTTGTGATTGCGATCAATCGCAATCGCAGCAGGAGCGATCAATCGCAATCGGAGGAGAGGCAGTGCATCGGAAAGCGTGACAAGGTGGCCCGAAAGGTTATTTCCTATGTTAAATGGGTTTATTAATATATTGCTGAAAGTTACATGAGAAAGGGTTCATATACATTAAAGTGAGAAGAAAGGAGTTTAAGTAAAATACTACATTGAAGAGAGGGCGACATTATTAAAGTGATGTATTATAAACGGACCATGGATATGATACGCGTTGGTTGAAACTGCCCAACAGTTATATTAAAAGGGTGTTGTTAGATATATAAAACATGGTTGCGGTTATATTAAAATATGTCGCGTGGTCTGTAGACCCACGGGCCTCAGCTTAATGGGAGGGCGATTATTAATATACGACTGTGATATATGTCCGTTCCGCTTGCGGAATGTTCCACATCAACAAGACACTCGTGGCATGAAAAGCGTTGGAATTCCTCCAGATTTACAGTCAGCGGATATAAAAGGCACAATTACACGTATGCAGCAGTTACACCACAGCAGAGGACAGAAGAGCAAACAGAGCCGAAAGGAGATAAAACACAGTCACAGAAAAGACAAAGACAGCCAAAGAAAAGACAAATGCGTACCAATTCAAAAGACTAAATGAGTTGAGCTGGAGTTCACATTGTAATTCGAATGTAAATGTTTTAATTGTTTTTATTGTTTGTGATGCATTGGAAAGTCTCCGAGAGAGAACAAATTCCCACTGTAATGTTAAATTGATACCTACAGTTATATTTTCTGAATAAGCAGATAAAAGGATTGAGAAGGCAGAAGGCAAAGAGACATGACTGTCCATTTCAAATTCCAAGTAGAATACAAATAGCCATGAAGCTAGTTTGTATAAAATAGGATAATATCCAAGGTGAGAGAGTGGACGAAAAGGAGTGAGAGAAGAAGAGAGTGTGCAGCAGAATTAAAGAGAGTTGAAGAGAATAAGAAAGCTGCAAGAAGAATGTGAATAAGGAGGAGCTGAGCAAAGAAGAAGAAGGGGTTGAGCAGAGATGATGCAGGTCTGATATAAGAGTTGATGAACAGCAGAGAAGAAGGTACATAACAGATCTAATATCCAAGGTAAATCAGCAAGTGTTTTTCTTTTGAAAGAGTAAGGAAGTTGGAGCTTCCCTATCAAGTTGTAGCTTGATAGATGTCAGTTGCAGCTGACTGAGGTTGGAGCCTCCTGTAGGTTGGTGCCTGCAGAAAATAGATGGGAGTTGGTGCTTCCACATCAAGTTGTAGCTTGATAAAATGTCAGTTGTAGCTGACTGAGGTTGGAGCCTCCTGTAGGTTGGTGCCTGCATAAAATTGATGGGAGTTGGAGCTTCCTTGCAAGTTGTAGCTTGCAGAATTGAGGTAGGAGCCTCCTGTAGGTTGGTGCCTACAGAAAATCAGTGGTGAGAGGGAGTTGGAGCTTGCCTTTGCATCACAACAATAATAAGATGTGGTTTTCTCCCTTTATGGGTTTCCACTTATATCTGGTGTCTCTGTGCATGATGTTTATGTGTTGATATGATTTATATAATCTGCTTAATACTTGTTGCTCACATATTAAGACTGTTGTTACATTAACAAATCTGTTTGATACTTGCTGCTCACTAATAAAGATTGCTCACATATTAAAGTTGATCATGAAGTGAAGGTGTAAATAGATTTAAGGAAAAAGTTTAAAAGTCCATGTATGTGTTAAACTGATTCACCCCCCCCCCCCTCTCAGTTTAACGAAGGGTTCAACACACCATACATCCTACTCAACATACATAGAACTTGTAAATAAAACTTAGCAAACATTATCCTTAAGTTACTAAAGAGCAGTTAAGAATTCTTTAGCATAACTAAGGAAGAAGAAAACATCAAGCTATGAAGATTCAGGAATTTTGAGGTGCCTCCATGGGCATATCTCAAAATAAATCTCTACTGATCTATAGTAGCAAGAAGCATGGATTATGAATGAAAATTAGAAGACAAAAACATAGCAAGAAACACTATACCATTCTACCATGTCATGGAATCCATCACCAATCCTTCATCATTCATCAAAAGCATCCAAGAGGCAGTCCAAAAATCATAACACAAGTATGTTCTTCAAAGCTCATATGACCAATATATTGATTCTTCTCTCAAGTTCAGCCTTGTTTTACAATGAAGCCTTGTGGAATAAATAGGCTCAAGTGAGGAAAACCTCATGGTGCAACTAGCTATCCCATTGGCCTAATCAAAATATCTAAACTTGTCCTTGAGGCTTTGAAAAGCCCAAGGCACAAAATATCTCATAAAATATCTAAAAAATTCTAAAAACGGAAATTATATTGACTTTGCAACATTTTCCAAGTGCAAAAATAGCTAAACGCACATTTGGAAAAAGCAGATTTTTGAGGTTCAAAAATTACAAAAATACTTCAAATTTATATCAGGAAAAGGTCCCCTGACTTGCCGGAAACATTTGGCAGTCTTCCTAGTGTCGAAACGAGGCTCATGATAGCTCGTTGGAAATATTTCTGTGTCTTCTTTCCGGCGCAACTGAAATAACCTCAATCTGATGCCTGGAAGTCCTCCAAAACTATACCTGTGTGTAAAAAGCCAGGAAATAGCAGGCTACTGATATGACGGGCAGAATGTGCAAAAAGCGAGCATTTTTCGCCAATTTGAGGGGGCGAATGATCTCCAAATGCTCTGAAAATCGCTGGGGACCTGCTCATAGAATTATGGCATCAACTGGTATCATCCTTCTCCCTTGAAAAATCCTCAAACTGAAATGGCGAAATTATGAGTTTTCGACCAAAAACCCAAAAAATGCCAAAAAACAAAAAGTTGTCGAAATGGGCCGCAAATTGGCACGCCTGACCCTCAAGGGTCCCTAGCAACATGCTCCGAAGCTGAAGCCAAAAGTCCTGAAGTGTATTTTCTCACTTTCTGTGCCAGGTGCTTCCTTTTAGCCTCCTTTAGCTTCTCTTGGGCAGCCTTGTCTCATGTTCGGCATTCTGGCTTTGGTGAAGAAGTCATGGCCCCTTGCCTAGGAGAGGCAAATAGCACATGCTTTGGAGAATGCCCTTCGCGATCCATGTTTTGTATTTTCTTGCCCTCATCAGGAGGCTACTGTGTATCATCTCTTGGTTGCCCTTGCTCATCACTGTCATGGCCTTGTTCATCATTTTCATGCTGCTAAGCAAAACTCTACCTTCTCTGTCAGTCATTGTTTTGATGAAGGCAACCATGGTTTCAAATGTTGGGTGTGATGCCTTCCTTGGGTATAAGGTTCCTACTCCTCCCCAATGCTACCTTTCCTCTGGACGTACAATTCAACAAATAAAATTGAAAAACAAAAACACAGTCAATCAGGACATACAGTCAATAGTGATCTGTTTCTGTGTTTTGTGGTGAGGGTACCTTGCCTTTGATGTTTTGAGGACATAAGACACCTTTGTCTTTTTAGAGGGAGGCAAAACACAGTCTCTTAGTTCAAGACCTTATTTTTCCTTGTAGGCACTTTACCAACAGATTCAACAACATGAAGACAGTCAACCAAAAATGTATCTCTACACAGTCAAAGGTTATTGTGTGTGCAAGATAAAGTGGCAGAGCTTGCAAAGTTTGGTGTGAGCTCAAAGATCTGTAGGAGTTTTAAACAGTCAAGAATTTTTAAACCAAAGCACTGCTTCCTTTGGTAAGCCTTTCCAACCAGTATGTTCAACACTGTTTCATAGTCAAACATAGTGTATACACAGTTAAAGGCCACTGTTTATAGGACAAGGTGACAAAGTTTGTAATGTTTTTGATGTGGTCACAGAGAATCTTGTAACATTCAAACAGCAATAAACCCCTCCTCCAACAGAACACTGCCTTCCTTATACTCTGCTGCTCTTCATACCGGTTTTAACAAAAACACCTCCAAATGTAATGGGATCTTTCACTCACTGATTGTGCTTTATGGAATGGAAGGTCATAGACACTTCTTTCTTGTCTTTTTAACATACAGAGGACATTTTGGAAGGTCACAAGTGTTTATCTAATGATTATTTAGACAAGTGACCCACTGTTCTCACCCTAAAGCACCTTATCTTTCCTTTCTGTTTTCAACAATGCACATAGCTTGACAGATTTTGACTTTGTTTTATCACAGTTTTGAGGGTATTTGCAATGGCTATTCATACTAATGCAAAATCCACCTTTTTATGTTTTACTTCTAGTCAATCACAACCATTCCAAACCTAGAACTTTAAACAAGAAGAATAACTCTTTTTGATGTTGTATTCAATCATGCACATAGCTGACAGAGTTGCAACTTTGTCTCATCACAATACGGTTAGCTCCAATGGATATTCATACAAATGCAAATTCAACCCTCTGTAAAGTTTCACCGCTAGCCAACATAAAACATCACAAGTCTTGATTTTTTCTTTAGACCAAATTATCCATCCTCTCTTGGTGATCTTAACAAAGCAAAAAGGCACATTGAATACCTTGAAACCGATGATGATGATTCTTGAGGAGCTTGAGCAGCGTTTCTGGGCTTCTTCTTCAAATACTGTGTTTTTGCCTTCAAATAGTGCCTTTCATCCTTTAACATTGTTTGGGGGACAGTTGGCTTGGATTTTTTACCTCAATATAAACTTACCATCTTTACTGTTCCACCTGTAGCCAACATAAAACACTGAAAATCTTGATATTTAAACAAAACTACAAACCCTTCCAAGCACTGCTTTCTTCACTGCAAATGATGACAGAGGTTGGCTTCGTTTTGTCATAGTAGGGTTACTTTCACACTTTTTATGAGGCTTTCACTACTGTGTATTTTGGACCTGCAGGTATATGTTGATGCATTGTTGTGAGGGAATTTTATAGGCTCTTTGAAGCTAGAACCAACCCTTCACTCTCAACCAACTATAATTCTCCTTCAAAGCATTCTCTTAAGAAACTTGACTTACACCTTTCAATATTGCTTTACCCTTTAGAAATTTGACAATCATAAATGAGGCATCATAGAATACCTTGAAAATTTGATGGCATTCATTACTGACAAGTTTGAGAAGCTTTGGAAATAGCTTTGGAAGGTTTTTAGGTAATTTTTTTGACCAGTTTTACAGGAGTGCCGCAGGCTGCTACAGGCGCGTCGCGCAGCAGTGCATTCCTTTGTAAATTTTGTGCACAGGCGCGTCGCGCACTTTTCCAGGAGTGTCACGCACGTTTGCAGTCCATTTTTACGGCCTTCCCGGTGTCGGAATTGGGCGCGCGATGGCTCGTTGGAAAGCTGTGGAAGTCTACTTTCCAGAAAAACTTGAATTTTTTCATTTGGTGTCCATTTGGTCCTTAAAAAGTTGATTTTACCAACACTGGTCAAAACTGGTGAATCTTGGTGCAGAAATGCATCGAGCTGTTTGTATGCCATTTTTGAATGCCCTCCCGGTATCGGAATTGTGCGCGAGATGGCTCGTTGGAAAGAAGTGGAAGTATAATTTCCAGAACAACTTGAATTTTTTCATTTGGTGTCCATTTTATCCTTCAAAAACTGACTGTCCCATCACTGGTCAAAAATGGTGTATGCTGGTGCAGAAAAACATAGCGTTGATTGCAGGCTACTTTTGGATGCCTTCCTTTTGTTAGAATTTGGCACAAGATGGCTCATCAGAAAGCTATGGAAGTATATTTTCCATAAAAACTTGAATTTTTTCATTTGGAGTCAATTTGGTTGTTCAAAATCTGACTGTCCCATCACTGGTCAAAATAATGAATCCCAGTGCAGAAATTTTCCCGTGACATCTGAATTTTTCACGTTTATCAGAAACCATGATGCCTGTGTAGAAACTGAAGGTGGTTTTTATTTTTTAAACTATGAGGGACAAAAACCTCTCTCAATTTTGTAAATATCATCTCTGTTTGATCAGAAAATCATTTTGAAACAAACTGCCCAGGCGCTCCTTAACCCTAATTTTGCTGTGGCAGAGGTATTATGATTCAACAATCATGCAAATTTTACTACCCTTTTGTATTTTATAAGATCAAATATTTGAGCCTATTTTTTGACTGTGGGTACACTGCTTCAGTGGCATTCACTTAAACTCTTTCATCCGTTGTAACAATGTGTGAAGGGACCTCCTTTTTGACAGTGGCATGCTCATATTACCTTTACCTAGTCCTAGGACCCAAAACACATATTATGATCTTTCTTGTAATCTTATAATCCTCTGTATTTATTTATGATGCCTTTATGCTGAATAGGAAGCCTAACTGCCACTTCAAAATCTTTTATACCTCTGGTGCTTGAAAGGCATTCCTGTCTTTGTCATTTGGAAGGAGGATGTTTTCTTCCTTTTGCAGCATAAACTTACATTTCGCTTTGGAGTTAATGATGCCCATTGTGAAATGAATCTTGACTATAGGTGCAAAAATGCAGTTGCACCCACCCAGGTTTGATCATCCTTTGTCTAAGAAGGTGATTTATTTTACAATCTTTCATCTGCTCCCAGTGCTGATGTGATATCTCTGATCTTTTCAATGACAGCTTTGTACTTGATTTGAAAACCTCTTCGAAATCTGAGAGTATGCCTAGAATCTTTGTGTACTTTATAACCCTATATATTAGTTGCAGTATCTCTTGGGAAAAACCAGGCTTAGATTTTACTGTCAAATTAGGACAACTTATTTTGAAAAAGGCACTTGTTCCATGAATGGAATTACTTTCAATAATGCCATTCTTTGATTAGCTTTGCATGCTGCCCTAGGGTTTTTTAAACTTCAGATCCTAAGCATTTCCTGTCTTTGTATTGAAGATGCAAGTCTATAAGACGTGGAAAAATTTTTGGCCTATTTCACAAAAATAAAAGCTTTCATAGACATCTTCTTCCTAATGACAAACTAAAAATACCAACCTACTGTATCTGAAGAAAAACTCTGTCTTTGTGGTGAGGTGCAGCTTGCAACAGCTGGATTTGCACCAGCGCTTTGATTAATAGTAAAAAGTCTCCTGTCTGAGACTGTATGCCATTTTCTTATGAGTAGGAAAACCAACATCTTTTGAAACATAAACACCATCTGTTGCTTGTGTAATGACTTTTTATTTCCTTCTTTGTCTCTTTCCACTGCATCTTTTTACCAATCAGTCTTTAAAAACATTCAATGCCTTGGCCATCTGCTCATGAAAGAAGGAGGCCCTTCACTTGGCAGAGTATCTGAAGATTTTTTGATAAGCCTGCCTGACAAGGGTTTTTCTTGGATATGATGGTAAGCAAACAAACTTGAAAACATTAATACTTTTACCTCTGCCTGCAATCACTACTGTGCTTCAGAAAAACCCTAGTCAAGGTGTCACTGTCTCACTGCACTGCTCTTTGCTGAGGGGAACTGAAATGTCACCATTTTCCTTGGTCAACTTATGACAAATTATTTGAAAGATAATCTCTGTGAGTAGGGAGGTTAGCACCCTTTGAAAAACAACCACCTTTTCTTCTGCCTGTGTAATGACATGATTTGTCAACATTTTTTCAATTTGGTCTTGTTGAAACAGCAGGCTGCTTATGATTAGAATTGTTTTTACTAATGATATGTCTCTCTAAGGTTTTAACAATTCATATGATTTTAAAACTTCAAATGAATTCCTTTACAAGACCAAAACTCTGTTTTCCCTTTAACTTGCATACTTCAAACTCTAGCCCTGTTATGATCATCACTTACACTCAGAAAACCTAGAGTCCCTGTTTCACTGTTCAGTAAAAAGCAAACCTGGGCTTTTGCAATCCTTAAAGTAAATATTGGCCAGCGCCCTCTGCTTGTAGATGAAGGAGGCACCCTAACCCTCTGCTTGTAAATGAAGGAGGTTCTTGGCCATGACGAAATACCAGTTTGCTGTGACAGTGGTGTCTTTCTCTTACTGTGATTTTCATGCTGAAAGGAAGCTGCATGGTCTTGATGAATGACTCTCTGTCTTGCAGATATATCTCAGGCTCATGTTTACATTGAGAAGCAGTTGTTCTTCTAAATGTAGATTCAAGAATTTTCTCCTGAGATGAAGTTATATTTCCTGTCTTTGTAGAATCCATAAAACACTGTGAAACACCTAATAATCAGCTTGAGACTGTGGTTTATGCAGTGCTGAGACCTAGGGGGTGTGAGTGGCGCGACTTAGAGCTGTTGTCAATTTCATTTGCAAAGTGGGAGGTCAGTCATGGTTGGTCTGTAGCAGATGGAGGCTTTTTGGCTTTTTGATGATTGCCAAGGGTAAAATGTCTTAAAGCGCCACTTCCTAACATAGGGGAGACTTTTGAAACAGACTTGAATTTTTCTTTTAAAGCTGATGGGCAAACCAATAGGGCTGAAGCTAGACAGGATAGTGATAATGAGGTTTTGATTTTGACATGGGTGGACTGAAAAGTAGAAGGGAGAAAAAAGTTTTTAGGAGGGTTTTCTAGATGAAAAATTGACATAAGGAAATCAGCTTCTAGAAAACTCAGCTATAGATATAGTCATCACTAACATGTAAAAAATACTGATGGCTAATAGTGGCTCCATTTGGGGAGGGCAGCTCCTCGTCAGGAGGTGTCCAGAATTTAGATCTTTGGCTTATGAAGAACCAAGGCCTTATCCATTGGCGCAAAATTTACCCTTCTTGATGTTATTTCTAAAAAGTGACAAAGATATTAACATCAATGATACTTCTTCCTACCCCACTATCTTTCCTAACATTTTTTTTCTTCTCTGCGATTTGAACTAAAGGGCAAAATTTTCGACAATGTATATTTTTCTTTTTGCAAAATGAACCTATCTATTTCTACCCTTATATCTCACGGAGTTCAAGATTAAGCCGATGAACTCCTTCATTGCTCTACTCCATGCTAGATCAACTCGTCAAGATTAAGTGCTTGACATGATTTCCTCATTCTCTAATCTACAACATGAAATTTAAAAATGATCAAATCAGATTAGGCAATGGATTTGTCATGCATTTGCGTGATAAAGACAAGCCGCACACAAATGTTATTTTGCAATAAGGAAACTAGACAAGCGGGCCAAGATGTACAATGTGTTTTTCATCCCTCGCTTCTCTCTCTTTGGTTCGTTTTTAGGTATGTGGAACCAGAATCTCTCCCTAATCTAAGCTCGTGATAAGTCAATCTTAATAATAATGTCGACTCATCTTGCACTCACTAACTTATCAAAGAAATAAATTTAAACATGCTCACTATGATTAGGCTGGGAGAAATGAACATTGAAGTACTAGTAGCTGCACTTAGACTTGCGCGCTTCCGAAGGACTATTTTTTGGAACATGGGGCCTTACCACTACTTTTTAGAAACTCAGCCTCTCTTTTTCTACTTTTCACCGCTTTTTGTATTTTTCGTTTTTTCACTTTTCTCTTCAAACAAACCACAAATGAAAAGGTGCTCACAGTTAAGCTATTTTCTATTGTTGTCTTTCTATCTCTAATATAACTGCATAATAATAGACATTTTTTTGGTGAACTCGTTTCCAATGCAACCAAATAAGTGTATGCTCACATGGGTGATTCCGTTTAGTTCTTTCCATGATGCGTAAATAATGAAAAGGCCACTCCCATTTGGTTTGTTTCCTCGGACAAAGAGAGCTTAAGTTTTTTCATTCTTGGTAGCAATTTGTTTATGATAGGAACCACCATCTCTACAGATTTCTCAAGGAAACAACAAATAGATCTGGAATAATACCGATCTGTAGTATTTGATACATAGGATTTATTCAAGACTACTCTTTCGACTTCAAGGAAAACAACAAATGGATCTTGGAATAATACCGATCCAAAGGTTTTGAGATATAGGTTCATTCAGACTACTCTTCTTCCACTCGCTATATTTGGGACCCTGTAAAGCAACTTTTCCCCATGATCACTGAATCCAGCCGCACTCATTATGTATCACAGCAGGTTTTATTTCCAAGCCGATGTGTTCGATTATGGATTGAAAACTCGTGTGAAGGCTTAATGCGTCGATGAACAAGGATACACTTTGACATTAAAATTATCTTCAAAGGACAAGCAGACAACTCCCCATGTGTTTATTAACCTCTAGTTCTTCATTTGGAATTTGTAACTCAATGGAACTTGGTGGTCAGTAACTGGAGTTAAGGGGAAGATTCATGTCCAAAATGATTTCTTCAACTATTTCAGAAAGGCTTCTCATTTACAACCCGCCGAGGATTTCATCATTTTCCTCAAACTCATCATCAAGCCGAAAACCGTTGATTTCCAATCATGTGCATGTTATCTCTCGACGGGGCCGGAGGAAGTGCAAAGCAAAGAGTCTCGAGACTCTTCACTTACTTCTAAACTCTCAAGGTTCTCCTCATGAGTGTCATAGATGACCTACAATGGCCGTTACTTTTCTCAAATTTATGAAACCGAGCTTCCTCCCAAAAATCAAAACTCGAGTTTTCGCAAAGTTAGCTTCAGTTTGGAAATCATCATCATAATCAAAATATTGATCAAACCTTGGAAAATCATCATTATAATTAATCTCATCAACCATGCATATTGGACTATCAGATTTCTTTCTTCAAATTGATTTACAAATCTACTTTTTGACTTATGATATGCAAGATAAATCAGAGAAAGATTAGAAAAAGTTGTGGTTATGTGAAGATTCGTAGGTCATTCCGTATGTTTATAAGTTGATCTATTTCCTCTTCGCTTAAAAAGGGAGGCATTTTCCTCTCTCCACAACAATACTTTTCTGGGAAATCTGATTTAAAGGATGAATGTCTTTTGCTTCACTCTATGAGAGATGATGAATCATCACCATGTCCTTAGAGATCCCGTGGGTTCTCTTTCATTTCGCTCTTCGTTTTCATCTTCAACCAATTCTTTGTGATGTTGAGGATAGTTATCATGTAATTCCAGAGTTTTTTCCCGAGTTAGATGTTCGTGGGGCCAATTTGCTTTTATGAACTTCAAATGACTTCACATAAAGGTAGAGATCCCATGTAGTGTTCACTTTGGCCTTCATCTAGATCAATTCTCTTCTCTCAATCGCCGCTGATTTAGTGAGAGTTAACTTGAGCGTATTTTCCCGAATAATTAAGCCGAGAGATCTTTAGGATGAAAATTTTTTCTTTCAAAGTCTCGGAATACTTGTAAAGCATAAGGGTATAGATCCTAAAGGTTTTGATTCTTCTTCCATTTCGTAATCGTGATTTCAAAAAT
This sequence comes from Pinus albicaulis, assembly GCA_034641835.2. Lineage (NCBI taxonomy): Eukaryota > Viridiplantae > Streptophyta > Pinopsida > Pinales > Pinaceae > Pinus > Pinus albicaulis. The sequence continues at coordinate 1,598,994,145 of CM076580.1, forward strand.
GGTTGATAGTGTTTTTAGAGCATTCCTCTAGGTTCTTTATCGCCTAAACATTTGACCTGACTTGAGTCAAAGGAATACGTGTTTTCAGGGTTGAGTTACTTCTTAGTCTTAGGTTTTCCCAAGACTGCTAGGCATGAGGTTGCAGAGCAACTAATCTAACATGGCATTATGTAATATCTTTGTCCCGTATGAACCAGCTTACATAGAAAAAGAGAAACGTATCCTTGGTATCAATTCCTTCATATTTTCTTAGCCGAATAAGAGCTCCTGGTTTGTCGTCGGGCTAGATTTAAAGATCCTCATTCCCTATGTCAAAAACTTTGAAAAATTCTGAGATCTATACCTATCTACGCTTATTAGCTCAAGAAGGGGTATGGTAATTTTTATTTAGGAAACTTCCCTTCGAACTACAGTAGCTCGCGCATTGTTGTTTCAACTTTTTCTGACACGACCTTTCATGCCTTTAATTTGTCGACTCTACCGGGACTCGTTTCGACACCATTACTCGGGGGTTTTTTGTAGAGGTGCTAAGAGTATCCAGCTAAGACTTGTTTGAATAGCTTTATCCTTGTTTTGGTCAATTTTCTCGCCACAATTTTTTTGCTATCCATGGCTTTCTTTAGGGGATGGTGTCGAGGTTTTGAAGTGTGCTGTCGTGGCTACCCTTCGAGTGGTCTTGGTTTTTCCTCGCTTCTAAGGTTAAATACTACTCCTATGACCTCTATAATGGCATTCTCAAAATCTACATGTGATCTTTGAGACCTCATAGCTCGGCTTTCGCCCCGACTTGGGAGCACAACTCTTCGCTTCGTCGTGAGGTAAACCTTACTCGGCTAATTCAACCCATGAGTTTCCCAATGATTTTCATCAATGGCATGTATCCTTATTCTCTTCATCAACATAATTTCACTCTAAGGATGGTCTGGATCTCGCCGATCATTTCCTCTGGTTTATTTTGAGACCGATCTTTCTAAAGCCTTGTTTCTAGTTTTTAGGGTTTGTCAAGCTGTCCCTAGGAGGCACTTTTTCACTCATTTTTTCCCACACATCTTTGTCATGGATTTTATCGTGCCATCTATTCTAGGATGTAGGAAGGAGAGATGAAGTGGAGACCTTACCCTATATGGGACTTTTCCTTCTAATCTAGTCCCCGGCTCTTTCTCGCTGTTGGCTTCGTTTATGGCTATTTGTTGTATTTCCTAGGGTAGGGGGATCCTGTCTCTCGATGATATATCATGTCCGGATCAAACCTCGGGAATTTTGCCAAGACTAAAACCGAGTGGGGGCTTGAAGTGAGGTGGGAGGGCGTTATACATTGTTGAACCTAGTGTAGTATGCCCGGACACTTTCCCATTTTCCCGCTTTAGTTGTTATATTCTCGACAAAATTTGAATAGGGTTCTCTCGACTTCCCACTTGTTCGTGAAGACTTGCGAGTTCTGTGGATGTCATGGATGCCGTTTGGAGGCAAGCTTTAAACCATGTTTTGGTTCACTCACCAAGACTTTGGGCTTAATATTCTCATTCCGACGGTCTCGTCTTGTACCTCCAGGTATTCATAAGCATCGGGCCATCCTACTTATATGTTGTTGAGGTGTAGTGGTGTCTTCTCTCCAAGAAAAGTGGGGGATTTTGTCTTGATATTTATTTGGGAGAGGAGCCAAGGGCTGGTGGCAACACCAAAGGTGCGTGACTGTGCTGCCATGACGGGAGCTAATGGATGATGTACAAGATGAGGACTAGTAGGCCGAGATGAGGTGGTTTGAACAAGGTGGTTTGACCAGGTGGGCTGATGAACTCGACTAGTATGGGATCCGGTTTTGAGTAGATTTGGGATGGTAGGGAGCCAAACCGATAGAGAAGCCGGAAATCAGGAGGAGTGGGTCATGCAGCTTCTCTACTAAGACTCGTGGTGGGTCTAGGTTTCAAGATCATCAAAAGTTTATCTTACTATGAGACCTGCTTCTGAAAAGAGATTTTGATGACTCTAATTCAAAAGGTGAATCTGGTAGGATAGTGAGATGTTTAGGTACTGATCTTGTTCTACGGATGGATCTACCAGTAGCTAGATGGTCAGTTTCGGAAGCTTGCCACAGAATCTTCTCTGGGTCATCTACTATGATAGGAGGGTTTGGGTCTGGATGAGCTCTGGTATTGATTCTTCGTGAAGCCAGATTTTAGATCCAGAGTTTTAGAGAGGATGGTATTGGTAAATGTTCTGGATGAGTAATCTCTCTAAATTTCTACTAAGGTGAAGGATGGTCAAAATAAAAGGGATGAACTAGTAGAGTCGCCAGGTGGACTGGGTTGTTTCTGTGAATATAGCTATGGTCCACCACCAGTAACTAATCTGGAAATATTTTTTAGATTTTCTGAATTTATGTGTAGCCTATGGTTTGTTAAAGTATCCTAGACTTGTTTCAACACTTTGCTAGGGTGATGAGAACAAAAAGAGTTTACTCTAAATGAGTCTATGGACTGCTTGCTTGTTTAAGTATCTAAAGGACCAAAGTGTCTATAAGAGTTTGCTAGACTATCATGTACTCAGTGTCCCACCATCTCCCGCTATGTTAGTGAGCGATGGGATAGGTCTATCAGATAGTAACCTAGAGTTTGGTAAAATAGTAAGGCCTACTAGAGGTTAGTGGAGTTTCCAGGTGGAAAATCAGTTGTTTGAGGTATACTTGTATGGTCCACCACCAATATTGACAAAAACCAATCTAAGGGAGTGTTTTGGGGTTTTTTGAGTTTTATGTGCAGCCTAGGATGCAAGAGTGTTATAAACCTGATTCATCACTTTGCCAAGATGGTGAAATAGAAATTTTACACTAAATGATTCTAAAGGCTGAATGGTTTAAGTTAAAAGTTGAAGGACTAAGGAGTCTATAAGAGTTCTCTAGACTGTCATGTACTCAATAAGTCCCATCGTGATCGCCATTATGTTAGTGTGGCGATGAGGTGGCTAAATCGGATAGAATTCTAAAATTTAGCAAGGTAGTAAGGCCTACTAGAGGCTAGTGGAGTCGCCAGGTGGATTTTTAGTTGTTTTGAGGTATATGTGTATGGTCCACCATCAATACTTTCAAAAACCAATCTAAGGGAGTTTTTGGGGTTTTTTGAGTTTTTATGTAATCCTAAGGTTTGGAAGAGTGTCCTACAGCTAAGTCATCATTTTGCTAGGATGGTGAGACAACCAGATTCTACTCTTCTAAGTTTGACTGAGATTTTGAGAGTTCCTAAGGGATACCTAGGATGCTTTGACTCAAAGTCCCACCGTGATCACCATTATGTTAGTGAGCGGTGGGATAAGTCAATCAGCTAGTAATCTCAAAAAGTCTCTAAAGATGAGGGAAACTAAGTTTTTTAATCACTCAGTGTCCCACCGTGATCGCCATTATGTTAGTGAGCGGTGGGATAAGTCAATCAAATAGTATTCCTAAAGGTCTCTTAAGGTCTAGGGAATCTAAGCTTGTTTAATACTCAGAGTCCCACCGTGATCGCCATTATGTTAGGGAGCGGTGGGATAAGTTAGCCAGCTAATATTCTCAAAAGTCTCTAAAGATTAGGGAAACTAAGTTTGTTTAATACTCAGAGTCCCACCGTGATCGCCATTATGTTAGGGTCCCGTGATTTGGCCGATTGGCGAGCCAAATGACGATGTAACATCAAACCAAGATTTGGAGCCCGAGGACCTAGCCTTCCTAGACTCAGAGAGGGCTCTCTCTATAAATGTAAAAGATATCGGTGTGTTCGGTTATGGTGTTCTGATATTAGGCTAGTTATGAAGTGAGTTTTTTTATTTTTGGTTTTTAAGTTTGTGAGGGATAAAACTGATCAAAGATGTAAAAATGGATAACAAGAAGTCAGATCAATTAGGCTATGGGGTCAAACAGGTCAAGGAAGCTATGAGATGATGATGCAAGGTTGCTGTAGGGCCAATTTGATTCATGGTAGAAGGGATCTTTGGGCAGAATGGAGTAAATGGACATCAAGCTTGTGAAAGACGAGGGATTTCAAGGGTAATTAGTTGATAGCAGACATAAACATGTTATAGCAAGCCATTAATCATGCTAAGATGTAACTATGAGCTAATTTATACACAGAAATCAAACATTCCATCCATGCATAGAGGTATAAGACCCTCTAACTTCGGGAAATGGCTATCAGACTTTGGGGAAAACACATAAGACAGACTAACAACTCATAAAACTATGTCGGAATGCCTAAACATAGTCTCTAAGTTATTGGGCACTTTGACAAACAAGCTTTCATAGTTTTAGGCAAAGGGCTAGATCGGGACTAGGCCTCCTTGGTTCAACAAGATGATCAACTAATCATTCAAAGAGAAAGTTTTATGGACAGAACTATGGAAAGCTTATAGGTAGGCAGGGCACACCATACATCCTACTCAACATACATAGAACTTGTAAATAAAACTTAGCAAACAGTATCCTTAAGTTACTAAAGAGCAGTTAAGAATTCTTTAGCATAACTAAGGAAGAAGAAAACATCAAGCTATGAAAATTCAGGAATTTTGAGGTGCCTCCATGGGCATATCTCAAAATCAATCTCTACTGATCTATAGCAGCAAGAAGCATGGATTATGAATGAAAACTAGAAGACAAAAACATAGCAAGAAACACTATACCATTCTACCATGTCATGGAATCCATCACCAATCCTTCATCATTCATCAAAAGCATCCAAGAGGCAGTCCAAAATCATAACACAAGTATGTTCTTCAAAGCTCATATGACCAATATATTGATTCTTCTCTCAAGTTCAGCCTTGTTTTACAATGAAGCCTTGTGGAGTAAATAGGCTCAAGTGAGGAAAACCTCATGGTGCAACTAGCTATCCCATTGGCCTAATCAAAATATCTAAACTTGTCCTTGAGGCTTTGCAAATCCCAAGGCACAAAATATCCCATAAAATATCTAAAAAATGCTAAAAACGGAAATTATATTGACTTTGCAACATTTTCCAAGTGCAAAAATAGCTAAACGCACATTTGGAAAAAGCAGATTTTTGAGGTTCAAAAATTACAAAAATACTTCAAATTTATATCAGGAAAAGGTCCCCTGACATTCTGGAAACATTTGGCAGCCTTCCCGATGTCAAAACGAGGCTCATGATGGCTCGTTAGAAAGCTTTCTGTGTCTACTTTCTGGCGCAACTGAAATCACCTCAATCTGATGCCTGAAAGTTCCCCAAATCTGTACCTGTGTGTAAAAAGCCAGGAAATAGCAGACTGCTGATATGGCGGGCAGAATGTGCAAAAAGTGAGCATTTTTCGCCGTTTTGAGGGGGAGAATGATCTCCAAATGCTCTGAAAATTGCTGGGGACCTGCTCATAGAATTATGGCATCAACTAGTATCATCCTTCTCCCTTGACAAATTCTCAAACTGAAATGGCGAAATTATGAGTTTTCGACCAAAAACCCAAAAAATGCCAAAAAACAAAAAGTTGTCGAAATGGGCCCAAAATTGGCACGCATGACCCTCAAGGGTCCCTAGCAACATGCTCCGAAGCTGAAGCCAAAATATGAAGTCCTGAAGTGTCTTTTCTCACTTTATGTGCCAGGCGCTTCCTTTTGGCCTCCTTTAGCTTCTCTTTGGTAGCCTTGTCTCATGTTCAGCCTTCTGGCTTTGGTGAAGAAGTCATGGCCCCTTGCCTAGGAGAGGGAGATAGCACATGCTTTGGAGAATGCCCTTCACGATCCATGTTTTGTATTTGCTTGCCCTCATCAGGAGGCTACTGTGTATCATCTCTTGGTTGCCCTTGCTCATCACTGCCATGGCCTTGTTCATCATTTTCATGTCAAAGCATAAAACTCTACCTTCTCTCGTCGTTCATTGTTTCGATGAAGGCAACCATGGTTTCAAATGTTGGGTGTGATGCCTTCCTTGGGTATAAGGTTCCTCGCTCCTCCCCAATGCTACCTTCTCCGGACGTACACCAACAAATAACTTGAAAAACGAAAACACAAGCCAATCGTATTATATTTACCAATAGTGACTGCTTCTATGTTTTGTGGAGAGGGTACTTGCCTTGATGTTTGAGGATACAAGGATTAATGTTTTGGGGACATAAGACACCTTTGTATTTTTAGAGGGGGGAAAAACACAGTCTCTTAGTTCAAGACCTTCTTTTTCCTTGTAGGCACTTTACCAACAGATTCAACAACATGAAGACAGTCAACCAAAAATGTATTTCTACACAGTCAAAGGTTACTGTGTGTGCAAGATAAAGTGGCAGAGCTTGCAAAGTTTGGTGTGAGCTCAAAGATCTGTAGGAGTTTTAAACAGTCAAGAATTTTTAAACCAAAGCACTGCTTCCTTTTGGTAAGCCTTTCCAACCAGTATGTTCAACACTGTTTCATAGTCAAACATAGTGTATACACAGTTTTAAAGGCCACTGTTTATAGGACACAGAAAGCTGTAATGTTTTTGATGTGTCACAGACCTTGTAAAAGGAATTCAAACAAGAATAAACCCCTCCTCCAACAGAACACTGCCTTCCTTATACTCTGCTGCTCTTCATACCGGTTTTAACAAAAACACCTCCAAATGTAATGGGATCTTTCACTCACTGATTGTGCTTTATGGAATGGAAGGTCACAGACACTACTTTCTTGTCTTTTTAACATACAGAGGACATTTTGGAAGGTCACAAGTGTTTATCTAATGATCATTTAGACAAGTGACCCACTGTTCTCACCCTAAAGCACCTTATCTTTCTTTTCTGTTTTCAACAATGCACATAGCTTGACAGATTTTGACTTTGTTTCATCACAATTTTGAGGGTATTTGCAATGGCTATTCATACTAATGCAAATTCCACCTTTTTATGTTTTACTTCTAGTCAATCACAACCATTCCAAACCTAGAACTTTAAACAAGAAGAATAACTCTTTTTGATGTTGTATTCAATCATGCACATAGTTGACAGAGTTGCAACTTTGTCTCATCATAGTAGGGTTAGCTCCAATGGATATTGATACAAATGCAAATTCAACCCTCTGTAAAGTTTCACCACTAGCCAACATAAAACACCACAAGTCTTTATTTTTTATTTAGACCAAATTATTCATCCTCTCTTGGTGATCTTAACAAAGCAAAAAGGCACATTGAATACCTTGAAACCGATGATGATGATTCTTGAGGAGCTTGAGCAGCGTTTCTGGGCTTCTTCTTCAAATACTGTGTTTTTCCCTTCAAATAGTGCCTTTCATCCTTTAACATTGTTTGGGGGACAGTTGGCTTGGTTTTTCTACCTCAATATAAACTTACCATCTTTACTGTTCCACCTGTAGCCAACATAAAACACTAGAAATCTTGATCTTTAAACAAAACTACAAACCCTTCCAAGCACCTCTTTCTTCACTGCAAATGATGACAGAGGTTGGCTTTGTTTTATCATAGTAGGGTTACTTTCACACTTTTTATGAGCCTTTCACTACTGTGTATTTTGGACTTGCAGGTGTATGTTGACGCATTGTTGTGAGGGCATTTTATAGGCTCTTTGAAGCTAGAACCAACCCTTCACTCTCAACCAACTATAATTCTCCTTCAAAACATTCTCTTAAGAAACTTGACTTACACCTTTCAATATTGCTTTACCCTTTAGAAATTTGACAATCATAAATGAGGCATCATAGAATACCTTGAAAATTTGATGGCATTCATTACTGACAATTTTGAGCAGCTCTGAAAATAGATTTGGAAGGTTTTTAGGTAATTTTTTTGACCATTTCTACACGAGTGCCGCGGGCTGCTACAGGCGCGTCGCACAGCAGTGCATTCCTTTGTAAATTTTGTGCACAGGCGCGTCGCGCACTTTTCCAGGAGTATCGCGCAAGTTTGCAGTTCATTTTGAAGGCCTTCCCGGTGTTGGAATTGGGAGTGAGATGGCTCAGTGGAAAGATGTGGAAGTCTAATTTCTAGAACAACTTGAATTTTTTCATTTGGTGTCCATTTGATCCTTCAAAAATTGATTTTCCCAACACTGGTCAAAACTGGTGAATCCTGGTGCAGAAATGCATCGAGCTGTTTGTAGGGCATTTTTGAATGCCTTCCCGGTGTCGGAATTGGGCGCGAGATGGCTTGTTGGAAAGCTGCGGAAGTCTAATTTCCAGAAAAACTTGAATTTTTTCATTTGGTGTCCATTTGATCCTTCAAAAACGGACTGTCCCATCACTGGTAAAAAATGGTGAATGCTGGTGCAGAAAAACCTAGCGTTGATTGCAGGCTACTTTTGGATGCCTTCCTTTTGTCGGAATTTGGCCCGAGATGGCTCATCGGAAAGCTATGGAAGTCTAATTTGCATAAAAATTTTAATTTTTTTCATTTTGAATCAATTTGTTTGTTCAAAATCTGACTGTCCCATCACTGGTCAAAATGATGAATCCTGGTGCAGAAATTTTCCCGTGACATCTGAATTTTTCACGTTTCTCACAAACCATGATACCTTTGTAGAAAATGAAGTAGGTTTTTATTATTGAACCTATGAGGGACAAAAAACTCTCTCAATTTTGTAAATTGCATCTCCATTTTGTCAAAAACACATTTTTAACCGAACTGCCGAAGCGCTCTTTAACCCTAATTTTGTCATGGCAGAGGTATTATGATTCAACAATCATGCAAATTTTACTATCCTTTTGTATTTGCTAAGATCAGATATTTGAGCCTATATTTTTTGACTCGGGTACACTTCTTCAAATGCTGGCATTCACTTAAACTCTTTCATCCTATGTAACAATGTGTGAAGGGACCTCCTTTTGACAAAGGCATGCTCATATTACCTTTACCTAGTCCTAGGACCCAAAACACATATTATGATCCTTCTTGTACTCTTATAATCCTCTCGTATTTATTTATGATGCCTTTATGCTGAATAGAAATCCTAACTCAGCTTTCACTTCAAAATATTTTACACTTCCGGTGCTTGAAAGGCATACCTGTCTTCGTCATTTGGAAAGACGATGTTTTATTCCTTTTGCAGCATAAACTTACATTTCGCTTCGGAGTTAAAGATGCCCATTGTGAAATGAATCTTGACTATAGGTGCAAAAATGCAGTTTCACCCACCCAGGTTTGATCATCCTTTGTCTAAGAAGGTGCTTTCTTTTACAATCTTTCATCTTCTCCTGCCGATGATATTTCCGATCTTTCAATGACAAATTTTTGTACTTTATTTGAAAAACCCTTCGAAATCAGAGTGCGTTCCATAATCTTTTTAGTACTTTATAAATCTCTATATATTATTAGACAGATCTCTCAGAAAACCAGGTGCCAGGCTCAGATTTTACTGTCAACTTAGGACAAACTTATTTTGAAAAGGTACTTGCTCCATAAATGGAATTACTTCCAATAATGCCATTCTTTGATTAGCTTTGCATGCTTCCCTAGGGTTTTTAAACTTCGGATCCTAAGCATTTCCTGTCTTTGTATTGAAGATGCAAGTATATAAGATGTGGACAAATTTTTGGCCTATTTCACAGATAACAAAGCTTTCATAGACATCTTCTTCCTAATGAAAAACTGAAAATACCAACCTACTGTATCTGAACAAAAACTCTGTCTTTGTGGTGAGGTGCAGATTACAGCAGCTGGATTTGCACCAGCGCTTTGATTAATAGTAAAAAGTCTCCTGTCTGAGACTGTATGCCATTTTCTTGTGTGAGTAGGAAAATCAATACCTTTTGAAAAATAAACACCATTTGTTACCTGTGTAATGGCTTTTGCTTTCCTTCTTTGTTTCTTTCCACTGCATCTTTGATCAGTCAGTCTTTTCAAACATTCAATGCCTTGGCCATCTGCTCATGAATGAAGGAGGCCCTTCACTTAGCAAAGTATCTGAAGATTGTTTGATAAGGCTGTCTGACAAGGGTTTTTCTTGGATATGATGGTAAGAAAACAAACTTGAAAACATCAATACTTTTACCTCTGCCTGTGATCACTACTGTGCTTCAGAAAAACCCTAGTCAAGGTGTCACTGTCTCACTGTACTGCTCCTTGCTGAGGGGAACTGAAATGTCACCATTTGCCTTGGTCAACTTATGACAAAATATTTGAAAGAAAGTCTCTGTGACTATGGAGATTAGCACCCTTTGAAAAACCAAACACCTTTTCTTATGCCTATGATAATGACATGATTTGTCAGCATCTCTTCAATTTGGTCTTGTGGAACAGTAGGCTGCTTATGATTAGATTTGTTTTTAATAATGATATGTCTCCAAGGTTTTAACAATGCATATGATTTGAAAACTTCAAATAACTTCCTTTGCAAGGCCAAAACTCTGTTTTCCCTTTAACTTGCATATTTCAGACTGTAGCCCTGCTATGATCATCACTTATACTCAGAGAACTTAGAGTCATTGCTTCACTGTTCAGTAAAAAGAAAACCTGGACTTTTGCAGCCTTTAAAGTCAATATTGGCCAGAGCCCTCTGCTTGTAGATGAAGGAGGCGCCCTAACCCTCTGCTTGTAAATGAAGAAGGTTCTTGGCCATGACAATTTACCAGTTTGCTGTGACAGTGGTGTCTTTCTCTTACTGTGCTTTTCATGCTGAAAGGAAGCTGCAAGGTCTTGATGAGTGACTCTCTGTCTTGCAGATAGATCTCAGGCTCATGTTACATTTAGAAGCAGCTGTTCTTCTAACTGTAGATTCAAGCATTTCCTCCTGAGATGAAGTTATATTTCCTGTCTTTGTAGAATCCATAAAACATTGTGAAACACCTAGTAATCAGCTTGAGACTATGGTTTATGCAGTGCTGAGACCTAGGGGGTGTGAGTGGCGCGACTTAGAGCTATTGGTCAATTTCATTTGCAGAGTGGGAGGTCAGTCATGGTAGGTATGTAGCAGATGGAGGCTTTTTGGCTTTTTGACGATTGCTAAGGGTGAAATGTCTTAAAGCGCCACTTCCTAACATAGGGGAGGCTTTTGAAACAGACTTGGAATTTTCCTTTTGGAACTGATGGGCAGACCAATAGGGCTGAAGCTAGATAGGATAGTGATAATGAGGTTTTGATTTTGACATGGGTGGACTGAAAAGTAGAAGGGCGAAAAAAGTTTTAGGAGGGTTTTCTAGATGAAAATTTGACATAAGGAAATCAGCTTCTAGAAAGCTCAGCTATAGATATAGTCATCACTAACATGTAAAAAATACTAATGGCTAACACAGTGCACCCCAAAAATATTCCAACCTCTGCAGTCAGCTCTAGCTTCTTCCTGGCATCCTTCGTCACATGCATGTAGACAGGTGAACCAAAAATCCTCAAAAGGGAAATATCAAGCCTCTTACCAGAAAATGCCTCCTCAGGTGTACTCATGCCAAGTATCTTGTGAGGACAATGGTTCTGCACATATACTACAGTATTGCATGCCTCCACCCACAAGTGAATGGGTAGGCCCTGATCATGCAACATTGCCCGTGCAGCACCCACGATCGTTCTGTTCTTCTGCTCAGCAACCCCGTTCTGCTGTGGGTTATGAGGTGTTATGAGCTCTCTCTGAATTCCTTCTGCGCTGCAAAAGTCCTTGAATTCGGCAGAGATGAATTCACCACCATTGTCGCTCCTAAGAGCCTTCACATGCTTCCCCGGTTCCTTCTCAACCAGCGCCTTGAACTCACAGAACTTTGAGTATGTCTCGCTCTTCTTCTGCATGAAGAAGATCTAGCACTTCCGATAAAAATCATCAACAAAGATCACATAGTACCTATGATTTGCTGTCGAAGCTACTGAGAAAGGTCCACACACGTCTGTGTGAATTCTTTCAAGGATCATTGTGGCGCGACTATCCGTCTCGCGAAAGGTGGCTTTCACAAATTTTCCCAAAGTACACCCCTTGCACTGATCTGACTGCGCAAGAGTGCCTTTAGGAAGCCTAGTAGAAATCTGCTGCAATATCTTCAAAGCTCCATGGTGAAGGTGGCCCAATCTCTGGTGCCACAACTCGCCATCATCCCGGCTCACCACTCCTTCTACCTTGCATGCCATTACTGCGCAGCCATCTACTTGCAATTGATAAAGGTTCTTGACTCGAACCCCTATCTTCCGGGTTTCTCCAGTTGTCTTACTACGCAGGAAAGCCTTTCCCTCGCTGAAGACAACATCATATCCCTTGTCTTATAACATCGCCACAGAGATAAGATTCTTCTTCAATCCTGGAACATGCATCACTTCCTTCAATATGAAGGGTTTACCAGACTCCCTCTCAAAGGAAATGGTACCGATACTGATCGCACTGTATCTACCATCATCGCCCATCTCGATGTGCACTCCAAGATCTTTCTCATCACGATCTGAAAACAAATCCCGATCTCCAGTCATGTGAAAAGAAACACCACTGTCCAAGAACCATACTGATCCCATCACACTTGAGACCAAGCATGCGATCAGCAAAAAATCCAACTCAAACAATGAGGCTAAGGCCTCTCCCGCTGCAGATCCAGCAACATGCTTATTTTTCTTCTTCTGCGGACAATTTGTGGCATAATGTCCGAGCTGGTGACAGTGAAAGCACTTCACCTTGGACATGTCTTGCTTCTTGCCTTTCGCACCAGACTGAGAAGCTTTCTTTCTCTTCCCCTTCTTTTCTTTGGCAGCCAAAGTGGAATTTTCTTCATCAGATTCCTTTGATGAAGATCTGTCCCTGGTGCTCCGCCTTATCTCCTCTTGCATGAGATCCGACCAAAGTCACTCCCATCTCGGAAATTTCTCCCGACCATTGACAGAGTCCTGATAGGAATGCCAACTCTTTGAAAGACCAAGGAGATCCAGGTCCACCAAGTCCTCATCATCGACAGTCACCCCCACACTTCCCAGCTCATCCTTGCATTGGGTGAACTTGGTGAGGTACTTGGCGATACTGTCGCCTTTCTCCATCTGAATGTTTCTGAGTTTATCTTTGAGCGCCAACTTCCTCTGGTCGCTCTTGCTTTGGAATAGATCTTTCAATGCTTTCCACATTAATTATGGAGAAGCTTTTCCATGCAGGCTAGATACAATGTGATCCTTCATGCCCTCCAACAGAATCCTTCGACATTTCAACATCTTCTTTTGCCAAGCCTCAACTTGAGAAGCATCAGTAGGTTTTGGGACCTCAGCATCTATGAACTCCTTCAGCCCGTTATCATATAATACCACCTCCATCCTATCCTTCCATGCAACATAATTCGAGCTTCCCTCAAGGGCATACTCCAGTCGCAATCCGTTGAAAGACATTTAAACTCCAGCACCAAGAAAACAAATTTCTGCAAAATTCAAATTTCAAGATTAAAACTCAACCGCTTCTGATCTGTGAGAACAAAGTATTTCTAGCACAGAGATCGACTGTAAGGGAATTTACTGGATATATCACCTTTCAAAGAAAGGATGGATCCAGACGCTACCTAGCCCGCTTATAGACTCTGATACCATGTAGAAATTTGAATAATAGCTGAATTATTCACCGAGATTATCCTGATTACACACTATTTAAGCTTCATGCATAATACATAACCTCTTCTACAATTGATCATCAATATGCGGAAATAGAAGCAGTCGCATGCGCACATTAAAACATAATCAAGCACACATATAACACAGTATGTAATGGGAAAAGCATACAGCTGAAAACCCCCAACTATCTGTATATTATAATGATAGAGAACATGTAACAATACATAGCACAAATCTCTTCACAGCTCTCAGCACTATCTCACATGCTACACACAAACTAGCACGGAAGATGAACAAGTCACAGGTTCAAATCTCCTCCACAAGTCTGCCTGCCTCTACTGCGCAATCCAAGATGAATAACGATGAGATCCAAGTTCGAATCCCACTAGCTTGTACTGCGCAATCCTCATTGGAAATCTCAATCAATGTGTGTGTAAATCCCATGCACAGCTATAGTCACAACTGATAGTAGACTCACCCTTTCACTCACCTCTAACATTGGTCTCCACTGAACTGTCCATGCACTGCAGTTAACTGATGTATTATTTAGTTGATTTATGAGTTAATAATTAGTGAATTAATTAATAATTAATTCACACCACTCATCACTAGTGTGTTTTTCAGTTAGACTAAATACAACTAGTTCAACTAAGTTAAACCGAACACAACTCCACCAACTGTCTCATCAACTCCACCAAACTCTGCCACATGAGTTCTAACTGAAGTCAACCATGCAATAGCTCAACTAACCCTTAGGAAAAGCATATTTCCTTTTTTCAGCTGCATGTGCCACATCCAAGCATCAAACTGAAGTGCTCCAAGAGGATAAGATAATGTTTATAGTCTAAATATTATTAAGGGTTAATAATATTCGACTGTTCTATTTTTAGCCCGGCAGTCTAAAAATAGATTCCGCCCAATGTCTAAAAATATAGGTCCATCTATTTTTACCAACTTGACCAATCATCCATAAATAGCATCCTGCATCTCATAGACCATGATCCATATGTCTAAAAATAGACATAGTCTAAAAATAGACTTTGTGCCAAAAATAGCCTTCGGGCCCACTTAGTGAAGGCAACTTATTTTCACTAAGCTCCATCATCTTGTTGCATTTTCAAAATATTATGCTCAAGAACTATCATTCTGCCATATCAAGGCTGAGCAACCCTCAGGGAGCCGTGAAGTAGGAATCTGGACACTTCACTTTGATGGAGCAAACTCCAAAGAAGGTAATGGGGCTAGAGTATTATTGATTTCTCCTACTGTCCAATGGGTCCTACTACCTTTCAAGATAGAATATGAAGCCACTAATAATGTGGACGAGTATGAAGCACTTATGTTAGGATTACAAATAGCCAGGAGTATGAACATACAGAGTTTTAAGGTTATGGGAGATTCAGAAATGGTGGTTAGACAAGTGAAGAATCAGTGCTAAACCAATCATCCTAGGCTAAGGGTTTATAGGAATGAAGTGTGGGACCTAGTGGAGAATTTTTTCTTGGAATTTAATATTCAGTTCATGCCCCAGGAGCAGAATAGGATGGCAGACTCTCTTGCAGTGGCTGCCAGTACCTTCCGTCCACCTCAAAACCCTCTCTTAAGATATGAAATCGAGGTACGTTATCGGCCATCAATCCCAGACAACATCAAGCACTGGCAGGTTTTTGAGGATGAAGAGCAAGTGAAAATATTTATGGAAACAATCGGAGAATTCTCAAATATGGAGATTGATGCTTGAGAGGAAGAAGAGGCTGAAGATATTTCAGAAAACAGATGGGAGGAAAGAATGGCAAGTCACAAAGTGTTGCAATTGAAGGGAAACATTATACCCAGAGGGTTGGTGCCTCTAGAAAGATTGTTTGACAAGAACGATGTCCCACTGTAGCCAAACAGAGTCACAGAAGAAAACCAGGTAGAAGACCTTAACCTTGGCATTGACGTTGACCCCAAAATTGTGAAATTATCCAAGAAGGTCCTAGAAGAATATAAGGAGCTTTACCTGAAATTATTTCCGTCTTACAAAGACGTGTTTGCATGGTCCTATAAGGACCTAAAAAATTTTGATATTAGCATCATGCAGCATAAAATTCCCCTGAAGGAAGATGCGAAGCCGCACAAGCAGAAGCTCAGACAGATAAATCCATTGCTACTTCCCTCTATTGAGAAAGAAATTAAGAGAGTGTTAAAGGCCAAAATAATTGTGCCATTAAGGTACTTCGAATGGGTGGCAAACCTAGTCCTTGTACGAAAGAAGAATGGAGAAATAAGGCTATGTGTTGATTTTCGAAATTTGAACCGAGCATCCTTAAAGGATAATTATCCACTGCCCAATATGGATCACATCTTGTAGAAAGTGGTAGGAGCTTCTCGAATGTCAATGATGGATGGATTCTCTGGTTATAATCAGGTGGCTGTACTTCCAGAAGATCAGAAGAAGACTTCTTTCACCACACCATGGGGTACATTTATGTATGCCAGAATGCCTTTTGGGCTGATCAACGCAGGGGCCACTTTTCAGAGGGCCATGGACATTGATTTTGTTGGGGAGAAAGATAAGTTTTTGGTGGTCTACCTCGATGATATCACTATGTTTTCAAAGGGTGATACTGAGCACATTGAGCATTTGTGTAGAACTTTTGAGAAATGCAGAAGGTATGGTCTCTCTCTTAATCCACAAAATTCATTGTTTGCATTAGAAGAGGGTAGGCTTTTGGGAAATATTGTAACCAAATATGGGGTAAAAATAGATCCTAAGAGGGTAGAGGTTATAAATGGCATTTCTCTTCCTAGAAATAAGAAGGAGGTGCAGGTGTTCCTAGGGCGCATTAATTTTTTGAGGAGGTTTATCCCTAACTATGCTAAGATAGTTAGACATATAACTGACATGTTGAAGAAAAATAATGAGGTAAAATGGTTCCAGGAATCACGAGAGGCCTTTTCCAGGATAAAAAATTCCTTTGAAGAGGCCCCTGTGCTAGCAAGACCAGACTATGCCAAACCTTTCATGATATTTTCATTTGCATCACCTCATACAGTGGCAGGAGTTTTATTGCGTAAAAATGAAGAAGGGTATGAGCAGCCCATCACTTTCTTCAGTCAAGTGCTCCATGATGCAGAGCTAAAATATAACATACTAGAAAATTAGGCATATGCCCTGGTGAAGTCTCTTAAAGCATTTCTCATGTATGTCTTACAGTCCCATATCGTTGCGTTTGTGCCTACAGTTGCAGTAAAAGACATCCTTGTCCAAGGAGATAGTGAAGGAAAGAGGGGAAAGTGGATTGCCAAGATACAAGAGTATGAGCTAAACATCTACCCTACTAAACTGATCAAGGGGCAAGGGCTAGCCAAAATTTTATCCGAATAAAACTGTTAGGCTATGGGTATAAATCTGTCCATGGCAGCAATGAGGAGCCCGGGGATGAAGAAGAACAACAGGGAGTAGAGATAGCTACACAGAAGACACATTTGAAGTACCTCACCAGCCCGTGTTACAAAGAGATAGTGGAATATCTTCTCACACTCACCTACCCCCCTAGCTGTGATAAAGTTAAATACAGAATGCTAAGGATGAGATCATAGAAGTACATAGTCGCCAATGGTCGGCTATACTGGCAAGATCCTTCAGGTATTCTGCTCTTGTGTCTCATAGAGGATGAGGTAGAGAATATAATAGCCTAATTTCATGAAGGAATCTGTGGGGGTCATTACAGCTGGAGGGCTACTTCTCACAAAATCCTGAAGGCAGGTTTCTATTGGCCCAAACTCTTTGGAGATGTATTCTCCTGGGTTAGAGCTTGTGAGAAATGCCAAATATTTGCTGAAAGATAGAAGTTGGCACCTCTGCCCATGATCCCTATTCACGTGGATGAACCTTTCCAGTAATGGGGAATCGACTTTATCAGTGAAATACATCCTTCGTTGAGTGGTTAGCATAAGTGGATATTAACTGCCACATATTATTTCACAAAATGGGTGGAAGCTATACCTGTGAGGAATGCAACAGATGTTGTGATAATAAAATTCATGGAAGAAAACATCATATCCTGGTTTGGCTGCCCTACCAAGATAGTGACCGATAATGCCCAGGTTTTCAAATCTGAAAAATTTGTGAGCTTCTGCCAGTAGTGTAACATTGTACTAAGTCACTCTATGGCCTATTACCCACAAGGAAATGGCTTGGTAGAGTATTCAAATAAAACCCTGGTGAGAGCACTGAAGAAGGCTATCAATGAAAATCAGAAAAACTGGAATTCCCAGTTGAAATTCGCTCTATGGGCCAATAGGAACCAGCAAAAGAGCAACTGGGAACTCCCTATATGAATTAGTATATGGGAGGGCAGTAGTATTCCCTGTGCAGTTAGCCTTACCATTAGCCTGATTCATGCAGGAGAGTCAGAAGGAACCCGATGATTTGACCAGGAGAATAAATCAGCTGGTGGAGCTAGAAGAAACACGAAACTAGGTAATTCAAAGGCTAACTAAATATCAAGAAAATATGAAGGACCTTTTTGATCAGCATGCCAAGGATAGGAAGTTGCAGAGTGGAGATTTAGTGCTTAGATGGGATATTCAAAGAGCTAAAAAGGGGAAACATGGTAAATTTAACCCACTCTGGTTTGGCCCTTTTAAAATCGTGGAACAGGGGGGAAATAATGCTTTCAGGTTGGAAAATTTACAGGGAGACTTGCTCGATGCCCCTGTAAACGGTCAGTTCCTCAAACCCTACTTCCAGTTCTGATTCAGGCAGGGAGAGCCTGATGTATTATACTGTACGTTAGTTTTCTGTTTTCATCTTTATGTGAATAATGTGGGTGTTGCAATGAATCATGAAGAGAAAAGTAAAGGTGCTAAAGAGGGTTGTCCACATAGAATATTAACAGGTGGTCTGCGAAGTTCTTGACATGCCCAAGGATGAACATGTCGTCCCCAGGTGGAGCCAATGTTGATCATATGGTTAACATTAGTCATTTTTAAGATAACACTGAGTAGCCAAGTCCTCGTCCCTTTTTCCTCTGGGAAATCCTCACTGACGTTTCCACTATAAAGTCTCCCTATTCGTGAATAAAATGCCAAAGAGGCCTCCCTTTTCATAGTTTCTCATCCCCTTTAAACCTTTGTTTGTTCACCTTATTCCCCTCATAACCTCACAAATACCCTTTGTCTGGCTGAAACCCCCTTATTCTCTCTATCGTTCCCCTCTTTAGCCTTCAAAACCCTCTTTTTAGACTAAGAAATCCCACCTTGCTTCATTTATCAAGCATAGCCCCTTTCGGCCCAGCCCTAACCACTTCCCCACCATGTAACTGAGCACCGGAACCAAGCATCTAAGCTCTGGGCGCTTATCGCAATCGGAAGTGCGGGTGAATGCTTTCCCTTTGTCACTCTGAAATCTCCGATGCAATTGACTTCCTCCTTTGTGTTCCTGCTACGATACCAGCCGTGGATCTGTACAGATTCGACGGCTCAGCGCTAATCACACTTGTTCCATCGCATCACCACTCCAATCGCAATTGGAACTTTTTGTTGTGCTGCCCTTCCATTTCCTCCAATTGTGATTCCCCGATTTGATTTGAGTCATTGATCTCTTTTGATCCAATGGTCCAGATCTCATCGCTCGTCGCTCCGTCGCCCCTCTCTATCTCCTTCCAATTGAATGTGAGTCGTTGATCTGGTCCCAGATCTGATGCCCGGCTCTCAATTGGGCATCGCTCCAAATCGCAATCGCAAGTTCTCAAATGTATCCTCCGATTGAATCAGAGCCATCCATCCCGAGAGATCCAATGGCCTAGATTTAATCGTTACCTGCTCATTTCACCTGCCTTTCTCCCCACCGATGTAATTTCCGCCGTCGATCTTGTTCCAGATTGGACGGATGGAGCTCAATTGCACCATCACCAATCGGAAGATCTTGAAAGTGTTACCCTTCGCCTCCCTCCGATGCGATTGGATCTCTGCTATCCATTGACCAAGATCTACGGTCTACATTGTGTCGCACATTTCACCATTTTCTTCATCGGTTCACCGCTTCCACAATTTCCACCACCTCTTCATAGGCCTTCACAACATCGCTTCCACCATCCCTTGGTTTTTATAATAATTTTAGTTCATTCTGCAGGGTTTCAAGGAGAGGTCTTGGTGACCGAGATTAGTATATCAATAAAGAGGATTAAAGGGGGTTTAAGCCTGGTACTGAATAATTAAAGCTTAACCCCGCATTCAAAGGAAGAAAGCGTGGTTTGAAGACCCAAAGAGCACACGCAACAGCTATAGCTGTGTTTGAATACTTGCGGAACGTTTTCTTCCAGGAAGTACATCTTTCCATTAAAGCTTCCATGTCTCTTCGAGCCTAGAAATAGTCAATTACGCTGACTGAAGCCTCTTAAAGACTGTCAAAACTAGAAGTTATGGAGTATGGAAGCCCGCGGACTTTCTACCTAGTTCACCAATTTCAGAAGGCAAAACAGAGAGCTTTACAACCAGAAAGGACTCAAAAAACACATCCGAGGTCAATCTCGACCTGACAGAAATCTCTGAACCAGACTACAAAGTACAGTGCAAGGTTATGGAGTAGTATGGGCATGGACGTTTCCTCCATGCCATCTTAATGAATCAATTTAATGTTCACCATCCACTCCTGTGAGGATTTTTTCTCCTATAAAAACCCCCAGGAACAGATTATCAAGGGTTCCAGATTTTATGAGAGCCTTTTGTTGATAACTCCCCCTGTTATATCACACGCTCCTTGCTATATGAGATGTCCTAGGCAGTGGTCTTTCACAACTCAAGGCTGTCTCTAGGAACCACAAAAAGTGGAGTAGCCAATATTTCATCCGGAGGATCTATTGGAGAAGAGATGTAGATTTTTACATCAACTTCAGACATATATTCTCATTTCTATTGTTTCCGCATATCTTCAGCCCTAGGGCTGCAGCTTACATTGGCACATTGTGTGCATTTTCTGGAAACCCTCTGGGGTTGTCTTGAAAATCTGATCTAGTTCTCGGATCTGTATGTTTAGATTAAATTGGGGCCTATATCAATATTTTTCTATCATTGTATCATCTACAGCTATAGGTATGCATCATATGACTACGTTGTAGCAGTCCTCTGGCATTTTGTGGTGCAACAACATCTCACTTTGAGAGTGGTTTATGTATTGGAGGCTTCTGTGATCACATTCTATGTTTAGTGCCTCATTTATTTTTACTTATTTTCTTCATTTATGATAAATAACATGGCTTTACATTGGTCTCATGATTTCATGTGTTAAATACTTGCTGCTGCTTTCATTTTATGAGCTATATTGTTGCTATTTCCGTTTTGGAATATTACAAAAGGTTAAACAAAGAGTTGGAAAATACAAAAAAATAGAATGGATAACTCCTCATAGAAAATCAGTGTGTTCACTAGAGGTTCCAACATGGAAAGCTTTGCAGTCTACAACTTTTGAAGAGCTAAAAGAATTGGATGTATGGTGAAACATGTGTATGATGAGATGATAACACTACATAAAGTAGTAGTGCCTATTTTTGAGATGAAAAAGGAGTTGCAAGAAAATGGGAAGTCGATGATAGATTTCATTCAATAATGGAGAACCAAGTACCCCAATGCACCAGAAAATTTGTCGAAAAAGGCTAGAATAGAGGTTGAAATAGATAAAGTGTAAGTAAAGATGTTGTGCAATCACATGAATAGTTAAGCAACAACCTCATTAAGCTGCATAGTGGAAACATCGTGATGGAAAAATCATGATGAAAAAATAAGAAAAATGAGCTATTGCCTATAAATGGGAGGAAAAACACTCCCATGGAGCTATTTCTCTAAGTGAAAATCCTAACATATAAGCAATTCATTCTTTAATTGCTATAAGTTAATGACTAATATTTTAATTATTACTATAAATGAGTAATATGGTCTTGTTTAGGAAGGACACAAGGCTAGAAATTAACATTATTTCAAGAAATATTTTTAGGTTTTATGATAGATATTTCTGTACAATATTCAAACACTATTATAGCCATTGTTGTGATGCAAAGGGAATAGTTTGGCTTTTGTTCCATAAATTTATCTTTAGCTATGCACAATGGATGCAATGGGCATTGTGAGTGCCATAAAAGATACCAAAGAAATGTAACTACTATACTATATATGTAAGTTGTTAAATTTTCATCTACAATCCAATAGTTAATTTCATATGTAAGTATAAATTTATGGGTTATGTGTTGATATGTCTTATGTTGTATTTTTCCATGTACTATTTATTATTATTCAGTGTATGAGTAGAAAATATGTTTTATATGCTAATATAGTTGATTGTGATCATGCATATTGAATTGAATTTTTATTAGAAATACATTTCCAATATTATTTGATCTCTTCCTCTAAAATCTATGTTAGAGTAGTCTTCAAGGGATTGACATCACATTAATTGTAAATTCGCTTGTTTTTAGTTACCTCATAGTCTTAGGTATGTTATAGAGGGTACTAGGTATGTTATACATATCAACTGAATCCACACAAGTATGGTTTTTGGAATGTAGAGACTTCCGTCCTATAGAGACATGACCCAATGTGAATGAAATCCTAGATTTACAATACATTAACTCCATAGTTTTATTGATTCCTATTATGCTCATTCCATCCAATATCCACATCTAAAGTTCATGATAACACCTTGACCATAAATATTTTCTTTCATGGATTACTTTCATGTGTGTGTAACCATGGATTCATTTTTTTGTTTTGTTCCTAGACCTATAAAAATATAAGAAATAAAATTTAGAAGTGAATTAAAATTGTTGATATTTATTTTTGTGGAAATCGGCTTGCAAAAATGGAATTGATGGAAATAAATGTTGAAATTGAGTTCTAATATGGTACTTTAATTCCCTCAATAAATAAATCGATCTCATTCCATATGTGTTGGGGCCTCATAGTGTTTTAGGCGTGTTCCATTTATTTTTTAGATGGTCATCTAATTGCATGATCTTCACTATTTATTTACACAATCCTATGGTGCCCCTACCAATGCATCTTCAACTTAATGAATTGGGAATTTCCAAAGTTTACTATCATATAACAACATAAGATATCCTTATTCAAATTGTTTATTATTTATATTCCTATTGTTCCATGCGTTTTGGTGCTATTTTTGTACCATTTGATGGTATCCTACAAGATACATGTATTCTTCTAACTATACTTGCATATATAGTATATCATTTAATTTTTGTGTTTTATGCAACATATGCATGGTTATTTCCATGTACAAAACACTTATTAAATGATTTAGTAGCATCACCACCTTCATACCATCTATCAAAATGCATAATGTGTGCTTAGTCAAGGTTTTTCATTTAGTCTTGTAAGCCTTGAAAATGTCATAAATTATTTTATCTCAATCATCTATATTGACCAAGCACACCTTGGTCCATCACCTTTATGAAATATTATTAAATTCCTTTATCATCCTATTATCTCTTGGGTGCTAAAACATCATCTTGTGGTGATGGATTGTGGATTCCTATACCTCTTTAGCCAATATTCCACCAATAAAATGCTAGTATTAGTCATTGGTGAGGCTATGTAAGAATATAAATTTTATTACTATGTGATAAAAATGAAACCAACAACAATATATACTAATAAATAATATATTGACACAATATCTACTCATCATTTAAAATAATATATGGAATTTACTGTATACCTAGCATGCGAATAACAATTTGATGAACTGATGGACCAATAAAGTTCATTACCTAGCACTAAATCTCCCTGACCATGATGGGTTGCAATGAAATTTCATCTCAAGTTGATTGTTGTCCAACACATTGGTTGATATCACACTACTACACATATTCTATAGAAACCACAAATAATGTTATCTAGAAAAGCTCTATGCATAGTAACCTTAACAAAATAGCCTTACCTCTATAATTCCCACTTCCCTACCCCTCATGGGCCTCCCATATTACTACTAATCATTGATGGTCCAACATGCATATCCTTAAAATCAAATTATTTCTAATTTATATATTTACCTAAACATTAATTGATTAACAACCATGTGTACCACTCACTTCCTTCACTGTCATTGATTATTGTCCTTAGGAATTGAATTTTAATTGATGAATTTGATGATATCTATAAATTATTTCAAAATGGTGATCAGGAGATCAAGTCTCTTGTGGAAAAATGCTCAAAAATGAATTTACTCAGAATTGGTCCAAACTAGAATGAATGGAAAGAGCTCGGAAAAAATATCCTGTAGACATGAACGGCACTGAAAACCGATGCCGTATGAGAAAGTTATTCAGCTTTGAATTTTCTCAATTTCAGTTAAAAAATGGCCAAAATTTGACTTCATAAAATTTTTTTATTAAAAAAAGAATATTCCACAGAATATTCTGGGAATATTCTGTGGAATATTCCATATAATACTATGTGGAATATTTTGCAAGCGGCCAATCACAGAGTGCCATGTGGCTAGCCCAGAGGCCACCACGTGGCCCCAAGATTCAAACGAAATGGCATATAAAAACTATTTTGGACACGATAGGATTGAAACTGGGTTGGGGTGGAAACAACGCGATAGACCGGCCATTGGGCCACACACAGTTCTTGATAATCAAAGGCAAGAAGTTATATTTAAACTTTACATTATATATGGGCGGCGCCCGAAAGGGGGCCAGCCCCCTCTTTCATAGAACCAGCCGCTCGAAATTGTGGCATAAAGTCCAATCGACGCGCATAACATTGGGGTAAGGTCATTTTATATGCCGCAGGGTGCGGATTTTAATTTAAATACATGGTTTAACATTAATACATGCCTCCATGACTTAAAGTCGTTCAACCCACTCCCGTTCGGTGCGGTCATGAGGGGCTTATCTGCTAGCCCTCCAATTCGGCGGTAAATTCGGTGGTTCCCCCCAATTTTAGCACCCGTCTCCATTTTTAACTGGAGCTAACTCCATTTCTCCACATTTAGTGCAGTTTTTCTAGGGGACACTGGGAAAAACTTCAGTTAGCCATAACTTTGGCTAGGGAAGTCCATTTGGGATGAATTTTTTTTTATTTTGGGGTATTGAAGCATTTTGGAGCTGTTGGGATAGATTTCAAAGCCATCAGAGCACTCTATCAGTGATTTTATCAGAGATTTTGGTTGTGGAGCCACAAGGGCTTGGTGAAAGATCAACTGTGTTGGACTATACTCATCCATTGGAGGTGAATGAATAGTCGATTTTTACTGATTTTAGTCCTCTGTTTCTGAATTTGTAGCTAATTTTTCCTTTTGAGGCGTTCTACACAGTGTAATACTTAATTTGAGCATTAATGAAAAAGGGAAAAGCCTATTTGGAGGCTTTTGGACCCAGCAGAGGTAACCCAAGAGAGGGGTGAACTGCTTAAACAAATGCTTACTGTTATGCTGTGCATTTTTGCTGTTATATTTTATATTTTACTACATTAAACAGTAACTTTTCATAAGTTCACAGTAACTGTCAATATCTGTATAAGAAATATTTTTTTCACACAATTTCATATCAGATTGGTATCAGAGCTCTAGGTTTTGCTTAAGAGTTTGTGAAATTTTTTCAAGAAGATTGTGTTATTCTGCAAAATTTTATGCTTACTAGGCTGAAATTGAAAAGAGGGGAAGGTCAATTGGTTAGAGAAAAATTTAATCCTCAACCAAGGAGGGCTAGAATGCCATTATCTCCACCTTTCATTTCATCCTCATTAGCTTTAGAATCAGCCACAAACATGTCTTCTAGAGAAGGAGAAGTACATGAGGAAATGGATCCCAAAGAAGAAGAAAGAGTCTTTAGAAAATCTTTCTTGGACATGACTGAGATGGTTAGGATCCTATACCAGGAGAGAAATGATAGGATTGCTGGAGAAGGGTCTAGAAACCAAAGAGAAGAAGGAGATTCTTCAGGAGGGAAGAAAGAAAAGGATGAGTCTAAGAAAGGGAATGGAGGAAGTGGTGATCCTTCATCTCCATCATCATCCTCTTCAACTTCTGTTAATCAGTCACACAAAACAAAAAAATCTCTTAAAAATCCTTTGTTAAAGCTTGATGTGAAGTTTGAGTTTTCGATGTTTAATGGTGATGTGAATGCAGAAAAAATGGATAACTGGATTAGACAGTTGGAAGTCTATCTAAGAATTCAGAATTTGCATGATGATGACACAAAAAACCAATTAGCCTCTTTGAGAATGGATGGAGCAGGTTTGGTTTGGTGGGAAGCCAAGACCAGGAAGGAAATTAAAAAGCATGGTAAGATAACTCTAACTTGGAATGAGTTTATTACTTCTATTAAGAAACAATTTTATCCTCTTGCTCATATTCAGAAAGAAATCATGAATTGGAAAAATTTTAGGCAACTTAAGGGTCAAAATGTGCAATATTATACCCAAGAGTTTAGAAGGAGAGCACTTCTACTTGGAGTAGACTTACAAAGTCAAGACACCTTGTTGAAATACATAGGAGGTTTGCACAATTATCTGCAACATACTATTCTAATGTTCAATCCTACCAACTTAGATGAAGTCTGTGTCCAGGCTACACATTTAGAAGCTAGAGGAAAGAATACTTTTGATGAGGATAGTAATTTCAAAAACAAAGGAAAGAAGAGAGTTGAAAATTCAAGAAAAGAAAAAGGAAAGTTCTTTTGCAAGAACTGTTTGAAGACAAGTCATGATGAAGATCATTGTTGGAAGCTTCATCCTGAACTGAAACTAGAAAAATACAAGAACAAAAACAAGACCAAAGAAAAGGAGAAAATTGTAGCAACAGTTGAGCAAGACTTAGGGTCAGACTCAGGAGATGAGACAAAAAGCATAGGCATGGTTTTAAAGAACACTAAGGGGAAAGAAGTGGTGCAAGACACAAATCCTAGTTCTAGCTCTTTGAATTGTCACAAAGATACTCATGATGAAAAGAGGAGGATAGAGCTTTTCCATGTGAGGGTAATTTCAAAACATACCAAAATTGACACACTATTTGACAGTGGGTCACAAGCGAATCTTATATCTAAAGACTTGGTCAAGCAGCTTAAACTTGAGACCATTCCACATCCGAAGCCTTATCCACTTGGATGGATATGTAAGGATGCCAATTTTCCAGTCTCAAGGAAGTGCATCTTGCGCTTTGCAATAACTGCACACTTTATTGACATAGTTGAACTTGATGTGGTGCCGCTTGATATCTCAGGTATTGTTTTGGGAAGTCCTTACTTATTTGACAGGAAGGCCATCTTTCATCGCCATGAAAACAAGTATCACTTGTTCAAAGATGGTAAAGAGTACATTTTGAGAGCTCACAAGAAGAAGCTGGAATTTTCTTTACTCCATGCAAGTCAATTGAAAAGACTGGTTAATGCAAGTCAAAGTCTAACTTTGTTAATGTTGAAATGACCAGATTTTGAGCATTCGCCTTGTTATGATGTTGCTAATGATTTGTATTATTTTGATAATAGTTTTTCTTGGAAATAAGATGATTTTATGTTGGAAAAATTACCTTTTGGGTCAGCCAATGCAGTGAATGAAGTGTCAAAGCAAAGCAATGCAAGCAAGGAGGACGCACAATTCAGCATGGGAAAAAATTGGTTTCAGAATGGTAGAATTCGCCATGGGAATAGTTTGCAAGGTGAAAGTAATTTGAAGTCTTCTAGGAAGTTTGATCAGGGTAGAAAAAGTTTTTTTTTCTATAGATTACAATTGCTTTCCTACAAATTTTAATAATTTGCATCATGACTCCGTCAATCATAGCAAGGGTCGATCAGTTGATTCCAGAGACAGATTAACATTTTCTCAAAATCTCCATTTGATGAAATCGGGTAGATTTTAGTTATTCAATTGTGGAAGAGTGGAGAATAAATCTCCGCATTATCAGTTTCACTAATAAGAGAGCTTTTGGGGTCCAAAAGCTTCCCATTTGGGAGGTGTGATAAGGAGATCAAGTCTCTTGTGGAAAAATGCTAAAAAATGAAGTTGCTCAGAATTGGTCCAAACTAGAACAACTGGAAAGAGCTTGGAAAAATGATCCTGTAGACGTGAATGACACTGAAAACCGACACCGTATGAGAAAGTTATTCAGCTTTGAATTTTCTCAATTTCAGTTAAAAAATGGCCAAAATTTGACTTTATAAAATTTTTTTATTAAAAAAGAATATTCCACATAATATTTTGGGAATATTTTGTGGAATATTCCATAGAATATTCTGTGGAATATTTCGTAGGCGGCCAATCACTGAGCGCCACGTGGCCCCAAGATTCAAACGAAATGGCATATAAAAACTATTTTGGATGCGACAGGATTTGAAACCAGGTCAGGGCAGAAACAATGCGACGGACCGGCCATTGGGCCACATGCAGTTCTTGATAATCAAAGGCGGGAAGTTATATTTAAACTTTACATTATATATGGGCGGCGCCCGAAAGGGGGCCAGCCTCCTCTTTCATAGAACCAACCACTCGAAACCGTGGCATAAATTCCAATCGGCATGCATAAC
The DNA here is from genome assembly GCA_034641835.2 of Pinus albicaulis. Lineage (NCBI taxonomy): Eukaryota > Viridiplantae > Streptophyta > Pinopsida > Pinales > Pinaceae > Pinus > Pinus albicaulis. The sequence goes on from CM076580.1 coordinate 1,599,022,112, forward strand.
ATTGGGGTAAGGTCACATTATATGCTGCAGGGTGCGGAGTTTAATTTAAATACATGATTTAACATTAATACATGCCGCCATGACTTAAAGTCGTTCAACCCACTCCCGTTTGGTGTGGTCACAAGGGGCTTATTCGCCAGCCCTCCAATTCGGTGGTAAATTCGGCGGTTCCCCCCAATTTTAGCACCCGTCTCCATTTTTAACTAGAGTTAACTCCAGTTCTCCACATTTAGTGTAGTTTTTCTAGGGGACACTGGGCAAAACTTCAGTTAGCCATAACTTTGGCTAGGAAAGTCGATTTGGGACGATTTTTTATTTTATTTTGGGGTATTGAAGCATTCTGGAGCTGTTGGGATAGGTTTCAGAGCCATCAAGGCACTCTATCAATGATTTTATCAGAGATTTTGGTTGTGGAGCCACCAAGGCCTGGTGAAAGATCAGTTGTGTTGGACTATACTCATCCATTGGAGGTGAATGAATAGTCGATTTTTACTGATTTCAGTCCTCTGTTTCTGAATTTGTAGCTAATTTTTCCTTTTAAGGCTTTCTACATAGTGTAATGCTTAATTTGAGCATTAATGAAAAAGGGAAAAGCCTATTTGGAGGCTTTTGGACCCAGCAGAGGTAGCCCAAGAGAGGGGTGAACTGCTTAAAGAAATGCTTACTGTTATGCTGTGCATTTTTGCTGTTATATTTTAGATTTTACTACATTAAACAATAACTTTTCATAAGTCCACTTTTCCCAATTAGACTTATACAGTGATCACAACTCATAAGTTTCACTTCAAAACACATTACTTTCATTGCAAAATACTTGAACTTGCTTATTCACACATAAAATTTTGGTTAATGAATACTTTGCATACATAAACAAATAATTTAATTGATCAGATCTATTTAGTGTTTACATTATATTTCTTTAGGCAGAGCCAGTAAGAGGGCCAGAAGCTTCTGGTTTCATCCTTTCTAGTAAAGGTGAAATAACCAGTAAAAGCCCCTACTGTCAATCTCTGTATAAGAAATATTTTGTTCACACAATTTTAGATCGAATGGTTTCTCCATGAATTGGATTGGCATCAAGTAGTTCATCAATTATCTCCATATTTTTCCCATTTTGAACTTGGGAAATATGATTAAGCCCAATGTTCTACTTCTCTATCTTTACTACGATATGACCTTAAAAATAAAACTCTTAGAATGGAAAACAAAGAAAGGCCACCTATTAAGTTTCTTGAACCCTCTTGTTAAATCCCTAATAAACATTAATTATTAGTTTATTTCTATATTAGTAGGTCATCTAGAACCTTTTATCATACCCTTATTTTATAATTGTACCTTTTTTCTCGTATATATACCAAATGGAACTAGTCTTAGGGTCATCATATCTTGTCTTGTGAATTGGATTATTCTAAAAGGAGGTTTCCTCCTCAAATTTTATTATATTCATTGAAATTTTATAATTTTAGAGAGACTTTGATCATAATATTTAGTATTAGAGATATGATCCTAAGGATTTTCTTCTTCAATCAAGACTTCTTGGAATTTTTTCTATAATTTTTTATTTTTTAATTAATTATTTTATATTATTTCTTTACTGGGAAGTTTTAGATAGAATTTTTATTAGGAGAATGAGATGCAATATCAAGGTATATGTGGAAAATTTTTCAATTTTTTTTTTCTATATACTTTTGGATATATAACCTATGGAAGATAAGGTTTGTGACTAATTTTGAAATTAGTTTTAAATTATCCATGTTGTTATTTTCACTATAAATTATTTTTGCAAGTTTCATATAGTGGAATTTTGTGAAGACTAAGAATAAATTTAATAGTATAGCTGGTCACAATATCAGGTTCTCTTCGTTATATATATTTTCATATGTATAGTCTATGGAAGATAGGGTTTGTGAGTAATCTTGAAATGAATTTTTAAAAATTCATCTTGGAATTTTCACTATAACCTTTTTTCTGATAATGTTTTAGATTATGAAATTTTCCTATTCCTTATGGGACATAGTGAATTAAATGTGGAGAATTTTTTGTATTTGGAATCATTAAATTTTATGATATATATCTTGTGTAAATTAGAGTTTTTTAACTATTTATTTTAAGATATTTTCTTGGGGTTAGAAAGTTATTTTTCATTTTATTTTTAGACATGTTATAATATCTATAAATAACACAATGATTTATCATTTAATGTGTAAAACTATAGTTTGGGAAGAATACATTGAGGAAATACACATGATTTCATCTAGTTGGAAATCTTGTGACTCCTTTGGTACTCCTCCAAGTAAAACCACATCAAACAATACTTTTATATGGAATCTTACATCTATGTGCCTTAGTTATATAAGAAGTACCTTGGGTATACTTGAAACTATATTTAGCTAATATAATCTGTTTCCTTATCACTATAGTACACTAAGAACAACACTTGAGGGACACCTCTCTAGTACTTGGGTAGACAAATAGTATGGCTTAGGGAAAAATTGATCCCCCTTAGTTAGTTCCTTGAGACATTGGCCCAATTACTATTGTTAAACACTACATGTATATCAGGGAGATATAGACCTAACATTACCTTGTCATTAAGACCCAATAACGTTTTCTCACATGGCTCCAAATAAATATATAAAAATTACTTCACCAAATAAACCTCTATAAATATCACTCATGACTCATGAAGAAGTGGAAGAAATGTAGTGCCAAGTATCTAAGATGGATATTTGGTTAAGGAAATTAGTGATACTATGAATATTGAATTATCATAGATGCAAGAATAAGTTAAGAGTATATGGAAAAAAATATGGATTAAAATAAGGAATAAATGGAAGAAAGTAAGATCATATGAGCACTAGATAAGAGGCTCTCTAAATTTTATAATGTGACTAAAGGGATTCTTGAAAGAAACGGTAGTATCCATGTTGAACAAATTTCTAATAATAAGATATTTCTAGAAGATTTAACTCCATTTGTGGAGTGACTTATGGATGGTTTCCAAATGAAGTTAACATTCCCAAGGTTCAATTAAAAGAGTTTGATCAAACTAAAGTATTTACTTTGGTAAACCAAATAGATAAATATTCTAAATTGCATAATGTTGGAGCAGGGTCCCCTAAAGCTGTGAATTTTGTACATTTTTGTATATTTTTGGTATTATTTAGTCTAACGCAAGGGTTTTTGGGGTGGTTCAAAGCCCCAGATGCATTGTAATGGGTCAAGGGTAGACAAGGAGTCCACAAACCATGGTTTGCGGACCATTGGATGCATAGGCTAAATCAATATAAATAGATGAACGTTTGGAGTCTTAAGATAGGAAAGAATTGAGATTGATGTTAAACACGAATTGTTAGATCTGTTGTTGGGTTTTTTGGGTAAGGACTCCTGCTGGCTATGTGCGTGGAGATCCTCAGTCCTACTGTGTGCGGACCCTACTAGTTATGTGCGTAGGGGGTATTTTGGGATTGTAAGTGGATTTTGATATTAATATATATGTGAATACTGTTGGAAATATGATGTTATCTGGATCTGTTTTGTTATGATTGATGCAAACCTGACTATATGATTAAGTTACAAAAGTGTCTTCCTAATTGCTGCAAACTGTGAAAATATCTATGTTTCTGGAATATATATCTGTGATCTGTTAATTGTTGCGATTATAATGTTTTGTGTTTATAATTGGTATTACGCACGTGGATACAGAGTTATTTACTAGATCTGTGCATGAGAATAGCTCTTTTTCACTATGGATTATATTTTCAATAAGCCTGCAAATAGATATGTTTAGTGTGAACTCGATAGGGTGGGAACGCAGAGCTACTTGACTTACCTACTCTCTCTCAGGGTGCGAAAATCTAGTTCCAACACCCTCCCATACTGCTTTAGGTGAGACTTTGGCTTATGCAAGCAGGTCACTGCCGAAAGGGCCAGTAGTATAGGGGTTTTTTGGAAAAATTTAACCTTCGAACCTGGGTCAGGACCCCTCAAGCCAAAAAATGGTTCCGTTGCCAGGACCGGGAGAATTTTGAGAGAAGGATTGGGTAATGCCAAGAGAATATTGGAGACCTAAGAAGAAATAAATTGAAGAGTGGTTTGAAAAGCAAGTTTGAGAATTTGCAGTAAAAGAGAATCCGAACTTAAAGTTGACAACAGAGAAGTGGAAGAATAAATACATTTTCACAAAGATCTACGAAATTTTCTTTGTGACATTTGCAACCAAGCTTCAAGAGTGGCTTGCAAGGCTCGTAGATATCCAAAAGTGTTGGAAGGATGAACGGGTCATGCAGTGGACCCCAGATTTGATCTAGCAGTTGGAGAAGATTGAAAACATTATCACTCGCACAATAGATCACTGGGTGGACATTGTACTAGAGGGATTTGTGATGGAATTTGCAATCGATCAATTTGTGTCCTATTCGGAGGCAGAGTGGAGGTTCTTCAAGGGTTTCTGAGGTAAGTTTATGAAAACCTTACCATTAGAGATTAAGATATTATTGTGTGAAAATATCATTCTATGTAGTCATACAGAGTGAATGAGCTCCGAGAAAAGCGAGGGTACAACGTGGAGTGGAAAATACTATAGAACTAATCAAGAAGGAGATAGATCTGTCTACAACCCAGTAAGGAATTCAGCTGCGCATAGCCCTCCAACTACACCACCTTCAACTCAGCATAGGGGTAAGAACTCACCTTTACCTCCACCACCAGAAGATGAGATGACCTTACACATGAAGCTACCTACCTTCAAGGGCGTAGGGGACGAAGATATGGATCGGTTCTGGTTTGTCGCAAGATCATTATGGACTGCGCAGAATGTGGCAAGCGATGCTGTGAAGAGGGAGCATCTATCCATTTCCTTTGAAGGAAGAGCCTTGGGCTAGTATATGGGATACATAGCTCAACATACAAATGTGACCACTGAAGAGACTAAGAATGCCTTGAAACAATAGTTCAATAAGCTTAAGTCCTACTCTATTATATTGAACGATCTGAAAATATTCAAGCAAGGACCGTCCGAGTCTATATGGGAAGCTGACCAATGGTTAAAGAAGGTAATTATAGAAGGAGGATTTCTATATGATGATAGGCAGCACACGGAATGGTTCATTGCTATTTTTCTGCCCCACCTGCGTGTACCAATGGGTCATCAAGCCATTGAATCACAGAAAAAGGCCTTGGAGATTTCTATGAAGCTTGAAGCTCTGCCAAGATATGATACCCAGTTAGGAGTATAAAAAATACAAGGACAACTAGAGGCAATGCACATGGAGATCCAAAATCTGTGGAAGGAGTGAGGAACAGAGGCTAGCCTTGACAGATGGTGCATACGATGCAGGGTGAATAGCCACACCAAAGATAATTGTCCGCTGTTAGTAGACTACATGCAGGCTGGGGGACCTAGCCCATTGCGTCCTTGGGAAGCTTCAGGACCAAGTAGACCAGTGTTGTGGTGCGATGAATGCCGCATTGCTGGGCTGCATGATACCAACCACTCTCCCCACCTTGCCGCATATGTCCCAGAAGTGAAGAAAAAATGGTGCAAGTTTTGCAAATCTGTAGGACATGATGAGCAGAACTGTCAAAATTATGATTTGATGATAGACTGAGGAAACCTATATAGGGTACCGTCGAATCCTTCCTCACCAATATCCCCCTCAGGCATAGGTAGCTCCCCAGCTAGGGGCAGGGGAAGGGGCCGAGGTGGAAGCGCAGGTAGGGGAAGAGGACAACTAATATGCTATAACTACATAGAGGTAGGCCACTTTGCAAGGGAATGCACGAACCCAGCAAGGAAATCCTACAGATAGTGCAGACAGCTAGACCATGTGATTGAAGACTACCCAATTATGATAGCCAAAATGCAGGAAAAGAAACAAACACCTATGCAGAATGTGCAAAGGGTTAAGGTAGAACCTTGAGATGAAGGACCAAGCATTAATGTCATAACACGTAGTGGCATGGCTACTGGGGGGGATGAGGAGAAAGCTACAGGGGAGCCTCTGATCTAAAAATCAGTCACCAAACAAGAAGGTTTGGACCTATAAAAGGAAAGGGAAACCTTTGTTGCATCTTGACAAGACTTTTCTCAGGCTGAGGCATCTGATTCTCAGAAACCCGCAAACAGTAGCGCTAAGGACGAGATCAAACCATTCGTGTAGGCATGTATGAAGCTGTTGCGCAACTAGCAGGCCATAGAAAAATTCCAAGCACTAATAGGCAGCTACGCAGAACAAACTAATCCAGCCATGGAAGTTAAGGATGTGCAGAAACTATACAAGCATAAGAGGTGCACTGGTAGGGAGATATGGTTAACCGCACAAATTGGTGATTATGAGATGGACCAAGTTATCCTAGACCTGGGCTCAGTTGCGAACGTACAACCTAAGAAAACTTGGCAATGGATGGGAGAACCCAAGTTGGAATGGTCCATTATCCAGCTGCGCATGGCCAATCAACAGGAGATCATCCCGTTGGGGAGATTATCAAAGATCATGGTAGGAATTAAAGTCTGGGCTGACTTCGAGGTCATTCATATTGTAGAAGATCCAGACCCTTATCCCCCACTCCTAGGATTGGACTGGGCCATAGATATGGGTGGCGTCATGAATTTGAAGAAAAGAAGCATGGTATTTGAAAACGAAGGTACACGGGTGATAGTGCCATGAGACCTTGCAGAAGGAGAATGGTATACAGAGCTGGTGCACGAAGAAGAATACATGGATCATATTTATAAGTTAACAACCTGGGATGAATATTGGATCAATCCCACAGTTGATGGAGTACTCTGTTGGGAAAAGGATAAAGAGTGTTTCTTTGACTCCGACGACGAAATAGAAAAATGGAAAAATCGGTTACATGATGTCTCTGCGCTGCACTACCTGCGGTTCACAAAGGACTTCTAATGCATCTCCTCAAAGTTAAGAGAACTACCCTACCCTAATGATTCCGGTAGTATAAAGGAGTTTTTGCAAACATCAGAAGTTGAGGTTCCAAGAGAATGAAGGCTATGTGCCCTTAATATAGCCATGCGCGCAACACCTGCAAGGTGGTGGGACATGCATAAAGGGGCATTCCAAGAATGGGAGGAATGTCAAGAGATGATGATCATGTGATTTGGACATCTGGTTGATATGCGCATCAAGATGTTTCTTGGCCTAGGGGATCAACATGAGGACTTGTTCGCTTGGATGGAGAAATGGTGTGATCGAACTACAAAAGAATGGGTTCACTTGTTTATTCATGCCTTGGGACCAATTCCCACTGCATGGTACTTAGATGTGGAGCTGCATCAGCACACCCGCCATTAGGAAACGTTAAAGGTTGAATTTGTGGGAACATTTGGATTAACAGGGGGCTCAGAGGTGCTTGACGAAGCTCTGAAGGATATAGATACCTTTGTATTCGGTGAATCCAGATCTTATGCAACCTTTGGGGTACCTACATGGGAAACACAGATGCAAGATATTGCCAACTGCCACAATATAATTATAGAAGAGTGCGAAGAGGATCTGCGCAATGTATATATCCCAGAGTCGGAGGGAGAGCGTGCAGTTGCAGGACCTCCACTACAAACTATGGACGTTACGCAACGTCTGAAGATGCGAGAAGTTAACATTGGCATGGAAGAACAACCCAAGTTGACTAAAACTGGGGAGTACTGGGATGATGAGACAATAGGCAAGGTTGCAGAATTAATCATAGAATATCAAGACTTATTCCTGATGAAGTTTTCAGAACTTAAGGGGATCACGGGGGACTTGGGGGTTATGTGCATCATGCTGAAACTGGATACGCGCCCTATAAAGTAGCATCCTTATCGATTGAATCCTAAGTATAAACAAAAATTTAGGGAGGAAATCGACAAAATGCTCACTGCAGGTATCATCGAATCAATCGAACAGTCAGATTGGGTAAGTCCAATGGTGGTTCGGGAGAAGAAGATGAAGGGGGAAATCTGAATCTGTGTGGACTTGCACAAATTGAATGATTCCTGCATACATGATCCTTTTCCAATGCTGTTATCGGATGAAATCCTGGATAGTGTAGGCGGCCAAGAAGCATATTCATTCACTGATGGGTTCTTAGGCTACCATCATATCAGAATCACACCTAAAGATCGCAGCAAAACTACATTTTCCACTGAATGGGGGTCCTTCCAGTATACGGTCATGCCGTTTGGACTCGAGAATTCCCCTGCCATCTTCTCGTGAGTAGTAGTTGTAGTGTTCAAAGATTTCATCCACAAATTTCTGTAGGTTTACTTCGATGATTGGACTATTTTCGACTTAGGAAAAATTCATGTGTCAAACCTGCACATGGTGCTGGATGCCTATAGGTAGCACCAGATTTCCCTAAATATCAATAAGTGCATCTTTTGCATACCTTTCAGAATATTTCTCGGACATATAGTTTGCCGACAAGGGTTGATGGTTGATCCTGTGAAAGTTGCAGTTATCATATATCTGGCAGTCCCTACAACTAAGAAACAACTGCGTTCGATTCTCGGACACATAGGCTACTACAGAAAGTTTATTCAGGAGTAAGCATTGATTACTGCACCTATGGAAAATCTTCTTAAGAAGGATGTTTCATTTTTTTGGGATGACAATGTTGGGAAAAATACTGAGAGGGGGGGGGTGAATCAGTATTTACTGCATAATCAAATCTTTTTACTTTTTCATTCCTTAAAACCCATACGCTACTTTACTTCAGTAAACTAGCGTATATACGCGGATCCCCTTTATGAAACTTGCGTATACACAGAGATCTAGATATGTCATTAATTCTTCACTTAAACCATTCCATCATTTATTCTTCAGATATTTCAATAAGCAGTAAACATGTGCAGTAAGAACAGAATAAACCATCACACAAAGCATCACACATGAACACCAGGATTTTTAGGTGGAAACCCAAATCGGGAGAAAACCACCGCTGCAGTTGCTCAGCCTTCAATATTTTATTATAGAGAAAAAAATCTTACAACATATGTGCTGGCGCAGACTTGACCAGCACGCAGGCACCCACCTGCGCTCGTTTACCAGCCTCTCCTGGAAGGGAGCTCCAATCCCCTGACTCGTTTACCAGCCTCTCCTGGAAGGGAGCTACGACCCCCCGATCTCGTTTACCAGCCTCACCTGGAAGGGAGCTACAACCCCCTGACTGAAGGCTACAACCCTCAGCACCACCTTGGACCACGTTTCATCAATTTTCACACTGGATCCAACAACTTCAATAGAACACCACTTGCAGGCCACATTTCATCATATTTTCATACTGGACCCTTTCCATACTTTTAAGCACAACCATACATCATTAACAGATTCATATCAACACAGATCAGATAGCAGAAACACAGCAGAACAGATCAGATATTTCATACCCCTTGCTTCAGCAAACCCTAGTATGAATACGCGCTTTTACTTCACTTATGTCGCGTATATACGCGCTTCCGTCCACACAAACCAGCGTATACCTCAGTGTATATTTTATTGCGCATACGCGCTTTCTCTTTGCTGAAGCTGCGTATATACGCACTTCCTCCGCGGCGAAGTAGCGTATAGATCTTCAATCATTAAAGAGCAGCATACTTCATCAGATCAGATATTCAGTTCAGATCTAACCCTTTACTTCAGACAGATGTTCGCCTAGATGTTCGCCTCATCACAGATCTAGGCCTTCCATAAACATATCTAGCAAATACAAGTACATTTCAGATCTAGAAGTCCCGCTTCATCATTTCTTCATAAGTGCATCATAGATTTAGATCTATCAACAAACCTTTACCCTTTCCATACAGATATACTTCATAGAGAAGTATTTATTCAAGTTCAGACATCTTGCTCCCACACTCATCATTTGCACACTGAATTTCTTCTCCTTATATATGATTACCCTTTGTCAATACCATGAGCCCCTTTTTCAATACCACGGGCACCAATACCATGAGCCTTCAATACCACGGGCGCCTTCTTCAATACCATGAGCCTTCGATACCACGGGCCCCTAGATTTTCACTTTTTGAGCGCTTTAGCCCATACGCGACTTGGCACGTTCTTTTCCGCGTGCATACGCGATTTCCCCTAGTCCAATCCGCGTATACCAAGAGACATACTCTTTTTCATCATACTTTGAGTACATTCTGAATTCCTTTCTTCATTGCCTTTTGTTCACACTATAGATACATCATATTTCCTTCATCAAGGACATATGCTATCAAGCACAACTTCATCAAGTAAGTTGTCATCATCTTCATCAAGTGGGTTGCCTTTCAAGGACAACACTCAGCATCATATAAACATCATATCACATCAGATTTACATCATTTACCAAGTCCATCAAGTCAAGAATAACTTCATCAGGTGGATTTCCATCAAGGACAACATATGTCAACAATCGCATGTCTTTATCTTCATTCAATGGGTTGCCATCAAGGACAACATCCTGCATCATATTTTAACAGACAAGTGTCAAAAAAAGATCTCTGAGCTACTCAAGGAGAAGATGATCTCTCGCGCCTATCCTCATTTTCCCGATTGGGCGAAGGTATTCCATGTTCACGTCGATGCATCTGGAGTCACCCTGGGAGTGGTCCTGACGCAGCCTGGAGACGGAGATATTGATCACCTAGTTGCATTTTCTAGTCGAAAACTCTGTGGTGCAAAGTGCAACTATTCCACCACGGAGCAGGAGGGATTGGCCATGGTCTATGAATTACAAAATTATTGGCACTATTCCACCACAACAGATAGATACATTAAGAATACAATGACACCATGTCATTCTCCTTTTTTTCCATGTCACTCTCTCCATTTTTGGCATCATTCAAACACCATGACACTCTCCCCCTTTGACATCAAGGGCAAAGGGCACATCATTATCTTCATTCACACACCATGTCACTCTCCCCCTTTGACATCAAGGGCAACGGACAAAACCAGCAGATCAAAACCAACACACTCACCCCCTTTCTCCTCATGTAGAAGAAGCGTTCTGCAGATCTGATGTATATTGAAGTGACCAAGCTCCCCCTGAGTTCATGCTGAATCTTCAAACATATTTTCAATGAAGTACATGACTTTATGAAGTTCCTATCACCAATGACTCATACTTACATCAAATATCCAACCAAGTGGATTTACATATGCGACTCAAGTACCCAACCAGGTGGGTTTACAAATTTGACTCAGCTACCCAACCAAGTGGGTTTACAAACATGACTTAGCTACCCAACCAAGTGGGTTTACAAATTGACAAGTCCTTACATGACTGAATATTACAATTTTACAACATGGGTCTCAACCAGACCTTTTCATCAAAGTACAAATATGAATTTTCATAATTAATACCAAAAATACCTCAAGAGAGATCATATGTCAGAACCACCATAATGCCAGCAATGCATTATACTCAGCAAAACTAATGCTCCCCCTGAATCTGTGCAACCAAGCAGTCTTTCCAAATGAATAAGGCTCCCCTTAGTTTGTGCATCCTGAAAACTTCCACCAACAAATCATCAAGGCATCTTCATCAAAACATTAGAAACAGAATTATGAGAACTGGAACACCACCAGAGATACCAAACAGTATCAGAGATTCCAAACATCACTGCAGCTGTGCTGAAAAGAGCTAAACCAACCAAAAATTGTCAGCAATTATTCACACGCGGTTTTCTGTGCAGGAACTAGCGTATATACGCGACTGTGTTTCAGGAAACCCGCGTATCCCAAGATATCTTCAAAATTTCAACCAGATCTGATTCTCTGTGAGGCAAAGACAGTGTTCAGCTTCTTTCTGAGACATTTGAATGCTTCCCTGGACTACAGATAGATAGAACGATGTAGTTGTGTCTTCAAGCGTTATCCAACGGTTGTGGCATCAGTACAATAGTAACCAAGCCTTCATATTCTACGCAACATCAATACAATCTTTCGAAGAGAGATTCTCATATCAGAACAACATCAAGCAATCATCCATGTGGTCCAACATCATCAAGATCTTCAAGATTTGACATGAAGTAACATATGTAGGCAAAAGATCTCTCAACCATAGAACACACTCTGCATGATTTATTTATTTATTTCTGAATCAAATGACATCCAACTCATCCATGTGTGAGTACAAAGGATACTTATCAGCAACCAGGGCTCAAAAACTCATCATAATAAATCATGTACCAAGACATCATCATTTGAGCATGAGTATCACAAAAACCAAAGAACAAGCAGTCATATTGCCAACAATACAATCATTAGTATTCAACTTGCTGCTCCCCCTAAACCAATGCTCTTCCTTAGCTTGCAATCTGAAGCACCTTTCAATAGCACGTCATCAGCAACAATCTCTGCATGATCTGTCCTCATCTCTGAATTATAAGACTTTCATCTCAACAATGAGTGCTCTTCATCATAAAGCAACCAAGCTTCATCCATAATGTTCAACACAAGAACCCATGCATCATTTCATTATTATGAGTATAACCAGAATAATGCTAACAGTGCAATCATCAGCAGTCAGACTGATGCTCCCCCTGGACCTCTGCTCCAGATCTTCAGTTATCAGATAAATTCTTTTATCATCAATGCATATGCGACTGTGTCTGCTGAAACTCGCGTGTATACGCGACTTTTGTGAATATAACTCGCGTATGGAAAGTGTAATATAGAAAATTTTACACCTTCATCTTCTTCTGCAAATTTACCTTCTGTTCCTGTCTTTTCTTCACACCAGATACACTGTCAGAAATACATCTAACCAGAATAATCAAATCAACCATGAGAGTTATCATGCATTGCTCCCCCTGTGACGATACATTACTAAATCTCCTAATGTATCCCACATCATTCCTGCAGTCAATCAGAGAAGTAAGCTTCAGAAGCGGATGACTGCAGTAGGGTCAGAATTCCCTACGTTTCTGATCGGTCCTCCTTCTTTTTCCAAATTTGCTTGAACTTTCTATTTGACTGCTGGAAGTTATCCACTTTCCCAGATCTGTTCATCCTGCATTCCTTTTCTACATGTCCATACTTATTACAAGCATAACATCTCATGTGGTCAGAAAAATAAGCATAAGAATCATAAAGAGTATTTCTAATCTTCCTCCTTTTGCAATCATCTGCTTTATGTCCATACATGTTACATGAGAAACAATATCCTCTGAAGAGACTAGAGTACCTTTCTGAGTAGGATCTGTTTGTTTGTGGCTGAAACAATCTACTTCTGCAATTTTTTGCAACATGCCCATAGTTATGACATCTAAAGCATTCAACATTATTGAATGATTTCCTTTGAGTATTCATGACTGTTGGTTGACCTTTTGTTTCTTTCAACACTTCAGGTTTTGCATTGTCTTCCTTTGAATCATTAGCATTCCCTTGTGAACTAGATTCACCTTTAATGGTTTCATGGAAACCAAGACCCTGTTTGATAGCAGGAGACCTTTGATTACTCAGAATATTGTCCAAGATTTTAGTACTATCATGAAACCTCAAAAGTTTAATCTTTTCTTCTAATTTACTTTTGAGAATGTTTACCTGAACCTCCAAGCCTTGGCATTGCTTGGTCATGCTTTCTTCTTTCCTTATTCCATCTTCTACTTGATCCTTCAGATTTAGGATTTCTTCTTTCAACCAATTTCCGTTGTCTTCACATGTTTGCTGCAGCTCTTCATTCTTCTTGTTTGATGCTATGAGATCTTCTTTGAGGGAGACAATTTCTGCTTCAAGTCTTGCATTCTTCTTATTTGATTTATCCAAGTCTTCTTTGAGGGAAACAATTTCTGCTTCAAATCCTTCCTTATCAAATGATGGTAGATGTTCCTCACTCTTCTTACTTGATGCTTCAAGTTTTGCTTGTAGAGAGATGATTCCAGCTTCAAGACCTTCATTCTTCCTTTTTGATTTTTCCAGATCTGTTTTTAGAGAAACGTTTTCTGCTTCAAGTCCTTCATTCTTCTCATTTGATTCTTCGAGTTCTGCTTGCAGAGAGATGATTCCAGCTTGATATCCTTTACTTCGATTGTATACATCATCGAACATCCTTTTCAGTTTAAAGCACAAAGCTTTGGAGGCAGCGTCCTTCTCATTAAATATTCTTTGTTGATCTTTGATAACTTCTTTTAAATCCTCAACATCATTGCTTGCACAGATAAGATTACAAGGATCACAATCAGATTCATCTTTGTCAACTTCTGCTGTACCGGTTTTCTGAGACATCTCCTTACCTTGAGTATTTTGCTTCTTTGCCATGAGTACTTGTAGAGCTTGGTCAGAATCCTTTTCGGCTTCTTCTAGGTTGACAGCATATTCTTCACTATTGTTTGTACCACTAAGATCTTTCAAAGGATGATCCCAATCACTATCAGATTCATCTCCTTTGATTTCTGGTATCCATGTTCTCTGAAATATCTCCTTTCTTCGAATAGGCTTCTTCTTTTGCTTCTTTCCCATTGCGACGGATCTCCTTCAAGCGATCAAGCTTCTGCAGAAGGACCACGGCTCTGAAACCAATTGTTGGGAAAAATACTGAGAGGGGGGGGTGAATCAGTATTTACTGCATAATCAAATATTTTTCCTTTTTCATTCCTTAAAACCCATACGCTACTTTACTTCAGTAAACTAGCGTATATACGCGGATCCCCTTTATGAAACTTGCGTATACACAGAGATCTAGATATGTCATTAATTCTTCACTTAAACCATTCCATCATTTATTCTTCGGATATTCAATAAGAAGTAAACATGTGCAGTAAGAACAGAATAAACCATCACACAAAGCATCACACATGAACACCAGGATTTTTAGGTGGAAACCCAAGTCGGGAAAAAACCACCGCTGCAGTTGCTCAGCCTTCAATATTTTATTATAGAGAAAACATCTTACAACATATGTCTTTAGCGCCGGACTTGACCGGCACGCGAGGCACCCACTGCACGCTCGTTTACCAGCCTCTCCTGGAGAGGAGCTCCAACCCCCTGACTCGTTTACCAGCCTCTCCTGGAAGGGAGCTACGACCCCCTGCTCTCGTTTACCAGCCTCACCTGGAAGGGAGCTACAACCCCCTGACTGAAGGCTACAACCCTCAACACCACCTTGGACCACGTTTCATCAATTTTCACACTGGATCCAACAACTTCAATAGAACACCACTTGCAGGCCACATTTCATCATATTTTCATACTGGACCCTTTCCATACTTTTAAGCACAACCATACATCATCAACAGATACATATCAACACAGATCAGATAGCAGAAGCACAGCAGAACAGATCAGATATTTCATACCCCTTGCTTCAGCAAACCCTAGTATGAATACGCGCTTTTACTTCACTGATGTCGCGTATATACGCGCTTCCGTCCACGCAAACCAGCGTATACCTCAGTGTATATTTTATTGCGCATACGCGCTTTCTCTTCGCTGAAGCTGCGTATATACGCGCTTCCTCCGCGGCGAAGTAGCGTATAGATCTTCAATCATTACAGAGTAGCATACTTCATCAGATCAGATATTCAGTTCAGATCTAACCCTTTACTTCAGACAGATGTTCGCCTAGATGTTCGCCTCATCACAGATCTAGGCCTTCCATAAACAGATCTAGCAAATACAAGTACATTTCAGATCTAGAAGTCCCGCTTCATCATTTCTTCATAAGTGCATCATAGATTCAGATCTATCAACAAACCTTTACCCTTTCCATACGGATATACTTCATAGAGAAGTATTTATTCAAGTTCAGACATCTTGCTCCCACACTCATCATTTGCACAATGAATTTCTTCTCCTTATATATGATTACCCTTTGTCAATACCATGAGCCCCTTTTTCAATACCACGGGCACCAATACCATGAGCCTTCAATACCACGGGCGCCTTCTTCAATACCATGAGCCTTCCATACCACGGGCCCCTAGATTTTCACTTTTTGAGCGCTTTAGCCCATACGCGACTTGGCACGTTCTTTTCCGCGTGCATACGCGATTTCCCCTAGTCCAATCCGCGTATACCAAGAGACATACTCTTTTTCATCATACTTTGAGTACATTCTGAATTCCTTTCTTCATTGCCTTTTGTTCACACTATAGATACATCAGATTTCCTTCATCAAGGACATATGCTATCAAGCACAACTTCATCAAGTGGGTTGCCTTTCAAGGACAACACTCAGCATCATATAAACATCATATCACATCAGATTTACATCATTTACCAAGTCCATCAAGTCAAGAATAACTTCATCAGGTGGATTGCCATCAAGGACAACATATGTCAACAGTCGCATGTCTTTTCAGTGGGTTGCCATCAAGGACAACATCCTGCATCATATTTCCAACAGACAAGTGTCAAAAGATCTTTGAGCTACTCAAGGAGAAGATGATCTCTGCGCCTATCCTCATTTTCCCTGATTGGGCGAAGGTATTCCATGTTCACGTCGATGCATCTGGAGTCACCCTGGGAGTGGTCCTGACGCAGCCTGGAGACGGAGATATTGATCACCTAGTTGCATTTTCTAGTCGAAAACTCTGTGGTGCAAAGTGCAACTATTCCACCACGGAGCAGGAGGGATTGGCCATGGTCTATGAATTACAAAATTATTGGCACTATCTGTTAGGAGGACACTTCAAAATGTTTACGGACCATTTGACTTTGAAGTACCTGGTGAATAAGCCTATGTTAGGGTGGAAAATCTGCCGATGGCTACTGTTGTTCCAGGAATATGACTTTGAGATCATTGTCAAGCCAAGAAAGTTGAATGCTGGGTTGGATCACTTGTCCCGAATCGAGACTGGCGAGGAACCAACCAACTTAGAAGAAGGATTTCCTGATGTGCATCTGTTTGCTATTAAGGTAGTGGATGCGCACTTCGTTGACATCATTCAGTTCCCGACTACCGGCATAGCACTTGCGGAGTATTCAATGCAACAGAAGAAAGCGGATTTTACTATCATCGCAGGTCATTTATATAAGATGGGAGTTGATGAAGTGCTGTGAAGGTACATTTTGGAACATGAACAACATGCTATCTTGGCAGAAGCCCACGATGGGGTAGTAGGAGGTCACTACGCAGGGAAATAAACGATGCAAAAGATCTTAAGGGCTGGATTATGGTGGCCTACCCTGCATAATGACTCTCAAGGTTATTTTAAGGCTTGCGATACATGCCAATGAACCGGGAGGCCATCCCACAAGGATGAAATGACCTTTCAACCGCAAATGGCCCTACAAGCATTCGATAAATGGGCCATCGATTTTGTAGGACCTATCAACCCACCCGGAAAGAAGATAGGTGTGTGTTACATTATAACTGCTACTGATTATGTAACTAGGTGGGCCGAAGCACAAGCGGTAAAGGATTGCACTGGGGATACCACTGCACACTTCATATTTGAGTAGATTCTGACCAGATTTGGATGTCTGAAAATCCTGATGAGCGATAGAGGTACGCACTTTTTCAATGAAACAATACAGGCCTTGATGGAAGAATTTTGGATCCATCATGCGAAAATCACTCCTTATCATCCTTAGGAAAATGGAGCAGTCAAATATTTTAATAAATTCTTGGAGCATGCACTGACCAAGGTCTGTAATACCAATCGCAGCGACTGGGATGTGCGCATCCCATCTGTTCTGTGGGCCTACCGAACCACCTCTAAGAAGTTGACAGGGAAAACACCGTTTTGGATGGTTTATGGCAAGGAGGCCACTATGCCCATGGAATATATTGTTCCTAGTCTATGCATCACAGCCTTTACGAATATGGCGGAGCTTGATATCATGGAGGAGCAGTTAGTGTAGCTTGTGGCTTTGGAGGAAGATCGCTTCATTGCTAATTTCCATCAACAGGTTCAGAAGGCTCGGGATAAGGCATGGCATGATCGACATATTCGAAAAAAATCCTTTGCGGAGGGTGAATTAGTGCTACTGTATGATAGCCAGTTTGTGAGACACCTGGGGAAGTTTTGACAGCCCGGGCTAGGGCCCTATGCAGTTAAAGAAATCATGGATGGTGGGGCTATTCGATTAGCCACCTGGAACGACAATATTCTACTCGGCTATGTCAATGGAAGCCGACTCAAACTGTATCAGATCAAATTAATATATGGCCAGATTAGCTATATAAAATGGGCTATGCCCACCAAGGAAGGTACGAACGGATGTACCATGCTATGCGTAGATTATGGTTGTCGAATTCGAAGCCCAGAGGGGTGCGCCGGAGGTGCAATAATCGACTCGGAACGCAACAGGTGCGTTGTGTTGGGGTCCTATGATTTGGTAGATTGGCATACCAAGTGACAAGGAAACATCAAAACCATTCTTTAGAGCTCTAGGACCTAGCCTTCCTAGTCTCAAAGAGGGATCTCTCAATTTTTTGCAAAGATATGACTTGTTTGCTTGTAAAAGGTTGATTTTAGGCTAGTTACTAAGCATGAGTTTGTTTGATTGTTTGGTGGGACATGATGATCTAGGCAGCGTAGATAGAAAAGAGAAATCTCTAAGTCATTGGGCAATGGAGTCAAGTGGAAGTTGTAAAAAGTTTGTAATTGGATCGGGGGTATCAAAGGGAAAATCTAACTTGGCTAGTGGATCTACAAGGTCTTTCAGGTGAAATGAAATGGACATCAATGGTTTAGAATGAAAAGTAGAACTAAGGGCAATTAAGAATCCTTAATTATATGTACTTATCAACAAAGGGACTTAAGAAATTATCTGAACCTGAAGAGGCATTCAATAGATAGGGCTAACCATAAATTCTATAAACCACACTTCAGAAAATAATAATTTTAAGACAAAATTTTCTAATGAAATATAGAAGGCGGGAAACTCATTTAACTTCTAGTGATTTCACCTTCAAGGATTTAGAAAACATTCAAGATTCACAAATAACTACATTCATAGAAGAGGGAACGCCTAAACATCTTTGATTACAGCTATAAAGACCTCCAAAACAATTATTTAAGCAAGTACCAAGGGTATGATCGGAACAAAACCTCTTTGGCAGACTTTAAACAATGGTACTTTGAAGGGAGACTTCAAAAATAGTTTTTAAGTGGGAGCAAGTAAGCAGGGAAAACCATAAATCATTCTTGAGACCAAATGTATTAAACTATTTAAGAAATAAACAAGCATAAGGGTTGTAGAGAGAAATTAAGAATTCTCTAGAATATCTTAGCAGAAGAAAACATTAAGATAGTGAAGAGTAAACAAAACTAATGTGCTTTTGAAAGACATTTCTTAGCCTAAAATTTTTACTCTATTGTAACAGAGAATGGTGAAACATAATGGAACAAGAAATAACAATAACGGATTTAGAGTACTTCACCAATAGCCAAGCTTAGGAATCTAATGACAAAGCTTTCTTCATCAACAAACAGATCAAAACATCCACCAGTTTCAGAACATCAATTTCCTTTCAACTTCAACAGAACTATGGATTACTTCAAAGAGTCACCAAATTCCCACTTACAAAGAGTTCATATGCATTATTTATGCTACAAATAAGGAGGTGGAACTATTCTAGGGTTCAAGTGTTATTAATGGCAGAGTAAATGCATCCCTGACCTTGAAAAACATGCAAGGCATAAGGTAGGAACCTGTGTAGCTACTTTTCTATTTTAATAACTTTGTCTTAACTTCTTAAGAGAAAATAGGTGAGTTTTTTTTTTTTGAAGCCTATCTTCGTCTTTTACAATAACTGCCTTGATAGATTAAAATATATTCTAAGGGTGTAATAACTGTCAATTTTCCTTTTCAAAAGAAAGTAGGCCATAGGTGGCAATTTGGATATTTTGGATGAATGACTGCCTTTGTTTGATTTATTCGAGGCCTCCTTTGGTATATGTTTCCTTTGATTTTAACCAATAAACCATGTCTTTAGACCTTTCATCCTTGATTTGTTTTTAATTAATCTTCTTTGCTGTCTATGCTTTGTCACTATTTAAACAATTTGTTCCATTTCTTTATCCTTTGACCTTCAGCCTTTAATTTCTTTCAAAGGATTGATCCCTTTAATTCTTTGCTCAGGCTTAATCCTCTATTCTCTATTTCTTTCGCTGATCTTATACTTTTGTTTTGCGTACAGGTGGCTTTTATCTACACTAGATGGTTTCATTACTCGACCAGTGTTCATGAGGCACTGATCAAACATTAAGACCAAACCCTGAATCTCCCATTCTTCATTGATTTGGCTGCGGGATCGTCATCCAGAAGTTCTTTGCCACTGATATTGGCTGTAGGAGGGCCTACAGACTCAAGGCCACCATTAAACCTGCAACTTAAAACATAAAACATTTAATAAACATGCGTTTGTGGGATAACTGCTTTAGTGGTTTGGTGAGGGTGGAGGAGCAATGCAAAAGAGGGAGAATGCACAGAGGAGAGGTTCTATGGTAGAAACATGGAAAAACTAGGGAAATATTCGAATAATGGTACAGAAATGGTGAAAGCGGTTTTGCGCAATATCGGGGTGGTATATGGTATTGGTTTTGGCGGATGTGATACCATATAATTGACGACACACGTCCAGGGCGAAAACTGCTCTTTTTGCGCAGAAATGGGGTTTTTAAGCCCTTTGGTGAAATGGGCGTGATATGGATTGTGAGTCCGTTGGATCGAGAGGATCAACAGTGGAGATATTCTCAAAGGTTTGCACAAATAACGAAGGGGCGAGAGGATGGCAGAAATGCGAAAGAGTGATGAACATTGGATCGGGAGCATCAACGGTCTAGATTATATCATAGAAAAGCAGGTAGAGGGGAATGGTTGGGAGCGAGAAGAGAAAAGTGAGAGTGCACTGGCTGTTAGATCTGATGGATCAACGGTCCAGATTATATCAGATAAATTTGGGTAGAGGGGAATGGTCGGGAGTAGGAGGAGAAAAGCGAGAGTGCGCTGGCTGTTAGATCTGATGGATCAACGGTGGAGATGATATCGGAGAAAGGTGATGGCGGGGGATGAAATAATAAATGAAGGGGGCTTAAGGGGAAGCGCGGTGCAGTTTTATGAGCAGAGGGGGTGGAAGGTTTTAAGCACTAAGGGGCTTAAGGCCTAATTTTCAAATGGAGTGGAAAAGGCCTAAAAAAGTGGGTTTTTTAGACTTTTTAGAGGTTTCGATAGGGTAAAAAGAGGGGTTTAAAACCATATAAAGGGGGTTTTATTGGTTTAAAGGGGTTTTTTATGGGAAAATGAGGATAAATGAAGGAAAAAAGGGGATTTTTAGGGGAATGAGATGATGAATTAGGATAAGTGAAAAATGAGTGAAATGGGGTTTATGAAATGATGGGAAATGGTTTTGAAATAGTTTCTTTTACATCAGCAGGATAATCTTAGAGGCTTTCAAGTGAATATTTCAGTGATTTGATAAACTTAGGATAATGAAGGCAATGAGATTTCTAGAAATCACAATGTTTCTGCAAATATTGTTTCTAGAAATTAGAGATTATCATCTTAGCCATCTTTAGATAAGATCAAAATTATGGATGAGTAACAGTGGCTCCACTTGGGGAGGGAAACTATCTTTTCAAGGTGTCTAGAACCTCAGCTTATGAAATCTCTGAGTTTTAGCATATTAGTGCCTTATCCATTGGGAAAATTCGTTCTTTTATTTCTTGCTGATATTTCTTTATTTTTGACAACTTCAATCAATCTGCAACATGCAATTTCTTCATACAAAATCTCTACCTACCCAATCCTACTTGTCCTAGCATTTTTTCTTCCTTTTGAGTGCACTTGAACTGGAAAAATCTTTGAAATTTTATTTTTGAAAACAGAAATAAACTATCTAATCCTATCCTTATTTCTTCCCAGAGTCTAGATTAAACTATTGAACTCTTTTATTCCCTACCTATACTAGCTGACTGCCAAGATTAAACTGTTGTCAATCTTAATTATCTAGCTATTTGACATGAAATTTAAACTATGGTTCAAATTAGGATTAGACAGTCTGATCAACCATGGTTGTGGCATTTTGAACAAGCTGCACACAAACATTATTTTGCACAAAAATTAAATCAGAAAGATAAGACCATGGTTTGTCTTTTGTGAGGCATCCTTATCTATCCCTTTGGTTTTGTTTTGAGCATGTGGAACCAGCATCTTCATATTCTCCTAATCTATTCTTCTTGATAAGTTAATTCTGAAATAATCTTATCAATCAATGTTTCTACTAACTTATCAACATAAATTTAAAGCATGTTCAGCCATGATTAGGCTAGATGATTGAACAAGATATCATTTTGAATTAGTAGTGGCATTTAGACTTGCACACTTTCAGAAAATTCTCTTTTTTGGGTATGGGGCTTGTACCTCTTTTGAATCTGCCCTTTTTTTTTTCCTTTTCCTTTCAAAATAATTAAAAAAAAAAAACTAACTAATATGCTCAAAGGGTGAGCTTATTTGCATTCCTATCTAACCTAATCTAACTTTGGAAATTACATATTTTAGCTGGTAAATTCTCTTTTCCAATACATCCAATCAGTCAGATGATTCCATGATTGGTATTTTCTCATCTCCTTGAGCATGCTAGAAAAACAAAAGGCCACTTCCATCTCACTTGTTTTTTAGCAGTAGTGCTAAAAAAATTTCTTGCACTTGGAAATAAACTGCTCCTAACAACCTTTATTCCCTCTTCAAATGTCTTCAAGAAATCAACAAAGGGATCTTGAAACAATACCTGGTTATGAGTTTTTGAAAGATAGGTTTCAACCAGGATTACTCTTTCCTCCACTAGGTCAAGCTTAAGATTCTTTTGAGGAAGAAATTCTTCCTCATCTTCATTGTTATCTGAACTGGAGGAATCATCATATATTGTAGTTTTTTCCTCTTGTAGTCCTAGTATGTTCTGATTGAGTGGACTAAAATCTGTGAAGAGGTCACTATGTTCTTGAGCAAGGGTATGTTTGATTACCTCAACCTTTTCAGGAGAAGGCTCTTTATCTTCAACTTGCACAAGAAGTTCCTCATTCTTTTCAACCTCAACATTACAACTAATAGATTGTTGATTCCAAATTATGTGAAAGCTATTTATGATGGGTTGAATTGTTTGATTACTACTTTCAAGCTGATGATAATGAAATTCATGACACCAATCCACTACTGGTTTCCCTACATGATTAGTTTCTATTTGGAGCTCATCATCATCATTAGATTTATCAGTATTTATAGAATCATTAGTATAAACAATCTCACCAATCAAACATATTGGATTATCAGTTTGTATTTCTTTAAATTGATCTATGAGTTCACTTTATGATTTATGGAAACAAGGATTAGCAAGGGAATGAATAGAAGGTTTTGGCTCTGCTAAAGTTTTAGAGGCTAGCTACTTGTTTAATATTTTATTGATTTCATCTTCTATTAAAAGAGGAAGCATTTCTCTCTTTCTTGGAACAGAAGTACAACAGTTCTCTTTCTCTTGTGTAGGCTGATTTTGAGGCTGGATGTGTTCTTGAACCTCCCCTAGAAGAGATGGTGGATCATTACTTGTGCTTGCAGGGGGATCTTGAGGATTTTCTTCTATGTCCTAATTAATTTCACTCTCAAACCACTTTTCATGATTTTTGTGATGGTCAATTTGTTCATGAGATCCATGAGTTGTTCTTAATAGATCATCAGGAAGCCATTCTCCTCTTATCAACTGAAATGAGTTATAACATAAAGGTAGAAACTTTAGATGTGTTACCTCTTCTCCTATTTCAAGTTTTGTGATATTAGGAGGGCTAATTGTTTCCTCAAAGCACTGCTCACTTTCTATATTTTCAACTTGTTTGTAATGTTCTCTTATCTGTGGAACACAATGTATAGGTAGGTAACTAGTACCCTTTTGAAAATATTTTTCATTCTCTTCTTCGAAATCTTGATCATCATATATATCATGTTTGTTTCTTTTGTTTTGTATAGGTTGGTTTTTTTTTTTCCAAGGAAGAGGTATAGGTTGTTTTAAATAAGCAACATTAATCTCAACTTCGCGCCTCTCCAGTCTCTCATCAAGTATGTACATCATTTTACCAATTATATCTAACAATGTGTCTAGTTTAGCTTCTGTGTCTATACTTGGATCCATTTTTGTTCAGTTAATAAGCTCACTGTATCTTTTCAACCAGTTCAGAGTCTTCTATCAGTGGAGTCATTAGGTATTTTGGAGGTTGGGGAGTCGCCAGGTGGAAGATTTTGAACTTTGTTGTCCACCATCAAAATGATTTGGATTGCTCAATGCATCCCAGGGGAGTTTATAAGGACTAATGAAGTAATAGGCCTACTAGAGGCTATTGGAGTCACCAAGTGGAAATTTTTAGCTTTTTGAAGGTAAAATGTATTATGGTCCACCACCAATAAGTAATGAAAGCCAATCTAGGGATATTTTGGGTTTTTTCTGAGTTTTTGAAGGTATTTCTAAGTTGTCACTTACTCAAGTCCCACTGTGATCTCCATTATGTTGGGGTCTTGTGATTTGGTAAATTGGCATACCAAGTGACAAGGAAACATCAAAACCAGTCTTTAGAGCTCTAGGACCTAGCCTTCCTAGTCTCAGAGAGGGATCTCTCAATTGTTTGCAAAGATATGACTTGTTTTCTTGTAAAAGGTTGACTTTAGGCTAGTTATTAAGCATGAGTTTGTTTGATTGTTTGGTGGGACATGATGATCTAGACAGCATAGATAGAAAAGGGAAATCTCTAAGTCAGTGGGAAATGGAGTCAAATGGAAGTTGTAACAAGTTTTTAAATGGATCGGGGGTATCAAAGGGAAAATCTAACTTGGCTAGTGGATCTACAAGGTCTTTCAGGTGAAATTAAATGGACATCAATGGCTTATAATGAAAATTAGAACTAAGGGCAATTAATAATCCTTAATTATATGTAATTCTAAACAAAGGGACTTAAGACATTACCAAAACATGAAGAGAATTTCAATAGACAGGCCTAACCATAAATTCTATCAACCATGCTTCAACAAATAATAATTTTAAGACAAAATTTTCTAATGAAATATAGAAGGCAATAAACTCATGTTATTTCTAGTGATTTCACCTTCAAGGATTTAGAAAACATTCAAGATTCACAAATAACTACATTCATAGAAGAGGGAATGCCTAAACATATTTTATTACAGCTATAAAGACCTCCAAAACAATTATTTAAGCAAGTACAAAGGGTATGATCGGAACAAAACCTCTTTGGCAGACTTTAAATGATGGTACTTTGAAGGGAGACTTCAAAAATAGTTTTTAAGTGGCAGCAAGTAAGCAGGGAAAACCATAAATCATTCTTGAGACCAACTGTATTGAACTGTTTAAGAAATAAAAAAGCATAAGGGTTCTAGAGAGCAATTAAGAATTCTCTATAATATCTTAGCAGAAGAAAAAATTAAGACAGTGAAGAGTAAACAGAACTAAGGTACTTTCAAAAGACATTTCTTAGCCTAAAATTTTTACTCTGCTGTAACAGAGAATGGTGAAACATAATGGAACAGGAAATAACAATAACAGATTTAGAGTACTTCACCAATAGCCAAGCTTAGGGATCCAATGACAGAGCTTTCTTCATCAACAAATAGATCAAAACATCCACCATTTCCAGAACATCAATTTCCTTTCAACTTAAGAAGAACTATGTATTACTTCAAAGAGTCACCAAATGCCAACTTACAAAGAGTTCAGATGCAATATTTATGCTGCAAATGAGGAGGTGGAACTATTCTAGGGTTCAAGTGTTATTAATGGCAGAGTAAATGCATTCCTGACCTTGAAAAACATGCAAGGCATAAGGTAGGAACCTGTGCAGCTACTTTTCTGTTTTAATAACTCTATCTTAACTTCTTAAGAGAAAATAGGTGAAAATTTTGAATTTGAAGCCTATCTTTATATTTTACAATAACTGCCTTGACAAATTAAAATATATTCTAAGGGTGTAATAACTATCAATTTGATTTTTCAAAAGAAAGTAGGCCACAGCTGGCGATTTGGATATTTTGGATGAATGACTGCCTCTGTTTGATTTATTCGAGGCCACCTTTGGTCTATGTTTCATTTGATTTTAACCAATAAACCGTGTCTTTAGGCCTTTTAGCCTTGATCTGTTTTTAATTAATTTTCTTTGTTGTCTATGCTTTGTCACTGTTTAAACAATTTGTTCCATTTGTTTATCCTTCGACCTTCAGCTTTTAATCGTTTTCAAAGGATTGATCCCTTCAATTCTTTTCTCAGGCTTAATCCTATGTTCTCTATTTCTTTTACTGATCTTCTACTTTTTTTTTGCATACAAGTGGCTTTTCTCTGCGCTGGATGGTTTCATTACTCGACTAGTGTTCATGAGGCACTAATCAAACATTAAGACCAAACCCTGAATCTCCCATTCTTCATTGATTCGGCCTCAGGATCATCATCCGGAAGTTCTTTTCCATTACTATTGGTTGTAGTAGGGACTACAGACTCAAGGCCACCATTAAACCTGTAACTTAAAACATAAAACATTTAATAAACCCACGTTTGTGGGATAATTGCTTCAGTGGCTTAGTGAGGGCGGAGGAGTAATGCAGAAGAGGGATAATGCACAGAGGAGAGGTTTTATGGCGGAAACATGGAAAAACCAGGGAAATATTTGAATAATTGTACGGAAATTGTGAAAGCAATTTCGCATAATACCAGGGTGGTATATGGTATTGGTTTCGGCGGATGCAATACCATACAACAGGCGACACGCATCCAGGGCGAAAACTTCTCTTTTTGCGCAAAAATGGGGTGTTTAATCCCTTTGGTGAAATGGGCCTGATATGGATTGTGAGCCATTGGATCGAGAGGATTAATGGTGGAGAAATTCTCACAGGTTTGCGCAAATAACAAAGGGGCGAGAGGATGGGAGAAATGCGAAAGAGTGATGACCGTTGGATCGAGAGGATCACTGGTCCAGATTATATCAGAGAAAAGCGAGTAGAGGAGAATGGTCGGGTGCGGGAGGAGAAAAGCGAGAGTGTGCTAGCCATTAGATTTTATGGATCAATAGTCCAGATTATATCAAAGAAAGGTGGGTAGAGGGGAATGGTCGAGAGCAGGAGGAGAAAAAGCGAGAGTGCGCTGGCCGTTAGATATGATGGATCAACGGTGGAGGTGATATCAGAGAAAGGTGATGGAAGGGGGATGAAATAATAAATGAAGGGGGCTTAAGGGGGAGGCGCGGTGCGGTTTTATGAGCAGAGGGGCGGAAGGTTTTAAGCCCTAAGGGGCTTAAGGCCTAATTTTCAAATGGAGCAGAAAGGGCCTAAAAAAGTGGGTTTTTTAGACTTTTTAGAGGTTTCGATAGGGTAAAAAGAGGGGTTTTAAACCATATAAAGGGGTTTTTATGGTTTAAAGGGGTTTTTTATGGGAAAATGAGGATAAATGATGGAAAAAAGGGGATTTCTAGGGGAATGAGATGATGAATTAGGATAAGTGAAAAATGAGTGAAATGGGGTTTATGAAATGATGGGAAATGGTTTTGAAACAGTTTCTTTTACATCAGTAGGATAATATGGGAGGCTTTCGAATGAAGATTTTAGTGATTTGATAAAAATAGGATAACGAAGGCAGTGAGATTTCTAGAACTCACAATGTTTTTGCAAATATTGTTTCTAGAAATATGAGATTATCATCTTAGTCATCTTTAGATAAGATCAAAATTATGGATGACTAACACGTTGGCCACACAAATGTACGCTAGGCATACAGGAAGTCCGCTGGGAGTGTAGGGGTGCGCTGACCGCACAAGAGGTGCGAAAACTAGCCATTGGAATAGTAAAATCAGGTAAAAGGAAAAATTTACCATTGAAGGGAGCGGGCTGCTAACATTTAATGAGGCAATTTTTGGAGATTTTTTACCGTTTACTTGATCGTAAGTTCCAACTGAAGTTTTCCCAACCATTGGTTGATCATAAAGGCTATAAAAGGAGCAGGATAGATCAAACAAGGGTTTCATATCACTTTAATAGATTGTACTTGGCGTGTTTGTCCTTGATGAATTTGTGCTGTAAGAATTTATGTGCCTATAGCGTCCCTTTCATGTCTGAGAAACCTACTCCCTATGACAGTAGCCACCCAGCGTTGGGATTCATTTTTCGTGCCAGAATGATGACCACTAATCCTGTAGAACCCTTGGAACCAGTGACCTCGGTGGGACAAGCAACTGAGGAAGTGGTGGAGATTGAGTCCAAGGTCGAAGAGGTCCTTTCCACACCAAGCCCAACCATGAGGAAAGGAAAGGAAAAAGCCGAAGGCTTAGGAAAACCCATGAAATGGGTTGGGGTTAAGCCCCGTACTTCCTTGAGGAATGTAAAATCCCCGTGAGTGACACCCCGGGTACACTCTACTCAGGAAGAGGCCCAGACCGCCGAACCAATCAACTGGTTACCTCCCTTTGTTCGGCTGCACAAGCCCTTGACATGCACGCCGAAGAACCTCGACAGTTTGATCACCTACCTGTAGATGCCATTGACCTCAGGAGAAGTCCTTGTCATTGGTGAACCTTTTATAAGTCTCCATGAGATAAAATTTTATGATCACAACTTGGCCAATTTAGAGGCCTTCCCTGAGCTAGCACCCGAGTTATACCTTGATAGAGTTCAGGAAGATGACAAGGTAAAGATTTTACCCATGAGCTAGGTGCGTGGATTGGTTGGGTTCGGGCTCTTGAACCTGCTGAGGATGCCACACTTCAACCACTACAATATCACGGACCGTCTGGTACATCAGTTGCTTGCCTTAGTTCATGATGGCTGCATGTGGATCCAGGATAGAATCCCCATCGATGTTGCGCTTGTTCATTGAATTACTGGTCTTCCCATGAGTGGACCAAACCCTCTAGAGCATGTTGGCCAGAAGTATGAGGGGGAGACCATTGAATATGTGCGCAAAACCTACCATGTGGAGCAGAATACTCGAGGCTTTATAATCAAATCCATCAGCAACCAAGGTACGCAGTTGGGCACCATGTTGTTGGCGTGCAATATGATGAGAAAATGATAGGTCACCTTTTTCCCTGCATACGTAATTTAGTTAGCAGGCCAATGCGGGAGAGGGGTATGCTTCAATAGGGCCTAGTACTTGTGCGATAAGTTTCTGGCCAATGTCCAAGAATTCCAGGAGCAGGGATGAGCCTTTTTTTATTCCTGGTTATCGCTTCTCATAGCGTTGGTGGCCTGGGAGGCACCTAAAGAATGAGTCCTCCCTGAGCTCACCCAAGACATGTGCAAAGGGGCTCGTTATGCAAACTTGTGGGACTCCAAGGATTCACAGTGCATCGAGGAGAACCAAGTATTATGGGTACTCTTCTAGAGCAGCTTGGCAGCAACCATCAATTCCCGACCGCGCTTGTCTCTCGTAGTATATGATAGGTAAAAGAGCATTGCGTCCTTCCAGGTAACTATGCACAACGTCCAAATTCGAGGCCACAAGGATTCTGCATGGGTTTCGCTCCCTTATATGGTTGTAGATGATGAAATTGAGAATGTAATTTCATTATGGCCTCCTCACTAGAAGCTTGGCTTGACAATAGGTGCAAAGAGCACCAAAGGAACAAGAAAAACAAAAGTAATCCCGCTTTTCATCACCAAGGATACTGAAGGACTGAGAAAGGGCACACAGAAGGGCACTGGAGCTACATCACAGAAGGGTTCGCAGCCCAATAAGAGTACAGGGAAATGCACGGATGCTGCAGTATAGAAATACGTGCAACAAAATCTTGATACTGAAGGATAGGAGGTGGGAGGTGTTGACTCCCCTCAAAGAAAAAAGCAGATGACCGACCCTGATAAGGGGCCACGAAAGAAGCAGCACTCAAAATGACCCGAGCGTGATGAAGTGGTCACACTCACTGAAGGGGACCTTGAGAAAATTACGGATGGGGTTACATTGGTTGCAGAGGAAAAATGGCTAGCTCTAGAAGAGCAGCAGTGATTTGTGGTCGACACACTTTAGGCTGAGCTCTGAGCTCTGTAGCTGAATACAGACACACTACAAACTAGTATGATTCAGGTACAAACACCCTCAACCACTAGTAGCGCAACATTTGTTATAGTGGAAAGCCACCTCTGTTTCTTGCTCACTGTAGCCCTTGCAATAAGTCTACCCAAATTAGGAGCGCAGGTCCAAGCATGCATAGAAGTACAGTTGAATTTTTCCAAGTTGCCTCATGAAGCATTACAAGTTCTCCACACCTCCTTGTATGAGGAAATTCAACACCAGGACCATCAAGTACACCAACAGCTTAGTGTAGCTGATTAGACAATCGACGAGAAGAACGCTAAAGTTTCCCAAGTACATACTTCCTATACCGTCACCACCGCACAACAAACGGAGCTGGAACACTTAATTAGCAGACTCTACATGAATGTTACAGGAGAAATCCCGACCACAGCTACCCACCAGGCCAAGATTGAGGGGTTGGTCACAGCATTGAAGGCCTCCAGAATGGAGATTTAGGTAGGTAAAGACACAGATGGAGCAGCAGATCGCAGATTTGCAGGCTAAGTTGCAGCCAGAGACACCGCCAGCGGTACGGGCCCAGCAAGCTACGCTGGTTACCGCAGCTAAAAATGTAATTACGGGACAAATTTCTTAGGGCGCCCAATTGCTGGATACATCCATGCAGTTATGGACCAAGGTACAGCGTGATCCCATCCTACGTGAAATCAACCAGGACCTACGACAGAAGGAAGAGGCGTTTGAGGAGCTAGAGCCTACCGAGTGTACTTTGGTTCCTGCCCAGCGCTTGGCATGACCACGAACTAGCCATGCCCTTTGGGATGATATCGACAACCCCCACCAAAAGAATAAGACTCTCAGTGACCATCTTAAGCCATGGGCTGATGAATCCCTCAAGCTCTCATAGGATATTGATGTTGTTTTTAAAAAATTGAACCAGACTCTAGAGAGCGTCACTGCTGCAAAAAAGGCCCAACTTCGCTGAAGCTAGTAGATATTGCTTAGAACACTGCTTCTTAGAGTGAAGGAGTGCTACCCCCACTCGTCAAGGTAGTAAAACTACTACAGGAACAGGTGGAGACCCCACCATCATAGTGACTCAGGACAAGTCACAAGATTGTGTTGGGGGACTGTTGGAGCAGGGTCCCCTAAAGCTATGAATTTTGTACATTTTTGTATATTTATGGAATTATTTAGTTTGATGCAGGGTTTTTGGGGTGGGTCAAAGTCTCGAATGCATTGTAATGGGTCAAGGGTAGACCAAGAGTCTGCAAACCACGGTTTGTGGACCATTGGATGTGTAGGCTAAATTGATGTAAATATATGAACGTTTGGAGTCTTAAGATAGGAAAGAGTTGAGATTGATGCTAAAACGAATTGTTAGATTTGTTGTTGGGTTGTTTGGGTAAGGACTCCTGCTGGCTATGTGTGCGGAAATCCTCAGTCTTGTTGTGTGCAGACCCTGCTGGCTGTGTGCATAGGCGGTATTTTGGGATTGTAAGTGGATTTTGATATCAATATATATGTGAAGTATTGTTGGACATCTGATGCTATCTGGATCTATTTTTTTATGATTGATGCGAACCTGGGCTATATGATTATGTTGCAAAAGTGTTTTTTTTATTTTTGCGAATTGTGAAAATATCTATGTTTCTGTTATATGTATCTGTGATCTGTTAATTGCTGCAATTATAGTGTTCTATGTTGATAATTGGTACTACACATGTTGATGCAGAGGTATTTACTAGATCTGTGCATAAGAATAGCTCTATTGTACTATGGATTATATTGTCAATAAGCCTGCGAATAGATCTATTTAGTGTGAACTCAATAGGTTGGGAACGCACACCTACTTGACTTACCTACTCTCTCTCAAGGTGCGGAAACCCGGTTCTAGAACCCTCCCATACTACTTCGGGTGAGACTTTGGCCTACGCAAGAAGGTCATTGTCGAAAGGGCCAGTAGTATAGGGGTTTTTTGGAAAACCTTAACCTCTGAACCTGGGTGAGGACCCCTCGAGCCAACACATAATATTATGGATGATAAGAAAATGATTCACATATCAACTTTGAAATTTGAGATAAAAGCCTATCAATGGTATGAATGGGTATTTAAAGGGAATATGTATTCTTATCCTATAATAGGGTTTATTTACAAGAGACCTAAAATAAAAATATAGGAAATTTTGGGAACAAGACTGCTTTATTCAATTGACAAGAATCAAGAACTTAGGCGATATCAGGATTATAATTTAGAATTTGAGGTATTATCTAGAAAGGTGGATAACATAAAATTTTCATAAACATCATGAAATATTTATGGGAGATGTGTAATTTACTCATCATATTCAATTCAAGAATGAGGCTATGCAAAAGTATATCAATGAAGCATGTATAGGAAATATAGATCATTTTTGGGTTCATAAGAAAACCTTAACTCAACCTACTCAAACATAACATAATAAAATGTATGAAAGAAGAGAAAAAGGAATATGATTTGGTTGTAATAAAATTTTTTCAAAAGGGAGTAAATATCAAAGAAAAAAAAAATCAAATTGGAAAATAATGATCGTTATAGGTCAATTTGGGCATCATCCCCCAAGACCTGGTCAAACTAGACATCATCCCCAAGACCAATGAATAGGGTCTATCATCCCCTTAATTTTAGTTGATATATGCCCTATTATCACAAAATTTCATCTGATTGGCTGCTAATCAGAAAAAATTTATGTAACTATTTCAAACCAACTTGTGACTAAAGCTTAGCCTCTTCAGTCTGAGAGGGCTCTCTCAAAAAAGGTTAATGATATTTGATAACGATAAACTAGATGGCTAACTCTACTTGGAAAATGAATTGTTTGTGATAAGTGTAGGTTGAAAATAACATCATTATGCAAACATTGGGCTTATGGAGTCAACAAAGAAATAATTTAGTAGATAGTTCACTTGACATGGAAGTTGAGTCAGGTAAGAGGTTTTAGCAAAGGAAAGCACACATGAAACAAGAAATAACATAGTCAATTCATCTATAAAGGAAGTTAGAGCATTACATGAATGAATTCTGAGTATTAAAGATGAAGACCACTGCAAATGGTATACATATAAAATATAGATCAGATACACACTAAAAACTCAATCATAATCTCAGGTTGGTCAAGAAACAAGTCTTTGTATCACTGAAAATAGTTAGTTACATAAAGCTGCAGTTTTGCCAAAAATTCTCCAATCCTTTAAAAATTCGAATCTCTGCCCTTTAATAGACTTGTTACATGATGAGATGATCTACCTCCTAGCTAGATTCATTGAATTTACCTTACTGACACCTTGCATAACAATAAAACATCTATTTTAATGATAAAATGACAACTATCCTACTTGACAGTCCTTTTCCTAATAGGACTCAAACTGTTCATTATTACATTAACAACCTTATCTCCTAAAAACAATTACATATTTGAAAACTATTCCCTCACATGTTTGAATAGTGTGTGATGGGACTCATCACTACATGACATATTAATTGACCTCCTCTAAAATTGGAAACAAACACTGTTTTTGAGAAAAACTGGTATTTATCTTCAACAAAGAGTTTGGCTGATGAGTTGGCTTCATCATGTGGTCTTTAATTCTTGGATGACTGCTGGCAAGATCCCTTGAACCTTTGAAAATACCCAGCTGTCCAAAAGTGCACAAAAACCTGCTCATATAGCTTCAAAAAAGTACGCTACGAAAGTATGACAGTTTCGTAGCGTACTTTCATAGCATTACAAAAATGTCTTTTTCCATAAATATTTCTGATTCTCTCCTTTTGCATGATGTTCGTTATGCCTTTATACATCTTCCATACCATTTTCCCCTCTTGGAAGCTCTCAAAATTGGTTCAAAATTCAAAAAGGAAAGCTACAGTAGTTTCATAGTGTTTTCCTGTTCTTCAAGCCCGGGAACACTACGAAACTGCTGAAAACAATGAAAATTCCAAATTTCTGTGTAACCCCAAAAATAAAATTTCCAAGTGTAAAAACTTAACTTCTAACATGCCATTAACCTTCAAAATAATAAACCAACTCACACTATGATTCTTGAGGGTTTCCTCCTCATTGATGATGAGTTGAGCAATTGACTCCTCAACTATTGTCATTTTAAGACCTTTTTTCTCCAACTCCTCATGAATTAGTTCAAGTTGTTCCTGGAGGTATTTAACCTGATACTTCAAATTCCTGTTAGTATATTTCAAATGCAAGTTCATTTTCCTGACATGTTTCAACTCCTTCGCCAATGGCATGGTCCATTTGATAAACTGTTGTGTGTTATCTAGGGTCTTGGAAACACTGTCAACCTGCTCTTCTAAAATCTCTTTCATATTTTCAAGCTAAACCTTCTGGACATTGTGTTTTATTGCTTATTTCTTCATAACAACAATCTCATGGTTGGCCAACTTCAATTTTTCTTCAAGGAGTTCAAACTCTATTTTTTCCATTACTTTCTCTTTTCCTTTCTTTGATTTTCTAGCTGTATCTTTCTCTGCAAGTGATGAAAGATCAATGATGTCTTGTGATGGTTGGACTGTGTCAGTAGGTGGATGAACCTATTTACTGCTCTCTAATAGCTTTCTAGCATGCCTTATCATGGGCTTTCTTGCTTGGAACATAAAACCTACATCTTCTCCTTCAAATTCTAGTTTCTTTGCAGATTTGAATTTCTTTAGTTTTTGTTCACATTCCTCTATATCCTCAGCCTGAACTATAGGAGTCTCTTCTATGTCAATGGCATGTGATATGTCTTCTAGATTTCATTTAGCTACTACTTTGTCTTCTACAACCACTATTTTGTCTTCTAAAGCCATTGTTTGACTCCTTGTCATCCTTTTGGTTCCTTGTTTACTCACAACTTGTTTTTGTTTTGCAAGTTTGACCACTTCTGATTTCTATTTTGCAGGTGGAAAATTGGATGTATCAAAACTCTTCAAATGCTCTGTTTCCATCATGACTGGTTCATTTGGTTCTACTCTCGCTAGTTCACTTGGTTCTACCACCAATGATTCACTTTGTTCTGCTACTAAGGGTGATGGGATCCTCCTAGGTTTAGGAGTTCTTGTAGGAGTAAGAGCATCCAACTCAAAACCACTAACAAACAACAATGAAGACTAGTCTCTGCCTAGTCTTTGGAGCTCATCTAAAACCAACAGTTTAATTAAACCATGATGAAACATTGAAGTCTCACACCTTTCAGATTTTTCTTGGACCTTATCTGACATTTTTTATAAACTTCTATGTAAATAGAAAGGCATACCAAGAGATATCTTACCAGTAAAGTGTAGGAGCATATTGAAATGATAAGAGTAAACATTATGGTA
The DNA here is from genome assembly GCA_034641835.2 of Pinus albicaulis. NCBI lineage: Eukaryota > Viridiplantae > Streptophyta > Pinopsida > Pinales > Pinaceae > Pinus > Pinus albicaulis. The sequence goes on from CM076580.1 coordinate 1,599,057,408, forward strand.
TCTCCCTTCACAATTAAATTATTTCTGGATGATAAGCAGCAACTATGAATAGTTATCCTTCATGCAGTTCCTTGGAATGGCATTATTAAGGTCCATTTCATTGTTTTTAGGCTTCATAAACTCCTTGCACTACTCCATGTTGAACTTGAACCCTTTGAACCACTTCTCTTGTCCCCTTGGAATCCATGTTGCTACTAAAATGACCTCTGGTGTAATGGAAAGATTAAGCATTTCCACTTTGGTAGCTTTTCCACTGAAGTTTAAAGAATTTTTTTTCGAAACATGTACATGGCAGCCTTGTAATCTTTCACAAAACTTTAAGCATCCTGTTCTTCTGAAGACTTCTACAGTTGTTGGGTCTTCATTGATGAGATTCATATCTACTAGTTCATATCTTAGACATTGGCCACCTTTATTTGTCCTTCCTTTTTCTACCATGGTTTCTTTAATGCCTTCTCAGCCTCGCTTGATATTTCTCATCCTTACTTGATAGTTTTCAGCCTCAATTGATCAATGATATTTGTAAACATTTGAAAACACCAGCCATAGCTTTGGCTCAATGTAATAACTCTCTAGATCTCGATATCACGTGAAGAAGAAATGACGAATGAGAAATGACTGAATTAGGAAAGATTTTGAAGTTTGATGTCCACTCATAACACAATGATGACTCATACATGCCTGAAATGGTGATGATGACTTTAGACCTGATCATGTACCTTGATCTTATCACTCAATGACTCAAATGGTATCTAAATTACCCTTTCCCTACGATATTATGACACCTAACAGCTAATATGACAAGACAGATAGGAAACCACACTTTCATAGAATGTTTAGTGTAAATATGGAGGTTTTCGCTACGAAAGTATGAGTTGTTTCATAGCGAAAAGTGTAATTTCTCAGATTATTTCACTAAGAAACTATGGTTTCTCGGCTAAAACCACCACTTCGGTACTAAAACCTTGGGAATTGGAAATTGTAAAAAAATTATGAATGATGTGACATGAAGGGGTTTGAAAGTGAGTGGGTTTGGACCTTAGGGTAAGCTTAAATAAAAAAAATTAAAATTTTCCTTGAATAAATAATAAAAAAATGAATCCTACAACCCTACCTTTGACACATTAACCTATATGACTTTGTCAAATGATGCTTCATCATTTTTTTTGGTGATAACATGCCCTAAGTGAAGACATCCCTTTTATGGCTTCTATTGTGAGTCTTCAAAGGTTTGAAGTATATTTTATATGATCCACTGACTCACCAACGCTCCTCTGCAAGGGACTAACTATGTTGCAGTGCCAATTCCTCCATGCAAGGGTGCAATGTAGTGCACTTCCCGACACTCAAGCGTGTGTTGGTCACCTGGGAGCGGAATTGTCATTGTTCCTAGAATCTCCACTTGGCCAGTGCCTTCTAGAAGATTCCATAGGTGTTATACTTCGAATCCAAGTGTTCATCTAACACCTCTGAACTTACAAACATGTCTTGCCTATTATTAGAAATTCATTCATTGAGAAACTACCATCAGTTTCACTATAAATTGAGCACTCATCTAAGTGCTAGGGAGGAAGAACTTGTGAAAAGTTATGTTGTTTGATTCTCATTTGATAAGAGATTGGAAGTACTAATATGCTGCTAGTATGATGCTAGATGCGATGAGGTTGGAATGAAGTTGGAGTAGGTTGACGACAAATTGATCCATTGGTTGTAATCTTCTCCTCCTACTCTTTAATAAATATTTTTGTTCGTTTTCCCATACATATGTTTATTTCCTGTGCAATGTATTCTTGAACGATGTATGTATTTTAGATCTAACTGGTTTGATTTGAGTAATATAAGTAGATATTTGTATATTGTTTGGTGTTTGGTGTTCTCTGTTTGTGTTTGCAAGAATCAATCTAGCGATTTGAGTTGGATTGAGAGTGACGGTGACAACAACAGAAGGAGAAGGAGAGTGAAATAATCACAAGTAGGCTCTTTCTCATTTCTGTATATCTGATTTTTTTAGAGAAAATAATAGTTATCTTTCACCTATTGTTCTAAGTGACAAATACCACACTTAGAGAATTTGATTTATCCGTAGATTAAAATTCCGTATAACAAATTGGCGACTCCACTGGGAACAAATCCCATCATTCCTAGTGTTTTTACCTCTACTTATCATCATCAATGGAATATAATTTCCTTTATCAATCATTTGAATGAACAATTTCATTAGAAGTGTGTTATGTTGCTTGTTTCATAAACCTAGTTGTGCCCAACACATTGTTGGACAAGATGCAGTTCACTGCAGTGCACTGTCTCCCATTCAGGGGTGCTCTATAATGCACTGTCTCCCCTTCGAGACTATGTTTCCCCTTCTGCCAAAAAAATTCCATCAAAATTTGTCATTGCTTTCAATTTCAGCCACTTGTTTGTTGTATTCTTAGATGTCTGGTAGCTTTTAGAGACCAGTAAACTTTCATGTTATTCCTTATTTGAAAATTAATTTGTTCAATGTTTCATTAGTTGTTTTATTTATCATTGGAAAATCAAATTTAGAGTTAAATTTTTTTCATGAGATCAATTTTTTTTCGAAAAGGAAATTTTTTTTTCATTCCTCATTTCCTGTAGGAAAATTGTAGTTCCATTCTTCATTTTCCTAAAATAAAAATTGTTGTTTCATTCCTCATTTCTCAAAAGAAAACATTTGTTTGATTGATTTGGGCATCTAGTTTCCTTTCATTCATTCACATTAAATGGAACTAAAAAGAAAAACATGCATGTGCATCTAGAGTTTGTTTGTGTTGCATAGGAACAAGTAAAGGAAATCTGCATTTATTTTGTGTTATTTGTTGTATGCTTAAAAAATGATTGCTCTTTCCCCTTAGTAGCGAGGATTTTCATTGAAAAAGATAAATTGAAAACTTTTCTTATCATATAGTTTAAATTTTTAGGAATTTCCATTACATCACGCGGTGAACCTAAAAGACAAACTTTTAAACAAGATCAACTTAAAATTTATCTCAATGATCCTAAGAAATAATTGTAACAATAATGATAACATTTAGAAGGTCTAGGCTAGAGAGGTGTTCCCGCATCTTTAAACATAGCAGATGTCACTAACTTGTTTGCGATACATTCCGAGTGTGATACCTCACTCCACGTACGTAAGTATATCAAAGCTTGTCCACGTACCTTCAAAGATATAGGGTAGTGTTCTAGTATGAAAAGTATAATGGGGTGCTCTCACTATGCAGTTTCGCATTTGACAGTGCTATTACGGACTTGTGCCTGCACGTACCTTTGGGTATATTTTGGAGGAAAAATTTAGGTTACTATCCATCCATAAGTAACTGAGTCGGTCACATTGTAACTTGTGATACACCAAACAGAACCTTCGGGGAGATTGCTTGTACTTCTTGGTTCGCCATGAGGTATTATGCAGTTCACAATTACTTGGTAAACCTTTTTCCTAGAATTACCCTTTTATTTTGTTTTTGTTTTTTTATAATAAAATCAATCAGTCATCGTGGAAGAAGAACGTCCATTTCCTCACCGTTCATGTAGAATAGCACTTAAACCGCCTTTACCACTAGAAGCCATTTTTGGTCGGCGAAGGCAACATTGTTCTACCGAAGCAAGTATCATTCGTACCTCTAGTGCATCATAATCATCACACACACCAGAGTCGTCTCGAGTTGTTTCTACACATTCCAGTTCATCCATTTTTTTCGAAACAGAGTCCTCATAGCTACCTGTGGTCAGGATCCATCCAATCAATGAGACCATAACTCTTGAACCTGACATTGTTCAACTGGAAGTTGATCTGGAGCACATCGTTATTTTACTAGAACATCTAGATCCTGAAGTAGAACAACTGGAAGTTGTTCCTGTATCGGTCGCTCCATAATCGAATGTAGCCATTGAGTCTCCCATATCACACAGTCAACCACCTGAAATATATCTCGGGCCTGACGGCAAAATCCTTGCGCCTAGTTTGATTTCGATTGAAGAAATCCCACAAGATGAAACACCCTCAACACCAACCCATTTTGGGGAGGAGATTTATTTGTACGAGTCTTTTCCTCAATCACCTTACACTGATTTTGTTGATCCTATTTCACTTCGAGTTCCTGTAGATCCTACAGGGTATACATTAGGTTGTATGACCATGGTTGAGTCAACATCTCTGGTTGTACCATATGTTACAGTTGCAACAACATCTACTATTTCTACCCTGACGATGTTCACCACATCACCAAAGTCACATATATATGGTGGTCCTTCCATCCCACTAGGTTACCAATCATTATCTGGAACCTACTCTGGTGCATCCTCGCATCCGTGGATTTCACCTATGTCATCTTTTGGTATTATATATGGTACATCTCTAATGAGTACTGAACGGCTTGATCCTTAATATAAATTTTCAGTGCAATATCAAGCTGGTCCATCTGGTTATATTCCATCTAGTACAATCTCAACTGGACTCCTAGGATTTTTAGAACAATATATTCCATCTTATTATACTGCTAATGCTGGGGGAAAACCTCTTGTCACCCATTTTGATAGTACTCCGTCGTTTTATGGTCACCCAAATGTTGGAATGACTATTTGTCAGTTCCAACGTATCCTTCTTTTTCAACCACAAGCAGTTGTACATTCATATCAACCGGTTCAACCTGTTGGACCCACATATGCTCCACTTTTTAATACATCATTACCCCTGTTATAGACTCAGGTTGTTGTACGTCAACCATCTTAGGCAGGTCCTTCAACCTAATACCCTTAAGTTTTGGGCCCTCAGACCCCAAATCCTTCAGATGGTTTACAAAACCCACCTGTATCCAGAATCATTTATTCACAAGCTGCATTACCCTATTATGGGACATCATGGGCCCCACCAGGTTTTAATTATTCACAAACATATTCAATCTCTTCTAGTTTGGGTTATAATCTTGTTGGGTAGACTCCTTGGTAGCCACAACCAAAAATGCCACAACCATCATTCCAACAAAAAACAGCTTATCCAGGTTTTGGTCAATATAATCCTCAAGCATTTGCTTATCAAAACAACCATTATCTGTGTTACTAGCAATAAATTCCTTATGATGGTGCTCAAAGGCCTGTTTCCCAAGAAATTCCATCATACCTTGGTTATGCTCAACTTGACTTAAATCGACAGTTACCCTTTGTCACAACTTTAGAACTACCTGATTTAAACTGGCGTACCAATGACCCCATCAATTATGCTCCTTGGTGGCCAGTGATACCACATAAATTACCCTCGGATATTCCTAAGTTCAATGGAAACCCTGGAGAAGACCCGTCAACACATGTTATGACTTATCATTTGTGGTTTTCATCCAACTCCTTAAATGATGATTCTGTTCGACTGCGTCTTTTCTAGTGTATGCTCACTAGTTCGGCCATGAAGTGGTACATTGAGTGACCATGAGCTTAATTTGATAATTTTAACTCCCTATCTACTTTATTTTTGACCCACTTCCAGTTACCCATATGATATGAAACTGGAACGGAACTCTTGACCAATTTTAAACATACTAATGCTACTCACATTTCTGATCATATTCATGACTGGCATCATCGTTATAGAATGATAAAAACATTTATTTCTGATCAGATCCTTGCTGAGTGGTTCATTAATTCCTTACTGCCATCTATCACCGAGGATGTGGCTAAGGGTGGTGTCATAATTTGATAATTTTAACTCCCTATCTACTGTATTTTTGACCCACTTCCAGTTACCCATATGATATGAAACTGGAACGGAACTCTTGACCAATTTTAAACATACTAATGCTACTCACATTTCTGATCATATTCATGACTGGCATCATCGTTATAGAATGATAAAAACATTTATTTCTGATCAGATCCTTGCTGAGTGGTTCATTAATTCCTTACTACCATCTATCACCGAGGATGTGGCTAAGGGTGGTGTCATCACTAAAGAGAAATTCATTGCTCGTGCCTAGTACTTATATTTTATGTATACAGTTTGGCACGCTCTATGAGAAAATTCCCAACGCGTCGCTATCTAATTTTGTTGTTCCTGCTCCATCTAAGGAGTCTCATGCCAACAAAAGTATGATAGGTACTGCAAACACTCACCACTATACTGCATCTATTCCTGCACCTTCTTTTGAAATTCATGTCATGTCATCTGACAAAGGAAAAAGTGACAAGCAACCCATAAGTAAGAAAAAAGGGGAAAGCGAAGAAAAAGAAAAATTCAACCCTGCGAGAACAATCATCTGATCAACAAAATGGAAACAATTGGAAACCTCATTACCCTTTCATAATATGTAATTTGGAGCACTTTTCTCAAGACTTTCCTCACCACGTCGAAGTCTCAAAATTTCTTAAGACCTCGAATGCATCTTTTATGTTGACAGATCCATTTCCGAACCCAGACATGAATATGGTTGCTACGGATCTAGCTTCTAGTTTTCAAGTGATTATGCTATCTATCACAAAGACAAAAATGACCTTTTGGTTTCAACATGAAATAAATATTACGGTAGTCAGGCTACTGATAAACCTACTACCTCGACTACGAATCTGTCCACGGAATCTATTCCGACAATCGTTATTCCTAAGTTGACAATAAAGCCACCGAAGGGAGTCATCCATAAATTGACATTCAATCCTTGAGCCCGAGAAGTTCAAAATTATATTATAGTTGAATATTTGGCTCAATCCCCTTCAGCTATGTCGACGCTTGAGGTACTTCAAAATTTTCCCTCCCAGAATTAGGCTTTGTTTTCAGAAATTGGTGGAATTGATCCGACAGATTCCAATCTTGTAGTCTTTAACCATACGAGCTATGTGCCATAATTGCCAGCATAATTGGCATTATCGATCCAAGTAAATTTCCTCAATCACCTCGTTCATATCACTATTATCTATGAGGGTGCATCTACATTTATTATGTCTCCAAACTGTTGGAAGTCACATGGCTTGTCGCACCTATCTCAATCGCCTATGACGTTGAAAACTTTTGACGGTCATACTTATAAGCCTTGTGGTATCATAAATAACATGTATGTTGGACTAGGGGGGAAAACTATAACTGATGAAGTTGAGGTTGTTGATAGACCCATCGACTACAACATTTTACTCAGAAGGCCATGGGTATATGCTATGAATTTGATCGTATCTGCTTATTTTAGAATGATTTCCTTTCGTCATAGAGGTGTTATCACAGTCATCAATCAACTCTCCTTCTTTTCCTCCAGTTCCCAGGTAATTGGAAGCGTTCTGTTTGTTCACGCACCCCAAGTAGCACTTCAAAACATTGGTGTAGGACTCTTAAAGGATTCTTCCCTAATGGGCACCTTTACGTTATCACCACCTACGACGTCGATAGAAATTGCAAGCATAGAGACCTGCTACATGATATCTTTCACTCCATCTAGCTTAAAGAATATTACAGATGATTATGAAGTTGGAGTGGAAGATATCATGTAGCAGGTCAAAATATTGATAGAAATGGTTTCTTCACTATTTGATAAATTTTTCTTAGATTCGATAGCATTAATTGGAAAAGAATACGAAAATAAAGTTTTTATTGATGGGTGATATAGTTCAATAATATTATCTTCTTCGTAATCCTGAAGATGGGATCGATGATGATGATCTTCCCATGGTTCTCGTTCTGGCATCATAGATTCCACAATGCTCTCATCAGTCAAGAAAGTGGAGGAAAAAGGGTCATATGGAATACCAAAATCTAATGAACGATCGACCCAAAAGATTGGCAACGATGATTTCAAATTCTTTGCCCAATCCATGATTATGATCTACATGGATTGGGCGACTAATTTGAAATCATCATCGTCGATATTTTGGGTTGATCGTTCATTATATTTTGGTACTCCATCTGATCCTTTTTCCTCCACTTTCTTGACTGATGAGAGCATTGTGGAATCTATGATGCTAGAATGAGAACCATGGGAAGATCATCATCATTGATCCCATCTTCAGGATTAGGAAGAAGATAATCTTATTGAACTATATCACCCATCAATAAAAACTTTATTTTAGTATTCTTTTCCAATTAATGCTATCGAATCTGAGAAAAAATTATCAAATATTGAAGAAACCATTTCTATCGATATTTTGACCAAACTCGGCGTTGTAGAAAACATTCATGTCAGTGTGTCTTTTTCTTCATTAGAACTCGAAAATTATCGCTCTCTCTTTCGTGAATTCTGAGATATATTTGCTTGTTCTTATGAGGAAATTCTAGGCATAGATACTAGTATCATTGAACGCACCATTGAAATGTACCCTAATGTCAGGCTGGTATGTCAATGCCTTCGTCCTATTCATCCGAAGAAGGTTGTTGGCATTAAAAAAAAGTTGAAAAACTTTTGTGTGTTGGTTTCAGTTACCTTTTTCTTATTAATGATTGGGTTTCCAATATTGTTCCTATTATGAAGAAACGAGGAACAATGAGAGTGTACATCGATTATCGGGATGTCAATATTTCTTTTCCAAAGACAACTATCCCACTCCCTTTATCAACTAGATTATTGATGAGTGTGCTGGATGTGAAATATTTTCTTTCATGGATGGATTCTATGGTTACAATCAAATCAATATCCACCTAGAGAACCAATATAGGACAACATTCATCTATACCTGGGGCACATTCGTTTATTGTAAACTCCCATTTGGTTTAAATAACACTGGGGAAACATTTCATAGAGAAATGGATTATGCTTTCAATGACATCAAGCACATTGTTCAACCTTATCTAGATGATTTAATCACACATTCACGAAACCAGACTGATCACCCGATGCACTTGAGAGCTATATTTTTACGCTGCCGACACTACAAAATATGCCTCAATCCACACAAATGTGTGTTTTGTGTCAGTTCTAGTTGTTTTCTAGGGTTTGTCGTCTCAAAATAAGGAATTCGAATCGACCCAATGAACTCCCAATCCATTCTTGATTTTCCCGTGCCATCAAATTTACTTCAGTTATAGAAACTTCAAGGAAAGGATAACTTCCTAAGGAGGTTCATACCCAACTAAGTCGAAATGGCTAAAGGATTTACTCTTCTCTTGAAAGAGGGGATTCCCTTCCACTGGGATAAGGTTGTGCAAGCTTCTTTTGATGTTGTCAAGGATACCTTTGTTTAGGAATCATTAACGTATCCCCCTAATTATCAAAGTGATTATTTCCTATATATTGCCACTGCAGATACGACCATTGCTATGGTATTGGTAAAAGAAGAAGATGGGATAGAACATCTGATATATTATTTGAGTTGTAATCTCAATGATATGGAAGTTAAGTATTCATAGTCGAAAATCTTGCCTTCGCAGTTGTTCAAGCTGTCCAAATATTTCACCATTACATCCTACTCCGAAAGACCATTGTCATTTTGGATTGCAACCCCATGACCTACATTCTGTCATGTCAAATTTTGGTGGAAAATATTCAGAATGGATTGTGATTCTGCAGGATTTTGATTTGGAATTCATCAAATCAAAGTCAAAGAAGCCTTTAGTTTTGGTTGAGCTTCTCTACGACCTTCCCTCTGATAGTACTGCTACTACATCGAAACCATCAATTTCTGATGAGTCTCTATTTCTGATAGGATCATCTGATCCTTGGTATGTGGATTTTATCATTTATCTCCAAACCCAGACTTTCTGGCCTGATACCTCCCTCCCTCAATAGCGACATATTCGATACCAAGCCAAAAATTATACGATCGTCGATGATACACTTTATCGTCGTGGTGTCGACACGATTTTGAGGATGTGCCTCACTCATGATGAGGCCGAGAAAGTTCTAAATGATTTTCATGTTGGGGCTTGTGGTGGAGACTTATCTGGATATGTTACTGCACAAAATATACTTTGCGTCGATTACTTTTGGACAACTATATTTTACGACTAAATCCTCGCGGTCAAAAGTTGTCATGCATGCTAGATATTTGATCATAAAATCCGCAAACTGCCAGCACCAATGCATCTTTTTATCGCTATGGAACCATTTTCAAAATGGGGCATTGACTTCATGACCTGTAACTCTCATTCAACCGATGAGCATGGTAATATTATTTTCACAGTTGACTACTTTACCAAGTGGGCCGAAGTAATGCCTACTTTTAATAACACAAGAAAAAAAACTGCATTATTCTTTTTCAATCATGTCATCTCACGGTTTGGTGTACCACAAGCTATAGTTACAGATCATAGTAAACATTTTCGCAATCACATGATGAATGAGTAGATTTTCAAATCAGGACTGTCACATGATAGTTCTGCAACTCCTTATTATCCACAATCCAATGGAAAATTTGAATTCATTAACAAGATTCTTAAACGAATGCTTCAACGAATGATAGGAGTTCATAAATGAAATTGGCATTTAATCCTATAGTCAGATTTTTGGGCATACCGAACCTCAGTGAGAAACGCAACCAGATTTACCACCTTTCAATTGGTGTATGGTCTGGAAGCTATCTTGCCTATCCAATGTGAAATATCGTCATTAAAACTCGCTATTGACTTGTTACTTGACACCTCTAATGAAGAAGCATGTCTTTTTAACCTCATCCATCTAGATGAAACATGTCATGAAGCCACATTTGCCAACGAAGAGCATAAGAAACGAATCAAGGTGCAATATGACCAACATGTCCAGCCTCGCATTTTCTCTAAGGGTGACCTGGTCTTACTTCATGATCAAGAGGCTGATGTAATAGGTACAGGAAAATTTGAACCATTATGGCATGGCCCATATATTGTCAAAATAGTTCTTGCTAAGGGCGCCTAAGATTTGGTAGATTATGATGGAATTCCATTGGCACAACCTATAAATGGGCTATATCTCAAATGTTACTATGCTTAAACATGAGCATAGTAAAATTTTGCATTATATTTTATATATGCTTTTTATTTTCATTTACTGTCTTAGTTTGTTTTTCTAGCGTTTTCTTCAAGTTATTAATCCGCTTTACATTTCATCGCAAATGTCTAAATCTTTGGAACCATTTTCTGGGTATGTTGATGGTGCTAGTTGTAGTAGGCAGAATCTATCCTTTGCGGCAAGGGCCATTTTCACTCCGAGCGGTGAGTTAGTGAGTTTTCAAGGGATTTGTATAGGTCAGTGGACAAACAATATTACTAAGTATAGTGGATTGATCAAAATTCTCTCTAATGCCATTTCATTTGGTATTAACCGCATCGTCATAAGGTTAGACACACAACTTGTTGTACTGCAACTTACTAGCATTTATACTGTCCGAAATCCAACGTTGCATCGTATGTTCCTTAGAGTTAGACGTTTGGAAATACATTTTGATTTCATTCAATATCAACAAATTTTCAGAAATTTGAACACATTAACTGATTCCTTAGCAAATTATGCTTTAAACAGACATTTGCAACACATGCAAAGACATATTTTCAATTCACATCACATAATTGAATAGGATTGCACAATAAACATAGGAAAACAATGAAAAAAATAATAGATAGATAGTTATAGGTTTTTACAAAATTTGTGCCCAAGACACATTGGTCATCTGACCTCAAAATGTATGCAAAATGTCAAAGTAAACTAGTGATGCTCATTGTAACAAGCGATTGATCTAGCTATCCTATGCAGTAACCACATCCAATGGTTAGGTATGCCAATAGTATGGTGCTGCAGCCTCATAGGTAACTCTTTGATCGGACAATCCAGAATCCCAAGAGTTAATGCCTCTATATGTTGTTGTAACTCAGCAAGAGTCTCGACCATATCCAAATCTTGAAGGAATTCTCTCTCGACAGTCGTCTATACTGGCTCGACCGCTCTCTACTTTGGCTGACCCATAGGTCAAACACGACCCACATATTTGTACATCAAAACTTTAGTTTAGCCTTGGGAAACATAAAAAATAAAAAAACATGTAGAAACCTTAGAAGAAAAAAAAAACATGGTCAAAACATTCTTACCAATTGCACCCCATTGAGTGTCATCTGGGATAATCAAGTTTGGATCTCCACGGAAGTCTACACCTACATATGCATAATCATTGATGCCAATCATCTGTCATGTGAACCAAGTGAAGAATGCAATAGAGAATACGATGGTCGATTGACCATCATGTCTATACATCAATTCAACCCGTCTCTGCATCTGTGGATCTCTAGGGCCAGATATGCCCAATGTAACATGTTGTGGCTGCATCAATGGAATCCTCTCTAAGGCAAAGGAAATTAGGATTGAGCCATAGTTGAAATTATTCTTCCTTCCTCCATTTTCTTTGGTCATTTTTTATTTCATCTGAAAGACAACAAGTTCATCCTAGTTAAATATTGTTAGCTCTAAACACTCAAGTGCATATTGCATGCATGATGTGTTTGCCACATGTAGTGTAGAAGAACTAGAAAGATTTGCGATGGTAAAAAAGATGGTCCTCAAAGGTAGATCATGCACATCATGGATATTTAATTTCCCTACCTCATACCCGGTAATCTGAATTATGTTATAACCCACAATCTTTGAGGGCTCTTACTATACCCGGATTGTTTATGGAAATCATATTTTGTTCTTCATGTTCTCTTTTTCGCCACGTAATCGTCATTTTGATCTGATGAATACCTGAAACACAATCATATGCTTCATTAGGATCTATTTCATGCAAAAAACTTGGGAAATTTTGGGCACATAGAAAAAACAAAACACACCCAGGTAAAGGGATAGAGAATTGCAGTGCATCTGGCCTTCAATTCCAGTGCACTGCAATGCACCTTTTGACATTCAAGGGTGCGTTTACCTCTGAGCGTAGTAGATTTACCCTAAGTGGCTCAAAACTATAAAAATTGACCATGAAATGCAATGAAAATCATACTAAAAGAAAGAGGAGGTTCATAGGTCTAACTTGGTTCAAACGGAAAGAGAAATCATCCCCTGGAACTGTTGCAATCAACCACTGAATTTTGGGGGAAAAAATAGTTCAGAGCTCCTAATTTTCGAATATCAACTTTGGAATGGTAAAAACTCTTTTAATTAGTCAATTTGATTATTTTAAATCATAGTTAATGCTGTGACTATGGTTTTTATTCATTTTTTCTATGAAACATGTATTTTTAATCCGTTTGATGGTTTTCTGAACAATTTTTACAACAGATACAGTGAAATTAGTCATGCACACTTATTCAAGAATGATTTGACCACAAATCATACTTTTATCCTTCTTTTTCTAGCTTTAACAAAAATGAAAAAGGATTTGAAGCACACTTTTATCTCTTTTTCGAGCTTCAATAACTGTGAAAAAGGAACCCCCTGGAGTCTTATTTTAACTCTTTTCAGACTCTGATAATGTGAAAATATTTTTGAGCACTTGTCTTTTCGAGATCATAAAAGTAAATGAAATGAGATCTACTCAGTATAAGTTTAACCCTTTTCCAGATTGAGATAGATTATTTGCGAAAAATGAAAACCTTATTCGAACATGGCTAAGAGGTTTTCTCAGGTATAATTTTACAATTTTTCGGACCTGAGCGACAAATTTACGAAAAAGGACTTATGGAGTTTTATTTTTTCCTCTTTTTCAAACTCTCTAAACATGAAAAAGGACTGGGCTGTCACTTTCGTTAGGTTCGTTAAAACATAAAATAACGAAGGACTTGTAGATCATGGCAAGATCGAGTTTCATTTATTGCTAGACTCATTAAATTATTAAATAGCGATGGATTCATCTGTAGGGTCGAATTATAGATCAAGCATATTTTACCCTTCTCAAGCTTGTTAAAGAATAAAGAGGTATTGGTTAGCAATGACTGGGAAAATTTGGGAAAAAGAATAGAACACTTTATGAAAGCAGGTCGCTCTTGAACATGACACTTTCACTCCATCATCGTGACTTTTGGGTTGGGTAATCTTCTTGATGGTTCATCATACCTTCACTTTGGTTTTGGGTCAATGCTACCAACTCATCTTAGTGTCGTCGATATGTTCAAGAGAAGTCATCCAGTAAATCCTTATCATCCTCTGCAATAATCATAAACCTTCATTTTCATGATAGTCATCCCTGAACATTGCTATATCAAGTCACAATTTGTCTTTTAAATCATTACTCTCGTTTCACAATAAAGTTTCTTCCTGTCGACATTAGCTCATCATCCAGGAAGTTTAATTAGAAACATCTTCCAGTACCTTGAATTTTATCTCAACATTGGAAAGTTTCATGCTTCTGGAACTTTGACCAAAATATTTTGTTTGGCATTCTACATCAAATCATATATTCATTCCTTACAAATTTTGCTACAGTACCTTGAGAGCCATTAACATCAATGGTGGTTTTCTCATGTCTGTTAGCAACTCACATCATTGGCTAGTAACCAGACAATGTCTTCCCATGGTCGGCTTTAAATCATATAATCGCATGATTAGACTTGTACCTAAACGATCGAGTGAACGAGATAAGAAGACCCTAGATCTAGTTTCATCCATTCGAGCTGTGGTTTTAGGATTGTTGTAAACATCATCTGTATGGTGACTTTACATACAAATTGTTAGCACTACAAATTTTCAAATATTTTCAAAGTCTAGTCATCATTCTTCAAGGAATCAATATGCCTTTTCAGTTCGGTTGTAAGATGAAAGTGTCACTGTTAAAGTGTAGTGGTGAGAAATTTTCATTTCTACCTTCATTCATTTCATTTTACCTCTTTTAATTTTCATTTTTCTAAAATTCCAAAGTCCAGCATTTCATTTATTTTGAAACCCCTTTTTTAACTATTAAAATTCATTTTTTATAGTTAAAAATTAGCTCTATCCGCACCACAGAAAACCTTTGTAATATCATATATTATATGATATAAATTACCACACTTAATCATGCTGGACCCCTTACCCTTTCATCACAATCATCTTATCGCAGTTTTAAATTTCATTCATGTTACAATTGTCGTCTCCTACAAAACCCCCAATTGCGATATTAAGTGTTCATTGCACATCGCACTTCACAATTTTTAACACCTAACTCCCGTTACTAATAACAAAACTCCCAATTTGAGATTTTTGGTATTAAATGGGCCCCATATCTATCCTTCCATGTCACCCTTTGTTCATCGCATATCACACTTCTCAAGTTTAAACACTTACCTCCCGTGTCTAATAACAAAACTCCCGATTTGCGATTTGCAGTATTAAATGGGCCCCACCGTCTTTCATGTCATGTCACCTCCATTCTCATCGCACATTGCACTTCGCAAGTTTTAACCTTTACCTTCTATGTCTAATAAAAAAACTCATGATTTGTGATTTGCAGTATTAAATGCACCCCATCACTATCTTGCCATGTCACCTTTTATTCATCACACATCGCACTTCGCAAGTTTTAACAATTACCTCCCATGTCTAATAAAAAAACTCCCGATTTGCGATTTTCAATATTAAATGGGCCCCACTGTTTGTCATGTCACATCACCTCCGTTCTCATCGTACATCACACTTTACAATTTTTAACCTTTACCTCTCGTGTCTAATAACAAAACACCCAATTTGCGATTTGTGATATTAAATGGGCCCCATCTCCATCCTGCCATGTCACCCTCTATTCATTGCACATCGCACTTCACAAGTTGTAACACTTAATTCCCGTCCCTCATAACAAAACTCTTGATTTGCGATTTGCGAAGTGGCCCCACCTCCTTGCCACATAATCACCCCCATCACAAATTGTGTTCTCTCCCATTTGTGTCTTATGTTTAAACGTTCCAACCCCGATCTGTGATTGCAATATATTTACAAAGGGCTTTCTCCTCCCGCTCATAATTTATTTAATAATCCCTCCCGCTAATAAAATGAAACTCTTTTATCTATTGTAATCCACCTACACCCCTATCACAACAAATAAGAAACCAAAGGAAAGGAACAACGACAAAGTTTCTCTAAGAAAAATTTATACCATTATTCTCAACACCAACACGTTTCCGCGAGTCACCAAGCAACATTCAAGGAATAGTCACACATCACTTTCACTATTGATTACACCTTTTGTGGAGTTGGTTTCACTAGAACAGAGGAGCAATATTCCATATACTGCTACATTATACAACCACTTTGAAGTGTTAGCCTTGATTCTATTTGTTTTGATTATGTCATAGCACTTTGTATTAAATTTTTTAGATAAGCCTAATCTCTTGCACAAGATGGTAATAACTTTTAGCAACATATTTACTCCTTTTGCGGGGATGAAAGTTTCATATTTTTTTATGTATGTGACAAACTAATATGAAGTAAGGGTTCATGGTTTTAGAATATTTTCTCATATGATTAGTAATATTTTTAGTGAATGAAATGGACAGAAACTTTTGAGGACTTATTACCAATATGGTGTGTGTATTGTCAATTTCCACTTGTGTTTCCATATCTTATTATCTGCATTTGCAGTTTGCAATTCCTCATGTTGTTATGAGTTTTTATCAGTTTATTGACATGTTCATGTGTTTTATCAATTTTTTTTAGTCTCACACAGTGAGCCTTCTTGATAAATATATATAATAATAGTGGGAAGAGCATCACTCATGACAATTATCTTTTATAATATTTCACTGAGAATATTGTAAGACTAGAAATAGCTTTCTCTTGATGAAATATTGTTGAACTTCTACTTGTGATAATTTCTACCAAATTCAGTAGATTTCTACTTTGTAGACCTACTATTTCTTCTCTCATTTTACATTTTCTTCTCCTCATAGGCTACAAACTCACCCTTTGATACCACATTAGGCTCCAATACCCTCATTACTAGAACTGTGGATTTGCCTAAAATCTCTTTTCAGTGGATGAGAGTTTAAACCACCTACCAATCTCATAAAACAAATTATTAAATTTCCTTAGAGTTTAGGATGTGTCTGGTCAAGCACTTGATACAGTCCAAGTGCTGATTGCAGTGCCAACACAAATCGTCATCTCAACATGGGCCTACATCCGTAGGCATGTCTGTATTGGGCAACATTCCAATGTATAAAAAATTATAAATTATGTACATGCTATTAGATAGTTTATGTGATGAGCATGGGAATGCCTCCCTCAGAAATTCATGATTAAGATGAAAATATCATGATGTAATGTATTTCAAGATTGATGCAGGTCATGGTCCGCTTCAGATCCTACTCATCACATTGTAAAGCATCTCATCTGAATACTATTATTATTTTGACTTCATGCTTTAGGGGTTAGTTGTTATAGGTCAATTTGGGCATGATCCCCCAAGACCTGTTCAAACTGGACATCATCCCTAGGACCAATGAATAGGGTGTATCATCCCCTTAATTTTAGTTGCTATGTGCCCTAAGTGAATACATTCCTTTTATGGCTTCTATTATGAGACTTCCAAGGTTTGAAGTATATGTTATATGACCCACTGACTCACCAACGCTCCTCTACAAGGGACTAACTGCGTTGTAGTGCTAATTACTCCATGCAAGGGTGCACTGCAGTGCACTTCCCGACACTCAAGGGCGCGTTGGTCACATGGGAGCCGAATTTTCATTGTTCCAAGAATATTCACTTCGCCAATGCCTTCTAGAAGATTCCATAGGTGTCATACTTCAAATCCAAGTGTCCATCTAACACCTATGAACTTAAAAAAATGTCTTGCCTATTATTATAAAGTCATTCATTGAGAAAATACCATCGGTTTCCCTATAAATTGAGCACTCATCTAAGTGCTAGGGAGGAATAACTTATGAAAATTTATGTTGTTGGATTTTGATTTGATAAGAGATTGGAAGTATTGATATGTTGTTGGTATGATGTTCGATGTTATGAGGTTGGAATGAAGTTGAAGTAGGTTGACGACAAATCGATCCATTGGCGGTAATTTTCTCCTCCTAATATTTAATAAATATTACTATTCATTTTCCCATACATATGTATATTTCTTCTGCAATGTATTCTTGAACAATGTATGCATTTCAGATCTAATTGGTTTGATTTGAGTAAGATAAGTAGATATTTGTATATTGTATGTTGTTTTTTTTTCTCTCTTTGTGTTTGTAGGAATTGATCTAGTGATTTGAGTTGGGTTGAGAGCGACAGTAACAATGACATAAAGAGAAGGAGAGAGAAAGAATCATAAGTGGGCTCTTTCTCATTTTTGTATATCTGCTTTTTTTAGATAAAATAATAGTTATATTTCACTTGTTTTTCTGAGTGACAAACACCACACTCAGGGAATTTGATTTATCCATAGATTAAAATTTCGTATAACAATGACGAAGAGGAAATTGAGTTTTCTACACAAATAAACAAGGAAGAACTTGTCAACTTAAAAGAGAATGAAATAGAGGTTGAAACTACGCACAACATTGATTTAGATAAGTATGAAATATCTACACATGCATTTGTTGTTTGTTGAAACCTCAAACCCTAAATATTTTAGGTTTCATTAATAAAAAATGGGTCATAGTACTAACTAACTCAGGTAATACCCATAAATTCATTGATAAATGACTAGTATAGTGCCTCAATTGTTTTCTATTTCCACCGATCAATTTTCAAGCTTTAGTTTATAATGGAGGGAGTATTGGTTGTATGTGAAAAGCCACATTATTATATTCAATATGAGAGAATATAATTTGAAAATTGTGATGTATACCATTCCCATTGGAGGTGTATATGTTGTTTTATAGATTCAATGATTGAGAAAATTAGGTACAATTTCTACAAACTATAATGAATTATTCACGATATTTGAACTATAAACTAAAAGAGTTAAAATATGGACCTTCTTGTGAGAATATTAGATCTACTAAACTAGCTATCTATCTAAGAAACCAACAACATATCAACATATAAATAAGAACAGAAAGAGAACAAGGAAAAAGAATACAAAAAATATATGTGGTACATCCAAATGGGCCAGGAAGGTTGTCTTCTATTATCTCCAGAAATATCCTGCAATCTTACAAACAGAGAAACTACAAATAACCTGATACAAATAATAGTACGAGCATAAGATGAGATGTGGTCCATATCAAAAAGGCTCCCTTTACCCTATTATATACCTAGACATGTGGAGGAATTACTCTCACATATTGAATGTGGGATAATACAATTCTCCAAAATAACACCTCTTTATATAATAAATGGGTACAAGAGTATACTATGCCATAATGAATATGGGATATAATGTGTTACTCTTTTATATAAGATTGTATTCAACTTTCGACATAATATAAATATATTATTACCTTCCAAGGAATATAATATATTCCAACACTCCCCCTTAATAATGGCTGGGAGAAGGGCCCATCCTAACATTAAGGAAGGAAGGAGTCATTACTACTCCCCCTTGATGACAGCTTCCCTCATCCCAAGAAAAGAATGAAGATACACATACTTCACTTCTATCAAAGATTTGGTGAAGATATCAGCTGCCTGCTGCTCGGTAGGATAATACTCCAAAGAAATAATACCATTGGCAACAAGACCTCGAATATAATGAGCATGAAGGTCGAGATGCTTCGTTTTGGAGTGATATACCAGATTGTAAGAAAGATGAATTGCACCCTGATTGTCACATTTCAACATGGTGGACAATTTTGAAACTAGAACAAGCTTAGTAAGAACATGTCGTAACCAAATGGCTTCTTTAGTTGCTTCTTTGGCTGCTCTATACTCTACTTCACATGAAGATAAAGAAATATTCTTCAACTTCTTGCTGGACTAAGAGGTCAAACCCAAACCAAGTTGAAATATGTAATTTGCAGTTGACCATCAATCAGAACTGTCACCTGCCTAATCAGGATCTGTATAACCACAGAGTAAAATTTTAGCACTTCTCTAATAAAATACATCGTAATGCAATGTCCCCTGTAAATATCACAGAATTCTCTTGACTGCCTTCCAATGAATTTAAGAAGGTTGTTACATGAACCGAGAAATCATACTGATGGAAAAAGAGAGATCTAGTCTACTGTGAGTTAAATATATTAAACTTCCAAAAATTTCATGATAAAGAGTAGCATCAACTAGTGGAGTGGCACACTCAATAGTTAACTTTACACCAGATTGAAATGGTGTAGGAGCAGGTTTAAAATTACTCATATGGAAACAAGCCAATAGATCTATCGCATACTTAGGATGAGAGATAAAAATACCATCCTCCATATGCCAGATCTGAAGACCCAAGAAATAGTGCAATGTACCAATATATGTCATCTCAAACTGCTTCTACAGAGCAATTTTCATATCTTGAATTAATACAAGCTAGCTGCCAATGATAATTAGATCATGCACATATAAAACAATAATGAGGAAATTATCACCAAAGTTATTAACATAGATATTTGGATGAGACATACAATTCTTAAAACCATTATTCAATAAATACGCATCAATTTTATCATACCAGGCCCTAGAGGCTTGTTTGAGACCATATAATGATTTCTGTAATTTTCATACTAAACTTGAGGATTCAGTAGAAATAAAACTAGGAGGTTGTTGCATATAAATTTCTTCAGTGAGATCACCATTTGAAAATTCACTTTTAACATCCATTTGATGAATTTCCCACTTAAAAGATGCATCAAGTGATACAATGATTTTTATTGTTTTCATTTTAGCAATAAGATCAAAAGTTTCATTATAATCAATACCTTCAAGTTGATTAAAGCCTTTGGAAACTAATATAGCTTTATACTTTTCGATCTGTCCTTCTATAGTGAACTTAGTTTTATAAATCCATTTACAACCAAATAAATTATTTCCTAAAGGAAGAGGAACAAGAGATGAAGTCTTGTTTCTCAAAAGAGATTCATATTCAACAGACATAGCTTGTTCCCAATGAGGATTTCCCTTAGCTTGAGCATAAGTAGTAGGATCATCTATGGAAAAAACTTTGGTCATAAGATTAAAGTTAGATCTAGTTCGACGAGTGTTGGAAGGATTTCTGACCTCACTACCTGCAGATTCAAGGGTTTTATGAGCCCAAATAGGAGGAATAGAAGGAACATGAGTCACTTCAGGAGCTTCATGAGTTTCAAGTGGAATAATTTAGGGAGAGGAAGAATCAAGATCAATAAGAAGCACAAAACTAGAAGAAGTAGTAACAGGAATAGGAGTAACAGGTGGTATTGGTAAATTCAGGGTAACAAGAGTTTCTACAGACTCATGCGAGGAAGAGACTTCACGAAATTGAAAATCCCTTCTGATTATGACACTTTTATTAGAAGGATCAAAAAACCTGTAAGCCTTGGAATTCTCATCATAACAAATGAAGATACACTTATGAGATTTGTGTTCTAACTTTTTCTGTTTTTCATTAGGAAAATGAGCCCAAAATTCACAACCAAACACCTTAAAATTACTAATATTTGGTTTATGTCCATTCCATTTTCCCTCAGGGGTAACATGCTTAACCAATTTAGTAGGAACTCTATTTAAAATAAAATTAGCACAACAGATGGCTTCAACCCAAAATTTCTTATGTAGCGCTTTAGAATAAAGCATACATCTAGCCATTTCAACTAAAGTTTTGTTTTTCCTTTCAGCAATACCATTTTGTTGAGGTGTGTAAGGAACAATATTTTGATGTTGAATACCATGTTTAGATAAATATGAATCAAATTCTTTCTTAACAAATTCCCCCCCATTATCAGATCACAAATTTTTAATACTCTTACCAGATGCATTTTCAACCACGGATTTAAATTCTTGAAATTTTACAAATGTTTCATTTTTTTTTTTCAAAAAATAAACCTAAGACTTTCTACTAAAGTCATCAATAAAGGTAAGAAAATAAACTGCATGGGATATTGAAGTAACTTCAAGAGGACCAAAAATATCACTATGAATTAATTGCAAAGGTTCTTTAGCACACCAGGATTTACCTTTGTCAAACATTTCTCTATGATGTTTACCAAGAACACATACTTCACAAACACCAGTAGTAGAAGAAATATTAGGCAAACCATGAAAAATTTTATTTAGTATTTGCATTTTACCATAATTCAAGTGACCCAATATTTCATGCCATAATTTACTTAGTTAATTAGCATGAGCAACATCGGAATACATGGGTTGTCTCTTAGTTGAATTAAAACCTACAAATTTATATAAACCAGTTGTATGATCAATAGGGCCAGAAGAAACTACTTTGTAATTTTGGTTGATATATTTAAGAACATACTTATCGAGACAAGATTCAAATTTAAAACCTTTCCAACATGCACGATAAATAGAAATTAATTTTTTAGGCATGTTTTGAACATTAAAAACATCTTCCAATTTACCATTAGCAACATTAATATTACCAGAACCAATTACAGAAAGTTGTTTACCATCACCAATAGAAAATTTCTGAGATGAGTGCTTATTAGTGTCATAAGATGTAAATAAAAAAGAATTACCAATCATATGTTTATAAGCACCAGAATCCATTATCCATTCTGTTAGACTCCTATACCAATAGGTGTCATTTTTCATGATTGTCTTATTGAACTATGCAATATGTTCAAACCTTTTTCTTGTGCAAAGGTGTTCCATATTCTTGAAAAATCAAAAAAATCAAAAAATTTTAAAAAATGTAAAGAGGGTATACCCTAAAAGAAAAATCAAAGGGTAAAAAGAATAAAATGGTCAAAAAAGTGAAAAAATGAACCCCAAACAAAAACAAAGGCCAAGGAAAGTGTGCAAGTCCAAATGCCACTACTATTTCATTTTTTGTAAATAAGTAATTGTGTGCAGCTTGTTAAACTTTGCCACAATTTATGAAGAGTCAAACTGTATAAACTTGACTCATTCATTTTTCAATTTCATGTTGTAGAATAGTGAATAAATATCTGACCAAACAGTTTAATCTTGGCAGATAAGTAGATAGGTAGAGTTAATAAAATGTGCTCAACAATTTAATCTAAGCCCTTGGATGTAATAAGTGTAGAATTAGATAGATTTGCCTTGTAAAAGAAAAGAAGATTGATAAGGGTTTGCCAGTCTAAGTGCACCCTAATAAAGAAGAGAAAATGGTAGTGTAAAGTAGATAGGGTAGGTAGATGGTGTTGCAAAGTTTCATGTGATGAATGATGGTGCTAAATATGTTTAATCCTTTACTTTCATCATAAGTACTGAAGCAGAAAATACATTGGAAAATTCACAGAAAACAAAGTCAAAATCATTAACCTCCCACATCATTTTTTCCCTAAGAGTTTTACTAATTTCCCCAAAGTGCTAAGGAATTTGAAGATTAGAGGGGCTCAAGGCATTTCCTTGACTTTTGGAGGGACCGGACCCTCGGCCCAATAATTGAAAAAACCTTACTACTTGAGATTATTCATCATTACACTTATTCACTTTAAATCTTTTCCTAAGTAAAATCCCATTTTACTTAGGAAAATCATGCAAAATTCCATAATAATCCCTCAAAATTGCTTACCATTCTATGTTTAAGTGTTGAAGTTGAGATGATACAATTTACTTCAGAAATCTTCACTTGCTTAGTTGTGTAAAGTATTTTGAGTTTTCCTTGTCCCTTTGTCATATTAACATCTGATTTATTTATTAAATCCTTATTGAAATACTTTATCCTATTATCTATAATTCCCTTTTATAATAATAACCCAAAAAACCCATTTATTCTAAGTTTTGGCCAAAGTTTATTTAATCCCTTTTTAAATAAAAATCCCACAATAAAAAACCCTTTGGCTAAAATATACCTATAGATACTATCCCAACCCCTATGGTTAATAAATCACATTTATTTATCACCATATAATATAAAATATGCGAAAAAACAAAGTTTGAACATATATTATATGTTTAAAACGAAAAAACATAAATAAAAAACCATAGTCTTGCTGCACCCCGATCATTCACTATACCAAGGAATTAATTAATCATTTGGATTAATTAATAACCGGACCTCCAACCAATCAGAAGCCGCCCGGAATATTTAATTAAACAATAATTCTTTTGGGCTCGCACGTTAAATCCCTCGCCATCTTCACGTCATATCACCCATCCGATCGCCCATTCCCTGATCAACGACCCACTGTAATTCTGCTAGCCATCCATCATCCGATCGTTAACGCGCGGGATCACGGTGGTTTCGAAACAGTGCACCAGCCACGTGTTGATCTCTGAATGGAATCACTCCCATCTCACAAAAAACCACCAACCCCCGAAAGCGGTGCGGAAATTACCGCTTACCGCCCGATCCAGGTGACGTGTCCTCCCGTACAATAATGACGTTATCCTCGAAAAAATAAAAAAATCCCTATTGAGTTTGTAAATAAAACAAAATTCCATGTATTTTATGTCATTTTCTCTGTTGAAAGCGATTGCGCCCTCCATTGGAAAATTCGAAAATTCCACTGTTTAAGCCACCGTCAACCAAAATTGTGGAACGCCATTGTTATACCAGTGCTTCACCTGCCATTAACCAGTGCCTGTTAATTTCAAAGTTCTCCATAAAACAGGAATTTATTCGTTTTCCTACTGGAACTCTGTAAAAAATCCGCATTCCAGTGTTAAATTCAAGCCATAATCTGAAAAAAAGTTTTATATTGGTCTGTTTTAGTTCCTGCAACTAAAATAATACTTTCAAAACTATAATTGCACCCATTTCCGTCAAGAACCCCCGAAGCTTCCACTTTGAATACACAAGAACCAAAATGGAAGTCTCGGTAGTCCTGAGTGTAGCCCCATTAAACGCCCCCCACAGAGAATTGGAATACTTTCCATTAGTGGATAAAGACTTTCAAATTAAAGACTTAGAGTTCGATGAAAATCCCCTTTGAAGTTATTGTCGCTGCAGAGATGATTATTCGAAAGGTTTGGATGTCATTGGGTTATGGAAATCCAATTTCCCGAGATATCTCATCCCCTCAGTCCATATTTTCCCAGAAATTATCCACTACTATCATTCCAATTATGATCCAACTCAAAGAGCAGTGTTATCCCCGGACCAGAGTATCATTTTCCCCATTACTCCTCAAGCTATCAATACAATGCTCCATTTTGAACCTGATCACAACCTTACTCCCTTGTCCATGGAAGAACTACTTGAAAAGTCTACTCAATTGTCCCAAGAAAAATTGAAATGCATTTGCCAGACCTTTATGTTACCTGAACATCAACCTAAGGGCCCTCCTCCCTATGGTTTTGCTTATTTTACTAATTTAGGCAAGCTCATCCTGAATATGATATCCTTTGTACTAGGTTTTAATACTAGTGAGTATGTTGATGAATTGACCCTAGTATTATTATCCATCTTCACTCCTAGACAGCCTCCTGCTGTAAAATATGACTTTGCATCTTTCATTTCCAATAAAATCCATGACCAGTTCATGAGGCTAGATAATGAGAAAGTGTTTAAGTATTCCTCAGTCATTTACCATCTCATCATCTATTATCAATCAGAGAAGTTCCCTTTTCCTGTTCAAAATCTTGATGCCAAGGGAAACCCTAGATCTGTTATATTTTGGTCTGCCATAACTCACAGTTCCTATAATTCTCCTTGTTCTTATGCTGAGTTCATTGATCTTTTCATTCATCCTGCAACTACCTTGTTGACAGGAGTTGCTCCTCCAAGGCTAAGCAATGAGATTAAGAAAATTTTGCAGCTTTCAAGGACATATAAATTTGGAGACTGGTATTTGTACCAAAATCATTCAGAAATCAGAATATATGGATGTGAACTTTGTCCATTCAAGCTGCCTAAATATGTGCCTATGAGACTTTTTGCCTTAGAATATTTCAGGCAAATGAATAGTTCTGATGTTATTCATTTTTGTAATGTTAAGAAGAAAGACCAACTCAGAATCAAAAGTCAGTTAGGTCCATTTATATGCAATTCTAGGGATGCTGAACATGAAGCAGAAAATATATTGCAAAACCATTTCAAGTTACAAAAGAGTTTCCGTTGGATTCCCTATGATCCATTCAGTTTTATCTGTGACAAAAGAATGAAGAAAAAATCAGCACCCTACTTTCACCATAGAATTCCAGAAATAGAACAATATGCTAATCAAGATGAGTGGATGGAAGGAACACTAGTTGAGCAAGATAATGAAGAAGACAATATGAACAAAATTATGAAAGATCTTGAGAAAAAGTTTGACCTAGAATCTTTTGGGCAAGTGCAGGTACCTCATATTGGCACTTCTTCAGCAGGAAATCTTCAACAAGGATTACAGGAAAAAATCCCATCAATTGCAGTTGAGTCTAAAGGCAAAGGAAAAGAACCTGAGGTACAAGTCATTGAAACTTTCATTATGACAGAAAAGCCTCAAACCTCCAAGGCACCGGATCAAACACAGGTTTCCCCTGTTCAAGTTAATCATCCTGAGGTTTCAGAATTGCAGACCCCATCTAATATGGAAATAGGAAAGAAAAGACAGGTTGCAGATCCCACTCCTCCCAAAGAATCTTCACAGCAACACCAGGCTAAAAAGCAGAAATTGAATCCACTTCCAGAAGTGGAATCTATAGATGAAATGTTTGATGATGAAAGAGAGGATATTCAACTCACTGGTTCAGTTAGTGAAACACTCACAGGTCATAAAGGAAAGGAATTACAAAAACAGTTGAGCACTGAAGTATCTTCCTTTAAACAGCCAAAGACAGATGTAGGTGATATAAAGAAGACTTTCATTAATATAAAAGCCAAGAATGACCCATTGAGGATGCAGGTATATGATCAGTATCTTAGAATGGATCCACACAATCAAGAAAGATTAATGTCAGATTTTGACATTCAACAAGGAAAAATGATGATGAGCCATTTTAAATCCAAAGTGCCAAATCCCAAGACAACATCTGATTACATTAGGACCAATTTTGAGGTCCTAACAAAAGACATTCATCCATTAGACCAAATAGAATTACATAAACAAACTGGGGAAATGATATATGTCAAACCAGGAGGTAACTCCTCAAAATCAGAATGTGAATTAGTTGAAGGATGCACATGGATTTATACATGGAGGTGAGGCTATTGGGATTCATCTCCCAATGACTCTTGGCCTTCCTTATTTCCTAATATTAATTAATATACAACATTAAATATGCACACCCATCCATAGGATTAGGTGTCAACATTCCCCCCTTTAATCCGAAGGGATGTTGGTGAGTCCAAGCATCGATCTGAACTTTTCAAACTTTTCTCTTCCAAGTGCTTTGGTGAAGATGTTAGCAGTTTGCTCATTTGTGGAACAATGATGTAGATGAATGGTTTTGGCCTGAACATGATGTCGAATTAGATGGTACTTTGTATTGATGTGCTTTGTTCGATCATGGAACTTTGGGTTCTTGGCCAACTTTATTGCAGAAGTGTTGTCGATCATGAGTGGAGTGGAATACATTTGTTTCATCTGCAAATCTTCCAGGATTTTCCGGAGCCACAAAATTTCCTTTGTTGCTTCAGCTGCTGCCACATATTCTGCCTCGGTCGTGGAATCTGCTGGAACTGACTGTTTGCGTGATCTCCATGAGACAGCTCCTGATCCAAGACTCATGGTGTAACTTGTAGTAGACACCCCTGTTTCTTTGTCGCCATCAAAGTCTGAATCAGAGTATCTGATCAAGCTGAAGTCGCCTACCTGTGTATATTTGAGTCCAAAGTCTTGAGTCCCCTTCAAGTACCTTAACACTCTTTTCGCAGCAGACCAATGTCCTTCACAAGGTTTTCGCATGAACCTTGAGAGGATTCCAACAACAAATGAAATGTCAGGTCTGGTGGTGGTCAGGTAGATAAGACTTCCTACAAGTTGTCTATACTTAGTTGCATCCTCAAATTCCTTCCCTTCAATAGATGTGAGCTTCAAGTTTTGTTCCATTGGAGTGGTTAAGGGATTACAGTCATCCATGCCAAATTTGTTCAAGATATCTCCAATGTACTTCTTTTGAGAAAGAAATATGAATTTAGGATGTTGAATTACTTCAATACCCAAATAGTAATGAACATGACCCAAATCGGTCATTTCAAAACCTTTCTTCAACTCTTTCTTCATGGATGCAATATAGCTCTCATTGTTTCCTGTTATCAAAAGATCATCTACATATACCACAAGATATACAACTGTTTTTTCAACTTTCTTAACAAACAAAGTTGCATCATCAAGATCAAAGTGTTTGAAATCAAGTTTCAGAAGATGCTCGGTCAATTTCTCATACCAGGCTCATGGTGCTTGCTTGAGGCCATACAAGGATTTTACAAGTTTGCAAACTTTGTTTTCTTGACCCTTTATCACAAATCCTTCTGGCTGGGACATATAAACTTTCTCCTTTAGATCTCCATTTAAGAAGGTTGTTTTTACATCCATCTGATGGACTTTCCATCCATTATGAGCTGCTAAGGCAAAGAGAGTCCGGATGGTGGACCATTTTGCTGTGGGAGAAAAAGTTTCTTCATAATCGACTCCTTATTTTTGTGCAAAACCTTTTTCCACAAGCCTGGCCTTGTGCTTGTCAAGTGAGTCGTCTGCTTTGTACTTGTTCTTGTAGACCCACTTACAGCCAATTGGTTTCGTTCCCAAAGGCGGATCAACCAGCTTCCAAGTTCCATTCTTTATCAAGGCATCATACTCCTTCTACATCGCTTCTTTCCATTCATCATGAGAAGTGGGTTCTTTGAAGGAAGTTGGTTCATGATCTGTAGACAAACTCAATTCACAGTTATAAGCAATATCCATATCAACAGGGGAATCAGAATTATCTACATCACCTTCGATTTTTTGAGTGGAACTTCTTGTTCTTGTTTTTCCAACCTCATCAGGATGAACATTCTCCAGTGTCTTTGTCATCCATTTGGGAGGACCTTTCTGAGATGGCCCAAGCTGGTCATTTGACTGAGTTGGGATTGATTCAAGATTCAATCTCCCAATTTTGTCAATCACATCATCCAATGTGTCATCCGTGGTTGTTTCTTCATGTGGGGGAGAGATTTCTACAGGATATGATTCCACAGTTTGATTCAATATCGGAATCCCCCCTTCAAGATGTGGAATCACATTATCAAATTCTTGGAAAGGCTTTGCATGTGTGAATCTATCCAGGCGATCAAGTTGCCACTCAACAACCTTGTCACTCTTGGAAGATTCAAGAAATATGACATCTCTTGCTATCACAAACTTCTTATTTGTTTCATCATAGAGACGATATCCTTTGGAGGTATTGGAGTACCCCAAGAAGATACATTTTCTGCTTCTAGCACCAAGTTTGTTCCTTTAACCCTTGGGTATCAAGGCATAACATGTGGACCCAAAGACCCTGAAATGCTTTACCGAAGGAATGTGGCCATGCCACATTTCAAAAGGAGTTTTGTTTCTAATTGAACATGAAGGACACCTATTCTTTATGTAAACAGCACATAGAACTGCATCAGCCCAAAACATCAATTTTAAATTCTTGAAAAATAACATGGAGCGGACCATATTTAAAATAGTTCTGTTCATTCTTTCAGCTACACCGTTCTGTTGTGGATTATATGGCACAGTTGTTTGATGTTTGATTCCATGTTGATGAAGATAATTTTCAAATTCGTTTGAGGTGTATTCTTTTCCATTATCAGTACGTAGAGATCCAATATGTGTTTGTGCATCATTTTCAATCCATGCATGAAAATTCTTGAAAGTTTGAAAAGCATCAGACTTATTCTTCAGTAAGTAAATCCAACACATTCTGGTGTAGTCATCAATAAATGTCATCATGTATTTGTTTCCATTTGCAGAAGAAATAGGCATAGGGCCACATAAATCTGAATGAACAAGTTCAAGTTTTCTATGTGCTCTGAAGTGTGAATCATGAAATGGCTGTTTGCTATGCTTTCCTAGAATACAAGCATCACATTCCTTAGGTTTTCTAGGAATTGTAGGCAGTCCATTAACACCATTTTTCTTCAGCAAACGAAGGCTGTCATAGTTTAAGTGTCCAAATCTAGCATGCCATAAAAGACTTGATGGGAATGTACCTTCATCATGATGTGAACTGAATGCAAAGTTTTGAGCATGAGCAGATGAACCTTTTAGCTTCAAGAGTCTCCCTTCTTCTATTCCCTCCATGACAAGTGAGTGATCTGATGCTTTTCTGACCTCTGCCTTGCCATCTAACAAGTGAATTGAGTGTCCTTCCTACCGGATTTCGACCAGGGATAGCAAGTTTCTCTTCAACTCCAGGAGGTGTAGAACCTCATGTAGGATATGATCAGGAAGACCAGGCAGTTTAAGCCTGACTGTGCCAAGCCCTGATGGCTTGAGTTTTGATTTATCTATGAAATATACTGCTCCATCAACTTTGTTAGTGAATTCTTCAAAAAAATATTTTCTAAATGTCATGTGACATGTTCCTCCTGAATCTAGCAACCAATCATCTCTCCATGAAGTAAATGAAACATCAAATAGGTTTTCAGTTACTCCATTGTTACAATGTGCTAGAACAGAATGAGCTGATTTAGCTGTTTTACCTTTGTCTTTGTCATTAGTTTTACCTCTGTCTTGATTTGTTTGCTGCTGAGCTTTAGGTTGTCTGCCCTCCTTTTCTCTGAAGTTTCTTCTTCGTCTGCTGCCTTCTCTTCCTCTGGATGGTCTTGAAGCATGTATCTTTTCTCGCTGTGCCAAGTAGGCAATCTCTTTAGAAGATGAAGGGATTGTCATCTTCTTTTGAAGGAGGAGAGAAAAAAAACATTGCTGGAAAAAAAAACTTCTAAAGAGGAAAAATTTCTGCTATAAAAACTTTCAACTCTTGAAATCTGCTCAATTAAAGGGGAAAAAACTCTTACTAGAAAAATAATCTGAGTTTTAAAAAAAAATCTTTGCTGGGAACTAAATTCTGCACAAAAACTCTTGCTAAAGACTAAATTTAAATGGACAAAAAACTCTTTGCTAAGAGACTGAATTCTGCACCAAAAAATAAGTGTATTTTTTGTTTTTTTTGGAGAAAAAAAAATTGTATGGGAAGCAGTAAAATGGTAGGGCGATATGAAATTTTTATGGGAGGGCGATATTGTGAAAATGGGAAGTGATATGGGAGGGTATTATAATGCAGGTAAAGGGCGTAAAGGAAAGTGAATATGACAAATGGAGCAGATTGAATGTAATGACATCATATATAAAAAAACGTGTTATACAAACGATGAATGGACACACATATAAACGATGTGCCAAAGACACACATATATAAACGATATATATATGAGCGATATTATATAAAATATGAGCGATATAATGTATGAGTGGAGGGGCAGTATTAAGTTTAAAAGAAAAATTAAAAACGAGATTACAAGTTGGGGAAGGCCATCGGTCGAAGGGCCATGGACTGAGGGTGGGGAAGGCCGTCGATCAAAAGGCCATGGGGAAGGCCGTCGGTCGAAAGGCCGTGGACTGAGGGTGGCTGCCCGTGAGACCAGGGAGAGGAGGCATAGTCGTAGGTGTGGACAGTGTTTTAACTATTCGGGCGGTATTAACTATTCAATGGACAGAAATTTCATATACAATGAACAACGTTTTAATATGCAGCGTGGAGGAGGGCCGACAGGCCACGGAGGGCAGAGGACTGTGTTGATATATAGTCGATGCAATATACAGGTAGCAAAGGATATACAGTTGATATGAAGGACGTTGTCGTCGTGGAGTGCGAGGGAAGAGATGGGTAGGCCGAGCAGGGAGTGGGGAAGAAAGATGGAAGGCGTTGGGAGATAAGGTGGATTATATAAATATAATGTGTGGACTGTAGGAGTCTAGCGTTAGAGCAAGGGGCTTAGACCAGTGAGGGAGAGGGCGTAATGAATATATGAGAGTGGAATAAGTTCAAACGCACAGTTATTCTTGAATGGACACAAAGCAGAGTTATGTAATGACAGTGCGTGTGTACGCAGGGTAGGGGAGAGGGCGCAGAATTGTGGGATGGGAGGTGAGTCGATGGAGAATGGAGGAGGCCCAAAAGGCCGTTACAAAAAAAAAATTGAAATGGAATCTTGCAGAATGACAGAGGAGCCTGCAGTCTTCAGGAGCTGCAGGAGCTGCAGCTGCAAATGTCAGGGCTATATAGAGAAAAAAATGCAGAATAGCAGTCTAGCAATTAAGGAGCAGCAAAAACTATTAATAAAAATTGACTGAGCAAAGGAGAGTTACCACGGCGAAATGCGATAGTGGTAAAACGGGACTACATCATATAAACTGAGAATTAACTCCTCAAAAATCAAGATATGTATTGGCTGAAGAGGATGCACATGGATTTGCCACACTGAGTTAGTATTGAGATTCTCTCCCAGCTGGCCTTGGCTGCCTGCTGGCTTCTTTAATGACAATTATTATACAACCTATTAAATACTTGTCCATGGGGTCAGATAAATAATAATATATTACCTCACTGATAAACGTAGTAAACCCATAGATTGCAAGATTCTTCGAATAATACAAGTACCCAGTTGCAGATTGAGAAAGCTTCTTCTCAAGCGAAGGATAACAGAATAAAATCTCTGGAGGAAATAATCATCAGTTTGGGTCATAATCCCAAAGATATAAAAGGCATTGAAGCACTGATTAAAAAGAAGGATGATGATATTGCTGCACTAAGGAAGAAATTGAAATTACCAGCTTCAAGGCATCCTCAAACTCAAGAAGTTTTGAAGGAAAATTCAGAAGAAGAAATGATGGAATTGCTCCGATGAAATGAACAATTGAGTGAGACCGAGAGAAAAAATGGAGGCAGGACATTAAAGAAAAAGCAAGCTATCATGCAGACATCTAAAATAGGTACAGGTACAATAGCAGCAGACCAACAAATAGATCCATCACAGGTGAACACTTCTAGCTTAAGTTCTGATGAATTAGTAAAACAAATGGAAAGTTTAAAACTCAGAGTCACAGAACTTCAGTCTACAAAATTGCAGCTCACATATTTGGAACAAAAATATGATATGACAAAAAACACTGTTGCTGATAATACAAGGGAAATCAAAAGGCTGGAAAAATTGGTTAAGGCTTTAGAAAAATATCTCTCATTAGAAAAGCATTTAAGAGAAATAAATGAAATTCTTTGGAATAATATTATTGATTCAATAAAGAGTATTTGGTCCTTTGTTCAAATAATCTTTGAACAAAATGACTTGATCAAAGTAGCTCAGGAAGAAATTGACAAAACAAGAGAAGAATTAAGGGACAGACCTGAGCAAGCAAATCAACTTATACAATTTTTGAACACCCAGACCAAGCAGTAGCTTGCAGAGCTTGGAATTGAGGACATGACAGGTACTATTTTAGAAATAAAAAGAGTTTTTACCAAGAGAAATCTTATGCAAAATTTGCAAAGAAAATGTTCAGATATTCAGCAAGAGATCAGTGCATTTAAAGAAAGGTTCAATGTTTTATTAGCTAGTGGGTTGCCCAGTCCGATGCTCTTAGAAGACAAAATAATGGAATTGGAAACTTATGTTAACAAATTGGACATACATGCTCACAACGTCACATGTTCCTTTACCAACTCATCAGAATCAACATTTCCAACAGGGAAGAATCTCTATGACAGGTTAAAGAATTTGTTTCATCTTGAACATGAAATAAGGTATTTGTTCCCTAATCGGCCCAATTTCTTCAGATACACAGAGGCCAATGAAACATTGAGAAAGCTCAAAAGAACCATAATAGCGGAAGACAAATGGTGGGAAGACCTATTGGAAATTTTGTGAAATTTATCTTCAAGTAGAGAATTTTGTCTTTTTACTATCATGTAAAGGATAAATAGAGGAGCAAAGATTAAAGAGTATCAGTTAGGCAGTTGAAAGAGTATCAGTAGAAACGAAGAGTATCAGACAAGCAAGACAGTAAAAAAAAAATTCCTCAGAAGGACAACATCAAGCCCTATTGTAGGACCTGCCTCCAGTACATCCACAAAGGGAGGAAACAACACACCAGCAGTTACTTTTTGTCCTATCTACGAGACCATCTGTCTCCTTTTTATTGTAACTTATTCATTAGTCACCCTAGATTATTTGCTAGGTTAGTGTGAGATATTTTAAATCATTTTTTGTATAAATAAACCCTCAAATAGGGTATTGAGGGTGGATTCTACTACTTCGTTGTGACATTGATGTTTTTGGAATAAAAGCGTTTTGGAGAAATTTATTTGTGGCTTGATGGATGATAATTTGAAGCTCTGGACTTTTTGCAAGATTCATGTGTCTGACTGCAGTTCAATAAGTCTTTCTATCCTATGTCTTAAGTTTTATATTTGTTTATAATATCATTGTGTCCATTTCTGAATACTTGACATAAAAGAATAACTCAGAATTTACTTAATTGTACTCTGAGTTCAGTTGTGATTATTCTAAATGTTTTCCTCTAAATTAGTTATAAGCAACGAATTCTTAATTGATCTTGCTTCGCTAATTTAAACAATTTGATTACTATAGTAAAGAATTCTTCACTGCTCTTTATTGGTAATCATTTCATTTCTTTCTTTTGAACATGGTGAAAGATTCTTAACTACCTTTCATCCCTTCAAACCCATTCCATCCACTTTAAATTTTAAGGATTGTTCTCTGTTTGGCTATCTTGCCCTGCAAAGCCATCTTGTGTGTAGAATAGAAATCCAGTAAAGCCATCCTTTGACTCCATAGCCCAATGGCCTAAAAATATTCAACCTTGCCCTTAGTTGGCGAATTCCACCATTTTCAAAAAAACTCTTGGATTTATAACTAGCCTAAAACTTTCTAAGAACAAAGATAAATTATAAAGAGAGAGCCCTCTCTGGATGCAGATTGGCTAGATTCTGCATCTGAAGGTTGGTTTGTGGTTACCTCGGGTATACTTTCCTTTTCCACAACTTCAAGGAAAACCTGAGTGTTAATATAGTGGCGACCATACTGGGGATCTGAACAATTTTATTGTTATTATTGCTTATTTTGTAAACTATAGACAGATTCTGAAGTCAGCCAGGTAGCCTTTGAAATTGCTTTTTCTTTGCAATTGCAAAAGTAAATAAATGTTGCTTCTGTCTATCTCTGTTTATTTTATGACCTAAGCTTTGATTTCAAACATTTCATCAGTTCTCTAGTTTAATAAGTCTTTAAGAAAGTTTAAATCTCATATCTTAAAGTCTCTTAAAGAAATCATAGAAGTTGTTTTGAAAATTCATAAAAAAATAAAATAATCATAAAATATTCAAAATTTGGTTTCCTGAAGAACTAACTTTTTCTTCAGAATTGTTTTACAGGTTTAGATCTGATCTATGATGGTGGACAGGGATCAGACACAAAAAGGTTAAAATCATCCACGTGGCGACTCCAAAATCAATTTCACTACTAAGACTCCACTCGAGGAATGAACCTGGAAGAACAATATGGAAAGATCAGGCTTTCAACTTGGATTGTTATCCAAGACATTATGTTCTTTCTAAATTGATAGAGTTTTCCAATGTATATTGTATTTTAGAGAAGATCTTAGAGTAGTTTTTAATTTATCTCTTTTGAAAATTATACATATAAAATCTCCATGCATATTTGAGCATCATTCTTCTGACTTTTTGATATCATTTTCCAATCAAGACACTGTTGATCAGATATCCAGAGCTTCAAGTTTCAGAGCAATTCCACAACCAAATAATCCATATTCCAAAGCATTAATAATGATACTGGATGACAGGGTTTGTGGGAAATCTTTCATTTGATGAAATTTTAAATGAATTCAGGGATGAGTTATCAAAAATTCAGTTTGATGACGATTTTCTAAGAGCTTTCTTTCTTCTCTTGAAAACAAGAAAATGTTCTCCTCGAGTTAAAAAATGGCTTCTTGATATAATTTCTGAAAATTATGAAAATGAAATCAAACTTTTGCATTCTCAAATTCAGTCATACAATTTCCGAAATCCTAAAGAATTCTTTGAAAATATTCCTTCTCCAAAGCAAGAGGAAATTGTACTATCTTTTGACTTGCATATTGAAGATGATTATTCTTTCAAACACAAAACTGAAGAAATAAGTTCATGGTCTAATATTCATAATTCAATTGAACAATTAGTCATTGAAGGCCTAGAAGTAAATAACATACATCATGCTTTTATTGATCCTATATCAGATTATATGGAGAATCTTTTGTGCCCAAATCTGCAAACATGTTTTCTCTATAAGGATCAAATACATCAAAAGTGGATTTTACACATCATATCATTTATTATAAAGGCACATGATCATAACATACTTCCAATTTTGATCACAAGCAATCAAGTTATCAATTTATTTTTACAGCTACTTGATTAGCTTCATTGGCATTTTTGTATTACCTGATTCAATAAGACTTTTAGTAGATTAGAGTAAGTAAATGAGTGCTAATAAGCTTAGAATTTTCAGCATTTTTTTTTTAGTTTTCAATTTTTAGCTAGTTTTTCATTAAGATGGTTTGAAAATTTTTGTGTGTTGTTTTAGTTTCAGATCAGATTTCAGGTTGTAAAAAAAGGACTATATTCAATTCAAGATTTTCAACCACAACAAATGCATGTTTGGGATTGGAACAAGGCAGAAAATTCCTAACTGGGCAACAAAGTTTTAAGTTTTGAGTGGATGGTGACTTCTTGGAGTTGAAGCCCGAAGTGAAGGCCCTAAGCTTCAAAAGTTTCACTATCATATATACAATAAAGCCACCAGAAGAAGGAGATTACATGGTTCAGTATGAAAACCGGTTGAGGCATCTGACCTGCTATTCTTG
This sequence comes from Pinus albicaulis, assembly GCA_034641835.2. NCBI lineage: Eukaryota > Viridiplantae > Streptophyta > Pinopsida > Pinales > Pinaceae > Pinus > Pinus albicaulis. Next base: position 1,599,094,081 of record CM076580.1, read on the forward strand.
ACTTTTCACCAGAAAAAGCCATCCCCAAGTGGAGCCAGTGTTATACTCCTATACCAATAGGTGTCATTTTCCATGATTGTCTTATTGAACTATGCAATATGTTCAAACAATTTTTTTGTGCAAAGGTGTTCCATATTCTTGAAAAATCAAAAAAATTTAAAAAATGTAAAGAGGGTATACCCTAAAAGAAAAATCAAAGGGTAAAAAGAATAAAATGGTCAAAAAAGTGAAAAAATGAACCAAAAAAAAAAACAAAGGCCAAGGAAAGTGTGCAAGTCCAAATGCCACTACTATTTCATTTTTTGTAAATAAGTAATTGTGTGCAGCTTGTTAAACTTTGCCACAATTTATGAAGAGTCAAACTGTATAAACTTGACTCATTCATTTTTCAATTTCATGTTGTAGAATAGTGAATAAATATCTGACCAAACAGTTTAATCTTGGCAGATAAGTAGATAGGTAGAGTTAATAAAATGTGCTCAACAGTTTAATCTGAGCCCTTGGATGCAATAAGTGTAGAATTAGATAGATTTTCCATGTAAAAGAAAAGAAGATTGATAAGGGTTTGCCAACCTAAGTGCACCCTAATAAAGAAGAGAAAATGGTAGAGTAAAGTAGATAGGGTAGGTAGATGGTGTTGCAAAGTTTCATGTGATGAATGATGGTGCTAAATGTGTTTAATCCTTTACTTTCATCATAAGTACTGAAGCAGAAAATACATTGGAAAATTCACAGAAAACAAAGTCAAAATCATTAACTTCCCACATCACTTTTTCCCTAAGAGTTTTACTAATTTCCCCAAAGTGCTAAGGTATTTGAAGATTAAAGGGGCTCAAGGCATTTCCTTGACTTTTGGAGGGACCGGACCCTCGGCCTAATGATCAAAAAGACCTAAGTATTTGAAGTTATTTATCATTATAAACATTCCCTTTTAATCTTTTCCTAAGTAAAATTCTATTTTACTTAGGAAAATCATGCAAATTTCCATAATAATCCCTCAAAATTACTTACTATTCTATGTTTAAGTGTTGAAGTTGAGATGATACAATTTGCTTCAGAAATCTTCACTTTCTTAGTTGTGTAAAGTATTTTGAGTTTTCCTTGTCCCTTTGTCATATTAACATCTGATTTATTTATTAAATCCTTATTGAAATACCTTATCCTATTATCTATAATTCCCTTTTATAATAATAACCCAAAAACCCATTTATTCTAAGTTTTGGCCAAAGTTTATTTAATCCCTTTTATTAAATAAAAAATCCCACAATAAAAACCCTTTGGCTAAAATATACCTATAGATACTATCCCCGCCCCTATGGTTAATAAATTTCATTAATTTATTACCATATAATATAAAATATACGAAAAACAAAGTTTAAACATATATTATATGTTTAAAACGAAAAAACATAAATAAAGACCCAAGTCCGTATGTAACCCCGACCTTTTCATAAACCAAAGAAATTAATTAATCAACTGGATTAGTTAATAATATTACCCATCCGCCAATCAAAATCCGCCCGGAATGATTAATTAAATGTTAATTATTTTGAAAACTCGTCGGGCCCACGCATTATCTCCCCTGCCACTTCCCTTTACAACCACTGTTTGATCGCTCCAACGGAGATCTACGGCCCACGATGATTCCGCTGGCCAACCTCTATATGAGAATTAACGCGCGAAATTGCGACGGTTTTCAAACAGTGCGTTGGCTACGTGTCGACCATTGAATCGCTTCGCTGCCTCCCCGCGGAAAACTGCCTGCTCCAGAAAGTGGTGTGGAAATTACCGCTTACCGCCAGATCCTGATGACGTGTCCTCCCGTACCATGATGATGTCATTCCCAAAAATAATAAAAAAAAGCCCGTTGACTTTGTAAATAAAAAAAAACTCCGCGTATTTTCTATCATTTTGTCTGTGAAAGTGACTGCGCCCTCCACTGAAAATTTGAAAATTCCACTGTTAAACTGCTATCGACCAAGATTGCTGAACTCCATTGCTATACCAGTGCCCGAGCACTCATCCGCCATTAACCAGTGCCTGTAAATCTCGACATTTTCTATAAAACAGGTATTTATCTGATTTCTTACTGGAACTCTTTGAAAAATCCGCATTCCAGTGTTAAATTCACGCCATAGTCTGAAGAAAAGGTTAATATTGGTCTGTTTTAGTTCCTGCAATTAAAATCAAACTTCCAAAACTGAAATTGCGCCCGTTCTGTGAAAAACCCCCGAAATTTCCACTTTGAATACACAAGAACCAAAATGGAAGTTCCGGTAGCCCTGAGTGTAGCCCCATTAAATGCCCCTCACAGAGAATTGGAATACTTGCCATTAGTGGATAAATACTTTCAAATTAAAGACTTAGTGTTCGATGAAAATCCCCTTCGAAGTTATTGTCGCTGCAGAGATGATTATTCGAAAGGTTTGGATGTCATTGGGTTATGGGAATCCAATTTCCTAAGATATCTCATACCCTCAGTCCGTATTTTCCCAGAAATTATCCACTACTGTCATTCCAATTATGATCCAACTCAAAGAGCAGTGTTATCCCCAGACCAGAGTATCATTTTCCCCATTACTCCTCAAGCTATCAATACAATGCTCCATTTTGAACCTGATCAAAACCTTACTCCCTTGTCCATGGAAGAACTACTTGAAAATTCTACCCAATTGTCCCAAGAAAAATTGAAATGCATTTTCCAGACCTTTATGTTACCTGAACATCAACCTAAGGGCCCTCCTCCCTATGGTTTTGCTTATTTTACTGAATTAGGCAAGCTCATCCTGAATATGATATCCTTTGTACTGGGTTTTAATACTAGTGAGTATGTTGATGAATTAACCCTAGTATTACTATCCATCTTCACTCCTGGACAACCTCCTGCTATGAAATATGACTTTGCATCTTTCATTGCAAATAAAATCCATGACCAGTTCATGAGGTTAGATAATGAGAAAGTGTTTAAGTATTCCTCATTCATTTACCATCTCATCATTTATTATCAATCAGAGAACTTCCCTTTTCCTGTTCAAAAGCTTGATGCCAAGGGAAACCCTAGATCTGTTATATTTTGGTCTACCATAACTCACAGTTCCTATAATTCTCCCTATTCTTATGCTGAGTTCATTGATCTTTTCATACATCCTGCAACTACCTTGTTGACAGGAGTTGCTCCTCCAAGGCTCAGCAATGAGATTAAGAAAACTTTACAGCTTTCAAGGACATACAAAGTTGGGGACTGGTATTTATACCAAAATTATTCAGAAATCAGAATATATGGATGTGAACTTTGTCCATTCAAGCTGCCTAAATATGTGCCTATGAGACTTTTTGCCTTAGAATATTTCAGGCAAATTAATAATTCTGATGTTATTCATTTTTGTAATGCTAAAAAGAAAGCCCAACTCAGAATCAAAAGTCAGTTAGGTCCCTTTATATGCAATTCTAGGGATGCCGAACAAGAAGCAGAAAATATATTGCAAAACCATTTCAAGTTACAAAAGAGTTTCTGTTGGATTCCTTATGATCCATTCAGTTTTATCTGTGACAAAAGAATGAAGAACAAATCAGCACCCTACTTTCACCACAGAATTCCAGAAATAGAACAATATGCTAATCAAGATGAGTGGGTGGAAGGAACACTAGTTGAGCAAGATAGTGAAGAAGACAATATGAACAAAATTATGAAAGATCTTGAGAAAAAGTTTGACCTAGAATCTTTTGGGCAAGTGCAGGTACCTCATATTGGCACTTCTTCAGCAGGAAATCTCCAACAGGGATTACAGGAAAAAATCCCATCAATTGCAGTTGAGTCTAAAGGCAAAGGGAAAGAACCTGAAGTACAAGTCATTGAAACTTTCATTATGACAGAAAAGCCTCAAACTTCCAAAGCACCAGATCAAACACAGGTTTATCCTACTCAAGTTAATCACCCTGAAGTTTCAGAATTGCAGACTCCATCTAATATGGAAATAGGCAAGAAAAGACAGGTTGCAGATCCCACTCCTCCCAAAGAATCCTCACAACAACATCAAGCTAAAAGGCAGAGACTGAATCCACTCCCAGAAGTGGAATCTATAGATGAAATCATTGATGATGAAAGAGAGGATAGTCAACTAACTGGTTCAGTTAGTGAAACACGCACAGGTCATAAAGGAAAGGAATTACAAAAACAGTTGAGCACTGAAGTGTCTTCCTTTAAACAGCCAAAGACAGATGCAGGTGATATAAAGAAGACTTCCATTAATATAAAAGAAAGGAATGACCCATTGAGGATGCAGGTATATGATTAGTATCTTAGAATGGCTCCACACAATCAAGAAAGATTAATGTCAGCTTTTGACATTCAACAAGGGAAAATGATGATGAGCCATTTCAAATCCAAAGTGCCAAAACCCAAGACAACATCTGATTACATTAGGACCAATTTTGAGGTCCTCGCAAAAGACATTCATCCATTGGACCAGATAGAATTACATAAACAAACTGGGGAAATGATATATTCTACCCTTACTGATAAAGCAATGGCAGCCCATAGATTGCAAGATTCTTTAAATAATACAAATACCCAGTTGCAAATTGAGAAAGCTTCTTCTCAGGCAAAGGATAACAGAATAAAATCTCTGGAGGAAATAATCATCAGTTTGGGTCATAATCCCAAAGATATAAAAATCATTGAGGCACTGATTAAAAAGAAGGATGATGATATTGCTGCACTGAGAAAGCAATTGAAATTTCCAGCTTCAAGGCATCCCCAAACTCAAGAAGTTTTGAAAGAAAATTCACAAGAAGAAATGATGGAGTTGCTCCTGAAAATGACTGAGCAACTAAGTGAAACCGAGAAAGAACTGGAGCAGGCATTAAAAGAAAAGGAAGCTATCATGCAGACATCCACCACAGGGGCTACTACAACTACAGGTACAACAACAACATATCAACAAATAGATCCATCACAGGTAAATACTTCCAATTTAAGTTCTGATGAATTAGCAAAACAAATGGAAAGTTTAAAACTCAGAGTCACAGAACTTCAATCTACAAAATTACAGCTGGTGAATTTGGAACAAAAATATGATATGTCAAAAAAGACTGTTGCTGATAATACAAGGGAAATTAAGAGGCCGGAAAAATTGGTTAAGGCTTTAGAAAAAGATCTCTCATTAGAAAAGCCTTTAAGAGAAATAAATGAAATTCTTTGGAATAATATTATTGATTCAATAAAGAGTATTTGGTCCTTTGTTCAAATAATCTTTGAACAAAATGACTTGGTCAAAGTAGCTCAGGAAGAAATTGACAAAACAAGAGAAGAATTAAGGGACAGACCTGAGCAAGCAAATCAACTTATACAATTTTTGAACACCCAAACCAAGCAGCAGCTTGCAAAGCTTGGAATTGAGGACAGGACAGGTACTATTTTAGAAATAAAAAGGGTTTTTAGCAAGAGAAATTTTATGCAAAATCTGGAAAGAAAATGCTCAGATATCCAGCAAGAGGTCAGTGCATTTAAAGAAAGGTTTAATGTTTTATTAGCCAGCGGGTTGCCCAGTCCGATGCTTTCAGAAGACAAAATAATGGAATTGGAAACTTATGTCAACAAATTAGACATACATGCTCACAACGTCACATGTTCCTCTACCAGCTCATCAGAATCAACATTGCCTACAGGGAGGAATCTCTACGACAGGTTAAAGAATTTGTTTCATCTTGAGCATGAAATAAGGTATTTGTTCCCACATCGGCCCAATTTCTTCAGATACACAGAGGCCGATGAAACATTGAGAAAGCTCAAAAGAACCATAATAGCAAAAGATAAATGGTGGGAAGACCTATTGGAAATTTTGTGAAATTTATCTTCAGGTAGAGAATTTTTCCTTTTACTATTATGTAAAGGATAAATAGAGGAGCAAAGATTAAAGAGTATCAGTTTTGCAGTTAAAAGAGTATCAGTAGAAACGAAGAGTATCAGACAAGCAAGGCAGTAAAAAAGAATTACTCAAAAGGACAGCATCGAGCCCTATTGTAGGACCTGCCTCCAGCACATCCACAAAGGGAGGAAACAGCACACCAGCAGTTACTTTTTGTCCTATCTACGAGACCATCTGTCTCCTCTTTTATTGTAACTTATTCATTAGTCACCCTAGATTATTTCCTAGGTTAGTGTGAGATATTTTAAATCATTTTTTGTATAAATAAACCCTCGAATAAAGTATTGAGGGTGGATTCTACTACTTCGCAGTGACATTGATGTTTTTGGAATAAAAGTGTTTTGGAGAAATTTATTTGTGGCTTGCTGGATGATAATTTGAAGCTCAGGACTTTTTGCAGGATTCATGTGTCGGACTGCAGTTCAATAAGTCTTTCTATCCTATGTCTTAAGTTTTATATCTGTTTATAATATCATTGTGTCCATTTCTGAATAATTGACATAAAAGAATAACTCAGAATTTACTTAATTGTACTCTGAGTTCAGTTGTGATTATTCTAAATGTTTTCCTCTAAATTAGTTATAAGCAACAAATTCTTAATTGCTCTTGCTTCGCTAATTTAAACATTTTGATTACTATAGTAAAGAATTATTCACTGCTCTTTATTTGTAATCATTTCATTTCTTTCTTTTGAACATGTTGAAAGATTCTTGAGTGCCTTTCATCCCTTCAAAACCCATTCCATCCACTTTAAATTCTAAAAATTGTTCTCTGTTTGGCTATCTTGCCCTGCAAAGCCATCTTGTGTGTAGAATAGAAATCCAGTAAAGCCATCCTTTGACTCCATAGCCCAATGGCCTAAAAATATTCAACCTTGCCCTTAGTTGGCGAATTCCACCATTTTCAAACAAACTCTTGGATCTATAACTAGCCTAAAATCTTCTAAGAACAAAGATAAATTATAAAGAGAGAGCCCTCTCTGGATGTAGATTGGCTAGATTCTGCATCTGAAGGCTGGTTTGTGCTTACCTCGGGTATACTTTCCTTTTCTTACAACTTCAAGGAAAACCTGAGTGATAACATAGTGGTGACCATACTGGGGACCTGAACAATTTTATTGTTATTATTGCTTATTTTATAAACTATAGACAGAGACTAAAGTTAGCTAGGTAGCCTTTGAAATTGCTTTTGCTCTGCAATTGCAAAAGTAAATAAATGTTGCTTCAGTCTATCTCTGTTTAGTTTATGACCTAAGCTTTGATTTCAAACATTTCATCAGTTCTCTAGTTTAATAAGTCTTTAAGAAAGTTTAAATCTCATATCTAAAGCCTCTTAAAGAAATCATAGAAGTTGTTGTGAAAATTCACAAAAAAACAAAATAATCATAAAATTCTCAAAATTGGGTTTCCTCAAGAATTAACTTTTTCTTCAGAATTGTTTTACAGGTTTAGATCTGATCTATGATGGTGGACAGTGATCAGACACACAAAGGTTAAAATCATCCACGTGGCGACTCCAAAATCAATTTCACTACTAAGACTCCACTGGAGGAATGAACCTAGAAGAACAATATGGAAAGATCAGGCTTTCAACTTGGAAGACATTATGTTCTTTCTAAATTGATAGAGTTTTCCAATGTATATTTTATTTTAGAGAAGATCTTAGAGTAGTTTTTAATTTATCTCTTTTGAAAATTGTAAATATAAAATCGCCATGCACATTTGAGCATCATTCTTCTGACTCTTTTGATATCATTTTCCAATCAAGACACTGTTGATCAGAGATCCAGAGCTTCAAGTTTCAGAGCAATTCCACAACCAAATAATCCATATTCCAAAGCATTAATAGTGATACTAGATGACAGGGTTTGTGGAAAATCTTTCATTTGATGAAATTTTAAATGAATTCAAGGATGAGTTATCAAAACTTCAGTTTGATGAGGCTTTTCTAAGAGCTTTCTTTCTTCTTTTTAAATCAAGAAAATTTTCTCCTCGAGTTAAAAAATGGCTTCTTGATATAATTTGCGAAAATTATGAAAATGAAATCAAACTTTTGCATTCTCAAATTCAGTCATACAATTTCCGAAATCCTAAAGAATTCTTTGAAAATCGTCCTTCTCCAAAGCCAGAGGAAATTGTACTATCTTTTGACTTTGCCATTGTATGATGGTCTTCAAATATTAAACAAACATATAACAAGTTCATGAACATATCATAATTCACTGAATTACCAGTCATTAGCTCCAGAAAATATAACAAACATCATGATTTTATTGATCCCATATCGATTATATGGGAGAATTTGAGCCCAAATCATAACATGTTTTCTATATCTATCAAATACATCAAAAGTGGCCTTTAATACCTATATCATTATTATAGCTATGATCACAACATACTTCCCACCTGATTCGCGCGAATCGTTTATCCGAATATTTTTATAACATTTGATTGATTTTTCATTACAGAATTTTGTATTACCTGATTCAATAAGATTTTTAGTAGATTAGAGTAGGTAAATGAGTGCTAATAAGCTTAGAATTTTGAGCATTTTTTTTAGTTTTCAATTTTCAGCTAGTTTTTCATTAAGTTGGTTTGAAAATTTTTGTGTGTTGTTTTAGTTTAAGATCATATTTCAGGTTGCAGAAAAAGGACTATATTCAATTCAAGATTTTCAACCACAGCAAATGCATGTTTGGGATTGGAACAAGGCAGAAAATTCCTAACTAGGTAACAAAGTTTTAAGTTTTGATTGGATGGTGACTTGTTGAAGTTGAAGCCCGAAGTGAAGGCCCTAAGCTTTAGAAGTTTTACTATCATATATACAATAAAGCTACCAGAAAAAGAGGATTTCATGGTTCAATCAAAGGCATTTTGAGGCATCTGACCTGCTGTTCTTGACTTTTCGCCAGGAAAAGCCATCCCCAAGTGGAGCCAGTGTTAGACTCCTATACCAATAGGTGTCATTTTTCATGATTGTCTTATTGAACTATGCAATATGTTCAAACATTTTTCTTGTGCAAAGGTGTTCCATATTCTTGAAAAATCAAAAAATCAAAAAATTTTAAAAAATGTAAAGAGGGTATACCCTAAAAGAAAAATCAAAGGGTAAAAAGAATAAAATGGTCAAAAAAGTGAAAAAATGAACCCCAAACAAAAACAAAGGCCAAGGAAAGTGTGCAAGTCCAAATGCCACTACTATTTCATTTTTTGTAAATAAGTAATTGTGTGCAACAAAAATCCTCACACACCTAAATATCAAATGATAAACTGAATCATTCATTTTTCAATTTCATACATAATATAATAAATATAATATTCAAACAAATTAATTAAAGATGTTAGATAGTGAGTTAATAAAGTGTGTTCACTAAATAATCCTTAGCTCCTTTTGGATGCAATAAGTTTAGAATTAGCGAGATTCTTCTTTTCTTCCATGTAAAAAAGAAAAGAAGATTGATAAGGGTTTGCCAATCTAAGTGCACCCTAATAAAGAAGGGAAAATGGTAGTATAAAGTAGATAGGGTAGGTAGATGGTGTTGCAAAGTTTCATATGATGAATGATGGTGGTAAATGTGTTTAATATTTAACTTTCATCACAAGTATTGAAGCAGAATATACATTGGAAAATTCACAGAAAGCAAAGTCAAAATCATTAATTTCCCACATCACTTTTTCCCTAAGAGTTTTACTAATTTCCCCAAAGTGCTAAGGAATTTGAAGATTAAAGGGGCTCAAGGCATTTCCTTGACTTTTGGAGGGACCGGACCTTCAGCCTAATGATCAAAAAGACCTAAGCACTTGAGATTATTTATCATTATAATAATTCCCTTTTAATATTTTTCTAAGTAAAATTTTATTTTACTTAGGAAAATCATGCAAATTTCCATAATAATCCCTCAAAATTACTTACTGTTCTATGTTTACGTGTTGAAGTTGAGATGATACAATTACTTGCTGTAACCTCACTCTCTCCTGGTGAAGCATTTTTTGAGCTTTTCCTTGTCCCTTGTCATATTAACTCTACTATTTATTAAATCATTGAAATACCTTATCCTATTATCTATAATTCCTTTATAATAATAACCTAAAAATCCATTTATTTCAAGTTTTCATTGCAAGTTTATTTAATCCCCTCACAACCATCAAAACTCACAATAAAAACCCTTTGGCTAAAATATACCTATAGATACTATCCCCGCCCCTATGGTTAATAAATTTCATTAATTTACTACCATATAATATAAAATATACGAAAAACAAAGTTTAAACATATATTATATGTTTAAAATGAAAAAAACATAAATAAAAACCCAAGTCCGTATGTAACCCCGACCTTTCCATAAACCAAAGAAATTAATTAATCAACTGGATTAGTTAATAATCTTACCCCTCTGCAAATCAAAAGCCGCCCAAAATGATTAATTAAAAGTTAATTACGTTGGGGCCCGCGCATTAACCTCCCCGCCACTTCCCTTTCGGATCACCGTTCGATCTTTCCATTTGAGATCCACGGTCCACAAACATTCCGCTAGCCATCCCCTGTACGATGATTAACTCGTGAAATCGCGATGGTTTTCAAACAGTGTGATGGCTACGTGTCACGCGCTCTATGGATTCGCTGCCTCCCCGCGGAAAACCGCCTACTCCCGAAAGCGGTGCGGAAATTACTGTTTACCGCCCGATCCCGGTGACGTGTCCTCCCGTACCATGATGAAGTCACTCCCATAAATAATAAAAAAAGCCCGTTGAATTTGTAAATAAAACAAAACTCCGCGTATTTTCTATCATTTTGTCTGGTGAAAGTGACTGTGCCCTCCACTGAAAATTTGAAAATTCTGCTGTTAAACTACTGTCGACCAAGATTTCTGAACTCCATTGCTATACCAATGCCCGAGCATTCATCCTCCATTAACCAGTGCCTGTAAATCTCGACATTTTCTATAAAACAGGTATTTATCCAATTTCTACTGAACTTTTAAAATCCACATTCCAGTTGTTAAATTCACGCCATATTCTGAAGAAAATGTTAATATTGGTCTCTGGTTTTAGTTCCCGCAACTAAAATCAAATCCTAAAACTAAAATTGTGCCCGGTCTGTGAAGAAAACCCAGAAACTTCCATTTTGAATACACAAGAACCAAAATGGAAGCTCCGGCAGCCCTGAATGTAACCCCATTGAATGCCCCTCACAGAGAGTTAGAATACTTGCCCTTAGTGGATAAATACTTTCAAATTAAAGACTTAGTTTTCGATGAAAGTCCCCTTCGAAGTTATTGTCGCTACAGAGACGATTATTGGAAAGGTCTGGATGTGATTGGGTTGTGGGAATCCAATTTCTCAAGATATCTTATCCCCTCAGTCCTCATTTTCCCAGAAATTATCCACTACTACCATTCTAACTATGATCCAACTCAAAGAGCAAAGTTATCCCCGGACTGCATCTCTTTTTCCCCATTACTACTCAAGCTATCAATACAATGCTCCATTTTGAACCTGATCAAAACCTTACTCCCTTGTCCATGAAAGAACTACTTGAAAAGTCTACTCAATTGTCCCAAGAAAAATTGAAATGCATTTGCCAGACCTTTATGTTACCTGAACATCAACCTAAGGGCCCTCCTCCCTATGGTTTTGCTTATTTTACTAATTTAGGCAAGCTCATCCTGAATATGATATCCTTTGTACTGGGTTTTAATACTGGTGAATATGTTGATGAATTAACCCTGGTATTATTATCCATCTTCACTCCTGGACAGCCACCTGCTGTGAAATATGACTTTGCATCTTTCATTGCAAATAAAATCCATGACCAGTTCATGAGGCTAGATAATGAGAAAGTGTTTAAGTATTCCTCAGTCATTTACCATCTCATCATCTATTATCAATCAAAGAAGTTCTCTTTTCTTGTTCAAAAGCTTGATGCCAAGGGAAACCCTAGATCTGTTATATTTTGGTCTGCCATAACTCATAGTTCCTATAGTTCTCACTATTCTTATGCTAAGTTCATTGATCTTTTCATAAATCCTGCAACTACCTTGTTGACAGGAGTTGCTCCTCCAAGGCTCAGCAACGAGATTAAGAAAACTTTGCAGCTTTCAAGGACATACAAAGTTGGGGACTGGTATTTATACCAAAATTATTTAAAAATCAGAATATATGGATGTGAACTTTGTCCATTCAAATTGCCTAAATATATGCCTATGAGACTTTTTACCTTAGAATATTTTAGGAAAATGAATAATTATGATGTTATTCATTTTTGTAATGCTAAAAAGAAAGCCCAACTCAGAATCAAAAGTCAGTTAGGTCCCTTTATATGCAATTCTAGGGATGCTGAACAAGAAGCAGAAAATATATTACAAAACCATTTCAAGTTACAAAAGAGTTTCCGTTGGATTCCTTATGATCCATTCAGTTTTATCTGTGACAAAAGAATGAAGAACAAATCAGCACCCTACTTTCACCACAGAATTTCAGAAATAGAACAATATGCTAATCAAGATGAGTGGATGGAAGGAACACTAGTTGAGCAAGATAGTGAAGAAGACAATATGAACAAAATTATGAAAGATCTTGAGAAAAAGTTTGACCTAAAATCTTTTGGGCAAGTGCAGGTACCTCATATTGGCACTTCTTTAGCAGGAAATCTTCAACAGGGATTACAGGAAATCAGTCCATCAATTGCAGTTGAGTCTAAAGGCAAAGGGAAAGAACCTGAAGTACAAGTCATTGAAACTTTCATTATGAAAGAAAAGCCTCAAACTTCCAAGGCACCAGATCAAACACAGGTTTCTCCTACTCAAGTTAATCACCCTGAAGTTTCAGAATTGCAGACTCCATCTAATATGGAAATAGGCAAGAAAAGACAGGTTTCAGATCCCACTCCTCCCAAAGAATCCTCACAACAACATCAAGCTAAAAGGCAGAAACTAAATCCACTCCCAGAAGTGGAATCTATAGATGAAATCATTGATGATGAAAGAGAAGATAGTCAACTAACTGGTTCAGTTAGTGAAACACGCACAGGTCATAAAGGAAAGGAATTACAAAAACAATTGAGCACTGAAGTATCTTCCTTTAAACAACCAAAGACAAATGCAGGTGATATAAAGAAGAATTTCATTAATATAAAAGCCAAGAATGACCCATTGAGGATGCAAGTATATGATCAGTATCTTAGAATGGATCCACACAATCAAGAAATATTAATGTTAGCTTTTGACATTCAGCAAGGGAAAATGATGATGAGTTATTTCAAATCCAAAGTGCCAAAACCCAAGACAGCATCTGATTACATTAAGACCAATTTTGATGTCCTAGCAAAAGACATTCATCCATTAGACCAGATAGAATTACATAAACAAACTGGGGAAATGATATATTCTACCCTTACTGATAAAGCAATGGCAGCCCATAGATTGCAAGATTCTTTAAATAATACAAATACCCAGTTGCAAATTGAGAAAGCTTCTTCTCAGGCAAAAGATAACAGAATAAAATCTCTGGAGGAAATAATCATCAGTTTGGTTCATAATCCCAAAGATGTAAAAAGCATTGAGGCACTGATTAAAAAGAAGGATGATGATATTGTTGCACTGAGAAAGCAATTGAAATTGCCAGCTTCAAGGCATCCCCAAACTCAAGAAGGTTTGAAGGAAAATTCACAAGAAGAAATGATGGAATTGCTCCTAAAAATGACTGAACAATTGAGTGAGACCGAGAAAGAACTGGAGCAGGCATTAAAAGAAAAGGAAGCTATCATGCAGACATCCACCACAGAGGCTACTACAACTACAGGTACAACAGCAGCAGACCAACAAACAGATCCATTACAGGTGAACACTTCTAACTTAAGTTCTGATGAATTAGTAAAACAAATGGAAAGTTTAAAACTCAGAGTCACAGAACTTCAGTCTACAAAATTGCAGCTCACAAATTTGGAACAAAAATATGATATGTCAAAAAAGACTGTTGCTGATAATACAAGGGAAATCAAAAGGCTGGAAAAATTGGTTAAGGCTTTAGAAAAAGATCTCTCATTAGAAAAGCCTTTAAGAGAAATAAATGAAATTCTTTGGAATAATATTATTGATTCAATAAAGAGTATTTGGTCCTTTGTTCAAATAATATTTGAACAAAATGACTTGATCAAAGTAGCTCAGGAAGAGATTGACGAAACAAGAGAAGAATTAAGGCACAGACCTGAGCAAGCGAATCAACTTATACAGTTTTTTAACACCCAGACCAAGCAGCAGCTTGCAGAGCTTGGAATTGAGGACAGGACAGGTACTATTTTAGAAATAAAAAGAGTTTTTACCAAGAGAACTCTTATGCAAAATCTGGAAAGAAAATGCTCAGATATTCAGCAAGAGATCAGTGCATTTAAAGAAAGGTTTAATGTTTTATTAGCCAGCGGGTTGCCCAGTCCGATGGTTTCAGAAGACAAAATAATGGAATTGGAAACTTATGTCAACAAATTGGACATACATGCTCACAACGTCACATGTTCCTCTACCAGCTCATCAGAATCAACATTGCCAACAGGGAAGAATCTCTACGACAGGTTAAAGAATTTGTTTCATCTTGAGCATGAAATAAGGTATTTGTTCCCAAATCAGCCCAATTTTTTCAAATACACAGAGGCTGATGAAAAATTAAGAAAACTCAAAAGAACCATAATAGCAGAAGACAAATGGTGGGAAGACCTGTTGGAAATTTTGTAAAATTCATCTTCAGATAGAAAATTTTGCCTTTTACTATTGTGTAAAGGATAAATAGATGACTAAAGGTTAAAGAGTATCAGTTTGGCAGTTGAAAGTGTATCAGTAGAAATAAAGAGTATCAGACAAGCAAAGCAGTAAAAAATAATTACTCAAAAGGACAGCATCAAGCCCTTTTGTAGGACTTGCCTCCAGCGCATCCACAAAGGGAGGAAATAGCACACCAGCAGTTATCTTTTGTCCTATCTACGAGACCATCTGTCTCCTCTTTTATTGTAACTTATTCATTAGTCACCCTAGATTATTTCCTAGGTTAGTGTGAGATATTTTAAATCATTTTTTGTATAAATAAACCCTCGAATATAGTATTGAGGGTGGATTCTACTACTTCGCTGTGACATTGATGTTTTTGGAATAAAAGTGTTTTGGAGAAATATATTTGTGGCTTGCTGGATGACAATTTGAAGCTCATGACTTTTTGCAGGATTCATGTGTCGGATTGCAGTTCAATAAGTCTTTCTATCCTATGTCTTAAGTTCTATATCTGTTTATAATATCATTGTGTCCATTTCTGAATAATTGACATAAAAGAATAAATCAGAATTTACTTAATTGTACTCTGATTTCAGTTGTAATTATTCTTAATGTTTTCTTCTAAATTGGTTATAAGCAACGAATTCTTAATTGCTCTTGCTTCGCTAATTTAAACATTTTGGTTACTATAGTAAAGAATTATTCACTGCTCTTTATTTGTAATTATTTCATTTCTTTCTTTTGAACATGTTGAAAGATTCTTAACTGCCTTTCATCCCTTCAAACTCATTCCATCCACTTTAAATTCTAAAAATTGTTCTCTGTTTGGCTATCTTGCCCTACAAAGCCATCTTGTGTGTAGAATAGTAATCCAGTAAAGCCATCCTTTGAATCCATAGCCCAATGGCCTGAAAATATTCAACCTTGTCCTTAGTTGGCGAATTCCACCATTTCCAAACAAATTTCTTGGACTTATAACTAGCCTAAAACTTTCTAAGAACAAAGATAAATTATAAAGAGAGAGCCCTCTCTGGATGCAGATTGGCTAGATTCTGCATCTGAAGGTTGGTTTGTGGTTACCTCGGGTATACTTTCATTTTCCACAACTTCAAAGGAAAACCTCGAGTGATAACATAGTGGCGACCATACTTTGGGGACCTAAAAAAATTTTATTATTATTATTGCTTATTTTATAAACTATAGATGCAATCTGAAGTTAGCCGAGGTAGCCTTTGAAATTGATTTTGCTCTGCAATTGCAAAAGTAAATAAATGCTCTGCTTCAATCTATCTCTCGTTTAGTTTATGACCTAAGCTTTGATTTCAAACATTTCATCGGTTCTCTAGTTTAATAAGTCTTTAAGAAAGTTTAAATCTCATATCTAAAGCCTCTTAAAGAAATCATAGAAGTTGTTTTGAAAATTCACAACAAAAACAAAATAATCATAAAATATTCAAAATTTGGTTTCCGAAGAACTAAATTTTTCTTCGATTGTTTTACAGGTTTAGATATGATCTATGATGGTGGACAGGATCAGACACACAAAGGTTAAAATCATCCACCCAGCGACTCCAAAATCATTTTCACTACTAAGACTCCACTCGGGAGGAATGAACTCGGAAGAACAATATGGGAAGATCAGGCTTTCAACTTGGATTGTTATCCAAGACATTATGTTCTTTCTAAATTGATAGGGTTTTCCAATGTATATTGTATTTTAGAGAATATCTTAGAGTAGTTTTTAATTTATCTCTTTTGAAAAATTGTAAATATAAAATCTCCATGCATATTTGAGCATCATTCTTCGACTTTTTTGATATCATTTTCCAATCAAGACACCGTTGATCAGAGATCAAGAGCTTCAAGTTTTAGAGAAATTCCACAACGAAATAATCCATATTCCAAAGCATTAATAGATGATCTGGATGACAGGGGTTTGTGGAAAATCTTTCATTTGATGAAATTTTAAATGAATTCGGGGATGAGTTATCAAAACTTCGGTTCGATGAGGATTTTCTAAGAGCTTTCTTTCTTCTTTTTTAAATCAAGAAAAATGTTCTCCTCGAGTTAAAAAAATGGCTTCTTGATATAATTTCGAAAATTATGAAAATGAAATCAAACTTTTGCATTCTCAAATTCAGTCATACAATTTCGAAATCCTAAAGAACTCTTTGAAAATCTTCCTTCTCCAAAGCAGAGGAAATTGTACTATCTTTTGACTTGCATATTGAAGATGATTATTCTTTCAAACACAAGACTGAAGAAATAAGTTCATGGTCTAATATTCATAATTCAATTGAACAATTAGTCATTGAAGGCCTAGAAGTAAATAACATACATCATGATTTTATTGATCCTATATCGGATTATATGGAGAATCTTTTGAGCCCAAATCTGCAAACATGTTTTCTCTATAACGATCAAATACATCAAAAGTGGCCTTTACACACCATATCATTTATTATAAAGGCACATGATCATAACATACTTCCAATTTTGATCACAAGGAATCAAGTTATCCATTTATTTTTACAAACTACTTGATTGACTTCATTGGCATTTTTGTCTTACCCTGATTCAATAAGATTTTTTAGTAGATTAGAGTAGGTAAATGAGTACTAATAAGCTTAGAATTTTGAGCATTTTTTTTTAGTTTTTCAATTTTCAGCTAGTTTTTTCATTAAGTTGGTTTGAAATTTTTTTGTGTGTTGTTTTAGTTTTCGGATCAGATTTCGGGGTTTCGGAAAAAGGACTATATTCAATTCAAGATTTTCAACCACAGACAAATGCATGTTTGAGATTGGAACAAGGCGAGAAGATTTCTAACTAGGAAACAAAGTTTTAAGTTTTGAGTGGATTGTGAATTGTTGAAGTTGAAGCCTGAAGTGAAGGCCCTAAGTTTTAGAAGTTTTACTATCATATATACAATAAAGCCACCGAAAAAAGAAGATTACATGGTTCATTTGAAGACATTTTGAGGCATCTGACTGCATTGTTCTTGACTTTTCACCAGGAAAAGCCATCCCCAAGTGGAGCAGTGTTAGACTCCTATACCAATAGGTGTCATTTTTTCATGATTGTACTGATTGAACTATGAAATATGTTCAAACTTTTTTTCTTGTGCAAAGGTGTTC
Source organism: Pinus albicaulis (assembly GCA_034641835.2). Lineage (NCBI taxonomy): Eukaryota > Viridiplantae > Streptophyta > Pinopsida > Pinales > Pinaceae > Pinus > Pinus albicaulis. The sequence goes on from CM076580.1 coordinate 1,599,111,897, forward strand.
CATATTCTTGAAAAATAAAAAAAATCGAAAAATTTAATAAAATGTAAAGAGGGTATACCCTAAAAGAAAAATCAAAGGGTAAAAAAGAATAAAATGGTCAAAAAAGTGAAAAAAATGAACCCCAAACAAAAACAAAGGCCAAGGAAAGTGTGCAAGTCCAAATGCCACTACTATTTCATTTTTTTGTAAATAAGTAATTGTGTGCAGCTTGGTAAACTTTGCCACAATTTATGAAGAGTCAAATCGTATAAACTTGACTCATTCATTTTTTCAATTTCATGTTGTCGAATAGTGAATAAATATATGACCAAACGATTTAATTTTTGGCAGATAAGTAGATAGGTAGAGTTAATAAAAGGTGCTCAACGAGTTTAATCCGAGCCCTTGGATGCAATAAGTGTAGAATTAGATAGATTTTCCATGTAAAAGAAAAGAAGATTGATAAGGGTTTGCCGAGTCTAAGTGCACCCTACTAAAGAAGAGAAAATGGTAATGTAAAATAGATAGGGTAGGTAGATGGTGTTGCAAAGTTTCATGTGATGAATGATGGTCTAAATGTGTTTAATCCTTTAGTTTCATCATAAGTACTGACGAGAAAAATACATTGGAAAATTCACGAAAACAAAGTCAAAATCATTAACTTCCCACATCACTTTTTCCCTAAGAGTTTTACTAATTTCCCCAAAGTGCTAAGGTATTTGAAGATTAAAGGGGCTCAAGGCATTTCCTTGACTTTTGGAGGGATCGGACCCTCGGCCTAATGATCAAAAAAGACCTAGGTACTTGAAGTTATTTATCATTATAATAATTCCCTTTTTAATATTTTCCTAAGTAAAATTCTATTTTCTCGAGGAAAATAATGCAAATTTCCATAATAATCCCTCCAAATTACTTACTATTCTATGTTTAAGTGTTGAAGTTGAGATGATACAATTTACTTCATAAATCTTCACTTTCCTAGTGGTGTAAAGTATTTTGAGTTTTCCTTGTCCCTTTGTCATATTAACTCTCGATTTATTTATTAAATCCTCATTGAAATACCTTATCCTATTATCTATAATTCCCTTTTATAATAATAACCCAAAAATCCATTTATTCTAAGTTTTCGCCAAAGTTTATTTAATCCCCTTTATTAAATCAAAAAATCCCACAATAAAAACCCTTTGGCTAAAATATACCTATATATACTATCCCTCGCCCCTATGGTTAATAAATTTCATTAATTTATTACCATATAATATAAAATATACGAAAAACAAAAGTTTAAACATATATTATATGTTTAAAATGAAAAAAACATAAATAAAAACCCAAGTCCGTATGTAACCCTCGACCTTTCCATAAACAAAAAAAAGAATTAATTAATCAACTGGATTAGTTAATAATCTTACCCCTCCGTCAATCAAAATCCGCCCGGAATGATTAATTAAATATTAATTATTTTGAAAACCCGTCGGGCTCAGCGCATTATCTCCCCCTGCCACTTCCCTTTACAACCATCGTTTGATCGCTCCAACGGAGATCTATGGCCCACGATGATTCCACCGTGCCAACTTACGTACGAGAATTAACATGTGAAATCGCGATGGTTTTTCAAACAGCGCGCGTTGGCTACGTGTCGACCATTGAATTGCTTATCTGCCTCCTCGCGAAAACCTATCGCTCGAAAGCGGTACAGAAATTACCGCTACCGCGGATCGATGACGTGTCCTCCCGATACCATGATGACGTCATTCCCGAAAATAATAATAAAAAAAACTTCGTTGAATTTGTAGATAAAACAAAATTCCGCGTATTTTCTATCATTTTTTTCGTGAAAGTGATTGCGCCTCCACTCGAAAATTTGAAAATTACACCGTTAAACTACTGTCGACCAAGATTGCTCGAACTCCATTGCTATACGATTGCTCGAGCACTCATCCGCCATTAACCGAGTGTACTGTAAATCTCGACATTTTCCATAAAAAGCAGTATTTATCCGATTTCTACTGGAACTCTTTGAAAAATCCACATTCCGAGTGTTAAATTCACGCCATATTCTCAAGAAAAATGTTAATATTGGTCTGTTTTAGTTCCCGCAACTAAAATCAAACTTCTAAAACTGAAATTGTGCCCGTTTCCGTGAAAAAACCCCCGAAATTTCCACTTTGAATACATAAGAACCAAAATTGAAGTTCGGTGAGCCCCGAGTGTAGCCCCATTAAATTCTCCTCACGGAGAATTGGAATACTTTCCATTAGTGGATAAATACTTTCAAATTAAAGACTTAGTGTTCGATGAAAATCTCCTTCGAAGTTATTGTCATTACGAGAGATGATTATTCAAAAGGTTTGGATGTCATTGGGTTATGGGAATCCAATTTCTCAAGATATCTCATCCCCTCGGGCCTGTATTTTCCCGTAAATTATCCACTACTCTGTCATTCCAATTATGATCCAACTCAAAGAGCGAGTGTTATCCCCGGACCGAGTATCCTTTTTCTCCATTACTTCTCAAGCTATCAATACAATGCTCCATTTTGAACCCGATCAAAACCTTACTCCCTTGTCCATGGAAGAACCACTTGAAAAGTCTACCCAATTGTCCCAAGAAAAATTGAAATGCATTTTCCGGACCTTTATGTTACCCGAACATCAACCTAAGGGCCCTCCTCCCTATGATTTTGCTTATTTTACTAATTTAGGCAAGCTCATCCCGAATATGATATCCTTTGTATTGGGTTTTAATACTAGTGAGTATGTTGATGAATTAACCCTAGTATTACTATCCATCTTCACTCTCGGACATGCCCACCTGTTGTGAAATATGACTTTTGCATCTTTTATTGCAAATAAAATCCATGACTAGTTTATGAGGTTAGATAATGAGAAAGTGTTTAAGTATTCCTCGATCATTTACCATCTCATCATCTATTATCAATCAAAGAAGTTCCCTTTTCTTGTTCAAAAGCTTGATGCCAAGGGAAACCCTAGATCTGTTATATTTTGGTCCCGCCATAACTCACGGTTCCTATAATTCTCCCTATTCTTATGGCCGAGTTCATTGATCTTTTCATACATCCCTGCAACTACCTTGTTGACGAGGGAGTTGCTCCTCCAAGGCTCAACAATGAGATTAAGAAAAATTTACGAGCTTTCAAGGACATACAAAGTTGGAGACTTTGGTATTTGTACCAAAATTATTCGGAAATCGAATATATGGATGTGAATTTTGTCAATTCAAGTCTGCCTAAATATGTGCCTATGAGACTTTTTGCCTTAGAATATTTCAGAAAATGAATAATTATGATGTTATTGATTTTTTTGTAATGCTAAAAAGAAAGCCCAACTCGGGAATCAAAGGTCGGTTAGGTCCCTTTATATGCAATTCTAGGGATGCTGAACAAGAAGCAAAAAAATATATTGCAAAACCATTTCAAGTTACAAAAGAGTTTCCAGTTGGATTCCTTATGATCAATTCGGTTTTATACGTGACAAAAGAATGAAGAACAAATCGAGCACCCTACTTTCAGACACAGAATTCCGAAATAGAACAATATGCTAATCAAGATGAGTGGATGGAAGGAACACTAGTTGAGCAAGATAGTGAAGAAGACAATATGAACAAAATTATGAAATATCTTGAGAAAAAAGTTTGACCTAGAATCTTTTAGGCAAGTGCGGAGTACCTCATATTAGCACTTGTCAGATAGAAATTTTCAACGAGGGATTACAGGGAAATCAGTCCATCAATTGCGGTTGATTCTAAAGGCAAATGGAAAGAACTCGAAGTACAAGTCATTGAAACTTTCATTATGACGAGTAAAAGCCTCAAACTTCCAAGGCACCCGGATCAAACACAGTTTCTCCTACTCAAGTTAATCACCCACGAAGTTTTGAATTGCGGACTCCATCTAATATGGAAATAGGCAAGAAAAGACAAAGTTGCGAATCCCACTCCTCCCAAAGAATCCTCACAACAACATCAAGCTAAAAGGCGAAAAACTAAATCCACTCCCGAAGTGGAATCTATAGATGAAATCATTGATGATGAAAGAGAGGATAGTCAACTAAGCTGTTCGGTTAGTGAAACACACATGTGTCATAAAGGAAAGGAATCACAAAAACAGTTGAGCACCGAAGTATCTTCCTTTAAACGACCTAAAGACAGATCTAGGTGTGATATAAAGAAGACTTTCATTAATATAAAAGCCAAGAATGACCCATTGAGGATGTAGGTATATGATTAGTATCTTAGAATGAATCCACACAATCAAGAAATATTAATGTCAGCTTTTGACATTCAGACAAGAGAAAATGATGATGAGCCATTTCAAATCCAAAGTGCCAAAACCCAAGACAAATGACATCGATTACATTATGACCAATTTTGAGGTCCTAGCAAAAGACATTCATCCATTAGACCAAATAGAATTACATAAACAAACTAGGGAAATGATACATTCTACCCTTACCGATAAAGCAATGGCAGCCCATAGATTGCAAGATTCTTTAAATAATACAAATACCCAGGTTAGCAAATTGAGAAAGCTTCTTCTCGAGCAAAGGATAACAGAATAAAATCTTTGGAATAAATAATCATCGGTTTGGGTCATAATCCCAAAGATGTAAAAGCATTGAGGCATCGATTAAAAAGAAGGATGATGATATTGTCTGCACCGAGAAAGCAATTGAAATTGCCGACCTCAAGGCATCCCCAAACTCAAGAAGTTTTGAAGGAAAATTCACAAGAAGAAATGATGGAATTGCTCCTCGAAAATGGTCGAGCAACCGAGTGAGACCGAGAAAGAAATGGAGCGTGCATTAAAAGAAAAATGAATCTATCATGCGGACATCCACCACGAGAGGCCACTATAGGTACAATGACAGCAGATCGACAAACGGATCCATCACGGGTAAATACTTCTAGTTTAAGTTCGATGAATTAGCAAAGCAAATGGAAAGTTTAAAACTCGGAGTCACGGAACTTCAATCTACAAAATTACAACTAGTGAATTTGGAACAAAAAATATGATATGTCAAAAAGATTGTTGTTGATAATACAAGGGAAATCAAAAGGTTGGAAAAAATTGGTTAAGGCTTTTAGAAAAATATCTCTCATTAGAAAAGCCTTTAAGAGAAATAAACGAAATTCTTTGGAATAATATTATTGATTCAATAAAGAGTATTTGGTCCTTTGTTCAAATAATATTTGAACAAAATGACTTGGTCAAAGTAGCTCGGGAGGAGATTGACAAAACAAGAGAAGAATTAAGGCACGGACCTGAGCAAGCGAATCAACTTATACAGCTTTTTGAACACCCATACCAAGCGACAGCTTGTAGAGCTTGGAATTGAGGGACAGGAGACGAGTACTATTTTAGAAATAAAAAGAGTTTTTACCAAGAGAACTCTTATGCAAAAATCTGGAAAGAAAATGCTCGGATATTCAAACGAAGAGATCGGTACATTTAAAGAAAGGTTTAATGTTTTATTAGCCGGCGGGTTGCTCGATCCAATGATTTCAGAAGACAAAATAATGGAATTGGAAACTTATGTTAACAAATTGGACATACATGCTCACAACATCACATGTTCCTCTACCCAGCTCATAAGAATCAACATTGCCAACGAGGGAAGAATCGCTACGACGGAGTTAAAGAATTTGTTTCATCTTGAGCATGAAATAAGGTATTTGTTCCCAAATTGGCCCAATTTTTTTCAGTATACACAGAGGCCGATGAAACATTAAGAAAAAATCAAAAGAACCATAATAGCAGAAGACAAACGGTGGGAAGACTTGTTGGAAATTTTGTAAAATTCATCTTCGGATAGAAAATTTTGCCTTTTACTATTGTGTAAAGGATAAATAGATGATTAAAGGCTAAAGAGTATCGGTTTGGCAGATGAAATTGTATCGATGAGAAATAAAGAGTATCGGACAAGAAAAGCAAGAAAAAAGAATTACCGAAAAGGACATCATCGAGCCCTTTTGTAGGACCCGCCTCCAACACATCCACAAAGGGAGGAAACAAGACACACCAGCGAGTTACTTTTTTATCCCTATCTACGAGACCATCTGTCTCATTTTTTTTATTGTAACTTATTCATTAGTCATCCTAGATTATTTCCTAGGTTAGTGTGAGATATTTTAAATCATTTTTTTTGTATAAATAAACCCTCGAATAAAGTATTGAGGGTGGATTCTACTACTTCGCAGTTGACATTGATGTTTTTGGAATAAAAGTGTTTTGGAGAAATTTATTTGTGGCTTGCTGGATGATAATTTGAAGCTCGAGAATTTTTTGCAGGATTCATGTGTCTGATTGTAGTTCAATAAGTCTTTCTATCCTATGTCTTAAGTTCTATATCCGTTTATAATATCATTGTGTCCATTTCTGAATAATTGACATAAAAGAATAAATCGAAATTTACTTAATTGTACTCGATTTCAGTTGTGATTATTCTTAATGTTTTCCTCTAAATTGGTTATAAGCAACAAATTCTTAATTGCTCTTGCTTAGCTAATTTAAACATTTTGATTACTATAGTAAAGAATTCTTCACTTTGCTCTTTATTTGTAATCATTTCATTTCTTTCTTTTGAACATGTTGAAAGATTCTTAATCGCCTTTCATCCCTTCAAACCCATTCCATCCACTCTAAATTCTAAAAATTGTTCTTTGTTTGGCTATCTTGCCTCGCAAAGCCATCTTGTGTGTAGAATAGTAATCCGAGTAAAGCCATCCTTTGAATCCATAGCCCAATGGCCTCGAAAATATTCAACCTTGCCCTTAGTTGGCGAATTCCACCATTTCCAAACAAATTTCTTGGACTTATAGCTAGCCTAAAACTTTATAAGAACAAAGATAAATCATAAAGAGAGAGTCCTCTCTGGATACGCATTGGATAGATTCACGTATTCGGAAGGTTGGTTTGTGGTTACCTCGGGTATACTTTCATTTTCCACAACTTCAAGGAAAACCCGAGTGATAACGAGTGCATATTGTATGAAATGAAATGTTATAGAAGATGAATTCATATTTGTTTTTAATTCATTTAAAATTTTACCATTATAATTTATTACAAATGTTTACAGATGCTAAGAACTATGGTACAAACTGTGAGATTTTAAAAATCTATTTTATATTCATTTTCAAATAATTTGACAAAATTCTAGTATGCAATTTACAACTTAATGAATTTGATTTATTATTGAATAATCTCCTACCTAATATTGTTATGAATATTGAAATACACCATGTTAGTTGGATTTTCCACATTAAAGATCCACTTTTACACAAAAAAACACATGAAAATAGCACTAGGAGTGGGTTTTTAATGTGGAAACCAGCGTACTAACATGGGTATTTTTCTTTTTCTAACAATTTTAGCTAGGTGATTAGTGTTGGTGTCATATAGTAAACTTACATTACACATGTGATCCTTTATTATTGTGTATGTAAATGAATATAATGTATTATAAGGTTGTTTAATAATATTTTGTATTTCATGCCTTCCATAATTTTTTTTTTCATAAGCTATGGAATCTCGTGTCCCTGAAATTCCAAGTAAAGGAGTGAAGAGAAAACCAAAAACAAGTGATATACAAACAATGTATCCTTCAATTGGTATGGTTGTTTTATATTTTATGTATACTCTCTTATAATTTTTCTTTTCCTAACAATTTTCGCTAGGTGGTTACTTTTGGTGTCATATATTAAACCTGCATAACACATGTACTCCTTTATTATTGTGTATGTAGATGAAAATAGTGTATTATAAGTTTTTATAATATTTGGTATTTCATGCCTTCCATAATATATATATATTTTTTCATAACCTGTGGAATCTTGTGTCCCTGACATTCCAAGTAAAGGAGTGAAGAGAAAATGAAAAACAAGTGATATACAAACAATGTATCCTTCAATTGGTATGGTTGTTTTATATTTGATGTATACTCTCTTATAAATGGTTAGATTAGGCGGTCTTGTAAATTTTAAAATAACATTACATGACAATATTTGAAATTTTATTTTATTTTGATTTTTGCAAATAATTTTTATTTTATTTTTGTATGCAGAATTGGTTGGCACAAAAGCAAGTGAAATGTTATAATCATAATTTAAGAAAAAAGAAAAAAATCAACTCAAATGGAAATATCAATAACACCTTCAACTTCTACCTTTGAAATGATTAATAAATACAACACATCTAATAAATATGAGTTTTTGCACGATTGGTATGTCCAAATAGAAACTTCCATGAATATGTATCCTGATATGTACCTATTTGGATCCATGGATGGAAAAGAACCTGAGATATTAATTTTAATGCTTCTAATACCATAAAATTGTATATGTTTATTATAGGAACAAATAAAAATAACAAAACTCACAATCAAAATAATGTTAAAAGTGTGTGTGTGTGTGTATTTCATAGGTTACATTGCAAATTATTTTCTTTAATTGCGAATTTTGTATTGAATATATATTATACTACATAATTTGATCATGTTTAATTGAAAGCTTAATATTTTTACGTCTAGGTTCTGTGAAGATGATAAAAGAGAAGATTGTTTCATCTATAAATAGTCAAAAAATCACTCATGGTAAGTGTATTGTTTTAATATTTTTTTAGTAATTTTTGTAACGAATAAAATGGTTTGACTTGACTATTTTTTATTGTATTGCAGCCCAAATAACTGAAAAGAAATTAGTTATTATTGAATTAAACGGCATTTTTTTATCATAGCATTGATGATGAAGCAACAAACAAAGGACATATTGAGAAAATGGGAACTGATGTAGATTACACAATAGAGAAAAAATTATTTTGGATTCATCCCCATGAAAAAACATTTTTTGAAATTTGTTTCAAAAATGAATATTTTGAAATTGCAATTTGGACGACAACTTCGAAACAAAACAAAACAAGAGTTCAAAAAAAATTTGTTTAAGAAAAATTACAAGATAAAATTGTGTTTATGTGGATTGCTTCAGAGTGTAAACCAAAAAAGGGACATAAGGCCATTGAAAATCCAACAAAAGGTATACTCACTAAATCATTGAAAAAATTATGGGAAATGCATACCCAATATGATGCAACCAATACTATTATAGTGGTTTGTTCACTTGAGAGCATGAATGGAAATCCAAAAGAAAATGTGATTCTTGCCCCTCAATACATTGGAACAAATCAAGAGGATAATTGGTTGATCGATGAGCTATGGAGAATGTTGATTAAATGCAACAAGGCAACAGATGTGAAAGCTATTTTGAAGGATTTTCAAGATATTTTGAAGGATGTACAAGCTATTGGTGTCTATTTCATGTCATAATATGTATGACATAATGAATTGTTACTATATTTTGTACCCCTTTTAAATTTAAGTTGATTTCTATTTCACAATACTAATAAAAGAATTGTTGATTTGATTTGTCATAAGTATAATAAAATAATTTTATGTTCTCTATTTTGTGAGATATTATTGTATTGATGACAATTATTGATTTGAATAGTTGTTTAATGTTTTCGTATCAAAATTTCCCACGCTATAGAATTTTTTACAATGGATTAGATTGTATGTAAAAATTAATAGATAGTTGGTCTATTTGTTTGAATTATTGATTTGAATGGTTGTTTAATGTTTTCGTATCAAAATTTCCCACGCTATAGAAATTTTTACAATGGATTAGATTGTATGTAAAAATTAATAGATAATTGGTCTATTTGTTTGAATTGGACCATTACAATTATTTTTTTCAATTGTTGTTTAAGTTATCATTATACCTCTTAGAAATTAGTAATGCAAATGATGGTTCACTGCATTCTTATAAAATTTTTTATTTCATATAAGTTGAAAAACTATATTAGGATGTATGTAGCACCAAGAATAGACATAGAATCTTTACTAAAAGAAGCACCAAAAGAAACTGAAGTAGAGGCTATATAAATTATTGTATAATTAAGTAGGTTTGAAATTTAAAAATTGTATTATAGTACATGTGGAAACTAGTATATAATTAGTTTGTTTAATTGCAACCATTGTAAATATATCTTTCAATTGAAATTAAACAAATTATTATAAGTCTTAAAATCAATGATTTAAACGGTGGGTCAATGTGATCCTATAATACTTGCTTATTCCATACAAATTAAATAAAGGTATTAGGTTGTATGTATAAAGTAAACATATCATTAGTTTGTTCAATTTATTGGGGCCATTGTAATTATAATTTTTTATTACCATTAATTCGTAATAAATACTAATATCATTTTTGAAATGTTAGGTTTTTATATCATTAAGCAATAAAGTGTTGAAGTGGAGATATGTGAATATCATACATGTGGTTGCAATGCACTTGGAGATGCAAATGGGCATCACTATAAGTCAAAAGATGTTGTTGATATTTGAAATGGAAGGAGTTTTCTTCCAATGGTATACCAAAGATGAACAAAAGTGTTATATTCAAAGAGAACCAGATTGGCAGTTCGGTGATAGGTCATATTTTTTAAGGCTTAAAAAATTATGATGTTGCAATATGGACATTAAATGTCACTGAAAAGTACTTGAAAGATCAAATATTGATATAGAGGACTTTAAATTCGCATGCAACAAGTCTCATTGTCATTTGAAAATAAAATTAGAAGCGGGGAGGACAATACTATTTTATGAGAAAAGGTTGACTGATGTGTGGTCCCAATATGGAGATAATTATGAAGAATCAAATGTATTGTTAATAGATACAACAAAACATACTTCTCAATTCATCGGATATCGATCAAACCGCATCTTGATAAAAGCCTATATAGGAAAAGAACAAGATACTTGGCTTATCTAGGTTTTATTCCCCTTTCTTAAGACACTTCATCGTATGAAAGAGAAACGTGAGTACATTCGAATTATCAATAGAACATGTACTTCATTATAGTAGATGAAGATAATTTTCTTTATAAATTTGTTCACAAGTACATTCCAATTTTTTAATGCAATTTGAACATAGTTTTTTCTGAATCAATTTGTATGATTTTATATCTTTTGGAATATTATATGGGACTTTTCAAATTTTTATCTTTTTTTGGAGGAAAAAAAATCAGAACTTTCTATTAATAAAAAAAATTACAATAGGAATTTTAAATTATATTATTATATATTTCTATTATTATTTTTATTTTTGCAATGACTTTGTTGTATCAAATTTTTTTTGCTAATATGCGTGTGTATGTGTGTTCTTAAATGAATTATTTTCCATTGAAACCATATTACACGAACCATCAATACATGCTTATATTTTTATTGACTTCTATTTACTTATATGCATAATAAGCTTTGAAATAGAGCTCATTGCAAACAAAAGTGCAATTATTATTGAAGAAATTATAATAATTTACCTGATAAATGCTACATGCACTATTGGCTATTTAGGATAATGGGAAATTTGTCATAGGTAAATGATTTAAACTTTTCGAAGCATAAGATTTGTGATTTCTCAATCCATAGTTTACATAAATTTATATACTTCAATCAATTAATGGTTGTAATTAAAATCACATCATATTGAAAATCAACAACACTCAAAGTTAGTTAATGACCTTTTACCTATAACAAACATTAATATGAGTGCATACATGTGATATTTATTTTTTGAAACGTGTCATCTGTAAATGATTTGAAATTTTTGAAGCATAAGATTTGTGATTTCTCAATCCATATTTTACATAAATTTATATACTTCAATCAATTAATGGTTGTAATTAAAATCATATCATATTGAAAATCAACAACACTCAAAGTTAGTTATTGAAATTTTACCTATAAAAAGCATTAATATGAGTGCATACATGTGATATTTATTTTTTGAGATAAAAATCTGTTATAAATAATTTTGCATTTCTAAAAAAAAAACATATAATTAATGATAATGATTGATAAGTGGACTATCAAGGTTTGATTGGATGTTATCATAGATAAATTATGTCTTTGAACTTTATTTGAAGTTTTTTTTTTTTTTTTTTAATACAAATTTGTATTTTAAATAAAATGAAATCATATCATATGAGCCATAAATATATTACTGTTTTTTACTTAGTTATATCCATTAATATGAGTGTATAAATGTGATATATAATAGCCATATACTATAAGACATTTTTTCCAAAAATAAATCAAATAATTTCTTGATAATAAGTATTAAGTGGACTATTTAAGCTAATGGGTGATGGGTCATAGGTGAATACTTAAAACTCCTTAAATTGTAAGGCATTCGATTTTTAATCCATTTTTTTTTTTAAATCAGCTATTTGCGTATGTAATCATCATATACCATATAAGTTAATAATGAATCCATTTATTGACTTTTATTTGTCTACCACGTAGTTTGATATGAGTATTAATTTCACATTGTATTTTTTTGAAATAAAACTCCTTATAAAACAAAATTCTCTTCTTGATAAAACATGGAAAATTTAATTAAAAATGTGTTAAGTGGGCCATCTAGATTAATTAAAGAGATAGATCATAAATGGTTGTATTTAAACTTTTTTTTGCAGCATAAGACATTTATTTTCCCATCCATTATAACATTTTTTCATTTTCAATTCTTAAATAATTTACTTGTAATTTAAACAATCTCATAGAATCCACCATGACTTGAAGCTATTTATTGTATTATATTTGGTTATATGCAATAATGGAAGTTTATAAATGTGATGTATTTTTGAAATGTAGCTCATAATGTAAATAAATATATATATTTTTATAAAACAAATTAGAAGTAATGGATAATAAGTTATAAGTGGTCTAATAGAAAGCCATTCATCAAATTTTATTTTCTTATCATGAACTTTAATATAAGTGTATAAATGTGACATTGTTTTTTTGAAATAAAACTCCCTATAAAATGAAATGTTTTTCCTAACAAAACATGAAATAATTAATTGATAATGAATAGTAAGTAGGTTCCTCAAGTCCCCTTAAGATATAGGTCATAAATAAATGTATTTCAACTTTTTACAACATACACCATTTGATTTTCCCATCCCTATTAACATTTTGTAAATTTCATTTCGTAAATAAATAATTTCTAATTGAAATAATAAAAACCAACTAGAAATAAAGTGTTGGAACAGGGTCTCCTAACAAGCTCCGAAACTGGTCCATTTTGATTAATTTTGATTATATTTAGTATAGTGCAGGGGTTTTGGGGTAGGTCAAAGCCCCGAACGTATTGTAATGGGTCAAAGGGTAAACTAGGGGTCCGAAAACCATGGGTTGCAGACCATAGGAACATTGAGGCTAGATTGTTATAAATAGAGATGCATTTTGGATTGTAAAGGATAGGAATTGATGAGCTATTGATGCGATCTATTGTTTAAAATATCTGTTTGGGTTTTGGGGAACAAACTCCTGCTGGCTGTGTGCGCGGAGCTCCTAGTCTAGCTGTGTGCGGACCCTGCTGTTGTGTGCACAGGTTGGGAAGGGAATTGTAAGGAAATGTTGATGAATGAATGAATGTGAAGGATTATTACAGATCTGAATCTGTGAGTACTGTTGTATGAACTACTAATAATTACTGTGTTATTTATTTTCTATCTTTCTGCTGCAAAAGTCTGTGTACTGAATGCTTGGATCTAGATCTATTCCGCTATGTTTATATAATGCTGTGTTGATGTTATGAAAAGCATATAATTATATATCTAGTGCACGTGGATGAAAATAGATAAATAATTAACCCTGCGAAGAAACAAGGTAATCTGGGAATTACGGAACAGAACACAACTCTGCTTGCCTTATCGTTCCTTTCTCAGGGTGCGGAAACCTGGTTCCAGCACCCACCCATACTACTTCGGGTGAGACTGTGACCTGCAAAAGCAGGTCACTGTCGAAAGGACCAATATTATAGGGGTTTGTTGGAAAACCTTGCACACCGAACTTGGGTGAGGACCCCTCAAGACAACAAATGGTTCTGTTTCCGGTACCGAAAGAAGTCTGAGAGAGGAATCAGGTAATGAAAAGAAAATACTGGAAGCCTGAAAGAAAAGAGATCGAGGACTGGTTCGAAAGATAGATCCAGGAGTTTGTAGTAAAAGAAAATCGCAGTGAGAAGTTAATGACAGAAAGGTGGAAAAATAGGTACGTCCTTACTTAAAGCTACGAAATATTCTTTATGAATTTTTCAATCGAACTCCAAGAGTGGCTGGCAAGACTGGTAAAATTCTAGAAGTGTTGGAAGGATGAACGGGTCACTTTGTGGACCCCGTAGTTGCTTGAACAGCTTGAGAAAACTAATAATAGTATCACACGCACGGTGGATCACTGGGTGAATAGTGTGCTGGGAGGATTTGTGACAGAATTTTCCATTGATCAGTTTGTATCATACTCTGAAGCTGAAAAACGATTTTTCAAAAGATTCTGAGGCAAATTCCTAAGGACATTACCAATTACTGTGTGAAAGGAGCATTATGTGTAGTCATACTGTCTGAATGACCTCGGATCTAGATGGGAGCGCGACCCATAGTGGTAAATACTATCAGACCAACCTTGATGGAGGGAGATCCACCTACAATCCATTTCAGGAACCTGCTATGCATGACCCCTCAGCTATATCGCCACCTCGGACACGTAAAGGTAAGAAGTCGCCACCCCCCCTAGACAGTGATATGGCTGCGCATTTGAAATTACCTACCTTCAAGGGGGTAGGAGACGAGGATATGGACTGGTTTTAGTTTGTGGCAGATTCTGTCTGGACTGCGCAGAACGTGGCAAGTGACATGATAAAGAGGGCGTAGCTATCTTTAGCATTTGAAGATAGAGCTTTGGACTGGTATATGCGATATGTTGCCCAGAATGGGACCACCTCCATTCAAGATATCAAGGATGCTCTAAAGCAGCAATTTTGGAAGCTGAAATCTTATTCCCAGCTGGTAGCGGAAGTAAAAGACTTCAAAAAAGATGCGTCTGAGTCAGTATGGGAGGTTGATCAGTGACTGAAGAAGGCAATTAGGGAAGGAGGGTTCGAGTATGATGATAGAAAACATACAGAGTGGTTCATCACCATGTTGTTACCTCACCTGCGTACGCTGATGAGTCATCAGACTTTTGAATAACAGGTGAAAGCTGTGGAAGTCGATATGAAATTAGAAGCTACACCCTAGGAGGATACGTCAGCAGGGGTACAAAAAATCCAAGAACAACTCGGGGCTATGCATATGGAGATACAGAACCTATGAAAAGAAAGAGGAAAGGACATCTATGCAGATCTTTGGTGCATACGTTGCTAGGTGTCTGGCCATACGAAGGATCAATGCCCTCTGCTGACCAATTATATGCAAGCAGGAGGGCCTAGTCCAATACGCCCAGGGGTGAGTAGGGAACCTACCCTGTTGTGACCAAGATCAAGTGGATCTGTGCTATGGTGTGATGATTGTCGAGTAGCAGGCCTATATGATACAAACCATTTCCCTTGGCTAGGTGCGTACGTCCCAGAACTAAAGAAACAATGGTGCCGATTCTTCCGATCAGTGGGACATGATGAGCAGAAATATTGAACATATGACTTAATGATGGATTGTGGGAACTTATATAGGGTGAAATTGGACCCTGCATCACCAAGACTTGTTGCGCACTTTGGCAGATCACCAGCCCAAGGCAGAGGAGGTCGAGGAGGAAGCGCAGGTTGAGGACGAGGTCAACTAATCTGTTATAACTGTGGAGAAATAGGGCACTTTGCTAGAGAATTCCCAATCCCAATAGGCCTTCGTGTAAATATTGTAGGCAGCTGGACCATGAGGTAGAAGTTTTCCCAATTTTAATAGTCAAGATGTAGGAAAAGCAGCCTACCCCTACGTAGAATGTACAGAGGGTTAAAACTGAGCTACGGGAGATGGACCCAAGTGTAAAAGTCATGACACATAGTGGGTTGGACACCCAGGGAAAAAAATAAGGGCCTGCCTCTTGGAAAGGAGTGTCTTGCAATGAAGAAGCACCATTGGCAGCCCCTGTGCAGCCTCAGATCGAAGAAGGAATTGAGCCCTTTTTAAAGACATTTATGAAGTTGTTAAGGAATCTGTAGGCCGTAAAAAATCTCCTAGCATTACTGAATACCTGCGCAGCTCGGCCCACCTTGATCCCTGAGACCAAAGATGTACACAAAATATATAGCTATAAGAAACACACCACGAGAGAAATGCAGTTAACTGCACATTTCAGAGACTATGAAATGGATCATGTTATCTTAGATCTTGGATCAGATGCCAACGTCTTACCAAAAAAAACATGGAAACTAATGGGAGAGCCTAAATTGGAATGGCCCACTATCCAGCTGCGAATGGAAAATCAACAGAAAATCATCCCTCTGGGAAGGTTACTAAAGGTCATGGTTGACATTGCAGGGGTTAGGGTCCTAGCTGATTTTGAAGTAATAGAAATAGTTGAAGACATGGACCCCTACCCTACGATCGTCGGGCTAGACTGGGAAATAGACATGGGGGGGGGGGGGTCATCAATCTCAAGAAAAATAGCATGGTGTTTGAAAACAAAGGTACATGTGTCATAGTACCCCTAGATTTAGCGGAAGGTACGCAGTATATAGAGCCAACCTATGAAAAGGAGGAATTAGATCACATTTATAAGATAACCACGCAGAATGAATATCGGGTTAATCCCATGGATGAAGGAATGCTCTGTTGGGAAAAGGACAGTGAATGTTTTTCAGACTCCGATGAGGAGCTAGAGAATTAGCAGCCTTCAGACCATCAAGAATTTCCATTGCATCTCTACCACAGAAAGAACCTTGCCCTGCTAGGAGGATGCAGGTGATAATCAGCAGCCTGAGAAACCTAAGATTCCCACGGAGCGCGATCCAGAAGCACTACCGCTAACCCGATGCAAAGCACCTATGCAAGGACCAATATTCTTCACTCAGGGGAAGTACTGGAGTAGGGTGATCCTGCATATAGAATCCCCAGTGGTCAGATGGGCTCCAAGGTCAGTTGACCTACATATATACCTGCTGATGTGCAACATTCAAGGGTGCGATCGACCCTTGCCTGACTAGAATTAACAGGGTACCACTAACCTAAGCACGCATAGGATTACGGACCTGTCTACAACCATGTATATCTGAGAGACTCTGCGAACATATCAAGTAATAAATAACATAAGGACGTATACCGCAACCTTCTCACACAAGGACGTCTTTCCCGTGAACAACGTAAAGGCCTCGAAAAGACTGTCGATCAACTTGCAAGTCCACCTCGTGTCAACCCTCCTTCAAGGTATGCAAACGACCTCCAAGCATCATCCATGGTCTGACATTCCATGGACACGAATTTGGGCATGAAGGATGACCATCCGCACATCCCGATTTAGTGAGAAAAGACACTTGAAAGCATGGAAAACAGGCGGTAGATCATGAAATTCGCCATTTATGACAAGCACAGTCCGAAATATTGAGGGTACATACCACACACGAGCTACCTCGCCATTAAATAGCTTCGTTTGGGGTGCGGATGACTGGAAAACTTCGGGTCAGGCTATTTATTCACCCTTTCATAGGCTTTGTCTTTCTGCATTCTGTTTTTTTGTGTTCATCCATACTCTCTGTAACTCTCGTCTCTCTGTCAAAAGGATGGACCCCAACCCACCAAAGGAACTGCTAAGAGGACCTAGGGATGCTAAGTGTAGTAATAATATTGCGCACGGGCTTCCGACAAAAGGGATTATCTGTAAACCACGCTCAGTAGGAACGTTGTGGTACCAAGACCTGCTGCGACTTCTCCGCTGTTTCTGAACACTGCCCACTAGAAGCAATGTATGTTTACTCCCTCGCACTGCCATAGTTAGCCCTCCCAACCAAATTACTGGGGACATTCAAGTAGACTTAGCACAACTATCTAGTACAGAGTTACAAGGAATATCCTCCAGAATGTTGCGAGAGGTTCGCTGTCGTGACCGAGACAGGTGACAGCAGTATAACATGCCTCCAGAAGAACAAGCCCAGCGGATTGCCATGGTTATTGATGCAACACGTGTTATTCAGGAGCAGCTAGCGCAGGGAATCCAATTGGTCGAAATGGCTACAAAGCTATGGACTGCAGTACAACACCATCCCACGCTTCAGCATGTCCAACAAGAATTATAGCAAGCAGAAGTTGTTCTGGAGCAAGTCCTGGTCTCCACACCGTCCCCCATCTCCGCGTAGCGCCTAGCTGCCATGGGTAGGATTGAGGACCTTCGCCACTCCAAGAAGGTTGTTCGAAAATGTTTGAAGCCCTGGTCTGATACCGCACTCCAGCTTACACACGATGCTCAGTCTGCCATTGCACGTCTCCACTGGCTGTTAGAACGGGTTGCTGCGGATATAGATGGGCCTGCTTCTCTGGCGATGGTCAAAATTGCGCAACACGCTGCGGCCCAAATTTAGGATGTACTCCCTCCACTTGTCCGTAGTCTGGCTACCTTGTGCGGACAAATAGAAGCTGCACCAGTGCCGTGACTTGGGATGAGTCACAAGATTGTGTTGGGGGACTGTTGGAATGGGGTCTCCTAACAAGCTGCGAAACTGGTCCATTTTGATTAATTTTGATTATATTTAATATAGCGCAGGGGTTTTGGGGTGGGTCAAAGCCCCGAATGTATTGTAATGGTTCAAAGGGTAAACTAGGGGTTTGAAAACCATGTGTTGCGGACCATAGGAACGTTGAGGCTAGATTTTTATAAATAGAGATGCATTTTGGATTGTAAAGGATAGGAATTGATGAGATATTGATGTGATCTTTTGTTTAAGCTATTTGTTTGGGTTTTGGGGAACAGACTCCTGCTGGCTGTGTGTGCGGAGCTCCTAGTCTAGCTGTGTGCGGACCCTTCTGTTGTGTGCGCAGGTTGGGAAGGTAATTGTAAGGAAAGGTTGATGAATGAATGAATTGGAAGGATTATTAGAGATCTAAATGTGTGAGTACTATTGTATGAACTACTAATAATTACTATGTTATATATTTTTTGTCTTTTCGCTACGAAAGTTTGTGTACTAAATGCTTGGATCTAGATCTATTCCGCTCTATTTATATAATGCTGTGTTGATGTTATGAAAAGCATATAATTATAGATCTAGTGCACGTGGATGAAAATATATACATAATTAACCCTGCGAAGAAACAAGGTAATCTAGGAATTATGGAACAGAATGCAGCTCTGCTTGCCTTACCCTTACTTTCTCAAGGTGCGGAAACCTGGTTCCAGCACCCACCCATACTACTTCGGGTGAGACTGTGACCTGCAAAAGCATGTCATTGCCTAAAGGGCCAGTAGTATAGGGGTTTGTTGGAAAACCTTGCACACCGAACCTAGGTCAGGACCCCTCAAGCCAACATAAATCATGACATATTAAATTCTATTTAGTTATATGCATTGATATAAGGTTATAAATGTATTATATTTTTGAAATAAAGCTCTTAATGTAATTGAAGATACATTTTTAGAAAAAATAATAATTTAAAATCAATCGATGATGAGTTCTAAGTGGTTTTTTCTATTTTCAATTGATAAATTTTTCTAAATATGCATTTTTAAATCAATTACGTTTATATATAATCATGCCATATAAGTTGATAAGTCAAGAAACAATTGATTGATTTTTATTTACCTATCATGTGGTTTAATATGAATGTATAAATGTGACATTATTATTTCTAAAAAAATCCTCTATGTAAAAAAATGTTTTCTACTAAAACATGGATTAATCAATTCATAATGACCATTAAGTAGAATATTCAGGCTCATTCAAGATTTGCGTCACAAATGAACATATTTAAACTTTTTTCCACCATATGCCATGATTTTCCCATCAAGATTAATATTTTGTAAAATTCAATTATTAAATAAACTATTTGTAATTAAAATAATCTCATAGAAGCTAACAGGGTCTGAAGCTATATATTCTATTCCATTTAGTTTTATGTATTGACACAAGTTTATAAATGTAATAAATTTTTGAAATAATCTCTTAATGTAAGTAAAGATACACCTTTTACAAAACTAATTAGAATTTATTGATAATGGTTTTTAAGTGGTTTATTTATACCACATGGAAAATCATGTGTAATAGATAAATGACTTGTAATACATATTTAATATTCAAAATTAATATTTTATTCATAATTTATTAGTAGTTACATTAAATATTTAATAATTAAAGAGCATGAGGACTTATATAAATTTCAACTTAGATCCATAAGTTGTGTTCACATTTATTTATTCCCCATTTACAATTCTTATCTTTTTCTCCTCTTTGTGAAAGTAATGGTCAATCATGGTTTTTGTACAATAGGTTGGAACTATTACATTAGGACCATTATTAGTTTTTGAATATGTTGACAAGGAGAGATAAATATCCAGACTGCCATCAAGTGTACTATTTTTTGAAAACCCTTGCTTCCACTACTTACATGTATATGTATATTGGTTCTCAACATCCACTAATTCTTGTTTACTTCAATTTGTGACAGTGTCCATCATAATGGAATGAATTGAATACCCGTTTAAGAACTCTCATTCAATGTACTTGGCTTTGAGTGGAGATAGATCAATGATACCCAACCTTCTTGAAATACCTAGATCAATAGTGCATGCTTTTATAATGGATGCATGGATTCTATAAAGAAGAATTATCAACTCCTCATTAGTGTCACTTAAAGGAATGAAGGGGTAGAAAATTTAGCACAAAAACATTTTAATAAGTTTCTAATCGAGGTGGATATCGGTGGCCACCCACCTATTCCATTTGGACCCACACCATCAATTCCTACAACTTTTCACATTCAGCACCACTTACTATTTTTAGCAATTTTCCGGGTCCTACACTCCCGGAGCCGTTTTGGGGCCTTAATGATCTAGGTGGATATTGGTGGCCACCCACCTAGTCCATTTGAACCCCCACCATCAGTTCATTTAGTTTTTAAGTTGCAACACAACTTACTATTTTTAGCATTTTTTCGGTTCCTGAAATTCCGGAACCGTTTTGAGGTCCTAAACGACGTTTTTTGGGAAAACCGAGAGCAACATGGGTCCATGGACTAATGTTTCTCACATGGAAAGTTGTACTCCTCAGATATATCTTTCTAATGAGCTATTGAGCGCGTCAAATGGAGATTGGATGCCAAAGTTACGTCCCCGGGATGTTGAAACACCAATTTACCCAAACAGGACCCACAATTTTGGCGCTTCATCTCCTAGAGTTAGGTTTTTTTTACGTTTCAGTTTTTCCATCATTTCTCAATAATAAATAGGCCATCGAGCTTCATTGTAACATAGTTCAGAGGTCTGTAGCCGCCACATCTCTTCTCAGATATTCGCTACCAACACCCTAGCTATTTTATTTCCATTATGTTTGTAAGCATTTATGTTATTTGATATTAATGAAATGAAGCCTTATTTCCATTGCATCTCTATGTTTATGGCTATTTCTGTATTCTGCTGCGTTCCTGCATAAAATCCGGATCAATTTATAGTAGACTAGTTTCAAAGTAATGCAAGGGAGGCACCTCCTTTCCACTTACACTAATATCCTCACATCACCATTATTCAATCAACAACTCTCTCGCAGGTTGTTGGAAAGGGGGTTAGAGTCGTCTAACATAAAAATCAAACATCAATGACTATAGTATGTTATCCATAACTATAATACATTTCTTGAATGTTAGACATACTAATATGATTTACCTTAAATAAATTGTTTCTAAGAGTTTTCTTTCACACTCATATTGGCAGTGATACTATTGTACCTAACAACCCCATGTTTGACCTATTCATGGTCTCTAATTGGTTTGACATTCCTAAAATTATTTTTTTATTATCTTAAATTAAGTTAATATGGTGATTTACAAAAGAATGAATGTTGTTGAAGGCCTTGTAATAGAATACTTCCAAATTTAATGAAATATGTGTTATATGGTCTTTGGGTTTAATTTAAAGTTTAATGGTTATTCGTTTGGGGGTTCGGAGGGGCCAACCCTGAGGGCCATCCCCTCCCCACATGACCAATGGCCCATGACCATAACCCAAAATCTTATCCATGCGGTTTAACAACCCAGTCCGCCAACCGTATATGAACGTGTCACATGGCTATGTTAGCACCAACAGTTTCGGTAGTTACGACTTTTTCTCTAACCGTGGGGTTGCGGGGGTTGGCATATGGCCAACCCCTTCCCTTAAACAATAAATTTTATTGTTAGAACTAGCCGTGAAATAAAGGCACACTCCAAATTTTTCGGATTTGATTTCAATTAACTGAAGTTCCCCAAATTTAGTGGAGCTGATTTAGGGAACACTGGGCAAAATGAGTTCCGGCTCTATCTTGAGCTAGATTCGACCAATTTTGGAGTTACAATAGTCAATTTCGACTATCTAAGACATTCCAAACTCATTGGTGAGGGTTTCAAATCCATCAGAGGAATTTTGAGCAGGTTTTTTCTTCAGATAATTTCTAGGGGCCACTAGGGCCACCATGGGCCAACAACAGTTTGAGGCCTTGCCAGGGGAGTTAGAGGCCTTATTCAGAAATCCAATAGTCAATTTAAGATGTTTGAGATGTTCTAGAAATAATGGTGTGGTTTTAAGATCATTTAGAGGAATTTTGAAGGCCGAGATGCTTCAGAGAATTTCCAGGGGCCACTAGGGCCAACAAGTGGCAGCAACAGTTTGAGGCCTAGCTAGTGTAGCTAGGGGCCTTATTCAGCAAACCAATAGTAATTTATGACTATAATGAGAATTATAAATCCAATGGATGTATTTTAAGAAGCTTTTGAGGACTTCTAGAGCTCAAGAAGCCACAGAGAAGTTTTCTTTGACCCTAGAGCCAAGGGGTGCCACCAGGTGTTGGAGGTGAAACTGGAGTAGTCGGAGGCGAATTTCAGTGAACCAATAGTCTATTATGACTATTTTTTACATTATGAATCCATTTAAGGGGTTTTTAGAGCCATTTTAAGACTTTTTAAGGTCAAAGAGACACAAGAAAGTTTTAGGTAGCCTAGGGCCAACCATGGAGGGAGGCCTAGACTGTGAATGAAGTGCTCATTTTGAGCAAATGATCAGTCCTTTTTGGAGGTCTTATATGTGCTGGAGATAGTAGGTGAGTTTTTAGGGATAGAAAAATAATTCTGAGGGAGTTAGTGCCGTAGAGAAGCTCAGGGTAGCTCAAGTGCACTGACAGAAGGAATCAAGTTTAAGGAAGCCTAGATCTATTTGCAGAGTGATGACATGTAGTAAAGGGATATAGATGGTATTATAAGCCCATTGGTATAGTTAAGTAACCATGGTAGTTGATTTTTTTAACTTTTAAAAGAAATTTTCCATATTCCCAAAGAGCCAAGTCAAGATGTCAAGAGCTCAAGGAGACGTAGCCCACGATATTCGAGTGAAATCCTAGATTAATTTTGCTGTTATGTGTTGATTTTTATTTGTTACATTATATGGCTTTTGAACATGTTTAATTTCAACAAAAACAAATGGACTTAAAGCACTTAAATAGTTAAAAATAATACACATGTTTCAAGTATAATAATTTCCGCAAAATTCAAGTACAAGCTAGATATTTTATTTGTTTAAATGAGTGGGAGGTTATTGAAAATCATAACAAGCTATACAAACCATTTTCAGATCGGGTTGCTATCAGAGCACTTGGTTTCTTGATTCACAGAGCATGTTTTGCTTGTTTGACTTGAAAGATGTTTAAACAGTGCAAAGAATTTGGCTGTTTGCAAACTATCTATTGTTTACAAGTTTGAGTTTGATAGAGGAGAAGGGAAAGTTACTGATAGCTAAGTCCATAATAGGACAAGAAGGAATAAGGGCTGAAGGCATCTTCCATACCCAAAGGACCTCAAGGAAACCCTTGAAGCACAAGAAGGGTGTTTACACAAGGCTGCTTGAAGAAGAGCTTGTCTCTACAACCATTTTGTTTAGAAGATTTGTCAATAGTTTTTGAAAGCTTTGTGAATTTTGTTGAAGTTATTTTGTTCATTTTCATAATGAAAAATTCATCAAGTGAGGTTTCAAATCATCCTCCTTCACAAGATTCTTCAATGAAGACATGAAGCGTGACTTCTAGATCCTGAAGGACATGGTGCAAATTCTGTTTGAAGATTGAAGAGAAAGCACAAGACTTCATGAGAAATTGGTTGCTATGAGGCAAGAGAAGGAATAAATTCTTCAAATAATTCATGAGATGGAGATGAAGCTCCATCAAGCCCAAGAGGCTTTGACCAAGAACACACGTGAGGTAGAGGTAATTCAATCCAATTTGTCTTCAATTTCCTCGTCAGATAGATGTGTTGGTTCATTTGAAAAGCACACTAAAGATATAGGGTCCAAGTTGATGTTTAAAATGGGCTATAAAGGCAAAGGTTTTGGAAAACATGCATAAGGCATGATTGATCCTATTTTTGTTGAGGAGAGAATTAATAATTTTGGTGTTTGTTATGTTCAATCTAATGGAAAAAACTCCAAATCCATGAAGGTATGTGAGAGAAATTCAAAAATAAATTTTGTCGCAAATTCTAAACCACAAAAATGTCACGTTTGTTTTGAATTTCATCGCCATTGTTTGAAGCCTATGTTGCAGCAAGAAGATTGTAGAAATGCAGCTTATGGCGAGCATGCGAGTTCGGACAGTTTTCAAGACATGAACACTGATGTTAGTCTTCAAGAGAAAGCTAGAGCCTCTACAAGTTCATCTCCTCAAGAAGGTAAAAAGGATGGACATGTAAAGCAACATTTGAGTTATAATTATTCCCATAGTCAAGTTGATTATGTTTCTGCAAGGCATGAAAATTTTGCATGCTTGAATGGAAGAAAGAGTTGCTGTGCATTTTTTGGTCTGTGTAACCATGATGTTTTGAGATATTGGAAGAGGATGAAGGTGTACATGAAACATTTGAGGAAAAGGAAACTTGCAAAGAAGGTGCATAAGTCCTGCACACATTGCTAGAAGAGGGGACACGTTGTTTCCCAATGTTGGACATTACATCCAACTAATCGTCCCAAGAATTTGAGGCAAGAGGATAGAAAGACTCGTGAAAGTGGAACCAAGGATTCCATCATTGATGTGAGAACATATGTTTCACATGAAGAAGTTTTTCAGCAGCAAAATTCACCATGGAAGTGGCTTGGTAAGAAGTGGTTTGACTTCTTGACATAGTAATAGATACACTCATTTGTACATATGAAAATTTTAGTTATGTATGCATGTTTTCGATTGTAATATCATGTTTTTTTGAGATACCTTGGATTGATGATCAAGGAAGCGATCTTAAACTATCTTCTATAAATTTCTAGCCAGAAATTTGGGAGTGAGTGCAGGGAAGATAGTTCTTAATAGGAGGACAAGCACATCCAGGAAGGGAACTTTTGACTACCTTCGAGTTGTGGTTCAAAGGCACTAAGCCAGAAAGGAAAAGTGTATGGAGGCTAAAAGGAAGAGGGTGTTGTACTCTCATCTACGGTACAGATCAGTATATCGGTATTTTGGGGCCCAAAAGATTCCCAATGGGGAGTTGTGATCAGAACTAGATCATGGACCTAAGTGATAGCTCAAAATTCAAAGTGTTCAGAAGTGTGTTGAACCTAAGTGACCAGATAGATCTCATCTTGTTGATTCCAACGCCGTGAATGGTTCGAAAAACTGACACATTATGAAGAATTTATCGCAGTTTGAAAAGTCCAATAAATTGCAAATTTTGGACTTTGACCAAGTTTGACTGGAATTTTGGGAAATACAAAAAGAGAATATTTCAGGGAATATTCTTGGAATATTCCTCAAAATATTCCATTTGGATCGGTCAGGTCATGCCAAGTGTCAGATCGTCATTCGTTGGGCTGTACGTTGGATTTTTTAAACCAATCAGGAGTTGCCATGTGGTAGGCCTGGAGGCCCCCATGTGGCCTAGGTATGGCATATTAAAATTTTTGGGGGTCTCCGGGGCTTGACCCCGAGACCTGCTACCTGCATGCTCACTTCCTTACCAATTGGTCTACGAATGTTTCTTAACCATATGGTCTTTGGGTTTAATTTAAAGTTTAATGGTTATTCATTTGGGGGTTCCGAGGGGGCAGCCCCTCCCCACATCACTAACAACCCATGACCATAACCCAAAAGCTTATCCACATGATTTAGCAACCTATTCCACCAATCTTATATTAACATGTCACATGGCTATGTTAGCGCCAACAATTTTAGGTGTTTCGAATTTTTCTCTAACCGTGGGGTTGCGGGGGTTGGCATGTGGCAACCCCCTCCCCATAAACATTAAATGTTATTGTTAGAATTGGCGAAGAAATATAGGAACACTTGAAAGTTTTCATATTTTCCAAATTTTACTTCAGTTAACTAAAGTTCCCCAAATTTAGTGGAGCTGATTTAGGGGACACTGGGCAAAATGAGTTTAGGCTCTATCTTGAGCTAAATTCGACCAATTTTGGAGTGAAAATAGTCAATTTCGACTATATAAGAAATTACAGACTCATTGGTGAGGGTTGTAGAGCCATCAAAGGAATTTTGAGTAGGTTTTTGCTTCATATAAGTTCTAGGGGCCACTAGGGCCACCATGGTCCAGCAACATTTTGAGGCCTAGCCAAGGGAGCTAAAGGCCCTATTCAGAAATCCAATAGTCAATTTTGGATGTTTCAGATGTTGTGGAACTAATGGAGTGGTTTGTAGATCATGTAGAGGAATTTTGAAGGCTGATATTCTTCAAAGAAGTTCTAGGGGCCACCAGGGGTAGCGAGTGCCAACAACAGTTTGAGGCCTATCAAGGGCAGCTAGAGGCCTTATTTAGAAAAAAAATAGTCATTTCTAAATTTAATGAGCATTATGAATCCAATGGATGGATTTTCATAATATTTCAAGGAATTCTATAGCTCGAGAAGCCAAAGAGAATTTTTTTTGACCCTAGAGCCAGGGGGTGCCACCGGGTGTTGCAGGCGAAATTGGAGCATCCGGAGGCCAATTTTAGTGAACCAATAGTCTATTCTGACCATTTTTTGGCATTATGAATCCATTGAAGGGATTTTCAGAGCCATTTGAAGACTTATAAAGGTTGAAGAGCCACAAGTAATTTTTAGGCAGCCTAGGGCCAACCATGGAGGGAGGCCTAGATTGGGAATGCAGTGCTCATTTTGAGAAAAATATCAGTCCATTTTGGAGGTATGATATTTTTTGGAGATAGTAGGTGAGGTTATAGGGATAGAAAAATAATTTTTAGGGAGTTAGTGCCCTAGAGAAGCTCAGGGTAGCTCAAGTGCACTGACAAAAGGAATCAAGTCTAAGGAAGGCTAGATCTATTTGCAGAGAGATGAAAACCATGATAGGGATATAGATGGTATTCTAAGCCCATTGGTTCAGTTCAGTAACCATTGGAGTTGAGTTTTGTAACTTGTAAAAGAAATTTTCCATAATCCCAAAGAGCTAAGTCAAGATGTGAAGAGCTCAAGGAGACGCAACCCACGATATTCGGGTGAACCCCTACATTAAATTTGTTGTTATGTGTGTATGTTTATTTGTTGTATTATATGGTTGTTGCACATGTTTAATTTCAACAAAAGCAAATGGAATTAAAGAACTTAATTAAAAATCATACACTTGTTTCAGGTATAAAAATTTCCGAAAAGTCAAGTACAAGCTAGATCTTTTATTTTTTTTAACTGAGTGGGAGGTTCTTGAAAAGAATAACAAGTTATCTAACCCATTTTCAGATCAGCGCCACAGGGGGCAGCTACTATTGAGAGGAGGAGGAGGGGGAGTCGGACGAGTGTTCCAACCTAAGTTCTTCACACATTGGGATCATATGCCACTGTATATAGATGACCACTATAAGGAAAAGACACTCTAGTGGATGTTTTTGAGGAACCCCTTATAAAAATACCCCATACATCTGTTTCTAGTGGAGGTTACTAGAGGAGGTTGGCAGGCGGAGGGTTTTGCAGATGTTTTCCACTCGGTGCACTTATTATTCAACATCGCACCAGTTCTCCTTATAAGAGAAAGCACCAGTGCGCACAAAAAATTGGCACACCAGACACCGTGCACTCTATACACACTGGCCCAGTGCGTTGTATTGCTGTAGAGCACTAGTGCTTCACAACTCTTCCGTGCCGGTGCATCATAAAACACTGTTCCAAAACTGAAAAAACCCGGTGCGGTTTTAAGAACCCGCACCGGTGCATTATAAAACAATGTGCCAAAACACAAATTGATCGGTGTGTTCATAAGACGAAGCACTGGTGCACCTATAAAGAACGTGCACCAGAAAAGGGTTAAAAAAAAATTACGGAAAAAAACCGGATTTTTCACTTTTTTCAGTGCTCTAGAGCTCTCAATTACCGGTGCACTCTACAAGAGAAGGCACTGGTGCACAAAAAATAATACGCACTGGTTCATCATAAAACAACACACCAAAACAGAAGCGGACCGGTGCGTTTGTATGAAACAGCACCGGCACGCCTATAAAACGGGCGCACTGAAAAAGTGCTAAATAAAAAAAATTACAACCAAAAACCCACTTTTTCACTTTTATGCTCTCAATCACCAATGCGATCTACAAGAGAAAGCAATGGTCGCACAAAACATTGGCACACCGGACACTGTGCGCTCTGTACACACATGCCTAATGCGTCCTATTACTGTAAAGCATCGGTGTTTCACGACTATTCCGCCCTGGTGCATCGTAAAACACCGCACCAAAATTGAAACAGCCTAGTGCAATGTTAAGTAACCACCCCAGTGCATCATAAAACAACGCGCCAAATCTGAAACCGCCCAGTGCATTCTTAAGAAACTGCACCGGTGCACCTATAAAACCTTGCGCATTGGAACAGGGTTAAATGCCAAGAAACCGCATTTTTCACTTTTCTGAGTACTCCAAAGCTCTCAAGCACCAGTGCAATTTCTCCTTCTCTGAGCTGCCCTAACATTAGTGCTCCCATTGCACCCATTCCACACACTGCTACTGTGCATTGGCCACCAATCTCCATCTTGCATTTTGCAAAATGGTGGGAAAATTTTCTTTTGCAAATTCTACAGCCAATATGCCACCTCGACGGTGAAATGTGCAGGTATTTTTCTAGTTTTTCCATTATTTATCTTTCTGCCAGATTAGAATTTGAAATATCCTTAAAATTAACAATTAAAAAAGAACAAAAAAATTGTCGCGCAGTGCACATGAGCCGTTCGGCTCGTACCAGTAAGCGGTGCTACTTGTAAAATTTACAGGTCACACCACAACCAGTTCTAACAATATCCGCATTGTTTCCGGGCAGTACCGAAAGGCGTTCGACATTATTTTAAAATTAAAAAAAAAATTGCGGTGCAGTCATTTAGCTGGCTACACCATTGACCATGGGAATAGCAATGTGGTGCATTGACGGATATATCAACCCCAATGTCTATCAGCACACCGCATTTGACATTTCGACATGGTCAACTATGTAGCTGGGTAAATGATCGCACCATTGACTATATAATTTGTCAGGAAGTCAGTGCGCTGACACGACTATACGCACCGGGGCGTATATTTTACTCAGCGCATTGCTCTTCTGATACCATATATAGTCAACGGGGCTTGAAAAAATTTCAAGTGCACTTCATACAGTGTGTTTTATGTCATCTGGGGCACTGCCTATGGTGCTCTATGAAAAACAACCACACCGGAACCAGTGCATGATTGCTTTTGTGGCGCACCGACTGGTCTATTTTTTTTCCAAATTTTTTATTATATGTATATTCCTAAATACATGTCTGATTTAATAAAAAATAATATTTAATATGTCAATGATTCAAAGAGAAGAGGAGGAACAACAACAACAACAGGCGAAGCAGTATGACATGCTTCGTCAGTGAGAGAAATGAGAGAGGGAGAGAGATGTGTACCCTTGCCCTATTACAGCAGATACCGAGGGGCTCCTAAGGTAGGTAGGCCTCCTCAAGTTATATGAGGAGGATACTTCCCTAAAGGGCCATAGTGTCTTTTAGAGAAATCTTATCTGTAGGTGGAATGCCCTCCAACAAGCTTTCCAGGTTGGTCCTGACCAGTGGTACACACCAACTGAGGAGGATATTTATTTCATTACAGGGCTATCGAGGAGAGGGGTGGATTTTACCTTGTTCCCAGAGGTTCCAGCTAGTTTTGTAGCAGGGATTCAGTTAGTTTACTCCCAAAGATACATTGGAGCATATGTATTGTCTCCTTCAGAGTTTCAGTTCCCTGGAGGTCAGCTACGTATTGGTGCATTTGGTATACAGGACGTGCAATGCCTCTCACTTCTCATTTCGACCATTTTACACAACATCGGTGACTGGAAATGCATTATTTTCCCGCTTCTATATTATATTTATTATTTAGTACATGAGCCATGACTTGTCAGGTGGTCTGCCAATTTTTTTGCGGCAGTTTTGTACGACCTTAGATAGATGTCGTGCCCATGCACAAGGGAGGGTCAACTTCCCTTTTGCTTCAGAGATTTTATTTTTTATTTTTTGAGAGGTTTCCAGAGATGAGGCATGCTTTTTTTCAGCAGCCTCGTAGGCCAATGTTGGAGGCCCGAATGCACATGTGGAGGTAGATGATGCCTAAGAGGGGAGAGACTATGTTTCTAGCCAGGATATCGCATGATGCACTAGACTTACTAGCCAGTGTTGACGAGCTACATCCCTTCATTATGATCCCATGTCCTTCTGCTGGATTGGATTGGTGAGGGTGTCCCAACATCCTCTTCACAGATGATGAGCTGCCAGATGATAGAGGTAATATTAATATTTTATTTATATTTATTCTAACATGTTCTTTAACTTGTTTTTATTAAATTTTTTAATGAAATTATCTAATTATTGTTGTGTACTTGTATATATTTTTTAGACATTGGCTCTTTTGATGGGAGGAGATGCTGGAACCACAAAAAGATCCAGGTGTGGATCCTTATGATGGTCAGGACATGGCAAATGCTGAGGATCATGATCAGGAGGCCGGTGGAGAGAGACATGCTCCTCATGCTGGTGTGCCGGTACTGCCTTTTGCTAGGCGCGGTCGACCTGATACTCGATACAGGATGGATTTGGGCGACCAACTCAGTGCATTGATTATTGAGGCGGGAATTAGGCCCACTCATTACAAAGACATACCTGTCGATGATAGGCTAATACAGATGTGGAGAGGCATGTCACGTGAAATGTACAGCCTGATGCGGCATGTCGTAGGAGCTACGACAGCTGTTGCGTGAATGAGGAGGACTGTTTCATGTTATAGGCATGATTGAGCCGCAACACGTGATGGATAGTCCATGAGTAGTGACTCATCTCATGATCGTTCACGTCGCGTCGCACCTGATGAGAATGAGGCTCCACTGGCATCTAGCATTCATCATGGAGATGAGGCTGGACCATCGGCCATGTCGAGTCATCAACAACCTACAGCATCCATCAGTACTAGTCATGATCATGAGCAGGCTGGACGATCAAGCTTCGAGGCTGCACCATTGACTGAGAATGCCTCCACTAGTACTTCTTATATTGATGTTGTACTAGCACTCGCTGATCCATCCATCAGTCCTAGTCATGATCATGAAGAGGCTTGACCATCGACCGTCGAGGTTGCACCATTGACTGAGCAGGCCTCCACTAGTATTTCTATTGATGTTGTACTACCACCATCTGATCCATGACATTTATATTACAGTTGTATATTTTTAACATTATTCGGTTATATATATATATATATATATATATATATATATATATATATATATATATATATCTATCTATCTATCTATATATGTATGGTCCATGTATTTTATGTTCATGTTGTAGTTGTACTTAATTTACATGTTGGAGATCATCATGATGTGTATATTGTTAGGTCACGTTAGATATGTTCATTTACTGTTTAGCTTGTAGATAGATGTGTATGTGGTAGCATGAGTTATTTGA
This sequence comes from Pinus albicaulis, assembly GCA_034641835.2. Lineage (NCBI taxonomy): Eukaryota > Viridiplantae > Streptophyta > Pinopsida > Pinales > Pinaceae > Pinus > Pinus albicaulis. Next base: position 1,599,143,844 of record CM076580.1, read on the forward strand.
CATGAGATGTATATTTGATGTTTGTGTTGTGATGATGGTAATATATAATGTTAATTTGATTTTTGAATGTGCTTTTTAGCCGAATATGATGTTTGTACGATGGTTATTATGATCGTGATGTTTATTAATTAATTTAATATTAAATGACCATGATATTTATTAATATTGTGAAATGATTGTAATTGTAATTTTTATTGTAATTGTATATAGGACAAATTGTAAAATTGCAATTATAATTCTAAAATTGTATGTAAAATTCTAAAATTGTAATTGTATTTGTAATTGTAATTTTAATTGTAATTCTATGTAAATATTTGTAAAATTTTAATTGTAATTGTAAATGTAATTCTAATTCTATTTCTAATTGTATATTGTAAAATATTTGTAAAATTTTAATTGTATTACTATGAAATGATTGTAATTGTAAATGTAATTGTATGTAAAATTAAAATTTTAATTGTAATTCTAATCGTACTTGTATATGAAATTGTAAAATTGTAATTGTAATTCTAATTGTATGTAAAATTCTAAATGTAATTGTATGTAAAATTAAAATTGTAATTGTAATTCTAATCATATTTGTATGTGAAATTGTAAAATTGTAATTGTAATTGTAGTTATAATTCTAATTGTAATTTTAATTGTAATTATATGTAAAATATTTGTAAAATTTTAATTGTATTAATGTGAAAATTTTAATTGTATTAATGTGAAATGATTTTATTAAAATATTTAAATTTGTAAATTTGTAAATAATTGTAAAATAATAAATCTAGAATAATATGAATTTTTATAACATAATAAAGTTTAGAAAATAATGTAAATAAATTCATGTACTTTGGAATTATCATTATTTTATTATGATCTTACATAAAAAAGATGAACTTTATACAGTCTAGTGAGCTTATCATCATAACACGCACCGGTGCATCTTATTACTCCGATGCACCGGTGCTTCATAATGTTTCCGCACCGGTGTGCCATAAAAAACCGTGCCAAAAAAAAAACCTCAATCTTACAAATTTCCTCGATGCGCCTATAACACAACGCACACTGGAATAGGGTTATTATGTAAAGTGCAGTATTGGAGCAGTGGAGGGTTTGAATCACGAGCAAGACTTTTTCTGAGGAGATGAGGGTTTGAAAAGACGAGAGTTTGAATTTCGGCTGAGAAGTTTATAGCAGATAAAATGAGTGATTCAAATAGAAATATGAACAAAGACACCTACAGGGATGCAGACGGTTACAGAGCTCGACAAAGTACAAAAGGAGTACAGGTTGAGACTAGCAGAAAGCATTTAGTTGAGCTCGGCGATAGGGCTAAGAGGTCCCATGATGGAGAAATGGAGAGCAGAGTTGATGGTAGAGAAAGATCAATTGAGGCAGTTGATAAAGCCAAGAGGCACCACTAAGGGAAGGATTCTCATTCCCTTAAGGACATCAGAGAAAGATCAATTGACGTTGTTGATTGAGCTGGTAGGTCCAATGAAGGGAAAGATTCTCCAGAATGCATTTAAAGGTAGCTGGGAGTGTTGTCCGAGCTTCGGTTGGCTTACATAAACTTTTACCGGAAAAGCTGGCGTCACATGAAATCACATCTTCGGCTTTCAATTGAACTTGAATGACATCTCTAACTTGTCTGAGTTGTGGTCTTGTAGATGAAACCAATAAAAATTATGCTTGTATTATTAATGGAAATCCAGTGACCATTTTTGTGGGAAGAAAAGCATAGATACTTGCAGCTACCATATTTCCACCTGCAAATCGGTTTCCCATTGGAAAAACTAATGTAATAGCTTTTTTGCAATGTCTTTCCTCTGCTCAACCCTATATTAATTTTCTATGGGAAACCATTGCCTCCACATGTTATAACTGCAACATCTAGTAAAAAATCGGTCTTCTTCTGCTAACAAATGCAGAATGAAGGACTCGTTTTCATTACTCCTAGAAAGTTACCCTTTTGCAAATTATATGTACTAATTGCTGGGAGGCCATCCGTGTATTTGCAGATTATATTCTAGAACATATTGGTTGCAAATAGTTAAGTGCCAGTTATAACATGTTCACATGCCACAATTTCCCACTTGGGCCCTGTAGTATTACATCTTCACACGCCCCACATTGCATTCTCTCCACATAATTAGTGGGGACTTCCTACAATAAACAAAATGCATTGGAAGAATAGTTATTTCCATCAAGAATTTATCCAATTTCAATTCTCAATTTTAATTCTAATTCTAATTCTCAAGAATAAACAAAATTATAATTCTCAATTTCTATGGTTGGAGTTCACTAAATTTTGGTGTACACACCTAAAAGTAATTTTGGTGCCTTAACCGCAAATCGGTGCTACTGTACATATAACTGCACTAGTGCTGGTGTTACAGAAAGATGCACTGGTGCGGTGCTATTAAGTGAAGCACCAGTGACGAATAAATGCAAATAAAAAAAGTGAAACTCTATTTTATTTAAGTGAAAAAAGCAGAAAATTGAAAAATAGGCGGAAAAATATTTTCGAAAATCTAATTTCATAAAATAATTCTTTAAATACTAAACACTTTTCATTATTTCACTATTTTTGCTAAAATTTTCAGCTATATATTTGTAGGAGACATACCTGGAGCAAGAGAGCATGAGGGCACTATGGAGAAACGAAATATGTTCAAACAGAAGTATTCAGACAATCAGAAATCAAAACTTTGGTGATTCAAACCCTATATCATAGAATTTAAAACCATATCGTGACTAAATTTGATTATTTTTTTTACTTTTTCTGCAGTTTTATCCATTTTTACCCTAAACCGTTCATTTTTTTTGTTTTTTCCCTTTCTTCTCCCTATTTCTGTGATTTCAGAATTAGGGATTTTCATTTTATATTGACATCCAACCCACGGGACGACTTGCATAGTCGGATCCCAATCAATTCGGCCATAGCATGAATTTTTGTAAAAAATGGTTTTTTTAATTGGTGCGCCCTGCGTAATTTAGCGCACCACGCAAGTACTTTGTAATAAAAAATTTGTTTTTTTTTTTTTTTTTTATAAAAAATTAGTGCGCCATATCTGAAATAGGGCACCGGTGCTCCATGTTACAAGGATAGCACCGTACGGTCTATTACATTGTTTGTGAGGTGTGTTTATAATACCCCACACACCGTACGGTCTATTATACTATTTTGCGGTGCGTTGGTAATACCGCCATGCACCGACAGTGGTTTATACATCAAGAAAGGCACACTGGTGTCTTGAGATTTATTTTTTACCTGAAAATTTGACAATTTATTTATAAATATATTAATGAGTGATATGGTACAAGTTCCAAATTGATAAATAAATCACTCACAAGAGATCAAGTAACAAAAACACTGATAACACATCAAGAAAAGCAAAAAAGGCAAGTTCTTTGTAAATTATTTATAAAAAATATTATTTTTGAACTATATGTAAGTTTAAATAATATGTATTGTTTACTGTGCATCATGCAGAGCCACAAAATGACAAAGCTCGATAAGATTATTTCTGATCTAGGACCAGGAGAGCGTAAAATCTTGATGGAAAAATTGCAAAAGGATGAATCAGGTGAATGAAAAAATACTATCAATCCAATATGAGTTTTTTTTTAATTATAATTAATAATATAATTAAAATTTGTTGATAACATGTGTAAAACAATCTATTAATTCACATCTATTTAATGTTCTACAGGGACCAACAACTCAGAAAATGAATTTTGTTCTAAGAAAAAAATAGAGCATGCAAATGAAAATGAATTTCTCCTTAGCTCATCTGGAGTGTTGCTGGAAGATAATGAAAGGGGGGAAAACTTTTACAAAACTTTGAGGGATCTAGTGGAATGAATGTATAGACATTATTTCCACTTACATTACAAAAATCAATCCAATGATTCCAAGAACCAAATTTTATCTAAACTACAAGAAGAGTTTCTAGAGAATTGGTCAATGAGACATGTTAGACTTTTAATAGCAAAAATGTACAACAACAAAAATGAAGGAATGAAAAAGTAACATTCCTTTAAATGTTTGTCTTGAATTATTGATAAATATCACTTTTGTTATATTTACTTTTTAGATATCAATATAAAAATTAAATATTTTATTGTCATGTTACATTTTCAGGAAGATTATGAAAATCTTAAAAGATGAAAGAGCTGATATCAGAAATATGCCAGTAGGAATGTCCAAAAAAGTGTACAAGGAGGTGGTCAAAGAAATGGAAAAAATTGCATTGCAAGAGAAGCCATCTCAACAACAACGTGCTTCAAATGTAATATGTAATCATTGAAATTTTCGATCATTAGGCACAATAAATAAAAAATTTAGCATTAAATATTAATTCTCAAGAATTTTCTTTCAGAAAAGAAAAGAAAATGGAACCCATTCAACACATAAAACAGGACGAAAAGGAATAAAAGGGTTGATATCTAAGTTTTTGAGTAATTGTTACTTCCTTATAACAACTTAACTAGATTTCGTTTTTGTATTTTTTAATTTGTTTTACAAAAATCATCATTGAATGTCTTCAAACAGGTGCTAACATACAAAGAATAACCATCAAATGAATTGATTGAAATTGGGTTAAATATGGGTTGTGATTATATGTTGGCATATCATAAATTAATTTTGGAATTTTTAAGCATGTATCGATCTTGTTTTACTCAGCTCCGTCTATAATTAATAGAACAAAAACATCTTTTATATTAAATATACGATTTGTTATGGGGTATAAAACTTGCAGGAAACAAAGTATGGAACTCTTCCAACAGATGAAATTTTGAAATATGGCATGGTACATGGTTTTGAAAGAATGTGTATAGTTTATGAGTCAATTGTTGCTATGGTACGTCATTTTTCTTTTCGATTTACATTGATGTATATTATTTAATATTGCAATTTTCATTATTCTCACCAATGTATATACACTCATTTTAGTTTATTTTTATGTTTGTTGATGGAAGGTGAAGAAGAAAACAATCAACACTGTGAACAAAACATTCCTAAAAATAACCCAAGTCATGGAAGTAGCTCTAGCAAGGACAATAGTTCAAGCAAAGAATGATGATCACTATTTTTGGATATCAAAGCAAGGCGTTGTATTTTTTGAAATATGTCTTCGAAATCATACATTTTGTTTAATGTAATGGAAATAGTGTCCTAATTGAAAGACAAAGGGATACCAATAACTATCCCATTTTGTATGATTAAGAGTGTCTTATTCATATATATTATATACCATAAAATATGTTTTAATTTATTCTATTGCGTTCTCCATTGTTGTTCTCAAACGCACTAATAAAAATTTAATTCATATGAATATTGTTATGAGATATATATGTGTCGACTTTTGATGAATAATGAATTTTAAAAAACCACAATAACTATGATATGATATAACAAATTAATCCAAACATCACATTCAAATGCATTAATATGAATTTAATTAATATGAATATTGCTATAAGATGTGTCAAATTTTGATGGATAATGAATTTAAAAAAATCACAATAATTGCACTGTCATAGGTTGATGTTTCTAAAAAATACAAAATGAAAACCGGTGTGTGTCAGTAACTGTACATCGGTGCATTTGTATTAAGAAGTGTTCCAGTGCGTTTCTATGAGAATAAAAAAAGCACCAAAACCAATTAAAAATATTGGTGTGTTTGTACGATACGATGCACTGGTGCGTTTATGTGTCTATATGCATTGGCACCATTGTACGATCTGTAGGCACCGCACGAATACCGATACCAATTATAAATCTTGGTACATTTGTGTGATACTGTGCACTGGGGCATTTATGTGTCTATAAGCACCGGTGCATTTGTATGACCTATGGGCACCGCATGAATACCGATACCAATTATAAATCTCGTGCCTTTCTGTGATATTGCACACCGATGCATTTCTATACGTCTATGCACCGGTGCATTGATACGACCTATGGGCAGTACAAAAATCCCAAGACCAATTAGAACGGCCTTGTTCATTGTATCGCCAACACTACGCCTAGTGTGGTTTTATACCTTAACAGCTCGGTGGATTTTCCTTCGACCACCCCGGGGCGCCTTCTATATATACGCACTGGTGCATTCAAGCCAGATTAGCACACCAATGAAAAAACATCCATAATAACCTTCGGTTGCTCATTTTTTTTTTGTTGTGTTGAATTTCCATTAAAAGCTCCACCAAAACCTCCGTAACCATAAACAAATGTTGTAGAAAATGTTTTATTGACAATTTTGGCCAATTTTATAACATTAAAAGCCTCCTTTATAACCTCCACTAGACGGTATTTTCCTTGTAGTGGACTATGCAAACAGTTGGATGAACTATCAGGGGGAACTGGACTTGCCACTTCCACCCGGTTGAGCATGGGAACTAGATGGTAAGTGATAAGTTGCCATATTTTATGGTGCATTTAAAGTTTTAGAATTATGTATGTGGTACTAATTCGCTAATTTTGGTATGCAAATATAGCATCAGTGACACCAGTCGGGTATATGGGATGACCTATAGCGCCAAAGGCTACAGAGTCTAACACAACTAGAGGAGCTGATAGAGTGGACTTAGAGGATCAACTGGAGGATTTATGATGCATATGCAAGATGTTGATGGCCAGGGTATCAGAGCACGACTGGCATGATCTTGATGGCTGTTACATTGAGGCATGTGATGGGCTACCCTAGGAGTGGCGAGGTGTCATGTGGCGCATGGCGATGGCCAGGTAGGGTATGTGAGATCTGTGGGCTATAGGAGCTGAGCCATTAGCTTGGGACCCTCCAGGTAGTGATTAGATTTAGGGGCATATGGTGCCCCCTGTTTTGATTTTGTAACATGCAATGGGCATGTCAGATGTATTAGAGTATAATACTCCAAAACATTTATGATTTTGTGGACACATATTATTGATATACATATTTTTATATATGATGAGTATATGGTTCGCCATTTGTTTATGATTATTGTCTTGTGTTAAATGCATGTGATAAGTGCCAATATATAATATTGTTTGCAATTCTATATACATAGTGATTATGGGCTCTAGGTACATGATTGAATATAATGGTTTCAAATTTGCGCACTAAGAAATTCACTCGTAAATATCTTCTAAAAAGGACATGGTTACTCACGCGATATACACCATTCAATTACATGACAAGTAGTAGGGAATATAAACAAACATGAAGATGAAGGATGCGATGGTCAAGGTCATCGACTAACAAACCTATCACTGCATCATATTCAACCTAATTTTTTGTGGCAGATCCAATGCATACGCCCTTAGAGAGGACTAATAAATCCATGGGGGTAAAAATGGCCCAGGCTGCTGAGACTAAATTCCATGAGAATCAAATTTCACTATCAGCATAGCCGATATACGATGTGGATGATGGATCCATCTGAAAGGCGCCACAAGACAAAAAATGAGATGATGGATAATGCAAGCTACCTAAATGCATGGCAGAAATAAAATACACATCTTGATGGGAGATGATATGGGTAAAATCTCTTAAGGTAGAGTGCATTGCAAGGGTTAGGAAGGATTTTGCCTTCGAAATCCTCTAGAAGGCATGACCCATTGCCCAAAAATTGGGTTTCAATGCAATGGAAACAAGGTGTATGTGGATCGAATTCATGTGTTCGAAGCAAGGGGTGACAAAAGCAATCGACCTCACTATGGATGAAGTCTTTAGAATCCACAACATATTGGTCATGGGACTGCTGCAAAAGAAGTATGCACGATGGTGTATATCATCCCAAGGAAATTCAGCGGTGGTCATTGCTTCTATAATGTCTTCATCGGAATGAAATATGGGGAGACTGGTAGAAGAAAGACCAAATGATGCGGCAGGGCTACGTGACACATCATCATGAGAGATATGTTTTACATACGCATCACTATGGAGGGTAGACGAAGAGTTAGTAGATGAAACATCTACCAATGTTGAGCCCAAGGTGATCGACAAAGGATCTTCAGTCGAAACAGAAGGGAATTCCCCAGAGGGTTTTTCCGCCATGGATCTCATGGATGATGACAGATAAAGGATAGTGGCTAAAGGTTTTGTCATCTCGACATCGGGGGGAGGTATAACAATGGGTGCATAAATTTCCTCCAGTTCTGTTAAAGAAAAACATGGGAGTAGAGGAGTAGAGGGTCTGCTACGTTTAGCCTTGATTCAGCAGACAACCTCAAGGGTGTCACGTAAATCATTGAGATGGGGAAAAAGGTGAGAATAATGGCCATAAATATCACACAAAGAACAAGGGTGATTCATGCGCAACGATTTGAGTTTTTTAGCTGAATCAGGTAAGGTATCATGGACATCCGGGATATCAGATTCGAGAAATGCCTCTTTGACCATAGTTTTGAGATGAGGAAGCTCAAGACAATTTTGGGCAGCATGCCAAACAACATCACACAAAGTGCATGGAGGTGACTGCTTCAGAGGCTTAGGAGGAGCAGGAGTTGTTTGGGTGGCCTTATCCTAGCTTCCTTCCTTTTGGGTTTACCCCCTTCACCAGTGGCTTTCTCTATAGGAGTAGATTCCTATTGAGGTGGACGAGGCACAAAATCAAAGGGAGGGGTCATGGCGACTAGTTGGACCGGTGTTAAAGAGGTATAAGGTTTGAGCTGACTAGGAAGGGTGTTGGCTGGGGGATAAATGTACCAGACTGGGATCCCCACGGTAAAATTGGGAAGGCTCAATGTAGCCATAACAGGCACCAAAAATATTTCAAAGGGGGGAGCTAGAAAAAGTATTTGACTGGAAGGGTAATGGCCTAGCGAAATGGCTCCCAAATGGTTAAGATAGGGGGAACCATTCCTAGTTGAAAAGGGGTAGAAGAGACACCAGCAGAGGGAGAAACTCTTTGAAAAGAAGGTCCTAAAGGCTCCGTCAAGTGACCACCAGTAGGTTGCAGGGGCGTAGGCTGTTGGATGGTTGAACCGAACCACTTATGGCTAGTCTGAGATGATTGCATCATGTAAAAATTTGACGAGCTGGGGTCAGCGATAAGAGGGGGGAGACTAGGGAATGCTCCAAGTAATATGGAATATTTAAGGAATCTAGGTGAAACACTGGTGAGAGGTGTGACTGATTGTCCCTTATGCAGATATCTTTAAAGTTGAATCCATCCCTTACTCTTTGGAGGAGATTGCCTTCTTTTGGCTTAAGGATCATCCCTTATGAAGTATTCTGCAAATAATAAATTCCCCTTGGTTTTTCGAGCATTGGTCACCGAAGATATGATAAACTCGGGGGAGGTCTAAGAATTCAGTTTGTAATATGTCAACTGATCGATGATGATGATATTTCCATTGTGAGGAAATCACATCTTACAATGAACCAAAAATGAGACAGTAGACATTGCATAGGTATAGATACAACCCAAAAGTATATTATAATCCAAGGGGGTATCAATGACTCCAATGTCAATAAAAATAGTTTTTCCCGCAAGAGTGATAGGAAAATTGTGGTACATGCCAAGGGGATGAGAAGGGTGATTGTCCCAAGCATGAAAAGTGATGGTGGATAGGGATAAGTCAGGTGATCCAAGTTTATTCCAAATTGATGCAGGAATTATGCTAGAAAGCAGATCCCACATATAAGAACACTTCTACTCACTAAACTCTGATAATACTCAAGATTTCTCCAATAAAATCACAGAAAAAATCCAGCTCAATTAAACATGAAGGCAAAAACAAAAGAGCCATAAAAAAATCAACTCAACATAACTACATTAAAATCCTGTGGCCAGATATTACATTGGGCAACCTCTTGGCTCTTTGCCCTTAAAACCACTCTTCACTCACTCCCCTCTCAACTATCTCAGCTATTTAACTATTCAAGTGTGTTCTCCTCACAAAAACCACTCATATTTATACATAAATAATGAATTTAATTCAATCCAAAAATATCTCCTCCTAATCCTCAACTAAATCTAATTTAAATACATTTTAGGTGTGGACTCAACTAAGTCCCATACATAGCATTCCTACTCCCTAATTTTGCTACTTAATTCTATTTTCTCTCATATCCTTTTAATTAATAAAAAAATATTTAAAAAATCCTCACTTTTCTAAATTATCTCCTATTTTATTAAAAAAATAACAAATTAATTAATAAAACAATTAAAATATCACACCCCCCTTTATTACATATTAAAAAATGAAAATTGGCATTGATGCTCCTGCATCAGACTCCCAAGGTTGAAATTAAACATGATTGCATGATCATGTGTTCGGATCTGTCTCTGCCTGGATCCCATATCTTGTGTTGTAACTTCCAATTTGTCACTGCTTCTTTCTGTTGTTATTCCCTAGGTCTCCATACTTTATGTGCATCACCCCACTGACTATGCTTTCACAATCTTCTGTTGTCTTTCTTTTGCTGCTTTTTCTTTGTTTTACTGCTGCTGGCCTCTTTCAGGATACTTTCATCATCATCTGCCTCATCAGTTCAATTTATATGTCTAATATATTTTCTCCAGCATCTGCAATAAAACCTTTACTCACAAAACAATTGTTAGAATAAAAAACATAAGGCTTCAGTTCCCCTTCCACTGCAGCTGGCAACATTTTAGTATGCTGCTCTGAAATTCCCTTGTCCATCAGCACATCAGTATGCTGATTCAATTCCTCTGTGAGACTATCAGTTAGTCCCTCCTCCACATCATCTGTTTGAAAAATGTTTCCCTGTGCTGTGTCTTTCAGTAAATCTTCCTGAACATAGATCCTTTGCCTTTCCAACTCTCTCCTTTGAAGATCTAACTTCCGATATAACTGAACAATCTCAACTGGAGTAGAACTTGGAAATTTTACACAACTTTCCATACCTTCCTTTGCTATTGACCAATCATCAGATGGTCCTCCTTTCCTCGCTTAAATATTATGCCGAATATTTCCATAAGACCCCTCTGTCTTCATTTCTTCCTGAGATCTTTCTATCTCAGCATCATTCTGAACAGACTTCAGATTCAACTCTTCTTCTTTAACAAACTTCAAAGTTTGTTTGAAACTCTGTGATGTACTTGTAATCACACACCAATCATTAGTCTTAAACACATAAGACCTTGTGATCTCACTGAATGCTTCAGTCAACATCTCCCTTTGCTGTTCTAAATCCTTCATTTGATTCAGTTATTCTATAGTTTTCCCTTCTGTCTCATCACTACTTCCATTTTCCCGCTGGAAATATTCCCGAATTTTCCTGGTTTCAACATCATTACATTGTAAAATTTTTTCAGTAATCCCATTATAAAAATACACTTGTTTACCTCCTCGAAATTTTCTTTCAGCATTTCCCCTTTGTTCCTGTTCCATAACAACTTCGACTTGCTGTCTTATCCCAAACAAGAAGTCATTTGTGATTTCTTCCTATTGTAACCAATCACCACATTCCTTCTCTGAAAGGAATTCTCTACCAGACTTTACCTTAAGAACTTCATTCTCCTTCGTGACAGTTCTATCAGACTGTTCAATGCCTTTCGCACATCCTGCAAACATACATAAACTGTGAGAAAAATTGCAAGGCTTCATAGCCTCATCTGTTTCTCTCACCATCACCTCTTCAGATGCTTCTGAACTATCCCAATAGTTCATGAGATCCTCCTCACTGATCTCTTCACCCAGAATTTCACCATGTTCCGGGCCACAAATGGAAACATCCATTTTCAACTCAGCCTCTCTAAGTTCTTCACAACTCAACATCTGCTCGAGCTTCCTCAGCTCCTCCATCAACTGTATGTTTACCTGCTTTTCCCTTCTTGCGTGTAGCTTCTGCCACTTCACCTTCCTTTTCATGGTCCAACCATGTGTCTGGTTTCTCATATTTCCTGCAACAACTTCATTAACAATTCCAGGTGAATTGTTATCTCGGCCTTCTCCCGCTCATACTCTTCATCAGATCTCCGAAAATCACTATCAACAGTCATCTTCCCCTCCTTTGTGAACTGCATCTGTTCACGTGTGGACTTCATTTAAGCCACTTCCCCACAATTCTTCGCACTTGTCATTCATCAAAATGCAAATTTCCTGCTGCGCTTGGCTTCTCTTTATCTTGAGACCAATCCCTGGAAACCTCTTGCTACAAATTGCTGCAAACAACACCTTAGCATATACAAAATGCATCTCAAAAATTTTTCCCAAATAAAACTTCAATTCCGGGCAATTTCATACAATTTCATAAAATTCAATGTACTAGTCCAATAAGTCAAAATGACGTAGGTAACCCTGCTTAACCCAAAATCTTCCTTAAGACTACCTGCATATAAAAATGCATCACAACCAATTGCCCAAATAAAACTTCAACGTCTGGCAAATTCACACCCCATTATTCGCGGAAGCTTCATCTTAACATATAGTCACACCTTTTAATGGTTTATGGGAACCATGTTTCAAATCATTTGGTTCATTCACACATGTCCCAAACTTCAATACAATCCCACTTTAAAACCTCATATAGAAGCACATCAACATATGATTCAAAAATCATAAACTCAACACCAAAAGTTTGGATTCAATTTATTAAATCCCACAAATTTTGTACAATCATGACTCATTCAAAAGTAGATATAAAACCATGCTTCAAATCCAAACTGCAAGTTACTACCACTGCATATCGAATTTATGAATTCTAATATAAATGAGTTTATTTAAAAATTCAGGGCTTATCAAAATATCGATCTCTCATCCCACAAACTTACCTCCTCCGTGCATTACACCAGCTCCACACCATAAGCTTTCATAAAACCCACATGCCAATATAAAAATATATTTTGAAAGTTCAACGGAAAATTACACCAGTGCATTTTGATTTTAGGCCTCACCATATCAATTGATTTACCTTGCCAATTTCCACACGTATTTAACTTACCATCTCTATCGCTTTTCAACGCCTCATGTATGATCTGCTGGCAACCATGACTGTGCGATTTTCACTTAGTTTGCAATGCACTTCCTTTATTTCTGATATTGGTTCAATACACCTCTAATTCGACCCTGCATGCCTTCTAATTATGGCATGGAATTTGGTCAATAACTCTTTTAAAATACTGGCTGTAATATAAAATTATCCTATACAGCATCCAATGGCACACAAATCTGTTGTGAAATTTAATAATCTTTTAACCTCACCATTCCATTCGATCAATATCTACACATCGAATCTTTGGCTGTGGAAATTAAAAAATCCAGACTTTAATTTAAATCAAATGCCAACACATTTTCCCATACAAATAGCTTACCTTCTCGTCGACTTCACCGGACGCTTCTATCTTCTGTTCTGGATCTCCTCATACAACACCAATACATTCGATCCAACTCATCGACGCTTTAATTCTTCATTGAACCCAAGATTCTAAATATACATATGCGCCTTTACCATTCAGCTTACTAAGCTGTCTTAATGCATCAACACATGCATTCAATTTATTGTTTGATATCTCTTCAGTGCTTCGATCAGCTTCATCTCCAATCGACAGAACGTTGGCCCCTTCCTTATCTCCAGCTACTGCATTTCGACATCGCTGAGAATTTTATGCAATCGAACCTTCAATTGATTTCCTATTCTGTGCCTTTGCTTCAGTCTCCATTTGACTGTGAATATTCACGGTTTTTAATTGTGCGCTTTCCCAATACATACAACCTTCCATTACATCAACTCTACTGTTCAATCTACTCATAACAGATAGAGATTAAAACATCTCTACGCCATTTTAATTATGTCATTTGGGAAACCAGAGGTTTAAATCAACGACTTATCCATCGCTCTTCCAAAGCACACCTCACCTGTGCTAAGACTTGAAATCAACCTCCATTTATGCTGAAGTCGAATTTTCTTCACCGCCCAAACTCAACCAAAATAAACACGATCCCAACAATTAGATCCTTCCACGCTCGATTTTGATCAACATTCCCAACGCTTCTGTTATCGACTGTTAACCCTTTGAACCACAGCATCAACTATCCAATGCTATTTGCAATCTCTGCGCGTTTGCTCTTCAGCGTTTTCTACTGAGTTTCAAGGCTGCACCTTTCACAACGCCTCATTCATACACAAAACCTAGTTAACATTAAAATCAAATTCATGATTCCGGAAAACATATCCATGCAGCTTTTAGATGATTTATAATGCAATTTCCATTCTGTTCTTACATGTTCTACGTTTTAAATTGACTGTGCGACCATCCATTGAATTCTTCTGCATTCTTTAGATTCAGAATTCCAAGCCACGATTTGGATCTTTAACTAGATTTAAAATGTTGTGGAGTGTGAATCGATCTCACTCTCCATCAAGCTTTTATCAATTCATAACCATATCGATTACCCCGGATCAACATCGATTCATGAAATTTGATGTCTTCTATTCTATGCGTCCTCAGTTTATTTGGCATCAATTTCTTCGGCAAAATGTCAATCGACTCACTCAACTTCTCATGACTTGAATTCAACCTTCCACAGATTCACCCAAGCCTCCGCACCACATTTTCATTGTGCCGTCATTCAACTTTTCTCCCCACAAATAATTTAACTCTGTTTAGCTTGCTGCGGAATTACAAATTCCGTTTAATTCAATCAAATGTTGTTTTATCGATCCTTCACAACACAGAATCCAACTTCATATCGATCATCACAAGAAAATTGATGGCTATATACATCAATTTTTTTCATTGCCCAACACAGAAAACAATCGATGTCAAACTTTAATCGATTACCACAGCAAAAAAAAAACCAACTTCAATTCGACCAATCCAGCAACCAATTCGATGGCTATACATATTCATACAGCAAAGAGTTGAAAATTGTATTGATTATCACAACAAAAATTGATAGCTATTTATTTATATTGATTTCTCTTGCCAACGCACAATCAACCACAGTCATTCACAATCCTAAATACGCATTACCTTTGCTAGGTCTATCAATTGTGCCACTGTTTAATCTTGGTCAATACACTATCTAAACGCCTTTCAACGCCTCTCATCTTAGCACCACGGTCTTCATAAACCATCGTAGCTGCAATTTTTCAACGTGTGTACCAAGTTTACACAGTGCTCTCTCTTGAAGATGTTCCAAGCTTACGCAAAGCTTTCATTCTCCTCCGCACTCCTTCAACTGACCACGCAGCTTCAAACACCGTCACTTTTTCAAACACGTTCTTATTAACGCAGCTTCAGTTTTTTCATTAACAAATGTATGAAATAATCTTAGCGCAGAGTTTGCTCTGCGTTCAAAAGGTTGTGGTTTTCTTTGTGATTTCAATTATGCTTGCTAGCACCGTTCTTTAAACCACACATCGTGGCTTTCACACGTGACAATGCGACATCTCCCATTGCAGAACTTAACTTCAACCACGCCTTTGCGATGGAATTTGTGACTGTGATCCATTCCTCTTCGATGACAGTCTCCTGCATTCATGGTTGCACACACAATATATATATGCAAACTTGCTGATTTAAAACAGGTATCTTACAAGCTCTAATACCAAAATGATGCAGGAATTCTGCTAGAAAGTAGATCCCACATATAAGAACACTTATACTCACTAAACTCTGATAATACTCAAGATTTCTCCAATAAAATCACAGAAAACATCCAACTCAATTAAACATGAAGGAAAAAACAAAAGAGCCATAAAAAAATCAACTCAACATATCTACATTAAAATCCTGTCGCCAGATATTATATTGGGCAGCCTCTTGGCTCTTTTCCCTTTAAACCACTCTTCACTCAGTCCCCTCTCAACTATCTCAGCTCTTTAACTATTCAAGTGTGTTCTCCTCACAAAAACCACTCATATTTATACATAAAAATGAATTTAATTCACTCCAAAAATCTCTCCACCTAATCCTCAACTAAATCTAATTTAAATACATTTTAGATGTGGACTCAACTAAGTCCTGTACATAGCATTCCTACTCCCTAATTTTGCTACTTAATTCTATTTTCTCTCATATCCTTTTAATTAATAAAAGAATATTTACAAAATCCTCACTTTTCTAAATTATCTCCTATTTTATTAAAAAATAACAAATTAATTAATAAAACAATTTAAATATCACACCCCCCTTTATTACATATTAAAAAATGAAAATTGGCCTTGATGCTCCTGCATCAAAAATGGAGGTGGACATCACACAGGTGGATGTGCCCTCATCAATGATACATCATGAGACATAGGCATTACGAATATTGACTAGTATTTGGAAGGCGATAGATGAGGGTAAGGGGGGATGTTCTGATTTTTCAACAAAAAAGATGATCATATGAAGGATCCATAGTTCCCAGAGAAGATAATAGATATTTACATTTTGAAGGGCACGATTGGAGGACTTCCAGCGTTGACACGGTATCAGGATATTTTTCTAAGTCACCTACTATGCTGTAAGTGTGGGGAGATTTGGCATAAGCATCATTTGGCATAGTGGCCATTTAGGGATATTGGGAATAACCTCAGCCCGTGGCTGAGGGATCTGTACAGGAGCATTGGGTGTCGAAATGTACACTGTGGAAACTTTGCTTTGGAACTCAGTTGTAGATGAAGTAGGTGGCTTTCCATATTGGTTCGACAGGGTTTGAAGGTTGACATCAATGGTATTAACCTCTTCAAAATTTATCAAGAGAATCTGGTATTCAGGGGTACCAGACTGTGAAGGTTGAGGGGTGGCTTGACCTTGAGGGGGTTGGGTGGCCACATATCCTTTCTGAGGGAAAGGATTAGTGAACACAGTCAGTTGAACTAGTGCAATATTTGGAGGAGCCGAGGAAATGGCTTGTTGTCCTCTAGATGTTGCTTGAGCTTCCCACCACTAGCACATTTGGTTTAAAAGGGGAAAATCATGAGTATAATGGTCATGGACACCATAGAAAGAACAAGGCTTGTTCATATGAAGATGCATGTTCTGCTTGGGCTGATCACGTTTTTGTTGGTTGTTAGTGTTAGGTTGGTTCCCTTGTGGTGCATTCGGTTGGTTACCTTGGCGCCATTTACTCTTAGGGGGAGGTGGCTGCTATGGTGGAGGTTGAGAAACTAGGAATGCATATATCTACTGATTGGGTGCTCAGAAAATGTTGGGATAAGATATTTGGGTTTTTTAGCACAATTCCAAGGTAACCCAAAAAGGGTTTCTAGAAATGACAATGATGGAAAATGAAGCACTAGGGCTGAATTACGCTCTATAGTTGGGTAACTGCTAGGAGGTGGCTGATATGATGAGAAAATAGCTGATACTCCTCCCCACTTAATTTTCGGATGAAGGGATGTTCCCCTCACTAGATTATAAGATCAAAAACTTAGGTTATTAACCCTCCACTGAATCTTCCCTCCTAGATTGCACAATTCCTGAAGGAGACTATGCTGCTGAAGGTGGCTAAATATTGGCCTGATGTTGGATGATCGGATGTAGCTCAAAGAACCTCTCCTTAGTGGGCACTTGAATTCCCTCGAGGATGAGGATGGGATTTACACTCAGAAATAACCTTGTGCTAAACAACACAACAAACTCCGCTAAACAACCGAGGCATGTAGAAAGTCATAAAAGATAATACATAAAAAATATTCAAAAATATTTTTGTTTCTGCCATCCCCTTCCTTATATTATTTGTGAGCCTCCACCCCCTTGGCCCCACTCAATAATGATGCTACTCTCATGGATACTTCCTCCCATTATGACTGTGTTGTCCTCCATTGTCTCCACTACCTCCATGACTGGCCTGTTGATTTGGTCAACTTGACGCCATCTACATGCATTGACCCCGATTCACACCAAGGAGTGGTTTATTCAACTTGGTCCTATCAATATTCACTGATCCAAATTCACATTAGAAGTGGTTTTTTTCCTACTAAAGAGATTTAGGCATCCCTGTACCCTCTTATTCATCTATATTATTGGAAAAAAAAAATTTATTATTCTAACTAGCTAAAAGCTAATTAGGAATATTACAGTCCTCCCCTCTCAAATGTTGCTTTTCCTCAAGCAACTGAAAGGATGGATGTTGAAAAATATTCTCTCCTTCCCAAGTAGCATCCTCATTCGGTAGATTCCTCCATCAAATCATATATTATTTAATCACCCTGTTCCTTAGATACCTCTCTAGAGTATCCAGGATAGCTTCCGTTTGTAAAACTAGATGGCCCTCATCATCAATAGGTGGGAGATCCATAGTAGCAACTACATGCTATCCAATGGCCTTCTTTAGGCATGAGACATGAAAAATGGTGTGGATCTTACTCCCAATGGGGAGCTCCAAGTCATATGCTACTTCCCCAACACGACGGATCACCCTGTATGGCCCATAGAAACGTGGCGTAAGATTCTCAGCCCCCTTCTCCTTCAGCGTAGATTGCTTGTAAGACTGAAGACAGAGATAGACCAAATCATGCACCTCAAACTATCTCTCCACCTGACCATGATCTGCATACAACTTCTGCTGATTTTGTGTTGTAGCAATGTTGTCATTAAGAGCACGGAGTATATTCTGACTCTCTTGGATCCACTCTTTGGCTCTAGGAGCCTTTCTTTCTCCAAACATCACATCAACAAATGATAAAGAATCATATCCATATAGAGCCTGAAATGGAGACATACCGATCGACATATGAAATTTCGTATTGTAGCAATATTCTCCCAAGTGGAGCCAGTGCGGCCATGCCTCGAAACATAGTTTTGAAAGTAGCCTTCTAGCCAATTTTTAACTATCTCTGTTTTACCATCTATTTGGGGGTGATAGCTGGTACTCAGTGTCAACTCGGTACCCACCAAACAAAGAAGCTCTTGCCAAAAGCCACCCATGAAGCGGCTATCTCTATAACTGACTATGGTCTTAGGAAGACCATGAAGTCTAAAAACATATCTAAATAAGAGCTCAGCCACTTGTGAAGCTGTGTATCGTGAAGAAATGGAAAAGAAATGTGAATACTTTTTTAGTCAATCAATGACCACAAAGATACAATCCTTGCCTTGTACTGCTAGAAAAACAGTAATGAAATCCATAGAAATGCTCTCCCATTTCCCTTCTAGGATAGGAAGTGGCTGTAACAACCCTGCAGGATGGTTGTTCTATCCTTTATTTTACTGGAAAAATGCACACTCCCTGATGTGCTAGAGAACATTCTCCTTGAAACCCTTCCATGAGAATGTCTCCCTAATGGCCCGATATGTCTTTGTGAAACCTTGGTGGCTTGAGAGTGGTGAATCATGTGCTGCATGTAAAATATTCTGCTTAACCTTAGAATCTATAGTCAAGAAGATCTAGTCCCGGTAATATATGATCTCATCCATCTCTCTATACCTCTCATTGGTCACCTGCCCATATAGTATCTCACATGTGAAGCGGTCTTTGGAATACTCCACTAGCAGTTGGGCCTTCCAATCTGTGGCCACACTCATCAATGAAAACATTGTTGGTCTCTGTGATAAGGGATCCACTACCAAATTTATCTTCCCTTTGACATATTAAATGTCAAATTCATATGCTTGGATTTTTCCAACCCTTTTTTGATGCCTCTCTTGTAGCTACTTCTGCTCAAGAAAATACTGAAGATTTTTATGATCAGTCTACACTCTAAATCTGTTGCCCACCAAATATTTCCTGAATTTTTCCAATGCATGCATAATGGAAAATATTTCCTTATCATATATGGGATACAACCTTTCATGAGGAAGAAAATTATGGCTCTCAAAACCTATGGGGTGGCCCCCCTGCATCAAGAATGCTCCAATGCCCTCCCCTTAAGCATCACATTCCAACGCAATGGGTTGGGTAAAATCCAGCAATACCAACACCAAGAAACTGCTCATCACCTCCTTGAGCCTATCAAAGGCGCTTTATGCAGTGTATGTCCAACCAAAGGCTCCCTTCTTGGTCAGATCTATGAGTGGTGCTGCTAGTTGGGAGAACCCTTTGACAAACTTTCGGTAGTAGGTGCAGATTCCTACAACCCCTGAAGTTCTGTTACATTCTTTGGCTCTGGCCAATCTCGAATAGAACGGATATTATCCTCATGGAACTTTACTCCATCCACTCCAATGATGTGGCCCAAACATAGCATCTCTATGAGCCCAAAATCACATTTGGAGAGCTTAGCATAGAATTGATGCTCCTATAGATGGTCCTCCCATGTGCGACTGTAGATAAGAATGTCATCAAAGAAAACCAACAAAAATTTCTTCAACTGACTATGGAAGATGTGGTTCATACAAGACTGAAAAGTAGTCGAAGCATTGGTCAATCCAAAGGGCATCAACAAGAACTCAAAGTGGTCATAATGACATCTAAATGTAGTCTTGGGGATATATTGATCCCTTATCTTGATATTATGGCACCCTGACCTCAAATCAATCTTTTAAAAGAACTTCGATCCTCTCAGCTCATCCATCCTGGGAATCAGACCTATTCTTCATTGTCTTCTTATTCAAGGCTCTATAGTCAATTCACATCCTCAATGTACCATCCTTCTTCTTCACCAAGACCACAAAAGAAGCAAAAGGACTGGTGCTGGGTCAGATATGTCCTAAAGCTAAGAGCTCCTGAATAGCTCTTTCAATCTCATCCATATAGGCTCTGTGGTGCCTATAGGGTGTGGTGATCATTGCTTGGATCCCCTACTCCAACTCAATAGTATGCTCATACCCCCAGCCTAACATCCTTCCCAGTGGTATGTCCCAGAATACTGTAGAATAGCGATCTAGAATAGACTACACATCTGGGTGGACAGGTGCACCCTTGCCTCCTGCCTCTAACATACACATTTCTACTGCCCATTCTATGTCTCCTTTGTGAAAATCATCCTTCATCCTATGTGTCGAGACTATGTGAGGTGGATAGGTGTCCATGCCTCTGATCATTTGGTGCTTATCTCCCTTCTTATCTTTCCATTCCATCTCCAAGGTCTCCCAATCCGTGGTGACCTTCTCCAATGTGAGAAACCATTGTAAACCCAATATCACATTGCTGTCGAGAATATCAACCAAAAATAAGTGATCTGTCAATTTCTAAGTCCCCAAAGTGATAGTGAATGCCAAAACATACTTCATACTCTACATGGTTCTAGCTCCTAGAACCAAAACTAAGAATGCTTCAAAATCTTCTGTGGGAATGCCTCTCCTTTGCACTAATTGGGTATCAATAAAATTATGTGTAGCCCCACTATATATCAATACCAACACACGCTGCCCCTGAATAGTGCCTCAGACTCTCAATGTCAGATAATTGGGAACTCCCTGCAAAGCTCCAAGGGCTCCTCTAGTTGGAGAAAATGCTCCATTTCCACCTCCTTCTAGTGGTGGATCTCCGGTTGGTGCTACAATGCTGGTATCTCCTTCCAACTCTTCTTCTTCCTCCTCTTCACTATTGGAGAGTACCTCAATATAAAGTGCCTTTCCAGTAGCACACCGATGCCTTGTTGCCCATGGTTCCTGGCAAGTGAAGCAAAGCTTCCTCCTCCTCAAATCTCTCTGGACATCATCACTAAGATATCCTTTGTCTTGGTTCCCCTTTGAGGGATGAACCTTCATATATTTCCCCTTTGAATGAAAGGAGGGCTTTTGTAGGAATGGAGCACTTTCCCCTGGAAAGGCATCTTATAAGTCTTTAGCCCTCTCAATGGCATCTTGGAGCGTAGTTGGTTGAGTGGATTTCACCAACCCATGCAAAGGATCTGCTAGCCCATCAATAAACATGTATACTCTTCTAGGTGTAGACAGATCTGGCACCATGAATGAAAGTTTCAGAGATTTAGAGATATAAGTCTCTATATTTTCTGATTTCTTGAGCTTAGCTATATCAAAAAAGTATGCTTCTGGATCTCTTCGATAAAATATTTCTACCAACCTCTTGGTGAATTCTACATATGGAATCACACCTGCATACCCCAATGTAGATAGACCATGAAACCACCATTCATGTCTTCACCTTCAAGGTGCAGCACTGCCATCTTAATAGTTTCAATCTCTGAAACTTGGTTCAGCTGGAAATAGATGTCTAATTTTTCTACCCAAGAATTGGATGTGCACTTGGGTGACCCATAAAAATCAGGTAGAAAGAACATACCCATAGTATGATGCAGATCATTGTTCTATTGTTATTATGGGGTCTTCTTTTTTCCTTGATCTGACAGAACTATTGGAAGTTCAGATGCTATTTGAACCTTTGAGATTGAGATTCATATTATAGGAAGTAATCACCAAGAGCCTCTTGATTTTGGGGTCCTCCAGCCCCATTTCCCACTACTAGGAATGTAGGCATGGTGGAGTGTTGTGAAAGTTGTTGCAATATCGGTTTCTCACACCAATGATGTGAAGTGTCGTAACTTTCTCCATGTTGAAACCCTCTTGGGGTTTCCTTCTGTCTTTTGCACCCTCATCTCCTTTATTTCTTTGGAAATATCTTGCATAGTTTGGAGAAGAAGTTTTGGAAACTCTTTTTCATCCATTTCTCTAGATGTCATAGATGTAGTGCCCCACAAGCTAAGCCAAGGTTATGCTCTAATACCACTGTAATATTCCAAAATAGGAAAAACAAGAATATTGAACATAAAATTGGAAAATGCAGTAAACATAAACACATCAAAAACATGACCAGATCACTTAACCATTTTATTATATGTAATAGAAGAAATGAAGTACAAGTAATTGAGGAAGAGACACTCAAGCTAGGAAAAACAAGCCTAAAATGACCCTAAACATCAAGACATGAAACATTGTTGCTGCATCAACTACTGGGAGGCTATGAATGTGAAATATTGTTGGAAATAATTACTGATGGAAACTAGGAATGCGTAGATCTGTTAATTGGGTGCTCGAAAAATGTTGGGATCAGAGATCTGGACTTTTTAGCAGAATTCCAAGATAACGTTTCCGGAAATGAAAATGATGAAAAATGCAGCCCTAGGGCTGTACTACGCTCTACAGCTAGGTAACTTCTGGGATGTGGTTGATTTGATGAGAAAATAGCTGATACTCCTTCCCACTGACTTTTCGGATGAAGGGCTACTCCCCTCACTGGATGATAGGCTCAAAAAATTGGGTTATTAGCCCTCCACTGAATCTGCCCTCCTCGATTGTGCAATTACTGAAGGAGACTAAGCTGCTGAAGGTGGTTGAATATTTTCCTGATACCAGATGATGAAATGCAGCTCAAAGAACCTCTCCTGAGCGGGCACATGAAGTCCCCCAAGGATGAGGATGGTTTTTCCGCTCGACAACATCCTTGTGCTAAACAACACAACAGACTCTGCTAAACAACTGAAGGATGCAAAAAGTGATAAAAGAAAATAAATAATCAATATTAAGAATTCTTTCTATGGCTTCCATCCCCTTCCTTATATGCTTTGTGAGCCTCCACTCCCTTGGCCCCGCTCAATAATGATGCTACTCTCATGGAGACTTCCTCCCATTATGACTGCATTGTCCTCCATTCTCTCCACTTCTTCCATTACTACGTTGTTGATTTGGTAAACTTGACCCCATCCACATGCATTAACCCCCATTCACACCAAGGAGTGGTTTTTCAACTTGGTCCTATCTAGATGCACTGATCCAAATTCACATTAGAAGTGGTTTTATTCATACTAAAGATATTTATGGGTCCCTCTACCCTCTTATTCATCTATCTTATTGGATAAAAAAAAAATTAATATTCTAACTAGCTAAAAGCTAATTAGGAATATTACAGATACATGCTGTCGGGAGGGGGATAAGTGGTAGAGGAGATGGCCCCTCCCTAAGGGAAACCATAACCCATGGGAGGATAAGTATACGGATGTGAAAGAGATCCAACGAAACTGTCGACGACGTGAGATACTCCTGATGTGTTGGCACCACCAGGTCTAGGAAGATCTATTAAAATGGTATAAACATAACCAAATTGGGCGTAGATCAAGTCATATTTCAACGTGAACTAGAAATTTTCCTCTTCGGTTCAAGGAAAGTGAGACACGACATCTTTACCAATAGAAGGAAAAAGCAGTATGAGAGGCCAATCCATATAGACATAGTCATTGATTGTAGGATCTCGACATAAACTTCTCCTTCTACATCATTCTTGGGAATGGTTAGAAAGGCGAGTGGCATAATTTTGACGGAAAGTGGTCAAGCACTAGGCACCGGTATCATATTGGAGAGGTAGCTGGAAGTAGGACATAACCACTATAGCAAGAGTCGCAAAAATGGATTGTGAGGTAGCAGTCGTATCGACATACCATTTTGCTGCTTCTCTAGTGAGAAGATGTTGGAATAATCGAAGACGAAGAGAGTCATCAATGATAGAATTGGATTAACACCACATGTGAAAGGAGAAGACGTGATTATTAGGGTCCTCTCCATTGTTCCTTAGAACTTAGAGATGTCTAAAGGAAGCTTAATTAGCATAACAAGTCAACCTCGGTTGTGGAGTATAGGGTCGTTAATTAACTGGCTGAAATCAAGAAGGCTTAATCGTGTCATAAAAGGTAGCAAAAGAGTAGTCAGAATGGTTCTGATAGTGGTGCCACTAGTAGCAGATCCCAAATTAGGGCTGGGGCTTCCACCAGCTTGAGGACCAACACCTGCATTGGCACCTTACATGGTGACTAAATGAGGTGGAGGAGAACTGGGTTTGGAATTCGATGGAGGACCCGATGGACTAGAATCAGAGTCGGCGTGGGGACTCGATGAAGGAATAAATCAGACTCTACACTTTGGAGTAAGTCTTCCAAACAGAAACTGAGGATGAAGGCCTAGGATTCTCTGAGATAAGTGCCTTGGGGGCACAATGATGTCAAGACACATATAACCCAAAAATATGGAAGAGTAATAAACAAAGGCTGAGAGGGGCAGATAAATTAATTACGATGTTTATGTCTTGGCTTAGTCGTGTAAACCAAGAACTCTTCGCTTTAGGTGTGTGTGTGTATAAGCCATGTGTTAATTTTAATTAAGTTCAGACGATTATATAAATAAAAAGAAAAAATGTTGAATAATTGTAAATAAAACTAAAACGACAGTAAAATAAACAACCAAAGATGCATAAATTCAACCCAAAAGAAGGGTTCCCAAAAAATTGTTCTAAGATGCGGGTGAAATTGAATAAAAAAAAACAATATGGCCCAAATATCCAAGGTATAAGGGACATGGATCTAATTAATTATATCTGTTGGAAAAGGTGCAGAAAACAGCAAGAAAGAACAGGGAAAACTGCTGCAAAAAAGGAGGCGAAAGGTTACAACCCTAAGGGAAACAAGGGGGACCATAAGGGAAAGGACAAAAAAAATGAAGAGGGGGTTTTGGATGGAATAATAAATAATATAAAAGGATCTAAAATAAGGATAGATGAGACCCTAAACAATGGCTGAAAGCACTGCAAAATCTTAGACTACCTACTCAGCTAAACCCCTCCTAAAAAGGTGGAAGAGTACTGAAACCCTAGGAGTATTGGTCCTATTTCAAGGAGAAAAAATTAGCATATATAGGCCTAATATGGGCTAAGATAGAGGTTAACCAACCCTAAAAGTGCTTGCGGTAAACCCTGTCAGTCACAGAAAAAATCCTGCAAAAAGTTGTAGCTCACAGGTATTGACCTGTTAGCTGTTGAAATCGTAATTTCTGGCCCCACAGGTATGAATTGAGCTTGAACTCACAGGTTCTGTACTGAAAAGTGCGAGCTACTATTCCAGGATCCTCAGGTGGCAGGTTGCGGAAAAAATTGTTGTCTCTTGCGTGACTGATACCTGTTCCCTGCAATAAACACCAAGAAACACCCGGAAGTTAGAATTTTTACTATTTTAGCTCATAAAAGGTTAAAAAAACATTAAGAGACTAAATATAGCTAAAGAAGAATCCTAGCTAAAGAAGATGGTCACGCAAGAATCTGAATAAAACCCAGTGGAGTCACCAATTCTTAGAATGAATGTACGCAAAGACATCTCTTTAGCTGTGTGTGGCAAACAACCCTAACAACAAATATGGTTGCTTAAATTACTTAGATCTGAAATAGATAGTCGAAAAAAATGCAGAAAAACCGCAAATCTATGTAGTAAAGAAGTTAAACAGTAAAAAGAAATAATATTTCTCCAAATATGCAATGGACAAGACAAGATATATAAATAATTTTATATGTATTAAAACTTGGGAAGGGAACAAAGAATGATGTTACCAATCCCGCTCAATGGGATGGGTTCTTGGCTATCTTAAATGCTTCAGATTCAGAATTTTCTCTCTCTCAATGGTGTAGAAAACCAAAGATGTGTTGAACTCTATGGGAGCTCGAGAATCAAGAAAATAGTAGCAACAATGATATTGATCAGAGCGCGACAATGAAAGTTATCAAAGTAGGACAATGACAAAAGGATCAAATTTTGGTCATGATCAAAGGATCAAAGGTAAATAATGAATAGAAAACCCTCCTATTTATAACAAAATATTGAGTTATCATGTTAATAGCGCATAATAAAATATTATTAACCAAGATCTAGATCTAACAGCTTGGAATATTTTATTATATTTTGTTGGAGGGAAAAGAAACTTAAATTGGTTAAATCCATTTATTTAGAAATAATAAATAAATAAATGA
Source organism: Pinus albicaulis (assembly GCA_034641835.2). NCBI lineage: Eukaryota > Viridiplantae > Streptophyta > Pinopsida > Pinales > Pinaceae > Pinus > Pinus albicaulis. Next base: position 1,599,170,410 of record CM076580.1, read on the forward strand.
TTTTTTTATCATTTAAAGGATGGGGTTAAGGAATAATTTAACAAATAATGATTTATTTTATTATTGCTAAATGATTTAGTCAAATTTTGCCAGGAATATTAATTAAATAATGATTTGATTAATTATTCCTAGAGAAAAATAGGATAAATAATGATTTATCTAATTATTTTCATTAATTGGGTTAGATAAGAACATGAATATTATTTAAACAATGTTTTAATTAATTATTCATAGAGGAAAATCAAATAAATAAGGATTTATTTAATTATTCCTCATGGTGTTTCTTGTTTGAAACTAGAAATAACTTAATAAAATATGGTTTATTAAATTATTTCTTATAGTGAAAGCAATTTTACTATGGTAAGATTGGTTTTACATGGTGTACTTCGATCCATCTAATTTTAAATGTTTAGATGACCATAAATTAGTGTAAGAAAAACTATGGGCCCCATTTGGGTAAATTGGTACATAAATCTTCCCGGAGATGTAACTTTGGCATACAATCTATGTTTGATGGACATAATACCTTGTTAGATAGATCTGTCCAAGGAATTCTTGGTTTTCCCAAAAAACGTCATTTAGGGCCTCAAAATGCCTCTGGAAGTTCAGGACCCGAAAAAATGCTAAAAATAGTAAGTTGTGTTGAGAACAAGCTATGGTTGAGAACATAACACAAGGATTATTTCGCATTAGAGAAACTAATGGAGAGACTAGGATGAAAATCATCAGTCGTTCATTCCTTCCACACTTCCATTGCTTAACTTCTGAAGATCCTGACACTTCCATGTTTGAGTTTTTTGTTGTCTACAAGATTTATGACTATGCCTTAGATGAAAAAATGTCAAAATTATTCCCCTCTACCCTTGAGCATGCAGCCTTACACTGGTTCATGGGTTTACCTAGGGACAACATCACTACTTGGGCCCAAATGAAAGAGTCCTTCAACAAAAATTAGAAATAATATTTTAGGTCCAAGGAAACCAAGGAAGAATTTTTTAGGATGACCCTAAGGCCCGATGAATCTTTAGAATACTATGAGGAAAGGTTTCAATTGAATTAGAAGAGGGCCAACTGCACCCTTGATCCTGGATCACTCAAGTTACTTCTTCTTCGATGGATCTGGGAGGAACTGTAGGAAACCCTCAACATGTTATCTAGAGGAGATATATATCAGTTTTCCTATGATGACATCAATACTTTGTTTAGAAACCATCCTAGGGAAACTAGAAAAAGAAATATTATAAGTAATCAAGGCTTGACTAGTACCTATTCCTCCACCTCATCCATAAAAAGTGAGATAGGGAACATGTTAGAGGATTTTAAGTGTGAAATGGTACATACCTTTTCCTTGAAAATGGATAGCATTTAGATCAAAAGGAAACAAGAGGAGGAAGAGAGAGACCTAGCCATATTTTCCCCTTGATGCACTAGAAGACACCCTAGGAATGAATGCCCAATGAATTTCATAAAGGTTTGCTCAGTCTATGAATAAAACCATGCAACGAACAAATTCCCTTAATTACCTAGCCCAAAAGTTGTATACCAAGGCCCAGTGGAAGGTGGTCCAAAGAAACTATGCTTTATAAGTCAAAGGAGGTCTCAAGGACCTCGGCCATACCAATAGGGCATGCAATGTGTGCCTTATTCTTAATAAAATTCAAACCAAAATGAACCCTTGTAGACTTGGTATTCTTATACTCATCCATCATGGCCCACACCTCCTTCTTGGCCTTATCTCCCTCCATATCATTCTCAACCTGCCAATCAATCATTTTATCCATATTATCCCCAACCTCCTCACTGGAGCAACCGATCACAAGGGTGGAGGCCTCAAATCAACCAAAATCCCACTTTACTGCCTCCACCCCAAACCTAACATCAACCTCCACTCACTCATCTTGCTCAACCTAAGCAATCACAGATGCATACTCAACCTAATCCGAACTTAAGTAACAAATAGGCACATTAGGTCTAAAGTGGAGAGACATCTTATCCTGCCTATGTTGTGGAGATCCATGAGGTTAAACTTAGGTATGGGAGAGTGCTCCCAGATAACCATCCACCATCTCCACATGAAGATATTGAAGAGGAAAATGAAGACAGTACTCGTAAAGTAAATTCACCTCATTTTCATGAGAGATTGATCCATCCTAGCTAGCCTACCCCAGAAGAGACTGAAATTTTAGTAGAATTTAATAATCTGTGTGTAAAGATACCCGTTCTCTATGCTACTAAGGATGTTCCCATCTATAATAAGATCATAAAAAAAAATGCTTCAAAATTTCTAGGAGAAAGAAGAGAGACACCACCACAATTAATTTTGTAGGTCAATTATTTGATATGATGATGGGGAGAATGATTTTCTCAAAGTACTTATACCCTAGGAGTCTAGTAGTGAGTGTACACATGAATGGTAACATTGTCTCTCATACATTTATTTATCTCGGGGATGCCATAATTGTGATGACCAAAGAAACCATGTTGAAGCTCAACCTCCAAGGAAATTTGAGAAAGAATGCTACAGTTCTGCAATTTACAGTTAGATCCACGGTAGCTCCCGAGGGAGTTGTTGAGGATGTTATGGTCTCCATTGACTCCTGGGAGTATCCCAATGACTTCCTGGTACTTCAACCAAAAACAAATTTTAATGGTTATCCTCTTATCCTAGGAAGACCTTGGATGGCCACTATTGATGCTTATATCAGTTATAGGGTTGAAAAAATGACCATCGATAATGGGCCCTTGTCAAAACAACTGGTATTATATCCTCCTACCCAACCTTCCATTGAACATGATATACCTCTTTTACTGGAGGATGAAGAAGAAGATGAAGTGTACCATGCAAAACCATAACCTATCTGTACCTTAGATGCTATTATCATAGGGGGAAACTTGATGAATATGACCTGATTGACCATATTTTTCAAAACCAACCCCCCACTTCCATTCCACTTGATGAATTGGTGTGATAATTTTAAATAAGCCCTTATACTGAGCTATGCTCAGTTGACTCAGTCCGTGAACCTGCAAATATTGTAGAATTTGGCCCATATAGAACCTTGAATATCAATTCCTCTCTCTCAGCCAAAGAGGAAAAAATTTGTGCTAGTTATTGAGAGAGAACTTAGATGTTTTTTCTTGGGATTATAAAGAAATGAAAGGGGTGCATCCCTTAGTATGCACACACCCTATTTACATCAAAGAGGGATGCAAGCCTTTGTGCAAAACCTAGAGGAGAATGAACCTAGCCTTGAAAGCCATAGTAAAGGATGAATTACGAACGTTGTGTGATGCAGGGTTCATACACCCCATATTAGACAATGAATGGGTGTCCTAAAGAAGAATGGGAAGTGGAGGATTTTTGTTGACTACAAATATTTTGACAAAGCCACAAATAAATCTCATTTCCCTTTTCCTTTAATTTACCAAGTCATGGATGGTATTGTAGGGAGTAATTTATTCTCTTTCTTGGATGGATTCAGTGGTTAAAATCAGATCCATATCAACCCTGAAGACCAAGAAAGTAATACATTTACATTTCCTTGGGGCACCTTTTGTTTTAGAGTTCTTCCATTTTTCCAATGCAATGCCCCTACCACTTTTTAGAGAGAAGCCTTGAGCATTTTTTCTGAGCTTGTCCATGATTCTGTGGAAATTTACATGGATGATTTCATTCCCTATGGGTATGATTTCCAAGAGGCCATCTCTAGTCTTGGTAAAGTCTCAAGGAGACACATTGAAATGCATCTCTCTTTGAGTCCTGGGAAGTATGAATTCTTGAGTAAGGCAAGGATTGTCCTTGGCCACTCCATATCTCAGGTAGGGATACAAGTAAACAAAAACAATATTTCTATCATAAAAAGGGTGCCTACTCCTCATAAACGGAGAGATGTTAGGAGTTTCTTGGGCTTAGGTAGTTACTATAGGAGATTCATCGAGGATTTTAGCAAGGTTCCTTCACGATTGTTTGGATTTCTAGCCAAGGACTCTTAATTTTATTGGTAAAATATTTATCAAGAAGCCTTTGAATCATAAAGGAAAAGTTGACCACTGCCCCTAAACTTCAAGGTCCCAACTAGGACCAACCCTTCCATATCCATACAGATGCATCAAATAAATATGTGGGGGAAAATTTGGGAAAAATGGATGATAAGTTACCCTATGCCATTTATTTCATCAACAAAAATATGTCTAAGGATGAATTGAACTACACTGTCACTCAAAAAAATATATTTTATTTGTTGTCCATTCCTTGAATAAATTCAAACATTAGATTACCGGGTACCAAAATTTTTTGCATACTGAGAGAGACAGAGAGAGAGAGATATTATCCTATCATCATCCTACCATCACCCTAATACCTATCCACACTCTCCCTCATCACCCATGCAAAGTTAGGGTCCAAAACAGGAAAAGAAAGATGCTGCTATAGGAAGCCCTGTGTAAGAACCCGAAAAGCCCTGAAGATGGTTTTGATGATTCATGGAGACCAAGAAGACTTGTGAGATGATTCTGAAGACAAAAATGTCAATACTAGAAGGATCATCCACCAGCAAACATGCACTTCAAGACTCAGTAAGGTACCTACACACAACAAAAAAATCAAGATAAAACACCTCAAAAGGAATGAATATACACAAAAAAAGCTCAAGCAACAATACAAACTCAGTTGATGCCACTCCAACTCTAGCTCAAGCATGCATCATTCTACAACAACTCGAAAAGGAGGTAAGGCTCAAGTATGCCACTCTATCACCCTCTCCTTATGCATAAGTGACTAAATGAATGAATGTCAAAGAGGGGAGACTTTGATAAGTTGAAGGTGGCCATTTAACTTGGCCACCCTTGACGAGTTAAACAAAAAGTGAATGGTGAATTCCTCATGCAATGTGTAGCTATAAAATAAGTTAAAGTACAATCACCAGGAGTGGGTGTTGATTATGAGGGAGAAGAGAATGATATATATGAGTGGGACCAACAGTCCAAATGAGGAATACTCATGCAAGGGATAGGTCAGCACAATGGTCCAAGACAGCTCAAAATAGCATAAAATGTACTTGAGCGCACTTCCCCTCGTAAATTTGGCCATTCTAAGATCGATTTGAGAGAGGAAAAATCTTCCAAGCCACCAAGCCACCAAGGATATTCATACCTTGACCCTATGTAACTATAGGAAAATGCTACAGGAAGTCCTGTAACTCATAGAGGAAGTCCTGTAACTACTACAGGAAGTTAGTGACTTCTACAGGAAGAGCCGAGGTGTGCTACAGAAGGAAAAGGGAGGTATATATGCACATCCAGAGACCCAAGTGGTTTAGGAAACTCCCATTTTTAAGCTCAAAGCATTAGTTTAAGAAGTAAGTTTCCATCACCTCACCTATCCATCATAATTTCACACAATTTCTCTTAAAAATTCGCAGTAAATACCATAAAATTATGGAATTGGAGGGTTTGCCTGAGGGAAATAGAGGGTCAATATATAGATTTGGAGTGGTAATAAATATTTTTTTGGCTACTACATGAGGGTGAAAATTAATCATTCCAATGTCTATAGGTTCTCTCCTCTTGAACCCACCCCCCATATTTTCTTATTTCCCTTGACTAGATGTAGGGAAGGTGTTCTTTATAACCTTAGTGTTGAATTCATTGGTTAGGATTCTTTGAATTATTAAAAAGATATGATGATGAAGTTTCCTTTGAGTTTGTTATGGATTTGAATTCCAAATAAAATGTCAGTGCCAAAACTCTAATAAGAGGGTTAGCCATTACCATCAATCCTAAAGTGTTCAACAGAGTAACCACATTGCCCCTATGCATAAATGGAATGGGGAAGTTAGAGTCACTAGTTCCATTGTAACGAAAATTTCTTTAGGTCCAGGGAGAGACCTATGGAAGATAAAATGGGGTTAGTGGAGAAATGTTTCCTTACCAATGGGACGAGGTAGCCTATGGGACGAGGTAGCCTTTAAAATCTTAAGATACATCTATTTAGTCAATTTAATATCTTAAATTTCTATCATAAATCATCGACCAGTGTTAGTAATATTGTGAAGTGCAGGTGCACTATATATGCTAGAAGCATATCTTTATTACTTCGTTGTGTAGATTTTATATGTTGTTTTGGGGGGTTTTATGTTTTATCTTAAATATTTTAAATGAAATAGGAAAACTAAGAACTGATCTAAGAAATGAAATATTAACTTAATTATCAAAGCCTAGGATGAGAATTCTATTTTGGAAAAGATGAACAATTGATTTTAAAAGAACTAGAAAAGAAGCTTCAATATTTTTGTATTTTTAAAGATTTTATATCAATGAAATCTAAAATCAAGAAAGTAATTGAATATAGAAGAATTGTAATGCTTGAAAAACAAATTTAAGAAGGAAGAAAAGGAAATGTTTAATATTAATCTAAGAAGGAAATTGATCTATAAATTACTCCAAAGAAAATATTTTAATAACTAGAAAATGAAAGTTACAAGAAGGAAGAAAAGGAAATGTAAATTTAAGAAATAAAACTAATCTAAAACAAATATACATTGCATAAAAAGAAACCATCTTAAATTACTAATCTTAACTATGTTAGACTATGCTATGCCGACAATTTCTTTAAAATGTATATTTAAAATACTTCTAAACCTATTGTATTAAAAAATGAAAAGATCTACTTAAATATCTTCTAAATTTTATCAAGGCATCAATCCAAGCTATGATTAAGTCCTATCAAAATATATATTAAAAACTTCACTCTATTTATCAAATGAAAACAATGTAAATTAATTCTATGAAAAACAGAGTATCAAACTAACTTTAATTCTATTCACTAATGAAACAAAAGAATTCTATTCTAAATTCTATGAAATGAAAGTATTGCACCTATCTGTTAGGTCCCCGTAATTTTTTATATTGGTGAGAACAAATGAACAGGGGTAACATTAGACCAGTCTTTGGAGTCCTAGGTCCTAGCCTTCTTGGACTCAGAGAGGGCTCTCTCTATTTTGTGCAAAGGATGTGAACTTGTTTGCTTTTAGTGTTTGATTTTAGGCTAGTTGTTAAGTTTAGGGTTTGTTTGTTTGTTTTGGTTGGGTATATGATCAGGTAGAATAGATGGAGTGAGGAAATCTTCAAGTAATTGGGATATGGAGTCTATAAAATGTCATGGAAAGTTCAACAATGAATCAGGGTGCATCACAGGGCAAATCTAACATGGTCAAATGGATTTTCAAAGTTTGTGTGAGATAAAATGAACATCAAGTTTAAGAACAAAGTAGGACAAAGGGCAGTTAAGAATCCTTTGTCAAATACTTTAACAAGAAGGGTCTTTAACACTATTCAACACAAATAAGTAATCATAAGACATGGATTACCAATAACTCTTTGATTAAAATCAAGCAAATAAACATTCAAGACAAACAATCCAATGAACTATAGAAGGCAAGAAGCTTATTTAACTTCTAGTGATTTCACTTTCAAGGTTAGAAAACATTTAAGATATACATATAACATAGATCAAAGAAGAGGGAACTCCTAAACATCATTGATCAAAGTCATAAGACCTCCAAAGTGACCTTTCAAGAACGGACAAAGGGTATGATCGAAACATATCCCCTTTGGCAAATCCTAATTGGTGATACTTCAAAGAAAGATCTAAAGAAAAATGATTTAGTGACATCAAACAAGCATGGCTAACCATAAAAAATCTTTGATATCTACTGTATTGAATCATTAATAAGATAAAAAAACTTGGGTGGGTCTAGAGAGAAACTAAGAATTCTCTAAACTGACCTAGCAGAGGAAAACATAGAGGTAGTGAAGAGCAAGCAAAGCTAAGGTGCCTTTGAAAAACATTTCTTGGTCTAAGAACTTTGTCTTACTGCAATATAAAAGGATGTAACAAAATTATACATAAGAAAACAAGAACTAAATAGAAGAACATCACCATTAACCATGCTTAGGGATCCTACAAGAAATCATTCTCCATCATCAATCAAAACAAGCCATCCACAAATTCCACAACACCAATTTCTCTTCAATCTAAAAAAAAAACTATGTATTGCTCCAAAGAGTCATCAAATTCCAACCTTTTACAATAAGGCCCTCATGCTCTATTTATCTAGAAAAGGAGGGGAAAATCCCTAACTAGTGTTTGAAAATGTCAAAAACACCCATAAATGTTATTTATGTCTAAGAGACCATGCAAGGCCCAAGACACAAAATATTTCATGAAATAAATGCAAAAATAACTCATAGCACCTAAATTTGGAGTGATTTTCCCCCAAAAAAACTAAAATATCATGTTTCCATAAATGAGTGTCTTTTGTTGACTTTTGCACATTAAAGGTGCAGCAGTGAGGTCTAAAGGCGTAGCACATGCATAAGAAAACTAGGTCCACTTGCAGCCAAGTTTTGATGACCTTCCCAATGTCATAGTTTGTCATGTGATGGCTCGTTGGAAAGCCTGTCGAGTCTACTTTCCAAAGATTCCTTTTTTTTTCTTATTGGGATCTATTAGCCTATCCAAAAAGTGAAACTCCCAAGGCTGCTTAAGGCGTAGTGCCAGTCCTGAAAACTAGGCAGAAAGGTGAAAAATAAGGTGTTTTTTAGCCTTTTGAGGGACCAAAATTGCTCCAAATGCTATAAAATTTGGCGAGCATGTTGTACTTGAGCTGAGGATTCTAAAAATGCAAATTTTTCCTCTTGAGGATGCTTGAGGTGAAAAACGTAGCACCAAGGGTGCTGCACCTTCAGGCCTTAAATTTAGCAAAAAACCAAAAATTGTCAAAAAGTTCCCAAGATTGGTAGATATCTCCCTTATGGGGTTTGGGAGGCCTATAGAGAAGCTTCAGCCAAGATTCTAAGGTTCTCTTAGTCTTTTGCCTCTTTGAGTGCTTTTATTTAAGCAAGGGCTCCTTTGAGCTTGGCCCATGCAATTTGATTTTGCAATGCATAGTGCTTGGTCATCTTCTTTTGGAGGTCAAGTTCCCTCTTTGTCTTCTTCAGATGCTTGCTTTCATTATTATAATACTCAATGTTATACATTTCCATGCCAAGGCATCTTTCTAGATATCTGTAATATTCCCAAAATTTAGCCTTAAGCTAAATGGAATATTATAGTTTGTTTTAACTCAAGGTAGGTGAATAAATGGGTGGGGAGGCCCATAAAGCTCTTTAGGAGGCATAATAACACTCCTAATGTGAAAGGGGGAATAATAGGCAGCTATATTAAGCACCTTTTGGTGTGAATTGGAGGGGATCCATGTTGAATGGGTCAACTTTGACCAAGTCAATAACGTTGTCATGGAGGAGTGGCATTCATGATAAGACAACGCAGGTTTATTGGAGGAAAACTTGCATGAGCTTAGTGGAAAGTATGTATGGGACCCAATGTGAGGAAGCTCACACACTATATATAGAGGGGATGATAGCCATTGTTATTCATGTTTTGAGATTATCATTTTGATATTGGTCTGTTTAGACTTGCAACCTTTTGTTGTTTAGCAGGGTTGCTGTGCTGTTTAGCACAAGTGTGTTCCTAATTGGGAATCCCTACCTCATCCTCAGAGAAGGAGAGGTTATTTGGGCTACATTTCCTCATTCCAAAATTTTGGCCAAGCTACCTCATTCAGCTACAACGTAGTTTCTATTTAGATTTGGGTTGTGTTGTAGGGTGCAGCAAAGGAGGATCACATAGAGCCAATTCTGGGCTTGTTTTTCAGTGGAGAGGTAGCCTATCCATTGGAGGATCAGCAAGGAGGGCTCCTGGGCATATTTATAAATATTTGGCATCACGCCAACCATCTACCATCCCTCACAATGTCGTTACAAACCAGAACTGCGTTATTTTTAGAGGCAGTTGCTTGGAGGGTTCATTGAGCTCATCAGGAGGGTATATTTTTGAATAGAGGGGTCAACCTTCTATTGAGAAATACCATTGGAGGATGACATCACCATTTAAGATTTTTCATAGCCTCATTTTATCCAGTTCTAGTTTTCATTGACATATCAACCCCAGGGTTATTGTCACATTGTATATTTCTTGGTATTTTTAGCAATATTTTCCAGGTTGGCTAGACATCATGTATTAGAGCCCACATATTCTTTTCAGGGCATTTATTTTGTATCTATCAACCATATTTCATTTATATATGTTTATAGTAGCATCTAAATTGATATAGACATCGTTTTCACTCCTCTCCGACATTCTATACAGTTGCAACAACTCATGTGTTGATTATTCTGATCATTGGAGGCTTGATCTTATTGCTTGAGTGGCTTGATCCTCAAGATATTTTTGTATATTTTTGCTGATATGTTAATAAAATGATGGCTACATATTGGTCCCTCTTGTGACATGTTCAGAATTGCTGTGTTTTACATTATTATGTCTTGTATTGCTGCTATTTCCATTTTGGAATATTACAGTGGTATCAGAGCATAATCTTGGCTTAGCCTGTGCATTCAAGACATTATGCCATTAGGAGGAGAGGATTATCATAGAAATTAGAAGTTATACAGAAGAAATAAAGGCATGAATATGTTATTTGGAGAAATGAAGGAAGAGAGGATCTCTCAGCTTCTTTTCCAAACTACGAAAAATTATCAAGGAAGATCTCAAAGAGATGAAAGGGGAGAGGTGTAGAAAATATCCAAGAGGGTTTTGTTGAGATTCAACAAGATGATGAGCTTAGTGAAAAGAGTCACCTTCACTAAGTGGGCCCGCAGGATATTTTTGGCGCAAGTCTATTTTTAGACATGGTGATCATATTTCAGAAGTTACTAGATGCTATTTGTGGATGGTTGGTCAAGTTAGAAAAATAGATGAAATTCTATTTTTAGAATTTTGGGTGAAGTCTATTTATAGATCATTGATCTAAAAATATAAGTGTCAATAATTATTATATCTTAAGAATAATCTGACAATAAACAACAACTTATTCTCTTGGAGAACTTAGTTTCAGTGCACAAATTTGGAAAATCAGTGGGCTGAAGGAATTACACAATTCCTAGGGTTTATTGGTGGTTCATGCATGGAGGACTCAGTTAGAACTGAAGTGGAAAAGTTATGATAGAGTTGGAAGAGTAGTTCATGGATTTGTTATTCAGTTTAACTCAATCGTTGGAGTTCAACTCAGTTGAGCTAGTTCTATCTAGTCTAATTTAATGATACACTAGTGAGAGTGGAGTGAATTAATTAGTTAATTAATTCACAAATAATAACTCATTAATCAGCTGAATAATACAACAGTTAACTATAGTGCATGTCAGTTCCAGTGGAGACCTAGTGGAGAGATAGGTGAAAGGGCAAGATGGACTATTTATTGTGACTACAGTGATGCATTGATTGCACCACACACACATTGGAGTTTCCAATGAGGATTGCACAATCAAGGCAAGGGTAATTAGAATTCATTCAAAGCTATTCTTCAGCAAGGATTGCACAGTGGAGGCAAGCTATTAGGTGGCAAGAAATCGGTGCATGGATTTGTAGATTTCTTCTGATTAGTGTGTAATGATTGATTGTACTGAGAGCTTGATGTACTAAGCTTTGTATGATATTGTTACATGATCTCCATGATACATAATATATGACAGTTGGTGTTTCTAGCTTCAGGCTTTCCCGTTAAACAATTGTGTTATGTGCGATTGTTATTATTAATGCTTCACATGTGTTTGCAATTAATTTTCTGCAAAAGATTAATAGTGGAATGATTCTATGTTTTTCAAGAAGTTAAATATTGTGAGATTAGGGGAATATAGATGTATGCATGCTTAGTGTATACTAATTTATACATGGTATCGAAGCAGTGTTAATTCTTGAAGATTGTAATTGTGAATAATTGTTGAGTTTGTGCTAGTGGACAATTCGAATTTGCTACATAAAATTCTTGGTGCAGAAGTTGAGTATACATTGAAATGTCTTTCAATGGGTTGCGATTGGAGTATTCCCTTGATGGGAGCTCTAATTACATAGCCTGGAAGGATAGGATGGAGGTGGTGTTGGAGGATAATGGACTGAAGGATTTCATTGATAGCGATGTTCCTAAGCCGGGATCTAGCGATGCTACATTACTTGACGCATGGCACAAGAAGATAGCAAAGACAAGAAGAATTATGTCAGAAGGTGTGAAGGACCATATTGTGTCCATCCCTAATGGGAAATCCACTCCATTCTTAATGTGGAAGGCTTTGACAAATTTTTTCCAAAGTAGTAGTGACCATAGGAAGTTGGCGCTGAAAGACAAGCTCAGAAAAATAAAAATGGAGAAGGGCAATAGTATTCTAAAATATCTCACGAAGTTTGTGCACTGTATGGATGAACTAGGAAGTGTGGGGGTTATTGTTTATGATGAAGACTTGGTGAGCTTGGCTCCCCTTGGGCTTCTGAAGAGTTGGCATAGCTACGAAGACTCTATCAATGTACAGGAGAAACTGTCGAGATGGAAGTGAATTTGGTTGGATCTTGTGCATGAGGAGATAAGGCGGGGTACCAGGGATGGCTCTTCATCGAAGAATGAAGATGAAGATAATTTTTCTTTGGCTGCGAAAGCAAGGAAACGGAAGGGGAAGAAATTTCCTTCAAAATCTGAAGCTAAAGGCAAGAAGCAGGATTTGTCCAAAGTGAAGTGTTTTCACTATCACAAACATGGTCATTTCGCCACTAACTGCCCACAGAAGAAGAAAAACAAGAAGGTTGTTGGAGCTGCAGCTGGAGAGGCCTTAGCCTCACAATTTTAAATTTATTTCTCTTTGATAGCATGCTTGGTTTCAAGCTATATGGGATCGGTGTGGTATCTTGATAGTGGTGCGTCTTTCCATATGACGGGAGACAATGAGTTGTTTAGTGACTTAGAGGAGAAATAAATCCAGATGCATATAGAGATGGGCGACGATGGTCGATACAGTGCGACTGGCATTGGGACCATTACCTTTGAGAGGGAGTGTGGTAATCCATTCTTGTTGAAGGATGTTATGACGTTGTTTTCAGTGATGGAAAATCCTTCCTTCGACATAAAACAACAGGTAAAACCAAGAAGATAGGGATTCAAGTTAATAATATCTACAAGCTAGAGGTAGATGGTTGCGTTGTAATGGTGGGAAAAGTAGAAGAAGTTGTGAGCTGGGATGAGGGTGAATTATGGCACAGGTGATTGGGCCATCTTCACTATGGCGCTTTGAACATTTTGCAGCATATTTCTACTGGACTTCCCAAAGGTACTCTTGCGTAGTCAGATCAGTGTAAGGGATGTACTATGGGTAAGTTTGTGAAGACCACCTTTCATGAGAAGGAGAACCATGCTTCAGTGATCCTTGAGAGAATTCACATAGACGTGTGTGGACCTTTCTCGGTTGCTTCAACAACAAAACACAGGTATTATGTTATATTTGTTGATGACTATTCTCGTAGATGTTGGATCCTCCTCATGCAGAAGAAGAGCGAAACATTCTCAAAATTATATGAGTTTAAAGAATTGGTGGAGAAGGAGACGTGGAAGCAAGTGAAAGCTCTATGGAGTGATAATGGTGGTGAATATGTCTCGGGTGAATTCAAAGACTTCTGTAGCAAAGAAGGAATTCAAAGAGAAATCATAGCGCCTCATAAACCACAGTAGAATGGGGTCGCGGAGAGGAAGAGCAGAACGATCGTGGGTGCTACACGCGAGATGCTGCATGAGTAGGGCCTACCAATGCACTTTTGGGCGGAAGCATGCAACACTACAGTTTATGTTCAAAACCATTGTCCTCATAGAGTACTTGGCATGAGTACACCTAAAGAAGCTTTTTCTGGTAAGAAGCCTGATATTTATCATTTGAAGATTTTTGGCTCATTTGTTTACATTCATATGACAAAGGACGCTAGGAAGAAGCTGGAGCCAACTGCAGAAGTTGGGATATTTGTGGGGTAAACAGAAACACCCCATAATTATTGTGTGTATTTGCCATATAGTCGGATGACTATGGTGTGATGGGATATAAAATTCAATGAGTTGAAAGCCATGAATTTGTCGCTTGAGAGGGAGGTACACTTGCATGAAAAGGAGTAACTTCTTGTTCCCAAAGTTGAGCCTCTAGATGTGGATCAGCCAAAGGAGGAGATTCATGGAGTGGAGGAGTCCACTCATGCAGAACCAAACATCAGACAAGGCAGAAAGCGTACCACAGAAGCTGAGAGACTGAAGCTTGACGTGGCACCGAATTTAGGAGTCCCTACATCCTAGCACAGACAAAGACAGTCACCTGACCGATTTACTGGATACATGGGTCTCATGAGCAAGTGTATCATGACAGTGCCATCTTATTTTGAAGAAGCAGTGCAGGATCCCACATGGGTAGATGCCATCGTGGAGGAGTATGAATCCATTGTCAAAACAGTGCTTGGGATATTGTTCCAAGCCTAGTGGGAAAATCAGTTTTAGGATCAAGATGGATCTACAAGGTAAAGCAAGCTGTTGATTGGAGCGTCGAGAAGTATAAGGAAATATTTTTTGCCTGGGACTTGTCACAGATCGAGGGGATTGATTATGAAGAAATATTTGCACCTATTGCATGATATTCTTCCATAAGGACCATCCTCGCTCTCTCAGCATAGATGGGTTGGAAAGTTCATCAGATGGATGTGAAGAATGTGTTCCTTAATGGGATCATTGAGGAAGAGGTGTAGATTGAGCAGCCTGAAGGATTTGAGATCTTCAGCAGTGAGTCACATGTGTGCAGGCTCAAAAGACCACTATATGGGCTGAAGTAAGCACCTCGTGCTTGGTATACATGGATCGACAACTATTTCATTGGACTTGGCTTCTCCAAGAATGAGGCAAATGTAAACTTGTAGAAAATTGTTTTGGAGGGTAAGCTTTTAATCATTGTTCTTTATGTTGATGATTTAATACTAACGGGTGATGATCAATTGATACACTCATGCAAGACAGATCTTGCAAAGGAGTTTGAGATGAAGGATTTGGGCCTCCTTCATTATTTCCTTGGATTGGAAATATGGCAATAGGAAGCTGAACTATTTTTGTCTCAAGGAAAGTATGCCCGAGAGATACTGGAGAAGTTTCACATGCAAGGCTACAAGCCTATCGACACTCCTCTTCCAGGAAATTGGAGGAAAGAGGATGCTACATCGATAGAGGTAGTGGATGCCATTGTTTATCGACAGTTGGTGGGTTCGCTCATGTATTTAGTTAATGCAAGACTAGACATATGCTATTCCATGAACCAACTTTCACAAGCGATGGTTAAGCCTACCAAGCTCTTTTGGAAGGCAAGAAAGCATTTCCTAAGATATCTCAGGGGCACATCTCAGTATGGTTTATGGAACAGACAGACGGATGAGGTGAAGTTGCATGGCTTCACAGATGCAGATTATGCAGGCGACTGAATAGACATAAAGAGCACATCAGGAGGGATTTTCAGTATCAGATCTATGACAGTTTCTTCATACAGAAGGAAACAAAGATCCGTGGCACTCAGTTCAGTGGAAGCAGAATACATGGCCTCAAGTCAAGCTGCATGTGAGGCTATCTAGATGAGGAAGATCCTGGATGGTTTGTTCGGTTCATATTTAGATCATATAGTGATACATTGTGATAATCAAAGTTGCATTAAACTCTCGATTAATCCTATTTTTCATGATATATCTAAACATATTGATATCCGGTATCATCATATCAGAGATTGTGTGCAGCGGAAGATCATGTTGCTTTAGTACATTCCTACAGAAGATCAGGATGCAGATATTCTGACGAAGGCGCTCACCAAGAGCGAATTCGAATACCATAGAGGTAGGATCGGGGTGAAGGATAATCCATATCTTTTTGAGAGGGAGTGTTGAGATTCAACAAGATGATGAGATTAGTGAAAAGAGTCGCCTTCACTAAATGGGCCCGCAGGCTATTTTTGGCGCAAGTCTATTTTTAGAATATGTCTATTTTTAGACATGGTGATAATATTTCAGAAGTTGTAGGATGCTATTTGTGGATGGTTGGTCAAGTTGGAAAAATAGATGAAATTATATTTTTAGAATATTGGGCGAAGTCTATTTATATATCATCAATCTAAAAATAAAAGTGTTGATTATTATTAGCTCTTAATAATAATCCGACAATAAACAACAACTTATTCTCTTGGTGCACTTAGTTTCAGTGCACAAATTTGGAAAATCAGTGGGCTGAAGGAATTACATAATTCCTAGGGTTTAATGGTGGTTCATGCATGGAGGACTCAGTTAGAACTAAAGTGTCAAAGTTATGACAGAGTTGGAAGAGTAGTTCATGGAGTTGTTATTTAGTTTAACTCAATCATTGGGGTTAAACTCAGTTGAGCTAGTTTTATCTAGTCTAACTGGATGATACACTAGTGAGAATGGAGTGAATTAATTCACAAATAATAACTCATTAATCAACTGAAAAATACAACAGTTAACTACAGTGCATGTCAGTTCCAGTGGAGACCCAATGGAGAGATAGGTGAAAGGGAAAGATGGACTATCTGTTGTGACTATAGTGATACATTGATTGCACCACACACACATTAGAGTTTCCAATGAGTATTGTGTAGTCAAGGCAAGTTATCAAGTGGCAAGAAGTCGTTGCATGGATTTGCAGATTTCTTCTAATTAGTGTGTGACGATTGATTGTACTAAGAGCTTGATGTACTAAACTTTGTATGAGATTGTTACATGATCGCCATGATACATAATATATGATAGTTGGGATTTTTAGCTTCAAGATTTCATGTTAAACAACTGTTTTATTTGTGATTATTTTTATTTATGCTTCACATGTGTTTGCAATTAATTTTCCACAAAATATTAACAGTGGAATGATTCTGTGTTTTGAAAGAAGTTAAATATTGTGAGATCAGGGGAATCTGGATGTATGCATGCTTAGTGTATACTAATTTCTACAGGTTTGAAGGTGACGAAAGCCCTATGTATTCAAATGATAGGTGTGAGCATTTAGCCACACATGCAGATCCACAGTGCAATTTATTGCCCACATTTACTACAATAAGGATGGAGGAAGAAAATGCACCAATGGAGGAGACCTTGAGTGACTATCTTCAGGAGTATGAGTCTCAATCATGGAGATTCAAAGAGCACTTGGACTTCCAAGGATTTTTCCAACTCAAGGAAGACATAATTTCCAACAATTATAATAGAAGAAACAGAGGTAGAATCTTTCTATCTAACTTTGATGGATCAAAAAAGTGCACCGCCAAAGCTTGGGTGAAGGAGCTAGATTCCTATTTCCAGCTACACCAAGTTTCAGAAAAGGAGGCCATTAGAGTAGTAGCGCTGCACCTTAAAGGTATGGCCCATGATTGGTGGTTTTATATTTATACTTCTTTTCATCATGAAAATGTAAACACTTATGCAAGGTTCACTAAGAAATTAGTGAAAATATGTGATATCAAACATTGTGAAACATCTTTTGTTGAACCCAAAAACTCAAAACATTTGCATGAGTTGGAGAGATCTATTTTACCAACTCCACTCCACATTTATGTTGAAAAAGATAACAACGTCGTACCATTAGGAGGAGATCCATCACCACATGGAGATGAGAAGGGAGCCATTTCTTCCATTAGAGGAGCCCTTGTGTCTTTGCAAGGAGTTCCAAATGATCTAACATGTGGGTACCAAAGCACAATTCCGAAGCAACATGTATCAGTTATTGTGGATTGTGAATCTTGGTAGATGGAAGGAGAAGGAAGGAAGGATCAGAATCAAGGGATGATGAGCATTCACCCTTATATATTTCAGGAGGTTTATGCATAGATGAAGGAGACTGTATTATGCAGTGAAGGGAGGGAAAAATCAGTCCACTCATATATACAATCCACTTCAGATTTTGATGTCTCACTACATGGGGGAATTCCACCTGGGAGGTCACCAGATCTAGAGTTGGTGAGAGACATCTTGCCATTTGGCTCACCACTCTTAGATCCCGAAGGGGTGGATACTTTGGAGGGGTCTAGTAGAGTGCAGAGAGTCTGGGATAGACTCAAGGAGGAGGGAGTCATTCTCCGATTTTCAACATTACCCACTCTCACTACATATTTTGCGCTGACAGAAGTTGCTGCAGTGACGGAGGATGGGATCACCATGGTGCAAGGGAGTTGCTCCATGGATTTGGAGAAACAGAGGGTACATCCTTTGAGGAAGGAATCCTCCATACATTGGAGTAGATGGAGGTCACTCATGCTTATGTTGGCCAAGATCATGAGGTTCTTTTCAGATGGTAGCTTCTCATGGGAGGTCAACTTCCAAAGGCCACCACTTCTGCTTGAGTATGAGCAGCTGCATGATGGGCATGGAAACACTTTGGAGGATGAATTTTTCATGAGGGATTTCAATGGAGAAGACAACAACATGTGGGGGCTTCACATTTCAGATCTTCAATGTTGTCTCTTAGGAGGGTTGATCCATATTAGAGGTCTCAACTTTTGGTAGATTACTCCAAGGATCTTGGTGCATGCATGATTCTTGATGACCCGGAGGGAGATGATAGATACATGGTGGATGATGAGGTCATCTATTCTTATGGAAAAGTCTTCTTGAATAGAGCTTCTAAGCTCAAGGAGAAGCTGCTACATGTAGCACATGTGGACTTTCTTTCCATGCACTTTGATGCATGTCATTCCTTGATCTAGGAGTTCACTTGGGAGGGAATCTAATAGGATGTATATCATCATATGGAGAGATGCATAGCCCAGATGAGATGGAGAGGTTGTCCCAACCACTTCCCTACTCATTTAAAGTAAGGGAGAACTTACATTTTAGCCATTTCAACTCAATGACCAAGGTACATAGTAGAGGATGTACATTTATGCATGATGATTTGTACTTCTTTAATTTTTGTGAGCAACATATTGTACCAAGGAGGATTATTCCTTCTTGTATATGATATGGTGATGTACTTGAGGCCATTTTCAATATTGATGTTGGCCATGCTATTGGTGGTTTGTGGGGGAGGCCACATGATTCTTGGTGTGCACCATTGGCACCACATGCTACTTTTATGATCCTATCTTGAAGGATGATTGTGGCAGAAAAAAAGTGGATGAAAAGACACTTGTTATTCTCTATTTTGAGGTAGGCAAGGGATGCAATGCATTGGTTCCATATGTGGAACTATGATCCACCTCCTGGTTGTCATATGGCAACTTTTTTCAAATTTTGTTTGCTCCCATATAATGATGATGTTCTTATGTTTATGGGAAGTTTTGCTGGGAGAGTGGCACAAGAGTTGAAGGTGACCACTGGGAGCATGATTCTCCATACTTTATATATTTCTTGTTTCAGGAGAAACCATGGAAAACCATGATTTCCACACTACATCTCTTTTCTTCATGTGGAAGGAGTCATTTGGAGAGCTTGAGTTCTTAGAGGAGGCACTTCAGGGATGTTTTGTTTGGCGGGGTGACTTGGGTCATTCTTGGAGGCCATAGTATTTTAGCCCAAGATTAGTAGCAACCCCATACATACCATAAATCGAGAGAGAAACAACTGGGGTGGAAAAGTTTAATCTCTCCATGCAGCCCCAATACATTGCATAAAACAGGGGTTGAGGATTTATTTGATGAGCTACCTATAATGGCTAATTTCATTTTGATGATGTCATGGGTATGGGAGTCTCTTACTGGGAATGATATCCCTTATGTTTTTCATCACTCCTACCTTGAGGAGGCCATGGGAAAAAAAGAAGGTTTCCACTTACACCTTCCACCTTTTCATGATGTGAGCCATTTGGTTTTGCATACTTGGAAGGAACCATTGGAGGGCAGATTTGTTGTAGATTATTTTGAGTAGTGGTGGGGACTATTGATGAGGAGGCCACAAGAGGAGGAGGGGAGGAATTTCTCTCTCCCTTTACAGTTTCTTTAGGACAAGCAACATTTTGGAGGGGAGGACTGTAATATTCCAAAAATTTAGCCTTTAGCTAAATGGAATATTATAGCTTGTTTTATCTATAGGTAGGTGAATAAATGGGGGGAGGCCCATAAATATTTTTAGGGGGCATAATAACACTCCTAATGTGAAAGGAAGAAGAATAAGAAACTAGATTAAGCACCTTTGGGTGTGAATTGGAGGGGATCCATGTTGAATGGGTCAACTTTGACCAATTCAACAACGGTGTCATGGAGGAGTGGCATTCATGATCAGACAACACAGTTTTAGTGGAGGAAAACTTGCATGAACTTAGTGGAAAGTATGGATGGGACCCAATGTGAGGAAGCTCACACACTATATATGGAGGGAATGGCAGCCGTTTTTATTCATGCTTTGATATTATCATTTTGATATTGGTCTGTTTAGACTTGCATCCTTTTGCTGTTTAGCAGGGTTGTTGTGCTGTTTAGCACAAGGGTGTTCCTGATCGGGAATCCCTAACTCATCCTCAGGGAAGGAGAGGTTCTTTGGGGCTACATTTACTCATTCCAATATTTTTTCCAAGCTACCTCCTTCAGCGACAGCACAGTTTCCATTTAGAGCTGGGTTGTGTTGCAGGGTGTAGCAAAGGAGGATCACATAGAGCCAATTATGGGCTTGTTTTTCAGTGGAGAGGTAGCCTATCCATTGGAGGATTAAAAAAAAGGGCTCCTGGACATATTTATACATATTTGGCATCAATCCAACCATCTACTATCCCTCATATCACAGTTACAAACCATAACTACTTTATTTTTAGAGGCAGTTACTGGGAGGGTTCATTGAGCTCATCAGGAGGGTATATTTCTGAATAGAGGGATCAACCTTCTATTGAGAAATACCATTGGAGGAGTACATCACCATTTTAGATATATCATAGCCTCATTTTATTCATTTCTAGTTTGCAGTGACATATCAACGCCAGGGTTATTGTCACATTGTATATTTCTTGGTATTTCTAGCAATATTTTCCGGGTTGGCTAGAAATCATGTATTAGAGCCCACATCTTCTTTTCTGGGAATTTATTTTGTATATATCAGCCATATTTCATTTATATATGTTTACAATAGAGAATACATTGATATAGACAGTGATGTCACTACTATCCAACATTCTATACAATTGCAGCAACTCATGTGCTGATTGTTCTGATCATTGGAGGCTTGATCTTATTGCTTGAGTGGCTTGAACCTCAAGATATTTTTGTATATTTTTGCTGATATCTTAATAAAATTATGGCTACATATTGATCCCTCTTATGAAATTTTCAAAATTTCTGTGTTTTACATTATTATGTCTTGTATTGCTGCTATTTCCATTTTGGAATATTACAATCTCTGATCTCAGCATCCTTGCTTTGGAGCAAGATGCTAGTGACATTTTCCTTATCTTCATTTTGTCTGTCAAGGTCAATGATGTCACCTTTCTTACCTTTCTTCACATTTTGTTTTCCTTTATCTAGCTTCTTGGTAGAAGAGGAAGGCATGGCCCCTTGACTTTTAGAGGCAACAAACACATGCCTTTCTCCTCTTTGATATGTCAATGAAAGAGGTTTGATTGTGATCATTTCAACGTTTTCATCATGGCTGCCATCATTTGTTTCCGTGTCTTCCTCTTCATTACCTTGACTACTGCTTACCTCATTACCTTCAGCATCAGCCTCACTGTTGGCCTCTTCACTTATTTCTGCATTATCCTTTGTACTGCCTTCATCTTTTTCATCATTACTACTAGGAGTCTCATGGCTGTGATATTTACTGCTCTCATCAAAATATTCATTCTCTTCACTATTTTCATGACTGTCATGACTGTCATGACTATCTTCTTCCTCTGTCTCCATGTTTTCTATTTCATTGTTTACCTCTATGTTTCCAACACTATCACTACCTTTATCACTACTAGGAACCTCAATTTCTTTGCTATCATTGTGGTTCTTAGTTTCATAGCCACCATCATCATCATATGTCTCTTCATTACTAAGAGCCTCATCAAACTTTGTTTCATTGTCACTTTCTTGTTCACTGCCACTTCCTTGTTTTGTGTCCATACTGCCTTCTACCTCTTCATCTTCAACATCATCATTTCCCTTATCATCATTTTTTTCTTCCATGCTAACATCACTACCCCCTACTTCTTCATTTTCTTCCTCTTTATTGTCCTCTTCTTCATCATTTATTAATTCATATTTTCCCTCTCCTTCACCAGTATTTGATTGCTCATCATGGTCACTTTATTCTTTGGCTGATGCATTGGGAGAGTGTGAGGAAGGGAGGTGTACTTGAGGAGAGGATACATGTGTAGATCATGAGGCATGATTAGTAGGAGGTGATGGAGGAGTAGAGGGAGGAGGATGAGATGATGAGGGTAAATTTGGATGATGATGGAGCTGTGGGTTTGTGAAGACCTCATGAGTAATGAACACCTCCCATGGTATGCCCTTTTGCTCCAATTGATGTAGCACAACCATCTTGATCAAGGACTGATGGAACAAAATTTTCATTTTCTAGGAGTAGATCCTCTTTTGTACAACAGAGGACATCTTATCAATACTCATATATAGGTAGTATGGTAAATGAAGCATTTTAACCCTAGTAAAGTGTATGAGTAATCTGATATGGTAGGAGTAGAGCCTAGAGTATCTCCCCTCACATGTAAAATATTTCATGATGAACTTCATTAAGGGTGCATACCTCTCCGAAAAGTGTGAAAAAGGTGTTAGCCACCTATAAAATTTGTTATAGAAAAAGGTGGCTAAGAATTTTT
The DNA here is from genome assembly GCA_034641835.2 of Pinus albicaulis. Taxonomy (NCBI): domain Eukaryota; kingdom Viridiplantae; phylum Streptophyta; class Pinopsida; order Pinales; family Pinaceae; genus Pinus; species Pinus albicaulis. Next base: position 1,599,193,107 of record CM076580.1, read on the forward strand.
TGAGCCTTCAAAGAACAAATTTTATTACTAAAAAGTGTTGGCTCTTGAAGACTCTTGAAGGTCTCATTCCTCTGTCTCAAAATATTCATTTACTATTTCCATTTTATACTCAGAAATTCTGCTGATTTCATGAGAAAAGACTGCTGAGAAACCATCATTTCCCCCCCTTCTCTCACTCAAAACTAACCTTCATTTTCTCCCCCTTTTCTCCATAAAACTCCTATATTTTCATGATTCCTCTTTTTCCATTCATGAAAATCACCTTTAAATAGTTTAAAACTCATTTTTAAACTATACCGAAACCCCCAAATCCATTGAAAACTCTGAAAAAAATTCATAAAAAACAATTTTTTTTACTAAAGGACTTAAGCCCCCTTGGGCTAAGTTTTAAACCACTTCCCCTCCACATGCCCACACCCTGGAACCAAGCACTAACCCTGTTCGGTGCTCATTTCATCGGAAATATTCAAGTGCACAAGTCTTTTGCCATGTTCCGAAAGTTCCGATGCGATTACCCTTTGTATTTAAGACCCCCTATCATATTATTTTTTCATATAAACCGTGGGCCCGCCTTCCGCGCTTAAAACATTGAAAATCCATTCCCGATCCATTTTTTCCTTTGTAAATACAAAAACCCATCTATCCAAAGTTTTGATCTAAAAAGCCAAAGTCACGTGTTAATATAAATGGTTAGATTAAAAAGACCCGATCGCGTAATCACATCGGAAAAATTCAATGGGTTGATTGAAAAGGCCGCATCAAAACTCCCGATGCGATTAAGTACCATATCCATAAGATCCCGTTCCTTTGTTTTCTTTGTAAAAACCAAGCGCAAAGGAATAAGTCCTTATCGCATCGGAAAAAATTCAATGGGTCGATTGAAAGACCGGGCCAAAGCTCTGATTGCGATTAGCCCTTGTAATATAAAGCCCCACGCCCATGGTAATGCATACATCCAGAGGCCTCGCAATCGGGCGCCAGTCACTTCATATATAAATATTCCGCCCCGATCCATAAAAACCTTGGTTTTATTAAAAATTTATGGGTTTTTCATAAAGTATAAGGGTTTTCACTGGTGCAAAGTTGAAAAGATATTGACCGTTGATCTAAGGCTGATCAACGGCCCACGCAAAATCTCATCCCAAAGTTTCAATCGCATTGCAAATTTTAAATCACATACATTTTCTTGTTCCCCCGATCGCCCTTCCTTCCGATTCATTTCCCCACTGTTGATCTGATCCTCAGATCAACGACCAACGCTCCATCGCATCGGAGTTTTCATTCGCATTGCATTTTTCAAATCGCTTCTTTTATTTTGTTCCCCCCGATCGCCCTTCCTTCAGATTCATTTCCCCACCGTTGATATAATCCTCAGATCAACGGTCCGCGTTGCATCGCATCGCAATTCTCCATCGGGCGCATTTTTTTGTTCGTCCCGATCGCCGATCTCCTGATTCAATATCCACCGTCAATTTATGTGGGTCTAGTTGCATCTGACGGCTCATATTTATCCCAAGACCCATTTGATATTTAATACTTTTCTTCCTCCGATAAAGGTTTTTAACCTTGTTTCTTAAATTTTTTCGCCATTTCTTTGTAAAGTGACCCCTTCTCTTTATCTCCTCCCGATTAAAACCTGATCGTTGATCTCTGCAGGTCGACGGATCTGAATTATTCTTTCCCCTGCTCTCCTTTTTCTAACCTATTCTACGCAGATCTCCACCATTGGATGCTGCCATCGAACGGCTACGCTCCTCCCACGGCTTCTGAAGTAGTTTTTCCAAAAAATGCAGGATTTTATAATTTTTTTTTTATATTTTGAAGGGATTAATGGTTTTTTCCATTATATTAAAGGGAAATACGAAGGCCAGGAATGATGATTCCCATGCCTTTGATTTATTAAAGGAAACTATTCACGGGCTCTGTTCCATGTCTCGTCATTGCGTCAAGAGGCAGTGATGCCATACGATCCTAGCGTGGCCCTGCACATCGACAAGACACTGTGTTTTTACAACACGATTTAAAGAGTATTAGTGTTGGAGACAAGCACAATATAAAAGAAGATTGAAGACCGATTTGCGGGGATTATGGATAAGATGGATTATCAAAAGTCCTAATCCCCCAAATTAAAACACATTCAAAAGAAAATCATAAGTGTTTAACTGACAGAAAGGCCTCCACCCCCTCAATTGAGGAAAATTGATTCCTCAGCTACCATAGGTGCCACTTGTGCCTCAAAGCATTCAAAACAGAGGCCGAAGTTATTGATCAAATGAATATATTCTTCTCAACGCAGCCAGAGAGTTACTTCTGCGAGGAAATTAATGCAAAAAATATCTGCAGAGTTACTCCAATCATAACACAGAGCCTTAAAGTCAATTAAAGGTCCCACCAAGTTTAATATTAAATGAAAAACAGTTAATACAGACATACCACCTGTAAAATTCTCCATTGAGCCCCTCAAAAGGCTGAGAAGTCATTACTCTGTATTAATTGTCTTGAGAGATCTTTTATCAGATCTCCCCTCCTCATTCTTCTATAAATACCTCTGTAGAAGATAAGAAGTTGTTGGTTGCAGAACTTTGAAATACATCTGAGCTTAAAATTCTGACTGTAAATAGTGTTCACTGGCCCTTGGAGCTCTACTTGTGATAGATAATCTAGGCTGAGATGAGTATATGATTTCTAAAATCAAGCATTGGACTTAAAGATGTAACTGGTTTGGAGCATCAATACAAGCTGATTTATGGGATCCTGGTCTATGTTGACAGTGATGTTTTTCTACTTGTAACTTGTTATTTTGTTTCTGTTTTCACTGTGTTTCATTTTATCTTATAAAGAACAGCAATGCATAGAGTTAGGACCTACTGTATATCAGTAACCTTCTCTGACTGAAAATATTTATTTATATGTTTTCTTCCATAATTTTTTATTTGGGAATGATTTAATTCAATTTAAGCATAGGAATGCTGGCGTTCCCTCGTCTTATTGCCTTAGCTGAATATTATTCTTGAATGTTATGTTAAGTATTAGTTAAGTAGAGATGAACTATGGAAGATATGGTGTGCCCTGGTCCTAGTATTATCCCCAAAGTCTGTCTAAATGTTTCTATTGGAATGTGTTAAAAGCTGGCTAGTTTAGAAGTACTTACCAAATCTTAGGCCATTCTGTGTTATCTTTGTGTTGGTCTTGAAAGTAACCAAGTAAATCAGAGCTAGGAGAGGATTTGTGGTGAGCCCGACCCGCTAGTTTCTACTCCAAAAGTTGCCTTCAAGTTTCCCCTTTGTTTTAAAATGTTTTATATTGAAAGTGTATCAAAGGCTGGCTAGTTTAAAAGTAATTACCAGATCCTAGTTTGATTTCATGTTCTTCTTAAGTGTTTGTCAAAGGCTGGCTAGTTTAAAAGTACTTACCAGATCCTGGGCTGCTCTTTGTTCTGCATCTGTTTAATTTTCCTTCTTGTTGTATCATTTCATTCCATAAATCAATCTTCAAAGAGATCCTTAGACATAGATGACTTGCCCCATGGACCACTCTTGCCTCTTGCTGTTCCAATTAAACCCTATTATGACTCCATAGCGCAATGGACTAAAACCTCCAATTATCTATCTTCCTGGCCAAATCTTATTCTATTTGCTTGCAACTTCTCACCTTTGAAACTCTTTGCACTTAGGAATTTCCACCTCAAATAGTAATTTCGCTCAACCATCCAAAAACCAAAACAAACCCTTGGCCTTCATAACTAGCCTAATATTATTACCCCAAAATTCAAAGACAAATCCATATTTTCACTTATTGGAGAGATCCCTCTCTAGATTCAAGAGGGCTAGATCCTAGAATCCCAAAGTTGGTTGAAACGATGTTTCTCCCTGAGATCGGACTTTGCCAATCTTACTGATTACAGGGAGCCAACATTTCTGGTGACTCCGCTGGGGAACTACTTCCTTAAAATAAATAAAACATGAGTTAAAAGCAACATTTTCAAGCACTACCAAGAAATGGTAATCACGATGAAACTTGTTTGAATCAGTGACAAACTAGGTAAAACCTAGGATTCTCTTAAGACTTTATCTAACCTTGAAAGATCAACTGGCTTAGCCATAAGAGTAAATTGTCTTTGTCTCATAACCGTAGCTAAGTTTTGAAACAGAGTTATGATATTCTTAAAAACCATACAACTGAAAAATAACTCAGAAAAACCTAAAAATATTTCAGATTGGTATCCAATAAATAGGGTGGTGGACCATAAAACCTTTTACCTCCTTACGGGCTAAGAAATTCCACTTGGAAACTCCACAATCCTAAACATACCTTAAGACTCCACTGGGAAGAACCATTATCATTATAATATCTTTCAAACTCAGTCAGAAGACTGTAGGATTAAAATTGTAAAACAGACTAGTTAACCTCTTAATATTGTCATATTTGGTTGCATTTTTCCTGTTTTATTTGGGTCTAGAAAACACAGCATAGTGGCTCCTAGAAAGATTCACACTAGATACCATCCTGACCCTGATCCACCTGAAGTAGTTGCTAACCCAGAAGGTATCCTTAGGAAGTCTCCTAAGATTAAATTGTCAACTGTTTTCAGATCACCCTTGAGAGCTAATGTAGTCCCTGAAAATTCAGCTCTACAACAATCATAAGCTGACTTAGTAAATCCATTTAGAACTAGGTCTCTTGGTGATTTAGATCAGTTAGATTCTGAGTCTTCACTATCATCTTCTGAAACAAGTGAACATCCTGGTAGAAGAGAAAAAACACCTCTTGATTTGCATTTCCTTCACAACCTAGGTGTCTCTCATCCAAGATCAACTCAGTAGTCTATTCCTGGTCCATCCACTTTTGCTCACCCTACATCCACTATTCAAACCACTACACTTCAACCCACTTTTCCTGTTGTTAATCCACTCCTTGTGAATCCACCCCCACCACATATCATGGCAGCATAGTATGCTTCGTTAGTCCTTCCTGCACAATTAGTCAATCTTCCACAGGACTATCAGTCCAAAATTCCATTATATGATGCTAGCAATGCTACAACTGCATCACAACATGTGGATAAGATGAATGACTACTTTCACAGAAATGAAATTGATGATGATTCTGTCAAGCTTAGGTTATTTGCTCAGAGCTTAGGGGGAGAAGCAAGAAAATGGTTCAAAGGCCTAGCCCCCCATAGTATTAATGATCTCCAAGCCTTCCATCAAACATTATTAAACAAATGGGAAGTAAAGAAGAATCCTCTCCAAGTCCTTTCTGATTACAAGAACCTCCATAGAAACACTGGGGAAAGTGTGCAAGCTTATTGCACTAGATTCAATAGTGTGTATAATGCACTTTCCCCAGAACTAAAACCTCCGCAGGGCTCAGCTTTAAACAAGTTTCCTAAAGGGTTTGACTCTGACATGAACTATCAGCTGAGAGAGAGAGATTTTGCAACTCTTGAAGATATGAAAAAAGGTGCTCTTTCTGTGGAAGTCAACTTAATGGAGAAGAGAGCAAGAATGAAAACTGAAAAGAGAGTATCTTTTAGAGAGGAATCCACACCTTCTACTTCCAACTCAAATATGGAGAAAATGATGGAGGAGATGATGAAAGAGATGAGCATAATTAAGAGAGCACAAGCAAGCTAAAACCAAAATGCTCCTCAAAGTAGAAATCAGAACCAGAATCATAATTTTAGAAGGAACCAAACTCCAAACAGACCTAGGGAAGATGATCAGCAGATCACTCCTCCCTTTCATCAAAACTATGCAAGTGAGGTTGAGGAAACAGATGAAATAACAGAGGAGGATGATATCAACATGCTGGGGATATACAATGATGACTTTGAGATTAATTATGATATAAAACAAGGTCTATACACACCTTATGATGACAGAAGAGATGATGATGAAAATTATTATCAAGACATGGAAAATGTCATCATAGAATATAAAAAAGAATATGACCTTAGAAGAAAAACTAGTCAACAAACCCCCAACAACAAAACCTCTGACAAATCTTCACAAAACAGCACTACAACCAAGCCTAGAGTTGTCAAACAAAAGGATAAAACAGTGGCTGCAAATTCTGATAACGGAAAAGAGAAAGGCACTCAAAATAATGAAAAATAGAGTGCAGACATTAGTAGTACTAACACTTCAGCTAGTACTCCTGTGAAAACAATTTTGTCAAGTGTAAATAAAACAAATCATCAAGCTGATATTGCTGATAGAATGACAGCTAATAAGGTTGAAACAAGTTCTTCAAAGAACCAAATTCCCTTCAGCCTTGAGCAAGAAATTTCAAAAATAAAAATCTCTGTTCCCTTGATTGAGTTAGCTGCCCAACATGTATATAGGACCCAAATTTTGAAGGCTTTAAATGTTGAAGAGAATGAGGACACTGTCAATCTTAATGATGATCAACCAGAGCTTATTTTTGGTCCTAAGATTGAAGGTATGTATCAAGAGGGACCTGTTCCTCCCTTTTATGTGAGTTTAAATGTTCATGAAAATATTTTACACAACGCTATGCATGACTCCGGGGCTTCTCATAATTTAATGCCTAAAGCTGTGATGGAGAGCCTTGGTCTAGAAATCACCAGACCTTATAAATATCTATACTCCTTTGACTCAAGCAGAGTAAAATATTTAGGATTAATCAAAGACCTCTGTGTTAACTTAGCCCAGATTCCAGCAAAAATTCTTAGTCATGGATATTGTGGTGGCTGATGTTCCCCCCAAATATGGAATGTTGTTATCAAGATCATGGGGGGCTAAGTTACAAGGGACTATGAAAATGGACATGACCTACGCGACTATCCCTATTTTCAATCAGAAAAGAAGACTCTACATGGAGTCTCATATGAAATACACAGTGAAAAGTCAAGACAGACCATAAAAATCCCCTTTATACTCTGTAAACACAGGCCTTGATTCATTTATCCTCTTTAATGAAGAAACATTAGATGAACAAGTAACTTTAACAGAGTTAATGGCCGATAGAGAGGAAGGGGTAAATACCATAGAACCGTCAAAACAGTTTTCTGAACCTTTAAACAACAGAAAACCAAATATGGGTCTTGAAATACAAGTCACGTGTCCTTTGATTTTAAAACTGGACACTAAAGAAAATGTGCCTCCACTTAATGAAAAACCTAAAGAGTCAAAACAAACACAACTAAGTGCTAACATTCCACAACAATTAGAAAGCACAGTAGTTGAAGAGGACGGTAACTAGGATGAAACTAAGAATAGTCCTTTGTGGAGTATGTATTTTGATGGATCCTGCACTAGAACTAATGCTAGTGCAGGTGTCTGGATTTCCAACACTGAAAATAACCACACAGAATGTATTTCCTGTACATTAAACTTTCAGTGTTCCAATAACATAGCGGAGTATGAATCCCTTCTCTTAGGCTTACATCTATTGAAAAGGTTAGGAGCCAGAAGAATTAACGTGTATGGGGATTCAGAGTTAGTCATTAGGCAAGTCAACCGAGAGTATAACACAAATCATCCCAGACTTAGGGCCTACCGAAACGATGTCATGGGCCTTTTAAAAACATTCGAGGAGTCCAAATTGATTTTTGTCCCAAGAAAAAGAAATATTGCGGCCCACAATTTAGCCTTTGCAGCTAGAACATGCTTAACGCCTTATGAAACCAAAGACTGTACAACTCAGATGAAGTTTATACTAGCCGTGCCTGATAATGAAAAGTATTGGCAGGTGTTTGACAGAGATGAAAAAATAGAAGAATTCATGCAATTTAAAAACGAATTCGAACTACACAGTTCAGACTCGAATTATGAGACAGACTGCAGTGAAGAAAATTTCCTTGGTGAAGAAGAACCGTCTCCTGAACTTGCTAATATAAACATGTTATCTAGCAAACTTGAAAGCGAAACAAAAATGAATGCAGAGTTTGAAACAGAGGAGTTAGAAACTTTGCACTCTAAAGATGAAAGTTTTCCTAAGGGTATAGCCCCTTTAGAAGAGTTGTTCGACTTTAACGATGTGGCGAATAAACCAAAAATGGAACCTTTAGAGACTGAAGTGGAAGAGCGTAATATTGACAGTGAACTTAAGCCAAAAATGATTAAACTGTCCAAGACTTTACCAGCTCACATTAAACTAAAATACATTGAGCTGTTTAAAGAGTTTTCTGATGTTGTTGCGTGGAGTTACGAAGATCTTAAATCCTATGAAACTAAAATTATACAGCACAAAATTCCCCTCAAAGAAAACCAAAAACCATTCAAACAGAAACTGCGCAGGATAAACCCTGTTCGGTTACCATTGGTTCAGAAGGAAATCATGAAAATGTATGATCCTAGTATTATTGTCCCTGTTAGATATTCTGAATGTGTATCTAATCTGGTGTCTGTTAGGAAGAAAACTGGAGAGATCAGACTTTGTATAGACTTTAGAGGCTTAAACAAAGCTTCGTTAAAAGACAACTACCATTTACCCAAGATGGATCATATTTTACAAAGGGTGGTAGGGTCTAAAAGAATTTCTTTGCTTGATGGCTATTCAGGGTATAATCATATTTTAGTTCACCATGCTGATCAATTAAAGACAGCCTTTACTACACCATGGGGCACCTTCATGTATGTGAAAATTCCCTTTGGTCTAATGAATGATGGAGCAACCTTTCAAAGATCCATGGACATAACATTCTCGGAAGAATTGGGCTTCTTCATCATTATATACCTTGATGATGTCACTTTGTTTTCAAAAACAGATGAAGAGCACTTAGAACATTTGAGAAATTTTTTCAAGAAATGCAGAAAATTTGGGATATCTTTAAACCCTAAGAAGACACTATTTGGTCTCCAAGAAGGTAAACTTCTTGGGCACATCATTTCTGAAGAGGGTATAAAGATAGATCCAAAGAGCATTGAGGCCATATTACAAATCTCTCATCCTCGAAACATCAAAGAGTTGCAGTCTTTCATCGGAAAGATTAACTTTTTGAGAAGGTTCATCCCCAACTTGGCTGAGCTCCTTAGGAATATCACAAACATGTTAAACAAGGAGAAAGGGGTAAAATGGACCTTGGAAGCAAAGAATTCCTTTGAACTGGTGAAACAAGCGTTAACCAAAACACCAGTTCTTATAAGTCCTGATTTTTCAAAAGATTTTTATATTTTTTCATTTACATCAGAACATACCATAGCTGCTGTCCTTTTGCAGAAAAATCCACAAGGACAAGAGCAGCCTGTTACATTCTTTAGTAAGGCATTAAGGGATGCCCCTTTGAAGTATATAATTATGGAGAAGCAAGCTTTTGCTTTGTTTAAAGCTTTGAAAGACTTCAGGGTGTACATCCTTCACTCACACATCATTGCCTTCGTCCCAAACACAGTTGTTAAAGACATTCTAACACATGAATCAAATGGTAAGAGAGGTAAGTGGATTGTTGTTATCCTTGAATATGATTTAGAGATAAAACCCACTAAACTAATCAAAGGCCAATGTCTAGCTAGATTAATGGCTGAATCAAATTTTGAAGTTCTTGATATTAATATGATTGATGCTTTGTATGACCAAGAAGAATGCTCAACTCCTATAGTTGAAGATAATTTTATGAATTCTCTTTGGTATGTTGATATTATTTATGTTTTGCTTAATTTAAATACACCTCCTGGTTTGACAAAAACATAGGCAAGATTCTTAAAGTTAAAAGCTGTAAAATATTGCATTATAGATAGATGTCTTTATTGGAAAAATGCAAGTGGTCTATTGCTTAAATGTTTTCCTGAGTTGGATGCAGAGAAGGTTAAGCACGAATTCCATGAAGGAGAGTGTGGAGGTCATTTATATTGGAAGACAACAACCAACAAAATTTTGAGAGCTGGTTTCTACTGGCCTACTCTTTTTTATGATGTGCATAAAATGATCATTTCCTGTCATAAATGTCAAATTTTTTAAGGCAAAAGAAAACTGCTACCCCTACCTCTGCATCCAATCACTGTTGAAACCCCTTTTCAACAGTGGGGACTTGACTTCATAGGAGAAATCCATCCACCATCTTCTGCCCAGCATAGATGGATTCTCACTGCCACAGACTATTTCACTAAGTGGATAGAAGCCATTCCTTGTAGGCAGGCCAATGATTCAGTTATCATAAAATTTATGGAGACTAATATTCTCTCTAGATTTGGCTGTCCTACCAATATTATCACTGATAATGCAACAATATTTGGATCAAAGAAGATGGTTGAGTTCTGTCATAGATACCATATAGCATTGGGGCATTCCACGGCTTATTATCCCCAGGGTAATGGCCTTGTAGAATCCTCAAATAAAAGTTTAGTGAGCATAATCAAGAAATTGTTGGAGGACAACAAAAAGTCTTGGCACACAAAGCTGGTTCATGCACTTTGGGCTAACAGATTAACTTTGAATAAATCTATTGGTATGTCACCTTTCTAGCTTGTGTATGGCACTGATGCAATTTTTCCAAACAACCTTGGTGTACCAGTAATAAATTTGATTCAAGAGTTACAAACTGAAGATAATGACATGATCAGAAGAATAAACTAGACCATTCATCTTCAGCAAACCAGAGAGGAGGTGTATAACAAAGCATTGCAGAAACATGACATCATTAAAAATCTTTTTGACAGAAGAACAAAGGCCATCAATTTCAAGATTGGGGACAAAGTTTTAAAATGGGATTCAAGAAGGGAAGAAAAGGGCAAGCATGGAAAATTTGACAACTTATGGCTTGGCCCTTACTCTATTCATTCAGCTGCTGGTAACAATGCATTTTTCTTGCAGGAGTTGAATGGAGTAGAATTGTTTAGGGGTCCCGTCAATGGTAGGGTGCTTAGGCATTACTTCTCTTGATCAATTCTATGTTTTGAAGCCTTTTTATTTTTTTCATTATAAATATCTCATCCACCATTGCATTCAAAGTTAGAAAAGTCAAAATTACAAAAACAATAGAAAAGAGAAAAGAGGGCAGATTGTGAAAAACAAGAAAGGTATAGCCCCGTACCAAAAAAGAGAAACAAATCTAAAAGTGTGCAAGCTCAAATGCCACTCCTGAATAACACACTTCTAGTTAGTCAAACTGCCTAAACTTGACTAATTAGCTTTAAATTTTCTACTGATAGGATAGTGAATTCGATTTTCCAAAATGTTTAATCTTGGCTTATCAGTAGATAGTTTAGGATAGAAATTAAAGGTTGATCAAAATCTGAACCTAAGGTTTCAAAAATAAAATGACTCAAATCTACTTCAAATTCTAAGTCAAGAGATGTAAAAATTTGGTTCTAATCAGCTCAAAATATGAACCAGGGAACAAGGAAGAAACATCTCAAACAAGAGCCAAAACAGAGCTGTAAGAGGATGAAGGAAGTGCTTTGAATTTTCAGATCTTAAGCCTTCCATTTTGTTTTAAATTTTCTGCAAAATAAATGCCCATGTGCAGCTTGTATTTTATGCCATGGACCAGCTTCAAGTTAGACTGTTTAATCCTGACTTGAATGCTTTCAAATTTCTGTTGTAGAATTTAGAGAATAAAATATGTTAGACTATTTAATCCTAACAGATTGATAGAATAGGTAGAGAATCATATGGGCTCAACTGTTTAATCTAAGTCCATGGAGAAATAAGGAGTAGAAATAGATTAGATTTCCTTCTTGCAAAGAGAATAAAATTTTGTGAAAAGAGTTTGCCAATCCAAGTGCACTCTAAATGAAGAAAAAATGCTAGATCAGTAGGATTGGGTAGTTAGAGAGCTCGTTGATAAAATAACCATTGTTTTTATAGCTGCTAATATGTTTTCAAAAAGAAGATCATTTAAGCAAACAAAATCAGCCCAATGGACGAGGCACAAGTCAGCCTCCCATAGAATGCAAGTCTGAAGTTCTTAATGCCTTCAAGAAGGCACCATCCCCAAGTGGAGCCACTGTTAGCCACCTATAAAATTTGTTATAGAAAAAGGTGGCTAAGACTTTTTTGAGCCTTCAAAGAAAAAATTTTATTGCTAAAAAGTGTTGGCTCTTGAAGACTCTTGAAGGTCTCATGCCTCTGTCTAAAAATATTCATTTACTAATTCCATTTTATACTCAGAAATTCTGCTGATTTCATGAGAAAAGACTGCTGAGAAACCATCATTTTCCCCCCTTTTCTCACTCAAAAATAACCTTCATTTTCTATCCTTTTTCTCCATAAAACTCCTCTATTTTCATGATTCCTCTTTTTCCATTCATGAAAATAACCTTTACATAGTTTAAAACTCATTTTTAAACTATACCAAAACCCCCAAATCCATTGAAAACTCTGAAAAAAATTCATAAAAAACAAATTTTTTTACTAAAGGACTTAAGCCCCCTTGGGATAATTTTTAAACCACTTCCCCTCCACATGCCCACACCCTGGAACCAAGCGCTAACCCTGTTTGGCGCTTATCGCATCGGAAAGATTCAAGTGCACAAGTCTTTTGCCATGTTCCGAAAGTTCTGATGCGATTAGCCTTTGTATTTAAGACCCCCGATCATATTATTTTTTCATATATACTGTGGGTCTGCCTTCCGCGCTTAAAACATTGAAAATCCATTCCCGATCCATTTTTTCCTTTGTAAATACAAAAACCCATCTATCCAAAGTTTTGATCTAAAAAGCCAAAGTCACGTGTTAATATAAATGGTTAGATTAAAAATACCCGATCATGCAATCGCATCGGAAAAATTCAATGGGTTGATTGAAAAGGCCGTATCAAAACTCCTGATGCAATTAAGTCCCATATCCATAAGATTCTGGTCCTTTTTTTTCTTTGTAAAAACCAAGCGCAAAGGCCAAAGTCCTTATCGCATCGGAAAAAATTCAATGGGTCGATTTAAAGACCAGGTCCGAAGCTCCGATTGCGATTGGCCCTTGTAATATAAAGCCCCAGGCCCATGGTACTCCATACATCCAGAGGCCCAGTAATCGGGTGCTAGTCACTTGATATATAAATATTCCGCCCCGATCCATAAAAACCTTGGTTTTATTAAAAATTTATGGGTTTTTCATAAATTATAAGGGTTTCTGCCGGTGCAAATTTGAAAAGATATTGATCGTTGATCTAAGGCTGATCAACGGCCCATGCAAAATCGCATCCCAAAGTTTCAATCACATCGCAAAGTTTAAATCACATACATTTGTTTGTTCCCCCGATCGCCCTTCCTTCCGATTCATTTCCCCACCGTTGATCTGATCCTCAGATCAACGGCCAGTGCTCCATCGCATCGGAGTTTTCAATTGCATCGCATTTTTCAAATCGCTGCTTTTATTGTGTTCCCCCCGATCGCCCTTCCTTCCGATTCATTTCCCCACCGTTGATCTGATCCTCAGATCAACGGTCCGTGTTGCATCGCATCGTAACTCTCCATCGGGCGCATTTGTTTGTTCGCCTTGATTGCCGATCTCCTGATTCAATATCCGCCATCGATTTCTGTGGGTCTAGTCGCATCCGACGACTCATATTTATCCCGAGACCCATTTGATCTTTAATCCTTTTCTTCCTCCGATAAAGGTTTTTTACCTTGTTTCTTAAAGTTTTTCGCCATTTATTTGTAAAGTGACCCCTTCGCTTTATCTCCTCCCGATCAAAACTTGATCGTCAATCTCTGTAGATCAACGGATCTAACTTATTATTTCCCTTGCACTCCTTTTTCTAACCTCTTCAACGCAGATCTCCACCGTTGGATGCTGCCATCCAACGGCTATGCTCCTCCCACGCCTTCTGAAGCGGTTTTTCCAAAAAACGCAGGATTTTATAATTTTTGTTTATATTTTGTGGGGATTAATGGTTTTTTCCATTATATTAAAGGGAAAGACGAAGGCCAGGAATGACGATTCCCATGCCTTTGATTTATCAAATGAAACCATTCACGAGCTCTGTTCCATGTCTCGTCATTTCTTCATGAGGCAGTGATGCCCTACGAGCCCGACGTGGCCCTGGACATCGACAAGACACCGTGTTTTTACAACACGATTTAAAGAGTATTAGTGTTGAAGACAAGCACAATAGAAAAGAAGATTGAAGACCGATTTGTGGGGATTATGGCTAAGATGGATTATCAAAAGGCCTAATCCCCCAAATTAAAACACAGTCAAAAGAAAATCATAAGTGTTTAACTGACAGAAAGGCCTCCAACCCCTCAATTGAGGCAAATTGATTCCTCAGCTACCATAGGTGCCACCTATGCCTCAAAGCATTCAAAAAAGAGGCCGAATTTATTGATCAAATGAAGATATTCGCCTCAACGCAGCCAGAGAGTTACTTCTGCGAGGAACTTAATGCAAAAAATATCTGCAGAGTTACTCCAAACATAACACAGAGCCTTAAAGTCAATAAAATCTCCCACCAAGTTTAATCTTAAATGAAAAACAGTTAATACAGACAGACCATCTGTAAAATTCTCCATCGAGCCCCTCAAAAGGCTGAGAAGTCATTACTCTGTATTAATTGCCTTGAGAGATCTTTTATCAGATCTCCCCTCCTCATTCTTCTATAAATACCTTTGTAGAAGATAAGAATTTGTTGGTTGCATAACTTTGAAATACATCTGAGCTTAAACTTCTGACTGTAAATAGTGTTCACTGGCCCTTGGAGCTCTGCTTGTGATAGATAAGTTAGGCTGTGATGAGTAGATGATTGCTAAACTCAAGCATTGGACTTAAAGCTGTAACTGGTTTGGAGCATCAATACAAGCTGATTTATGGGATCCTGGTCTATGTTGACGGTGATGTTTTTCTACTTGTAACTTGTTATTTTGTTTCTTTTTTCACTGTGTTTCATTTTCTCTTATAAAGAACAACAATGCATAGAGTTAGGACCTACTGTATATCAGTAATCTTCTCTGATTGAAAATCTTTATTTATATGTTTTCTTCCAAACTGTGTTATTTGGGAATGATTTAATTCAATTTAAGCATAGGAATGTTGGCGTTCCCTCGTCTTATTTCCTTAGCTGAATATTATTCTTGAATGTTATGTTAAGTATTAGTTAAGTAGAGATGAACTATGGAAGATATGGTGTGCCCTGGTCCTATTATTATCCCCAAAGACTGTCTGAATGTTTCTCTTGGAATGTGTTAAAAGCTGGTTAGTTTAGAAGTACTTACCAGATCTTAGGCCATTCTGTGTTATCTTTGTGTTGGTATTGAAAGTAACCAAGTAAAGTAGAGCTAGGAGAGGATTTGTGGTGATCCCGGCCCGCTTGTTTCTACTCCAAAAGTTGCCTTCAAGTTTCCCCTTTGTTTTAAAATGTTTTATATTGAAAGTGTATCAAAAGCTGGCTAGTTTAAAAGTACTTACTAGATCCTAGTTTGATTTCATGTTCTTCTTAAGTGTTTTTCAAAGGCTGGCTAGTTTAAAAGTACTTACCAGATCCTAGGTTGCTCTTTGTTCTGCATTTGTTTAATTTTCCTTCTTATTGTATCATTTCATTCCATAAATCAATCTTCAAAGAGATCCTTAGACATAGATGACTTGCCCCATGGACCACTCTTGCCTCTTGTTGTTCCAATTAAACCCTATTATGACTCCATAGCCCAATGGACTAAAACCCGCAATTATCTATCTTCCTGGCCAAAGCTTGTTCTATTTGCTTGCAACTTCTCACCTTTGAAACTCTTTCCACTTAGGACATTCCACCTCAAATAGTAATCATGCTCAACCATCCAAAAACCAAAACAAACCCTTGGCCTTCATAACTAGCCTAATATTATTACCCCAAACTTCAAAGACAAATCCATCTTTGCACTTATTGGAGAGATCCCTCTCTGGATTCAGGAGGGCTAGATACTAGAATCCCAAAGTTGGTTGAAACGATGTTTCTCCCTGAGATTGGACTTTTCCAATCTTGCTGATTACAGGGAGCCAACAAAAGGGAAGATAGATTTGTAGCCTTATTTGTATCTAGGTTTGAGAAATGGCTCATGGCAGTTTATGTATAACTTTTCTCTTTTGAACCATTTTTCACCAACATTGGGTATGCCTGTAGCATGGGAAATGGCATCTAAGGAAAGTTCAATTGTTAACCCTGTAAGATTCACTTGTTTATTGTGTAGGTTGAGGATAAACAACCTAGTGAGCTCAGGGTGAATTTTCACCTATTGAACTTTTTCACAAAACTGAAAGCACCCTACATTTTGGAAACAGGTGATAATCAAAGCAGAGGAATTAAGCTCGATAGTGTCTTAGGATTCAAATATATTGACCTTCCCATCTCTGTGTTTTTGCCTCCTAGGCACTTGGCCTTCTTCACTACTCACATTTCCTCCTTCTCCTGACATTCTGATTTTTGCTGCCTTTAAGCAAATACTAGCTCTATTTGTGAAACTCGATATGAGGACTGATTTGGAAGGAGGGTGAAAGGCTGCTTCTATAAGTCAGTGAGAGGAAGGTGTAGGTATATGAATGAGCCCTTTGAGATTTGATGAATGTTTAACTTCAATTTTTTGTAATTACCCTACTTCACACCCTTCTTGACTGGTAAATCTTGCTTGGAGTTTTAAACAAGGTTTAGCATGAAGATGTAGGGTTTATAATCCTTAGGGTTTGGTCAATTTCCTTTAATCATCAAATCATAAAATTCACTAAAGAATAAGGAAAAACATCCACCTACCAAATTTCAATGCCTTTTAGAGTCCTTTTATGCAGCTTGGAGGAGCCTCTTTGTTGTTTTTTAGCATTTCCAGGTGGAGGAGGAGTTTTTGGTGAAGGCGCAGCACCTGCATGCACAGTTGGGTCTGCTCTGCCCAACGCGTAGAACCTACATGTGTTTCTGGGTGTCTTCCTCCAACAGTTGCTTCAAACCTTATTTATGTTGTCATCATGGAGACCTATCATCTTCATTTCACCTTCTTTTACTCTCTTTCCAAAACCTTAGGTTTCTGGGCTGTTTGAGGAAAATTATTAGTGTTGTCTTCTAAGTTCTCTATAGCCCTTTAAAGTTCATTCATTTCTGTCCATTTCACCTCACCTTTTTACCTTTTTAATTTATAATTTCTAAGAAATATCTTCCATGCTTGGTTCATTTGGTGTGCCTCCTTCATGCGTTTTGTTGCATTAGATCCTTGCTTGACACAGTGTTGTCCCAATCAGGCTTAGAAACCATGATTTCTCATTGGACATAAACTTCTCCCTGTCCTTTTGCTGTGAATGTCTTTAAATATGAGCAGGCCTCTTACCTTACCAATTTGTTTGCTGATAGTCACCTTGACACTCCTACAGAAATGTCAAAATGAATAGCTATCCTTTGCGGAACTTGAACTTGATAAGGTGGTCTTCCCTGTATATTTTTCTGATCTATCTTGGAAAAACAGGTGCTGACTTTATTTGATTCAGCTTCTAGCATAGGAAAAACATAGCTCAAAACACCAAGGATAACCCTACAACCTATGAAACCCTAATGACCTAGTGGGAAACTCTTTTGACTTGATCTTTGACTAAAAGCTTGGCTTAGGGTCTTCAAGTGTAAAAACAATTTTTTTGACAAATTGATGTATTGAAGATCCAAAATCCAATGTACTTGATTTATCAAAAGACCCTACAGAGATATTTTTGAGACCATCAATGCTTGAGGCACCTAGTGAACATGAGAAGGAGAAGGTTGTTTGGCAATCCTAGATGGAAAGTGGAGGGGTTAGGCAGAGGCCAAACAGAGTGTTGAGCTTATGGGTGGGAAAATAGGATAAATATGAGTGGCATGAGCCCATGAGGGGTCTTTCAGGAGTGGTATTCTAACCAGGGAATGGCAGAGTAGTAAAATAGTGAAAATTTTGTTTTAAGGATAATGAAGGCAGTGAGATTTCTAAAACTCACAATATTCATGAATCTTGATTTTAGAAATCTAGGAAAAGTATTTAGTCATCTACAAATAGCAAAAATTACTGATGACTAACAGTGGCTCCACTTGGGGAGGGAAAATCCTTTGCAGGAGGTGTGCAAAACTTCAGATATCAAATCTCTGAGTTTATGAAGACCAGTGCCTCATCCATTAGGTAGATTTTTCTTCTTTCATTTGCTGATGTTTCTCTTGAAGCTATGATCTCAAGAAGCTGAATGGTAGGATTGCTTCAACCTCATCTCTACCTACCCATCATAGCTTTGGCTATCAATTTTTCTTCTTGTGGATGCACTTGGACTGGAAAACCCGTGACATTAATTTTTTTTGAAAGCAAAACAAACTATCTACCTGTACCCTTATCACTCCTAAGAATTCAGATTATGTTAGCGAACTCTTTTATTCTCTACCTAGACTATTCATCTGTCAAGATTAGGCTGTTTGACAGATTTCATTCTCTAATCTACTGACATGAAATTTAAAACATTCTTTGAACCAGGATTAAGCAATCTGATTTACCATGGGATGTGGCATTGGGACAAGCTGCACATATGCATTATTTGTGTACAAACAAAACTAGAAAGTATGAGGGTTGTGTTTCATCATTTGTTAGTCATGTTGAATCTCTAATTAAACTGAGAGGGGGGGGGGGTGAATCAGTTTAATACATTCCTGATTTTTAAACTTTTCATTAAACTTATTTACACCTTCATTTCGAACTCTATTTGATGTGAGAGTAATTTTAGAATGTAATCAGAAAGTATTAGTTTAATAGAGCAGTAGACTTAATATGAGAGCAGCAAGTATTAAGCAAATAATACATATCAGATCAATACATAAATATCATGCACAGAGACACTAGATATAAGTGGAAACCCATAAAGGGAGAAAACCACATATTATTATTGTTGTGATGCAAAGGCAAGCTCCAACTCCCTCTCACCACTGTTTTCTGCAGGCACCAACCTACAGGAGGCTCCTACCTCAATTCTACAAGCTACAACTTTCAAGGAAGCACCAACTCCCTTCAGTTTTCTGCAGGCACCAACCTACAGGAGGCTCCAACCTCAGTCAGCTACAACTGAGAGCTATCAAGCTGCAACTTGATAGGGAAGCTCCAACTTCCTCATTTTCTAAAACTGAATGTTTGCTGATTTACCTCAGATATCAGCTCTGTTCTGTAGCTTCTCTTAATCTTCTCTGCCTTCTATATTCTGCATTCTCTCTATATATGCTCTCTCCCTTGCTCTCAAAAAATCTCTCTGCATATCAAGATGATATTATTTATAGATTTCCTCACATGACTGTTTGTATTCTGCTTGGAATTCGAAATGGAAAGTCATGTCTCTTTGCCTTCTGCATTCTCACTCCTTTTATCAGCTTACTCAAAAATTATAACTGTAGGTGTCAATTTTAAAATTACAGTGGGAATTTGTTTTCTCTCGGAGACTTGCCAATGCATCACAAACAATAAAAACAATTAAAACATTTACATTCGAATTACAATGTGAATTCCAGCTCACTCATTTTGTCTCTTGGCTTGCTGTGCATTTGTCTTTTCTCTAACTGTCTCTTTGTCCCTTTCTCTTCTTTGTATGCCTTCCTGTTTATGGCTGCTGCGTAACTCCTGAATTTATGAACTGCATTTTATTTTATTTTTATACCAGCGCTTTATATATAAATGAATCTGCTGACTGTAATTCAATCCTTTACACGCAGCAAGTGTCTTGTTGATGTGGCGAGTTCCGCAGGCCGGAACATACATATATTACAATTTTATTACATTAATAATCTCCCTCTCGTTAAGCTGAGGCCCGTGGGTCTACAGACCACGCGGCATGTTTTAATACAACCGCAACCATGTTTTATATATCTCACAGTAATTATTTTATATAAACAATCGCCCTCCACCTTAAGCCGAGGCCCGTGGGTCCACAGACCACACGGCACTTTTCAATACAATCACAAAAAATTTATATATATATATATATATATATATATATTTATATATAACAGCGCCTTCACAAATTTCCGTTTGCGATCAGAACTGGAACTCAAACACTTGTTAATCATAGTTAATAAGCCCATCGGGTCCGGGCTTCAATCGCAGCGTTTTACAAAGTCATGCGATCAATCAGAGAGTTCCGATTGCGATTGAGATTCTGGATGCGATTTGCATATATCAACTCCCGCTTATAACACGATCGGGTCCGCCATTTCAATCGCAACATATTACAAAGTCGTGCGATCAATCGGAGAGTTCCGATTGCGATTGGGAACTCGGATGCAATTAGCTCATAAACTGTGGCATATAACTCGATCGGGTCTGGCCTTCGATCGGAGCATATAACAAAAGACTTGCGATCAATCTCGGATGTGATTAGCTCATAAACTGTGTCATATAACTCGATCAGGTCCGGCCTTCGATCGCAATCGCAACTTTCTGTTGCAATGTTCCGCTGCCCTTGCGATCTCCGATTGCGATTGGGGAGAGGTCCCACCATCTAAAACTTTTGTTTTGTGCGCTCCATAATATAACAGACATATATGTATACTTTGCCAAAGGGTTAAGCGATTCCCGGAATATGGTTTATATATTATATGTAATGCCCATCGGGTTAGGCGATTCCCAGAATAATGTTTATGAATTATGTTAAATCTATAACGCCGGTTGGAGTGTGCGATTCCCGGAATTTGGTTTTGCATTATATGCGTAACGCCCGGCTTGGGGTATGATTCTCGAAATTATACATACGAATGTATCTGCCGGCTTGGGCGATTCTCGGAATTTTATAACGGCTCTGATTTTGCCTCTGCCTCTGCTGCTCCTGTCGCTCTGCCTCTGCCTCTATTGCTGAGATAACGGTTCTGCCTCTATTATATTCATTTCCTCTGCCTTCATTTGCTTCTTTGCTACCTCTTTGCTTCAGCGCTGCCTCCTTTGCCATCAATGACAACATTTCCAACAGTCTCCCCCTTTGGCATTGATGGCAATCCACTTTCTCTGTTTGCTTTCTCTTTCTCTTGTTGCTTGCTCTTTCTGTTTGCCTGCTCTTCCTCCTGTTGTTTGTTCTTCCTCCCCCTTTGACATCAATGGAAAAGGACGACGCCTCATCTCTCCGTATGGGCTCTTTCGTTGTATTTCCTTTCTCTGAGTTACGTTTAGGTCCTCTTCAGCTGAAATTGTACTATGCTGCTCCAGAGTGATGTATGAGACTTGTTGAGAGAACACTTTGGTGTAGTGAGCTGATATATGTTTTATAGCTGTGATTCATTTGTAGTGCCTGTAATATATGCTAGATTGTAGACAGGTTCTTGTTTCTTCTGAATGCTGATAATATTGATAATGTGATCCTGTGGACTTGTTTTATGCTTATCTTGCTGGCTATTCTCCCCCTGGAATGATATCTTCGTTTTGTTCTCCCCCTGAGACTATACTTTCTCTTCATATTAGAGAATAGTATCTATAGATACTACCCCTAGTTTGTCTCTCAAGTATTCGAATGGTTCTCTGGCAAGTGGTTTGGTAAATATATCTGCTATCTGTTCTTTCGATGATACATAGTCCAGTTTAACTATCTTTTGAGCCACTTGTTCTCGGAGAAAATGATACTTGATTGGTATATGTTTAGTTTTTGAATGAAGCACAGGATTTTTAGATATACTTATAGCACTTTTATTATCACATTTGATTGAGATAGGTTCATTAATGCTTACCTTCATGTCTTGAAGAGTTTGCTTCATCCACATGACTTGTGTACAACATGCTGCTGCTGCTATATATTCTGCTTCACAGTTTAACTATCTTTTGAGCCACTTGTTCTCGGAGAAAATGATACTTGATTGGTATATGTTTAGTTTTTGAATGAAGCACGGGATTTTTAGATATACTTATAGCACTTGTATTATCACATTTGATTGAGATAGGTTCATTAATGCTTACCTTCATGTCTTGAAGAGTTTTCTTCATCCACATGACTTGTGTACAACATGCTGTTGCTGCTATATATTCTGCTTCAGCAGTAGACAGAGATATGGATGTTTGTTTCTTGCTTAGCCATGCCACCAGACTTTCTCCTAGATAGAATGCACCTCCACTTGTACTCTTCCTGTCATCCACACAGCTGGCCCAATCTGAATCTGTGTACGCTATTAAGGTGAAACTTTTGCCTTTAGGATACCAAAGCCCATATTTTGCGGTTCCTTGTAGATATATGAGTATTATTTTTACTGCCAGAAGATGGTTTTGTTTAGGTGCTGCTTGATATCTTGCCACTAGTCCTACTGCTAGCATGATGTCTGGTCTTGAAGCTGTCAAGTACAGCAGGCTTCCTATCATGGATCTGTAGAGTTTTTGATCTACATCTGCAGACCTATCATCAGCACATAGCTTGCATCCCATGATCATGGGGGTTGTCATTGGTTTGCAGTCCTCCATTTTGAATTTTTTCAGCATTTCTTTTACGTATTTTTCTTGAGAAATGAATGTGCCTGTGTTCTTTTGCTGAATTTGCAGTCCCAAATAGAAACTGAGTTCTCCAATCATAGACATTTCAAACTCTGTTTTCATCTCATCAGCAAACCCTTTTGCTATTTCATCTTTGTTGCTTCCAAACATAATGTCATCAACATATACAACAACAATTAGGAGTTCATTTTCATGCGCTTTTATGTATAGATTGTTGTCTACTCCACCTCTCTTAAAACCCTGTTTTTGCAAATATTTGTCCAGTCTTGAGTACCAAGCACGAGGAGCCTGTTTCAATCCATATAGGGCCTTCTTCAGTCTGCACACATAGTCTTCTTTGTCTGTCAATGAGAAGCGTTCTGGTTGTTCCATGTACACTTCTTCTTCTAGATCTCCATTAAGAAAAGCAGACTTTACATCCATTTGATATACCTTGAAGTCTTGATAGCATGCAAATTCCAGGAACATTTTGATAGCTTCCATTCTGGCTACAGGTGAAAATGTTTCATCATAGTCAAGTCCTTCAATTTGTGAGTATCCTTTGCAGACCAGCCTCGCTTTATTCCTGATTACTTGTCCTTGCTCATTCATTTTGTTTTTGAATACCCATTTTGAACTAATCATATTTTTCTCAATAGGTCTAGGAACTAGTTCCTAGGTATTGTTCTTCTCAATTTGGTCCAATTCTTCATTCATTGCTTTTACCCAATACTTTTCCTTGATGGCTTCTTCAAATTTCTTTCGCTCTATTTGTGATAACATGGCTATGTATACTTCTTCTGTTTGTTCTGCTAGCTGCCTTCTTGTCTGGACTCCTGCTTTCATGTCTCCTATGATCTGATCTTCAGGATGATTCTTCTGAGTGTTTCTTGAGGGGGTTTTCGAGCTCAGTTCTGCATCATCTGTTGTCTTGCTTGTTTCATCATCATTCTTGTCTTCCTCTTCATGGTTGTCTGATGGACTGCAGCAGTCTGTATTTCTTGTATTGTTTGGAAGTTCTTCATCAAATCTCACATCAATACATTCAACAATTTTCCGAAGAGTCTTGTTGTAGCACCTGTACCCTTTACTTTTGGATGCATATCCTAAGAATATTCCTTCATCTGCTCTTGCATCAAATTTCCCAAGGTTTTCATTATTATTCTTTATGTAACACTTGCTACCAAAGATTCTGAAATGTTTGATTGAGGCTGGCTTTCCATGCCATAGTTCATAGGGAGTCTTGTCACTGCTTGGCCTTAAGTGAGCTTTATTAAGGATATGTACTGCTGTGTGCACTGCTTCTGCCCAAAAGGTTTGAGCAATATTATTCTCTTGCATCATAGCTCTTGCTATTTGTTGTACAGACTTGTTTTGTCTCTCTGCTACTCCATTCTGCTGAGGTGTCCCTGCAATAGTAAATTGTTGCTTTATTCCATGTTCATTACATAGGTCTACAAAGTCATAATCTGTGAATTCTCATCCTCTGTCTGATCTGATACATTTCAGCTTGCATCCAGTTTGATTTTCTGCTAATGCTTTGAATATCTTAAATTTTTCCAATGCTTCTGATTTATTTTTGAGAAAAGCAACCCATGTCATTCTGGAAAAGTCATCTATTATCATCATGAAATAGGATTCTCCACTTGGTGTCCTAGTTCTAGCAGGTCCACACAGGTCCATGTGCAAAAGCTGGAGTGGTCTTCTTGTTGACAGCTCCTCTTTAGATTTAAAGGATGTGCGAGTCTGTTTCCCCAATTGACAAGATTTTAATATAGTACTTGAAGGCCTTTTTATTTCTGGCATATCTCTTACAACTTTCTTCTTGCTCAGTCTGATGATATGGTCAAAGCTGAGATGTCCCAATCTCCTATGCCACAACCATGACTCCTCCAGTTTGCTAAGATGGCAGGCTTCATCTTCCTCTTTTACTATGTATACATTGTTCTCTATTCGAACACCTTTGAGCAGAGTCTTTCCTGTTGTGCTTGACCTGACTACACAATATTGTGCTCTAAAAAGAACTTCACAGCCTTTGTCACACATCTGACTGACACTCAGTAAATTTGCTTTCAGTCCATCCACAAATAGTACCTCTTGGGCTTTTCCTCTGCCATTGTCTATGCTGAGTGAGCCTTTTCCCTTGATCTTTCCTGATTTATCAGTACCAAAAATAACATTGCCAGATTTCTTTTCTTTGAAGTTCTGTTTAGCTATCTCTTGTCATGTTGAAGCGACCTTGTCCAAATACCATTGACTCTTCAAGTCTTGAGCAATTAAAGCCAAGTCACATTTATTCACCTTCTTTATCCACTGGAGGCCCCCTTTTGTTTGGTATCTTTTGTGAGGTGATGAATTATATCCCTTTAGAGAACACTTGGAAGATATATGCCCAATTTGGTTGCATATACAACATTTGATTATAGTTTTTGCAGAATTGTGAGCATGAACAAAATTGCTTTGACTCATAAACCTCCTTGAGGTATTGAACATCAGTCTTTGTCCATACTTTCTAGATTCAATAATTTTGTAGCCAAACTCCTTCTGATAAAAACAATAACCATAGAAATTATTTGCACATGCCTGATGTTGAATTGTTTTCTCCATTGTTTGTTTAGAGATTGCCTCTTCTTGTTTGCATCTTTTCAGGTCTAGATTACTCTTCCTTGTAGCAATATGCGACAGTATGTGTCTTATTGTGGACATAGGGTGTATTCTTCATAGGAGGGAAGAATTTCCTCTGATGACTTCCAAATTTGATATGCTTAGGGGCATATGATTCTTTTTCTGCCATCTTAGTATTGATTATATTCCTTGTTACTAGAGATTTCTTCTGATCTCTCTCATTCTTATTACATGTTTCTTCTTTTATAGGAATGGTCTGGGCTTCTTCATCAGTCTTCATTGCTTTTACAAAGATTATATTTTTGTCTTCCTTTTTTTTGCCTTTACTCGATTCTCCTTCATAGCCTATTCCTGTTTTTATCATTGGGGATCTTTGAGCAATCAGAATATCATTCAACTTGCTAGAGCTTGTTGTTAGAGAAGAGTTTATAACCACTGTCCTTTGAGCATTTTCTAGTTTCTTCCTGAGACCTACCACTTCTTCCTCCAACTTCTCTTGTTCTTGGGTTTTATCCTTGATTTGCTGAAGTAACATATCTTCTATCTTCTTGGCTTCTTCAAGCTTTACCTTCAGCAGCATGAGGACTTCTGAATTTTGTTCTTCTTTCACACATTTGAGGAGAATCTCTTTTTGTTTTCTGCATTCTAGTTTGAGTCTGTCAATCTCCTCCAGAGCACTTCTTAGCTCCCCCTCAAGGTCTACTTCCCCTTCTTCTTCTTCATCTTCTAGTAGGAGTCCCTCAAGATCTTCTATGGCCATCAATATAAATTCTGAGATTTTTTCTTCACTTGAGGGTTCATCTGAGTCTTCAGATGCACTGCTGTCTTGGTGAGCATAATAGGATTTTCTGCTGAATTTCTTTCCTTTCTGCCAGTTCTTTGATGTGTCTTTCTCTGATTCTTGAGCTTGATTTCTTACTTTCTTGTGAGGACATTTAGCAGCATAATGTCCAACTCTTCCATAGTTAAAGTATTTGAAGGGAAGCTTACCTTTGTATCTACCTGAGCCTCTATCTAATTTCTTGACAAATTTAGCCTCTTCTTCATCAGAGCAGGAGCATATGTCTTCCTTTTCTTCTTTCTTCTTTTCTGTTTTGAATGCTGCCTCCCTTGTGCTTGACTTCTTCTGTGGGAGCCTCATCTCATATGCTGTAAGATTTCCTAGCAGCTGATTCATGGTCAATGTCTCCCAATTCGCTGTCTCTTCTATTGCAGATACCTTGGGATTAAATCTAGATGGGAGTGATCTTAGAATCTTTTGCACAACTATACTTTCTGGTATGGTTTCTCCAAGAGCTTTCATATTGTTAACAATTTCTGCAACTTTTAAGAAGAAGCTGCCAACATCTTCATCATCATTCATTTTTAAGTTTTCAAAATGGGCTCTATATACTTGAAGTTTGGCAGTTTTTACTTTCTGGTCTCCCTCATGTATGCCTTCAAGAGTATCCCATATTTTCTTGGCAGTGTCTTTGTGCATTACTTTAATAAACTCCGCTTCACATAATCCATTCAGGATGGCATTCATGGCTTTTGCATTAGCTACAAAGCTTTCTTTAGCTTCTTTTTCTGTATCAGTTGACTTCGGGGCATATCCTAATTCCACAGCAGCCCAGACTTCTATTCCTAAAGACATTATGTATGTCTTCATTCTGATTTTCCAGAAAGCATAATTTTCACCAGTGAAGAAAGGGGCTTTATTGGTTGAGCATCCTTCTTTACTAGCCATCTTGGGAACCTAGGATCTCCTTTCAGTTGTTAGACTTGTACAAAGGAACCCGCTCTGATACCAATTGTTGAATCTCTAATTAAAATGAGAGGGGGGGGGCGGGTGAATCAGTTTAATACATTCCTGATCTTTTAAAATTTTCATTAAACTTATTTACACCTTCATTTCAAACTCTATTTGATGTGAGAGTAATTTTTAGAATGTAATCAGAAAGTATTAGTTTAATAGAGAAGTAGACTTAATATGAGAGCAGCAGGTATTAAGCAAATAATACATATCAGATCAATACATAAATATCATGCACAGAGACACCAGATATAAGTGGAAACCCATAAAGGGAGAAAACCACATCTTATTATTGTTGTGATACAAAGGCAAGCTCCAACTCCCTCTCACCACTGTTTTTCTGCAGGCACCAACCTACAGGAGGCTCCTACCTCAATTCTGCAAGCTACAACTTGCAAGGAAGCACCAACTCCCTTCAGTTTTCTGTAGGCACCAACCTACAGGAGGCTCCAACCTCAGTCAGCTACAACTGACAGCTATCAGGCTGCAACTTGATAGGGAAGCTCCAACTTCCTCATTTTCTAAAACTGAATGTTTGCTGATTTACCTCAGATATCAGCTCTGTTCGGTAGCTTCTCTTAATCTTCTCTGCCTTCTATATTCTGCATTCTCTCTATATATGCTCTCTCCCTTGCTCTAAAAAAACTCTCTCTGCATATCAAGATGATATTATTTATAGATTTCCTCACATGACTGTTTGTATTCTGCTTGGAATTCGAAATGGAAAGTCATGTCTCTTTGCCTTCTGCATTCTCACTCCTTTTATCAGCTTACTCAGAAATTATAACTGTAGGTGTCAATTTTAACATTACAGTGGAAATTTGTTTTCTCTCGGAGACTTGCCAATGCATCACAAACAATAAAAACAATAAAAACATTTACATTCGAATTACAATGTGAATTCCAGCTCACTCATTTTGTCTCTTGGCTTGTTGTGCATTTGTCTTTTCTCTAACTGTCTCTTTGTCCCTTTCTCTTCTTTGTATGCCTTTCTGTTTATGGCTGCTGCGTAACTCCTGAATTTATGAACTGCATTTTATTTTATTTTTATACCAGCGCTTTATATATAAATGAATCTGCTGACTGTAATTCAATCCTTTACACGCAGCAAGTGTCTTGTTGATGTGGCGAGTTCCGCAGGCCGTAACATACATATATTACAATTTTATTACATTAATAATCGCCCTCCCATTAAGCTGAGGCCCGTGGGTCTACAGACCACGCGGCATGTTTTAATACAACCACAACCATGTTTTATATATCTTACAGCAATTATTTTATATAAAAAATCACCCTCCACCTTAAGCTGAGGCCCGTGGGTCCACAGACCACGCAGCACTTTTCAAATACTGATAAAAAACTTTATATATATATATATATATATATATATATATATATATATATATATATATATATATATATATATATATATATATATTTATATATATGAGCGCATACAATTTCCGTTTGCACCAGTGGGCCAGAGCTGAAGCACTTGTTAATCATAATTAATAAGCCCATCGGGTCCGGTTTCAATCGCGACGTTTTACAAAATCGCGGTCAATCGGAAGTTCCACGTTGTGATTGAGATTCCGGATGTGATTTGCATATGTCAACTCCCGCTTATAACACGATCGGGTCTTCCATTTTTAATCGCAGCATATTACAAAGTCGATGCGATCAATCGGAGGTTACGTTCTGAATTGGAGGCTCGGATGCGATTAGCTCGCAAAACATGACATATAACCTCGGTCGGGTCCGGCCTTCGATCGAGCATATAACAAAAGAATTGCGATCCAATCTCGGATGCGATTGGCTGCAAAGCTGTCATATAACTCGATCGGGTCCGACGGCCGATCGCAATCGCACGCTTTGTTGTGATGTTCCGCTATGTACGATCTCCGGTTACGATTGGGAAAAGGTCCCCCCATCTAAAACTTTTGTTTGTGCGCTCCATAATATAACAGAGACATATATGTATACTTTCCAAAGGTTAAGCGATTTAGGAATATTTTTATATATTATGTAACGCCCATCGGGTTAGGCGTTCCCGAAATAATGTTTATGAATTATCTGTTAAATCTACGCATAGGTTGGGTGTACGGTGGAATTTGGTTTTCGTGCTGTAACGCCCGGCTTGGTATGATTCTCGGAATTATACATACGGTATGTCTGCCCAGCTTGGCGATTCTCAAAATTTTATAGCAGCTCACCAGCACACTCTACCTCTCTTTGCTCCTGTCGGGATGCCTCTTGCTTTCCCCTTTCTGCCTCCTGTGGCTACTCTTACTCCTTCAGTGAGATAACGGTTCTTTTATCTGTATTATATTCGTTTCCTCTTACTTCATTTGCTTCTTTGCTGCCTCTTTGTGAGCGCTGCCTCCTTTGTGAGCGCTGCCTCCTTTGCCATTAATGACAACATTTCCAACAAATTTTTATTTTTTATTGTTGTTTTAATTTTAGTTACGATGATTTTATGGAATTGTTAGTGAAAATGAATTGGTTAGTAAAAATTAATTAAAAAAAGATATTTACAATCAATTTATAAAAATGAAAATAATATACTTTTTGTACGTTTTTAACCTTCGTGGTAAAAAATTGTGTTTAGGGTGAGCTTTTGTTTGCAAACCATGTAACCAAATAGGCTAAAATTAGAACCAATGGAATAATGAAATTTTGAACACAACGATGCCAATCAAAATAAATATGAAGAAAATTAAATTCAGAAAAAATTATAGAACACTTAAGCAAACGAAAATATATTGGTTTAACTAAAATTTATAGAAAATAAATAAGTAAAAAATGGGGGTTTGTTTTTCGGCTCCATAACTCTTTAACCTAACCTGAAGCCTTGACTATGGCTTCACATGAAGAATAGAAAGTAAAAGCGACATGATATGTAGAAAACTATATACAGCTAAAACAAATTAGAAGCTCTTTAAAAAAATGTTAAAAATGAAATGGAGCTAAGATGCATGGTTTGAAGAATTATTTAAAGAAGACATGGAAGGTTTGAAAGATATGAATTAAAGTTATGCATGGAAGGTTTCTAAGGATGGATTGAAAGAAGAAATGAAATATTTGAAGGATGGTTTGACAAAATTAATACGATAAATCACTATTGGCAGTATGTAGAGCACGTGTGATGAATCAGGTGATGAGTCACGAGTAAATTCATGCACTGGAATAATAGGCGAATATTCTCTTCATTAACAAATTTAGTTCTCATTTTTTGTTTTTTTTTTGTATTAGCGAGAAAAAGGGTGATCTAAAGGAATGCCACTGTAGGTATGTGAAAATGTAATTTTTTCTTCCTTATTTTTAGGTTAAATAAAATAACTATTTTTTCATTAAAAAAAAAACAAATTCTTTCTAAACTCATTGAGAATATACAAAAAAAATACATTGTCACATGCGGTATCAAGTGGGGCAGTTAAATTTCCTTTAATCTCCAGTAACCTCATCCATATACAAACTTACATGCATACTCTACTCATATAACTTGTTGTATCACCGTTTTTAAATGTAATTTTGATAAAAACATATTCTTCTAAACTCATTAAGGAATGTTTAAAAAAAATACATCGTCTATGTAGTTTAGTGAGGTGATTAAATTTCTTTAATCTCAATGTTATCATCCATATACAAACTTACATGCATACTCTACTCATATAAACATTTATATCCATTTTTAAGCGACACCTTCGCTCACAACATCTATCACACCGGTCCATGTCGGCTTTGAATGACCACGGAAAAGGACGGGAGCGATGGTGTCGCGCGATAAAATCATCGAGTATTTTGTTTCTTATTTTATTTTTGGTGAATTAGTTTAAAATGTAATTTTGCTTTTTAGATTTTTTGGGTTGAACAAAATGATTATATTTTTGAAAAAAAATCATTCTTCTTAAACTCATTAAGCGAAGTTTTTAAAAAGTACATTTTATGTACTTTCAAGTGAGGCAAGTTAAGCGATTTAAGAAATTTAAAAAAATACCATTTCTGTAATTCCAAGTGAAATGATTAAAAATTGTATAATAATATTATCATCTTTATAAAAACTTGTGCATGTATGTTCAACTTTATATTTTTCTTTAATGTAATTCTATTTCTTTATTTTTCTGGTCATATAATTATTAAAAATAAAAAAAAACATGTAAGAGTTTTATAGGCTTTCAATGATAAAAACCTCTAAAATCCTACAAAAATCCAAGGAGCAAATACTCTATGGGGCCCCCCTTTTCTTTCCTTTTTCCTCCCAACTAACCTTTTTTTGGCTTCATTTCCCATGAAAGCCCAGTTTTCATGTTTTCTTTCTTTCCCTCCCTTAAAAATCCATTTTATAAGGTCTAAGACCCTTCTTAAACATATCGGAACCCTTAAATTTTGTACAATCATTAAAAAACCATCTAAATACATGGTTTTTGTGTATTGTTGTAAGACCTCGGGTGGCTCTCTCTGCCTTCCTCCCGCGCCCGAGCGCCGAACCAATGTTAAGCATAAGTTTCTATCCTTTGAATTTATTTTTCTCACTTTAAAACATTAAAAAACACATTCGTCATGTTTCGGGTTTCAGTGTTCCAAATTTTTTATTGTGTAAATTGTGGAGCAATCTCGGCCAATCGTCCTCCCGTGGGTGGCGGTGGAAGCGCGACTTAACGTGTGGTCCCCGCGGCTCGCAGGTTGTTTCCCAAATCCGCGTGGTATATTTCGCACGCCCGGTCGAAAGGCTGTTCCGGGTGGCCGGTGATTCCGCACCGCCGCGCCTTATCTGTCCTTCTTGTTGCCCGAGTACGCGCATTAAAAGGTGTCTCGGCAATGTTCGGACTGAGGCGTACGGTACACATCCGTCCAATGCGGGCCATGATCCCAATGGTGATCTCTCTGCCGCGATGTTGCTCGATGGATAACCAAAATGCCCGTGATAACCGAGGCCATCGTGCAGCGGCAATCCCGTCTCCACCGCGGGTGTGATGCGGGTCGACGGTCCAAAATCCATTGTTGTTCTCAGTTTGTTCAAAGCCTCACTCTCGACGCGTCGATCATGCGCGATCGATGGCTGGAATTTAATCTCTCTTAACGTGTAAGGCCCTTTATTGTCGGATGAATTCCCATCAAGCAGCCGTGCTCCTCCACCGCACCCGATGCGATTAAAAACCTATAAAACGAGTTTTTAATGAGTTTTCGTATTGTCCGGGGTTCCTAAGTCCTTTCGTGGTTTTCGGAAGATTCGAGGAGAAGGAGGGTGACGACCCGCACGTGTGTTCGTCCAGAAATCGTTTCAGGGTTCAAAAAGCATTTCATCGATGTTTTCTCGAGGCATTTAAGTACACTTATAAACCTATGTGACTGCTATTGAAGACGACAAGAGGCCATGAAATAAGCACGAGTCCAAAAAGATTATCGGTGCCAAAGACACGGATGAACTAGAACGAGAAGAATCAATGGACGATTAGCGGCGATTACGGCTAAGGCAGTTGTCAAAAGCCTAATCCCCAATCTCGGTACATTTAGAAAGGAAAAAATTAAAGTGTTTATCGAGCGAAAGCCTCCCCGCTCCCTTACATTGAGGCAAATTGATTCCTCAACCACCGCAATTACACCTGTTCCTCCAAAGTGCCAGTCGAGAAGGCAGAGATGACAGTCGCCGAATATTTTCTCCATTAGCGCAGCCGGAAAGTTACTTCTGCAGAAGCATCATGCCAAAGATATCTCGGTAGCCAGGGCATCCCTCGGAACCTCAAAGGTCAACAAAAGCCATGGCTTGGAAAATCACGGTGCAAATCAATTAATACATTGGGAACACTTGTACGGTTCTTCATTTCGACCCCCCAAGGGCCAAGAAGGCATTTAACTTTCTGTATTAATTGTGGGGTGAGATCTTTTATCGGATCTCACTCTCATCTTCTTTATAAATACTTTGTTGAAGATGAGTGAAAAGAGTTTTATTATTAATTGTTGGTAGTTGCATGTTGTAAACTTCCAGTACAGGCTCTTGATTGTAAATAGTGATTATTTTAATCTTGGAGCTACTAATATGAGATAAGCTAGATTGTGGAAGAATGAATTAACACATTGAATTTGAGGTTATGGCGTGGTTTGGAGCATCAGCTGGTAAGTTTATGGGATCCTGGTCTATGTTGATGGTGATGTTATTCTCATTGTAACTTGTATTTTGTTTTCTGTTTTTTCATTTGTCATTGTCTACTATAAGGAAACGAGTTTAAAAAAATGTTAGGACATTATATGTAGTAGCCTCCTGTTAAATATTTATTTAAATGTTTTCTTATTTGCATTGTTGAAAATGATTTAATTCGGTTTAAAAGCATAGGAATGCGCATTCCCTCATCTTATTGTCTTAGCTCAATATTATTTTTGAATGTTACTTTAAATTATATATTTGTGTGAAGATGGTATTTGGGAAGATATGGTGAGCCCTAGTCCCGGTCTTGTTTATATTTATTTGATTGCTTTCCCTTAGAATGTGTTAAAATTTGGATAGTTTCTGATACTTACCGGATCTTAGGCCGTGCTGTGTTGTCTTTGTGATTGTCTTGGAAGTAACCAAGTAAAAGAGAGCTAGGAGAGGATTTGTGGTGAGCCGGCCCACTTGATTTATCCCAAAAGGTTGCCTTCAAGTTTCCCTTTTGTTTTTTTTATATGTTTTCTATTGGAAGTGTATCAAAGGTAGCTAGTTTCAAAGTACTTACCGGATCCTAGTTTGCTTCTATGTTTTTCTTAGTGCGGTAGAAAGGCTGGCTAGTTTGTTCTTACCGGATCTGGTTGCTCTTTTAACTCTTGCTGTCTATTTATTTCCCCCTTCTTGATGTATCACTCCATTCCATAAATCGAAGCCTTTTAAAGAGATCCTTGAATACATAGATGACTTGCCATGGAACCACTCTTGCCTCTTGTTGCCCGAATTCAAATCCTATTATGACTCCATAGCTCGATGAGTTTGAAAACACATATCATCTTTCTTCTTGATCAAAACTTACTCTTGTTGCTTGCAACTTCTCACCTTTGAACCTCTTTGCATTTGGGACTTTTCACCTCTAACAGCAATCATGTTCAAGCCATCCAAAAACAAAGAAAGCAAAACCACTGGTCTTCATAACTAGCCTAATATCATTACACAAAACTGGGAATAAATCCATATTTGCATAGTGGAGAGATCCTCTGCGGATTAGGAGAATGGGTCCTAGAATCCCAAAAGTTGGTTGGAAAATGATCTTGTTTGTAATTGGACTACTGTGATCTTCAGCAATAATTGATTCCTAACACATATATAAGTACCATAATTTTTTGTTTTTGTTGTTTCCTGATTTAAGTTACGGTGATTTTGTGGAATTTAGAAAGCAAATGAAAAATGAATTAGTTAGTAAAAATTAATTAAAAAAATATTACAGAAATCAATTTATAAAAATGAAAATAATATACTTTTGTTTAACGTACGTGTTAAAATGATTGAACTTAGTGTGAGCTTTTGTTTTACATTTATATGACAAATGAGCTAAAATTAGGGCTTGATGGGAGTATTATGAAATTTTGAACACAACGATGCAATCGAAATAGAAATACGAAGAAAATTAAAATTGAAAGAATTATAGAACATAAACAAGCATGTATTGGTTTAACCAAAATTTATGAAAATAAATAAGTAAAAAATGGGGGTTGTTGTAGCTCCATAACTCTTACAACTTTAACACAAAGCTAAACTATGACATGAAGAATAGAAAGTAGTGATATATGAAAATTATGTGCCCAACTAAAACAAATTAGGCTCTTCACCAGTAACCAAAAATGAAATGAAGCTAAGATGGATGGTTTGAAGAATTCTTTAAAAGAAGACATGGAAGGTTTGAAAGATGAATTAAACAGACATGGAAAGGTTTCTAAGGATGGATTGAAAGAAGAAATAGAATATTTGAAGAATCAGTTTGACAAAATTCAATACAATAGAAATCCTTCCTAATGGCACAAAGGTATGTGGAGGCACGTGAGTGGATGCGGTGGAGCGATGGAGTCCATGATGAGATGTGTGCACATAGATAACTGATGAATGTTCTCTGTTAACAAATTTTAGTTCTCACTTTTTGTTTTTTTGTATTAGCGAGAAAAGGGGTGATCTAAAGGAATGCCTATGGTATGTGTACTGCATTAATTTTCTTCCTTATTTTTAGGTTAAATAAAATAACTATTTTTTTCATTAAAAAAAACAAATTCTTTCTAAACTCATTAAGGAATGTCTAAAAAAATGTCGCATATATGCGGTTTCAAGTGAGGCTGATTAAATTTCTTTAATCAATGTTATCATCCATATACAAACTTACATTCATACTCTGCTCATATAAACATTTATGTCAGATTTTTTAATGTAATTTTATTAAAAAACGATTCTTCCTAAACTCATTAAGGAATGTTTAAAAAAAAATACATCGTCTATGTAGTTTCAAGTGAAATGAAGTTAATTTCTTTAATCTCAATGTTATCATCCATATACAAACTTACATTCATACTCTACTCATATAAACTTGTTTATATCTGCATTTTTTAACGACACCATCGCTCACAACACTCTATCCACAGTCCATATAGAAGCACCGAATGACCACGGAAAGGACGAGAAGCGATGGTGTCGCGCGATGCAAAATGTTCAAAATTGTTTTATTTTTTATTTATTTTGGTGAATTAGTGTAAATGTAATTTGCTTTTTAGATTTTAGGTTGAACAAAATGATTATTTTTTAGAAAAATCCATTCTTCTTAAACTCATTAAGCGAAGTTTTTAAAAAGGTGGTACATGTATTTTCAAGTGAAGATGAAGATTAAAAACGTTTAAAGAGAAATTTAAAAAAAAAAAATACATTTCTATGTAATTTCAAGTGAGATAGATTAAAATTGCTTAATAATAATATTCATCTTTATAAAAACTTGCATACATACATATTCAACTTTTATATTTTTTTCTTTAATGTAATTCTATTTCTTTATTTTCCTGAGTCACATATAATTATTAAAAATAAAAAAACATGTAAAGAGTTTTTATGAAACTTGTATGATTTATATTAATTTAATTAAATTATTTGACTTTTGTAAATATGTGTCACATGGCTTTTGATTCCTTAATTAATTAAATCCAAAATAATTAATTTAATGAGATTTTTGTAAATAAGATCCATGGTTTGATAAATATTATTTATATTTAAATATCATCAAAAAAAAATAATTCAATCTACTAACTAGTCATAATTAAGTATTCAAATAATTTTTTAAAAATTAATTATATTTCAAATTTCAAACTTAAAATCAAAATGTACAACTACAAAAAAAAAATGTATTTGTTGGAATTGCCTGTAGATATACTTTCTTTTATTTTATTATTAGACCATTTTATTCTTTCTTTAACCGATTAAAGAATGTTAGAAAAAGCATACATTTGTGTCTATGTATTTTTCAAGTGGGATCGATCAAAATTGATTAATTGCACTACCCAATCACTCTTGATTTGCCAAATGATTAATTGCACTACCCAATCATCGCCAGTTTGCCATATTGGCCTTTAAAGCGTTGACATGATCCGCATTGGTAGAATCCCTTCACCTCCTCCGCCGTTAATCCGCCCTTATGGACAGGTGCGATGGATGCGGTGAGCGATGGAGTCAAACGGTAAATTGTGCGCCAGAATAATAACCCGGAATGTTCTCTCTTAACGAATAAGTTGCATTATGCGCCACAAATGATGTCGCCGGCTTCAGTCGAGTTACTATATAACGGGATCCTTTTCTGGTTTATTTCCACAAGTTCGTGTTCTGGGCATGCTTCTGTGAATTATATCACCTGTTCTTTTTTCTAAGCAACGGCGAGTATTTCAAAGGCGGCCCTGTTTTATTATCACCCGGCCTTGTGGGCTTTATCAGTTAATGCCTATCCTGCATTCACGAACAAGACCTCGAGTCGAAGAAAGTCTGCGACTACTTTATCATAAATGAGCATATGGCATCATGACAAATACCAACAGAGGAGCGCTTCGAGATATTCAAACAGAATGTGAGATTCATCCAGTCTGAGAATAACAAAAATCTTACGTACAAACTTGGATTGAATAAGTTTGGAGATTTGAGCAGGAAGAATTATTAGAAATAACACTGCGTGAAAGCCCATTCCCCAGACGGTCTATTGATTGAAGAAGATGAAGAATGGATCATTCTGACAGTCCATTGATTGGAGGAAGCCCGTTGGGCTGTCCGCCACCGTCCATTGATTGGAGGTTCAAGGGGGCAGTAACTACTATGAAGAGATCAAAGGCTCGTGCGGTATGTATGATGCGAGAGAAATAATTTCAATTTCGTGGCATATAGCTAAAGAAAACTACGTTCTTGATGAAATTTTTTCTTTAGCAGTTTAGCATGCCTGCTGGGTGGTCATATTCTTTTATATTCTCATCCGCTATATATTATGTTGTTTATTTTTTGGTCTTGCAGGATGTTGTTGGGCATTTGCAGCTGTGGCTATGAAGACATCCTCATCAAAATAGGCTGAGATTGTTTACCCTATCGAACCCGGCAGGTGCTAGATTGCACCGGAGGAACGAGAACACATGCGGGGGAAATTCTGGCGATGCCCTCCAGTATATACAAAACAAGGGTGTAACTTTCAATTACGATTATCGATACGCTGGTATTGCAGAATAGGGGTGCAAATACGGAATGGTACGCTAATAAGGGTTAAGGATTAATACTACGATGGTTACGTACCTGAAGATAGTTAAATTTGCTGAACATGGATTTGTGTGGATTAAGATGAATTTGGATCTTGTTAACATGGAGTTTAAGTAGGTTAAGATTTTCGTTCATTTTATAGTTTAATTAGTTATATTTAAAGAAAAGAAAAATAAAAATAATTTTAGAGACCAAATATTAATTGTTAAATTTCATAATATGGTTTTTTTAAGTCGTATTTATTTATATTTTTTAAACAAGCAATTTTAACAATGATAATTTGCAAATTTTAGCAATTTTTATTTTTATTGATTAAGAAAAAAATCCAAATCTTGGAACCATTTAAATATATTTGAATATTTTCATTTGTGAATTAGTGTGTTTATTTGTGAAAAATTTATAAAAGAGAAAATAATAAACTATTTGCTTAAGGGTTTCAAAAACTCTTTGCTCTTGTTAATTTCAAAATTATATATTTTAACTCCCAAGTTCCATTAATGTGAGAGCTTATTGTGTGAAGTCAAGATATACAATATCCTTGAGGATATGAGTGTTTGTGGGTTGCTCGAGTTTGTATTCATTATTTATATTCAAATTATTAAGACATGTAATTATGATATACGCAGGTCTTCAATGGGTTAGTTGTAGTGGTTGAGTGTGAAATTCTATAGTGGCTTGGGGTTAATCCTAGTGCTAATTGCCTTTGTTGTAGGGCTCACAATGTTCTTGTAACATCATGGGTTGTAGTATCTACAAAATTTGGAAAATTGTCTTATGGAGGTTTTCCTAGAGAGGTTTTCCTTGAAAAATATACATGGCATACACAACCAAAAGCTACTTATGGGGAAAATAACTATTGTGCATTTATATAATTTTTTTTTTATTAAATATCAAGTAACACCATTATTGCACTTCTGTAATCCATTTTTAATATATCAAAAACCATTTTGAGATGGCTAGATACACTTTCTATATTCAAAATAGGGTGTACCAATGAATAGATAACATCTAATGTCAATGTTAATTTCTCAAAATAATTGCTTTCCTACTACCACATGAACTATGCCCTCTTTCAGTTGCTGCACAATATTAATTGTAAATATCCTAAATATATCTAGCATTCTTGTAAATCATAGATAATTTTTTTTCATTTAAGCTAAGCCTAGGTCAATGTAAGGCCTAAAGGCCGAATGGAATAAAAATAATTTTCTCAACTTAGAGGAGACTCTCACCGTAGTTATGTAAGCTCGGTGAAATCTTGGATGCCCCATGAGATAGACTCTGTTCTCTGTGTTAGCTCCCACCACAACCCTTCCCCATGATATTTGGAACCTGTGATATGATATTGAAGACTAATTCGGACATAAACCGGCTAGTATATGCAGGTTATAAGTTATGTGCTAGAATAATCTCAATAATAATTCCATTGCAGTCCTGGTTCTAACACTAAGTCTGTAAGAGTTTTCACAACTAACCATATTTAATATTGAAAGTTATTGAAAGTATTATTGTATAGGCTTATCCAATTTCCCAAGCAACATATTTTGAAAATTTTTAGTATAAAATTGATTAAATATTAATTAAATTTTGTAAATAATAATAATATTTATAATAATAACATCACTATAATTTGTAAAACAATTAAATCATGGTTTGTTGTGTTTTTATATAGCTTGATATAGCAACTATTAAGGCACTCCTTGTCATTCCTAGCAATAAGTGCTCTCCAAAGAAGTAGTAGCTCTTCAACTTGTCATTGTATCCATAGCACTAATTAAGTATTTTCTTTTTTTATCAAAGTGTAAGCGGTTACAATTCTTTGAATTGTCTTTCACAAATAATAAATGAGATGGAAAAAATGAATAATTTAGAAAGTATAAATAACCATTTTTTTTATTTTTTTTTGTTAACCAGGGAATATTTCGTGGTCCATGTGGCAATGAGGTGAGCCATGCAGTTGTAGTGGTTGGATATGGATATGGATATGGAAATACAAGAAGGTTCTGGATAATCAAGAACTCGTGGGGAACTGGGTGGGGAGAAGAAGGATACATGAGAATGGCACGAGGCTATGGAGTGTGTGGTATTGGCCTGCGGGCTATATACCCAATAAAATAGATATAATATATTGATATTGAGTTAGATATTAATGGTAACAAATGTTATGATAAAATTTCTGCCAAAAAAAATAACTATATAGTAATGTGGAGATTAATAATTTATTTTATTAAATCTAATATGTTTTTATAGAAGTTGAAAAGGTAAAATGCATTATTAATTTATTATGTAGAAGTTTAATATTTTGGATATAAAGCTTAATATTTAAGATATTTTATTGTATTGCATTATTATTGGTAATATTAACCATTAAAAATACATTTTGATGAGAAATTTTGTTGTATATGAAAGTAAAAATGAAAAAATGTAGAAAAAAAATAAATTTAAAAAAATCCTTTATTATTTTTAACACAGGTTATTTTTCAAAAATAAACTAATTTGACTATATATTTCATTTATGTACCTTTTCTTATTTTATTTTACTTTCAATTCATTTAAAAAAATATATTTTTTATTATTTTTATCTTTTCAATTTAATAATAAAAATAAATATAAAAATAAATTAAATTATACATATATATGTGTACATAAAAAAAAAAATTAATTTAGGAAAAAATATTTAAATATATTATTTATTTATTTATTCATGTCTATATGATAAATTAGCTCTTAATTTTTAATTAAACAGTATCATAAAATTAAGACTTTATTTTTAGTGCTTACTTTCATTCTAATGAAAATGCATCTATTGTATTATTATATTTACAATAGTGTAATCCCGCATGGCATAAAATACGCTGGAATTTGTATAGTCCTCTATGGTATGAATACATAGTTAAAACTTCGTGGATAAAAAATAAATTGTATTTTCTGAGCTTATGTAGCCTAGGATAAGACTATGTTTGATGATTTTGTTGACAGATGCCCCTAAGAATTTGCCCAACATCTAAGGAGCAAAGTTAAAATGTAGGAGCTATCCTCGGTGATTTTGATGACTTAGATACTCTAGAGTGTGAATTCTCAAGCTAAAGGTTAAGTGTGTAGTCATTCATGGGAGAACTGAGCAGCATTATATATATATATATATATATATATATATATATATATATATATATATATATATATATATATATATATATATATATATATATATTACATTGACATAAGCAATGAGGGGTTCTAACTCATCTAATATTAAATTCAATTTATCCCTGTCTAATATCATCTAGTTCGAGCGGAAATATATGGAGAATATTTAGGGTTCCTCTGTACTCGAATGTTGTCGCCTTCGATGTATTTAGCCACCATAGAATCTACATGGTTTAGATGCATCTCCTAGAAGCACCAACTTAGCGTGCGGCGGGAGCACGTGGGTCTCGTCCGAGAAACTTTTGTGCATCTGTGCGATTGTAGATGCCATCGGTAGCCTTTCATGACCCACCAAATGAGCTGTATCATACACAACCCACCAAAGGCTGAAATCGGGGCTTGAGCGATATGAGAACTTCTGTCCACGAAAGTTGGCCAGCTTGCGAGTGAAAAAATGTAATCCTCCGCGATTTATTTCTCTGTAGATCCTCTTGCTCTCGGATACGCAAGGCAATATCCAAAGAAGCCGTCACTAGTTAACTAGATGCGGTTTCACTCTAATGCATTCACGAAACAAGAAACCCAAAAAAAAGCTGAAAAAATCATGCTGCATGCAAATTTCTACTTTCCGGACGATGTCAAGACACAACATGGCCTCGTGCATAGCAAAGAAAATAATGCCATCTATAGCCATGCTCACTCCCTCGCCTGGACCCGCATCGATACGTGAGCTCTCCAAAAGGGAGACATGACCCTCCTTTTTAGATCTAGATATTACTTCTTAGTGAAAAAATGTATACTTTGCGCACGGGTTCGATGCGGATCTAGTGCAAGGTACGTGAAACCCTCAAACTCAAGCTGAGATCCGGTACGCTGCAACTGGGTCTCTACATAGGTAAAAACGACTCGAGAATGCTCTTCTTCTTTCTTTCTGTGTGAAAAAAATGCTACGGATTTTATCCCTTCGTTTGCGAGGTGGGGCTTCTAGATAAGCATCACCAACCAATCTTTCTCTTACAAGGATTTTTCCATGCATAGCATCCCCGGAAAGCTACCCATCCTGCGAGGCTCACAAGCCATTTTTGGTTGATAAGATGGAGAACATACTAACGATATCGCCACGGTACTCGATGATACAGTTTCAATTATGTACGGAAAAAGCCATTATTTTCACTTCGGGCGGATTCTTGTCACGCTCAACGGACCTCCATATTGGGACACTCACTGTGCACGGACCAATAATGACACCGCAGTTTTCTTCTTCAGGGGTTTTCTACTTAGTTATGTTACGGTTTGATGGTACTATCAAAAATCCTTAACGGAGGACCTTGGTTATGGAAAAGTTGGGCTATTCCTCTGTATGGTTCCCGTACGACTCTTCCTGCGTGGCCGTCGTTGCGAGCTTCTGGCAGGCCGGGGCTTCCAGATTTACCGCTCCACTATCGAGCTTCTGCTGTCTTTAAAGGAATCGGAAACACCCTAGGACACTTTACGGCAGCAAATACCACCTCCAAGGGGGGTCATTCATATACGCATCGCCAGTGGGCTCTGCTCTGATAGACGTAACAAGGGCTTTCAGGATCAAATCAATCTCAAAGTGGGGGAGCACCACTGCGACATGAACCTTGGACTTTGAGAATATTTTAACCTTCGGATGTAAATCACTTTGCCATCAAACATGACACCTTGAACTCATATAGCATATTTTCCAAAAATAATGAGCTAGCAAATCAAACTCCAAAATATGGAAACCATGTGTCTGGTCGCCATGGTTGACATCAAATCACTAGCTCGCATGAGGAAGTGATCGAAGAAGAAATGGAGGTTATGACGGTGGTAGGACATGACCTCCATAGACCACAAGAGGCCATGATCCCTCAAATTAGCAAAAATAATCTCATAGAGCCTCCTCCTCATATTCAAAATACACGGGTTCCTCCTTCCCGGACACCAACGGGCTCCAAGTGGTGCTATTACTTGACCCTGGATTGGCTGGGTCAAGAGATTTCAAAAAAAGAAGAAGGAAAAGAAATGTAAATGCGAGCATTGAACCCACTCTAGGTAGATTCATGTGTTGTCTTTTGGCTCCCTTTAACATTGAACATATCTCTTTGCTTTTCTGGATAATTAATGTGGTAGGGTTGATTGTTATTCATTTCTGACTCCTCACTATCTAACCTCATGAATTTGTAATCCATCTTGTACCATGTGTATCTAATATAAATAGTCTAATTTACCAAAAAAAAGTGCTTTCCTTGTGGAATCCTTCATCATTGTTATCATTTGTACGCATTTGTGATTGTGAATTGATTATAAACATAATGGATGATATGGTTATTTTCATGGTGTATTGAATGATCATACTAAAATCATTTTAATTATTTATAATATTGTTTATTTTAATGTTAAAAAATAACACAATTAATATTTATTATTATTATTATATTAAAAAAATAGGTATCATTTTCAATTAAGTGAAGCGTCGAGTAAATTGAGAACCTGTACATATTCTATCCATGCTTCATCCATAATTTTAATATTCTAGGAACATAGTCATCTTGAACCCATTTCTAATACATCTCTTATATATAAATTTTCTCACACCATTTAAAAAAAAAAATCCTAAGATTTCTACGTACTTGCAAGACATACTCTAGAACTAAAATTAGTGATAAAAACTACATACCCTTGCCTCAGCTACGGATTTTCCAAATTAGTACTCCCATTTGGGGGGGGGGCAGGGGTAGGGGGTTTGCTTCCGATGTTGGTCTTTCCACTTATGTTTTTAACTTTTTGACCGCAATTTGGAGCCTGTCAACCTTTGTTTCCAAAATATCAATCACTTTGTTAACTTAAGTACTATGAGTGTGCATTTCCTTAAGAATTCCAAATATTCTTCCTTCTTTTTGGATTCCTCCCCTAGGCTCTATTTTGGTTTATCCCATTCAAATATATATCATATTTTTAAATATATTATATACATTTAAAGAATATAAAAAACTTTAAATATATTTTAAAATTATTTTTTTCCTTTTTTCTAATGGTTTGATCCACTAAGAATTTAAACCTTCAATGTCCGATTTACATGATTACTTCCATAAAATAAGAGTAGAAAATTAAGTACCCTCGGCTGATTTAATATTTTTTAGTTACACACACTTTTATGTATTTATATTAATAATAGAAAACAAAAAAGCTTTACATTTTTCTTTAGAAAACTTTTGTAAATATTATTATTAAATATATTAACATAGATCTAAGTGACAATTTAGCTATATTATTGTGCTTGTTTGTTAAATATACATGTTTTGTATAATACGTATATCTTTAACACTCATTAGCTAGAGATACGGTAGGGTCTGATCAATGTGATG
This sequence comes from Pinus albicaulis, assembly GCA_034641835.2. Taxonomy (NCBI): domain Eukaryota; kingdom Viridiplantae; phylum Streptophyta; class Pinopsida; order Pinales; family Pinaceae; genus Pinus; species Pinus albicaulis. The sequence goes on from CM076580.1 coordinate 1,599,237,054, forward strand.
TTGAATGTGCTACTTTCGTTGAATAACGTGAGATAACTCATTTGGTATACCATAAAATATTATTCGTACCTTTGTCACTTAAATAAAGTATTGGTATGTCTTCCTCTTCTCACTCTTTGCCGTTAATGGAAAAATTCAAGTACCCTTCACTCCCTTAACAAGTTGTATTTTAAACAAAAATTTCTCATCTTTCCAACATCCTTTAGGGTAGCAAGTGAATTTAGATCCATACTTATAAAATTTGACCTCTTTTCTTCATCATCATGCATGAATTTTAAATCATTTTCTGGACTCCCGAGCAACATGTAGCGAGCATCCATTGGAATGACATGCACACAATATTTCATCTTTGTAAGTTTTTCCTGAAAAAATCGACCAAACACCTTTGTCGATGCTGATTCCACTCCCTTTCTAAAAAATGGAATTGGTAAGTATGGGTATGTTTATCGATGCCGGGTTCAACTTATCCTACATCTCACAGAACTTCATTTTCTCACAACTATAGCTATGAGCAATAATTTACACTTGTTCCCTTAAAATGCCTAGTTTGAAAGATGTTCGTCTCAAACCTGTAATTTCTACTAATATGTGTTTTCACCTTTTTGCAATCAAAATTTCTCACTATCATGTCTTTCTCCACCATGAAATCTAGGGAGAGTCCATCCTTTTCATGCTGACTCACAGATTAAAATAATTAGGGGAAGTTTTTCAGGATTCGCTCAAAACACTTAGAAATATGAACCAGATTATCAACTTCATTATCAACAAGAATTATGGGTTATATAGATATAAAGGATCCATCCCCCTTCAGATTCATATCCAAGAAGCCATTTTAATGAATGTTGCAATGATGCGGCTAGATTTGGAATTTTAAGACACCATATAAACACATTTCTTCTCCACCTCTACTCTTTGAGAAAGCCTTCATATGGTCTAAATATTTTTAATATAACAATATAAAGTAACCTTCCTTTTAAATGTACTTATTTTATTAATGATCATTTGTATACAAATATCACAACTACAAAATAATTGATCAACTATAGCATTTCAAACTTCTTGCTCTCATGGGGATGTAAATATTTATTTCATTCTTTTTTAATGAAATAAAACCATTGTCATATCCTTGTCATACATAAAAATATCATTTCACATTTGATTTTATAATGTGCAATTAACATTTGTACATATTGTCTTGGACTTTTCTCTTCTTTTGTAAAACGTAAGATGTACATAACATTTTATTTAGCTCTGAAATTAGGTTTCTTCTTACCCACCTTCTATATCAAGGGATATTATATTCTCAAATAATTATTATTCTTAAAATAGGGTGGTATACCACATAACAACTAATGATATCAATCTCTACTTCACTATCCATCCTTACACCAACACTCATTCCATTGACCGCATCCATTTTATGCATTATAAAGGTACTCAAGGTTACCTTTAGGTATGAATTTCTTAAAATTAAATTTACTATACAAAATTGTTAGATTTCAATAATGAGCTGTAACCCATCTCATCATCCTTGCAACATGCTCGCTGTTGTTGTGCATGCATCCATTCTATGCATTAGAAAGGTACTCAAGGTTACATTTAGGAATGCATTGAATAATTTGATATGAACATATGTATACCCATAGAATTATCTCATGCATAACTTACAGTCATATTTTAGGATAGTTTGATTTATAGGAGTTTATATCCCCTTTTAATCATTGTGATCTTGAAGGTGCATTTCCAAATTATGGATCTCTTTGTCCCAGGTTGTCCTTTGTTGCACACTTGCTCCATGGTTTCCATACACTGACATGGTCTCCTATTGAGAAACTAACTTTTTTAACAATAAAAAAAAAATATAAAAACAAAAATATTGGGATTTACTCTTCAACTTAACTTGTACAAATCTTCATGGTCATGTAAAAGCAATAAAGCATAGCTATTTATTCTCTTTGAAAATATATTTTATTATTTACTAATAGAAGCCCTCTAACATGGGAGATTATTTCTTATTCTATAAATAAAATACCTTATAGGTGTTATATTCACATCCACATTATTTATAGTTTACTATCCTTTTTTATCAGTCCAGTTTTGGGATCATTGTGTTGACGCCTACTAAACATATCATGGGTATAAATAATGTCTTTAAGCATGAAAACCCTATCATTTGGGGCATGACCACTTTGCTCAAAAATAGGGGTAGTTTTGTACATATTTTCTGTTCCTTGGAAATCTAACCTTCTACCTAACATTAAATCTAGATAGTGTCAATTTTAAAAGTGGTGCAGGATAGCTTTTGGACCACAAGAGAAAGGCATACTAGCGAAGTTTTGTGGAAATGCCGATAAAATAACACAAAAAATGTGTTTGTGGTGATTCACTAGGGAAGAGTGGGTGGGTGGATGTTTTAGGAGATGTTTTATCTCTGATTCATATATAATATACATAAGAATCAATTATTTACTATCCATACAAGCACAGGTAGAATAAAACTTGGTGCCTTTATTGCGTTGACACTGTAAGTAAAAAAATTTGTTTGTTAAATAACAAGTTTTGTTGAGTGCATGAAGAAACGATAACAGAAAGGTTAACTTTCAGACATTTGGTATATATACCCATGTGCGTGATGCTCTTAACTGAGTCAAGCACCTAGTGCATAGTTAAGAGAAGTAGTATAGTTTTTAATTTTCAAAAAAATGGGTGCTATGTTTAAAAAAGTACCCGATGTAGTTCATGTATTTAAATTCCTAGGGACATCTTCTAAAGAGAAATACTGAAGAGTCTCTATATTTTTTATAATTCAAAAGAGATGATGTCTCATATTTTTGACACATCCACTACAAAAGAAAAAAGGACATTGGTGATGGCCATGCTTGTGATGTTGGACCTTTAAGATCTGTACTTAATGTCACATATGGTGATGGTCCTTAAAAAAACATCGTTATAAGTGTATATAGTGATGGTCCTTTAAGGTCCATCATAAGCCATTTTCAATGACACTTTTGGTGGTCGTTACTTTTTGGTGTTGGTCAAAAAATGTTCGTCACCATTGATCATTCAATGATTTTGATGACTTTATGTTGTTGTTAATATATTTTTGTCAAAAGATAATGATTTAATACTGTTATTGTGGAGTGTTTTTATAATATAATAAAGGCCATATTGGTTAAGTCGATCAATTTTTTAAGAAGTAATTACGCATGTTACCTCAAGTAATGACTAGTCTAATAGATTTTTCCTATGATTCAACACATGATTCATATCCCCTATTAAGGTTGTATCTATAAAATTCCCTTTAGATAAAGTCCCACTAGTGTGTGTAGGAAACCATATTACTTAATGACACATAATCAGCTCTGTAATTCTATTAAGGAGGAAGACCTAACACTCCTCAACAATGCGGGCACACCTTAAATTAATGTTTTGGCACACACTAACATTTCTTAGAACCTCGCCTGTCTTGGAACATCTGTGCACAGAACATCTTGTGACCTTTTGGCCTTCGAAGCACATGGTGGCATGTGCTATCACAACATAGAACTCTTCTAGCATGTGTTGGCATACATGTAGTCCCCAGCATGCCCTGGAACACCTTGGTTGAATGCATTGACATACATTAGCACTTGTGCCACATTTCCCTTGGAATTTATTCGGACACATTATTAGTTTGGTTAGCATGCCTACTTTTGAAAAATATAAAGTTCCAACTTATTAACCCTCTTACTAGTTCTTCCTTTGTTTCATAAAACATATGACACATATTAACATGCCACAGCTGCCATACATCCTTAGAACCTATCATGTATTAACACTATTTGGCACATATAACCGCCACCCCTAGAACTCCCAGTACTTTGAGACTTCTGAGCATACCTTAACATTAGTAGAATTCCTTACCAATCCTTATCATACCTTGTTACTCCCTCTTTAACATGACAACTAGCACTCATTAACATAGTCACTGGCACATTCCTGCGTATTCATTAAATTCCATGAATTTTGACCTAGCGATCATAATATTCATCTTAGTAATCCTTAACACTCCTCAACAACCATTAGCATTCTCTACAACACCTAATCTTCAACATGCCCTTCACACTTCATAGCATGCATAACACTCCATGACACATATTGGCATGCACGTGTTGGCACTTGGAAATTATTAGCATGTATGGGTTTGTTCGGCATGCCTTGGTATAATTTGGCATGGATTAATATTAAATTTAATTGAGATAAACTGTTGGAAAGTAGATGAGAGCAACAAGGAAGACTTAGCACTTGAATGCACAGACTTTTTCACTTGGCACCTATTTTACCCTAGTGTTGGTGTGCTAAACGGACCCCCTTTTGGAAAAGGTAAATTCATAACTTATTAACCCTCTTATGTGTTCATTTTCATATATTTTAACATTACCTCCCTTTTGTTGCCTTGAATTTCCTATGCATTGTTTATATACACATCTTGTCATGCATTCTCACTAAGCACATATTAACTTGCTGTTTGGAATTCCTTACGCACTATACGATACATCTTAGCATTCACTAGCATGCCTTCGCACTCATGTCCTCACAACTAGCCTTCCATATTTTCATGGCCAGACTTCTGATAAATTTCACTTGTCTACTACGGAGTTCATGTCTGAGAATATTGGCTTGATTCAATCCCAACAACTTGACCAATTTCACCAAATACAGTAAAGTATGCCCTATTCACTAAGAACTGCTTATAACTCATATTATGCCACTCATGTGTCCAAGTTCAACCGTTCCACTTGACTAGTTCCAGACAAGGATCACATGATCGCCTTGGCAGAAAAGTGCTAAGCAACATAGCTACATGTAACATGGGTATGTGTTATATTCTTTTCCATGACTAATCACGTGCGAAATGAAGAGAGTCCACCTTTCCCCATGGTTTAACGTAGTTTTTTACATGGTTTGGGAGGTATGATGGATTTATTTTATTTTTTGTAGATACGGTCAAGGGAAATACGGTTATGTTATAATCACGAGGTTAATGGATTATGGTTTATGTCGGCATGTATATATTTTTTATTTAACACTAAAGAATATAATAGAAAATCAAGCTAGTAGTCTTTGATTTGGGATCCGAGAGGAAAATCTCTATGTTTATACGTTTTATGTTTGTATCCACTTTATTGTTTATTTTATGTTATAAGACTCGTGTGCCAAATTTCTGTTAGGGTTAAAACCTACATTTGGTATTAGAGTAGTTTTGGCTTCAAGGGGATGCCTTTCTTTTCTTTGAGAGATTTTTCACTCCGGCACAGTGAAACTATATTCAGTAGGAGATCTGTGGGATGAAGTTAAAGTCGAAAAATATGGTGGCTGATGGAAAGATAGAAATTGAAATTTCGCTAGTCGAGTTTTGAGTTGTGAAGCTCCAAGATGGAGGATGCAGTAATGGATAAAGATCGATGGATTGTGGTAGATCTGGGTATTATTAAATGAAATGTATCGGGATGGTATTTGGAAAAGCGGATCGGAAAGGCCAAAACAAAATATGGTTGTGTGTGGATTAACCGTGTTGAATGTGTACGGGAAGCTACGACGAAATTTGTTGGAAAAAAACTTGGTACTTCATGCAATCAGAATCTCTGATGAACATTTTTCTGTGGAAAAAGGTGCCTGCTCGGATGAAAGGGTGGAGCCTGGTGGCAGAACATGAATGCCTTTGTCTTGTGGTAAGTCGAGTTTGTCATATGTTGATATTAAATATCGATGAAGATAAGTGCATCGATTTGTTGTGTTCTCTACCGGACTCGTGAGACCTTTGGTTATTTGTTCCAATAGGTGGCAATACAACTACCTTGAATTTTGGTATTGTCATTGTGTTAACCGGAGGAAATGAGACGAGCTGTGAGGGGCTGGAATGGAGAATGCCTTATTTGTACGAGGAGAGATTTAAAATAGAAATAAAATAAGGAGTTTCGAGTGGGGAGATCCAAATCTAGAGGGAGTCTAAGTCTCTTGAGATGTTATAAAGAGTATGTTGGAAATGCGGAACGGAGGCACTACAAAAGGGACTACAAATCTCAAACTCACGAAAAGGTATACGAGGATGCTTCTTCTGCAGGGCACAACCACCTCGGATGAAGGTGGGGTTGTGTATTGGCTCATGTTCAAGCCCATAGATCATGAGTCATGGTTTGGCCAGCTAGAAGCTGCATCCTTTCACTTCCTCCCCATAGGAGTCGTTGTGCCAGTATGAGAAATATGATGGTGGTGATGTATTTCTGAGGATGATAGGAATGCAAAAGCTGTTGGACGTGGAAAAGGTCAAAGTAGGCTGCAAGGTGAGGTTAGAACACTTCTGGCATCGTGCAGATGTTCACATAGGCCATAAATCTGACTTTTGTAATCAATATGGATGATGCTGGTAAAACGTTGTTAAAGAAGATGCTGCCAAGATGGTTTAGGGAGCACTAGTATTAATGCGGGGAGTTTGGTTACGAACTCTATACACAAGGTATAAGGTATCACTGTATTGATGGGTGTAACGAGTTCTATGGTTCCTGAAAGTGGAGTAGAAAGCCTAGCTATCTGCGGAAAAGACAATGGTATAAAAAGGCTTGGACATATTCGAGAGAAGGAGCCAGGATACCTGAATAGAAATAGGTATGGTAGAGTGTGTCTAATTTCTTTGCTTAGTTTGAGTTTACCTTGAACATTGTTTATATAGGAAGTAGAATCGAGTGATTTTCCTTACGGTGCTAAGAAGGCGAAGCAAAGATATTAGAACTTGTGCACGATGTGTTTTGACTGTGTTAGTTCCCATCAACGGAAAGTGTGCTATGTTTCATTCATAGATGAATTCTCAAGGAATACATGGATATGTTCTTGAGAAGAAAATCTAAAGACTTTGAATTTAAAATTTAGGCTACATTGGAAAACTAAACGGAAGAGAATAAAACCCAACGAGAATGAGATAATGGTGAGAGTTGCGGAAAAGTTTGAGGGGATTGTAAGAAGTGTGGTATAGCACGGCGAGAAGACTGCCTCATACACACCTTAGAAAAATGGAGTTGCGGAGAAAGAATGAACGAACAACCGTGGAAAAGAGAGCAAGAATGCTCGGTGCTACCGAGTTGGGGCAAAAGGAATTCTGGGGGTAGAGTTGGATACTACATGCTATACGGTTATGATCCCATAGGTAGTGTTGGAGGATTGGACTCACATGAGGTATGGTGGTAAGAAACATATTTTTTAAATCAAGGGTATTTGGATGTGATGCATGAACATGTTTGCAAAAGCGAAGAAAAGGACCAAGTTAGATGAAAAGGTGCACATCTTTGTTGGGTCGAGATGGTTAAAAGGTTACAAGCTTTGGAACCCAAAACTAAGAAGGTTTTTGTCTGAGCCCGAGATGTGGTGTTTAGAGGTTAAATATGTTTGCAGCAAACATGAATTCATACCAAAGGAACCTAAGAATATGAGGTTTGAGAGACAAAGGAGTATCAATCGAGACTCTAAGCGAGAAGAAAGATTCGGAAGAGAAGATCCTGAGCGTGCCTGTAGAAAGATCGGTTTGAAAGAGAGAAACCGAAGGTATGGTGCCTTGCTTTCGGTTCGAGTTTTACCTTAACTATGGCGGTAGTGATCCTAGAACTTTGGGGAGGCGGGCAGGTTGGGGAGGATGGAAAACTATGGAAGAGTGTGGATTGATGAAATAGCATACTTGCACAAAATGAGGCATGGGATCTAGTGAGTTGCCGGTGGACGAAAGCCCATCGGGGAGAAAATGGGTGTTTAAATATGAATGTAGAAGGCAGGTGGAGAAATACAAGCTCGGTTGGTGAAAAATGTTGTTCCTGGGTGCCAGAGTTAGTTTTGGTGATATTTTTTCTCTTATTTCTAAAAGTTACTTCTATTAGATTACTTTTTATGCTCTGTTCTTGCTACATTTGATTTTGAGATAGAGAAACAGGATGGATGTGAGGGAACAAAATTTCTTCACATGGATATGAGAGGTCTGAAGCTTTGAAGGCTTTATGATGAAGGTAAAGAAATAAACATTGTGTAGGTTGAAGAAGTCTTTGTATGGGTTAAAATAGTCACCAAGGATGTGGTATCAAAATTTGATACCTATGTACGATGAACGTGGCCACCGAGCTTGGGAAGATCTTGTGTTGTTCAGGTAATTGGTAACCATGTTATTTATTTGGTCTTTTATGTGGATGATATGTTGTTGATTGGAAATGACAAAGAAATTGTGTAGATTTTAAGGCCATTGTTCTCAAATTAGAACGCAGAAGGATCTTCGTGCTACGGAAAACTATGTTTTGGGCATGAAATTAAGAAGATGGGGCAAGAAGGCTACCGGATTGTGAGAGGAAAGTATGTGGGGTAACTATATTGTAGAGGTTCAATGTAGCAGGATGACCAGCGGTGAATGTTCCTATTCTTGTAGGTGTAAGCGTGCGAACGATTGTGCAAAGACACGAAGAAGAGTAGGATATGTCCGGTGTTCCTTATGCAAGTGCGGTGGGTAGCCCGATGTATGCAATGGTATGTCTTTAGACCAGAAATTTCACATGAGTGGGAGTAACAGGTAGGTTTATGTCCCAATCCCGGGAAGGGAGCATTGGACAACGGTGAAACAAGTTTTGAAGGATATTTACATAGCACTGTGATTCCTGGCTTGTGCTACCGGGGGAAGACCGAGGATTGGAAAAGAATCTTTGTTCATGGTTTCAGCAATCCGAGGCCCCGGGTTGGAGATCTAGACCAAGAAGATCTAAAAGTGGGTATGTTTAGCCTATTTGGAGGTACGATCGATTGGATAGGTAAAATAGCGATGCAGCAGTGGCTCTTTCCCGACTGGGGAGGCGAGGCCATGGCGACCACTCGTACGAGCGGGGAGGCAGTTTGGTTGGAAATATTGTATTCAGGTATGGGATTTGGTACATCAAGCTATAAGGATAATTGTGATAGCCAAAGTGCAATTTGTAGCTAAGAACCCTGTTGCTCATTCAAGGAATGAGCACATTGATGTTCAATATCACTTGTTGAGATAGTTGAGCAAGGGTGTTGTTGGTAAGGTGGACACTTTGAAGAATGTTATAGATTCATTGACGAAGTCTGTGAAGCACTACGGGAATTTCTCTTCGTGTAGAGAAACAATGGGCGTTAAATAATTGAATAGCCATTCCGCCTCTTCTGCGGCCCCTGCCCGGATAGAAAACAACAAGTGGGAGAATGTTGGGTATGTGTTATGTGCCTCACACGACTAATCATGGTTTTGTGCATGGTTTTGCACATGGTTTTGTCATGTGATGGTTTTAAGCCCACAGTATTTTGTAGATCCAGTCAAAGGGAACTACGGTTATCTTCTAATATGGTTAGTGGATTAAGGTTTATTTATGCTTCGACATGTATATATATATATATATATATGTGTGTGTGTGTGTGTGTGTGTGTGTGTTGTAACACTAAAAGGAATATAATGAAAAATCAAGCTGGTCATCCCATTTGGGATCAAGGGGAAAATCTCTGTGTTTATCTGTTTTATGTTTTATGTCTAGCTATTTTTATTTTTTGTTATAAGACTTGTGTGTAGATAATTTCTACATTCGAGTTAAAACCTATGACACAGAAATATTTCACATGTATTTTCAATTCATATAAATAGTATAACATTAATGAGAGTTTGCAAGAACGAGAAGATGCACAAAGGCACAAGATATATAGCTGACACAAAATTTGGTCCTCAGAAACTTATACACAAGGTGAAAAATGTGAATTTGGGGTTACACTTTTTAACCTTTTTTGAGAAAAAACTTTCATTTTTTGGTTCTTCAACTTTTTCAGCTAAACATTTTTTTGTTTTAGAATTTCATTTACAATAAAAATAAAGGTTGTCCCGGAGAAATTTTGTTTAACTTTCTATTCTTTATTTTTTGGAATTTTTATACATATTTGATATGTCAACTTAGTGTTTCTTTGGTGTTTGTTTTATAACAATCCATGGATTCATAAGAAGTCATGTTAATACGCAATGTTGTATTATTTGAAAATTTACAGCACCTTGAGAAACAAAATGTGTTACAAAAATCTAGAAAGTCTAGTTTAGTTTCGTCATATTTACAAAACCAATAGATATATCATAATTACTAGAAATTTTTTAGTTGGGGTCCAATATGAAAAAAATACAACACATTTTGAATATGTTTTTAGGCGCAGGAAATTTGTAACATATAAATTTATAAACTAAAAATCTAAAAGCTACCCATTAAGGTGATGAACAGTATAGCATTATATTAATTTTTTTTCAATTTTTTTTACAATTCTTGTGGAAGATACATAATTTTGATTTCATAAAAATCACAGCTGACCTTCAGAAATTGTTTTCCATTTTATTTTAAAAATTAGTTAAAATTAGTAAATATTTATGAAATTCCACCAAAGTTGTATTTCTTAAGAAAGTAGATTCCAATTCGCGTGTTTTGTCTTGGTTCCGAAAAGTGGGTCTGTTTTTCATGGAGTTTAATCGGTCCAAAGTTCTTGGAATACATATTTAGAGCTTGGTTACTGCATAATTGGTGATCGTGGTACAGCCGAACTCTTAAATGAAGTTCATGCAAACTATTTTTACGCTAATGACATTAAATCAAGCGACAAAAAAGTTAAATAGATCTTTTACCTAACTTTCCGTTAGTTGAAAAGTGTTTGTCGAGCCCCTCCAAAAAAATTTCGCGGAAAAATAAATTGCCGCGAAATCATTCATTAATGCATATTTCCTCACATTTGTTACTGATTTTACAAAGTTTTAAGTCTCATTTTGCAAAGAATTGTTTTGGGTTTAAGGACTTTTCTTGCGGTACATTCAAAGGACATCTCTTGGAGGCATTTATTATTTTTGCATATTTCCTTACATTTGGTTTGATTTTGCAAAGAATTGTTTTTGGGTTTAAAGAATTTTCTTGGGGGTACATTCAAAGAACATTTTTGAAGAATTTTTTGGAAGTACATTCAAAGAACATTTTTGAAAACTTTTCTTGGAGGTACATTCAAAGGACATTTCTTGGAGGTATGTGATACAATTTTTGGATGTTCTTTGAGGCAATTTTTTTTTTTAAGTATGGGTTTGGGCTTAATTTTCATTATTTTTTGAAGGTATGGATTTGGGCTTAATTTCAAAAGGACATTTTTTGAAGTATTTTTAAAGTGATATTTTTTAAGTATTTTTAAAGTGGCATTTTTTATGAAGTTGGAATTAATTTCAATGGACATTTTTTGGAGGCATTTTTGTAGTTGTTTTTTGGTACGTGTTTTGGGTTCAGAGTATATCTTTTGTAATGATTTTTTTAAAATGTGTTTTTGTCTAACTTTTTAAATGAATTTTTTTTGTAGGACTTGGAAGGAAATATTTTGAGCTTCATTTCATTTTATAAGACATTTTTTTCTTGAATTTTTTAAAGTAGAGTGTTTTGGATTGGAGTTTTTAATAGAGTTTTTGTCAAATTTTTGAAGGAAATTTTTTGAACTTCATAATCTATTATACGTTGAAGTAATTGTATGAGAAAATGATGAAAAAGAGACCTTGAGGAACGTAGAAGAAGAGATGAGACAATCTCACAAAAGAAAAGGAAATGAAATCACTCTCAAATATTGAAGGGGAAAATCAACCTCAACTAGAAGTTGAAGCGGTATGTAAATGTAAATATTATGATATTGATAACAACATTTTCCTATAGTGTAAAATGTGAAATAATTTTGTTGACTGGACTAATTTGAAAAATGTTTTACAATGTGTAAACAGAGAGAATGTTCATAAACATTGATGATGGGATACAAAATTTTAGAAAGGTGAAAGAGATAATGAACCAATGATTGAAGATGTAAATTTGAAAATGTTGAAAGAAATTCAAGTGAAGAATTGAATACAAAGAGTATATATATATATATATATATATATATATATATATGTTGAACACATGCACGTATTGTTAGTTATATACATATATTTATTAATCTAGTTATTTATTGAATATGTAAAATTATTATGTACTATTCATTTAAATGTAAAGATGAAATCAATGTCAACGATGAGATGATATAAAATATTTGAAACTCACACATATGAGACAAAAAAGCTTACCGTATACTCTTGATATCGTGTTAACACCGCATTTTTTTTTGATAAATGTTTTATGTAATTAAAAGTGACAATTCAAGCCAAAAGACAAAAGGTATCCTATCATTAAGTTAAAAGAATCTGTAACTGTGGAGTGATGATATTAAGATTAAAAAAAATGAAGGAAAATGTAGCTAAGAGAATACAATAGGGCTATAAATTCAATTAGAATCTAGACAAAAAAATGTTTCATTTTAATAAATGAAAATACATATGGAAATGAACAATAGGTACTAAAAAGTCAACATTAAAATCATAAGCACGAACGACAAAACATATGAAAAACTTTGCAAAAATTGGAAATTTTGGTTGCAAATAGATAAATAGTGGTAACTTGTTCGACTATTTTAAATAACCATACAAAAGTCATTTGGAAAAAATATTAAAAAAATAATATGTGAATATTAAAATGGTCATGTGTTTCTTAGCTGTAAGGGCATGCAGGTATTGGAAAGAATATGCTTGCAAAAGTGATTACGAAGAAACATGAAAAAAATTCTTGGAAACCACTCAAATAGAGTTGTTCAACAAGTTCAAAGAAGAGAATCATGAAATTCATGTTTCAATTAGCGCTTTTTTTCAACAAAAACCATGGTATGTAAAACCTATCACTATATGCGACACTTGTTGTTGTTGTTATGATGTGGAATTTGAGTTATATTATGACACATTCCTTGATTTTGGTAGAACATTTTGGAAGGATTCGCCTCCTCCTTCCACTATCCATCATTTCATATCTCAAATTCTATGTGAAAGAGAAAGCAATGAACTATTTTACGAAAAGAAATGTGTTGGTGGTAAAAAATGCGATGATTGTGGAGATTTGACTAAATTTCAAAACAAATATTGTACTGATATAAATGATCAATCATTGTCCAACATGAAAGTGAAATGGAAGAGATATGAATATATCCATACATCGATTCAAGGTGCAAATAGTGTTAAAAGAATTGAATTACGAGAAGAATAAATTTTTGTGATAGACTTTTTCAGAAAGTTTGAGGCAGAAATTTACAAATACACCAAGCATTCCCATAGAGCTCGATGGCAAGACTTGTAATTCAGAAAATTCCGTGAAGTGTTTCCACCAAGGACCATTTTTTCAGTAATTGATTTTGCAGAAAAATACACATTTGTTCCACAAAAAGAAATTCAAAGTGAATACTATCATTCTAACCAAGTCTCCATGCTCGTCCATATTCTATATAGACATTGTTAGGTCCCTATATTACTAGTATAGTCCCTTATTGTTGTTAGTGTAACCCCCTTATTGTTATTATTCTACCCCTGTAACCCCTATATTGTTATTATTGTGCCCTTAAATTATTATTGTTAGGTTGGCTAGGATTACATTGTGGCCCCATGGACTCCTATATATAGAAAGGAGGTTTTGTAATTTGAATCATCCAAGAATTGTTCATTTATGTAATGTATTGGAGGTTGCCCCCTCGAAGTGACTTATTTCTAAGGCATTAATATCTCTTTTATTCTATTTTTGGATTTGGTTTCACAACATTTGGTATTAGAGCTTTGGATTATAGGGTTTTGCTGCTCCAAATAGGTCATCGTGGTATTTTCGCTATAACTTTTGTTCTACGAAGGTTCAAAAGTTGAAATTTTTAGGGTGCGAAGACGAAATCCTAAGGAACATTGTTACAAAATTTTAGAGCTTCGTTTGCAATATTTTCAAAGATATGATCTGTGGAAGGTAGGGCTTTTTGCGAGCTCTTGAATTTCACTTAAACAGGTCATCACGGTATTTTCACTATAAATTTTTTTTTACGGAGGGTCAGAAGCTGAAATTTTTAGAGCGTGAAGCCGAGATCCTGAGGAACATCGTCTCAAAATTTTAGAGCTTGGTTCGTAATATTTTCGGAGATATGATCTGTGGAAGTTAGGTATTTTTCGGGATCCCTAATTTAATCTCAAAAAGGTGATCATAAGAAATTCTTCATAACTCTCTCTTTGAGCATCGGATTGGAATTATATAAAAAGTGGCTAGAAGTACATGAACTTTATTTTCTAGTCTATAAATTTTAGAATCTAAGGAGAAAACAGTGACAGTGGCAAGTCGTACAAGTTCGATCTACTGAACCAGTCCATAATTACGTCATTGTGGGACATTGGACATAATGTTGTCGTGAAGAACCCAAATCAAGTCAGACTTATGGCATTTGAAAGAAGCTTAAGAGGAATACTATAGGGCCAAATTTCAGATATTGAGGATCTTCAATTATAGAGGTAATTCAATTTCAATATAGAGCTCTGCAAAAGCAAGTAAAAGGTGTTTATTTTCTTTCTGAATTGCATAAGTCTTGTTTGAAGAATCAAGTTGAATTGATTCCAAGGGCATATTGTAGAATATATACCAGTATTGGTTTCTAAAATGGCCCCTAAAATGAATTCAACACCCATTAAGCCTTTATAAGGCTCTATTATGACTCATGAAGACGAAGAATGGCAACATGACATATCAAAATTACAAGAGCAAGTACAACAAATTTTGCTCTCGCAAAGAGAAACAAAAAATGACATGGAAGTTTTGAAGAAAGGTGTGGAAACTAAGATTGATGGTTTGAAGAAAGGCATAGATGGCATGGAAGCAGACATGGAATCTAAGATGGATGGCATGGAAGCTAAGATCGATGAAAAAATGGAAAACATGAAGAATGATCTAAAAGCAGACATGGAAGGTTCGACAAAGTAGATACAAGAAATGTTTCCTAATGGTGAAAATATAGTAGAGGAAAATCATGATGAGAACAAAATAAATGTTAGTCATGATTTCATAAACTCTAATGTTGGCGGAAAGAACCACCATATTCCAAAAATGTATATGAGGAATTTTGATGGAAAGGATCCTGTAACATGGATACTATAGATGGAGCAATATTTTGATCTCCATAATGTGCAAAACTCACAAAAGGTACGTATTGCAACTTTACATTTAGAACAAAATACATTTGTATGGTATCAATGGCTTTTCTCCCATAAAAAAATTGTCACTTGGTCAATTTTTATAGAGGAAATGATAGCACATTATGAGGATACAAAGAGCAACACCTTCTTTATCCAATTGATAAATCTTTAACAAGAGGGTTTAGTGGGGGAGCACATTGAGGACTTCCAAAAATTGAATATAATGGTAACTGATATTCCAGAGGAACACATGATTGATCTCTTCATAGGTACTTTAAAGGATAACATCCAACATGAATTTTGCATTTTGGAACCTGATTCATTGGAGAAGACATTCAAGTTGGCAAGAAAAATTGAATGTAAAATTATGGCAACAAGGAAGCCTACCACTCACTTCTATAAAGAAGGAAGTGTTTCTATGCCTATATTTCCACAACCTACAAGGTTGACACCACAACAATTAGAAGAAAAAAGAGAAAAAGCGCTTTGCTACAGTTTTGATAGCAAATACACTAAAGGTCATAAGTGTGTTGAGAAGAAATTATTTTACATAGATTGTGAAGAGGAAGAAAATGAACAAGAAGAGGATATACACCAGGGACCAACCCTAGAAGAGGAAGAAATGAGTCCGACCATATCATGTAATGCATTGGAAGGAATTAACACTCCTCAAACTCACAATATAGAAGGACATATCAAGAAGAAAAAGGTAATAGTGTTGATTGATTCAAGTAGTACCCATAATTTTATTCATTGTAAGGTATCCAAGGAATTGGATTGTTTCCTATACCTAGCACTAGAATTCCAAGTGATTGTTGCAAATGGAGGAACTATAAATTGCTGTGGAAAATGCCATAATATCAAGCTAACCATGGGGAAATATGTATTGAATAGTCCAATGCTTTCCATTCCTATGGGAGGTGCTGATGTTGTACTAGGATTACAATGGTTACAATCTTTGGGGACAGTAGCTTTTAATTTTCAAGAAATTTTCTTGAAATTTTTTTCAAAAGGAAAAGAATTCTAATTACGGGGTATTGCAGGGAAGCTGGGAAAGATAATAAGCTCTAATTTTATGACAAATCTTCTAAAGAAATAACAATGAGGCGTAATTGCACAATTATGCTCACTAGAAGTTCCAACATCAAAATAATCTATTTCTGTAGATTTCCAAAAAGTCTTGGACAATAATTCCAAGGTGTTTGAAACTCCCAAAGGACTCCCACCTATTCATGATCATGATCATGCTATTCATTTGATTCCATGAAGTGTTCCTCCAAACATCAGGCCTTATAGATATCCTTATGTACAAAAGAGCGAAATTGAACGTATGATCGTAGAAATGTTAGAGGCGGGTATAATTCAACCTAATCAAATTTCTCCCTCTGCTCTTGTAGTATTGGTACAGAAGAAGGATGGATCATGGTGCATGTGTCTGGATTATATGGAGCTCAATAAGCTCACCACTAAATATAAATTTCCCATTCCTGTGATTGATGAATTATTGGATGAATTACATGGAGAAATTAATTTTACAAAGTTGGATCTTCGTTCAGGATATCATCAAATTAGAATGAAGACTGAAGATATTCTGAAAACAGAATTTTGAACTTATGAGGGTCATTATGAATTTTTTTCATGCCTTTTGGCCTTACCAATGCAACTTCTACATTTCAAGGGTTGATGAATTCCATTTCAAACCCTTCCTGAGAAAATTTGTGCCATTGTTCTTTGACGATATACTAATCTGCAATAGGTCTTGGAAGGATCTGTTCAACATGTTGATAGGGTGCTCAAACTATTGCAGGAGAAAAAATTATATGCAAAAACATCCAAATTTTTCTTTGGAGTACAAGAGGTGGAATATCTAGGTCATATTGGAGTTGCGATGATTTCCCAGGTTAACAGGGTATTATCACGAGTTTGTTAAGAATTATGGGAGAATAGCAGCACATCTAACAACATTATTGAAGAAAGATGCATTTTCATGGACTCCTGAAGCAACTAAGGCCTTTAAACATCTTAAAGAGGTAGTGTGCCTAGCACTGGTCTTAGCTACACCAGACTTCACAAAAACCTTTATTGTGGAATGTGATGCCTCGGGAAATGGAATTGGTGCTGTTTTAATGCAAGAAGGAAGACCAATTTCTTTTGAAAGTCATCCAATTAAAGGAAAGTATTTACAGAAACCTATTTATGAGAAGGTGTTGGAGAGGTAAATCCCCTCTGCGGATAGAGGTGATCTCGACTAGCCCAGATCGGGTCTAGCAACAATCAGACATGCAATGACGTAGGTCTCTAGTTACAAAAACGACAAAACATAAAGAGTTGCCTACCTCAGGTCCTACGCAATGGTCGTTGAAGAAAGGATGATGCTTCCCATCCTCCGCTTTTGGCAGATCACGATCCTTCCCCTTAACATGTCCGAACACCTGCACATATGCGAAGAAACACAATGATATGCAGCATAGAATCTAAATATGGTAACCATACTTCAGTCAGAGAAGATGTAATTCATTGCATCAAAAACAAAGACACATGAATGAAACCATAATCAAAGTTGCGTATGATTAATAATAACAAAAGAAAGAAACAACCGAAGGCTCTGATGCTAGATCTTCCTTCGGCGGGTCGACAGCGGATCACGTCTCAATGAAGCTCGTCGGGAATGGGACAAAGATCTCTCTCTTTGGCTTGGCTCTCAAAGGATGTCTAGTGATAGTCTCCTTGATTTACAGATTCAACTCTTCTCTAGTGCTATTAGGACTACCAGGACTAGATTGCTAAGGGAAAATGGCAAGTTTATAGAGATGGTGGAAGGGGAGTTGGGATCCTTACGATTGTGGGATTGGCCCTATCCTCAAGGAAGCTTCCATGATAGGTGGAAAACTACCTCCCCTACATGGAGATTCAGAGCCAAACTTCCCAACTCATTT
Source organism: Pinus albicaulis (assembly GCA_034641835.2). NCBI lineage: Eukaryota > Viridiplantae > Streptophyta > Pinopsida > Pinales > Pinaceae > Pinus > Pinus albicaulis. The sequence continues at coordinate 1,599,255,072 of CM076580.1, forward strand.
TAGAGACTCGTTTAGGAGTTTGTTGGAATCAAACTTCCACCATTTATTTTTTAAAAATAATATTTATTAAGATTGGGGTGGGCAAAACGTTGGGATATTGCGCCAGTTGGCGTGCCCTCTTTGGTGGATTTTCCCCATTGGCGCAAGGGCTAAACTGGCTAGCTGCGTGAAGGCGAAAAGATCAACTTTTAGGGTTTTTCAGAGGAAACTTTCTTCAGAGGAATGATTGTCCTTGTCAAGGGGGATGCCATGAAAGTTGTTTCAGGTCATGTCACTACTCATAGGTCATGGGAAAGGCCCTCCATGTACGGGATGGGGAATTGTAGGGATGGTGAAAAATTACTGTGTAACAGATGGCCCCTAAATCATGAGGCTAGAGAGAGAGAGAGAGGGGTGAAATGCTTTATGAGAACGTGCCCAACTGAAAACACTGCCGTTGAAAAACCTGTATAGACAAGTACAAATGATATCTCAAATACATGATATGTGGTATGGGCATAGCCATCCAGAATAGAGTGTATAATAATGAGTATCCAAGGTATGGATGCAACCATATGGATAGGATCAATAAATAGACTCGAGTATGGTCGAAGCCATCCAATCAATGAGTCATGTAACTAATCATGATAATCCACAAAATCCACAGCCTGGATTCCATCAGAAAAAACCAACGGGCTTGCGCTCCATATTGACCTGAACAGAGTACAACTCCAAGCATGTGAATAAGTGAGCCGAAGCCGAAGATGCGAGAACATCGTCTGATTACCAGCCAATGATGAAAGTCATTAACAGACGCGAGAGGAACCACCAATAATGACAATGGCCCTCAAAGTACTATAGGTACAATCCATGGAATGTGAACAGTGAGCTGGCGTCGAACACCTGCACAATCATTCAATCCAAGGAAAATGATGAAAACCTTGCGTCGAATGCGAAGAACCTGCCATTGAGGCGTGCAAGCCCAAGGTACCAGTAGGGAGTCTCTAGATCAGCTTCCTGGATAATGATCTGGAGTCGACAGGAAGTGGTCTTGATTGAAGGTGGGACATAGTGTTTCGCACATCATCGACACGAGACAGAGGAACATAATCTTTGTGAATCAGGATCAGATGAGAATTAGAGGAGGGCTGAAAACTACAGAGGTCAACTTCTCTTGAACATATCAGCGGCACGACACTGGATTTGGTAGTATTTGACATCAAAATATATGGGGTGATGATGACGAGGCAAAGATCAGATGAGAGGTCAAAATGGATAACCCAAACCCATGGAGGCAAGCATAAAACGAGATGATATGTCCCCAACCCGACACGAATGTAGACAAGTGCCATGTTCAAGAGCGACATACTGCCGACACGATGATGATACTGGTTTCATTTTTTCCCACCATTTCTGGTGATTACCCCAATTATTTTTGAAAACAAGCTTGAAGGGGGTAACATATGCTTGTGATCTAAGTTTTTCCTTCGGAAAAATCCAACCTAGTACATTTAACGAGCCCTAGGAAGGAGAAACTCGAGTATCGTCATTATGACAGAATCTGATGTCATCAGGTTTTAATGAGTCTGACAAAGGAGGAACTCGGTGTCTTTTCATGTTTAGAGAGTTTGAAAACACAGAAGAAAACTAAAATCCAATAGTCCCTTTTCATAGATAGTTCCTCAGATCCGAAAAGGTAGAAAAATGTGTCTGAGAAAACCTCCTAGTCGCGATAGGCTAGGGTATTTTTTTTCATAAATAATGCATCCCAACCCGAAAAAGGGGTAAATGTATATTAGGTAGATGTCGTTTCGCAGCCATTTTAATGAGATCAAAATGAAAAGCGACTCAGAAATCACTTCATATTTAGAGAGTCAGAAAAGAGCTGAAAGATGACTCCAATAGTGACCTTTTCATGTTTTTACCGAGTCTGAAAAAGTATAAAATACAACTCATCTCGTCATCCTAGCCGTCTAAAAACCCATTTTTTGATAAAATATAATAAAATATTGGAAAAATAAACTTCAAAACCTAATTTGACTTAAAAAATTTATAAATATGCCAAAAATAGTAAAAACATATTTACTTTTACTTTTTACCTCTTGTGGAGAGAAACAGTGGGTTTTTCCTGTGCGAACTTGCGGCGATGATTGTGGACGATCCAGTGCACCATTTAAGTTCCCGCCTTTTCCATGTAAGAGGTGCTTCCCTTAGCTTTGTTTTAATCAATTTTTTATAAAATTCCATTGTGATTTTGGCTCTGTAAGGGGATATTTGAAATTTTAGGGCTCGGCCAATTGGCACAGGTGTCGGGCATGGACCCACGCCAACTGGTTCCTTTTTGCAAAGGGGTCGTGCCAATGGTGCAACCTAAATTTCCACTCAAGTTTTACAAAAATTGAACCAATCAGCTAGATTTCTGAGTGCTCAAGGGATCTAATGAAGTGTTTGTGACCATTTTGGTGTAGATACACAGCCATAATGGTGATCGAATGGAAAGAAAGGGAGCATAGTGAAGAAGATGAAATGGCCATGGAGAACGAAGCATGTATGAATGCTCTCTGTAATTACGGCTTGAAGATGTTCTTCATGACACCATGTCTTAGGGCACAACATGAATTACTGCAGTATTTGATCAGTATTTGGGATGAGAATGAAGAAAAGTTCAGAATTCAAGACCAAGTGTTGGAGCTTGAAGTATCCGATGTTTATTTCATAACTCGATTGTCTCACAGAAGTCCAGTTCTGATCTTGACAGGTACTAGGCCATCTGGTGAGAAAATGACAATGGTAATGGAAAGAGTGTGCCCAGGGGCACGAACAGGATCAGGCAGTGGGAAGGTTGACATCCACACAGTTCCCGATCTAGCACTCATGGTGGTGCTCCATACCATTACGTGGGATGTGGGGTCGTAGGCACCGCATGAGGCTATGAAAACACTCCTCCTAGCATCTGAATGCATGAACCTGACATTATCCGATTAGGCCACTGTCGTAACAATGAACATCAAACGGCAGTTGAGGAAGTGTAAGAAAGCCAATCTGAAGCAATTTGGGTACAGATCTATCTTGGTATCGTTCATCCTCGAACGACTACCAATTTTCCAGGGCCAGGGGGCGATAGTTGCCGATCCACCAGTGAGAGAGCCACGGATGGCTCGATGGGATACACTCATGCCCAGATCAGGAGGGATCAACAAATTTCATGGAGGCCCGAGTTCTTTGTATGGCTTTGGCGACAACTGATCGTCATAGAGAACTGGCCCTATGTCGGTACTGACTTCACGGTAGACCCAAATATTCCACTCCTAGAGGGAGATAACTAGGATGAGGAGCTAGGTAAGACTCTTTTTGATTTTGTGTATTTATGATTTTTTTAGGGTATACATGCATGTTCTAACAAACAATTCTATGTGTATGCATATGTTGGCCTAGAGAGGCCCGCTGGGATGTCGCCAATCGCACGAAGGAGCCCGATCGCCTATGACCCTCAAGGTGACGGTGGCGAGGCGAGTGAGCTAGTTCAGAACCTAGAGGGAATCGCCCGTGGGATCCCAGATTATGCTCACCTAGCAAATGTCCCATTCGCTTATCCAAGGCACACCGTGGGGGTGCCTAGTCGCCTTCATCGTTTACTGAGGCGATTGGTGCGGGCAGTAACATGCTACCACAAGCACCATGCTAATTAGTCAGCTAGGCTTTTCATTTGCACATTTTTGAGAGACATGTTGTCTTCGGCTATTATTAAAACAGACATGTATATTTTTTGAATTTTATGTGATGCACACAAACTACAAAAAAATTGACATATATATATATATATATATATATATATATATATATATATATATATATCTATATATATATATATATATATATATATATCTATTTCTGGATGGATCTTTTTACATATGATGATGTTTTTTTACAAGTTGCGTAAATGTCTATCTAAAACCATGTTAGCTACTGCATCTATTAATGCATTCTTGTGTCTAGGTATGTGCTAATATGTGATGTAATCAAAATTCCTTTCTAGTAAACGAATACGTAGATACAGTCATAAAATGGATGGGATTCTAACTGAATAATGACCACTGAGTTGTAACACTACAAGCTGTGAGTCCAGATATACAAGTAATGCACAAATACCGAGGTTAACAGCCTCTCTTAATAATTCCAAAATGACAATATACTCCGCGACATTGTTTATGGTAGGCAGTAGACAAACACCTTGTAAATTGACTAACTCACCAGCAGGATTGTAAATTACCTAGGCTAATGAGGACAGATTCCTGGTACTATGGGAGGCACCATCCGCGAAACCGACAAAAGGAGTAATAGACATCTGCATAATGAGGAAGACCCAATCAGCAGAAAGACGCTTACAAAGCACACCACACCACACATGCACAAAAATGAAATCACTCACTTATGTACACACACCACACATGCACAAAAATGAAATCACGCACTTATGTACACACACCACACAAGAACAATTCAAGCGTAGTATTTTTTGAGGTACAACCCATTTCTAGGTTGTGCCAAAGGAATACCTTCATAGTTGATTAGCTCGTAGGCCCCATTTTTTAATACTCGCTTGACGAAATAGGGCCCCTACCACATGGGCTGGAATTTTCCTGCTCCAAGTTTATCATGTGCTTGGTCATATAGGAGGACGAGGTCCCCTTCAATGAAAGAACGTGGAGAAACCGATTGATCAAAATGGGCTTTAACGCGCTTTTTCTGTGCCTCAATAACCAAAGTAGCTAAGCAGTAGGTTTCATCTAGTCATTCCAGATACAAAAGACGTTCTTCCTCCAAGGAAGTGTCGGGCAATAGCTCCACAGCCAACTTCAGCGAAGGGATCTCACATTCAACCGGGAGAGTGACTTCCAAACCATACACCAAATGAAAAGGTGTGAACCCAATTGCGCTCTTTACGAACATTCGATAGGCCCAGAGAGCTGAGAACAATTGGAGATGCCAGTTGGATTTGTGAATAACAATCATTTGTTGAAGCATCGTGACCAGTACTTTGTTCACGGCCTCAACCTGGCCATTCGCTTGAGGGTAGTATGGAGTTGAGCTGTCATGGCGCAAGCCCAACTTCGATGTCATCTCGTCCATCATGTAATCCAGAAAATTAGTGCCATGATCGGTGACAATGGTGTGAGGAACTCCGAAATGCATAATTACATGGTTGAAAATGAATTGAGTGGTTGTCTTACCGTCGGCAGCTAATGTAGGCATCGCCTTAGCCCACTTAGTAAAGTAGTCCACAGCAACGATTTTATAAGCATGCCCCCTAGCCGAGTGAGGGTTACATGTCATAAAATCTATGCACCATTTAGAAAAATGGCCTACGGTAATGACAGGATGCAAAGGTAGGGGTGGCGCACACATCTTGAGTTGAAAGACCTGACACACATGACATTTTCGAAATGCAACAATACAGTCTTTGAATATAGACGGCCAGAAGTAACCCGCGCATAGAATCTTCTAGGCGGTAGCATACCGGGACATGTGACCACCATAGGTACCACTGTGATAGTCATTTAGGACTTTCTCAGCCTCTTCCAAGGTCAAGCATCGGCAAAGCACAAAATCAACTCCGACATGATACAAGGTATCTCCAACAATGCGGTAGGGTTGAGATTGATGCCGAATGTGACGTTGAGCATCCTTGGTCAACTCAGACCGAAACATGGATGTTTCAAGGTACACGATGATGTCACTGTACCATGGATCATGAGTGTTGATATGAAAGAGTGTTTTATACGGGATATGATCCTCAGATTGGGATGGAACGGAGTCTGTCGGGAGAGAGCAAATAAGATCAGCAAAAACCAATGATTTCATTGATTTAGTAGTGGTGAACTCCAAATCGAACTCCTAAAGGATGAAAATCCATTTGGAGTACTTTCCCCCCAGAAATTTTTGAGACAAGATATATGTCATGGGGTTGCAGTTAGAAACCACGGTTACTGCACACAATAGGATGTAGTGGCGGAACCGCTGAATAGCTTGGACTGCGGCAAGCGCCAACTTCTCGATGTAGGCATAGCATGTTTCAGTGTCGAGAAGATTCTATGATAGATAGTAAACTACGTGCTCATTTCCATCATCGTTATCCTATACTAGGACCATAGCCATCATGTTAAACGTAGTAGCCAAATAAAGTGTAAAATCGCAATGATAGTCAGGAGGACATATTAACGAAGCATTGATGAGCAACGTTTTAAGTTTATCGAAGGATTGTTGGGCAATCTCATCCCAATGGAAGGGAACATCCTATTTCAAAAGTCGCTTAAACCCCTTGGCCACTTCCGCATAGTTCAGAATAAAGCACCGTAAGAAGTTAGCTTTCCCCTATAAACTTTGAAGTTGATGCAACGAGGATGGGGATGGGAGGTTAACGATGGCCTTGACCTTGAGGGGGTCAAGGGAAATTCCATCTTTTGAGACAATAAATCCCAAAAGATGACCAGAATCCACACAGAAGACACACTTGTCAGGATTTAGCCTAATATTGTAACATCTGCAGCGGAAGAAAATCTGGCGAAGGTGTTCAAGATTGTCCTCACGCCAAATTGAATGGGCTGAAAAACCATCTAGATACGGCTGAACAATATGATGTATGTCGTGCAAAGCATAGGACATAGCATGCTGGAAGGTGGCCACAGCATTTTTCAAGCCAGATGGGAGCTTTTTGTAAGTGAAAGTACCCCATGGACAGATAAAGGCAGTCTTATGTTGATCGGTGGGTAAAATATTAATTTGATTGTAACTCGAGAAGCCATCCATGAGGGAATGGATCTCACTCCCCGCACAGTCATCGATGATTTGATCTATAAAGGGAGTGGGATAATTGTCCTTAGGAGAGGCCTGATTTATGTCTCGGTAGTCAACACAGACCCGTATAGTGCCCTGTTTCTTATCTACAGTGACAATATTAGAAACCCATTCTGTGAGGGGAATTGGATATATAAAGCCCACGTTAAGAAGTTTTTCATCTTCTTCCTTTATAGCTACGACTTTTCGGGGATGCACTAGGTGCAAACTCTGACGCACGAGTTTCACACCTGGATAGGTTGGAATCTCATGCACGACTATACTAGGATCAATCCCAGGCATCTCCTCATAGGACCATGCGAAAACGTTTTTGAATTCACGAAAAATTCTCGTGTATATTTGAATATTTTCAGGAGAACAAGTAACTCCCATGTGAATGTTCTCGACTACCCCTAGTTTGATGGAGATGTCGATAGGCATGGTTTGAGTGATATTACTTAGATTTCCCTCCGAAAGAACCTCGTGAGTTAATATCAGTGTCTGAAGAGGCGGAGTGGGAACATGAGATGCGAAGTGCTCTAGATAATTTAACATTGCCCCCAGGCTGGGCATGAACAAGGAATGATGATGTCCATTGCTACATGGCAGATCTTCAAGAGACATCATTTCAATGATAGCTTCATTAGAGGGGAAGACTTCTCTTAAAGGATCGGGCAAATCTCCATTTACGAGCTAAGGAGATTGAGAATATACATCTAAAGCCATGCTCAAAGGAGCATGTTTAGAGAGAGGAGGATCAGATATAGCGACGATCTCACAATAATTGATCTCAACTAGAGTCAAAGGCATCGACTCTCCAAAATAATTCACCTGTTCAGGCGAAGGGACGATCCAAGGGTCGTCTGACCTAGAGATCATGTTAACTTGAATGGTGTGTAGTGGCGGCGCAGGAAAAATACCCATGAGGACGGGGTCCTTGAAAAGATCGGGTCCTACAAAGTCGGGGGGATTGGGGATTTGATCCACGTAAGGTACGTTGTTCTCAAAGGATGATGTGAAGAAAGACAACTGATCGACAGTGATGATCTTGCCCTCATGAGAAAACTTCAGAAGTTGGAAGAGGGTGGATGGAATGCATAGCATGGCGTGAGTCCAACTACGACCAAGAAGAATATCGTAGTTGAGTTTAGCGTGAACCACTTCTACTTATACATTGACTGTCTTACCCTATAATGTGATCGGTAAACTCTCGAGAACACCCAAGGGTTTTGATTCCCTACCACCAAATGCCTCTAGGGCATTGGGAGATGAAGTTAGAGCTGGAGAGCCAATGGCCTTCCAGCAGGCAGATGACATAACATAGGTGGGAGAACCTTCATCCAGGACAGCTCTATGGATGTTGAGGTCGTTGATACCAACTTGTATAACAAGAACGATTTGATGTGGAAGCTGAGGGACAAAATTTTCCAGGTCGAAGGTGAGAAGACTAGAATCCGTAGGATCAATTCCACCGATTGTAGACAACAGAGCTTTCTGTTGCAATGGGAAACTTTGAAGCACTTCCAACGCAGACATTAAGGAAGGCGCCTATGCCAAATCCTCAACAATGTTTTAGTGCTGAGCGGCACAGGCGTTTGGATTATAGGAAGATTTTTGAAGAACACCTTTGGAAGGTGGCCTTACAATGGGTTTAGTGCTAGGCTTCTCAATTTCTAATCGGCTAGAGATAGGTGGGGGAGGTGGGCCATCAATGACTTCTTTCCCGGCTACCTGGCATGATCCACCATAATCCTTCGAACAAGTAGCAATTGAGACAGGTGCAACACCATTCATCATAAAAACTTGGGACCAAAATGGTGCAGATGGTGAAGACTGCTCAACCATCTGGGTCTGCTGAGATGGGAACGATTCTTTGAGAATTTTAGGAGTCCCTTTGGAGCCTTTGACAAGTTGACTAACCTCAAATCGTCAGGGACAATATTTGGTATAATGGTCTCCTTCACAGATAAGGCATGGGTACTTCAGTTTCCGTTGGGAACCATCGTCAGCACGAGGTTTGGAGGATTCTGGTTTCGGGGCATGGGGTTTGGATTTTCCTTTCCTCTTCTTCTTTCCTTTGGAAGTATTTTCCGTAGGATTGGCCTGAACGGCATTGACCTCTGCGGTCTTACCAGAATCTGGAGGGGCGGGAAGACTAGAATTGTTGGAAGAATTCGACTTCTGCTTCCCATTAAAGGACTTCCGAGAAGTCTGACAAATGAAACCAATAACACCATCCACCAATGGGGTAGCTAGTGCTTTAGAGGTCCCCCACTGTAGAGCATCAGTCAAGATATCATATAGCGTGCCGGACTGAGAGTACACCAAATCAAGGTATTAGGCACGAGCGATGGCTTGTTCTTCAGCGACACATGCCCCCATAGAAATATCTTGAGCGATCTTGTTAACGAAGGAGGTAGTGAACCAATGCATTAGAAGCTTATCAGGGATATCAAACTTTATTAGTCAACGATGATGTCGCCACTCATGAATATGATCTGATATATGAGTGGCTTTATCCTGCTTTAGGGAATTCAGGAGATGCGTTCCGGCTTCATAATGAACCGGTAACTGGAAATGTGTCAGAAAAGCCATAGCTAGAGTAATAAAGTCTTGAAAGATACCACGGGGTAACTCTATGTACCACTTAGCAGCAACACCGGTAAGCATGCACTGGAAAAGACGTAGACAAATCGAATCATCCACCCAAGAGTTCGAGGAACACCATAGATGGTAGGTCATGACATGTGCTTGGGGGTCTTCCCCAACTTTACCCTTGAATTTAGGACAATCACCAGGTACCTTGGTTGGAATCGAAGGCCAATATGGATTGTGAAGAATCAGATCATTGGTCAATTTAGATACATCTGGAAATTCCAACGTGGCAAGGAAAGGTAATTGAGGATTGAAAGGCATGCCAGGTCACCGATAAGGACCCATACCTATACTCCACCCTGGTTGAGCATAACTTTCCCCCCATGGGTTCTATCCTGGAGGATTCTAACCATAGGGTGTATAAGCCACATAATTAGTTTGATACAGTTGTTGATAACTAGTGTAAGGGGGTTGATAACCAAGGTAGTGACCCTGATTATATATAGGCCCCGTTTGAGTAGTGTATGGATTTGACTGCTGAGTATAGGTATAGACTAGTTGTTGAAGGTAATAACCAGAACCTTGGGGTGGGTTGTAAACCAGTTGAGACTGACCTTGGAGGTAATAACTGCATTGGGTTTGAGCAGGCTGTTGGTAAGTGGGTCCCTGCTGAGCCTGATAAGTTGGGTGCACAGGCAGATTCGGTTGCGGCATAGAGTAAATCGGCTGTTGAGCGGGGTTAATTGGATGTGCAGGCTGTCCTAGTTGAACAGGTTGACCTGGGTGGGCGGGATGCCTTGGTTGAATAGGTTGGTCCGACTGAGCGGTTTGCCCTGGTTGAACAGGTTGGCCTGGTTGAACAGGTTGTCCTGGTTGAACAAGTTGGCTTGGCTGAGCAGGCTGCCCTGGTTGAACAGGTTGGCCCGGTTGAACAGGTTGTCTTGGTTGAACAGGTTGGCCTGGCTGAGCGGGCTACCCTGGTTGAACAAGTTGGCCCTGCTGAATAGGTTGTCCTGGTTGAACAGGTGGACCTGGTTGATGAAAGACACCAGGTTGTCTGGGGTGAGCCAGTTGGCTTGGTGGCGGGACAGGGCCAGGTTGCACCTAGTAACCAGGTTGACCTGTGACAGGACCATAAAATGGTCTTAGCTATGCAACATTTGGACTGATAGGAAACTGAGGTTGCTGAGGTTGCAAAATAGGTTGAGAAGGGTGGATTTCCCCCCAGGACCATACAACGGTCCAGGTTGATACCCCAGTTGGCCTGTGGGTCCTTGAGGTTGCCCTAGTTGGACCATAGGGTGAGGACGTAGAGGTTGACCTTGAGGGTTGTAGGACTGCCGTTGTGGACCATACAACAACCCCTGCTGGCCCGAAGGTTGGCCTTGGAAAGGTTGTCCTTGTGGGTCATACAGATAACCAGGCTGGCCCGAAGGTTGACCCTGAAAGGGTTGTCCTTATGGGTTCGAAGGTTGCCCAACCTGGGTAGATAGAAAACCATTGACATACTGATAAGCCTCTAGAGCAGGAAAACGAAGAGGGTTACCCTTATCATCATACAGATATGGAAAAACATAGATAGGGGTACCATCCAGCCCATAACGGGAAAAATAAGGATGGTTAGGGTCTTGGGAGGACTGACCGACCTTGGAGTTTGACGGCTGTAAAGACAACTAATAATCCTCAGGGGAGATATTCTCTGGAATAGTAGATGCTATGTAAATGTATTCAGGAAGTGACCAAGTCCTGATGGATTGAGTAGTGACAACGGGCATAGATACAACTACACAGATGATAGGCCTAACAGGTACTGATGTGACCTGAGGAGATGACGTGAGGGGTGTCCTTGGAGATAGCCCTAATGAAGGAATAACTAGCCTTATGGACGGAGTTGATATTACCATAGAAGCCACAGCGGGTTCATGCATTTAGATGCAAGGAGGAGCTGTGTTTTCGTAGCCTCATGTGGCACCTACGACCCCAAAGCCTACATAATGATATGGAGCACCACCCTGAGTGATAGATTGGGAACTTTGTGGATGTCAACCTTCCCACTGCCTGATCCTGTTCATGCCCTTGGGCACACTCTTTCCATTACCATTGCCATTTTCTCACAAACTGGCCTAATAATTGTCAAGATCGAAACTGGACCTCTGTGAGAAAATCTAGTTATGAAATAAACATCGGATACTTCGAGGTCCAACACTTGGTCTTGAAGTCTGAACTTTTCTTCGTTCTCATCCCAAATACTAATCAAATACTGCAGTAATTCAGGTTGTGCCCTGAGACATGGTGTCATGAAGAACTTATTCAAGCTGGAATTATGAAGAGCATTCAAACATGCTTCGTTCTCCATGGCCATTTCATCTTCTTCACTATGCTCCCTGTCTTTCCATTCGATCACCATTATGGCTATGTATCTGCACCAAAATGGTCACAAACACTTCATTAGATCCCTTAAGCACTCAGAAATCCAGCTGATTGGTTCAATTTTTGTAAAACTTGAGCAGAAATTTAGGTTGTACCATTACCGCGACTATTTTTCTGACAATCGCACCAACTGGCGCGACCCCTTTGCAAAAAGGGGCCAATTGGCGTGAGTCTGTGCCCGATACCCGTGACAATTGATTAAGCCCTAAAATTGAAAATATCCCCTTAGGGATCCAAAATCACATTGGAATTCTATACAAAATGGATTAAAACAAAGCTAAGGGAAGTGCCTCTTACCTGGAAAAGACGGGAACTCAAATGGTGCACTCGATCGTCCACAATCGTCGCTGCAAGTTCGCACAAGAAAAAGCCACTGTTGCTCTCCAGAAGAGGTAAAATGTAAAAGTAAATATGTTTTTACTATTTTTGGCATATATATAACTTTTCAAAGTCAAATTAGGTTTTGAAGCTTATTTTTCCAATATTTTATTATATTTTGTTGAAAAATGGGTTTTACGCTTGCTTTCTTGTGCAGCAATAGGTTTTTACACGGCTAGGACGACGAAACGAGTTGTATTTATACTTTTTCGGACTCAGTAAAAACACGAAAAATTCACTACTAGAGTCATCTTTCAGCTCTTTTCTGAATCTCTAAACATGAAAAGATTGCTTAGTCCCTTTTCATTTTGATCTCATTAAGATGGTTGTGAAACGACATCTATGCAGTATACATTTACCCTTTTTTCGGGCTGGGATGTATTATTTACGAAAAAGGAATACCCTAGCCTATCACGACTAGGAGGTTTTCTCAAACACAGTTTTCTACCTTTTCGGATCTGAGGAACTATCTACGAAAAGTGACTGTTGGAGTTTACTTTTCTGCTGTCTTTTCAAACTCTCTAAACATGAAAAGACGTCGAGTTCCTCCTTTGTCAGACTCGTTAAAACCTCATGACATCGGATTCTGTCATAATGACGGTACTTGAGTTTCTCCTTCCTAGGGCTTGTTAAACATACTAGGATGGATTTTTCCGAAGGAAGACTTATATCACAAGCATAAGCTATCCCCTTCAAGCTTGTTTTCAAAAATAATTAGGGTACTCGCCAGAAATGGTGGGAAAAAATGAAACCATTATCATCGTTATGTCGGCAGTATGTCACTTTTGAACATGGCACTTGTTTGCATTCATGTCAGGTTGGGGGCATCTCATCTCATTTTCTGTTTGCCTCCATGGGTTTGGGTTATCCTTTTTTACCTCTCATCTACTGTTTGCCTCGTCGTCATGACCCCATATCTTTTGATGTCAAATACTACCAAATCTAGTGTCATGCCACCGATATGTTCAAGAGAAGTTGACCTCTGCAGTTTTCATCCCTCCTCTGTTTCTCATCTGATCCTGATTCACAAACATTATGTTGCTCTGTCTCATGTCGATAATGTGGGAAACACTATGGCCCACCTTTGATCAAGATCACTTCCTATTGACTCCAGCTCATTATCCAGGAATTTGATCTAGAGACTCCCTTCTGGTACCTTGGAGCCTGCATGCCTCAATGGCAGGTTTTAATCATTGGCCTTCAATCGAATGATTCTACGAGTGTTCGATGCTGACTCACTATTCACATTCCATGGATTGTACCTATAGTACCTTGAGGGCCATTGTCATTATTGGTGGTTCCTCTCGCGTCTATTAATGACTTTCATCATTGGTCGGTAATCAGACGATGTTCTCTTTGACTTCAGCTCACTTATTCACATGCTTAGACTTGTACTCTGTTCGGGTCAAGATGGAGTGCAAGACTCTGGGTTTTGTCTGATGGAATCCAGGCTGTGGGTTTTGTGGATTATCAAGATTAGTTACATGACTCATTGATTGGATGGTTGCGACCATACCCAAGTCTATTTACTGATCCTATCCAGATGGTTGCATCCATACCTTGGATCCTGATTATTATACACTCTATTATGGATGGCTGCGCCCATACCACATATCATTTATTTGAGAAATCGGTTGTACTTGTCTATTCAGGTTTTTCGATGGCAGTGTTTTCAGTTGGGCACGTTCTCATAAAGAATTTCACCCTTCTCTCTCTCTCGGGCCTCATTCTTTAGGGGGAATCTGTTACACAGTAATTTGTCACCGTCCATGCAATCCCCCATCCCGTACATTGGAGGGCCTTTCCCATGACCTGTGAGTAGTGACATGATCTAAAACCAATTTCATGGCATCCCCCTTGACAAGGACAATCATTCCTCTGAAGAAAGTTTCCTCTGCAAAACCCTAAGAACTGATCTTTTGGCCTTGGCGCGACTATCCAGTTCAGCCCTCGTGCCAATGGGAAAATCCACCAAAGCGGGTGCGCCAACTTGCGCTCTGTCCCAGTGTTTTGTCCACGCCAAGATTAGTAAATATTTTTTTTTCTAAAATAAATGGTGGAAGTTTGATTCCAACAAACTCCCCAACGAGTCTCTAAAATGAGTTGGGAGGTTTGGCAATGGATCTCCATGTAGGGGAGGTAGTTTTCCACCTATCATGGAAGCTTCCTTGAGCATAGGGCCAATCCCAAAATTGTAGGCATCCCAACTCCCCTTCCACCATCTATATAAGCTTGCCATTTTCCCTTAGCAAGCTAGTCCTCATAGTCGTAATAGCACTAGAGAAGAGTTGAATCTATAAAGCAAGGAGACTATCGCCAGATAGCCTTTGAGAGCCAAGCCGAAGAGAGAGAGCTTTGTCCCATTCCCAACGAGCTTCATTGAGACATGCTCCACTGTCGACCCACCGAAGAAAGATCCAGCGTCAGAGCCTTGGGTTGTATCTTTCTTTCGTTATTATTAATGATTAGCAACTTTTATTATGGTTTCATTCATGTATCTTTGTTTTTGATACAATGAATTACATCTTCTCTGACTGATGTATGGTTGCAATATTCAGATTCTATGCTACGTATTGTTGTGTTTCTTCATGTGTGTGTAGGTGTTTGGACATGTTAAGCGGAAGGATCGTGATCTGCCAAAGCGGAGGACGAGAAACATCATCCTTTCTTCAACGACCATTATGTAGGACCTAAGGTAGACAACTCTTTATGTTTTTCCATTTTCGTAACTAGAGACCTGCGTCATTGTGTGTTTGATTGTTGCTAGACCTAATCTGGGCTAGTAGGGATCTCCTTTATCTGGAGAGGGGATTTACCTCTCCAACAAACAAAAAGAGTTGCCTACCTTAGGTCTTACGCAATGGTTGTTGAGGAAAGGATGACGCTTCCCGTCATCCGCTTTGGCAGATCATGATCCTTCCGCTTAACACGTCTGAACACCTACAGATACGCGAAGAAACACAACAATACATAGCATAGAATCTAAATATTGTAACCATACATAAGTCAGAGAAGATGTAATTCACTACATTAAAAAAAAAGACACATCAGTGAAACCATAATCAAAGTTTCTTATCATTAATAATAACGAAAGAAAGATACAACCGAAGGCTCTGACGCTGGATCTTCCTTTGGTGGGTCAACAGTGGAGCATGTCTCAATGAAGCTCGTCGGGAATGGGACAAAGCTCTCTCTCTTCGGCTTGGCTCTCATAGGTTGTCTGGCGATAGTCTCCTTGCTTTACAAATTTAGCTCTTCTCTAGTGCTATTAGGACTACCAGGACGAGCTTGCTAAGGGAAAATGGCAAGATTATATAGATGATGGAAAGGGATTTGGGATCCCTACAATTGTGGGATTGGCCCTATCCTCAAGGAAGTTTCCATGATAGGTGGAAAACTACCCCCCCTACATGGAGATCCAAAGCCAAACTTCCCAACTCATTTTAGAGACTCATTTATGAGTTTGTTGAAATCAAACTTCTGCCATTTATTTTTAAAAAACAATCTTTATTAAGCTTGGCATGGGAAAAACATTGGGACAGAGTGCCAGTTGGCATGCCCTCTTTGGTGGATTTTCCCCATTGGCGCGAGGGATGAACTGGCTAGTCGTGCCAAGGCCAAAAGATTAGTTTTTAGGGTTTTGTAGAGGAAATTTTCTTTAGAGGAATGATTTTCCTTGTCAAGGGGGATGTCATGAAAGTGGTTTCAGGTCATGTCACTGCTCACAAGTCACGGGAAAGGCACTCCAATGTACGGGACATTGGATTGCAAGGACGGTGACAAATTACTGTGTAACAAAAGGAAATGTTAGAAATACTACATGAAATAAATAAATGGTGAACTTACCTAATGGGAAGACACTTCAAGGTAAAAACTGATCATGATAGTCTCAAACACTTTTTGGAACAAAGACTATCTTCAGAAGAGCAACAAAACTAGGTCACAAAGATGTTGGGTTATGAATTTGAAATAATCTACAAAAAAGGGAACCTAAATTTTGTTACAGATGCACTCTCAAGAAAGAATGAAGAGGTGGTAGCATTGCTTTGTGTCATTTCTATTATCCAACCAGATTGGATAACCGAAGCAAGAGATGAATGGATGAAGGAAAAAGAAGTGTGGACACTCATTCAAAAGTTGCAGCAGGATCCTATTACATCTGATACATTTAGTTGGAAAAATGATTCCTTACGGTACAAAGATCTCTTATATCTTTGTAAGAATTCCCAACTAAAAAAAAATATTCTTTTGGAATTGCACACTTCTCCTTTAGGAGGACACTCAGGATTTTTAAAAACTTACCACAGGGTGAAGAAAGATTTTTTTTGGGATGGAATTAAATCTGATATTCAAAATTTTATAGAAGAATTTTTGGTTTTCCAGCAAAATAAAGTTGAGACAATTAAGACCCTAGGTCTTCTACAACCTTTATCCATTCCAATTCAATGTTGGGAGGAGATTTCAATGGATTTTAGCACAGGTTTGCTTAAGTTCGAAGGAAAGAGTGTCATCATGGTGGTAGTT
This sequence comes from Pinus albicaulis, assembly GCA_034641835.2. Classification (NCBI taxonomy): domain Eukaryota; kingdom Viridiplantae; phylum Streptophyta; class Pinopsida; order Pinales; family Pinaceae; genus Pinus; species Pinus albicaulis. The sequence continues at coordinate 1,599,271,812 of CM076580.1, forward strand.
GATAGACTTACCAAGTATGCACACTTTTGTGCATTATCTCATCCATTTAAAGCAAGTACAGTTGCTACTACATTTATGGAAACAATTCAAAAGCTACATGGAAAACCAAGGGTTATTGTGAGCGACAGAGATCCCATTTTTACTAGAAATTTTTGGACAGAGTTATTTTCTTGTTTGGGTACTCAATTAGCTCATAGCTCATCTTATCATCCTCAATCCGATGGTCAAACTAAGATAGTAAATAGATGTTTGGAAGGATATATTTTTTGTTTTCTATCTGATAAAAAAAAGAATGGGTCAAGTGGTTACCTCTCGTAGAATGGTGTTATAACAATTCCTTCCATACTACAGAAAAAATGACCCCATTTATGGCACTTTATGGATATCATCCACCATCCATCACATCATCTTTAAGTGAAAATTCAAAGGTTCAAGCAGTGGAAGATCACATCGAGCATCAACAAGAAGTTCTCCAACTCTTAAAGGATAACCTAAATTTGGCACAAAATCGAATGAAACAACAGGCAGATCAACATCACAACGAGAGAAGATTTGATGTAGGAGACTAAGTATTTTTATGGCTACAACCATACAAAAAAATGTCCCTCAAGCAAGATAAGAAGGATAATAAATTATCGCCAAAGTACTATGGTCCTTACAAGGTGTTGAAAAATATTGGTACTATGACATACAAACTGGAGCTTCCTGCTTCTTCACGAGTGCATCCATTTTTCCATGTTTCATGCTTAAAGAAGGTGATAGGTGAAAATATTCCAGTTCAAACAATATTGCCAGAAATTGATGAGGAAGGAAAAATCATATTGGAACCTAAAGCGGTCATAGAAACAAGAACTCAACAGCTACGGAATCAATCAATTTCAGAGTATCTCATTAATGGAAGAACTTACCCACTGAAGATTCTACATGGGAGGATGAGAATTTTATACAGAAGCACCCAGAGCTACTCAAGCATTGAGGACAACACTTTTTTGAAGGAGAGGGGCATCTTAGATCCCTATATTACTAATTTAGTCCCTTATTGTTGTTAGTGTAACCCCCTTATTGTTATTATTGTACCCCTATAACCCCCATATTGTTATTATTGTGCCCTTAAATTATTATTGTTAGGTTGGTTAGGATTACATTGTGGCCCCATGGACTCCTATATATAGAAAGGAGGTTTTGTAATTTGAATCATCCAAGAATTGTTCATTTATGTAATGTATTGGAGGTTTCCCCCTCGAAGTGGCTTATTTCTAAGGCGTTGATATCTCTTTTCTTCTATTTTTGGAGTTGGTTTCACAACAGACATGCTGAACAAAACGTCGATCATAAAGAAATCACTAGTGAAAATCGACATATTATTAAATAATATCGCTTTTATATCAGTGATGATCGTACACATGATACATATTTTTTACAACATTGTTTTGGAAAAAATTATGATTCCTTGAAAAATAGTGGAATAATATTCAATGAACATTAGATATGGTTAGGTGGATGCACAGGTAAATTCAAATCTGCATGATCATTCTTTTGGTTGTGTTGTCTTCATAAGAAAACCTGCATTAAATATTGTTGGAGTTTCTTTGAGAGTGGCCATGGAAAATGAGAATAGGACGGTGGAGGGGCATGCATAAAATGATCAGTTCGAAGATATCAAATGAACCCCTCTGCAAGCTGACTTGTGGATGCGAAAGAAGTTTTTCAATGGTGCATCGCTGCTCTAAGCCATGAGACTAACTAATCAAGGGAATTGTGAAGGTACATTCAATTTAAGTTTTATTGGATATCTAATTTTAAACAGTGTACATTTATCACAATGATTATCTTTGATTGTATTTTGATATCATATTTACATTCTTCTTTAAATTTTCCATATAAAGGTTTTTTTGACATATTGGGATCGAAGACATAGATAGATCAATTTCAAAGGACGTTGAAACAATAAAAGGGACTCGGAAATTGCATTCAATTAAAACAAAGTCGTCCAAAAATGTGTTTGCATTGGATAAAAGAAAATATTCTTGTTTTTGTCATGTTTGCATAGACAACACAAAATCCAAAGACGTTTGTGAAAACAAAATGTATGTAAAAGATTGGAAACATATAGAGCTAAATACAAAGGGAAAAATGTTCATTGAAATGTTTGAAGAAATGCAATTAGAAGAGATTACAATGTCATCCGATGCTGATCAAGTTTCTGATGTTGTTAGAGAAGGTAACATTTGAATTTCTTTGTAATGATAAATATCTAGAAATAAATTTAAATATGTATAAGTTTGTTAAGTTTGTTTTATTGTGCAGGAGATGTTTTTGTTGTAATTGCACCTACTGACAACGATGAAAATGTGAAGTATTATTTGATGTGTTGCACTGAACGAAAAATGAAATTATTAGAAGACTATAATGATCACAGATTTCTATATGAAAGAGGATCTATTATACTGAAAGGTTATTTTTTCAGACAAACTAATCAAAGTGGGAATTTTGTTTACTTTGAAGACTATGAACCTAATTTCATAAGTTATTAATATAGTCACTTGGTGTGTGCAGCACGCATAAAGTTGATTGAGGTTCAATCAAAGAAAAAAATGAATATTAAGAAATGGATAATGTCAAAATCCGATCATGAATGGATTATTGAAGATGGCATTCCATTGGAATTTTTTTGATTGAACTGCCCAACAATTTATTCTCTTTGGATTATATGTTCTAGAACTTCCAGTACTCAATTAAAAATTGAGCTTCCTTGTTATGTTATCTGTGCAAGTGTTTGCACATGTACAAATTTTTTTGGTACATGCACACTCTAGTATCAACTAAAAGTAGCTTTTCTATACATGCATTGATGAAAAATATTGCATGTATTGGATATATATATATATATATATATATATATATATATATATATATATATATATATGATCTAGAATGCAATTAACTGAAAGTAGTTTTTCTATGTGCTTTGATGAAAAATGTTGCATGTACTAGATATATACACGAACTCAATGCACACCCATTTTTTCTTGTGGGCTTTTTTGGTAAAAAGTATCCACAATGTAAATAAAGCATCCGCAGTATAATTTTGTACGAAGGTTCCTTTCAGACAAGAGACTCGGAGCACTTCTTCAACTTTTGGTGGGATTTGACCCACATCTCTATTCCTGATTGAAAATCTAGTACAAAATTTGTCTGTCCAATGGTCGAATATGTTCTATGTGCATTGATGAAAAATGTTGTGCACGTATTGGATATATATATGTTCTAGAATTCAATTAATTTTTCAAGTAGTTTTCCCATGTGCATTGATGAAAAATGTTTCACGTACTGAATATATATATTCTAGAATGAAATTAAAACTGAATGGACCATCAATTTACCAATTTATAAATCAACAAGGCTACCTAGTTGAGTGCATTAATGACATTGACCCCAATTCAACAAACATATATCTACTTCTTATATTTCCAATCAAAATTAAAGGGATTTATATGGGAAAGAGGCAACTGAATATATATGTTCTAGAATGAAATTAACTGAATGTCATCAATTTACCAATTTATAAATCAACAATGCTACCTAGTTGAGGGCATTAATGACATTGACCCCAATTCAACAAACATATATCTACTTCTTATATTTCCAATCAAAACTAAATGGATTTATCTGGGAAAGAGACAACTGAATATATATGTTTTAGAATGTAATTAACTGAATGTCATCAATTTACCAATTTATAAATCAACAGGGCTACCTAGTTGAGTGCATTAATGACATTGAACCTAATTCAACAAACATATATCTACTTCTTATATTTCCAATCAAAATTAAAGGGATTTATATGGGAAAGAGGCAGAACATATAGCCCATGAACTACTTTTTAGAGGTCAATGAAGGTATCATCATGTGGGAAAATGTTTTGAACACTTGATCGTACTTGAAAGTAATCTTAAGATTGTTTTTGATCTCTACATACTACATACTATTGTTTGAGTGAAAAAAATTTCCAATGAAAATAACATAGCTTTTCAATCCAACTAACCATATCAATTGAGCTCTATTTGAAAAAAAAGTAAAAAAAAACCAAAGAGCCAACAAAATAACATCCTTGGTTGTTATTTTTATTGAAATAACTAAATCATATTAAGGATTCTCTTCATTGAAATTGTTTTTGGATGGAGAATCCTTAAAATATGATTTAGCTATTCCAACAAAAATGACAACCACGAATGTTATTTTGCTGACATGTTTTGTTGGCATGTTAACTTTTCTTTACTCTTTTTTCAATTAGATCTCAATTGATATGGTTAGTTGCATTGAAAAGCTATGTCCTTCCCATTGGAAATTTTTCCACTCAAACAAGAGAAGAGTATGTAGAGATCAAAAGCAATCTTAAGATGCCAAATGTACTTCAACCATCCAAAACTTGAGTTTTAAAAACTTTTTGATTATATCAAAACATTACTTCACATGTCATGCCAATTGTAGTTCAACTATCCAATAAAAAAATTAAACATTTAACACTATATCACATGCCAAATGTAGATTGAAACCATCCAAAACTTGATTTTTAATTTTTTTTTATTATATCACAACATTACTTCACATGCCATGCCAATTTTAGTTCAACTATCCAATAAAAACATTTAACATTATATCACATGCCAATTGTAGATTGAAACCATCCAAAACATGAGTTTTAATTTATTTTTTATTATATATCACCACATTACTTCACATGCCATGTCAATTATAGTTCAAATATCCAATAAAAACATTTAACATTATATCACATGCCAAATGTAGCTTGAAACCATCCAAAACTTAACCTTTAATTTAACAAAAAATTATAGATGGGCAAGTAGAAGATGAGAGGTATAGAGGGATGGATGGAGTCATCTATTACCAGGGAATTATCTTCTTGACTAAGATCTCCAATCTCAAGAAGAAGGATCTACATGCAGCACATGATTCATTCCTTCCCTATCACCGAAGTCTCATAAGGACATATCAGACCACTATGGAGAGATTCTCATGGAAGGGCTCATCCATAGATCTCATCACTAGCCTTCTCACAATACATAGTAAGAGTTGTGTCTTTTTACATATTGATCATCTAACGAAGTATTTCCATTGTATTTCCATTTATATACAGTGCATTGCTCCACAAGAGGGCAAACCTCTCTTTGGACTTCATGATCTTTTTGAGACCAACATCAATGATGGAGATATCCATTTCTTGTATGGATCTGGGAAAGTATTGTTCTATTCTTGGTATTCTTAGTTGACACACAATGCCATTTACTACTTCCTAGTAGATGAGAAAACATGCACAACTAGAAAGTGGTTGGGAGATAACTTGCCTCATTGTGATCAGAGGCAACATGTAGCAAAACTGCGTTGTGGCCACCCGGGGAACTATTGTCACCATCCATCTTTTTACATGACACTCAGTATCTTTCTCATTTGGATGCCATACTGTGATGATGTTCTATTCACTATATGTGGGATGGCTTGGGCAAGCAAGGTTCATAGAACCAAAGAGTGGATCCTTGAGAGTCCAGTTGCCTTTTGGCCTCTTAAGGGAAACATTATTACAGACAAAAATCAGTAGCAACTCTATACATACCATAAATGGAGAGAGATACAACGTGGGATGGACAATTTGGTCTATCTTGTTCAACCATATAGCCCATCTACATTAGAGGAGTAAGAGATGGAGGATTTTTTCTATGAGTTACCATTTTGGATGGTGATCCATTTTGTTTGGATGATAGCTTGGGGATTGGAGCTTTTCATGGGGGTTGACGTTCCCTACATTTTTCAGAAACCATTCCTCAAAATTTCCTCTATACATAATATAGTTACCTCCATGGATATCTAGCTTCTTTATGATGAGAGCCATTTGGTTTTATCACCAAAGGCTAACTTGCATGCTTAGGAGGAGCAACTAGGGGACATATTGATTGGGGAGAATCTTGATCAATGGAGGAGCTTATCAAATGAGGATGCTACAGGAGGAAGAGAGGAGGATTTGCAGTATCCATCCGTGCAGTTTCTCGTGGACAAGCAACATTTGGGATGGGAGGACTATAATATTCCTAATTAGATTTTAGCTAGTCGGAAGCTAGTTGGAATATTAATTTTTTCTTTCAATAATAAGATAGGTGAATAAGTGGGTGGAGAGAAACATAAATCTCTTCAGCAGGAATAAAACCAATTTTCATTTGAATAAGGATCATTGTGTTAGACGAATAAATCACCTTTAGGTGTGAACAGGGGCTAAAGCATGTGGACAAGGTCAAAGTTGACGAAATCAACAATGTTGTTAGGAAGATAGTGGAGGATTAATGGAGGATAGTGCAGTCATATAGGATGAGTGTATGCATGAGAGTACCTTATTTAATGAGTGGGAACTAGGGTGAGGAAGCTCACTAAGCATATAAGGAAGAGAATGGCAGCCATAGAAGGGATTTAGAATATTGATATTGTATTGGTATTTTATGACTTTTTGCACACTCAAGCTATTTAGCTAATTTTGTTGTGCTATTTAGCATTAGGGTGTTTTCGAGTGGAAATCCCACCCTCATCCTCAGGCTAATTTGAGTTCCTACTCAGGAGAGGTTCATTGAGCATCATTTCCACTCTCCAACTTTGGGCCAAGCTTCAGCCTTCATTCACAGTGTAGTCTCCTTTAGGATTGTGTTGTTTTCCAAGGTAGCAGTAGTGGAGGGTTGATAGAACAAATTTCTAAGCTTGTCCTCTAGTAGAGGGATAAGACCTTAATCCAGAAGGCTAGAAAGAACAATCCTTGAGCATCATTTCTTCATTTAGCATCAGGCTAAGTTGCTGCCATACCTACAATGTAATTCCCTTTAGGAATTGTGTTATTTTATTGAGCAGTTGCAATGGGGGGCTTAGTGCCCATCTTGTGAGTTGGATTTCAGCCCTAGGGTTTCATTTCATCATTTTTCTATTCTGGGTATTTCCAGAAAACATTTTTGGGTTGTCTTGGAATAGTCCTAGGAGGCCTATATATTTGATCCTGGAATTTTATAAGCACCATATCCGCATATCCTTGTGTTTAAATTTACAACAATAATAAATCCCACCAAAAAATACGTTGTCTTAGACTCTGGCATTCTTTTATAGTAGTTGTTCCTCATATTTTATGTACTTGGTCTCTAGAGGCTTGCTTTGCCTAACTTGAGTATATTTTTCCTCAAGGTATTTTACACATTTTCTGCTATATTGTTTAATAAGAAGGTTGTATGGTCTACTCTCATTTATATGTGTTGATGTATCACTACATTTTTCCAGTTTATGTTCAATATTGTTTCTTTTCCTATTTTTGAATATTACAATTGTATCAAAGCATGATCTCTGGCTCAACTTGTGCGAAATACATCTTACGACACAAGAAGAAGAAATCCATAATTATGGAGGGAATCAGTTTTGCCTCATTTCATTTTATATCTATGAAGTACCCCTCCAAGGAGGTCAAACAAATGGGAAAAGAGTGGTAAAAGGAGACCTCAAGAAGGTTTCACAATGAGGAAGGTCCAAGCACTTCCTATCAGCTGCAGAAGAAATTGGTATTGCACAAAGCTCCAAAGCAATCTACTATGTCCACTTTCTTTGGAAAGGAAGGTGAAAGGCATGGAGATGGAGGAAACTTAGATCATGAAACTCTAAGTGATTATCTTGTAGAGTGAAAATATCAATCAAGGACTTTCAAGGAGAATATAACTCTCCAGCAGTTCATTCAGATCAAACAAGAATGGAGAGCTTGCAATACCAGTAGAAGGAAAATATATAATAGATTTCTATTATCTTCTTTTGATGGGTCATCCACAAGGACAACAAAGGCTTAGGGGAAGAAGTTATATGCATTCTTCCTGCTACGGGCAGTAGCAGAAAGCGAAGTTATTGACATTACAGCACTGCACCTTGAGGGTGAAGCAAAGGTTTAGTGGTTCATCCATGTGAAAAATGCAAAAGTGTCCGCTTATGCAGATTTTACTCAAAGGTTGATCAAGGAGTTTCATAGAGGAAAATTGTAGTTAATTCCTATTGATAAATTTTCCGACATTGATGAGAATTCACATGAGAAGCCAAGGGAGGATGTCAACATTATCAGTCCGGGAGAAGAGCAACTTCCATCACCACTAGTTGTAGAACTAGTTGGATCAAGAGAAGGAACACTTACATCTTTGCAAGATGGTCTTGATCTCTTAACATTGGGAGTCCCATGCATGATCCAAGAGATGCATGAGGAGAAGGAGACATATACCATCTTTGTTAAAGTAGCAGAGCAACAGGCATCACTATCACCAGCAGTTGGAGGAGTCATTACACTAGTAGGAGGAACCCTTATAGTTGTACAATATGTTGCCAAGTATCATCTTATCCAAGGTATACAAATGTTTCCTCCCCATATTATTTCAGCACATCAGATGGAAAGTTGTGGGGACATGCCATTAGGGCAATTTCATGACTAAGGGTTAAAGCACATTACTGATTTGGAGCAACAGACTATCACTGCGGAGATGACCCTTGACTGGTTGAAGGAGGAGATGTATAGTCATCATGGTTTCTCATTGATCAGTTGCACACAACACTTTGGGTTGGAGTGTAGAGTTTTGGAGGATAGGATGAGCCTAATCCTAATTAATCCAATGTAGAACTGTGTGTTTAGCATTATGTATCACCCTGAGACTATAGATGCACCATCATGGAGGTCATTAGTGCTGTCACTAGGTAGCAGTGACGAGTTGGGGGCCCAACTATTATTGAAGCATTCTGAGGACCATGTAGAATTGGATAGGCAGATGGTTGATGGGAGACATCTTATGATGGAAAACATCTCACATTATTATGATAGATCCTTCTTGATGAGCACCTCACAACTCAATGAGAAGCCTTTGAATACAACATATTTGGACCCTTATAAGATGTACTAGGTCATTAATGAGTGGTCTTTATGTAGATATCTCTATGACATTACACTTCAACATATCATGGAGTGCAAAGATATTCATCATGTTTGGGAGGAAGGTGTTCTCCATTGGATGGATACCAATGTGGAGCAAAAGAGGAGACACCCAAAATTGGATTTATGGGTGAGGTTGATGAGTAAGGGGTTGGTGACCCACTTGCAGATCTTTGACAAAAGGAAACAGGAGGCATAGCTACGCTGGCTTCTCTTGAGAGAGTTTGGCCATCACATGAAATATCCTATGTCAAAGGGTGCGTTATTGTTTTGGACATGAAATGAAACTTACATCATGTGGTAGAAATGAGTTTTGTTATATTGGGCTGATGTGATACTTTTCATGTCAATCATCATGTTTTTAGTCCATGGTCTATATGATAATGATATGAGAAGGCAACAAGAGTTATTGTTGCTTTGGTTACTCTTGGGAGAGTATGGGCTGATTTTCTCCCATACCTTGAATGGTGTTTTAGGAATACATGGTGGCACAATCATGGTGCAAAGGGGATACTCCATAGACATTGAGGATGAGAAGATACTTCCACCTAGGAAGGAGTCTTCCATATATAGCAGCACTCCAACATGTGACTGTGACATTGGGCATGTCAAAGAGGGGAGTTATAGTATGATAGGAGCCTTATCACAAAGGCCAACAACGTTGTCACTTGGGAGTATAGATCTATTGATGGAGTGTTCCAAGGATCACTTCACACATGAGGTACTTGATGGGAAAGTAGAGGATAAGAGGTATAGAGCAGTCTCTAGAGGCTTGTTTTTCCTAACTTGAGTATCTTTTTCCGCAATATCTTGTACGTATTTTCTTCTATATTGTTTATTAGGAAGGGTATATGCTCTTCTCTCAATTTTTTGTGTTTATGTATCACTACATTTTCTATTTTATGTTCAATATTGTTGTTTTTCCTATTTTGGAATATTACAATTGAATAATGAAGAATTAACTGCAACATTTAGACTAGCATTTTTGTCATATTTAAATACATATTCATTTAAATAACCAAGAAAATAAGGGTCATTTAAAACCAGTTTTGAAGAGGAAGAATAAAAATGTTCAATGTTCTCATCATCATGAATAAAAGTTTCAATATCTTCTTCCTTTTTAAAATCATAATTTGATAGAAAATTATATGACAAAGAATATACAAGATTGTAAGAAATTGAATCTTATTTGCCCCTATCATGATCCTCTTTGCAAACCATGTAACCAAATTAATATACCAACGACAACGGGCTGTCCGAATTTTTATGAATGTAGGAGGCTTTGAGAAAAAATCTTCAGATATTAATTCTCCGAGGTCCCGATGTAAACTAATTTCCTAGGTTCTGATGTAAGATACGAGATTATGGGTATCAATGTTTGAAATATTGGATGATTCTTTAAAGGAGCTTTGATATCAAACTCTCAATGTTTCATATGTCATTTTCTTAATATAAAATAACATGTGACAAATTCAATATACAAACATTTTTAAAAATACATTGGATGAACAATTGGGCATCGCGGCAAGGAGGGTATTGGGACATCGAAGGATTTAAATATCACGGGTTCCATTGAAAGGTATTACAACAAACCGAAGTTTTGATATAGCATTATATGTGTCGAGGCGTAAGGTGAAGTCCATCCCACATAGAGTGGGTAAATAAACTGCAACCATCTGGTATTAAAATTTGAGAAAATGAGTTTGCAATTTTGAGATTTTGGATCTCGGAATTTTAAATTGAGATTTAACATAGATAAGTACCATAATTTTATTTTTATTGTTTTACAATTTAGTTGTGGTGATTTTGTAGGACCGCTAGTGAAAATGAATCAGTTAGTAAAAATTAATTAAAAAACAATATTTAAAATCAATTTACAAAAATGAAAATAATATACTTTTTGTACATTTTTTAACCTTCGTGGTAAAAATTATCGAACTTAGGATGAGCACCTGTTTGCAAACCATGTAACCAAATGAGTTGAAATTAGAACCAATGGGAATATTATCAAATTTTGAACACAATGAATGCAATCAAAATAGAAATATGAAGAAAATGAAAATTCGGAGAAATTATAGAACACTTAAGAAAATGAAAATGTGTGATTTAATGAAAATTTATGAAAATAAATAAGTAAAATATCAAAATTATATATCAAAATTAAGAATAGGAAGTAAAGCATCATGATATATCAAAATTATCTGCCCAACTAAAACAAATTCCACTCTTCCAAAGAGTAACCAAAAATGAAATGGAAACTAAGATGGATGGTTTGAAGAATTATTTAAAAGAATATATGGAAGGTTTGAAAGATGGATTAATAACAGGCATGGAAGGTTGCAAGGCTGGATTAAAAGAAGAAATAGAATATTTGAAGGATGGTTTGACAAAATTAATACAATAAATCCTTCGTAATGGCACAAAGGTATATGTCGGCGTGTGTGATGGATGCATTGGATGATGGAGTCACACAATAAATTTGTATGAGCATGAATAATATCTTAATGTTCTCTGTTAACAAATTTAGCTCTCATTTTTTTTTTTTTTTGGTATTAGCGGAAAGGGTGATCTAAAGTAATGCCTATAGGTATGTGCAAAATGTAATTATGTTCCTTTATTTTTAGGTTAAATAAAATAACTAGTTTTTTCATTTAAAAAACACAGATTCTTCCTAAACTCATTAATGAATGTTTAAAATAAAATGCATTGTGTTTCAAGTGAGACTCATTAAATTTCTTTAATCGCAATGTTATCATCCATATACAAACTTACATGCATACTCTACTCATATAAAAGGATTATATTTTTTCAAGAAAAAATCACACTCTTCTTAAATTCATTAAGAGAAGTTTCTAAAAAGATACATTTCTATGTAATTTCAAGTGAGACAGATTAAAATTTCTTAATAGTAATATTATCATCTTTATACAAACTTGCATGCATACTCAACTTTTATAGAAAGAAATAAAGAAAGAAAGAAAGTAATTTTAACGTCCACGAGGCTACAAATAGCTTATGGGATAGATTGCTTCTCTATCTGGCTCATGTAATCAACCATTTTTTTGTGGAGTTTTACAATAAATGCTCCCAGCTTCTCGATAAAATCTTTGTTGAATATGTTATCCCAGGTGCTAGCTGCGAGAATACCTGCATAACTTTCCCTACTATCTTTGAAGGCCTCGCATTCTAAAATGAAATGTTTTTCTATTTCCACTTTTACAGAAGAGCAAAAGATACATACTCTTTCCTCCCACATTTCTTTTGGCCTTTTCCAGCACCCTGTTTTAGGGTGGAGTTGATGAGAATTAATCCTTATATTTCTTCTTTAATGTAATTCTATTTTTTTGTTTTCCTAAGTCACATATAACTATTAAGAATAAAAAAACATGTAGAGATTTTTTATGAAACTTATATGACTTATATTAATTTAATTAAATTATTTGAATTTTGCAAATATGTGTCACATGGCTTTTGATTCCTTAATTAATTAAATAATAAATAATTAATTTGATGAGATTCTTTTGTAAATAGGATTCATGGTTTAATAAATATTATTATTTATACTTAAATATCATTAAAAAAAATAATTCAATCCACTAACTAGTCATAATTAAGTATTCCAATACCTTTTTCAAAATTAAATTATATTTCACATTTCAAGAATAAAATCAAAATACACCTTCTATTAGTTTTTATGCCCCAAAAAAAGTATTTATTTAGAATTGTCATGTAGATATACTTGCTTTTATTTTATTACTGAATGGTACATTCTTCTTTAAGGGATTAAAGAATGCTAAAAAAACATACATTGTCTATGTAGTTTCAAGTGGGATCAATAAAAATTGATTAATTACATGACCAAATAATTCTTGATTAGAAAATATTAATTATTTAATTGAAAAGTAATTTTGGAATTGCGAATATTAATTATTAAAATTGCATAATGTGAGTTTTTTTAAAGTCTATTTATTTATATTTTTAAAAGGACAATTTTAACAATAATAACTTGCAAATTTTCACAATTCTTTTATTGCATTTGATTGATTAGAAAAAAATCTAAATAATATACTTTATAAATATACTTAAATGTTTTGATTTGTTCATAGGGTGTTTATTTGCGGAAATTATATAAGGGAAGATATGCAATCATTGAGCTAAGGGTTTCAAAAAAGCTTTGCTCTTGTTAATTTCAAAGTTATATATATATTTAACTCCTAAGTTCCCATTAGTGTGAGAACTTGTGTGAAGTCAAGATATACAATATCATTAGTTCAAATAGGCATGTCTACAAACTTAAATCTTATATGAGTTTGTATTAGTATTTATATTCAAGTTATTACTATATGTCATTATCATTTACCTAAGTCTTTAGTGGACTAGTTTCAGAGGTTGAGTGCTTGAGGTCTATACAAGTGGCTTTGGGGTTAATCCTAGTGCTAGTTTCCTTTGTTGTAGGGCTCAAAATCCCTTTATAACATCAACTGTCGTAATCAACACCGATATATTTAAACTTAAGTAGAATCCAGAAAATCTAGAAATTTATCCTAAGGAGGTTTTCTAGCGAGGTTTTCCTTGAAAAATATACATGGCATACACAACCAAAAACTAATTATAGGAAAATACCTATCATGCACTTATATAATCCTTTTTTATTATATCAAATGCCTATTGTGCACTTATATAATCCATTTTTTTATATCAAAAACCTGTTTGAGAAATGGCTAGACACACATTTCCTATATTCAAAATACGGTGTACCAATGAGTAGATATCATCTAATGCCACTCAATATAGTGCTTTCCTACCACATGGACTATGCCTTCTTTCCAATTGCACCACAATATTAATAGTCAATGATCCTAAAGTACATATCTAGGATTCTTTCATAACACAGATATTTTTATTATTTTGCAAGCTAAGCTAAGCCTAGGCCAATCAGGGCCCAATGTTGAATGGAATAATATTTTTTTCCCAACTAGAGGAGTCTCTCATCATGATTAGTGCTTTCCTACCACATGGACTATGCCCTCTTTCCAATTGCACCACAATATTAATAGTCAATGATCCTAAAGTACATATCTAGGATTCTTTCATAACACATAGATATTTTTTTTATTTTGCAAGCTAAGCTAGGACTAGGCCAATCGGGGCCCAATGTTGAATGGAATAATCATTTTTCCCAACTAGAGGAGTCTCTCATCATGATTATGTGAGGCTCAATTCATCTTGGATTCCTCGTGAGATATTTTTTTTCCTCGCAGCTAGCTCCCACCCACAACCCTTCCCCATGAGATTCGAACCTATGATATGATGATGACTAATCCCCACATAAACCAACTTGTATATGCCTCATGGGTTTTATAAATAATATGTTATGTGCTAGAATAATCTCAATAATAATTTCCATTTCGATTATGGTTCAACACTAATTCATAAGAGGTTTTCACAACTAACCATATTTGATACTCAAATAATTATTGTGTAGGTTCTATCAAATTCCCCAACAAAAACATTTTGGGAGTTTTATTATAACATTCATAAAAAAATTAATTATTTTTTGTAAATAATAATAATTAATTTATAATAATAACATCATATAATTCAAGTAATACAATTAAATAATTGTTTTGTTGTGTTTTGATATAGCTTCTAGCTACAACTATTAAAGGTGTTGCACATGTCACTCCTAACAATGAAGAAGGTGTCAAAGAAGTAGTAGGCGTTCAACCTGTCGCTGTAGGCATAAAGATTAGTGAAGATTTCTACTGTTATGAAAATTTAAGTGATTATGATTCTTTACATTGCCCTTCAGAAATAATAAGAAATGAATAATTTAGCAAGTGTAACTAACAAAATTTTGTTTTTTAACCAAGGAATATTTAATGGTACATGTGGCGCCGATATGAACCATGCAGTTCTAGTGGTTGGATATGGATATTATAAATATCAAATTCATAAGGGGCTTAAGTTTTGGAGAATCAAGAACTTTTGGGGAACTGGATGGGGAGAAAATGGATACATGAGAATGGTATGAGGCATTAAAGAACCAAATGGATTGTGTGGTATTTCCATGGACACCGCATACCCAATAAAATAGATCTACAATATTGATATTGAATTAGATGTTGATGGCATTAGCCACTAATTGTAGCAAATTCCATGAAAAAATTATGGCAAATAAAAATTAGTATACAATAGTGTGAAGATTAATAATTTCTTCTATTAAACATAATATATTTGATAGAAGTTGAAAAGATAAAATTCATTATTAATTTATTTTTTAGAAGCTTAAAAATTTGGATATAGAAGCTTAATACTTTGGATATTTTATTTATCATTATTTGTAATATATTGAAATAATTTTGATTAGAAAATTTGTTGTATTTTTTGTAAATTGTAAATTAAAATTTGAAATTAATAAAATGGTAAAGAAGTCTTATGTTACTTTTAACTTTAGAGTTATTTTAAAAAATAAACTGATTTAGCTATATATTTCATTTATGTATTTTTGTTATGAAACCGGCTCCAAAAAAGAATAAAAGAGATATCAATGCCTTATAAATCATCCACTTCGAGGGGGAAACCTCCTTTACATTACGTAAATGAAAATTTATTGGATGACACAAATGAAAATACCTCCTTTCTATATATAGGAGTCCATGGGCTCACAATATAATCCTAACTGATCGAACAATAATAATGCAAGGGTAGAACAATAAGTCTATCAACTACCACCATGATGGCACTCTTTCCTTCAGAATTAGGTAAACCTATGATAAAATCCATTGAAATCTCCTCCCAATATTGACTTAGAATGGATAAAGGTTGTAGAAGACCTGGGGTCTTAATTATCTCAACTTTATTTTGCTGGAAAACGAAACACTTCGCCACAAACTTTTGAATATCAAATTTAAGGCCATCCCAAAAAAAATATTTCTTCACCCCGTGGTAAGTTTTTAAAAATCCTCAGTATCCTCCTAAAGGAGAAGTGTGCAATTCCAAAAGAATCTAGTGTTTTAGTTGGGAATTCTTACATAGATATAAGCGATATTTGTACCATAAGGAATAATTTTTCCAACTAAATCTATCAGATGTACTAGGATGTTGCTGCAACTTTTGAATGAGTGTCTACAATTCTTTGTCCTTCTTCCATTCTGCCCTTGCTTCGGTTATCCAATCTGGTTGAATAATAGAAATGACACAAAGAAATGCTTCCACCTCTTCATCCTTTCTTGAGAGTGCATTTGCAACAGCATTTAGCTTCTCCTTTTTGTAGATGATTTCAAAGTCATAACCCAACATCTTTGTGACCCATTTTTGCTGCTCTTCTAAAGATAGTCTTTGTTAAAAAATTGTTTAAGACTATCATAATTAGTTTTTACCTTGAAGTGTCTACGCATGAGGTAAGGTCACCATTTATTTAGTGCATGTAGTATTTCCTTCTGATATATTTCTTTCTATGGATACCTTCTTTTGATTGGAAAAATTTCAAAAGAAATGGGTCTTCCTTCTTGCATCAAAACAACACCAATTCCATTTCCCGAGGCATCACATTCCACAATAAATTTTTTTGTGAATTTTGGTGTAGCTAAGACCAGTGCTAGTCAAATTGCCTCTTTAAGATGTTAAAAGGCCTTAGTTGCTTCAAGATTCTATGGAAATGCATCTTTCTTCAATAATGGTGTTAGAGGTGCTGCTATTCTCCAATAATACTTAACAAACTTAAGATAATACCACGTTAACCCAAGAAATCCTTGCAATTATTTTATGGTTGTGCAGACTTTCCATTCCATAATGGATTTAATTTTTTTATGGTCTACCTTAACACCTTCATTAGATACAATATGACCCAGATATTCCACCTCTTTTACTCCAAAGAAACATCTAGATGTTTTTGCATATTATTTTTTCTCCCCTAATAGTTTGAGCACCCTGTCAGCATGTTGAACATGATCCTTCCAAGACGTGTTGTAGATTATTATATCATCAAAAAATACTAGCACAAATTTTCTAAGGAAGAGTTTGAAAATGGAATTCATCAACCCTTGAAATGTAGAAGGTGCACTGGCAAGGCCAAAAGGCATGACCAAAAATTCATAATGACCCTCATCAGTTCGAAATGGTTTTTTTAGAATATCTTTCAGCTTTCTAATTTGATGATATCCTGAATAAAGATCCAACTTGGTAAAATAAATTTGTCCATGTAATTCATCAAATAATTCATCAATCACAGGAACGGAAAATTTATCTTCAATAGTGAGCTTATTGAGCTCCCTATAATCCAGACACATGTGCCATGATCCATCCTTATTGTTCACCAATACTACTAGAGTAGAGAAAAAAATTCACCTACGTTGAATTCTACCGGCCTCTAACATTTTTGCAACCATAAATTCATTTTCTCTCTTTTGGACATAAGGATATCTGTCAGGACTGATGTTTGGAGGAACACTTCCTGGAACCAAATGAATAGCATGATCATGATCACAAATAGGTGGGAGTACTTTGGAAGTTTCAAACACCTTGGAATTATTGTCGAAGACTTTTTGGAGATCTGGAAATGTAGATGATTTTTATGTTCAAACTTTTAGTGAATGCTTTTATTCCAGTGTTGCTATGTGCATTTGTTCAAGAATCACAATCCTTTTATGATTTGATGAGAAGTTCAGAATAACTATGATGTGCCTTATCATTTTATTGAAAATTTTTGTTAAGGTTTCATAGCAGATTGACCAGTAGAGCGGGAGATTCAGAGAAGAGCAAGCAGTGAAGACCGTTAGATCTGGGTGTATATCAACAGTGCAGATTAAATAAAAAATAGTGTGATTTTTCACATCGGTAAGTTTGATTTTTATGGTTAAGGACTTCACAAGTTAAACAAAATATCATGCGATGTGATGCATAGAAGAGCCACATGTCGGCATGGTGCTCTATCACATATCCCATGCGACATAGGATAATGTTAATGGAGGAGAGGTAAATCCTTGAAACGTCGAAGTATGATAAGTTTTGGAAGTTTTCATGTTGCGATGTGTCATCCTCATCGCAACTTCGCATCGGCAGATTTATTTTTTAACGTGAATGTTATCTGTTATGTGTTACAACTTGCGGTGTCATACAAATTCGGAACTGAGATATGGTTTGGGAGTTAGGTTGATAAGTTAATGATTTCTGATTTTGATTTGGTTAAAAACTATTGAATTTGCAGTAAAGAGACTGTTGTTGAATTCTTCCATATGTATGTGGGCCCATAACCCATAGGTCCACTGGTATTGTGTTTAAAATGCAGTTTCGTGTTGGATCATCACCCGACAAATGTAATGTTCATAATAGGCTGAGATAAATCATGGGAAATATTATTTGCTACAAGATTTTTTGCAATTTTTTTTTCTTTTATAAAATATGGATAAGAAAGAGTTTAATATTTTATTTAATATGAATTAATTATTATTATCTCATATTTATAAATCTTTGAAAGAAAGAAAAATATGAACAAAATCACCAACACAGAATACAAATTTTGATGAGAAAGAAAAATACTTGCCTGAACATGCTTTCACTGGAAATGGTTGAATGCTCACTTATCTCAAGTCTCTAATTCAAGCCAATGAATACCTACAAAAGAGGCAAATAGAAATAAGAAAACAAACTAATGAAAAAGAGAAATTGACAACAAATGAAGATGAACATGTTAACTCATACCTGGAAGAATTTTCACTGTAAATTTACCTTATATATGTCAGCATTCTCCTTGTATTATCTATGATTTCTCATATGTTAAAAATAATTTCATTATTCAACCTAAATTAACAACTAAGTAACGATTAATTATCATCTTATTTCGATTTAAATTGCAGTGGCAATCTTCCTCGTCAGTTTTGATTTTAAATCAACTCTAGTACTTTTCGTACAACTATAAGAAATCCATCTCAAGTACCTTGATGAAAATTGATGGTAAGAGAATAAAATTATAAAAATTTAAAAGTACATTTATTGTTTTCGTGTATCAATATAGTGGATGCCATGTTACATAAAATGGTGCAATTTAATATGAAAGAATATAATGTGCATTCATATTAACCAAACATGTTGAAATCCAAGGAAAGGGAGTTAATGAAGTCAAATTCCCGCATATCTGTGACATTAATAAGAAATAATGTGCTTAAAAAATTTCGAAATTAGACTTCAAATTATACTTGTGTGATTCCGAGTTGATATATAAAAAATACTAATTTAACAATAAGATAACAGGAATATCAATTGAGCGAGTGGCGTAAAATTTAAGATTCTTCATATGATCTTACTCATTCTAAAATTTTTCATTTGAACTTTCCACGATTGTTATGATTAAATAAATTTGCATAAAATCAATTCAGCTAAATGTGAAAATTCTGAGAAAGTATAGAGGAAAGCCACAGACAAGAATGTTTCTCAATAGTTTCTAGATTTTAAAGATTTTCTCTTTTACTACAATACCCTTTCAAAAATCTCCATTCAAGATGGAGGAATATTAAGGCCATTAGTAAAATAAGATATGCAAGAGACAAAATTTTTGATTTCATATACATTATTTATAAACGGATTAATCTTGCAAATAAGCAATGTGATAAAACATGAAGCTAAGCAGAAATCCTGTAGGTTTTAACCCTGTACAGAAATTATCTACAAACGAATTGTAAAAGCTAAAAATAAACAATAGCGAGAGCATAAAACATAAAACAGATATACACAAATATTTTCCCCTAGATCCCAAATCGTGATGACCAGCTTGATTTTTCATTATATCCCTTTTAGTGTTACAACACATACATATCGAAGCATACATAAACCGCAATCCACTAACCTTGGATTAGAAGATAATTGTAGTTCCCTTGACCGGATCTACAAAATACTAGGGGCCGAAAACACCCGTCCCCCAGAAACCATGTGCAAACTCATGCACAAAACCATGGGTGGGTTCGCTTATGTGAGGGTCTGCACACCAAAAAGAAATTTCCTGGGGCACTGCTCCAAACCCCGATAGGGGCGGCTACCGGCCCCCCCCCCTGCTATGGGAAGGACTAATCCTAGAAAGAATATAACACATTCCCAACAAATCCAGAGCATAGGAATGAAAATTGCAATGATTAAATAATTTTTTCACTACACATGTTATGATTTGGAAATAGCTAATTGATCACTTATTCTTAAAATAAATTCAATAAATCAACACAGTTAAGACAAAGATCATACTTGAGCTTATTACAAACATCAATTAAAAACCATGAAAATGGAAAAATAAAAGAAAATATAACCAAAAAACCAAAATTAGTTCTATTCCTAGTTTGGGTGACTGAGATAAAATATGACTAAGTGTAGTCATAGTTCCTCTAAAGTCACTTTCTAAGTTTTATTGAGGTATATATGAAAATTTCAAAAATCAACAATAAAAATGAAACAAAAACTAAATCATGAAAACAAAAACATAGCCTACTATTTATCTCTAAACATGGGAAAAACAGATTTAGAGAATTATTTGCTTGAAATTCTTCCAAACATATTCCTACATTATCACAAAATTCAGGACGAGTTTCAATCGATGTTTGAAAGAGATTCAAATAAAGAGGAAACAATATGACAACGTTAAATGATATGTCTTGAAATATCCAATGTTGTTGTAAACAATGACTAGAAATCGTCTTTTCAAATTAAAAGATAAATTGTGGATAGTAGTATAAAATATTGCTAGAAGGATTACATGGATGGAAAGAATGCATTGTTAGTGAGATCTCAAATATCAACATATGTGAAAACATAATTTGAAAATCATAAGCAAATTTTCCACTCATAATCATAAAATAGAATCTCAAAATCAAAAGTAGATAATGTTTATGATTGAAATTCTCAAATCGATTTTCAAATATCCTGATTAATTTATTTGATGATTTTCATACTATAATTCTTATAATTCCAATGGAGTGTGCCTGGAAAAAAAAAATGAAATTGGAAAAAGAAAGAAATTGAAATCAAGGAAAACAAAAAAGGGAAATGATAATATACATCAATATTACAAATAATGGTACACCATAGTAGGAGTCCTTTTGCAAAGATTACCTTTCCAAAAGTGTGAAAACAAATTATGAAATCAAAATTATTGTCCACTTGTAAAAATGGACTACTCGGAAGTTCATTATTAAAATAAAAATATCATTGTGGAAGGAATAATAAATAGAGATAAGTTCACGATTATTGAAATCATTATGATGATCTATGTAATATTCCTAATTAGCTTTCATATACTTCGAATATTATTTTTTTCTTTTGATAATAAGATAGGTGAATAAGTGGGTAGAGAGATCCGTAAATCTCTTTAGTAGGAATAAGCCAATTTCTCATGTGAATGAGGATAATTGTATCAGCTGAATAAAGCACCTTTAGATGTGAACAGGGGCTAAAGCATGTGGACAAGGTCAAAGTTGACCAAATCAACAACATTGTTATCGAGATAGTGGAGGATTAATGGAGGAAAACACAGTCATAGAGGAGGAGTGTATGCATGAGAGAACCTTCTTTAATGAGTGGAACCCAGGGTGAGGAAGCTTAGCAATCATATAAGAAATTGGTGGCAGCCATAGAACGCATTTAGAATATTGATATTGTATTGTTCTTTTATGACTTTTTGTACACTTCAGTTGTTTAGCTAAGTCTGTTGTGATGCTTATCACAAGGGTATTTCTGAGCAGAAATCCCACCCTCATCCTTGGGGGACTTCAAGTGCTTACTCAGGAGAGGTTCATTGAGCGTCCTTTCCACTATCTGACTTTGGGCCAACCTTCGGCCTTCATTCACAGTGCAATCTCCTTTAGGATTGTTTTTTTTTGCTGGGTGGAAGCAATGGAGGGTTGATAGACCCAATTTGTGAGCTTGTTCTCTAGTGGAGGGAGCATAAATTCATCTTTGAGGCTAGCAAGGAGGATCCTGAGCATCATTTTATCATTTAGCATCAGGCTAAGCTACTACCATCACCTACAGTGTAGCTCCCTTTAGTAATTTCCTTATGTTATTCAGTAGTTGCAGTGGAGGGCTTATTGCCTAGTTTGTGATCCAGTGAGGGGAGAAACCCTTAATTTGGTAGATCTATTGGAGGACTATCAACCATTTCTACATCAGATCATCCTCCTCCTATTATTTTTCCAGTTGTATATCATATTCAGCTCTAGGGCTACATTTCATCATTTTTGTATTTTTGGTATTTCCGGAAACCCTTTCTGGGTTGTCTTGGAATAATGCTAGGAGGCCTAGATCTTTGATCCCGACATTTTCAAAGCACCATATCATCATATTCTTGTGTTCACATTTATAGTATTAGTAGAACCCAACAAAAAATCTATTGTCCTAGCCTTCAACATTATTTTATAGCAGTTGTTCCTCATATTTTATGTATTGGGTCTCTAAAGGGTTATTTTGCCTAACTTGAGTATCTTTTTCCTCAAGATCTTGTACACTTTTTCTGCTATATTGTTTAATAAGAAGGATTTATGATCTACTATCATTTTTATGTGTTTATGTATAATTCCATTTTTCCATTTTATGTTCAATATTGTTTCTTTTCCTATTTTGGAATATTACAGTGGTATATTACAGTGGAATATTACATCTTATGACACAATAAGAATAGATCAATAATGATGGAGGGAATGAGTTTTTCCTCATTTCTTTTTAGATCTATGTAGGAACTCTCCAAGGAGGTGAAAAAATAAGAAGAGAGAGGTACAAGGAGACCTCAAGAAGGTTTCAATATGAGGAACTAGGTCCAAGCACTTCCTATCAACAGAAGAAGAAATTGGTATTCAATAGAGCTCCAAAGAAATAAACTATGTATACTTTCTTTGAAGAGGAAGGTGAAAGGCATGGAGATGGAGTAAACTTAGATCTTGAGACTCTAAGTGATTATCTTGGAGAATACAAATCTCAATCAAGGACATTCAAGGATATTCTAACTCTCCAACAGCTCATTCAGATCAAAGAAGAACGAAGACCTTGCAACAATAGTAGAAGGAGAAGACATAATAGATTTATGTTGTCTACTTTTTATGGGTCATCCACATGCACATCAAAGGCTTGGAGGAAGAAGTTAGATGCATTCTTCCTGCTACATCCAGTAGCAGAAAGAGAAGCTATTGAGATTGTAGTGCTGCACTTTGAGGGTGAAGCAAAGGTTTGGTGGTTCAGCCATTTGAAACATGCAAGAGTGTCTACTTATGAAAATTTTACTCAAAGGTTGATCAAGGAGTTTGATAGAAGAAAACTGGAGGTAATTCCTATTGATACATTTTCCAACATTGCTAAGAATTCACATGAGAAGCCAAGGGAAGATGTCATCATTATCACTTTGGGAGAAGAGAAACTTCCACCACTTCTATTTGCAGGAGAACTTACATGAAGAGAAGGAACACTTGCATATTTGCAAGATGGTCTTGATCTCTTGACATTGGGAGTCCCATGCATGATCTAGGATATGCATGAGGAGAAGGGTACATATAGTAGCACTGGTGCAGCAGTAGAGGAGCAGCCATCACTATCACCAACAATTGGAGGAGTCTTTATAACACTGGAAGGAGGAACCCTTGTAGCTTTACAAGCTGTTCCAAAGTATCATCCTATCCAAGGTATGCAAACATTTCCACCCCATATTATCTCAACGCATGAGATGGAAATTTATGGTGACATGACATCAGGGAAATTGCATGACCAAGGGTTAAAGAACATTGCTAATTTGGACCAGCAAACTATCACTACGTAGAGGACCCTTGAGTGGTTCAAGGAGGAGATGTATAACCATCCTGGTTTCTCATTAATGAGATGCACACAACACTTTTGGTTTCAGTGTATATTTTTGGAGGATATGATGAGGATAATAATAATCAATCCAATGAAAAATTATGTGTTCATCATTGTATATGACCCTGAGACAGCAGATGCACCATCATGGAGATCAACAGTGTTGTCACTGGGCAACAGTGATGAGTTGGGTGCCCAAATATGATTTAAGAATTCCGATGACCATGTATCATTGGATAGGTATATGGTTTATGAGAGACATCTTACGATGGAAAACATCTCCCATTATTACGATAGATCCTTCTCAATGACCACCTCACATCTCAATGAGAATCCTTTGCCTACAACATATTTGGAACATTATGGGTTCTACCAAGTCATTGATGACAGGTCTTTATGTAGAGATCTCTAAGGGGTTGCACTTCAAAATATCATGGAGTGAAAATATATTCATCAACTCTCAGAGGAAGGTGTTCTCCATTGGATAGATACCAATGTGGAGCAGGATAGGAGACACCCATAGTTGGATGGATGGGTGAGGTTGATGAGAAAGGGGTTGGTGAGCCACTTGTATATCTTTGACATAGGGTAGTAGGAGGCATGGCTTCACTAGCTACACTTGAGAGAGTTTGGCCATCACATGACATATCCTATGTCAAAGGGCGGGTTATTGTTTGGGACATGGCATGACACTTACATCATGTGGCGGCAAGGAGTTTGGCTATATTGGTCTGATGTGATATTTTTCATGTTAATCATCATGTTTTTACTCTATGTTATGTATGATGATGATATGGGAAGGCAACAAGAGTCATTATTTCTTTGGTTACTCTTGGGAGAGTATGGGCTGATTTCTCTAATACCTTGCATGATGCTTCAGGAATAGATGGTGGGAAAATCGTTGTCCAAAGGGGCTACTCCATAGCCATTGAGGATCAGAAGATACTTCCACCTAGGAAGGAGTCTTCCACATGTAGCAGCACTGCGACATGGGGTGGTGGTATTGGGCATCTCAAAGAGGGGAGTTATAAGATGATAGGAGCCTTATCACAAAGGCCAACAACACTGTAACTTGGGAATATAGATATATCAAAGGAGTGTTCCAAGGATCGCTTAACACATGAGGTACTTGATGGGCAAGTAGAAGATGAGAGGTATAGAGGGGTAGATGGAGTCATATATTACTAGGGCATTATCTCTTTGAATAGGATCTCCAATCTGAAGAAGAAGGATCTACATGCAACACATGATTCATTCCTTTCCAGTCACCGAAGTCTCATAAGGACATATCAGACCATTACAAAGAGATTCTCATGGAAGGGCTCATCCATAGATCTCATCACCAGCCTTCTCACAATACATAGTAAGATTTGTGTCTTTGTACATATTGATCATCTAAGGAAGTATTTGCATTCTCTTGCCATTTATATACAGTGCATTGCTCCACAAGAGGGCAAGCCTCTATTTGGACTTCATGATCTTTTTGAGACCAACATCAATGATGGAGATATCCATTTATTGTATGGATTTGGGAAAGTATTTTTCTATTCTTGGTATTCTCAATTGACACATAATGACATTTACTACATCCTATTAGATGAGAAAACATGCACAACTAGAAAGTCATTGGGAGACAACTTGCCTCATTATGATCAGAGGCAACATGTAGCAAAACTGCATTGTGGCCAGTTGGGGAACCATTTTCACCATCCAGCATTTCACATGACACTCAATATCTTTCTAATTTGGATGCCATATTGTGATGATGTTCTATTCACTATATGTGGGATGGCTTGGACAAGCAAGGTTCATAGAAACAAAGAGTGGATCCTTGAGAGTCCAGTTGCCTTTTGGCCTCTTGAGGGAAACATTTTTACAGACAAAAATTAGTGGAAGATCTATACATACCATAAATGGAGAGAGATAGAGTGTGGGATGGAAAATTTGGTTTATCTTGTTCAGCCATATAGCCCATCTACATTGCAGGAGTAAGAGATGGAGGAGTTTTTCTATTAGTTACCATTTTGGAGGGTGATCCATTTTGTTTGGATGATAGCTTGGGGATTGGAGCTTTTCATGGGGGTTGAAGTTCCCTACGTTTTTCAAAAACCATTCCTTAAAATGTCCTCTATACATAATACAGTGACCTCCATGGATATCTTTCTTCTTCATGATGAGAGCCATTTGGTATTATCACCAAAGGCTAACTTTCATGCTTAGGAGGAGCAAGTAGGGGACATATTGATTGGGGAGCATCTTGATCAATGGAGGAGCTTATAAAATGAGGATGCTATAAGGGGAAGAGAGGAGGCTTTGCAGTATCCATCCGTGCAGTTTCTCAAGGACAATCAAAATTTGGGATGGGAGGACTGTAATATTCCTAATTAGCTTTCAGCTAGTCGGAATATTAATTCTTTCTTTCGATAATAAGATAGTTGAATAATTGAGTGGAGAGACACATAAATCTCTTTAGTAGGAATAAAACCACTTCTCATGTGAATGAGGATCATTTTATTAGATGAATAAATCACCTTTAGGTGTGAACAGGGACTAAAGCATGTGGAAAAGGTCAAAGTTGACGAAATCAACAACATTGTCAGGGAGATAGTGGAGGATTAGTGGAGGACAACACAGTCATATAGGAGGAGTGTATGCATGAGAGTACCTTATTTAATGAGTGGTACCTAGGGTGAGGAAGCTCACTAAGAATATAAGGAAGAGGATGGCAGCCATAGAAGGCATTTAGAATATTGATATTGTATTGGTATTTTATGACTTTTTGCACGCTGAAGCTGTTTAGCTGATTTTGTTGTGCTATTTAGCACTAGGGTGTTTCTGAGTAGAAATCCCACCCTCATCCTCAGGGAAATTTGAGTTCCTACTCAGGAGAGGTTCATTGAGCATAATTTCCACTCTCCTACTTTGGGCCAAGATTTAGCCTTCATTCACAGTGTAGTCTCCTTCAGGATTGTGTTGTTTTGCAGGGTAGCAGTAGTGGAGGGTTGATAGAACAAATTTCTAATATTTTTCTCTAGTGGAGGGAGCAGATATTCATCCGGGAGGCTAGCAAGTACAACCCTTGAGCATAATTTTATCATTTAGCATCAGGCTAAGCTGCTACCATACCTACAACATAATTCCCTTCAGGAATTGTGTTATTTTATTGAGCAGTTGCAATGCATGGCTTAGTGCCTAGCTTGTGAGTTAGATTTCTAGTGAGGGGAGAATACCTTCATTTGGGAGATATATTCGAGGAGTATTGGCCATTTATAAATAATATCATCCACTTCCTATCATTTGTCTAGCTACATAGCATATTCAGAATATCTTCCGTCTTTCTAATTTGATAATATCCTGAATAAAGATCCAACTTGGTAAAATAAATTGCTCCATGTAATTCATCAAATAATTCATCAATCACAAGAATGGAAAATTTATCTTTAATAGTGAGCTTATTGATCTCCCTATAATCTGGACACATGTGCCATGATCCATCCTTCTTGTACACAAATACTATTAGAGTAGAGAAAAAAAAATTCCTACATTGAATTCTTCAGGCCTCTAACATTTCTGCAATCATAAATTCATTTTCTCTCTTTTGGACATAAGGATATCTGTAAGGACTGATGTTTGGAGGAACACTTCCTGGAACCAAATG
The DNA here is from genome assembly GCA_034641835.2 of Pinus albicaulis. NCBI lineage: Eukaryota > Viridiplantae > Streptophyta > Pinopsida > Pinales > Pinaceae > Pinus > Pinus albicaulis. The sequence goes on from CM076580.1 coordinate 1,599,299,285, forward strand.
AATAGCATGATCATGATCACGAATAGGTGGGAGTCCTTTGGAAGTTTCAAACACCTTGGAATTATTATCGAAGATTTTTTGGAGATCTGGAAAAATAGATGAGTTTTATGTTCGAACTTCTAGTGTACATTTTTATTCCAGTGTTGCTATGTGTATTTGTTTAAGAATCACAATAATTTTATGAGTTGATGAGAATTTTGGAAGAACAATGGTGTGCCTTATTTTTTGAGTGAAAATTGTTGTTAAGGTTTCATAGTAGATTGACCAGCAGAGTGGGAGATTCGAAGAAGAGTGAGTAGTGAAGACCGTTAGATTTGGGTGTAGATCAACGGTGTAGATTAAATCACAAACAGTGCGATTTATCACATAGGTAAGTTTTATTTTTATGGTTAAGGACATTGCAAGTTAAAAAAAATATCGTGCGATGTGATGCAGAGAAGAGCCACATGTCAGCATGGTGCTCTAGCACATATCACATGCGACACAGGATAATGTTAATGAAGGAGAGGTAAATCCTTGAAACACTGAAGTACAATAAGTTTTGCAAGTTCCGATGTTGTGATGTGACATCCTCATCACAACTTCACATCAACTAATTTATTGTTTAACGTGAATTTTATTTGTTATGCGTTACGACTTGCGGTGTCGTAAAATTGCCGAACTGAGATATGGTTTGGGAGTTGGGTTGATAAGTTAAATATTTCTGATTTTGATTTGGTTAAAAACTATTGATTTTGCAGTAAAGAGACCTTTATTGACTTCTTCTATATATGTGTGGGCCCATAACCCATAGGTCCATTGGTATTATGTTTAAAATGCAGTTTCGTGTTGGATCATCACCCGATAAATGTAATATTCAGAATAGGCTGAGATAAAATCATGGGCAATATTATTTGCTACAATATTTTTTGAAAATTTTTTTTCTTGTATAAAATATGAGCAAGAAATAGTGTAATATTTTATTTAAGATGAATTAATTATTATTATCTCATATTTCTAAATTTTTGAAAGAAAGAAAAATATGAACAAAAGCACCAGCACAGAATACAAATTTTGATGAGAAAGAAAAATACTTGCCTGAACATGCTTTCACTTGAAATGGTTGACTGCTCACTTATCTCAAGTATCTAAGTCAAGCCAATGAATACCTGCAAAAGAAGAAAATACAAATAAGAAAACAAACTAATGAAAAAGAAAAATTAACAATAAATGAAGATGAACATGTTAACTCATACCTGGAAGAATTTTGACTGTAAATTTACCTTATATATCTCGGCATTCTCCTTGTATTATCTATGATTTTTCATATGTTAAAAATAATTTCATTATTCAATCTAAATTAACAACTAAGTAACAATTAATTATCATCTTAATTTGACATAAATTGCAGTGGCAATCTTCCTCATCACTTTTGATTTTAAATCAAGTCTAGCACTTTTCGTACAAATATAAGAAATCCATCTCAAGTCCCTTTATGAAATTTGATGGTACGAGAATCAAATTAAAAAATTATAAAAGTACATTTACTATTTTCATGTATCAGTATAGTGGATGCCTTGTTACATAAAATGGTGCAGTTTAATATCAAATAATAGAATGTGGATTCATATTTACCAAACATATCGAAATCTGAGGAAAGGGAGTTAATGAAGTCAAATTCCGATAGATCTGTGACATTAATAAAAAATAATGTGCTAAATTTTTTTCAAAATGAGACTTCAAATTGTACTTGTGTGATTTCAAGTTGATATACAAAAAAACGGTAATTTAACAATAAGATAATAGGCATATCAATTGAGCGAGGGGCGTAAAACTTCAGATCATTTAGATGATCTTACTCATTCTAAAATTTTTCTTGTGAACTTTCCAAGATGGTTGTGATTAAATAAATCTGCATAAAATCAATTCAGCTAAATGTGAAAATTCAAAAAAAGTATAGAGGAAATCCACAGACATGAATGTTTTTCAATAGTTTCCAGATTTTAAAGATTTTTTCTTTTAGTACAATACCCTTTCAAAATTTTCCATTCAAGATGGAAGAATATTAAGGCCATTAGTAAAATAAGATATGCAAGAGACCAATATTTCATTTCATATACAAGATTTATAAATGGATTAATCTTGCAAATAAGCAATGTGATAAAACATGAAGCCAAGCAGAAATCCTCTAAGTTTTAACCCTATACAGAAATGATCTACAAACAAATCTTAAAAACAAAAAATAAACAATAGCGAGAGCATAAAACATAAAACAGATATACACAGAGATTTTCCCTTAGATCCCAAATCATGACGACCAGCTTGATTTTTCATTATATTCCTTTCAGTGTTACAACACATATATATACATGCGGAAGCATACATAAACCTCAATCCATTAACCCTGGATTAGAACATAATCATAGTTCCCCTAACTGGATATACAAGTGTGAAAACAAATTATGAAATCAAAATTATTGTCCACTTCTAAAAATGGACTACTCAGAGATTCATTATTAAAATAAATATATCATTTTCAAAGGAATAAGAAATAGAGATAAGTTCATGATTATTGAAATCATTATGATGATCTATGTAATATTCCTAATTAGCTTTCATCTAGTTGGAATATTAATTTTTTCTTTTGATAATAAGATAGGTGAATAAGTGAGTAGAGAGACCCATAAATCTCTTTAGTAGGAATAAAACCACTTCTCATGTGAATGAGGATCATTGTATCAACTGAATAAAGCATATTTATATGTGAACAGGGGCTAAAGTGTTTGGACAAGGTCAAAGTTGACCAAATCAAGAACAATGTTATCGAGATAGTGGAGGATTAATGGAGGAAAACGTAGTTATAGAGGAGGAGGGTATGCATTAGAGAACCTTGTTTAATGATTGGGACCGAGGGTGAGGAAGCTCACCAATCATATAAGGAAGTGGATGGAAGCCATAGAACACATTAAGAATATTGATATTGCATTGTTCTCTTATGGCTTTTTCCATGCTTCAGTTGTTTATCTAAGTCTATTGTGATGTTTAGCACAAGGGTATTTCCGAGCAGAAATCCCACCCTCATCCTTGGTGGACTTCAAGTGCTTACTCAGGAGAGGTTCATTGAGCATCATTTCCACTATCAGGATTTGGGCCAAGCTTCAGGCTTCATTCATAGTGTAGTCTGCTTTAGGATTGTGTTTTTTTGCTGGGTGGCAACAATGAAGGGTTGATAGACCCAATTTGTGAGCTTGTTCTCCAGTGGAGGGAGCATCAATTCATCTGCGAGTCTAGCAGGGAGGATCCTTGAGCATAATTTTATCATTTAGCATCATGCTAAGCTACTACCATCACCTACAGTGTAATTCCCTTCAGTAATTTCCTGATGTTATTCAGTAGTTGCAGTGGAGCGCTTAGTGCCCAGTTTGTGAGTTAGAATTCCAGTGAGGGGAGAAACCCTTAATTTGGTAGATATATTTGAGGACTATCAACCATTTCTACATCAGATCATCCACCTCCTATTATTTGTCTAGTTGCAGAGCATATTAAGCTCTAGGGCCACATTTAATCATTTTTGTATTTTTGGTATTTCCGGAAACCCTTTCTGGGTTGTCTTGGAATAGTGATAGGAGGCCTAGATATTTGATCCCAACATTTTATAAGCACCATATCATCATATCCTTGTGTTCAAATTTACAGTATTAGTAGAACCCAACAAAAACTCCATTGTCTTAGCCTTCGACATTCTTATATAGCAGTTGTTCCTCATATTTTATGTATTGGGTCTCTAGAGGGTTGTTTTGCCTAACTTGAGTATCTTTTTTCTCAAGATCTTGTACACTTTTTCTGCTATATTGCTTAATAAGAAGGCTATATGATCTACTCTCATTTTTATGTGTTGATTTATAACTGTTTTTTTCCATTTTATGTTCAATATTGTTGCTTTTCCTATTTAGGAATATTACAATGGTATCAAAGCACGATCTTTGGCTCAACTTGTGGAAAATACATCTTATGACACAAGAAGAATAGATCCATAATGATGGAGGGAATGAGTTTTCCCTCATTTCGTTTTAGATCTATGCAGGACCTCTCCAAGGAGGTCAAAAAAATGAGAAGATAGATGTACAAGGAGACCTCAAGAAGGTTTCAAGATGAGGAACTAGGTCCAAGCACTTCCTATTAGCGGAAGAAGAAATAGATATCGAATAGAGCTCCAAAGAAATATAATATGTATACTTTCTTTGAAGAGGAAGGTGAACGGCATGGAGATGGAGGAAACCTAGATCATGAGACTCTAAGTGATTATCTTGGAGAGTACAAATCTCAATCAAGGGTACTCAAGGAGAATCTAACTCTCCAACAGTTCATTCAGATCAAAGAAGAATGGATACCTTGCAGAAGTAGTAGAAAGAAAAGATATAATAGATTTATGTTGTCTACTTCTGATGGGTCATCCACAAGCACATCAAAGGCTTGGAGGAAGAAGTTAGATGCATCCGTCCTACTACATCCTGTAGTAGAAAGAGAAGCTATTGAGATTGCAGCACTGCATCCTGAGGGTGAAGCAAATGTTTGGTGGTTCAGCCAATTGAAACATGCAAGAGTGTCTACTTATGCAAATTTTACTCAAAGGTTGATCAAGGAGTTTAATAGAAGAAAACCAAAGGTAATTCCTATTGATACATTTTCCAACATTCCTAAGAATTCACATGAGAAGCCAATGGAATATGTCATCATTATCACTCTGATAGAAGAGCAACTTCTACCACTACTAGCTACAGGAGAACTTACATCAAGAGAAGGAACACTTGCATCTTCTCAATATGGTCTTGATCTATTGACATTGGGAGTCCCATGAATGAACTAGGAGATGCATGAGGAGAAGGATACATATAGTAGCACTAGTTCAACAACAGAGGAGCAGCGATCACTATCACCGACAGTTGGAGGAGTCTCTACACTGCTAGGAGGAACCCTTGTAGTTGTATAAGATGTTCCCAAGTATCAGCTTATCCAAGGTATGCAAACATTTACACCCCATATTATTTCAGCACATGACATGGAAATTTGTGGGGACATTCCATCAGGGAAATTGCATGACCAAGGGTTAAAGAACATTTCTGATTTGGAGTAGCAGACTATCACTATGTAGAGGACCCTTGACTAGTTCAAGGAGGAGATGTATAGCCATCCTGGTTTCTCATTGATGAGCTACACACAACACTCTGGGTTTGAGTGCATATTTTTGGAGGATAGGATGAGGATAATGCTAATCAATTCAATGTAGAATTATGTGCTCAACATTGTATATGACCCTGAGACTGCAAATGCACCATCATGGAGATTAACAGTGTTGCCACTGGGTAGCAGTGATGAGTTGGGGGTGCAACTATGATTGAATAATTCCTATGACCATGTAGCATTGGATATGTAGATGGTTGATGAGAGACATCTTATGATGGAAAAAATCTCTGATTATTATGATAGATCATTCTCGATGACCACCTCACAGCTCAATGAGAAGCCTTTGCCTACAACATATTTGGAAGATTATGGGTTCTACTACGTCATTGATGATTGGTATTTATGTAGATATATCTAATTGGTTTCACTTCAAAATATCATGGAGTGAAAAGATATTCGTCAGATTTGGGAGGAAGGTGTTCTCCATTGGATGGATACCAATGTGGAGCAGGATAGGAGACACCCACAGTTGGATGGATGGGTGATGTTGATGAGCAAGGGGTTGGTGAGCCACTTGTAGATATTTGAGATAGGGTAGTAGGAGGCATGGCTACACTAGCTACACTTGAGAGAGTTTGGCTATCACATGGCATATCCTATGTCAAAGGGTGGGTTATTGTTTGGGACATGGCATGACATTTATATCATGTGGCAGTAAGGATTTTGGCTATATTGGGCTGATGTGATATTTTTCATTTCAATCATCATGTTTTTACAGCACGGTTTGTATGATGATGATATGTGAAGGCAACAAGAGTCATTGTTTCTTTGGTTACTATTGGGAGAATCTGGTCTAATTTCTCATATACCTTGCATGATGTTTCAGGAATAGATGGTGGGACAATCATTGTCCAAAGGGGCTACTTCATAGCCATTGAGGATCAAAAGATACTTCCTCCTAGGAAGGAGTCTTCCATATGTAGCAGCACTCCAACATGTGGCGGTGGTATTGGGAATCTAAAAGAGGGGAGTTATAAGATGATAGGAGCCTTATCACAAAGGCCAACAACATTGTAACTTGGCAGTATAGATATATTGAAGGAGTGTTCCAAGGATCACTTAACACATGAGGTACTTGATGGGAAAGTAGAAGATGAGAGGTGTAGAGGTGTGGATGGAATCATCTATTACCAGGGAATTATCTTCTTGACTATGATCTCCAATCTCAAGAAGAAGGATCTACATGCAGCACACGATTCATTCCTTTCCAGTCACAGAAGTATCATAAGGACATATCGGACCATTATGGAGAGATTCTCATGGAAGGGCTCGTCCATATATCTCATCACCAGCCTTCTCACAATACATAGTAAGAGTTGTGTCTTTGTACATATTGATCATCTAACGAAGTATTTGCATTCTCTTGCCATTTATATACAGTGCATTTCTCCACAAGAGGGAAAAATTCTATTTGGACTTCATGATCTTTTTGAGAACAACATCAATGATAGAGATATCCATTTCTTGTATGGATGTGGGCAGGTATTGTTCTATTCTTGGTATTGTAAATTGACACAAAATGCCATTTACTACTTCCTAGTAGATGAGAAAACATGCACAATAGAAAGTGGTTGGGAGACAACTTGCCTCATTATGAGCAGAGGTAACATGTAGCAAAACTGCTTTATGGCCACTTGGGGAACTATTGTCACCATTCAACATTTCACATGACACTCGGTATATTTCTCATTTGGATGCCATATTATGATGATTTTCTATTCACTATATGTGGGATGGCTTGGGCAAGCAAGGTTCATAGAACGAAAGAGTGGATCCTTGAGAGTCCAGTTGCCTTTTGGCCTCTTGAGGGCAACATTATTATAGACAAAAATCAGTAGCAGCTTTATACATACCATAAATGGAGAGAGACACAGCATGCGATGGATAGTTTGGTGTATCTTGTTCAGCCATACAGCCCGTCTACATTGCAGGAGTAAGAGATGGAGGATTTTTTCTATGAGTTACCATTTTGGAGGGTAGTCCATTTTGTTTGGATGATATCTTGGGGATTGGAGCTTTTCATGGGGGTTAAAGTTCCCTACATTTTTCAGAAAGAATTCCTCAAAACATCCTCTATACGTAATATAGTTACCTCCATGGATATCTAGCTTCTTCGTGATGAGAGTCATTTGGTTTTATCACCAAAGGCTAACTTGCATGCTTAGGAGGAGCAACTAGGGGACATATTGATTGGGGAGCATCTTGTTCAATGGAGGAGCTTATCAAATGAGGATGTTACAGGAGGAAGAGAGGAGGCTTTGCAGTATCCATCTGTGCAGTTGCTCGAGGACAAGCAACATTTGGGACGGGAGGACTGTAATATTCCTAATCAGCTTTCATCTAGTCAAAATATTAATTTTTTATTTTGATAATAAGATAGGCGAATAAGTGAGTAGAGAGACACATAAATCTCTTTAGTAGGAATCAAACCACTTCTCATGTGAATGAGGATCATTGTATTAGATGAATAAATCACCTTTAGGTGTGAATAGGGGCTAAAGCATGTGGACAAGGTCAAAGTTGATGAAATCAACAATGTTGTTAGGGAGATATTGGAGGATTAATGGAGGACAATGCAGTCATATAGGAGGAGTGTATGCATGAGTGTACCTTATTTAATGAGTGGAACCTAGGGTGAGGAAGCTCACTAAGCATATAAGGAAGAGGATGGAAGCCATATAAGGCATTCAAAATATTGGTATTGTATTGGTATTTTATGACTTTTTGCACGCTGAAGCTGTTTAGCTAAGTTTGTTGTGCTATTTAGCACTAGGGTGTTTCCGAGTAGAAATTCCACCCTTATCCTCAAGGAAATTTGAGTTCCTACTGGGGAGAGGTTCATTGAGCATCATTTCCACTCCCCGACATTGCGCCAAGGTTCAGAATTCATTCACAGTGTATTCTCCTTCAGGATTGTGTTGTTTTGTAGGGTAACAACAGTGGAGGGTTGATAGAAAAAATTTCTAAGATTGTTATCTAGTGGAGGGACAAGACCTTCATCTGGGAGGCTATCAAGGATGATCCTTGAGCATCATTTTATCATTTAGCATCAGGCTAAGCTACTGCCACACCTGCAACATAATTCCCTTGAGGAATTGCATTATTTTATTGAGTAGTTGCAATGGAGCGCTTAATGCCCAGTTTGTCAGTTATATTTCCAGTTAGGGGAGAAGCGCTTTATTTGGGAGATATATTACAGGAGTATCAGCCATTTCTACATAATATCAGCCACCTCCTATCAATTGTCTAGTTGCATAGCATATTCAACCCTAGGGTTTCATTTCATCATTTTTGTATTTTGGGTATTTTTGGAAAACATTTCTGGGTTGTCTTGGAATAGTACTAGGAGGCCTATATCTTTGATCCATATCCGCACATCCTTTTGTTTAAATTTCCAACAACAATAAACCCCACCAAAAACTTTAGCCTCAGGCATTCTTGTATAGGAGCTATTCCTCATATTTTATGTACTTGGTCTCTAGAGACTTGCTTTTCCTAACTTGAGTATATTTTTCCTCAGGATATTTTACACATTTTCTACTATATTGTTTAATAAGAAGGTTGTATGATCTACTCTCATTTTTATGTGTTGATGTATCACTGCATTTTTCCAATTTATGTCCGATATTGTTTCTTTTCCTATTCTGAAATATTACAATGGTATCAGAGCATGATCTCTGGCTCAACTTGTGTGAAATACACCTTACGACACAAGAAAAAGAGATCCATAATTATGGAGGGAATCCGTTTTGCCTCATTTCATTTTATATCTATGCAGTACCTCTCCAAGGAGGTCAAACAAATGGGAAAAGAGAGGTACAAGGAGACCTCAAGAAGGTTTCACAATGAGGAAGGTCCAAGCACTTCCTATCAACTGCAGAAGAAATCGGTATTGCATAAAGCTTCAAAGCAATATACTATGTCCACTTTCTTTGAAAAGGAAGGTGAAAGGCATGGAGATGGAAGAAACTTAGATCATGAGAATCTAAGTGATTACCTTGTAGAGTATGCATCTCAATCAAGGGCTTTCAAGGAGAATCTAACTCTCTAGCAGTTCATTCACATCAAAAAAGAACGAAGAGCTTGAAATAGTAGTAGAAGGAAAATATATAATATATTTCTATTGTCTTCTTTTGATGGGTCATCCACAAGCACAACAAAGGCTTAGAGGAAGAAGTTATATGCATTCTTCCTGCTACATGCAGTAGCAGAAAGAGAAGGTGTTGACATTGCAGTGTTGCACGTTGAGGATGAAGCAAAGGTTTGGTGGTTCATGCATTTGAAACATGCAAGAGTGTCTGCTTATGCATATTTTACTCAAAGGTTGATCAAGGAGTTTGATAGAGGAAAATTGGAGTTAATTCCTATTGATACTTTTTACGACATTGATGATAATTCACATGAGAAGCCAAGGGAGGATGTCAGCATTATCACTCTGGGAGAAGAGCAGCTTCCACCACCACTATTTGCAGAAGTACTTAAATCAAGAGAATGAACACTTACATCTTTGCAAGATGGTCTTTATCTCTTAACATTTGGATTCCCATGCATGATCCAAGAGATGCATGAGGAGAAGGAGACATATGCCAGCGTTGGTGAAGCAACAGAGGAGCGACCATCACTATCACCAGCAGTTGGAGAAGTCATTACATCGGTAGGAGGAACCCTTATAACTGTACAATATGTTCCCAAGTATCAGCTTATCCAAGTTATGCAAACATTTCCTCCCCATATGATTTCAGCACATCAGATGGAAAGTTGTCGGGACATGCCATCAGGGCAATTGTGTGACTAAGGGTTAAAGCACATTACTGATTTGGAGCAACAAACTATCACCGCGCAAATGACCCTTGAATGGTTGAAGGAGGAGATGTATAGTCATCATGGTTTCTCATTGATGAGTTGCAAACAACACTTTGGGTTGGAGTGTAGAGTTCTGTACGATAGGATGAGCGTAATCCTAATCAATCCAATGTAGAAATATGTGTTTAGCATTATATATGACCCTGACACAGTAGATGCACCATCGTGGAGATCAGCAGTACTGTCACTAGGTAATAGTGATGAGTTGGGGGCCCAACTATTATTGAAGCATTCCGATGACAATGTAGCATTGGATAGCTAGATGGTTGATGGGAGACATCTTATGATGGAAAACATCTCCCATTATTATGATAGATCCTTCTTGATGAGAACCTCAAATATCAATGAGAAGCCTCTGTATACAACATATTTTGACCCTTATGGGCTCTACCAAGTCATTAATGAGTGGTCTTTGTGTAGAGATCTATAGGACATTACACTTCAACATATCATGGAGTGCAAATATATTCATTAGATTTGGGAGGAAGGTGTTCTCCATTGGATGGATAACAAACTTCTATTCCCTTCAATAACTCAAAAAAAAAACTATTACACTTCTTCCTCACTGAGAGCGATTACAAAATTATGACTGCTACAAAACGCAGTGCATAAAACCAATTCACTCTCTGTTCAAAACAAACATACTCCGTCTCTAAAACACTCTGTTGTGTTTTTCACTTTCGCACTGCTGTGCATACACACTTAAAAAGTTACACTCAGTCTTTCACTTTTTACACACTGCTGTGTAATAAAAAATCTACGTACTGTCTATAAAAAAAACTACCAAGCTTTTTTGTCCTTTTTATTTTTATATGCCGTAACATATAAAACATATTATAATAAACCCTCTTTTTAAAAAAATAAAATTAAAACTAAATTCTATGGCCCACCTTTCATTTCGCATATGATATATATAAAACATATGTATATATTAAACTATCAAAACATTAAAGAACCCTTTCCGTCGGACTTCAAAAGTCTGAATAGATTGAATTTCAAACCAAATTCGTGTTCCAAAATGGGATGCTGACGTCTGCCTAATTTTAACTTGAATTCTCAATCCAATGTGCCCTATAAAAAATTCGGGTCCGGTTTTCAGGTTTTCAGATTCCCTTCAATTTCATGCGATCCAATATTAATGCTCCACGTGTCCTCCTTTTGAATTTACAAAGCTGTCGGGTAAATTTCTGTTTGTTTAATTTCTGGTTGGTGAATTGCGTTAATGCTGGTTGTTGTGTTTAAATACAATCCTGTACAGAAATATGGCTGCGGCCATCTACAAAAAAAACTTGCAGGAATTTTAAATGCTGAATTAAATTTCTGGATGGCATGCAAGCAACCTCCAAAAAAAAATGTTGCTGCTGCATCCGTCCTTCTGTTGCAGTAGTTGAAGTTAAAATTCAACAGCACAGGGTTTAATAAGTGAGGGTGTAAAGGTAACTTTTTGTCGATAGTACTGGATTAAGATCATCTATTCATTTTTGTAGGGTTTTATGGTGTTTGGTTTTTTAGTTTTGGGTTGGGCTTTTTGAGTCTAAGATAGTTTTTGAGTGAAAATTTTGCTATCAGGTACTAAAAAATTTTGGTTCTTTTGTCAAAATTTATGAGCTTGTTAGGAAATACAAAACTGACAATGGTTGTATCTTAAATTTGTGGAAAATAATTTGAAATGAAACCTTTTTGTTTAGGGTTTTGCAGCAGGTGCAAACCCCATTCAAATTACTAGGGGCATTGACAAGACAATAAAGGCCCTTGTTTCGTAACTCAAAATTTTGTCAAAGGAGGTAAACACGTGCCTTTTGAGTAGGTTGGTTTTCCTTTTTGCTAATGGTTTGGTGTATCTAGTTGAATTAGTTGCCTAAGGTATTTTTGGTTGCAAACTCCTTTTCATTTTTCATACAGTGTTGGCCTTGTGGAATACATTTGATTGTGTGGTCTTGTTAGATCTACAACATTTGTAGTTGTTTAGTCTTATGGCTGAGGTGCACTTTTATTATGGAAATAGTTGATGCAATATTGTCATTTAATCCTTACTGCAGGGTAGCATGTTGAGAAGTTTCTTGTGAAACATTTGGTATTCAAAATGACACTTGATCCTATACGACATCATGCACTTGACTTCAAAATTCATATTCAAAGTGTGCCAGACAATTCTTGCAAAATTTCAAATATTTATGTTGTTTTAAACCATTATCTTTTTCATGTATTGGATGCTGAAAATGTGAAAAAGACTTTTGTATGAAACCAACTGGTGAATAATTTCCAGCAAAACAACCACTTCCAAGACATGATTTAGAAGTAGAACATATGTACTTATGAAGCATAGAAAGATATCCTTGATGCATTGTCAATGTTTGGGTAGGGTTATTTTTGGAGAAAATAACTCCTTATTCCTAGAATAGTGATCTTCAATACAAGTAAATGCCAGAGAAGAGAGATCATCGTGTGATGCAACAAAACTGAAATTGGACCCCCAAGGAGAGTTGGTGTGTCTACAATCGCTCTGTCAGCATTTTCCCTTGGTTTACCCCGTTCTTTTCCTCCAGCCTGAGTCTTAATTGACTTCTTCTTTCTTCGGGTTTATTTATCAAATTTGTAGAATTTGATAAATAAAAACTATCCACAATGGTTGGACTTTAATTTATATTCCCGACTTTATATTATCTCCAAGCCTTATAAACAATGTTTAACTTTCAACACTTTGTATTTACACTCCGTGTTTCATTTTAAATAAATAACTTGTAATGAAATTTCGGCTCTATATTTCACCACCCAGCCTTACAACAATCACGCTCCAGACTTATGCTAATTATCCGCCAATCGTTTAATTAAACAATTTCATTATACTCTGGCGCCACCTATATATATCAATAACCAATCAAACACTCGTATCGTACCTAGCTATCCTCCGCACACCTTAGTTAACCTCCAGGCAAGTTCAACGTGCAACCACCGTCCGATGGCCCTTCTCAAAATCAACGACTCTTGGCAATTTCGCTCAGCTTCCAACGTCGGGGTTTAACATACGATGGCGTAGGTTAAACGGTGGTTTTTCGGGGGTCACTTCGCCACGTGTCGCATTCCCTATGGAATCGCTTGTGAATAGGAAATACCGCCTACTCCGCAAAAGTGGTGCAATATGGGCAACCCGCTTTTGTGATTCCACTCATGGTTTTGGTACAGGGCTTGACCACGGGTGCAAGTCTGGTTCCGCTATCCTTTTTTTTGTTAACTCATGTCCAATCCTCGGGTTAGGTTCTAAAAGAACAACAATTTTGTCTCTTTATTAAGCGGTATTTTTATATTTGAACAGTTTTCATGACCCTGGTTCTCTACACAGACCTCGCCTTCGGGTGGGGTGAGTTCATAGGGTTATCCAACAATTTAAGGGAATTCAAAGATAGAAGAATGGAATTATTAGTACCCAATCGCCTCACAGTTAAAAAATTCTTCACAATTAGCAGTTCGAGATAACTCAATGGCAACTAAGCTTGGAAATAATTTAACTGGAAACAATTGTTCACACACAAAGGTTTATTGCAGAAATCCCCTCTCTACTCTCCTCTTCCCTCTCTACTTTTATTCATCCGAAGAATTACAATTTATATACATAACATATGGCTCTTCGGTTCCTCTGAGAGGACTGTTATAGAAATCAAAAGTTCTAATTATAATAATTCAACTAACTAAAACTGTTCGACTCCTACAACTCTAACTAGTCTAATTAATACAGTCAACTAAGGTATTGACACCTAGTTGTTACAACTCAAATGTTTTCGAACCCTCCTAGCCACAACATGTGGACAAAACCTCCTACATTGCTGGCTAGTGCCCAATGCCCCTACATCATCGTGTGACATAAACCTATTAACAAAAGTGAACAGGGAATGATTATTAATTATGGCATACTAAGTTGTCAGTGATTTTGACTATTTGTCTTTAACATGTAAAAATGTTAAATTCCAAATTTACATCATCATGGTTTGGCATCATGAGCTTGACTAATTGTCCACCATGCTCATAATTTCATTGTTGTCTTCATATCTATAAACAACATTTCAAATAATAATAAAAAAGTTCTATAAGAAAAATCCAGACCTCCATGCTGCTGCTCCTTGTGAGACAAAGTCAAAATTGCATTACACAATCTGACACATAAGAATTTCCTATATCCCGGTGGTATGTATCCAAATTCTTATAATAGTGTCTTCAAGACTTATGTTGACATTGCCAATGAGATATTTAAGCAATGAAAGATGGAGCCTTCTTCATTGTTGTATATGTAATAGTCTTTTATTACTATAAAGATTGATGGTTTTGTCTTTCTGAAAATGAAATGTAAAAATAATTTATTGTGGTCAATTGAAAAGTTTTATTTTTAAAGATTTTCATTATGGAAGGGCGACATAGATATATGCCCTTCTAATTGAAATTCGGAGTGCCCTTCAAATTTGATCACTGTGTGGGACCTTAACAAACAATAAAACTATTCCGCCGTGTGTTATATAAAACATATAACAAAACCTTTGTCGAAACTTCAAACGAACACTTTAGACGTGGGTATTTCATCACGAATTGATCATTTTACCATGTACCTTCTTCTAGAGGAATATTCTTCCACTTGATTAGGTACTTCATAATGGTTATATGTCAAAGAGATACATAATGTTTATCTATAACTTTTTGTGGTTCAAGAATCAACTTTCATTCTTTATCTAATTTTGGAAGTTCTATTTACATTGGCATATTTTTTCCCAAAACCTTTTTTAGGCAAGATACATGAAAAACCTTATGAATGCAAGAAGAAGGAAAATATAACTTCTATACCACTTTTGCAATCCTATGAATAATTATTTAGGGCCATAACATTTTTGAGCTAATTCTTTATTCTTCTTTTTTCTTGAATGAGGATTGCTTATAATGCTATAATCTAAAAAATACCCAATTACCCTCCTCAAATTATCTTTCACTTCAATGTTGTTCCCCTTGTTGTTTTATCATGTTTCATGTCATTTGAAGGTTTTCCATAATAATTTTCAAAGTTTTTTTAGTATTTTCCATATGTGACTCTGTTTCCTATACTTTGGACTTATCTTGCAAAAAGTATGAGATACTAGGAGTTGGATATCCATAAAGGGCCTTAAATGGGGAAATTTTAGTAGATGTGTGATAGGTAGTATGATAGTATCATATTACCATTCCTCCTTGAGTAACCCACTTCATCCATTAATATTGCTTTTCTAAAGAGTAACATTGTATATAACCTTAAAAACATTTTTTAACTATTTTTGTTTGACCATTTGATTGTGTTTGATATGTAGAACTCATGGCAGCTAGTGTTTCTCCACTCATATTAGATAATTATTTCCAAAATTTTCTTGTTACTATTACTTTAGGAAAACCATGAAGACTATGAATTTCTTTCACGGACACTTCTGCCACTTGGCTTGTTGTTTATGTACTTTGAGCTCTACAAAAAAAATCTACAAAATTTCTCTATATAAATGACCACAAAAATGTCATACTTACCTTTATATTTCAGTAACCTTGTAATAAAGTCTATTGATATATCTTCTAGTCTTTGAATATGTATGTGGAATGGTTGAAGTAACCCTAGAGATTTTACTATCTCTCTTTTATTCATTATGCAAACCTGACCTTCTCTTACAAAATTTTGAATATCTTTCTTCATTCCTTCCAAAAATATATTTTTCGATCCTTTGAGATGTTTTAAGGAACCTTGCATCCTACCATCAGAGAGACATGAGACTCCCTTAATATTTGTTTATTCAAATATGCTTGCGTGCATAAAAATATTCTACATTTGCACCAAAGTATATCTCTCTTTCACTCCCAATGCTCCATAGAGTTCATCCCATCCTTTATAAATTTTAGTTTTTGCTTAGTACTATTGTCATTTTTCCATTATGGCAAGCTTCTTCTAGCCACCTAGGAATAGAAAATGTAATTGGATATAAATTTGAGGCCTCTTCTATTTTAGAAAGAGCATCATGTACTAAATTTTCCTTACCCTTTTTGAAAATTATCTCAAAATTAAAACTTTGCATTTTTTCTCCTCATTTTTGTTAATCTTCGAATGAAATCCATAGCTTCAAAAAATACTTTATGCTATCATGGTATATCTTGACTTTAAAGTACCTCCCAATGATATGCTATCCCCATTTTTTATTGCATGTAATATTGCTTCCATTTATTTTTCATGCGTAGATTTCACCAAATATTTTCTTTGAATTCCTTGCTCTTAAAAGCTAATGATATCCCTTATTTTGTTAATCTTACGTAAATTCCTTGTCCTAGTGCGTCACACTCTACTATGAATGTTTTACCAAAAGTAGGTGCAACCGATGTTGGTGTAGAAGACATGGCATCCATTGAAAGAGAGAATGCCAAAGTAGCCTCATCATTCCATATAAATGATATTTTATTCAAGAGATATGTGAGTGGACTTGAAATGCATGCATAATTCTTAACAAATGATCAATAATATCATGCAAGTCTAAAAAATCTTCTAAGAACCTTGATTTTCCTAGGAATAGGTCATTTTGTAATAGCTTGCATCTTTTGAGGCTCCAACTTCACTCCTTCCTTTAAAAAAATATGAACCAAATACTTGAATTCTTATTTCCCAAAAGCACATTTAGATATTTTTACATAAAAATGATTGTTCTTAATAATTATTTATATAACTTTTCCACATGTTTAGTGTGGTATTCCCATGATTTATTATAAATATGTGTACTATCAAAGAAAACCAACATAAATCTTATAAGATGGGATCAAACAAGATTGTTCTTAAGTTGAGCCCGTCGAACTTCAAACGACGATAAACCATAATTCAAACCAAATTCGCGTTCCAAAATAGCCTGCTGACGTCGGCCAATTTTGTGATGCGAAAACCAAATTAATTCCGCCTTAATATTTTTCGAGTTCGAAGTTGGGATGGCGTACGGAGGGAGAGTTGCGACGCGAATTTCTTATCAAATTTGCCCTAATATTTTTCGGGTCTAGATTTCCACTGCGCAATCGGCCCAAACAAAGATCCGCTCCAATCAATTTCTGCCATGTGTCCTCAATAAAAACTTGCCCTGCTCCCGGTTGCGGGTGCATTCGATGGCGTTTAAGGCGATGGGACATGGATATGGCGATTTCATATCAATCGCATTAACATTTAACGTTGTTCAATTAAGTTTTCACATCAAATCCACATTAATTAATTTTTAACACTATTCAAGATCGGACCTCCACTCCTCTTAGCGATTCCGCACGCTCCAATATGATCCGACCTTCCGCTCTCATTATTAATTATTAGAGATTAATTATGACGGGCATCCTTTTATTGCATTGTAGTCGGGTCGACAAAATGGCATTTAGCTATGGTTTTTCAGATGAGCCGGTTGTTGGATTACATTGCCTGCTAACTGTGACGATAAGGAGAAGTGGCCAACTGAACTGCTGCCTAGACCTTGCTGCATATCTACATTTCTCTCGGTTCTATCTCTATCTGTCTTCCTCTGTTTCTTGGAATTCTGCTACTCCGTCTCCTCTTGTGCCCACTGCGCCTGAGACTGCACCCATGCCTCGCATGTGTCATAGGATGCATTGCCACAGGGGGAGCACTAGAGGTCAACCCCTACACGCTCCCTCCAGCCCCTCAACAGAGTCGACTTCCAGCCAGTCCAGTGATTATTACACAGGTCGATATCCAAATACTAGGAGTGGGCGGGGTCGGGTTGTAGGATCTGGCCACCATATGGATTCCCATGCTCCTCACTTCGCCACCGCTAGTTCACCTTCTCCACGACACACACTACGCAATTTTCCTTTAATTGCTCTCTCAACCACCTGCGAATCACAGCTTTAGTCACTGTGGTCTTCCGTGAGGAGGCCCAAACAGAGGAAGAATGCACCCGTCCGGTGGGTCTGAGCTCGGAAAAAGCTGGCCAGCATTCGGGCCTTCAGGAGGGGAGCCGTGGCATGCATGCGGAGGTATCACCTAGCGATCCTGGACCTTCTGAAGGATGGTGCCGAATCGTGGAGGAACCACCGGAGGATTAGTTTGGTTAATTTGTTTTTCTTGCTTAGCAGGCCCACTTAATTGGGCTGCTTCTAGATTATTTTACTGTGCTGGACCTTTGTAATATTTTTGAATTCTGTAAATTAAACGTTCAAGACTGGTTTCCCCGTAAGAGGGCAGTCTTCTTAATTTTTTGATTTTTTGATGACAAATTTGCCATGAGTCTGGCTAGGCAATGTTTTTGACTTCGGTGTAATTTTATTCCCAATGTTAATAGATTAAATTTACTTAGAATTCTCACATGATTAGCGTTTTTCTTGATCTGTTCAAGGATTTTGGGTACTTTAATTTGTATTTGGAACAATGGACGTCGGTACTCTATCTGTTGCTTTACTATTCTACATACTGCTATTTCACTTTCTTATAGATGCCTCGCGCATATTTGGATGCTTTCTCAGATTGTCGATAATCTCCATGTGGACCGTTACTGGGTTTTATATCAAGTCCCTGTATGTGACATGGGGTATTTTTCTATCACTGTTTGGGGTGGGACTTCCACTTTTCTGGATGGATATTTGGGTTCCAATCTTTAGATGTGAAAATGTAATGATTTCATGGACTGTTTTACTTCATATAATATATTCAAAACAACGTTTTTTCTCTTGTGAAAAAAAAATGATTAATGTTTATCACTCTGCCTTCAAAACTAGCGATGCTGGTCTATGTTGCTGGTTTATTGATATGGTCTGATGGTCTTTTTATATTTTGGACATATCACACTCTTCACATGATTAGCGTTTTTCTCTGTTGCAGGATTTTGGGTACTTTAATTTGTATTTGGAACAATGGACGTCGGTACTCTATCTGTTGCTTTACTATTCTACATACTGTTATTTCACTTTCTTATAGATGCCTCGGGCATATTTGGATGCTTTCTCAGATTATCGATAATCTCCATGTGGACCGTTACTGGGTTTTATATCAAGTCCCTGTATGTGACATGGGGTATTTTTCTATCACTGTCTGGGGTGGGACTTTCACTTTTCTGGATGGATATTTGGGTTCCAATATTCAGATGTGAAAATGTAATGACTTCATGGACTGTTTTACTTCATATAATATATTCAAAACAATGTTTTTTCTCTTGTGAAAAAAAAATGATTAATGTTTATCACTTTGCCTTCAAAACTAGAGATGCTGGTCTATGTTGCTGGTTTATTGATATGGTCTGATGGTCTTTTTATATTTTGGACATATCACACTCCTCACATGATTAACGTTTTTCTCTGTTCAAAGATTTTGGGTACTTTAACTTGTATTTGCAACAATGGATGTCGGTACTCTATCTGTTGTTTTACTATTCTACATACTGCTATTTCACTTTCTTATAGATGCCTTGGGCATATTTGGATGCTTTCTCATATTTGTCGATAATCTCCATGTGGACCGTTACTGGGTTTTATATCAAGTCCCTGCATGTGACATGGGGTATTTTTCTATCACTATCTGGGGTGGGAATTCCACTTTTCTGGATGGATATTTGGGTTCCAATCTTCAGATGTGAAAATGTAATCACTTCATGGATTGTTTTACTTCATATACTATATTCAAAACAACGTTTTGTCTCTTGTGAAAAAAAAATGATTAATGTTTATCACTCTGCCTTCAAAACTAGCGATGCTGGTCTATGTTGCTGGTTTATTGATATGTTCTGATGGTATTTTTATATTTTGGACATATCACGCTCCTCACATGATTAGTGTTTTTCTCTGTTGCAGAATTTTGGGTACTTTAATTTGTATTTGGAACAATGGACGTCGGTACTCTATCTGTTTCTTTACTATTCTACATATTGCTATTTCACTTTCTTATAGATGCCTCGGGCATATTTGTATGCTTTCTCAGATTTGTCGATAATCTCCATGTGGACCGTTACTGGGTTTTATATCATGTCCCTGTATGTGACATGGGGCATTTTTCTATCATTGTGTGGGGTGGGACTTCCACTTTTCTGGATGGATATTTGGGTTCCAATCGTCAGATGTGAAAATGTAATGACTTCATGGACTGTTTTACTTCATATAATATATTCAAAACAACATTTTTCCTCTTTTAAAGTTTCATTTTTTTTTTTTTAAATTGAACCTGCCATCGGTATACCGACGCCTTGCAAGCGTCGGAATTGCGACAACTCAGAAACGTCGGAAGAGCGACAGTATAAAAACGTCAGACGAGCGACATTCAAAACGTCGAACCACATTTTGTCAGAATTGCGACAGATTACAAACGTCGAAAGAGTGACGTTCAAAACGTCGGACCACATTTCGTCGGAATTGCGATAGCTTACAAACGTCGGAAGAGGGACGTCAAAAACGTCGGAAAAAATTGCGTCGGAATTGCGACCATTTACAAACGTTGGAAGAGCGACGTTCAAAACGTCGGACCACATTTCTTCGGAAGTGCAAAATTTACAAATGTCGGAAGAGCAACGGTTCGTGAGACATCGGAAGAGCGACGCTTGTTCAGAAGTGACGGAAGAAGTGTCGATAGTGCGACACTTTTTAATTGCGTCGGAACTGTGACGGCATGAAAAACCATGTTCTGTCCGCCCTCGAACTGTCGCTCTTGCGACGACTATGTGTCGGAATAGCGACGAATTGGCTGTCGGAATTTCCACCAAATTTTCTAGTGCACCCACAATTGGATGGATGGCTAAGGTTGATGAGTAAGGGGTTGGTGAGCCACTTGCAGATCTATGACACAAGACAATAGGAGGCATAGTTACATTGGCTTCTCTTGAGAGAGTTTGGCCATCCCATGAAATATCCTATGTCAAAGGGTGTGTTATTGTTTTGGACATGGCATAACACTTACATCATTTGGTAGAAATGAGTTTTTTTATATTGGGATGATGTGATATTTTTCATGTCAATCATCATGTTTTTACTCCATGGTATGTATGATGACGATATGAGAAGGAAAAAAGAGTCATTTTTTCTTTGGTTACTCTTGGGAGAGTATGGGCTGATTTTCTCCCATACCGTCAATGGTGTTTTAGGAATAGATGGTGGCACAATCATGGTGCAAAGGGGCTACTCCATAGACATTGAGGATGAGAAGATACTTCCACCTGGGAAGGAGTCTTCCATATATAGCAGCACTCTGGCATGTGACTGTGGCATTAGGCATATCAAAGAGGGGAGTTATAATATGATAGGAGCCTTATCACAAGGGCCAAGAACGTTGTCACTTGGGAGTATAGATCTATTGATGGAGTGTTCCAATGATCACTTCACACATGAGGTACTTGATGGGCCAGTAGAGGATGAGAGGTATAGAGGAGTGTCTAGAGGCTTGTTTTTCCTAACTTGATTATATTTTTCCTTAATATCTTGTACATATTTTCTTCTATATTGTTTAATCAGAAGGGTATATGCTTTGTTGTCATTTTTATGTGTTTATGTATCACTGCATTTTCTAGTTTATGTTCAATATTGTTGTTTTTCCAATTTTGGAATATTACAAATGAATAATGAAGAATTAACTGCAACATTTAGACTATCATATTTTTCAATATAAATACATATTCATTTAAATAACCAAGAAAATAAGGGTCATTTAAAACCAGTTTTGAAGAGAAAGAATAAAAATGTTTCATGTTCTCATCATCATGAATAAAAGTTTCAATATCTTCTTCCTTTTTAAAATCAGAATCTGAGAGAAAATTATATGACAGAGAATATACAAGATTTTAAGAAATTGAATCCTCTTTGTCCCTATCATAATCCTCTTTTCAAACCATGTAACCAAATTAATATATCAACAACATTGGGGTATCTGATTTTTTATGAATATAGGAGGCTTTGAGAAAAAATCCTCAGGTATTAATTCTCCGAGGTCATGATGAAAACTAATTTCCTAGGTTATGATGTAAGATACGAGAGTATGGGTATCAACATTTGAAATATTGGATGACTCTTTAAAGGAGCTTCGATATATAAAACTCTCAATGTTTCATATGTCATTTTTTTAATATAAAATAGCATGCGACAAATTCAATATACAAACATTTTTAAAAATCCATTCAATGAACAATTGGGCATCGGGGCAAGGAGGGTTTTGGGACATCGAAGGATTTAAATATCACAGGTTCCATTGAAAGGTCTTACAAAAAACTGAAGTCTTGATATAGCATTATATGTGTCCAGGCATAAGGTGAAGTCCATCACACGTAGAGTGGGTCTTTTTCAAAATAAAATTCAACCATCTGGTATTAAAATTTGACAAAATGAGTTTAAAATTTTGAGATTTTGGATCTCGGAATTTTAAATTGGGATTTAACATAGATAAGTATCTTAATTTTTATTTTTATTGTTTTACAATTTAGTTGTGGTGATTTTGTAGGGTTTTTAGTGAAAGTGAATTATTTAATAAAAGTTAATTAAAAAGCAATATTTACAATCAATTTACAAAAATGAAAATAATATACTTTTTGTACATTTTTTAACCTTCATGGTAAGAATTAGCGAACTTAGGATGAGCACCTGTTTGCAAACGATGTAACCAAATGAGGTGAAATTAGAACCAATGGGAATATTATGAAATTTTGAACACAACGATGCAATCAAAATAGAAATATAAAGAAAGTGAAAATTTGGAAAAGTTATAGAACACTTAAGCAAATGAAAATATGTGATTTAACGAAAATTTATGAAAATAAATAAGTAAAAAATGGGGGGTTTATTTTTTAGCTCAATAACTCTTTAAACACAACCTGAAGCTCGACTATGACACATGAAGAATAGGAAGTAAAGCAGCATGATATATCAAAATTACGTGCCCAACTAAAACAAATTCCGCTCTTGCAAAGAATAACAAAAAGTGAAATGGAAGATAGGATGGATGGTTTGAAGAATTATTTAAAAGAAGACATGGAAGGTTTGAAAGATGAATTAAGAACAAGCATGGAAGGTTTCAAGGATGGATTAAAAGAAGAAATAGAATATTTGAAAGATGGTTTGACAAAATTAATACAATAAATCCTTCCTAATGGCATAAAGGTATATGTAGGCAAGTGTGATGGATGCAGTGGACGATGGAGTCACAGAGTAAATTCATGTGCACATGAATAATAACTAAATGTTCTCTATTAACAAATTTATTTCTCATTTTTTGTTTTTTTTTGTATTAGCGGAAAGGGTGATCTAAAAGAATGCCTATAGGTATGTGCAAAATGTAATTTTGTTCCTTTATTTTTAGGTTAAATAAAATAACTATTTTTTTTCATTAAAAAAAACAGATTCTTCCTAAACTCATTAAGAAATGTTAAAAAAAAAATGCATTTTCTATGTAACTTTAAGGTTATCATCCATATACAAACTTGCATGCATACTCTACTCATATAATCATTTATATCCTTTTTTTATGTATTTTTATTTTTTTTATTTTCCTTAGTAATATTAAGAATTAAAAAAAATATTGTGATAATAACGAAATCATCTGACAATGGGATACTAGGGTAATTTTTTTGTGAGCCGAGAATGAACGCAGTGAAGACCTAACAGACCTAGCAGTTCTCCTAGGGTTTCGAGCGCTCACCATATCCGCACACTGGTTAATCCTATGGCAGTGTCCTCAGGAGGAGGGTTGCCACCCTCCTACTGCAATGTAACGAGCGGGGACCATGCGACGCGATCACCCCATTCTGTAACTGTACAACAAAAGACAAACCCTGTGTTGGGAGCAAAATAGCAAGCCAAAATGAAGGGACAATGCTTGCCAAGGGCAGTCAAGAAACCAAGATTTGTTATCCCAGCATCAAAGTTGAACGAGTACAGAGGATACATGAAGAATCATGCTTTAATCTGTAAGTTTATAGGTATTTGGGCTTCAAAAAAGGAATTATTAAAATGGATTCAAATAAAATGGTAGCCCAAAGGTCACATTGATCTGAAACTAGGGGCGAAGGGTTTTTTTACAGTAATTTTTTCTAATTTACTAGATAAAGAATTCATTTTTGAGGGAGGGCCCTATTTTTACAGTAATGTGGGGATTTTTCTCAAACAATGGGAGGAATGTTACAACCCTGAACAAGAGCAATTTCTGGTTGCTCCTGTTTGGGTTCGGCTATTTGGGCTTCTTATGGATTTCTGGGACCCTGAAATTTTGGAAGGAATAGGAAACACATTAGGTACTTTTGTTAAAATAGTAGACTCTACTGCTCGGGGGCACTATACATCCTTTGCAAGAATCTGTATTTATATGAATATATCTGAACCCTTGCCAGAGATGATTGAATTGGAATACGAAGGTAAAGTTTGGCTTCAATTTCTAGATTATGAGCATATCCCTTTTCGCTATCGCCGCTGTCATGAGTATGGCCATTTGTACAAATCCTGCCCCCTTAATGGCCCTGAACAACAGCCTTCTCACGGCAATGGCCTAGAGGAGCTCCCTCGGCAAGATGATGAGGGTTTTGTACTGGTAACTTCTAAAAAACGAGCTCCTCGCTCAGGAAATATAGGCTCTGGTTCGGCCACAAAACAAAACCCTCCTAACCTGAAAACAACAAGAAATAGGTATGAGGTGTTACAGGAAGAAGGCAAACTGTCTGTCTTAGAAGTCGCAATAGAAGGCCCAATAGAAGGTAAATTGGAGGCTATACAGAAAAACCAATCTTCCAAGCGAAAAGCTGGGCAGGAAATGGACGCTCCTAAATACAGGCCGTTGCAAGACCTTATCCCAATGGAGGTAGAACAAACCAAAGAAGACTTGAGTGCAGAAGAGAAACTGTTGAAAAGCCTTTTATTTGAATGGAGGAATCTTGACGATCGCTTCATCCTGGCAGAGCAGAAGAAATTATATAAAGAAACATTTGAACATTATCTCACAGTGCAAGCCTAGCAAGAATTCCAAGAACAAGAACAATCAGCTAGTAGGAAGGCTCCCCCCCATCAAAACTAGAAAAAAAGCGAGGATGATGAACCCTGCAGGAATCAATACAGTTGGTAGGAAAATGCTGATTAATACTGGAAAGATAATACCGTTAACAATGGTATTCCAACAACTACCCAAAAATTCCTAATGAAGGTACTCTCCTAGAACATTAGAGGTTTAAATAGTAAGGGTAAACAGAGATATTTGAAAGAGAAATTGAAGGTCGAGAAACCTCAGGTCGTGTTACTACAAGAAAAAAAAGTCTCTGGGCAGAAGCTGCAGTCTATAATGCAATCTTTCAAAATGCAATATGAGGTTATGGCTATTGACTCTGTGGGCACCTCCGGAGGCATAGCCATACTCTGGAATGTAGCAGAGATCAGTGCAGAGGGATGGATAGGCTCCCCCAGAATTTTAACAACTACTTTCCATTAGATTGGCTCTGAGGATAGGATCCTCATCTCGGTGGTTTATGGACCTCCAATTGTAGGAGAGAGAGCAGATTTTTTGTAGAGTATACGGACATTGAGTACAATGCATAATGAAAAGTATTAGCTATTAGGTGGGGATTTTAACATGATACTGAATCTGTCGGAAAAAAAGGGAGGGCTACGAAGGGAGGATCCAGAAATGGCTCTTTTTCAAGATTTACTAAATGATCTACGTTTAGTAGACATCCCCACAGTAAATGGAAATTACACTTGGAATAACTGTAGGGGAGAGCGGCATAGATTGCATCTAGGTTGGATCGTTTTCTGGCTACGGAAGCTCTAGTGAGTTTGGATATCTACTCTGAAGCTGCTATTCTTCCTACTCCAGGATCAGATCATTGGCCAATCAAAATGGAGATTGATGTGAAGGCAAGCTGACAGAATCGACCTTTTAGGTTCGAACTCTTTTGGCTACGAGACCCTGATTTTATGGAAAAAATCAAAAATTGGTGGGGTTCAAATCCAGTCAGGGGTCATAATAAGATGCATTCGTTCTAGCTTCGTTTGAAACAATTAAAAACTGAAATCAAACACTGGAATCGTCTAGAGTTTGGTAACATCCAACAGGATCAAATTTTCCTGAATGAAGAAATGAAGGAGATTTAGCAGCAAATTATCCTCCACGGCTGAACAGAGGACTTGGTCCTACAGGAAGGTCGCACCCTCAGTGAAAAAGAAGAGAGACGAAAGCAAGAGGAGATACTGTGGAAACAGAAATCCCGAATCACTTGGCTAAAAGAAGGTGACCGCAATACCAATTTTTTCCACAAATATATGTTACAGCGTCACCAACATAACAGAATATTTTCACTAAAAGCAACAAATGGGGAGCGTTTAATCAAACACAAAAAATGGAGAGAGAGCTGACAACCCATTTCAAAGATCTACTGACGGAACCTCTACCTAATCATCAGGAAGCTATTCAGAAGATAACTGAGCACATTCCTTGAGTGATTACTGGAGAGAAAAACCTTGCTCTGTTATGAGCAATTACTTTATAGGAGGTTGAAGAGGTGGTCTTGAATCTACCCAAGAAAAAATCCCCGGGGCCCGACTGGTTTACAAGTGAATTTTTTAAAGCAGCCTGGAAATTCATTAGTCCTGATATTCATGAGGTGGTTGAAGAATCTCGAAGGAATAAGATGGTATATCCAACTCTGAATGCTACCTTCCTTACCCTTATCCTTAAGCAACAAAATACAGACACCCCATTCAGTTTTTGACCGATTGCTCTCTGCAATGTTATCTATAAAATTTTCTCTACTATTAGGGTCAACTGCTTAAAACCTTTATTGCCCACTCTAATTTCTCCAGAACAGACTGGTTTTGTCAAAGGTAGACAAATCTTGGATGGAGTAGTCGTTGCTCAGGAAGCGATCCACTCACTCAAGAAAGATAAATAGAGAGGCTTGTTAATTAAGCTCGATTTTTCCAAAGCGTATGATCGTATAAGTTGGCAGTACCTGATAGAGGTAATGAGAGCCTTCGGGTTTGATGAAAGATGGCTTCAATGGGTACACTCATTCATATCATCCCCACATTTCTCAATTTTACTAAATGGTAGTCCTTCTGTTCCGTTTAACATCTCACAAGGCCTCTGACAAGGTGATCCTCTCTCCCCGTTTCTATTGATAATTGTTGCAGAAGGCTTAGGTAGACTTATTAAAGCTCATCTAGCTGAAGGGAAGATTCAAGGCCTCAAATTGTGGGGACCACACCTTCCTCTGACTCATCAGAAATTTGTAGATGATATTTTATTATTCTGTATGGCAACATTGAAAGAATGCAAAGCCATCCTTAAAATTCTAGAAGTCTTCATGGCTGTGTCCGGTACTCAGATCAACAATGACATGTCCAATGTCTACTTCTTCAATTGTACTATTGCAATCTAAAATTTTCTTGCAAGGACCTTAGGGTTCCAACGGGGTTCCTTCCCTTTGAAATACCTTGGTATGTTTTTAAATTCAGGCCCCATTCAGATAGCAGATTGGTAGGATATCCTCATAAGAGTGGAAAAAAGGATACAAAATTGGGCTTTCAGAGTCCTGAATGCACCTAGGCGCTTGATAATGTTAAAATCTGTGCTTCAAGCTCTACCAGTATACCAACTGTCTGGAAGGGCCTGCCCGAAAGGGATTTTCTCTCAACTGGTCTATATGTTCAAAAACATTTTATGGCAGGGAGCCCAATCTAACAGGAAATGGGCTCTCTTATCTTGGGACAAATTACTGAAACTGAAGGCTGTAGGTGGATTGGGCCTCCGTGATCCTTTCATCCTGAATAATGTGTTGGGAGCTAAACTATGGTGGTGTTGGCTCCAGGGAGGGCCAGATCTCTGGAAGAACATTTGGAGAACAAAATATGACATGCCACTCACAGTCTCCAGTCGCTTGAAGGTCGATATTGTCCCAAAAGGCTCCTCAATTTGGAACTTGGCAGCCACTAACAGATATTTAATTCGTTCTCACAGCTTTTGGGAAATTAGAGAAGGATGCATAGCTCTTTTTTGGGAAGACTCTTGGCAACAACGGGAAAAACTGTTTAGTTGACTGGACTTGGGCGAAATTTTCCTATACACGAATACACCAAATCATAGGCTAGTGCAACACTATTGGTGGCCCAATCATAATGACTTGTGGCGGAAATGGAAAGACAAGAACTGGTGGACGGTAGCTCCAGCAACACAACAATGGGACAATCTTGCTAAAGAACTCAAAACACGTAAAATTAGATGAGTATTTGGTCCAGATATCCTCAGATGGGGCTATATGACAAAAAGGCAGTTCACAATTAAAGAAGGCTATTATATTCAATCCCAACAAGCTCAGAATAATGTTCAGCCACTATGGAAAAAAATATGGGCATTGAAACATTGGCCTAAGGTGGAATACTTCTTATGGATGGTAAGCCATCGCAGAATTTTAACATGGGAGAACCTATAGAAACGAGGAATGATAGGCCCTTCTCGATGCTCCTTCTTTCATTCTGAGATTGAAATGACAGAACACCTTCTTAACTCATGCCCCTTGGTGCAGCCACTCTGGAGAAATTTGGAACAATTGTTTTGGAAAACGAATAAAAACAATGCTAGCATTCCAGAAACCATTTGCAATTGGCGAAAAGGGAGGTATCACTGTCAAGTGACCAATAGAGTATGGACCCTCTCATTTGGTTTCCTTCTCTGGAAACACTTGGAAAGAGAGGAATCACAGAGTCTTCCAAGAAACAGCACAACCAATGCATCACATTTGGCAGTGCTCCATAGAAAATATTCGAGAAACTATCCTAGTAGAAATCTAGTCAGATGAAGATTGGCAGACACTGGGTATAGAATCTCAAATATTAGAGTACCTGAACCTTAAACCACAGATGCTTTACAAAGGTTTATGGAAGTACAGACCACCTAGTCAATCTATTGAGGAACACTAGCTACCTCCTCAACTAGGCTTTCTAAAACTAAATTATGATGGGGCCTCCAAAGGGAATCCGAGACAAGCTGGTTTGGGAGGGATTTTATACAATTCTCAGGGGGAATTCTGCCAGTTTTATGCATTCGATTTGGGCCACGCCACAAACAATGAAGCAGAACTTATGGCGGTCAAGCAAGGTATCCTCATAGCAATCAGAGAAAATTATCAGAGAATCATTGTTGAGGGAGATTCTGCAATGGTAACAGGTATTCTCCAGAAGCTGTAGCAAGGCACACCTTGGGAGAAAAAATTGCAAAGCTGGCGAACTGCTGCACTTATCGAAGAAGTAAGCAAACTGCTGAAACAGATTCAGTATTTAATCCCAAGACATGTTGAACGAAAAGGTAATGCCGCGGCGGATTATTTGGCTAATTGGGGGTGCCAACATATAAAGCGCCCCATAGATGCTCGCCCCATTGACGCCATCTGGGATGTGGAGATGCATTCTCTCCAGTTGATTGTGAGTAACGACCTCCAACCCCCCGATCGGGGTGTACAAGTGTCAGCGAGGATAGACCGTGTCAACTTGACGTCTGTTCGTCCTCCGGGAAATTAAGAGCCTTAATGAAGCACCGCCAAAACATATCAATGAAGTGTGTGATCATGTTGATCCTCATGATTTTTTCGCATTACGGCCAGGCTGGTTTGTCAGAGCATCGAAGGAAGGTTTCCATTAAGGTAAGTGGGCTCCCTCCCTCACTCCATTTGTTCATGCAATGCTCGTTGAATGCAAGTGCTTGGAGGCAGTAGAGGAGGAAGACGAGCACCACTCAGTCCGTCAACCTTGCAACTTTGTCAGGGTATGTTTATGTCTCCCGTTTCACATTCAAGATGCTTCTTTCCCCAGTATGGTTCTGGTTATTGAAAATAATGGATGTCTCGGTCTTCTTACCGATTCCCTAGTTTTTTATACCCATGTTAAAACTAGTCCAACCCTGCTTTCATGACCCCTGTATTAAGCTCACCTGCCCTTCTCCTCTTGTTGTTATTCCGGGCAGGTTATGGCCCTATATACTGCTTGTTGTTTCAGGAAATTACTGGTATAATTTTTGAAGGTTTCGAATCAGTCCAATTAAGGTTTTGCTCTGTCAGGATGGCGAATGGGTTGGGCATTCTATTCTAGAGGCATCTCAAGGCCCTTTCGACTTTAGTTTGGTCCCTGCATGCTGGATTTCCACCTTTCGCCTACGGTCATCCCTGTTCCCTGCTTGCACACCCAGAGGTTACCGGGATTATGTTTGGAATCGGGTTTTGGAGTCTATTCGTAGCTTCCCATAATGGCCTCCAAGGCTTCACATGTGCCATGCTCTGTCTACCTTTTATACTGTCATTGCTTATGAGGTGCGCTCGGCCACCCTTTCCAATAAGCGGTCGACCCTATTTCTTGTTATCTGACCCATTCTTTTCAACTGTAGTTTTTGTCACAGGGTAAAGGGGTCTGAGGTCCTCAGTATTCCAGGATGCCTTTCTATCCATCTGCATTGGTTACCAAATTGTGTTCTGTGGGTTTATTGTCTTTGCTCTTCTGATAGCAACGTTATGTATTCTCAAAGGGTATACACAGGAGGTTTTACTACTGATCCCCATTTCCTTACTATATCATCATGTCATTTTGTGTTACTGCATAGGATTCCTCCAACCATGGGGAAGATATGCTTAGGGTTTGAGTCTACCAAGGGAAAACAGAAGATCCAGTTGGAGCACATCCCCAAGAAACGTGGTCATAAAACAAACTAGGAGCATCTAGAGACCCTTGCTGCTAATTATGTGATGGCAATTCTTCCACTGTTCGCCAAGAAATACGTGGTTGGGAAAGGGATATACAGACTGATCCGGAAGATAACGAAGCAGAAGCTGAGATCTTGGACTTTATCACGGACCCTGGCAATACCCGTGGTCACCTTACTCTTTTCAATTAGACTATTCACACATAATGGATCATAAAATGTCTTATAGCAAAAGCTATGCAGAGTTTTCCACCTGTCCATGTCAAGGCAGACCAACCAAAGATAGAACCAAGTATTCAGGACCTACTTCTGGACATCCAGAACCAATTGCAGCATATTAAGATCACTCAATATCAGGCAATAGACCGTATTAGCAGAATGGATGATCGGGTTGGCCGCATGGAGAAGATGCTCCAGCAGCTGCAGCAAGTTGATATGCCTTGGTCTACAGTGAAGGACCCTGCTCCAGTTTCCTCATCAGATGGCTAGTTGGTTTCAGTATTTACTTTTTTATGCACTTTTTAAATGTATATGAACTCTCTTTATGTCATAGGTATGTAGATACTGTAGTAGTAGGACAGATAGCTCATGCGACTTATAGAAGGATGAAACAATTTCAATTTTGGTATGCTTTTCACACTTTCAGGTGGCCAATAGACCTGGTTTCCTACAGGCAGGTTGAGGCCACAGCCTAAATTTTATATTTTGTAGTCTGTCCTATAATTATAAATAGAAAATAGTGAGGCCGCACCAAATTTACAAAAAAAGAGAATAAAAAAAAATGTAAATGGTTTCTATGAAACTTATGTGACTCATTCAGGCTTCCATATGGACTGGTCTGATGGATGCAATGAGCGATGGTATCGCGCATCTGTTGTCTGTTAACGAAATTATTTTTCATTTTTTTTTTTTTTTTTGGTCAATAAGCATAAAAGCGCTATCTAAATTCCTATTTGTAAAATGAAATTTTGCTTTTAATATGTTTAGGTTGAATAAAATGATTATAATTTTTCAAAAAAAATCACATTCTTCTTAAATTCATTAAGAGAAGTTTTTAAAAAGATACATTTCTATGTAATTTCAAGTGAGACGGATTAAGTAATTTAAGAGAAGTTTCTAAAAAAATACATTTCTATGTAATTTCAAGTGAGAGAGATTAAAATTGCTTAATAGTAATATTATCATCTTTATACAAACTTGCATGCATGCATATTCAGCTTTTATATTTTTTCTTTAATAAAATTCTATTTTTTTATTTTCCTAATCACATATAACTATTAAGAATAAAAATACATTTTGAAAGTTTTGATGAAACTTGTATGACTTATATAAATTTAATTAAATTATTTGACTTTTGCACATATGTGTCACATAGCTTTTGATTCCTTAATTAATTAAATCCAAAATAATTAATTTCATGAGATTCTTTTGTAAATAAGATTCATGGTTTGATAAATATTATTATTTATATTTAAATATCATTAAAAAAATAATTCAATCCACTAACTTGTCATAATTGAGTACTCTAATATTTTTTTTTAAATTAAATTATATTTCACATTTCCAGCATAAAATCAAAATATACCTTCTATTAGTTTTTAGACCCAAAAAAAAATATTTATTTAAAATTGGCCTGTAAATATACTTACTTTTATTTTATTACTGAATGGTACATTCTTCTTTAACTTGTTAAAGAATGTTAAAAAAACATACATTCTCTATGTATTTTCAAGTGGGATCGATAAACATTGATTAACTGCACTACCCAATCATTCTTGATTTGCCATGTTGGCCTTTAAAGCGTTGACATGATTCGCATTGGTAGAATCCCTTCCCCCTCCGTCGTTATTCACACTTCCTTATGGACTGGCGTGATGGATGCACTGAGCTTTTTAGGTTGAATAAAATGATTATATTTTTCAAGGAAAAATCACACTTTTCCTACATTCATTAAGAGAAGTTTTTAAAAAGGTACATTTCTATGTAATTTCAAGTGAGACAGATTAAACCATTTAACAGAAGTTTCTAAAAATACACATTTCTATGTAATTTCAAGTGAAACTTGTATGTATGCATACTCAGCTTTTATATTTCTTCTTTGATGTAATTCTATTTTTTAATTTTCCTGAGTTATATATAACTATTAAGAATTAAAAAACATGTAGAGTGTTTTCATGAAACTTGTATGATTTATATTAATTTAATTAAATTATTTGACTTTTGCAAATATGCGTTTCGATTCCTTAATTAATTAAATCCAAAATAACTCTTTTGTAAATAGAATTCACATATAACTATTAAGAATAAAAAAACATGTAGAGAGTTTTTATGAAACTTGATTTATATTAATTTAATTAAATTATTTGACTTTTGCAAATATGTGTCACATGGTATTTGATTTCTTAATTAATTAAATCTAAAATAATTAATTTGATGAGATTCTTTTGTAAATAAAATTTATGGTGTGATAAATATTATTATTAATATTTAAATATCATTAAAAAAATAATTCAATCCACTAACTAGTCATAATTAAGTATTCCAATACTTTTTTAAAAATTAGATTATATTTCACATTTCAAGCATAAAATCAAAATATACCTTCCATTACTTTTTATGTCCCAAAAAAAGGTACTTATTTAGAATTGTCTTGTAGATATGCTTGCTTTTTTTTTTGTAAATTAGGTGGGACGTGTCTATTTGCTATTTATAATAAAAGGGCAGATTACAAAAAACAAAATCCAAGCGGTGGCCTCAACCTGCCCATAGGAAACCAGGTCTGTTGGCCACCGATAGGCGTGAAAAGCATACCAAAACTGGAGTTGTTTCATTTGTCTATACCTAGCATGAGCTATCTGTCTGCCTACTTCCTTTTCTACCTTCTGATTACATAAGGACAATTCATATACATATTCACATTGCATTAAAAAGAAAAACTGAAAGTAAACTATCCATCTGATGAGGAGACTGGGGCAGGATCCTTCTCTGTTGTCCCGGGCATGTCAACTTGCTGCATTTGTTGAAGAATCTTCTCTATATGACCTACCCTGTTATCCATTCTATTGATGCGGTCTGTCGCTTGATATTGGGTGATCTTAATGTGTTGTAAATGGTCCTAGATTTCTGTCAGCACATCTTGCATGCTTGATTCATTCTTTGACTGTCCTGCCTTAACAATAGCTGGTGGGAAACTCTGCATAGCTTTTGCTATGAGGCATTTAACAATCCAATAAGTGTGAATGGTTTGATTAAAGAGGGTGAGCTGGCCTCGAGTGTTACCTGGGTCTATAATGAAATCTAGAATCTCAGCCTCAGTCTCATTATTCTCTGGCTCTGTCTGGATATCTCTCTCCCAACCTCTTATTTCTTGACGCACAGTGGAAGAGTTTCCTAAGACATAATTTGCTGCGAGAGTTTCCGGATGTTCCTGATTAGTCTTTCGACCCCTCTTTTTTGGAATATGCTCCAACTGAATCGACTGTTTTCCTCACTCAGAGTCCGACCGTGTTCTTCTTTTCCCCATGATCAGATGTATTCTATGAATTAACAGAGAACTACAGGGTGAATGCATGAAGGAGTTGCTGTCAGTGACTCGCCAAACAAGATGAGTGCAGGACGTGTTTCTATTTTTGCTGAGACAACCCCAATATACAGAGAGATTGGACTCATTCGTCATGGCCAAAGGACTTTCTGAAGGCCTGAGGGTGGCCAACTTCTGTTGGGAAACAGTTTGGCTGAACTGGACAAGAAAATTGACAGGAGACAGAGTCGATCTCTTTATAACTAGGATAACGAAGCGCAACCACAACATACTTGTGGGTTTAGACATAGCAAGAAAACTAGAAGGACAAAGCAGAGGTCGACAAATCCTCTTCAAATCCCAACCACGAACAGTGAATTTAGGGGAGAGGGTGCTGCGACAAGCGTTGCACAGAGTTGATAGTTTCACGCATTCCCCCTCCCGACTTAACTGACAATTCGTATGACTAACATAGGTGGAGATCTTTAACCTACCCAAATTGTGGACATAAGACAAAGATTTCGCCTCCTGAATGCAAGGATCGTGAAATCAAGGAGGAACAAGGCTTAAGTAAGGAGTGTAGAACCAAGTAAATATGTAAAAAATCCATCCTATCAAGATTGCAATGCGTCTGAACCAGTCCCAGCCTAAAACCATTTGCAAAATAAAAGGGATAACAGAAACATACCCTGGTCGAATCGCAAGGTTGGTAGAAAGATGGGAGCCCGGCGTCCTCCTCTGCTGGCTCCAAGTGTTTGCATGCAACCATAGCATGAACAATTGGAGTGCAGGAAGGGGCGGCCTTACCTTAACTGCAACCTTCCCTAACCTCTCTGACATACCAGCCTGGCGATGGAGCGGAAAAATCATGAGATGGTAATATCACACACTTCGTTAATCAAGAGTGAAGGTGAGCCATCAACCCTATTAATTACCAGAAGGCTGGATGGGAGCCAAGTGGCCATTCCATTCTGCATGTTGTACACCCCGATCAGGGGGTAGATATGCTTGCTTTTATTTGATTACTGAATGGTACATTCTTGTTTAACTGATTAAAGAATCTTAAAAAAACATACATTGTCTATGTATTTTCAAGTGAGATCGATAAACATTGATTAATTGCACTACCCAATCATTCTTGATTTGCCATGTTGGCCTTTAAAGCGTTGGCATGATTCGCATTGGTAGAATCGCTTCCCTCTGTCGTTATTCACGCTTCCTTATCGACTGCTGTGATGGATGCAGTGAGCTTTTTAGGTTGAATAAAATGATTATTTTTTCAAGAAAAAATCACACTCTTTTTAATAAGTTTCTAAAAAGGTACATTTCTATGTAATTTCAAGTGAGACAGATTAAACAATTTAAGAGAAGTTTCTAGAAAGATACATTTTTATGTAATTTCAAGTGAGACAGATTAAAATTGCTTAATAGTAGTATTATCATCTTTATAAAAACTTGCATGCATGCATATTAAGTTTTTATATTTCTTCTTTAATGTAATTCTATTTTTTTATTTTCATAACTTACATATAACTATTAAGAATTTAAAAACATGTAGAGAGTTTTTATGAAAATTGTATGACTTATATTAATTTAATTAAATTATTTGACTTTTGCAAATATGTGTCACATGGCTTTTGATTCGTTGATTAATTAAATCCAAAATAATTAATTTGATGAGATTTTTTTGTAAATAGAATTCACATATAACTATTAAGAATAAAAAAACATGTGAAGAGTTTTTATGAAACTTGTATGATTTATATTAATTTAATGAAATTATTTGACTATGTGTCACATGGTTTTTTATTGCTTAATTAATTAAATCCAAAATAATTAATTTAATGAGATTCTTTTGTAAATAGGATTCATGGTTTGATAAATATTATTATTAATATTTAAATATCATTAAAAAAATAATTCAATCCACTAATTAGTCATAATTGAGTATTCCAATATTTTTTAAAAATTAAATTATATTTCACATTTCAAGCATAAAATCAAAATATACTTTCTATCACTTTTCAGGCCGCAAAAAGAGGTATTTATTTAGAATTGTCCTGTAGATATACTTGCTTTTATTTGATTACTGAATGGTACATTCTTCTTTAACTGATTAAAGAATGTTAAAAAGGCATACATTGTCTATGTATTTGCAAGTGGGATCGATAAAAATTGATTAATTGCACTACCCAATCATTCTTGATTTGCCAATTGAGTAATTGCACTACCCAATCGTTCTTGATTTGCCACGTTGGCCTTTAAAGCGTTGACCTGATCCGCATTGGTAGAATCCCTTCCCTCCTCCTCCGCCGTTATTCACGCTTCCTTATGGACGGGTGCGATGGATGCAGTGAGCGATGGAGTCAAGCAGTAAATTGATGTGCGCCGGAATAATAACGGAATGTCGCCACAAATGATGTCGCCGTCTTCAGTCCGAGTTACTATATAACGGGATCCTCTTCCGGTTTATTTCCACCAATTCACATTCTATCGACCTGTTCTTTTTTCCAAGCAATGGCGAGTATTTCAAAGGCGGCCCTGTTTCTATTCGTCGCAGCCTTGTGGGCTTTATCCGTGAATGCCTATCCTGCATTCACAGACAAAGACCTCGAGTCTGAAGAAAGTCTGCGACTACTTTATCATAAATGGGCACTTCGGCATGGCCCAACGAGAAATACAACGGAGGAGCGCTTCCAGATATTCAAACAGAATGTGAAATTCATCCACTCTGAGAATAACAAAAATCTTACGTACAATCTTGGATTGAATAAGTTTGGAGATGTGAGCAGTGAAGAATTAGAAGCCATGCACTGCGTGAATGCCCATTCCCCAAACAGTCCATTGATTGGAGGAATGAAGAATGGATCATTCCCCAATCTGTCCATTGATTGGAGGAAGCCCGTGGGACTGTCCACGCCAGCTTCCGTTGATTGGAGGTTAAAGGGAGCGGTAACTCCTGTGAAGGATCAAGGCTCGTGCGGTATGTATGATGAGAGAAATAATTTCAATTTCAAAACAGCATATAGCTAAAGAAGGCACGATTCTTAGATAAATTCTTTTTTCTTTAGCAGTTTAGTATGCCATGCCTGCTGGGTGGTCATATTCTTTTATATTATATCCGCTATATATTATATTGTTTATTTTTTTGGTCTTGCAGGATGTTGTTGGGCATTTGCAGCTGTAGAGGGCATCACCTATATCAAAACGGGGCGGTTGTTGGGCATCACCTGCAGCTGTTGCAGCTGTAGAGGGCATCACCTATATCGGAGCAGCAGGTGCTAGATTGCACTGCAGGAAAGAACAGTTTCCAACGGGGACGTTCTGACGATGCCCTCCAGTATGTACAAAACAAGGGTGTAACTTTCAATTACGATTATCGATACGCTGGTGTGCAGGGCCGGTGCAAATACGGAATGGTACGCTAATACTACGATGGATTTGTGCATGAAGATAGTTAAATTTGGTGAACATGAAGTTAGTAGAAATTCTTTCGGTAATAATCACATGCAAAAGAACGAGGTCGACGCGTTTCGAACCAACCAGTGTGGTTCATCATCAGGACCACACTGGTTGGTTCGAAACGCGTCGACCTCGTTCTTTTGCATGTGATTATTACCGAAA
Source organism: Pinus albicaulis (assembly GCA_034641835.2). NCBI lineage: Eukaryota > Viridiplantae > Streptophyta > Pinopsida > Pinales > Pinaceae > Pinus > Pinus albicaulis. The sequence continues at coordinate 1,599,337,174 of CM076580.1, forward strand.
GAATTTCTACTAATTTATATGGATCACAGAAGCTTAGATTCAAAAAAAAAAGAACATGAAGTTGTGGATTAACATAGTTGGATCTTGTTAAGATAGTTGGAGTTTAATTAGGTTAAGATTATCATTCGTTTTATAGTTTCTAATTAGTTTTATTTAAAGAAAAGAAAAAATCAAAGTAATTTTGGAATTGGAAATATTAATGGTTAAAATTTCCTAATATGGTTTTTTTAAAGTCATATTTATTTATATTTTTAAGCGGACAATTATAGCAATGATAACTTGCAAATTTTAACAAATTTTTTAGTTGTTTTTATTGATTAAAAAAAATATCCAAATCATATACCATTTAAATATATTTGAATATTTTGATGGATGGATAGTGTGTTTAATTGTAGAAAATTTATATAAGAGAAAATATGCAACTATTTTGTCAAAGGGTTTCAAAAACTCTCTGCTCTTGTTAATTTCAAAGTTATATATTTTATCTCCCAAGTTCCCATTAATGTGAGGACTTGTGTGAAGTCAAGATATACAATATCTTTACTTGAATTATGAGTGTTTACAACCTTGAAGTTTATATGAGTTTGTATCAATATTTATATTCAAATTATTACGATATGTAATTATCATATACTTAAGTCTTCAATGGGTTAGTTGTAGTGGTTGAGTGCTTGAGGTCTATAGAATTGGCTTTAGGGTTAATCGTAGTGCTAATTGCCTTGGTTGTAGGGCTCACAATGTTCTTATAACATCAAGAGTTGTAGTACATCTACAAAATGTGGAAAATTGTCTTATGGAGGTTTTCTAGAGAAGTTTTCCTTGAAAAATATACATGGCATACACAACCAAAAACTAATTATAGGAAAATACCTATTATGCACTTATATAATTCTTTTTTATTAAATATCAAATGCCTATTGTGCACTTCAATAATCCATTTTTATTATATCAAAAACCATTTTGAGAGATGGCTAGCTACACATTTCCTATATTCAAAATAGGGTGTACCAATGAAAAGATATCATCTAATGTCAATTTAATTCTCAAAATAGTGCTTTCTTACCACATGAACTATGCCCTCTTTCCAATTGTGCCACAATATTAATTTTAAATTATCCAAAAGTACATATCTAGCATTCTTTCATAAATTATAGATATTTTTTTGTTTTCCAAGCCAAGCTAAGCCTAGGTCAATCAAGGCCCAATGTTGAATGGAATAAAAACAATTTTCCCAACTTAGAGGAGACTCTCAGCATGATTATGTAAGGCTTAATTGATCTTGGATGCCCCATGAGATAGTTTTTATTCCTCACGGATAGCTCCCACCAACAACCCTTCCCCATGATATTTGAACCTATGATATGATGAAGACTAATCTGGACATAAACCAGCTAGTATATGCATGAGTTATAAGTTAGAGGAGACTCTCAGCATGATTATGTAAGGCTTAATTGATCTTGGATGCCCCATGAGATAGCTTTTATTCCTCACGGATAGCTCCCACCCACAACCCTTCCCCATGATATTTGAACCTATGATATGATGAAGACTAATCTGGACATAAACCAGCTAGTATATGCATGAGTTATAAGTTATGTGCTAGAATAATCTCAATAATAATTTCCATTTCGATTATGGTTCAACACTAAGTCATAATAGGTTTTCACAACTAACCATATTTAATATTGAAAGTTATTGAAAGTATGATTGTGTAGGTTTTATCCAATTTTCCAAACAACATATTTTGAGAGTTTTATTATAACATTGATAAAATGTTAATTAAATTTTGTAAATAATAATAATATTTATAATAATAACACCATATAATTTGTAAAACAGTTAAATCATGGCTTTGTTGTGTTTTGATATAGCTTCCGGTAGCAACTATTAAGGGCACTCAACGTGTCGTTCCTGACAATGAAGATGCTCTCAAAGAAGTAGTAGCTATTCAACCTGTCATTGTATCCATAGCCACTGGTGAATCTTTCTTTTTTTTATCAAAGTGTAAGTGGTTATGATTTTTTGAATTGTTTTTCACAAATAATAAGGAAAAAATGGATGATTTAGAAAGTGTAACTAACCAATTTTATTTTTTATTTTTTTGTTAATCAGGGATTATTTGATGGTACATGTGGCACAAAGTTGAGCCATGCAGTTGTAGTGGTTGGATATGGATATACAAAAACTCAAGCTCTTGGAATACGCAGGTTTTGGAGAATCAAGAACTCTTGGGGAACTAGGTGGGGAGAAGAAGGATACATGAGAATGGCACGAGGCTTTAAAGAACTCCATGGATTATGTGGTATTGTTATGCGGGCCACATACCCAAGAAAATAGATATAATATATTGATATTGAATTAGATGTTGACGGTATTAATTGTAACAAATGCCATGATAAAATTTCGGCAAAGAAAAATTACTATATAGTAATGTGGAAATTAATAATTTATTTTATTAAATATAATGTATTCTATAGAAGTTGAAAAGGTAAAATGCATTATTAATTTATTATGTAGAAGTTTAATATTTTGGATATAAAGCTTAATATTTAGGATATTTTCTTGTATTGCATTATTATTGGTAATATATTAAAATAATTTTGATTAGAAATTTTGTTGTGTATTTCTGTAAATTTTAAATGAAAAATGTGAAAAAAATAAAATGGTAAAAAAATCTCATGTTATTTTTAACTTTAGAGTTATTTTTAAAAATAAACTAATTTGACTATATATTTCATTTATGTATTTTTTCTTATTTTATTTTATTTTCAATTCATTTTAAAAAATATATTTTTTATTATTTTTATCTTTTCAATTTAGTAATAAAAATAAATATACAATTAAATTAAATTATACATATATATATGTATATATAAAAAGAAAATTAATTTAGGAAAAAATATTTAAATATATTATTTATTCATTTATTCATGTCTATATGATAAATCACCTCTTAATTTTTAATTAAAAAGTATCATAAAATTAATACTTTATTTTAGCCCTTACTTTCATTCTAATGAAAATGCATCTTAATAGTTATATTTATATTTACAATGATGTAATCCCATGTGGCATAAAATACATAGCTCTGGGGTGTACTATTAAGTCACTCTATGGTATGAATGCCATGAGTTCAAAACTTCGTGGATAAAAATAAATTCATGTTAAGGGCTTCTATGGCCTAGGATGGGAGCTATCGCTCAGTGATTTTGATGGCTTGGATGCCCCTGAGTCATGATATCTCAAGGAAAAGGTTAAGTGTGTAGGAGCTATCCCTCAGTGATTTTGACGACTTGGATACCCCTGACTCATGTCTTCTCAAGCTAAAGGTTAAGTGTGTAGTCATTCATAGAGGACACAAATAGCTTGATTATATATATATATATATATATATATATATATATATATATATATATATATATATATGATTATTACATTGACATAAGCAATGAGGGTTCTAACTCATATAATCTTAAGTCGATTTACTCCCTCATCTAATATCATCTAGTTCCAAAGGCAGAAATATGGAGAATACTAGGGTTCCTCTATGCTTAGATGTCGTCGCCTTCTATGTGTTCACCATCATAGTGCCTCGTTTGGATGCATCTCCCCTCGACTACAGCAACAGGGGTCTGACCCAGCCACGCGAGTCTGATCCGAAACTTTTATGCATCTATGCAGTTGTAGACGTCGTAAATGTGCTCGTAGCCACAACAACTGTATCAGACGCAACCCACCCTGACTGCAAAATCGGGTCTTCGAGCCAATGCATGATAACTTCATTTACAAAAATTGTAGCTTGCAGTAGAAAAAATGCAAATCTTCAACAGCTTCCGCCTTGCAGATCCTCTGCCTCTCAGATACGCAAGCCAGAAGATCAAAGAAGCCATCGCTAGTTAACCAGATCTGGTTTCACTCTAATGCATTCACGAACAAGAGAGGTGAAAAAAATTGAAAGGGCTCATACATGTGAATCTCTTCACTCAGATGACATCAAGACACAACATGGTCTCATGGATAGCAAAGAAAATATTGCCATCTATAGCCATGCTCCTCCCCTCATTAGACCTTTGCTCCATTGCACAACTCTCGAAAAGGGAGACATGACCCCTCCTTTTTCGATCTAGATATTACTTTTCAATGGCAAAACCCTACTCTGTTGGGTTTGATATGTGGATTTGGTGAAAATTCTAGCGCAGGTCCTCAAACTCAAGCTAAGGATCCGTTCTGCCTTGCAACTGCTCCTCTACAGAGGTAAGCAACTCAAGAACACTCTTCTGCTTTCTTTCTACAATATTGAGAAAAAATGCTATTCTAATTTTATCTCTTCATCTGCGAGGCGGGGCTTCTAGATAACCATCCCCTGCTCAATATTTCTCTTACAAGGATGTTTTCCATGCACACCATCCCAAGGAAGATACCCATGCTACTCAGGCTCACAAGCCATTTTTAATTGATAAAATGGAGGACATACTAACGATGGAACTCTCCCACTAGGTGCTCGATGACCAGTTTCGATTATATGCAGAAAAAGCCATTATTTTCTGCTTCAGCGGATTATTTTCACTCTCAGTAGATCTCTATCAATGGGTTCACTCTGCCTGGACCAATAGCAACAGGATTTTCTTCTGCTCAAAGGGTTTTTTCATAGTTATGTTTGATTTCGATTAGTACTATCAAAAAGCCTTAATAGGAGGACCTTGGTTATGGGGAAAATTTGGGTTATTCCTCACACCATGGTTCCCACACTTCGACCCCTCAGTGGCCATCATTACCAAGCTTCCTATTTGGGCCAGGCTTCCAAATTTACCGGCTCCACTATCACACTTCTCTGTCTTCCAAGGAATCAGAAACATGCTAGGACGCTTTCTAGAAATAGATACCTCAAGGGGGGAGTTAGGCATATACACATGTGGTAGAATATGTGTTGAAATAGACATCAACAAGGGCCTGCCAGATCAAATCAATCTCAAATTAGGAGACTTCCACTGGACATAGACCCTGGACTTTGAGAACACCGCCTTCAGATGTCGTCACTGCCATCAAACATGACACCTTCAGAGCTCCTCCTCCTTGTTCCGTTCCCAAGAGAACAGGAGAAACTGCAAATCAAACTCCAAAAGATGGAAACCATGTGTACTGCCTCCCATGGTTGACATCGACTCTTTCAGCTCAGATGAGGAAGTGATCAAAGCAGAAATGGATGTGGCCAAGTGGGAGCAGGACATGACCTCGGCAGACCTTGGAGGGTCCATAGATCCCTCAAGTGCTCGAAAACGATCTCATGAAACCTCCTCCTCATATTAAAATAAGGTCCCACTCCTTCAGACACCAACAGGCTTTAACTGGTGCTAGCCCAACAACCGTAGGATGGCTGGGTTAGAGTTTCAAGAAAGAAGGGAAAGAAATGTCGTACTGAGGATTCAACCTGCTCTGGGTAGATTCATGTGTTTGTCTTTTGGCTCCCTTTATTTTCTTCTTGCATCTCTTGCTTCTCTCTTGGCTAATTAACGTGACCGAGGTTAATTGTTATTCATTTCTGGTTCCCTGCTATCTAACCTCTTGTGATTGTAATCCATCTTGTACCATATGCTTATCTAATAGAAATAGTCTAATTTACCAAAAAAAAATATTGTCTAGTTCCATGGAATCCTTCATCATTGTTATCATTTGTTTGTATTACATGATTGTGAATTGATTATAAACATAATGGCCGATATGGTTATTTTCATGGTCATTTTGAATGATCATACTAAAATCCTTTTAATTATTTATAATATTATTTTATTTTAATGTTAAAAGGAATTAAAATAATAATTAATATTTATTATTATTACTACTATTAAAAAATAATAAGTATCATTTTCAATTAAGTAAAACTCTCAAGTGAAATCGATAACCTATTACATATTCTATCCATGCTTCATCCACTAATTTAAAAAAAATATTCTAGGAACTAGTACATCTTGAACCCATTTCTAATACATCTCTTATATATAAATTTTTCTCACACCATTTAAACAAAAAACCTAAGATTTCTATGTATTTGCAAGGCATACTCTACAACTAAAATTAATGATAAAAACTACATACCCTTGCCTCAGCTATGGATCGTCCAATTTAGTACTCCCATTTGGGGGGGCAGGGGTGGGGGGTTTCCATTCTGCACTTTTCGTTTCTAAAGGTTCTGCCCATTCTCCTCTATCCTGGTGGTTTCAACATCCATATCTATTCTGAGAGCTACCGATGTTGGTCTTTCCACTTATGTTGTTAACTTGTCGACTGCAATTTGGATCATGTCAACCTTTGTTTCCAAAATACCAATCATTTTGTTAACTTAAGTACTGTGAGTGTGCATTTCCTTAAGAATTCCAAATATTCTTCCTGCTTGTTGGATTCCTCCTCTAGGCTGAAAGCTAATTTTAGATCATTTGCTTCCCCGAGGAACGAAAAACCCCTCCCACTCCCACCTCCCTGAATTTAATATTTATTATTAACTAAAATTAAATTCAATAGTAATTTTAAATATTATTTATATTTCATAGTTAAAATTTTTATTATAACAAGGTTCAAATGTTTTGATTTATCCCATTGAAATATATATCACTTATTTAAATATATTATATATATTTAAATAATATAAAAAACTTTAAACATGTTTTAAAATTTTATTTTTTCCTTTTTCTTAATGCTTTGATCCACTAAGAATTTAAACCTTCAATGTCACGATTTACATGATACTTCATAACATAGCGATGAAAAAGTGAAATCCCCCCTCAACATGATTTAATATTTTTTAGTTACACATAACATGTAGTACATATTAATAATAGAAAACAAAAAAGATTTACGTTTTTCTTTCAGGAATCTTTTGTAAATATTGTTAACCAAAATATATTAACATAGATCTACGTGAAAATTGAGCTATATTATTGTCACTTGTTTGTTAAATATACATGTTTTGTATGTCACATTGTATATGCTGCCTCATTTGCTAGAGACACTGCCATAATTAGATCAATGTGATGTTGAATATGCTACTTTCGTTGAATAACGTGAGATAACGCATTTGGTACAACATAAAATATTATTCTATTACCTTTCTCACTTTAGTAGGTATTGGTATGTCTTCTTCTTCTCGTCTTTGCACCATTAATGCATGGAAAAATTTGAGTGCGTTCACTCCCTTAACAAGTTGTATTTTAGACAACAATTTCTCATCTTTCCATCATCCTTTAGGGGTGGTAAGGTGAATTTAGATCCATACTTATAAAATTTAAATGTATTTTTCTTTCCATCATATTTCTACGGACTCCGGAGCAACATGTGGCAAGCATCCATTGGAATGACATCACACCATATTTCATCTTTGTAAGTTTTTCCTATAGAAAAATCAACCTAACACCTTTCGTCAATGGTGAGTTCACTCCCCTTTCTAAAAACTGCAATTAGGTAAGGATGGGTATGTTTATTAGTATGTGGGTTCATTTTATCCTACATCTCTATGGAAACATTTTCTCACAACTACAACTATCAACAATAATTTTACATACATTCGCCTTAAAACGTACCTAGTTTGAAATATATTCGTCTCAACCTATTAATTTCTACTAATATGTATTTTAACCTTTTCCATAATCAGCATTTATCTCCTTATCTTGTCTTTCTCCTCCAAATCTAGGGGGAGAGTCCATCCTTTTCATACAACTCTGCATTAAAATAATTAAGGGAAGTTTTTCAAGTTCACTCAAAACATAGAAATATCAACCATGATTATCAACTTCATTATCAACCAAAAATATGATTTATATAGATATAAAGGATCCATCCCCCTTGAATTCATATCCATAGAGGCTATTTTAATGAATGTTGCAATGCTGCAACTAGATTTGGAATTTTAAGACACATATGGCTTACATTTCCTTCTCACCTCTACTCACCTGAGAAAGTCTTCGTATGGTATAAATATTTTTAATATAACAGTATAAAGTAACTTATTACTTACCCCAAGTAACACTTATTATTTTCGTAGTAATGATCATTTATGTACAAATATCACAACTAAAAAATAATTGATCAACTGTAGCATTTCAAGTTTCTTTCTCTCATCGGGGATACTCAATATTTATTCCATTCTTTTAATGGAAATAAAACCATTCTAATATCCTTGTCACATACAAAAAAATATCATTTCATATTTGAATGATTTTAGTATTACTGCAATTAACATTGTCACGTGTGTAGACTTTTCTCTTCTTTTGTAAAATATAAAATGTACATGACATTTTCTTTCACTTAGAAATTAGGTTCTTTTACCTTCTAAATCAAGGGATATTATATTCTCAAATAATTATTATTCTTAAAATAGGGTGAGTATACCATATAATTAGATTTCAATGATATCAATCTCTACTTCACTATCCATCCTTACACCAACACTCATTCCATTGACCATGCATCCATTTTATGCATTATAAAAGGTACTCAAGGTTACCTTTAGGAATGCATTTATTAAATTAAAGTTACTATAAAAACTTATTAGATTTCAATCATAGCAAGCTCTATTTCTCTCATCATCTTTACAACAACACTCATGTTGTTGGTCATGCATCCATTCTATGCATTAGAAATGTACTCAAGGTTACATTTAGGAATGCATTGAATAATTTGATATGAGCATATGTATATGCATAAGAATTATCTCATACATAACTTTCAGTCATATTTAGGATAGTTTGATTTATAGGAGTTTACCTCCTTTCTTATCCATTCAACAATCTTGAAGATGCATTTCCAAATTATGGATCTCCTTGTCAGGGAGTCCTTTCTTGCACACTTGCTCCATGGTTTCCATGCAAAGCATGGTCTCCTATTGAGGAAACTAACTTTTTTAACAATACTACAAATATAGCAACAAAATATTTGGATTTACTCTTTAACTTAACTTGTACAAATCTTCATGGTCATGCTCTAAAGCTAGTAAACATAGCTATGTATTCTCTTCTAGAAATATCAATTTATTATTTTCTCATAGAAGCCCTCTAACATGGGGTTTTCTTATTCTATAATTAAAATACCTTATAGGTGTTATATTCACATCCATTATTTATGGTTTACACCATCCTTTTGTTAATTCAGTTTGGGGATCAATGTGTTAACCGCCTATTAAACATATCATGGAACTATAAATAATGTCTTTAAGCATAGAAAACTATCATTTAGGGCATGACCACTACTCAAAAAAGGGGTAGTTTTGTACATATTTTCTATTTCCTTGGAAATGTAACCTTCTACCTAACATTAAATCTAGATAGTGCCATTTTCAGAGTGGTGCCCAGATAACTTTTGGACTACCCACTACAAGGAAAAGGCGTACTAACAGAAGTTTTGTGGAATTACCTATAAAAATAACACAAAAATGTGTTTGTAGTGGAGTTCACTAGCGGAGGTGGGTGGGTGGATATTTTAGGAGATGTTTTGTCTACAATGCATATATAATATACATAAGAATCAATTCTTTACTATCTGTATAAGCATCGATAAAGAATAGAACTTGGTGCACTATTGTAGATTTATTTTTATGAAATAAAAAAAAAATTATTTTTTAAATAACAAGTTGTGTGAGTGCATGAATAAAAGATAACACCAGAAAAGGTTAACTTTCAAGAATTTATGGTGCTATATACACATGTAGCATCAATGCTCTTCTTGTAGTAAAACACCCTGGTCCATAGTTAAAAGGAGAACTGATATAGTTTTTAATTTTCAAAAAAATTCGGTGTTATATTCCAAAGAAGTACTGATGTAGTTCATTTATTAAAATGCCTAGGCACATCTTCTAAAGAGAAATACTAAGAGGTTTTTTTATTAAAACAAAAACGGCGCTATATTCAAAAAAAGCACCATTACAGTAAATGTATTGGAATGTCGTGGAGAATCTTAATAGAAGAACCACTATATGTTTTATAATTTAAAAGAAATGAGGTTCTCTCATATTTTTGACACATCCAGTACAAGAAAAAAGAACATTGGTGATTGTCATGCTTGTGACGGAACTTTAACGTCCATCACCAATGTCACATATGGTGATGGTCCTTCAAAAAGCGTCACTATAAGTGTATATAGTGATGGTCCTTCAAGGTCCATCACCAAAGCCATTTTCAATGACACTTTTGGTGAGGATCGTTAAAGGCCCATCACTAATTCTGTCTTTAGTGACACTTCTAGTGATGCACTTTTAATGACCCTCACCAATGCTATTTTGTTACTTTTGGTGATGGTCAAAAAATGTTCGTCACCATTGATCATTCTAATGAGTTTTTGATGACGTTCTGTTGTTGTTAATACATTTTTTGTCAAAAGATAACAATTTAATACCATTCTTGTGGAGTATTTTTTATAATATGTCCAAGGCCATAGTGGTTAGAGCCAAAAAAAAATTAAGAAGTAACTAGTGTGTATCATTTCCCTCAAGTAAGGACTAGTCTAATAGAGTTTTCCTATGATTCAACACATGATTCATATCTATTAAGTTTATTATCTAGAAAATTTCCTTTAAATAAAGTCCCACTAGTGTGTGTAGGAAATATATTATTTAATACATAATCAAACTCTATCAATTCTATTAATGAGAAAGACCTAACACTCCTCAACAATCCGGGCACACACTAACATTTCTTAGAATCTCGCATGTCTTGGAACATCTTTGTACCTAGAACATCTTGCCATGACACTGACGCCCAAGCACATGGTGGCATGTGCTATCAAAACATAGAACTCTCCTAGCATGTGTTGGCATACATGTAGTCCCTAGCATGCCCTGGAACTCCTTGGTTGAATGCATTTACATACATTAGCACTTGGCACACATTTCCACTTGGCATTTATTGGGACCTACTATTTTTTTTTTTTTTTTTTGTAAGTTAGGTAGTACCTTTTCTATTTTCCATTTATAAAATCAGGACAGGCTACATTAGAATATATATACTTGGCCTCAACCTGCCCGTAGGAAACCAGGTCTGTTGGCCTTCTTAGTGCTTTGTATGCTTGCCAAAATTGATATTGTCTTCTTAATCTATATAACGCATTTACCAGCTGTCCTACTGTTCCACCAGATTTAAACAGGTAACAAAAAATAAGTTCAGTTATAAAACCTAGCATGAGTTGCCATACTTCCAAAAAAACTAAATCCTATGTAACTGAAAAAACTATCCATCAGAAGATGAGATTGGGGCTGGGTCCTTTGCATGCGATCCGGGCATGTCCACCTGATGCAGCTGCTGTAGCAGTTTCTCCATACGTTCCATCCTATCATCCATTCTCTGAATGCGGTCAGTTACTTGATATTGCGTTATTTTGATATGCTGCAAGTGACTTTCTATCTTCTCCAGCAAATCTTTAAGAAAGGATTCTGTCTTTGGTTGCACTTTGAACTCCGGAGGATGTGCACTTTGGATTGCTTTTGCAAGGAGGCACTTCACCAACCAGTAAGTATGAATGGTTTGGTTAAATAAACTGAGACGGCCTCGGGTGTTCCCAGGGTCATGAATAAAATCTAGAATATCAGTTTCAGCCTCAGTATCTTCCATGTCTGTCTGCAATTCTCTTTCCCAGCCATGGATTTGCATGCGGGTTGGTGAGGAATTACCCAGAATGTAATTCACAACAAGATTTTCTAGATGCTCCTGACTAGATTTCCTTCCTCGTTTCTTTGGTTCCGGGTCCTGCTGCACCTGTTTCCCCTTAGCTGTTTCTGAGCGGAGGCCATGTTTCCCCATAATGCGTTGGTCCCTAAGCAGGAGAACATACATACATATGATAACTAGAAAAATAACAAGCATACAGATAGTCCCTCTGTTTCCATTAAGGTCAGTTTCAAAACCCATTTGAGTCTGCCAGCAAATCGTAGAACCATTCCGCCGAAAAACATTGCAGACGGTCCATAAACAGCAAAGAATTCCTTCAACCAAAATTACATAACGCAGACTCCCTGAACAGCATAAAGACGTGCTACAGGCCAAAGGGATAAAAGCAGACTCTACATGCATAGACTGGCAATCCATACAAACGCAATACAACCCAACCTGTAAAAACCCCGACCACCCAATGACAGTATTTGCATACCTGTAGAAAGGACAGGACTGGACGGGATAAACCAAACCCTGAAACTCTTGAGGACATTTCGTCCAAACAATGACTAATATAGACCCGGAGCAGAGACCCCATGAACAGAGGAGGGGCAGACTGAAACAGACAGCACTATACTTCTTTCGAGACTTAAAATTTTTAAAACTGTTGCTGGAAATGATAAACAGTATACCAAGACAAGAACAAATCAACAAAAGGGGGTCCCGAAAACAAGGACGGACAGGAATTTTGGGTGGGGTGAAGACTGTTACAACGCTCAGAAAACAACGAGTCCAACAAAAACCCCTCCAGAATTTACCATGAATAATAAGCTCCATGAAGACGAGGCTGAGGGTAAATACATACCAGACTACAGTTGCAGAGTTTGCGGTTTGGTCGCGCCTCCAGTTCACCTTCCAAGCTCTTGCATGCGCCAAGCTTTGCATGAGCGTTAAGGTGAAATGCGAAGGGAAGCTTACCTTAATCGACCCTTGCAATACGGACACTGACAGATTTTCCTTACCAGTTCTCGGCATCATAAACTTCGCACAAGTGATCTCGTCTCCCATTGATGAGGTTTGTCGGTGGACCATCATGTGGGTTAATTATCCGGGGAGTGGCGCGCCGTCGGCCGGCCACGAGCTGTCCCAGTTGCCATCTGTTCACCCCGATCGGGGGGTTGGAGGTCTTTATTCACTATTATTTGTAAAGAGTGGAGCTCTACATCCCATATTTCTTGGTTCGGACAAGCATCAATGGATCGATCTAAGTTTTGACAGCCCCAGTTGGCAAGGAAGTCTGCTGCCTCATTGCCTTTCCTTTTAATGTGGCTGGGGATTAGATACTGAACCTGTCTCAGCAATTGACTTACTTCTTCAATGAGGGCTGCTGTCCTCCAGCTTTGAGTAATTTTCTCCCACGGAGTGCCTTGTTGTAGCTTCTGAATAATTCCAGTTACCATAGCTGAGTCTCCTTCAACAATGATTCTGTGATATCTTTCCCTGATAGCTATAAGGATGCCTTGCTTAACCGCTATAAGCTCTGCTTCATTGTTTGTGGCATGTCCCAAGTCCACTGCATAGAAGCGGCAAACTGTTCCTTGGGAAGTACGAAAGATCCCTCCTGCTCCAGCTTGACCTGGGTTACCTTTAGATGCTCCATCATAATTCAGTTTAATAAAACCTGATTGAGGAGGTGACCAGTGATCCTCAGTAGTAGAGTGAGGGTCCTTATATTTCCATAATCCTTTGTAAAGCATTTGAGGTTTTAGATTAAGTTGTTGTAAAATATAGGCTTCTATTCCCACCGCTTTCCAATCCTCATCTGACCAATTTTCTACCAGGATTGTTTCACAGATATTTTCTATAGTGCGATGCCAAATGTGTTGCAGAGGTTGAGCTATATCTTGGAAGATACGCTGGTTCCTTTCTTTCCAGATGTTCCAGAGGATGAATCCTAATGATAGTGTCCATGCTCTATTAATGACTTGACATTGATATCGACCTTTCCTCCAGTTGCTGATCGTATCTACTATGCTACCATTATTTTTATCCGTCTGTCTAAATAGAAGCTCCAAGTTTCTCCAGATCGGTTGTACCAACGGACAATTATTAAGAAGATGTTCCGTAGTTTCATTATCAGTTTGGCAAAACACACAATACGATGGTCCTATCATACCTCTTTTCTGAAGGTTCTCCCAAGTAAGGATTCTTCTATGGCTTAATAGCCACAGGAAGTATTGAACTTTAGGCCAGTGTTTTTGTGCCCAAATATTTTTCCACAACGGCTGAGCAATTTGGTTAAGTTGTTGGGATTGGATATAGTACCCCTCTTTGATTGTAAACTGTCCTTTTGTTGTGTATCCCCACCTCAATATATCTGGGCCTGCAGCTTGTCTGAGTTTCCTTGTTTTCAATTCTTTGGTGAAGTTATCCCATTGTTGTGTAGGTGGGGCTTCCTGCCACCCACTTTTATCTTTCCACTTCCTCCAGCCATCATTATTTGTTGGACACCAGTAGTGCTGAACCAAGCAATGATTTGGCGTTTTTATATATAAGAAGATTTCACCTAAATCTAATCTACTGAAAAGTTTCTCTCTCTGTTGCCATGAATCCTCCCAGAACCGGGCTGTACTTCCTTCTCTTATTTCCCAGAAGCTGTGCAATCTGATTAAATGCCTGTTTGTAGTAGCCAAATTCCATATTAAAGAGCCTTTTGGAACTCTATCTATCTTCAATCTGCCGCAGACTGTGCGTGGCATAGCATATTTTGTTTGCCAGATGTTCTTCCAAAGATCTGACCCTCCCATTAGCCATCGCCACCATAACTTAGCTCCAAGTACATTATTCAAAATGAAAGGGTCTCTGAGGCTAAGTCCTCCCGCTGTCTTTAATTTCAGAAGTTTATCCCATGATACCAGAGCCCATTTCTTTTTGTCTTTAGCACCCTGCCACAGAAATCTGTTAAACATGGACACTAATGAGGAACATATGCCTTTCGGACATGCTCGGCCTGAAAGTTGATAGATTGGAAGCGCTTGGAGGACTGACTTCAACATGATTAGACGGCCAGGTGCATTGAGGGCTCTAAATGCCCAATTCTAGATTCTTTTCTCCACTCTTGTAAGGATATCTTGCCAATCTGCTTGTCTAATAGGGCCTGAATTTAAGTACATTCCTAAATATTTCATAGGCAGATTTCCTTTACTAAATTGTAAGGTTCTTGTTAAGAAATTTTGAATTTGAACACTACAATTAAAAAAATAGACATTTGATTTGTCATTATTGATTTCAGTACCTGAGGCGTCCTTGAAAAATATGAAGTTCCAACTTATTAACCCTCTTACTGGTTCTTCATTTTTTTTCCTTGAAACTTCTTGACACATATTGACATACCCTGGCACCCTGCACATCCTTAGCACCTGTCATGTTAACACTATTTAGCACATCTAACTAGCACACCCTAGAAATCCCAAGTACAGTTCGAGACTTCTTGACATGCCTTAATATTCCATAGCATTCCTTACCAATCCTTATCATACCTTGTTACTCCCTCCTTAGCATGACAACTAGCACTCACTAACACTAGTCCCTGGCACACATTCCTTGTATTCATTAACTTCCATGAATTTTGACCTAGCGATCCCTTAATTTTTTGTCTTATTACTCCTTAACACTCCTCAACATCCATTGCACTCTCTAGAACACCTAATCACTCTTCAACATGCCCTTGCACTTCATAGCATGCATAACACTCTATGACACATATTGGCACTCGGCACGTGTTGTCACTTGGAAAGTCTTAGCATGTATGGAGTATGTTGACATGCCTTGGTATAATTTTCCATGGCTTAAGATTAAATTTATTTGAGATCAACTGCTGGAAAGTAGATGAGAAGCAACAAAGGAAGACTTATCACTTAGAATGCACTAAGACTTTGCACTTGGAACCTATTGGCACCTAGTGTTGGTGTGCCTAGCAGACCCCTCTTGGAAAAGGTAAATTGATAACTTATTAACCCTCTTATGTGTTCATTTCCTTGTATTTTAACTTTTTTCTCCCTTTTTTTTCCCTCAATTTCCCTGGCACGTATTGACACACCCTTGCACATCTTGTTATGCCTTCTCACTTGGCACATATTAGCATGTTTGACATGCCTTCGCACTATCCAACACATCTTAGCATTCACTAGCATGCCTTGGAACTCATGTCCTCACAACTAGCCTTTACATTTTTTGACGACTCAGGAACCCAATCAATTCCTTGTCTACTACAGTTCATGTGAGAATATTGGCTTGCTTCAATCGCAACAACTTGACCAATTGCACCGACTACAAGTAAATTGTTCCCTGTTCACCTAAGGACTGCCTATAACTCATATTATGCCACTCATGTCCAAGATCAACTTGTCCCACTTGACTAGTTACCAAGACAAGGATCACATGATCTAGCCATGGCCAGAAGACAACTAAGCAACATAGCTTACATAGGAAATATTATACATGTATTTTCAATTCATATAAAGAGTAAAACATTAACAGAGAGTTTGCAAGAACCACAAGATGAACAAGGCACACAAGATATAATCCAACACAAGTTGAGGACCCCAAAACTTATACACAACAATGTAAAATAATGGGTGAAAATGTGAATTTGGGTTACAATTTTTGCCCTTTTTTGAGAAAAAATTTTCATTTTTTCTGTTCTTTAACTTTTTGCAAGATAAAATTTTTTTTTTTTCTGTTTAGAATTTCATTTTGCAATAAAAATAAAAGTTGTCAGAAAATTTGTTAGCTTTCTATTACTTATTTTTCGGAATTTTTTATAGACATTTTATATGTCAACCTAGCATTTTTTTGAGTGTGTGTTTTTTAACAATCAATGGATTCATAAGAAGTAATGTTAATATGCAATGTTGTATTCTTTAAAAATTTGTTCTTTTAAGAAACAAAATGCGTTACAAAAATTCTCAGAGAGTCTACTTTGGTTTCGTCATATTTACAAAGCCAATGGATGCATATCATAATTACTAGAATTTTTTGAACTGGTCCAATATGAAACAATTGCACATTTTGAATATGTTTCGCGACGCAAGAAATTTATTAACATATAAGTTATAAACTAAAAATCTAAAAGATACCCATTAGAGATGACGAACCAATGTAATGTGCCATAATTTTTTCAATTTTTTTTACAATGTATTTTGGAAGATACATAATTTTGATTTCACTGAATCACAATGACCTTTAGAAATTGTTTGCACCTGTTGTATTACAAAATTAATTAAAATTAGTAAATATTTATGAAATTCCATAAAAGTTATATTTCCTGAAAGTAGATTCAATTCTGAAAATGCTTGTCTTGGTTCTGAAAGTTAATTCAAAATGTTTCATGGAGTTTAATCAGTCCAAAGTTGTAGATATGTATTCATAGCTTGGTTCTGCGTAATTGGTGATGCATTAGTTCGACCGAAATCTTAAACAAAGTTTGGCCGAACTATTTTTTTTGCGCCGATGGCCCATTAAGTCAAACGGAAAAAAAGTTCGAACGAAATTTTACCTAACTTTCCATCTACTAGAAAGTATCACTGAGCCCCTCCAAAAAAAAAATTTCGTGGCAATATAAATTGCCGCGAAATCATTCATTATTTTCGCATATTTTTGCACATTTGGTTTGATTTTACAAAGGTCCTGATCTCATTTTGCAAAGAATTTTTTTGGGTTTCAGGACTTTTCTTGGAGGTACATTCAAAGGACATTTCTTGGAGGCATTCATTATTTTCTCATATTTTCATACATTTGGTTTGATTTCGCAAAGAGTTGTTTTGGGTTTAAAGATTTTTCTTGGAGGTACATTCAAAGAAAATTTTTGAAGACATTTCTTGGAGGTACATTCAAAGGACATTTCTTGGAGGTATGTGATACAGTTTTTTGGATGTTTTTTGGGCTTCATTTTTTTTAGAGTATGGATTTGGGCTTAATTTTTATTATTTTTGAAGGTATGTAATTAATTTTCAATGGACATTTTTTGGAGGCATTTTTTGAAGTGACATTTTTTTAGAGTACGTGTTTTGGGTTGAAGTAAATCTTTTATAATGAGTTTTTAAAATGAGTTTTTGTCTAACTTTTTAAATGAAATTTTTTTGTAGGACTTGGAAGGAAATATTTTGAGCTTTGTTTCATTTCATAAGACATTTTTTTCTCAAATTTTTTAAAGTAAGTGTTTTGGATTGGAGTATGTATTTTTTGCAAAAAATTTAAAATGAGTTTTTTTTAAATTAAATATTTTGTGATGTTTTTTTTAATTGATTTTTTGTCTAAATTTTTGAAGGAAATTTTTTGAACTTCATACTCTATTATCATGGGAAATAGAAGGAATTGTACGATAAAATATGATCGAAAAAGAGACTCTGAGGAACGTAGAGAAGAAACGAGACAATCTCGCAAAAGAAATATAAAAGAACTGTCAAATATTGAAGGGGAAAATCAACCTAAACTAGAAGTTGAAGCAGACATGTGAATGTAAATATTATGATTTTGATATATTTAAATTTTTCCTAGTGTAAAATGTGAAGCTTAATTTTTATTTGATGAACTAATTTGAAAAATATTTTGCAATGTAAATAGAGAGAGATATTCTTCAAAACATTGATGATGAGATAAAAAATTTTGAAAGAGAAAGTGAAAGAGAGATTGAACCAATGATTGAAGATAGTGAAAATGTTGAAAGAAATTCAAGTGAAGAAATTGAATCACAAGGTATGTACACACACACAAATATATATATATATGTATATATATATATATATTGAACACATGCACGTACTATTAAAATTATACATATATTTATTAATTTAGTTATTTATTGAATATGTAAACTTATTATGTTCTATTCATTCAAATATGTAAAGATGAAATCAATGTCGATGATGAAATGTTAGAAAATGTTGACACTCACACATATGGAGATAAAAAAGTTGACTATTATATACAATATCATGTTAACCGCATTTTTTATAAGTATTTCATAAATGTAAAGGTGACAGTTTAAGCCCAAATGTAAAATGTCTCCTATCATTAAGGAAATTAAAAGAAGCTATGACTTTATTGGGTATTCGAAAATCAACCAAAGATAAAAAAAAATGAAGGAAAATGTAATACAAAATATAAATAGTGCTATAAATTCAATTAGAAGATCTAGACATAAAAATGTTTCAGTTGTACATAGAGCAATACATATGGCAGTGGTTTCATCAAGTAATAAAGAGAATCACTTGGTAAAATCTATCCCACGAGCACTAGGAACCTTGCAAAAAACCTTGCACAAACATTGGAAATTTTGGTTGCAAATAGATGTAAATGATAAACTTGCTTGTTGGAGAGATATTTGTAGGAAAGCATACAAATACAGACTTGGAGAAAATGTTAAAAAAATAATATATGAATATTGGAAGAACAATTGGCGTGTTTCACCAACTGCAAGGCATGTGATGCGAAGAAGAATAGCATGAAATCAGTACAAAGAACATGAAAAAAAATTCTTGGAAACCACTCAGATAGAGTTGTTCAACAACTTCAAAGAAGAGAATCATGAAATTCGTGTTTCAATCAGTGCTTTTGTTCAACAAAAACCATGGTCTGTAAAACGTATCACCGTATGCAACACTTGTTGTTGTCGTTATCATGTGGAATTTGAGTTATATTATGACACATTCCTTGATTTTGGTACAACATTTTTGAAGGATTCACCTCCTCCTTCCACTATCCATGATTTCATATCTAAAATTCTATGTGAAAGAGAAAGAAATGAACTATTTTATGAAAAGAAATGTGTTGGTGGTAAAAAAAGAGATGATTTTGGAAATTTGACTAAATTTCCAAACAAATATCTTCCTGATATAAATGATCAATCATTGCCCAACAGGAAAGTGAAATGGAAAAGATATGAATATATCCATACATCGATTCAAGGTGCAAATAATGTTAAAAGAATTGAATTACGAGAAGAAGAAATTTTTGTGATAAACGTTTTGACAAAGTTTGAGGAAGAAATTTACAAATACACCAAGAATTCCCATAGAGCTTGATGGCAAGACTTGTAATTCGAAAAATCTTGTGAAGTGTTTCCACGAGGGACCATTTTGTCAGTAATTGATTTTGCAAAAACTACACATTTGTTCCACAAAAAGAAATTCAGAGTGAATACTATCATTCTGACCAAGTCTCTATGCTCGTCCATATTCTATATAGACATGCTGGACAAAACATCGATCATATAGAAAGCACCAGTGAAAATCGACATATTAGAAAATAATATCACTTTTATATTAGTGACAATCGTACACATGAGACATATTTTGTACAACATTTTTTTGGAGAGATTTATGATCCCTTGAAAAATCATGGAATAACATTCAATGAAAATTTGATATGGTCAGATGGATGCACAGGTCAATTCAAATCTACATGATCATTCTTTTGGTTTTGTTTTCTTCATAAGAAAACCTGCATTAAACATTGTTTGAATTTATTTGAGAGTCGCCATGGAAGATTAGAACAGGATGGTGCAGGAGCATGCATAAAATGAGCACTTCGAAGATATAAAATGAACCCCTCCGCAAGCCGACTTGTGGATGCGAAAGAAGTTCTTCAATGGTGCATTGCTGCTCTAAGCCATGAGACTAACCAATCAAGGGAAATGCGAAGATACTTTCAATTTAATTTTTATTGGATATCTAATTTTAAATAGTGTACATTCATCACAATTATTATTTTTGATTGTATTTTGATATCGTATTTGTATTCTTCTTTAAATTTTCCATATAAAGATTTTTCTGGCATATTGGGATTGAAGACATAGATAGATCAATTGGAAATGACATTGAAACAATAAAAGGGACTCGAAAATTGCATTCAATTAAAACAAAGTCCATCCAAAAATGTGTTTGCATTGGATAAAATAAAATATTCTTGTTTTTGTCATGTTTGCATAGACAACACAAAATCCAATGACGTTTGTGAAAACAAAATGTATGTAAAAGATTGGAAACATATAGAGCGAAATACAAAGGGAAAAATGTTCGTTGCAATGTTTGAAGAAATGCAATCAGAGGAGACTACAATATCATCCGATGGTGATCAAGTTTCTGATCTTGTTAGGGAAGGTAACATTTGAATTGCTTTTTAATGATAAATATCTAGAAATAAATTTAAATATGCATAATTTTGTTAAGTTTGTTTTATTGTGTAGGAGATGTTTTTGTTGTAATTGCACATACTAACAACGATGAAAATGTGAAGTATTATTTGATGCGTTGTATTGAACGAAAAATGAAATTATTAGAAGACTATAATGATCACTGATTTCCATTATAAAGAGGATCTATTATACTGAAAGGTTATTTTTTCAGACAAAATAATCAAAGTGGGGATTTTTTTTTACTTTGAAGACTATGAACTTGATTTCATAAGTTGTCAATATAGTCAATTGGTGTGTTAAGCATGCATAAAGTTGATAGAGGTTCAGTCAAAGAAAGGAACAAAAATTAATAAATGGAAAATGTAAAAATCTGATCATGAACGGATTATTGAAGATGGCATTCCATTGGAACTTTTTTGATTGAACTACCCAAAAATTTATTCTCTTTGGATTATATGTTTTATAACTTCCAGTACTCAATTAAAAATTGAACTGCCTTGTTATGTTATCTGTGCAAGTGTTTTCACATGTACAAATTGTTTTGGTACATGCACATTCTAGTATCAATTGAAAGTAGCTTTTCTATTCATGCATTGATGAAAAATGTTGCATGTATATATATATATATATATATATATATATATATATATATATATATATATATATATATATATATATATATATATATGTTCTAGAATGAAATTAATTGAAAGCATTTTTTCTATGTGCATTGATGAAAAATGTTGCACATACTAGATATATACACGAACTGAATGCATGCCCAGTTTTTCTTGTGGCTTTTTCTGGTAAAAAAGTATCCACAATGTAAATAAATCATCCACGGTATAATTTTGTACAAAGATTCCTTTCAGACAAGAGACTCAGAGCACTTCTCCGACTTTTGGTGGGATTTGACCCACATCTCTAATCCTGATTGAAAATCTAGTACAAAATTTGTCTGTCTAATGGTTGGATATGTTCTATGTGCATTTATGAAAAATGTTGTGCATGTATTGGATATATATATATTTTATAGAATGAAATTAATCATTCAAGCAGTTTTCTCAAGTGCATTGATGAGAAATGTTTCATGTACTGAATATATATGTTCTAGAATGTAATTAATTGAGTGTCATCAATTTACCAATTTATAAATCAACAAGGCTACCTATTTGAGTTCCTTAATGACATTGACCTCAATTCAAAAAACATATATCTACTTTTTATACTTCCAATCAAGATTAAGGGGATTTATATGGGAAAGAGGCAACTAAATATATATGTTCTAGAATGTAATTAGCTGAATGTCATCAATTTACCAATTTAAAAATCAACAAGGCTACCTAGTTGAGTGCATTAATTGCTTTGACCCAAAGTCAACAAACATATATCTACTTCTTATATTTCCAATAAAAATTAAAGGGATTTATATGGGAAAGAGGTATAACATATAGCCCATGAACTGCTTTTTAGAGGTCAATGAAGGTATCATCATGTGGGAAAATGTTTTGAACACTTGATCATACTTGAAAGTAATCTTAAGATATTTTTGTTCTCTACATACTAAATACTATTGGTTGAGTGAAAAAAAATTTCAATGAAAAGAACATAGATTTCCAATCCAACTAACCATATCAATTGAGCTCTATTTGCAAAAAAAAAGTAAAAAAAACCAAAAATGCATCAAAATAACATCCTTGGTTGTTATTTTTATTGGAATAACTAAGTCATATTAAGGATTCTCTTCATTGAAATTGTTTTTGGATGGAGAATCCTAAAAATATGATTTATTTATTCCAATAAAAATGACAACCACGAATGTTATTTTGCTGACATGTTTTGTTGCATGTTAACTTTTCTTTACTCTTCTTTCAATTAGATCTCAATTGATATGGTTAGTTGCATTGAAAAGCTATGTTCTTAACCATGGAAATTTTTTCACTCAAACAAGAGAAGAGTACGTAGAGATCTAAAGAAATCTTAAGATTCCAAATGTAGTTCAACCATCCAAAACATGAGTTTTAAAAGCTTTTTGATTATATCAAAAAATTACTTCACATTTCATGCCAATTGTAGTTCAAATATCCAATAAAAACACTAAACATTTAACACTATATCACATGCCAAATGTATATTGAAACCATCCAAAACTTGAGTTTTAAAAACTTTTTGATAACATCATAACATTACTTCACATGCCAAATGTAATTCAACCATCCAAAACTTGATTTTTAAAAACTTTTTGATTATATCACAACATTACTTCACATGCCATGCCAATTGTAGTTAAAATGTTCAATAAAAACATTTAACATTCACATGCCAAATGTAGATTGAAACCATCCAAAACTTGAGTTTTAAAAACGTTTTGATTATATATCACAACATTACTTCACATGCCATGCCAATTATAGTTCAACTATCCAATAAAAACATTTAACATTATATCACATGCCAAATATAGATTGAAACCATCCAAAACTTAACCTTTAATTTAACAAAAAATTATAGATCACAACATTACTTCACATGCCAAATTTACTTCAACCATCCAAAACTTGAGTTTTAAAAACTTTTTGATTATATCACAACATTACTTCACATGCCATACCAATTGTAGTTCAACTATCTGTTGGAATTGTTGTCATTGATGGCAAAGGAAATGACAAAGGAGGAGGACCTGAAACATCATTCAAGGGGCAGAAAGGCAGCAGAGACATAAGAGGAAACATAGAAAAAGAGAGATAGAAAAAGAGAGGCAGTTTTAGAGGAGCTTCAAGAGCAAGGAACAGCATCATACAAGGAAAAGAGGTAGGCTAGGAAGTTGAAGGTCAGCAGAGAAGAGCAGAGGAAGAGTACATTTACAGAGACAGGGCAGCAGAGAAAGCAGCAGACAAGGAAAAGAGGCAGACTAGGAAATTGAATAATGATTCACCAGTGATGTTTAAACTCTGGCCACTAGAAATTTGTAAGCACTCCACTATATAATGAAAATTTGTTTCAGCGATAACGTGCATTTGTCAAGTTGAGTTCTGTGTGAATTTTTTTTCTTAAGAATCTGCTTGTATGTTCAGTAATGAGAATGTGTTCCTGATGAATCCTTGTGACCAATAAGAACCTCTGTGACTGGATTATGTGTGGATACGCCGTTGAACCCTCAGTGGAACACAAATTGACTATGTGGAATGTAGGAGCCGTGTGAGCTCTGGGTGATTACATTTATTATGATTCTACGTGCGATTGGAATAAATTGATGCTAGTGAAAGTCATTGATTATGCTTAGCCATACCTGTATTTACCTACATGGTAAATTGTGGTGGAAGATTGTGTTGAAAGGATTCGCCTCTGTCTTTAGAAACCTATATAGAAATTTAACTGGATGCTCTGTGCTCTAGAACCAAGGCGATAATATGGTGTAATTGTATAAACTCCTGAAGGCTCGTAGTTATACACCTCTGTGTAATGGCACAATTCCCGCTGTATGCTTCTGTGTAAGTATGGAAGGTCTAATGATGCCATGGTATTGATTAGTCTATGAGTCTCGATGTTGACTGTATGATAGAACCCTTTTAAATAATAAAGGCGGAACCTTGTACAAGACCGAAACCCTGCGTAGAAGAGTGTGGTTTGGAGTGAACAGTGACGGCAGTTTATGGTTTTCATCGCACCACCTTTACACGATGGATGCTATTTGAGGAGTTGGGAGCGATTCCATAGATCATTCGACACGTGGCGAGGTGGACCTACGGAAAACCGCCTCCCACTGCGAGTCATCGTGCGTTAATCATCGTCCAAAGACGCGGCGCGATATTGATACATACCGTTGATCTAGGAAGATGCCATCGGATGGTGGCTATGTTCAGAAGGTACATGAAGGATAACCCAAGTACGACGCGCCATCATGCGTTATTTCTCATGCAAGTTGCCCAAGCGATATATGTCGGATTAGATGTTGCGGCGCGATGGAACATGAGCCCTCTGATCGGTGTTGATTGTTAGCGCTGGGCCCCAGTTTAATTTATATTGCTCATTGTTAAGGTCTATGGGTTTAAAAAAGGTAAGTTATAAGTGGCTCAATTGATTTAAAGCTCAAGATATATATTCAAAATTCCCAAGGTCCGAACATTCGAGTAAGCATTATATATTTAAGCGGGGAATGTAATATAATTTGATGTTTTAAAGGTTATATAACAGTGACCATATTTATGTTGGGCGCAAAACAAAAGCTACAGTTTATTAATAGTTTGAATCGGGAGTATGCATACATGACGATATATATATTGTGCTAAAGTTGAAACATATATGTAATAAGATTGGGTTTACTAAAAAAGCCTGAAGATTGGGTTTATTACAAGAGCTTGCAAGAATGAAAGAACTAGAGACATCGGCAGAAATATGGTACAAAAGAAAATTGAATTGAAATTGTAATGTGAGCTTTAAGCAATTATGCTTAAACTCATGTATGAACAGAGAATGTAGACAGGTAGCCCGAGAACAGAGATGGTAATGCACTCAAGTACAGTGAACAGATAAATAAACACAAATGTGAACCAAGATATATAGAACAGCCACTCAATAGTAGCAGAAGAGAAAAATCCAGTAAAGCCAAGGTTCAGAAAAGGAGCTGAGTGGTATTGAAATGTGTAACTGAAAATGTAAATATTTTGTTTATATTGTTTGTGATGCAAAGCCAAGTATCCTAAGGAAAAGACAAAATCCCACTGTAGCATGGAAATTTGTACATATTGTTATAATTTTAAAAATGAGTTGGATAAAGGAATAAGAAGATAGAAGCCAAAGAGTCATGACTGTTCACTCCAAATTCTTTATGAAATACAAACAGTCATGTGAGGAACTCTATATATAATATCACATTGATATGCACATGAGAGAGAAGAGAGAGTAAATCTAGAGAAGGCAGAATATAGAAGTGAGGCAGAGAAGATTAAGAGAAGAAGAACAGAAAGAGAAGCTACAGAACAGAGCTAATATCTGAGGTAAATCAACAAACATTCAGTTTGATAAATTGAGGAAGTTGGAGCTTCCCTATTAAGTTGCAACTTGATAGCTATCAGTTGTAGCTGACTGAGGTTGGAGCCTCTTGTAGGTTGGTGCCGACAGAAAATTGAAGGGAGTTGGTGCTCCCTTGCAAGTTGTAGCTTGCAGAATTGAGGTTGGAGCCTCCTGTAGGTTGGTGCCTATAGAAAAACAGTGGTGAGAGGGAGCTGGAGCTTGCCTTTGCATCACAACAATAATAAATGTGGTTTTCTCCCTTTATGGGTTTCCACTTATATCTGGTGTCTATGTGCATGATGTTTATGTGTTGATCTGATTTATATCATCTGCTTAGTACTTGCTTCTCTCATATTAAGTCTGCTGTTATATTATATTAATACTCGCTGCTCACATTCTAAGATTACTCACTTATTAAGCTGGATACGAAATGAAGTTGAAAATAAGGTTTAATAAAAGGTTTAAAAAATCATGAATGTGTTAAACTGATTCACCCCCCCCCCCCCCCCTCTCAGTTTAACTAAGGGTTCAACAATTGGTATCAGAGCAGGTTCCTTTGTACCAGTCTAACAACTGAAATGAGATCCTAGGTTCTTAGGATGGCTAGTAAAGAAGGATGTTCAACCAATAAAGCTCCTTTTTTCACTGGTGAAAATTATGCTTTCTGGAAAATCTGAATGAGGACATACATAATGTCTCTAGGAATATAATTCTGGGCTGCTGTGGAATTTGGATATGCCCCAAAGGAAACTGACACAGAAAAAGAAACAAAACAAGATTTTGTGGCTAACGCAAAAGCCATGAATGCCATCTTGAATGGATTATGTGAAGCAGAATTTATTAAAGTAATGCACAAAGACTTTGCCAAAGAAATATGGGATACTCTTGAGAACATACATGAGGGAGACAGGAAAGTAAAGACTTCCAAACTTCAACTCTATAGAGCCCAGTTTGAGAACTTAAAAATGAATGATGATGAAGACATTGCCAGTTTCTTCCTAAAAGCTGCAGAAATTATTAACAATATGAAAGCTCTTGGAGAAAAAATTCCAGAAAGTATAATTGTGCAAAAGGTTCTAAGATCGATTCCATCCAGGTTTAATCTAAAGGTGTCTGCAATAGAAAAAATAGTTGATTGGGAGATCTTGACCATGAACCAGCTACTTGGAAATCTAATAGCCTATGAAATGAGGCTCCCACAGAAGAAGCCAAGTACGAGGGAAGCAGCGTTTAAAACAGAAAAGAAGAAATAAGAAGAGGGAGACATATGCTCTTGCTCGGATGAAGAAGAGGCAAAGTTTGTCAAGAAATTGGATAGAGGCTCAGGTAAATACAAAGGTAAACTCCCCTTCAAATGCTTTAACTGTGGAAGAGTGGGACACTATGCTGCTAAATGTCCTCATAAGAAAGTAAGGAATCGGGCTCATGAGTTAGAGAAAAATAAATCAAAGAACTGGCGGAAAGGAAAGAAGTTCAGCAGAAAATCCTTCTATGCTCAACAAGACAACAGTACATCTGAAGATTCAGATGAATCCTCAAGTGAAGAAGGAAACTCTGAATTCTTATTGATGGCCATAGAAGAACTTGAAGGCCTCTTGCTAAAAGATGAAGAAGAAGAAGGTGAAGTCGACCTTGAGGGAGAGCTAAGAAGTGCTCTAGAAGAGATTGATAGACTCAAACTGAAATGCAGAAAACAAAAGTACATTCTCCTAAAGTATGTATGAGAAGAACAAAATTCAGAAGTCCTTAAGCAACTAAAGATAGAGATCGAAGAAGCCAAGAAGATAGAGGACATGTTACTTAAGCAAATCAAAGAAAAAACTCAAGAACAAGAAAATTTGGAAGAAGAAGTAGTATGTATCAAGAAGAAATTAGAAAATACTCAAAGGAAAGTGGTTATAAAATCTTCTCAAACAACAAGCTCTAGTAAGTTGAATGAAATTATGGTTGCTCAAAGATCCCCTATGATAAAGACTGGAATAGGCTATGAAGAAGAATCAAGTAAAGGAAAATAAAAGGTTGACAGAGAGATTATTTTTGTAAAAGCAAAGAAGAATCACGAAGCAGCTCAAAAAATTCCTACAAAAGAAGAAATCTGCAATAAGGAAGACAGAGATCAAAAGAAACCACTAGTAGCAAAGAATGTAATAAATACTAAGACCCCTGAATATGTAAAATTTGGAAACCATCAAAGGATATTCTTCCCTCCTATGAAGAATGCCACCTGCTATGCTTGCCACAAGCTGGGACACATTGCTGCATATTGTCATGTAAGGAGGAGTAATTCAAACAAGCAAAAGATGCAAACATTGAAGAGACTGCCTCAAGCAAACAAATGTAAGAGACAACCTTACATCAGGTATGCAAATAGCTTCTACGGTTACTTCTTTTATTGTAAGGAATTTGGTCATAAAATCATTGAGTGTAGAAAGTATGGACAAAGATTGATGTTTAACACCTCAAGGAGGTTTATGAATCAAAGAAATTCTATTCATATTCATAATTCTACAAAAATTATGATCAAATGTTGTGTATGCAATCAAGTTGGACATATACCTTCCAAATGTCCTCTAAGAAGATATAGTTCATCTCCTCACAAAAGATACCAAACAAAAGGGTGCCTCTAGTGGATAAAGAAGGTGAATAAATGTGACTTGGCTCTAACTGCTCAAGACTTGAAAAGTCAGTGGTATTTGGATAGTGGCTGCTCAAAACACATGACTGGAGACAAAAGAAAGTTTATAACTCTTGATGAAAAGAAATCTGGAAATGTCACTTTTGGCAATGACAAATCAGGTAAGATCAAGGGAAAAGGCTCAGTCAGCATAGACAATGGCAGAGGAAAGGCCCAATATGTACTATTTTTAGATGGGCTGAAAGCAAATTTACTGAGTGTCAGTCAAATGTGTGACAAAGGTTGCAAAGTTCTATTTAGAGCAGAAGACTGTGAAGTCAGATCAAGCACCACAGGTAAGACTCTACTCAAAGGTGTTCGAACAGAGAGCAATGTTTACATTGTGAAAGAGGAAGATGAAGCATGCCATCTTAGCAAAATTGAGGAGTCATTGTTATGGCATAAAAGATTGGGACATCTCAGCTTCGATCACATCATCAGACTAAGCAAGAAGAAAGCTATCAGAGACATGCCAGAAATAAAGAGGCCTTCTAATACCATATGCAAATCTTGTCAATTGGGTAAACAGACCTGCACATCCTTTAAGACCAAAGAGCAGTTGTCAACAAGAAGACCATTCCAACTTGTGCACATGGATCTATGTGGACCTGCAAGAACTAACACCAAGTGGAGAATCCTACTTCATGCTGATAATAGATGATTTATCTAGAATGACATGGGTTGCTTTTCTCAAGAATAAATCAGAAGCTCTGGAAAAATTCAAAATATTTAAGGCATTAGCAGAAAATTAGACAGGATGCAAGCTCAAATGCATCAGATCAGACAGAGGAGGTGAATTCACTGATTATGACTTTGCAGACCTATGCAATGAACATGGCATAAAACAACAATTCACTATTGCAGGGACACCTCAGTAGAATGGAGTAGCAGAGAGACAAAACAGATCTGTTCAACAAATTGCCAAAGCCATGATGCAAGAGAATAATATTCCTAAAACCTTCTGGGTAGAAGCGGTACACACAACAGTGCATATCCTTAATAAAGCTCACTTAAGGCCAAGCAGTGACAAGACTCCCTATGAACTATGGCATGGAAAGCCAGCTTCAATCAAACATTTCAGAATCTTTGGAAGCAAGTGTTACATAAATAATAATGATGAAAATATTGGAAAATTTGATGCAAGAGCAGATGAAGGGATATTTCTAGGATATGTATCCAAAAGTAAAGGGTACAGGTGCTACAACAAGACTCTTCAGAAAATAGTAGAAAGCATTGATGTGAGATTTGATGAAGAACTTCCAAACAATACAAGAGATACTGACTGCTGCAATCCATCAGATAACCATGAAGAAGAAAACCAAAATGATGAGGAAACAAGCAAGACAACAGAAGATATAGAGCTAAGTTCTAAATCTCCCTCAAGATATACTCAGAAGAACCATCCTGAAGATCAGATCATTGGAGACAAGAGAGTAGGGGTCGAAACAATAAGGAAGCTAACAGAACAGACATAAGAGGTATACATAGCCATGTTATCACAGATAGAGCCAAAGAGATTTGAAGAAGCCAACAAGGAAAAGTCTTGGGTAAATGCTATGAATGAAGAATTAGACCAAATTGAGAAAAAAAATACCTGGGAATTAGTTCCTAGACCCACTAAGAAGAATTTCAGAGGCTCAAAATGGGTATTCAAAAATAAAATGAATGAGCAAGGAGATGTAATAAGGAATAAAGCCAGGCTAGTCTACAAAGGATACTCGCAAATTGAAGGACTTGATTACGATGAAACATTTTCCCCGGTAGCCAGAATGGAAGCTATCAGAATGTTCATGGCATTTGCATGCTACCAAGACTTCAAGGTATATCAAATGGATGTAAAATCTGCTTTTCTTAACAGAGATCTAGAAGAAGAATTCTACATGGAACAACCAGAAGGCTTCACATTGATAGACAAAGAAGACTATGTGTGCAGACTGAAGAAGGCTCTATATTGACTGAAACAGGCTCCTCGTGCTTGGTACTCAAGACTGGATAAATATTTTCAAAAACAAGGCTTTAAGAGAGGTGGAGTAGACAACAGTCTGTACATAAAAGCTCATGAAAATGAACTCCTGATTGTTGTAGTATATGTTGATGACATTATATTTGGAAGCAACAAAGAAGAACTAGCAAAAGGGTTTGCTGATGAGATGAAAACAGAGTTTGATATGTCTATGATTGGAGAGCTCAGTTTCTACTTAGGACTTCAAATTCAGCAAAATAACATAGGTACATTCATCTCACAGGAAAAATATTTGAAATAAATGTTGAAAAAGTTCAAAATGGAGGACTGCAAACCTGTGTCAACTCCCATGATCACGGGATGCAAGCTGTGTGCTGATGATGGATATATTGATATAGATCAAAAATTCTATAGATCCATGATAAGAAGTCTGTTGTATCTGACTGCATCAAGACCAGACATCATGCTAGCAGTAGGACTAGTGGCTAGATATCAAGCAGCATCTAAACAAAACCATCTTCTGGCAGTAAAAAGAATATTTAGATATCTACAAGGAACAACATAGTATGGGCTTTGGTATCCTAAAGGAAAAAACTTCACTTTGACAGCATACACAGATGCAGATTGGGCCAGCTGTGTGGATGACAGGAAAAGTACAAGTGGAGGTGCATTCTATCTAGGAGAAATTTTGGTGGCATGGTTAAGCAAGAAACAAACATCTATCTATCTATCTACAGCAGAAGCAGAATATATAGCAGCAGCAACATGTTGTACACAAGTCATGTGGATGAAGCAAACTCTCCAAGACATGAAGGTAAGAATTGATGAACCTATCTCAATCAAATGTGATAATACAAGTGCTATAAGTATATCTAAAAATCCTGTGCTTCACTAAAAAACTAAGCATATCCCAGTCAAGTATCATTTTCTCCGAGAACAAGTGGCTTAGAAGATAGTAAAGGTGGAATATGTACCAAAAAAAGAAAAGACAACTGATATATTTACCAAACCTCTTGCTAGAGAACCATTTGAATATTTGAGAGATAGACTAGGGGTAGTATCTATAGATGCTACTCTCTGATATAAAGAGAAAGCACAGTTCAAGAGGAGAACAAAAACGAAAATATCATTCCAGGGGAAGATCAGCCAACAAGGAAACCATGAAATAGGTCCTTAGGATCAAAGGCTTATGGAAATAATACATCCAGCATACAGGAGTAAATAAAAAGGCTAAAGGGTTCAATAAAATGTGCAACCCTTTGCCATTGATGTCAAAGGGTGAGGAAAAGTAGATAGGCAGAGGAAGCATTGGATTATTAGTGGATGTGTTGCCATCAATGCCAAAGGGGGAGATTGTTGGAATTGTTGTAATTGATGGCAAAGGATATGACAAAGGAGGAGCACTTGAAACATCATTCAAAGGGCAGAAAGGCAGCAGAGACATCAGAGGAAACAGAGACAAAGAGAGATATCAAAAGAGAGGCAGTTTTAGAGGAGCTTTAGGAGCAAGGAGCAGCATCAGACAAGGAAAAGAGGTAGGATAGGAAGTTGAAGGTCAGCAAAGAAGAGCAGAAGAAGAGTACATTTATAGAGATAGGGCAGCAGAGAAAGCAGCAGACAAGGAAAAGAGGCAGACTAGGAAATTGAATAATGATTCACCAGTGATGTTTAAACTCTGGCCACTAGAAATTTGTAAGCACTCCACTATATAATGAAGATTTGTTTCAGCGATAATGTGCATTTGTCAATTTGAGTTCTATGTGAATTTTTTTTCTTGAGAATCTGCTTGTATGTTCAGTAATGAGAATGTGTTCCTGATGAATCCTTGTGACCAATACGAACCTCTGTGACTGGATTATGTGTGGATACACCGTTGAACCCTAAGTGGAACACAAATTGACTATGTGGAATGTAGGAGCCGTGTGAGCTCTGGGTAATTAGATTTATTATGGTTCTGCGTGGGAATGGAATAAATTGATGCTAGTGAAAGTCATTGATTATGCTTAGCCATACCTGTAGTTACCTGCATGGTAAATTGTGGTGGAAGATTGTGTTGAAAGGATATTCCTCTGTCTTTAGAAACCTGTATATAAATTTAACTGGATGCTCTATGTTCTAGAACCAAGGCGATAATATGGTGCAATTGCATAAAATCCTGAAGGCTCTTAGTTATACACCTCTGTGTAATGGCACAATTCCCGCTGTATGCTTCTGTGTAAGTGTGGAAGGTCTAACGATGTCGTGGTATTGATTAGTCTATGAGTCTCGGTGTTGACTGTATGATAGAACCCTTTTAACTAATAAAGGTGGAACCTTGTACGAGACCGGAACCCTGCGTAGAAGAGCGTGGTTTGGAGTGAACAGTGACGACAGTTTATGGTTTTCATTGCACCACCTTTACACTATGGGTAGTATTTGAGGAGTTGGGAGCGATTCCATAGATCATTCGACATGTGGCGAGGTGGACCCACGGAAAACCACCTCCCACTGCGCGTCATCACGTGTTAATCATCGACCAAAGACGTCGCGCGATATTGACGCATACCGTTGAACTGGGAAGATGCCATCAGATGGTGGCTGTGTTCGGAAGGTGTGCGAAGGATAACCCAAGTACGGCGCACCATCGTGCGTTATTGCTCGTGTAAGTTGCCCGAGCGATATCCGTTGGATTAGATGTTGCGACGCAATGGAATGTGAGCCCTCCGATCGGGTCGATTGTTAGCGTTGGGCCCCAGTTTAATTTATATTGCTTGTTGTTAAGGTATGTGGGTTTAACAAAGGTACATTATAAGTGGCTCAATTGATTTAAAGCTCGAGATATATATTCAAAATTCCCAAGGTCTGAACATTCGAGTAAGCATTATATATTTAAGCGGGGAATGTAATATAATTTGATGTTTTAAAGGGTATATAACAGTGACCATATTTATGATGGGCACAAAAAAAAAGCTACAGTTTATTAATAGTTTGAATTAGGAGTATGCATACATGACGATATATATATTGTGGTAAAGTCAAAACATATATGTAATAAGATTGGGTTTACTACAAAAGCCTCAAGATTGTGTTTATTACAAGAGCCTGCAAGAACGAAAGAACTTGAGACATCGGCAGAAATATGGTACAAAAGAAAAATGAATTGAAATTGTAATGTGAGCTTCAAGAAATTATGCTTAAACTCATGTATGAACACAGAATGTAGATAGGTAGCCTGAGAACAGAGATGGTAATGCACTCAAGTACAGTGAACAGATAAATAAACACAGAGGTGAACCAAGATATATAGAACAACCACTCAACAGTAGCAGAAGAGACAAATCCAGTAAAGCCAAGGTTCAGAAAAGGAGCTGAGTGGTATTGAAATGTGTAACTGAAAATGTAAATATTTTGCTTATATTGTTTGTGATGCAAAGGCAAGTATCCTAAGGAAAAGACAAAATCCCACTATAGCATGGAAATTTGTACATATTGTTATAATTTTAAAAATGAGTTGGATAAAGGAATAAGAAGACAAAAGCCAAAGAGTCATGACTGTTCACTCCAAATTCTTTATGAAATACAAACAGTCATGTGAGGAACTCTATATATAATATCACATTGATATGCACATGAGAGAGAAGAGAGATTAAATCTAGAGAAGGAAGAATATAGAAGTGAGGCAGAGAAGATTAAGAGAAGAAGAACAGAAAGAGAAGCTACAAAACAGAGCTAATATCTGAGGTAAATCAGCAAACATTCAGTTTGATAAATTGAGGAAGTTGGAGCTTTCCTATTAAGTTGCAGCTTGATAGCTGTCAGTTGTAGCTGACTAAGGTTGGAGCCTCCTGTAGGTTGGTGCCTGCAAAAAATTGAAGGGAGTTGGTGGTTCCTTGCAAGTTGTAGCTTGCAGAATTGAGGTTGGAGCCTCCTGTAGGTTGGTGCCTTCAGAAAAATAGTGGTGAGAAGGAGTTGGAGCTTTCCTTTGCATCAAAACAATAATAAGATGTGGTTTTCTCCCTTTATGGGTTTCCACTTATATCTGGTGTCTCTGTGCATGATGTTTATGCTTTGATCTGATTTATATCATCTGCTTAATACCTGCTACTCTCATATTAAGTTTGTTGTTATATTATATTAATACTAGCTTCTCACATTCTAATATTACTCACTTATTAAGCTGGATACGAAATGAAGTTGAAAATAAGGTTTAATAAAAGGTTTAAAAGATCATGAATATGTTAAACTGATTCACTCCCCCCCCCCCCCCTCTCAGTTTAACTAAGTGTTCAATACTATCCAATAAAAGCATTAAACATTTAACATTATATCACATGCCAAATGTATATTGAAACCATCCAAAACTTGAGTTTTAAAAACTTTTTGATTATATCACAACATTACTTCACATTCCATGCCAATTATAGTTCAACTATCCAATTAAAACATTTAACATTATATCACATGCAAAATGTAGATTGAAACCATCCAAAACTTAACCTTTAATTTAACAAAAAATTATAGATCACAACATTACCTCACATGCCAAATGTACTTCAACCATCCAAAACTTGATTTTTAAAAACTTTTTGATTATATCATAACATTACTTCACATGCCATGCCATTTGTAGTTCAAAAGAAAAACATTATTTATAGATGACAACATTACTAGTAGTTCAACTATCCAAAACTTATGTTTTAAAAACCAAAAAAATTATATAACAACATTACTTCACAGTCACATGCCGAAAGTACTTCAACCATCCAAAACTTAACTTTCAAAAACAAAACAAATTATGTTAACACAATAAAATATGTCAAAAATTTCTAGATCTCACAAGTATCAAGTTATATATATATATATATATATATATATATATATATATATATATATATATATATATATATATATATATATATATATATATTTGTGCATCTAGATAATATATAAAAAAGTAAATTTAAGTCTAGAAATCTCAATTAAATCTACAAATCATGTCCATCAAATACAAATGGATGTAGTGTCTTTCCTAGTAGAGTCTCAATTCGTGCATTATCTTGCGAAGCATGGGGAACTTGTACACAATGCACATACAAACATTAACATTTGATGTTTTAAAAATGAGTAAGAATATATAGAACTTCATGTAAAAAAAAAAATATAAAAAAAAAATCATGCAATACCTCATGATGTCCCCTCTCCATTTGTTGCTCGCCTGCTACAACTTCCCCCATGGGAACATCTCCAATAGTAAACTTTACAATATACATGTATATATATATATATATATATATATATATATATATATATATATATATATATATATTAAAAAAATTCAGATGAAAATTCAAATGTATATATAAACTTATTTTCAATAATATTAAAAAAAATGTTATAGAACTTGTTCAAATGGTTGAAATGGTGTGCATGTTCCTATCTCCATCGCTAGAGTCCATGGATTAAATAAATATTCTATAAAAATCTAAAATTAAAAATTTTAAAAGTATAGAATAACTTAAGATCAAGCTCTCAATTTATAATAAAACTTTTAAACTTCAATTTATAAACTGCAACTTAAAAAAAAAAACATATATATTTAAAAGTGAAAAATTGAATACTTCTGCTGGTGAATTTGGGACATTTCCTAAGAGAGGCTCCAACAAAAAATCTCCAAAAACCTAAAATTCAAAAAAATTAAAATAACTCAAGATATAGAGATATATCTCAATTTTTAATGGAACTCTTTGAGGTGGAATATATATAACTTAAAACAGAAATTTTAAAAGTGAAAAATTTTCCATACTTGTTGCAGATCTGGCACATATCCTAAGGAAATAGAAGGTACATATCCCAAGGAAGAATAAGGTACCGCCATCCCAAAAACATCGGATGGAATCAGAATCTGTTAAATTTTTTTATTATTATATATATGTACATGCACATGTCTGCACAATTATTTATTTTAAAAATATCACTTAAAAAACACTAATATTTGTCAACATATCTTGATGGTGAGACCCATCTTGATTGTTTGAACCAGAGGCCACAAATGTGATATTAACATTTTCGTCATTCATCATGCATGAAAACTGCAAATGTTGTTTTAACATATAATGATATATTTTTGTTAGATTAATGTACATATAAATAAATGTATACATATACATACACAGGTATTTATTACAAATTGTACATGTATGTGTTAAAATAATCGAACCCTAACCATTAACACATAATGTTCCTGTGCCCTCTTCCTCATGAATAATTAGGCCTTGCTAACCATTGCGACAATTCTTTGCATATATTCTAAGATCTTCAACACTCATGTTGTCAATCTCTTCATCTATACAATACACAAAATTGGCGCATGCATTCTCATGCACTCTTTGTCGATTTAGACAAACATCGATTCCACCCAATCTGTTGTGAACATTGTCGATGATGGCATCCCATTGTTCTCGACTTATTTGAGAAGTGACATCCATCTCTGACCATAAAGTTTTGACCCAAAAAGGTTGACTCACCAACGGTGGCTCAGGGCGAGGCGACTCAACATCATGCCTAGCACCCCTACGGTCACATAATCGACCTTTCCGAGGACCAAAAAATTCTGACAGAAGGTCATTGTAATTTGGTTTCATTTCCAAAAAAAATTATAAGTAAAAAAATTTTGCAAAAGAAAGAGCAACCTCGTCATTCCATGGGAGTCTTCCATAGGCCGCAACATGCTTATCATACAAATAGCAAGCTATATTGGGGTGCTTGAAATATCGCACCTTCAGCACATTTCTTTTCAACCCTTCTTTGAAATTAAACATTGACTTGACCATTTCTTTTGTAACTCTTTGTTTTACATCCTCCCATTTATCGAGACCCATTTCTGTTTCCTTTCTCTTTCTCATGGCTTCTACAAATATATCAGTAGTTGGCCCAAGATTTCTGTACACATTTACTACTTTGCCCAATGAGTGTGTAACTATTTCGAGGCTTTGTCGACTCTTAGCAGGTAGAGTCAAAGCCACGAGATCTCTATGCAATTTTGCATGAAGTTGTTGACACCTTTCTAAGGTGCATTGCGCCATGTTTCTTTCCGATGGTATATCAAAAATGTTGGCAAGATAAGTTGTGGTGGGTGGACAACCTTCTTATTGAATGTAGCGTTCTGCCCTGTGTCTTTTTTTACCAACATTTGGAGCATTTTCAGCCAGTGCATCAATATATATAAAATTTTGTATATTAGAAAAAAAAACATGTAAACAAATTTGTACAAATTGAATGAAAAAAATATTGAAATTGATGGAAACCTCGACATGGTTGGCTAGAATCTTCTCCACCCTAAAACTATTAAGAACCAAAATGACCCTGCTGAGAACCAGCACCACCATCCGTTGATTGGCCTCTGCGGGAATAAGTATCACCACCTTCATGCAACCTGATACCACTTATTGATGGCCCTGTAAGGGGATTTGAATGACCACCAACCTCTAGAGAGGATAGAGAAGCTTCATAAACAAATGTGAATTTATAATCAATTGAAAAATACATTCATACATATAAATACACGCGTACATATTCATTGATGAAATTTCATTCAAACCATACCACGACTAGGTGAACCATGGGCATGATCCATGGATGGAGTAGAGACCCTTCTCTTCTTATTAGCTCCTAAAAAATAAAAAATGAAACTTATTAATGACTAATTTAACTCACAAAATTGATAAAAAATCAATTCCATATGTACACACATGTATGTAGATTTAAGGTTATATTTAAATACCATGAACATCCCTCGATCCCTGATCCCCCCGTCTCATAGAGATATGGGATTCTGTTGATCTTCGTCTTTCATCCTCCATGATATATATATCTACGATGGACATTTACAATTATTGTTTTAAATAACTAATTTAAAGTAAATTCAAAATAAATTTCAGAAAATTAATGTAATTTAGTGTAAACAAATTATGTAAAACACAACTTTCAAAGCACTAATTGATGTGTGAAACTCAATTTAAGAAAAAACAAATTATAAAAATGATAATTTCACCAAATTGCGCTTTACATGGTGGGAGCACACTTGGTATAAAATTGAAAAAAATACATTGTCATTAAAAAATAAGTGAAACTCCATTTAAACAAACTCTATTTAAACAAAAATTTGTTGAAGTCCTCGCATTTTAATTTTATAAAAATTTGAAGTTCACCACTTGTTGCAAATGTGAAGTTTACCAAGTTGCACTTTACAAGGTGTGACGGGAGAACACTTGGTATATAATTGAAAAAAACACATGGTCAATAAAAAAGACACATTTATAAGTACACAACACACACATATCCAAGATATGTTACAATTTCCATCAATAAATTTTGAAGGAGAGCATCTCAACACTAATTCATCTTTGAGAGATGAATCTTGAATTTTTGAAGAAGAACGTCTCAAAACTAATTCATCTTTGAGAGATGAATCTTGAATTTTTGAGAAGAGTGTCTCAAAACCAATTCATATTTGAGAGATGAATCTTGCATTGGAATTTCCCCGTACAATTCTAATTCATCTATTAATTCATCTTTGATAGATGAATCTTGAATTGGAATTGGCCCACGCAATAGATCAGCAGACATCTTATTCACATTTGTACAATGCCTTATACAAAAAAATTGAAATTGGCTAACAATATTGTTTCCTATTCCATGCAGTTCTTTTAGCCTTTCCTCCTTAACTTGGCACATGCCATTCATTTGGTTGCACACAAGTTCAGAATTGGTGAAATCTACAATTCCATTTGATCCATACTCCATCGTTGTTCCCAAGGCTTCTATCAATCCAATATAATATGCCTCATTGTTTTCTGTTATGCCCAATATATTCATTTTCCTTCAGACGGTGTTGCTAGTCGCAATATTGGAAAGCACATATGTAATCATTACTTTCCCTGGATTTCGATAGCAAGAAACTTATATGCATAATTTCCATTTTTCAACCATATTTAATGGTTTTCTTATCCCTGAAAAAAAGCAAATTCAATAAAAATATATATTAAATTGACACTTATTGCGAAGCAATAAATGACATGTGCATGGTTTATCTTAAATTTTATCTTAAATTTTATGGGAGAAATGACACATGTACAAAATTTACCTTAAAGTGGTTGTGTTTTATGGATATTAAAATGAAGAACTTCTACTTAGATATATTCCAAAGATTGAATGTAAGGGCATTTACTAGATATGTCACCTTTCATAAAAAGATGAGATATAGAGGCTACCTAGCCCTTTACAGACTCTGCCTATAGAAATTGTAGAAGTTGGTTCACTACCTGTCCCAGTTATACCCTGTGAAGGGTGTAGAATACTTGTGGAATAACTAAAACTATTTTACGTATACATAAGGGTGTATAAGAGTGCATTTTTTTTACATTGGATATTAAAATGAAGAACTTCTATTTAGATCTATTCCAGAGATTGACTGTAGGGGCATTTACTAGATATGTCAGCTTTCGTAAAAGATGAGATCCAGAGGCTACCTGGCACTTTACAGACTCTGCCTATAGAACTTGTAGAAGTTAACAGTACCTGTCCCAATTATACACTATGAAGGGTGTAAAGGACCCATGGAATCACTCACACTACTTTACATAGGCATGAATGTGTATAAAAATGCATTTGTTTTACATTGAATATTTTTCATTTTAAATTTAGAATCTATTTGAAACAATTACCTATATAAGGTTAAAACCTATGTTTTGTATCAAATCACTTTTGGTTTCAATGTGAAACTTTTATGGATTTAATATTTTTTTCTCGAAACGTGATGCACCCCATTAAAATCGGAGATATATCGAAATGATTCCTATGGTGTGGTAAAATATAGATGCATAAATTCAATGAGCATAGTTTTGAGATATAAAAGTCCAAAATGGAAGAGTTGTTTGTGAAAAAATATCAATTCCACTATGGATATAGACCTTTTCATTAAAAGGGATTTTTCTAGAAGGATGTCAACTAAGTTGGAAAGAAGGGAAAATATCACAATTATATGTTAATGCATGTGTTTTACATTGAATATTTTTCATTTTATTAAAAATGTATTTGAAACATTAAACTATATAAAAGATTAAAACCTAGATGTTTTGTATCAAATTAATTTTGGTTTCAATGGAAAAATTTTATGGCTAATGTGTTTTTCTCGAAATGTGATACACCCCATTAAAATGGGAGATATATCAAAATGAATCCTATGGCATAGTAAAATAGTTTCAAGTAGTTAAGAAATATAGATTCATAAATTCAATGAGCATAGTTTCGAGATATAAAAGTAAAAAATGGAATAGCTGTTTGTGAACATATATCAGTGGATCACTATGGATATATCTTCTTCATTAAAAGAGATTTTTTTAAAATGATGTACAGTAAGTTTGGAAGGAGGGAAAGTGTCACAAAATTATATATGTGTTAATGCATGTGTTTTACATTGAATATTTTTCATTTTAAATTTAGAATCTATTTGAAACAATTACCTATATAAGGTTAAAACCTATGTTTTGTATCAAATCACTTTTGGTTTCAATGGGGAACTTTTATGGATTTAATATGTTTTTATCGAAATGTGATGCACCCCTTTAAAATGGGAGATATGACGAAATGATTCCTATGGTTTAATAAAATATAAATGCATAAATTCAATGAGCATAGTTTTGAGATATAAAAGTCCAAAATGGAATAATTGTTTGTGAACAAATATCAATGCCACAATGGATATAGATCTGTTTCATTAAAAGGGCTTTTTCTAGAAGGATGTCTACTAAGTTGGAAAGAAGGGAAATATCACAATTATATTTTAATGCATGTGTTTTACATCGAATATTTTTCATTTTATTAAAAATCTATTTCAAACATTAAACTATATATAAGGTTAAAACCTAGTTGTTTTGTATCAAATTACTTTTGGTTTCAATCTAAAAATTTTATGGATAATGTGTTTTTCTCGAAATGTGATACACCCCATTAAAATGAGAGATATATCAAAATGAATCCTATGGTGTATTAAAATAGTTTCAAGTAGTTTAAAAATATACATGCATAAATTCAATGAGCATAGTTTTGAGATATAAAAGTCCAAACTGGAATAGTTTTTTGTGAACATATCAGTGAATCACTATGCATATCACTATGGCTATATATGCTTCATTAAAAGAGTTTTTTCTAAAAGGATTTCCACTAAGTTTGGAAGAAGGGAAAGTGTCACAAAATTATATATATGTTAATGCATGTGTTTTACATTGAATATTTTTCATTTTAAATTTAGAATCTATTTGAAACAACTACCCATATAAGGTTAAAACTTATGTTTTGTATCAAATCACTTTTAGTTTCAATGGGAAACTTTTATGGCTTTAATATGTTTTCCTCAAAATGTGATGCACCCATTAAAATGGGAGATATATCAAAATCATTCCTATGGTGTGATAAAATATAGATGCATAAATTCAATGAGCATAGCTTTGAGATATAAAAGTCCAAAATGGAAGAGTTGTTTGTGAACAAATATCAATGCCACAATGGATATAGATCTATTTCATTAAAAGGGATTTTTCTAGAAGGATGTCCACTAAGTTGGAAACAAGGGAAATATCACAATTATATGTTAATGCATGTGTTTTACATCGAATATTTTTCATTTTATTAAAATTCTATTTCAAACATTAAACTATATATAAGGTTAAAACCTAGTTGTTTTGTATCAAATTACTTTTGGTTTCAATCTAAAAAATTTATGGATAATGTGTTTTTCTTGAAATGTGATACACCCCATTAAAATGAGAGATATATCAAAATGAATCCTATGGTGTATTAAAATAGTTTCAAGTAGTTTAAAAATATAGATGCATAAATTCAATGAGCATAGTTTTGAGATATAAAAGTCCAAACTGGAATAGTTGTTTGTGAACATATCAGTGAATCACTATGCATATCACTATGGATATATATGCTTCATTAAAAGAGATTTTTTTAAAAGGATTTCCACTAAGTTTGGAATAAGGGAAAGTGTCACAAAATTATATATATGTTAATGCATGTGTTTTACATTGAATGTTTTTCATTTTAAATTTAGAATCTATTTGAAACAACTACCTATATAAGGTTAAAACCTATGTTTTGTATCAAATCACTTTTAGTTTCAATGGGAAACTTTTATGGCCTTAATATGTTTTTCTCAAAATGCGATGCACCCATTAAAATGGGACATATATCGAAATCATTCCTATGGTGTAATAAAATATAGATGCATAAATTCAATGAGCATAGTTTTGAGATATAAAAGTCCAAAATGGAAGAGTTGTTTGTGAACAAATATCAATGCCACAATGGATATAGATCTGTTTCATTAAAAGGGATTTTTCTAGAAGGATTTCCACTAAGTTGGAAAGAAGGGAAAATATCACAATTATATGTTAATGCATGTGTTTTACATTGAATATTTTTCATTTTATTAAAGATCTATTTGAAATATTAAACTATATATAAGGTTAAAATCTAGATGCTTTGTATCAAATTACTTTTGGTTTGAATGGAAAACTTCTATGGCTAATATATTTCTCTTGAAATGTGATAAACCCCATTAAAATGGGAGATATATAAAAATGAATCCTATGGTGTAATAAAATAGTTTCAAGTAGTTTAAAAATATAGATGCATAAATTCAATGAACATAGTTTTGAGATATAAAAGTCGAAAATGGAATAGTTGTTTGTGAACATATATCAGTGGATCACTATGCATATCACTATGGATATATCTACTTCATTAAAAGTGATTTTTCTAAAAGGATGTCCACTAAGTTTGAAAGAAGGGAAATTGTCACAAAATTATATATATGTTAATGCATGTGTTTTACATTGAATATTTTTCCTTTTTAATTTAGAATCTATTTGAAACAATTACCTATATAAGGTTAAAACCTATGTTTTGTAGAAAACTGAACTTTTGGTTTGAATGGGAAACTTTTATGGCTAATGTGTTCTCGCTCGAAATCTAATACATCCCATTAAAATGGGAGACATATCGAAATGATTCCTATGGTGAAATAAAATAGTTTCAAGTAGTTTAAAGATATAGATGCATAAATTCAATGAGAATAGTTTTGAGATATATAAGTCCAAAATGGAATAGTTGTTGGTGAACAAAAATTAGTGGATCACTATGGATATATTTTCTTCATTAAAAGGGATATTTCTAGAAGGATGGACTTAAGTTGGAAAGAAGGGAAAATATCACAATTAAATGTTAATGTGCATGTGTTTTACGTTGAATATTTTTCATTTTTTTAAGAATGTATTTTCAAAATATTTAAAAATATATATTTTGTTAAAACCTATGTTTGGTATCAAATTACTTTTCGTTTCTATATACTATACATGTTTTACAACTAATATTTTTAATAAACTTTTAATTTTATTAAAAAACTATTTGAAACAATTAAACTATATAAGGTTTAAACCTATGTTTTGTATCAAATCACTTTTGGTTTCAATGGGAAAAGTTTATGGCTAATTTTTTTTTTCTTGAAATGTGATACACCCATTAAAATGGGAGATATATATGGGAATGATTTCTATGGTGTAATAAAATAGTTTCAAGTAATTTAAAGATATATAGATTCATAAATTCAATGAGCATATTTTTGAGATATAAAAGTCCAAAATGGAATAGTTCTTGATGAACAAATAT
This sequence comes from Pinus albicaulis, assembly GCA_034641835.2. NCBI lineage: Eukaryota > Viridiplantae > Streptophyta > Pinopsida > Pinales > Pinaceae > Pinus > Pinus albicaulis. Next base: position 1,599,381,357 of record CM076580.1, read on the forward strand.
CAATGGGTCACTATGGATATATCTACCTCATTAAAAGGGAATTTTCTAGAAGGATGGACTAAGTTGAAAAGGAAAAATATCACAATTATATGTTAATTTTCATGTGTTTTTTACATTGAATATAAAGGGTATTTTCTCTCTCTCATTGTTTGAGACCATGGATATGAAGATGAAAAACTTGAATTTAGATCTATTCCAGAGATTGACTGTAGGGGCATTTACTAGATATGTCACATTTCATAAAAGATGAGATCTAGAGGCTACCTGGTCCTTTACAGACTCTGCCTATAGAACTTGTAGAAGTTAACACTACATGTCCCAATTATACCCATGAAGGGTATAGAGGACCCGTGGGATCACTCAAACTACTTTACGTAGACATAAGGGTGTATAAGAATGCACATGTGTTTTACACTGAATATTTTTCATTTTAAATTAAAAGAATCTACTTGAAACAAAATTTACCTATATAAGGTTAAAACCTATGTTTTGTATCAAAACATGTTTGGTTTCAATGGGAAACTTTTATGGCTAGTTTGTGTTTTTTTCTCGAAATGTGATACACCCCATTAAAATGGGAAATATATTTAAATAATTCTTATGATGTAATAAAATTGTTTCAACTAGTTTAAAGATATAGATCTGCATAAGTTCAATGAGCATAGATTTGCGATATAAAAGTCCAAAATGGAATAGTTGTTGGTGAACAAATATCAATGGATCACTATGGATATATTTGCTTCATTAAAAAGGATATTTATAGAAGGATGGACTAAGTTGGAAAGAAGGGAAAATATCACAATTATATGTTAATATGCATGTGTTTTACATTGAATATTTTTCATTTTATTAAGAATCTATTTTCAAAACAATTAACATGGTATAAGGTTAAAACCTATGTTTTGTATCAAATTACTTTTTGTTTCTAAATACTATGTGTTTTACATTGAATATTTTTCATGTTATAAAAAATCTATTTGAAACAATTAAATTGTATAAGGTTGTAACCTATGTTTTGTATCAAATCACTTTTGGTTTCAATGGGAAACTGTTATGGCTAATGTGTTTCTCTCAAAATGTGATACACCCGATTAAAATGGGAGATATATTGAAATGATTCCTATGGTCTAATAAAATAGTTTCAAGTAGTTTAAAAATAAAGATGCATAAATTCAATGAGTATAGATTTGAGATATAAAAGTCCAAAATGGAAGAGTTGTTTGTGAACAAATATCAGTGGATCACTATGGATATATCTGCTTCATTAAAAGGGATTTTTCTAGAAGGATGTCCACTAAGTTGGAAAGAAGGTAAAAAATCACAATTATATGTTAATGTGTGCATGTGTTTTACATTGAATATTTTATAATTGATTAAAAATCTATTTGAAACAATTAATTATATAAGGTTAAAACCTATGTTTTGTATCAAATCACTTTTGGTTTCAATGGGAAACTTTTATGGATAATGTGTTTTTCTTGAAATGATTCCTATGGTGTAATAAAATAGTTTCAAGTAGTTTAAAGATATAGATGCATAAATTCAATGAGTATAGTTTTGAGATATAAAAGTCCAAAATAGAATAGTTGTTGGTGAACAAATATTAGTGGATCAATATGGATATATATCATTCATTAAAAGGGATTTTTCTAGAAGGATAGACTAACTTAGAAAGAAGGAAAAATATCACAATTGTTTGAGTCCTGATCTGATAAAAGGTTTCCACTAAATCCATCCCTATTACTTTTCATGTGAACCACAGTCCCAAACCCACACATCTATGTACCTACAAGCCAAGCCAAGTGTAAAAAGGGCTTATTTCATATTCTACTTTAACACATATATGTGATTAATTATCGTTAGAACTTATATGGTAGAAATACATATAAAGAGAAATCCATAGAATTTATATGGTAGAAATACATATAAAGAGTAATCCTTAGTATAGATCTATTTTGACTTTAAGGAATAAAGGTAAGTTTTTTAGAAAGTTTATCTTAGAGGTAGAACTAAACCTTCTATAACCCACAAAAGAAACCATGGCACAATGTGAGCATCACATGCAAACACAAGTTACTCCCATGTTTAAAACACCACCTCACATCATCATAACGGATCGAAACCACTAAGAAATCCATACTAAGTTCCCTAGAAGGGATGACTATCATATTTAATGATTGGGTTGATCTCCAAGATCAAAAGGAAAACAAAATTTAAGAAAGGGAATTAGAATAGAAATTAAGGTAAGACCATGACCTTTTACCCAATATTGAACGAAGGTGAGAAACCATATATATCATGAAGGAAGTTCAAGAAATAAAATGATATCAGAAATATTAAATGAAAATCAAAGTTACGAAGTTAGGAAAGGGAATTAGAATAAAAATTAAGGTAATATCATGACCTTTTACCCAATATTGAAGAAAGGAAAAGTTAGGAAAGGGAATTAGAATAGAAATTAAGGTAATACCATGAAATTTTACCCAATATTGAAAAAATATGAACAACCATACATATCATGAAGGAAGTTCAAGAAATATTATGATAAGAGATATTGAATGAAAATCAAAGTTATGAAGTTAGGAAAGGGAATTAGAATAGAAATTTTAATGTAAGACCATGACCTTTTACCCAATATAATGATTCGGTTTATCTCCAAGGTCAAAAGGGAAATCAAAGTTAGAAAGGGAATTAGAATAGAAATTAAGGTAAGACCATGACCTTTTACCCAATATTGAAAAAATGTGAGCAACCATATATATCATGAAGGAAGTTGAAGAAATATTATGATAAGAAATATTAAATGAAAATCAAATTTAGGAAGTTAGGAAAGGGAATTAGAATATAAATTAAGGTAAGACCATGAAATTTTACCCAATACTGAATGAAGGTGAGCAACCATATATATCATGATGGAAGTTAAAGAAATATTATGATAAGAAATATTAAATGAAAATCAAATTTGGGAAGTTAGGAAAGGGAATTAGAATAGAAATTAAGGTAATACCATGACCTTTAAACCAATATTGAACGAAGGTGAGCAACCATAGATATCATGAAGGAAGTTCAAGAAATATTATGATAAGAAATATTAAATGAAAATCAATGTTAGGAAAGGGAATTAGAATAGAAATCAAGGTAAGACCATGACCTTTTACCCAATATTGAATGAAGGTGAGCAACCATAGATATCATGAAGGATGTTAAAGAAATATTATTATAAGAAATATTAAATCTTTTTTGAAAATTTTGAGTAAATTTAATTTAGCTACTTTTAATATGAGATATGAACAGTCAATTCTTAGTAGAAGCAATGAGCCTTAATGAGGTATACGGGTATAATAACACCAATAATAGCATGTTGAAAGACCATTGATCCCAGTATTGTGATTACTGTAACTAACATAAGCTATTACCTATTTTAACAAAGGTTGTACATATTCCATAAGGCTGAATACACTGTAACCACTTGCATGATACTAGAAGCTCTCATTACACTAGTTAACATAGGGAATAGAACACATAGACTAGTGTAAATTACATAACAAGTATTGGCTATTCTCTAAGCTATCAAGAAATAAATTGGCTATTCTTTAATATTGAATGAAGGTGAGAAACCATAGATATCATGAACGAATTTCAAGAAATATTATGATAAGAAATATTAAATCTTTTTCTGCAGAGGCATAATTCAGAGTAAATTTAATTTAACTACTTTTAATATGAGATATGAATAGTCAATTCTTAGTAGGAGAATTTAGCCTTAATGAACAGTCAATTATTAGCAATCAATTCTTTTTTAGTGTCTAGTTTTCCAGATGGTCGAGTGACCTGAAACATGGAATACTTCTCATAGCTGTTGTAGTGGTTGTATTAGATTATTTGAATAAAAAGGTAAATATGAAAAAACCACTAGAAGAATTGATTGAGTTGGCCCCATTCTTGGTGGCTTGGGAATTCTGGCATGTGGCCCACATCTGTCTGTATTGATAGTCATAACTTTTGGGAGGGAAAAGTTTAGATATGATGGGAATAAATACTTTGAAAAATAAAGACGGAAAAACGAAGTGACGTGAAAGTGAGATGAGTGATATGTTGCACCCAAATATTTTAAAGGTTGGGGAAGCAAGTGTAATGGAAACTACTCAAGTGGGCACAGAGGCCAACCTAGCCTTTACTTGTTGGCTGGCTAGCTGGGCGGGATTGTTGGCTGACCTTGCTGGCTGACCTTGTTGCCTTTGATGGCTGGCTGGGAGGGATTGTTGGCTGGCCTTGCTGGCTTGGATTACTAGTTGGGCTTGCTGGCCATTATAATACCCTAAAGGTTGCTTCTTAGACTTATGTACTTTTTCAAAAAAAATAATTACACCATGGAAACTATAATTTTATTACTACGGTTAAAAGATAACTTTATTACCACGGTTCAAATAGTGTTCCAATTTACTCTGAGCTATTATAAAATACCATTGTCTACTCCTGAATAAGGATATTAATTGATTTTATATTGATGGATGCATCCACAGCTAGGGACTGTAACTATTAGGATGAGAAAAAATACAAAACAGGAAGAAATTTGGTGCTCTGGTGGCCTTGATGGCATATTTATTCACAGAAGAATGTTAAACATCTAAATGTTAAACTGCAAACTGCAGGAACTTTGGCACTTTTTTTAAATATGTAACACAAAAAAATTGACAGTCATAAAGTTACTTAAAACGTAAATTGACAGGCATGAAAAATAACAACTGTCTTCAAATTTTCAATTGATACAAAAAATATATTTGAAATTCCAGGTCTGATTGGAATCATCAAATATGATTCTATTTTTCTATTTGAACTTGCCAGAAAGAGCACGTCTGGTACTGTGCCTAAAGGGGATGCTATTTGTTATTTTATTAAAAGCTTGTTTCTTTTCACTGGAACATACATACCTGGAAAGTAAGAGTAGAAGATGCCAAAGACACTGAAGACGTCATGGAAGAACTCCACAAACAAAAAAATAAATTAAAAACAAAACAAAAAAAACTACAAAAAATAACAAATTTACCAGAACTTACCTCCTCAGCCCGGTGCAAATCAATAGAACTCCCGTGGCACAACAACAAATCAACTAAATTCGCACAGGACAACAAAAAATCGACTAAATTCGCGTGGGACAATAGCAAATCAACTCAATTTGTGCAGGATAGATGTGAGCGCGCGAGACAGATGTGAACAAAAACCTCGAATAGTTTGCAGGCGATATATTTATAAAATAATAGATCGGCCGAACTTTTAGTTCAACTAAATTTTTTTTTCCAGTTTTCCAAACTCCGACGAAAAATCTACTTGTGATTTCCGTCAGTACGCCATCAATTTAAATAGAAAACAAAGTTCTGCTAAACTAAATTCAATATTTCGGTCGAACTTTGACAAAAGTTCGGCTGAACTATGGAGGAAAAAAGTTTTCCGCCCCGAATTCTCACAAAATGGTTACCCATCTTCACATTTTCACCCATATGCAATTATCTATAATATTTTAAAATATGAGCATGTAGCCCAAGTGTGGCACATCTCATATAAAAAAATAGCTAAGGGAAAAACAATGTTGTGCCTAGCACAAAGTGATCTCCCTTTGTCTAAAACTTCTATGTCGAGCCCCGTATAACAACCATAGGCTTGCCTCCTATAAATCCTATTTTGAACTTCTTCGAACACACTTTGTCCTTAGCACACTTGAATTCACTCACACTCCCTGGCACACACTCTTATTCATTCCTTTCCATGCATTGTGACCTAGTTATACCTTGATATGCCCCAAGACTCCCTAAAACACTTCAGCATGCATTGACATTGTCCAACATTTTTTAGCACGCCTTTTCATTCCTAATGTGCATGCCATGACCCTCCCTATCTATCATGCCCTCACAACTACCCTTACTTAATTTTAAACTTGGGGAAGCAACCAAGCCCTCGTTTGAATACAAGAGCTTAACCAAGTTATGGTTACTATAACTAGATGATGTTGTTGAATTGTGTAGCTTTGGAGGTACTCCACAAGCCTAGTAATATGGGTTTATGTGCTTTTGTTCACAAAAGTATTTGTGGGAAAAGAAGCCAAGCAAAGGGATTTTGGACCCAAGATGGGGTTTAAAATCTAAAAGAAAATTAAAAAGGAAAATTAATATTTCCTAAGGTCTAAGTGGATAAATCCAAAAAGTTCTAGAGGGTTGCTAGTAGGTCTAGGAAAAACTATTTAAGGAGGCCTTAGGATGAAGGAAATAACATCAAGTGAGAAGGACCTCATTTGATCAAGGGGGCAAAGAGAAATGTAGTCCTAAATTAGGTCGAGTAAGGGTTGCTAAAGGGAGGCCATGATCATCCTCCAACAACCAGATCATCGTGTGAGGGTTCACAAGAATGTTGCATACATTAATGGTCGGTTCAAGCTAGGAAGCAGGATGTCATATTTTTGCTTCTCTTATGGTAGATCGAGCTTAAGAGAGGTTTCTCATGAGAATATCGGCATGTGATTTCAATGGTGTCTTTGTGTGAAGGCAGCATAAAATTATGGAATGTTGAAATTTGCAACAAGGAATCAAAAAGGAAAAAAAAAATGCACCCACACTGGTGAGGAAGTTTGACGCGCCAGGAGTGAGGAATGTGGGGCGTCTAATTTATTTTTCCCTTAAATAAATTGGACAATAAATTGTAATTTCATCTCATAAAAACTTGTGTCAGTTAACTAAGTCATGATGACTAAGTTAGCTCAACCAATTTGAGTTGAGGGTCTAAGATAAGGCATGCATAGGTATTAATCTAATATTTTTAGTGTCCAGTTGCAGTTGATGCATTAGTAGGGTGCATGTGTGAATTATTTAACTCAATTAAATGAGTTAAGATCAGTTTAAATACTTCTAACTAATTGATGAGCTAGAGAGAGGTCAGCCAGTGAATTAAATTAGATATAATTCACAATGCATGATCAATTAGATAACTAATAATTCACTATTAATAGCTACATGCATGTGAGTTCCGAGGAAGACCTAGTTGAGACAAAGGTTAAAGGGAACATAACTATTAGTTATATTTATACTAAATTTACCACTTGCAATTATAAAGTCATTGGGATGCCATGATGGATTGCATAATCAAGGAATTTTAATTTTCGTAATTAATAGGGAGCTAATTCTGTAGGAATTGCATGAGTAAGGCAGGCTGAAGGAAGGCTGAGAATTGGCTATGTACTAAACCGAGTTTGCCTAGATCAGTGGGAGACAATTGGCAGAGTGCTGGATAATCTCATGAGAGATTAACCATTGTATTTTTTCATGATTCCTTGACTTAATATACAATAGAGATATAGGGGTTTTGAGTAGTTTCTTTCCCCAGATACATCTTGTGTTGTGGGATTGATAATTTATTTCTCTTACTTATATGTTATTGTGCGATCGTGTTTTTTTCCGATAATTGTAGGAAGAACTCAATATCTTGTTCTAGTACATTACATGATTAGATTGAATCTCATTGGTTAGATTTTTTACATAGTATCAGAGCAGGAATTTTTTGGGTGGCGAGTTTGCAGAGAATATCTCAAGATTTTGGTGTAAAATTTAAAAAAAAATCATATAATTTGGATTCATTGTGAAAAAATACCCAAATGGAAAATCAATTTGGAGCTCAAATGAGGGAGCTATCATCGATTTAAAATCAACTATTTTTTGGAAAAAAATTTAATCGCACCGACAATTACAATGTGTGTGAGTCAAGAACCTATATGCACTTGAGGTACCAAATGCATGCAAATATTTGAGGAGCAAAGCAGAGGTTAGAGACTTGGTTGTTGAAAGGGAGTACAAATTACCTCTCAGCATGCATCCTTAGAAGTAGTTTTAGAACATTGTGGAGCAGCGAGAATATTCGAAGCAGAGAGGAGACTGAGTGGAATCATCCACTCAATTAGAGACCTCCATGAGGGGGAAATTTTGATCCAGATGGGCAAAGGAAGCACATGCAACCACACCTTCAGGTGAAAGGTTGGGTGATGTGTAGACATAATCCCAAGATAAGAAATTTGGGCACGTTCCATTGAGATGGTCTGTCTCATGGATCGAACCTAGCTATGAGGAGTCCACAGTACAACAGTATCAGGAAGGATTAGTTATATTGATGTAGTTAGATGTCAAGAAGACAAAAATTAGAGTGATAGATGTCAGATACTGGAGCACAGATTAGAGTTGGAAACAGTGCAAAGGGCATGGGTGTAGATGCTAGCAGCAGTGTAGAGAGCCCAATAGACACGTGTAGTAGCTAGTAACAGTCAAAATACTTCGATGAAAAATGCATTATGTTGATTTAATTTTCTGGAGGATATTCAGTTTTAGGATTTTTAAGTAAAAGCAACACTAGATAAGTGTTGCATGCAAAATTCCAAAGGTACTGGACCAGGATAAATTTAATTCCTTTCTTATTGAGAGGGAGTGCTAAAATTTGCAACAAGAAACAGTGAAATTGGCCACCATAATGGGAAAAAACATGTAGCCACACTGGTGAGTGTTGAACCCTTATTTAAACTGAGAAGGGGGGGGGGGGGGGGGGGGTGAATCAGTTTAACACATTCATGAACTTTTAAAACTTTTTATTAAGATTATTTCCAACTTAATTTCATGATCAACTTTATATGTGAACAATCTTAATATGTGAGAAACAAGTATTAAGATAATGTGACAGCAAACTTATTATGAGAGCAGCAAGCATTAAGCAGATTGAATAAACCATATCAACACATAAGCATCACACACAGAGACAACAGATATAAGTGGAAACCCATAAAGGGAGAAAACCACATCTTAGTATTTTTTTGATGCAAAGGCAAGCTCCAACTCCCTCTCATCACTGATTTTTTGTAGGCACCAACCTACAGGAGGCTCCAACCTCAATTCTGCAAGCTACAACTTGCAAGGAAGCTCCAACTCCCATCAATTTTCTGCAGGCACCAACCTACAGGAGGCTCCAACCTCAGTCAGCTACAACTGACATCTATCAAGTTACAACTTGATAGGGAAGCTCCAACTTCCTCACTCTATCAAAAGAAAACACTTGCTGATTTACCTTGGATATCAACTCTATTCTGTACCTTCTTTACTGCTGTCCTCCAGTCTTCATATCTGTCTTATATCATCTATGACTCTTCACAACATCTCTATCTACTCCACCTTCTTCTTATTTTCTCTGCCTCAATTCTGCATTCTCTAACCTCTCTATGCGTATCTATTGGATATTATTTGTAAAGTTCACATCATGACTGTTTGTATTCCACAGGGAATTTGGAGTGAACAACCATGACTCTTTGGCTTCTGCCTTTTCATTCCTTTGTCCAACTTATTTAGAAAAAAATATAACAATATGTACAAATTTCAATATTACAGTGAGATTTTTGTTTTCCTCCGGAGACTTTCCAATGCATCACAAACAATATAAAACAATTAAAACATTTACATTTTTAGTTACAAGAATCATTTTAGTTCAATCCATTCAGCTTTTGGCTCTTTGTGAATTTGTCTTTTCTGCTGCTATAGCATAACTATTCTGCATATTCTCCTGCATTTTTATGCCTGTAAAATGACCTGTGTCTTTTCCAGTTTTTTCCATGTACCTGTTCTGCATACCTCTGTTTTCCATGCCTATTAAACACCCTATGTCTTTATTAGTTTCTTCATACTCTCCACTTCAATTGTGTTTTTGCTATATATATATATATATATATATATATATATATATATATATATATATATATAATTGTTTCACTAGTTTTAGTCTCAAATAAATCTCAAAGATTGGCAATCTTTACATGCGGAAGCATTTCTTATTTTCTTAATTGGGAAAAATTGAATTAATGCGGAAACTTCATTTTTCCATGCTCATAAAACCATACGTATAACATCATTCATATTTCAATCTGTACAATATTTCATACGGGACCATATATATCGGGACATATTCCAAAGTCTTCAAAGTGAAAACGCCTTTTGAATAGCCTTACCACAGAAATTTGTTAAGCAGTCAGCGCCCAAATATATATTTTAAACCCAAGGCTTTGGATATAAACCCAAGCGTTAATATATGTGAAATCTTCGGGCCCCACAGCTCATTTAACACTTCCGCCTACGACATAAAATAAGCCATGCAACATATTTACATTCGGCTATTCAACGCACAAATGCACATATCAATAGGGACTTGTGGGCCCACAACTCCATTTATCCGCATATCAAAGAATATTTTATACTGGTTCCAGCCTGTGTTAAACCAACAGTAAGTCTTCGTCCAGCACATATATTATAATGAAATGTCTCGGGCCCACCATATCTCCGACCTAATAAAGTTTAGACTTTGTGTGTAGAACTTGAATGATAACATGCATTTCCGCATATATTAACGTGTGTCAATACTTTATATTATGCCCAAACTTCATATCTGACCCACTGCATTTTTACCACCGCATTCACCATTTAATGCTGAAATACATATATTAGAACGAAATGTCTTGGACCCATAATATGCACAGTTTTCCTTTGATATTAACATGTAGCACCCTTTTATAAAATGAACCATGGCTTTATAACCCTTCTTTAAATAAAATGAATTAATATTCAAATTTCTATTATCTCAGGAATAGGCCCTCGAAATTTCATTTGACACTCAGGCCCACAGTGCATTATAACATTACTTTTCATTATTGACCCCACAACTTGAAATATAAGCCAACGAACAACCTGCTCTCGCGCTCCCAAAACACAATATGCACACATCCGATGGTAATTGCGCTCCTAATATGCGTGAAGGTTATTCCTCAAAATCTACGTGATGAACTGGGTCCCAATCCTTAACGCTCCCTTCTCATCCGACGGCTGGTGAGATTTCGCGTCCGCTTCTGTGATCCAACGACTAGAACTTAATATCGCGTAGTAAAAAAACATGATAGTTAATCTTCCAAAGTTGCGCGATATGAATGGTTTTCGTAAACCACTTTTTGCCACGTGTCATTCAAGTTGTGGAATCACGTTATTTTCTCAAAATCATCTTACCACTTTTCAAACTCGCAAACCCACCTACAGGGTTGGAAATCCGCTTTCACTATTCCTCATGGTTCCGTTCTTGACTCAGTGTTCTGGTTCTTATAATTCTGCTTCAATGTTTATTTGTCCTCCAATCTTCATTTAAATACATAGTTTGTGCATTAACCCTGCATTATAACTAGATTATATATTCAACAATTTCTTTCGACCATATATATATAATCCCACTGTTCATTAATCAGGGTTTCATTTCTCAGGGTTCAATATTTGCCTCTATTTTATATCCAAGTTTAACACAATCCACATAGAAGGAAGTTCGTTTTACAATTCTAATACAATCCCATATTAACGTGCCCTCAAGCCATCTCTAATTTCACTGCTTATACAATATTACAAACACTTCTGGCACTCATACAATGTAAGGGTGAGTATTCAACTTGTGTGGCTCAGATCACCAAAAAAACCCCAATTGCTCATATCTGGGGAACCAAGGAACCATTCAATCCTATTCGGCATGACCGTTTTTCTACATTCGGTTGCTGTGCATGAGAGTGCACTGGCAGTGCATGTCAGTGCAGGAAAAATGTGACAGATCTCTCCTTTTGTTCCTCTGTTTCTCTGTACACTCTATTTCTCTGTATTTTACATATTCTGCAGCCTGGGCTGCTTCAAATGGCCCTGTTTTGTAGTTGCTTGACCCTCTGCATCCTCTTTAGATCTCTGTTGCCTCTCTGCTACTTTACATATTTGTTTCCTCTTTTTCTCTCTTTGCCTTTCTTCATGTCTAATGTTCTCCTTGTCAAAATTTCCAACAATCTTCTTTTGCTATCTCTCTACTTCTATGATGTCTCCTTTTCCATCTCCTTTGCCATCAATGACTACATTTCCAACAGTCTCCCCCTTTGGCATTAATGGAAATACACTTCCTTTGATTTCCTTTTAGAAGGCCCTTTCTTCTGTTGCTTGCTTTTCCTCCCCCTTTGACATCAATGGCAAAGGGTTGCACATTTCCTAGTGTGCTTTCCAAATCTTTTCCATAATATTCTAATCTTGAGGACCTGTTCCATGTTTTGCTCACTTGCTTTGGTTCTTTTGTGACAATATTTGGTGATTGATCTCCCCCTGAAATGATGTTTTCTTGTCTGATCTCCCCCTAGAATGAGGCTTTCTTTTCATGTCAAAGAGAAACCTCTGCAGACACTACCCCTAGTTTGTCTCTCATATATTTGAAAGGTTCTCTAGCAAAAGGTTTTGTGAATATATCTATTGTTTGTTATTTTGTTGGCACATATTCCAACTTCACTACTTTCTATGCTACCTGTTCTCTGAGGAAATGGTACTCTATTGGGATGTGTTTATTTTTTGAATGAAGTACAGGATTTTTTGATATACTTATTGCACTTGTATTATCACATTTGATAGAGATAGGTTCATCAATGCTTACCTTCATGTCCTAGAGGGTTTGTTTCATCCACATGATTTGTGTGCAACATGTTGCTGCTACTATGTATTCTGCTTCTACTGTAGATAGAGAGATAGATCTTTGTTTCTTGCTTAGCCATGCCACCATACTTTTTACCAAATAGAAAGCACCTCGACTTGTGCTTTTCCTGTCATCCACACAGCTGGCCCAATCTGCATCTATATATGCTGTCAAAGTGAAGCTCTTTCCTTTTGGATACCATACCCCATACTGTGCAGTTCCTTCTAGGTATCTGAATATTCTTTTGACTGCTAGAAGGTGATTTTGTTTTGGTGCAGCTTGATATCTAGCCACAAGTCCTACTACCAACATAATGTCTGGTCTAGAAGCTGTCAGGTATAGAAAACTTCCTATCATGGATCTGTAATGTCTTTGATCTATATCTTTAGATCCATCATCAGCACGTATCTTGCATCCAGTGATCATGGGAGTTGACACAAGTTTGTAGTCTTCCATTTTGAACCTTTTCAACATTTCTCTTAAGTATTTTTCTTGTGAGATGAATGTACCTGTGTTCTTTTGCTGAATTTGAAGTCCTAAATAGAAGGTGAGCTCTCCAATCATGGACATCTCAAACTCTGATTTCATCTCTTCAGCAAATCCTTTTGCTAACTCATCTTTGTTGCTTCCAAACATGATGTCATCTACATACACTACTACAATCAGGAGTTCATTTTCATTGGACTTTATGTACAAATTACTCTCTACTCCTCCTCTCTTAAAGCCTTTATTTTGCAAGTACTTGTCTAGTCTTGAATACCATGCATGAGGAGCTTGTTTCAGCCCATATAGGGCTTTCTTTAATCTGTACACAGAGTCTTCTTTATCTGTTAATGAGAATCCTTCAGGTTGTTCCATGTAGACTTCTTCTTCTAGATCTCCATTCAGGAAGGAATATTTCACATCCATTTGATATACCTTGAAGTCATTGCAGCATGAAAAGGCCAAAAACATTCTGATAGCTTCCATTCTGACTATAGGGGCAAATGTTTCATCATAATCAAGACCTTCAATTTGTGAATATCCCTTGCATACAAGTCTGGCTTTATTTCTGATTACCTGTCCTTGTTCATTCATCTTATTATTGAATACCCATTTTGAGCCTACGACATTTTTCTTAGTGGGTCTTGGAACTAATTCCTAGTTATTGTTCTTCTCAATTTGGTCCAATTCTTCATTCATAGCATTCACCCAATATTTTTCCTTGTTGGCTTCTTCAAACTTCTTTGGCTCTATTTGTGATAACATAGCTAGGGATACCTCTTTTGTCTGTTCAGTTAGCTCTCTTCTTTTCTGGATTCCTACACTCTTGTCCCCAATGATTTAATCTTCTGGATGGTTCTTTTGAGTGTATCTTGAGGGGCCTTTTGAGTTCAGTTTTGTATCTTCTGTTGTTTTGCTTAATTCATCATCATCTTGGTTCTCTTCTTCATGATCTTCTAGAGGATTGCTACAACCTGTACTTCTTGTCATGTTTGGTAGTTCTTTATCAAATCTTACATCAATGGTTTCCAAAATTTTGCGAAGTGTTTTGTTGTAGCACCTATAACCTTTACTCTTGGATGCATATCCTAAAAATATTCCTTCATCTACTCTTGCATCAAACTTTCCCATATTTTCATCATTATTTTTTATGAAACACTTTCTTCCAAAGACTCTAAAGTGCTTGATTGATGCTGATTTACCATGCCATAGTTCATAAGGAGTCTTGTCACTGTCTGGTCTTAAATGAGCTTTGTTTAGAATATGCACAACTGTGTGTACTTCTTCTGCCCAGAAGGTTTGGGGAATGTTATTTTATTGCATTGTAGCTCTGGAAATCTATTGTACAGACTTGGTTTTTCTCTCTACCACTCCATTCTATTGAGGTGTACCTGCAATTGTAAACTGTTGTTTTATCCCATGCTCATTGCATAGGTCTGCAAAATCATAGTCTGTGAATTCACCTCCTCTGTCTGATCTGATGCATTTTAGCTTCCATCCTGTCTGGTTTTCTGCCAATGCCTTGAATATATTGAATTTCTCAAGTGCTTCTGATTTGTATTTGAGAAATGCAACCCATGTCATTCTGGAAAAATCATCTATTATCAGCATGAAGTAGGATTCTCCACATGGTGTTTTAGTTCTTGAAGGTCCACATAGGTCCATGTGTACAAGATGAAGTGCCTTACTTATTGATAGCTCTTCTTTGGTCTTAAAGGTTGTGCGGGTCTATTTGCCCAATTAGCAAGATTTACATATGGTATTTGAAGGTTTCTTTATTGTTGGCATGTCTCTGACTACTTTCTTCTTGTTCAGACTAATGATATGGTCGAAGTTAAGGTGTCCCAATCTTCTATGCCATAACCATGACTCCTCAAGTTTGCTAAGGTGACATGCTTCATTCTCTTCCTTCACTACATAGACATTACTTTCTATTCGAACACCTTTGATCAAGGTCTTTCCTGTGGTGCTTGATCTTACTTCACAATCTTGAGCTCTAAACAGAACTTCACAGCCTTTATCACACATTTGACTGACACTCAGCAGATTTTCTTTTAGCCCATCCACAAATAGTACATCTTGGGCCTTTCATCTGCCATTATCCAGATTGATTGAGCCTTTTCCTTTGATTTTCCCTACTTTATCATTGCCAAAAGTAACATTTCCAGATTTCTTATCATCAAAGGTTATAAATTTACTTCTATCTCCAATCATATGCTTTGAGCATCCACTGTCTAAATACCATTGGCTTTTTAGATCTTGAGCTATTAGAGCCTGGTCACATTTATTTACCTTCTTTTACCACTGCAAGCATCCTTTTGTTTGGTACCTTTTCTGAGATGATGGACCACATTCTCTACGAGGACATTTTGAAGACATATGTCCACTTTTATTGCACACACATCATTTGATCATATCTTTAGTAGAATTATGACTACGAGTACTTTCTCCACGATTCATAAACCTACTTGAGGTTTTGAACATCATTCTTTGTCCATATTTTCTGCACTCTATGATTTTATGGCCAAATTCCTTACAGTAAAAACAGTATCCATAAAAAAAATTTGCATATCTGATGAAAGGTTGTCTTCTCCATTTGTTTGCTTGAGATAATCTTTTCACTGTTTTCATCCTTTTCCGGTTTGAATTAATTCTCCTTGTATGACAGTATACAGAAATATGTCCCAGCTTGTGGTAGGCATAACAGGTGGCATTTTCAACAGGAGGGAAGAATCTCCTTTGATGGCTTCCAAATTTGACATACTCAAGAGTATATGAGCCTTTTTATGTTGGCTGTTTAATTATTTCATTCTTTGTCATTAGAGGTTCCTTCTGGTTTCTGTCTCCTTCATTGCAGGTTTCTTCTTCCGTAGGAATCATATGAGCTGCTTTATCATCCTTATCTGCTTTTACAAAAATGATATCTTTGTTTTCCTTTTCTTTTCCTTTACTCGATTCTCCTTCATAGCCTATCCCATTTTTTATCAGAGGAGATCTTTGAGCATCTAGAATTTCATTCAACTTACCTGAGCTTGTCATTTGAGAAGAATTTATTGACACTTTCCTTTGGGCATTTTCTAATTTCTTCCTCAAGCATACTACTTCTTCTTCCAATTTCTCTTGTTCCTGAATTTTATCCTTAATTTTCTCAAGTAAAATGTATTCTACCTTCTTGGCTTCTTCAAGATCTACTTTCAACTGAATGAGGAATTTTGAATTTTGTTCTTCTCTTACATATTTGAGGAGAATGTATTTCTTTTTTCTACACTTCAGTTTGAGTCTGTCAATTTCCTATAGGGCACTTCTTAGCTCCCCCTTAAGATCAACTTCACCTTCTTCTTCATCTTCTAGAAGGAATCCTTCAAGCTCTTCTATAGCCATCAATAGAAATTTAGAGGTTCCTTCTTCTCTTGAGGGTTCATCTGAGTCTTCATATGCACTGTTGTCTTGTTGAGCACATAAAGACTTTCTATTGAATTTCTTCCCTTTCATAGATATGGTTTTCTCTGATTCTTGACTCGGATTCTTTGTTTTCTTATGAGGACACTTAGCAGCATAGTGTCCAACTCTTCCACAGTTAAAGCATTTAAATGGAATTTTACCTTTATATTTACCTGAGCCTCTATCCAATTTCCTGACAAATTTGGCCTCTTCTTCATCAGAGAAAGAGCATATATCTTCTTTTTCTTCTTTCTTATTTTCTATCTTAAAGGCTGCCTCCCTTACATTTGAATTCCTCTGTGGCAATCTCATCTCATAGGCTGTTAGATTTCCAAGTAGTTGGTTCATGGTCAACGTTTCCCAATCTGTTGTTTCTTCTATGGAAGAAACCTTGGGGTTAAAGCTGGGTGGAAGAGATCTTAGAATCTTTTGTACAATTACACATTCTGGTATGGTTTGTCCAAGAGCTTTCATATTATAAACAATTTCTGCAACTCTTAAGAAGAAGCTGGAAATGTCTTCATCATCATTCATTTTTAAATTTTCAAAATGAGCTCTATATACTTGAACTTTGGTTGTCTTCACCTTTTTGTTTCCCTCATGGATGTTTTCTAGTGTATCCCACATTTCTTTAGCAGTCTTTTTGTGCATTACTTTGATAAATTTTGCCTCACACAGTCCATCTAAGATTTCATTCATGGCCTTTGCATTAGCTATAAAATCTTGTTTGGCTTATTTCTGTGAATCAGTTGCCTTTGGGGCATATCCAAATTCCATAGCAGCTCACACTTCTATTCCTAGAGACATTATGTATCCTCTCATTTTGATTTTCCAGAAGGCATAATTTGCATCGGTGAAAAAAGGGGCTTTTTTAGTTGAGCATCCTTCTTGACTAGCCATCCTAGGGACCTAGGATCTCCTTTCAGTTGTTAAACTGATACAAAAGGAACCGACTCTGATACTAATTGTTGAACCCTTAGTTAAACTTAGAGGGGGGGGGGGTGAATCAGTTTAACACATTCATGAACTTTTAAAACTTTTCATTAAGCTTATTTACAACTTAATTTCATGATCAACTTTATATATGAACAATCTTAATATGTGAGCTACAAGTATTAAGATAATGTGACAACATACTTATTATGAGAGCTGCAAATATTAAGCAGATTGAATAAACCATATCAACACATAACCATCACACACAGAGATGGAAGATATAAGTGGAAACCCATAAAGGGAGAAACCACATCTTATTACTATTGTGATGCAAAGGCAAGCTCCAAATCCCTCTCACCACTAATTTTCTGTAGGCACCAACCTACAGGAGGCTCCAACATCAATTCTGCAAGCTAAAACTTGCAAGGAAGCTCCAACTCCCATCAATTTTTTGCAGGCACCAACCTACAGGAGGCTCCAACCTCATTCAGATACAACCAACATCTATCAAGCTACAACTTGATAGGGAAGCTCCAACTTCCTCACTCTATCAAAAGAAAACACTTGTTGATTTACCTTGGATATCAGCTCTGTTTTGTACCTTCTTTACTGTTGTCCTCCAGTCCTCATATCTGTCTTATATCATCTCTGACTCTTCACAGCATCTCTATCTGCTCCACCTTCTTCTTATTTTCTCTGCCTCAATTATGCATTCTCTAACAACTCTATGCATATATATTGGATATTATTTGTAAAGCTAACCTCATGACTGTTTGTATTCCATAGGGAATTTGGAGTGAACAACCATGAATCTTTGGCTTCTGCCTTCTCATTCCTTTGTCCAACTCATTTAGAAAAAAATATAACAATACGTACAAATTTCAATATTATAGTGGGATTTTTGTTTTCTCTGGAGAGTTGCCAATGCATCACAAACTATATAAAACAATTAAAACATTTACATTTTCAGTTACAAGAATAATTTTAGTTCAATCCATTCAGCTTTTGGCTCTTTGTGAGTTTTTCTTTTCTACTACTATAGTGTAACTATTCTGCATATTCTCCTGCATTTTTATGCCTGTAAATTGACCTGTGTAATTTCCAGTTTTTTCAATGTAGCTGTTCTGCATACCTCTATTTTCCATGCCTGTTAAACACCCTGTGTCTTTATTAGTTTCTGCATACTCTCCACCTCAATTGTGTTTTTGATATATATATATATATATATATATATATATATATATATATATATATATATATATATATATATCTGGTTTTATAAGCATGGAAAAATGAATTTTCTACATTAATTCAATTTTGCCTAGTTCATAAAATAAGAAATGCTTCCGCATGTAAAGATTTAGTCTCAAACAAATCTCAAAGACTGGCAATCTTTACATGCGGAAGCATTTCTTATTTTATGAACTAGGCAAAATTGAATTAATGTCGAAAATTCATTTTTCCATGCTTATAAAACCATACGTATAACATCATTCATATTTTAATCTATACAATATTTCATATGGGACCATATATATCAAGACCCACATATTCCAAAGTCTTCAAAGTGAAAACGCCCTTTGAATAGCCTTACCACAGACATCTGTTAAGCAGTCAATGCCTGACCATATATTTTAAACCCAAGGCTTTGTATATAAACCCAAGCGTTAATATATGTGAAATCTTCGAGCCCCGTAGCTCATTTAACACTTCCGCTCACAACATAAACTAAGCCATGAAACATATTAACATTCGCCTATTCAATGTACAAATGCACATATCAATAGGGAATTGTGGGCTCACAACTCCATTTATCCGCATATCAAAGAATATTGTATATTGGTTCCAGCTTGTGTTAAACCAATAGTAAGTCTTCGTCTAGCACATATATTATAATGAAATGTCTTGGGCCCACCATATCTCCGACCTAATAAATTTAAGACTTTGTGTGTGGAACTTGAATTATAACATGCACTTCCACATATATTAACATGTGTCAATAATTTATACTACGCCCAAACTTCATATCTAGCCCACCGCACTTTTACCACTGCATTCACCTTTTAATGCTAAAATACATATATTAGAACGAAATGTTTCGGACCCATAGTATGCACAGTTTTCCTTTGATATTAACATGTAGCGCCCTTTTACAAAATGAACCATGCATTTATAACCCTTGTTTAAAGAAAATGAATTAATATTCGATCTATTACCTCAGGTGTAGGCCCCTAAACTTTCATTTGACACTCGGGCCCACAGTGCATTATAGCATACCTTTGCATTATTGACCCCGCAACTTGAAATATAATCCAACAAACAACCTGCTCTCGCGCTACCAAAACAACATATGCACACATCCGATGGTAATCGCGCTCCAAAGATGCGTGAAGGTTATTCCTCAAAATCTACATGATGAACTAGGTCCCAGTCCTTAACGTTCCCTTCTCATCTGACGACTGGGGAGATGTCGCATTCGCTTCTGTGATCCAACGACTAGAACTAAATATCGCATAATCAGACAACATGAGAGTTAATCCTCCAAATTCATGCGATATGAATGGTTTTCGTTAACCACTTTTTGCCATGCGTCTTTCAAGTTGTGGAATCGCGTTATTTTCTCAAAATCAGCCTACCACTTTTCAAATGCGTGAAACCCACCTACGGGGTTGGAAATCCAGTTTCACTATTCCTCATGGTTCCGTTCTTGACTCATGGTTCCGGTTCTTATAATTCTGCTTTAATTTTTATTTGTCCTCCAATTTTCGTTTAAATACATAGTTTGTGCTTTAACCCTGCATTATAACTAGATTATATATTCACCAATTTCTTTGGACCATATATATATAATCCCACTGTTCATTAATCAGGGTTTCATTTCTCAGGGTTCTCTCTTTGCCTCTATTTTATATCCAAGTTTAACACAATCCACATAGAGGGCAGTTCGTTTTACAATTCTAATACAATCCTATATTAACGCAATCTCAAGCCATCTCTAATTTCACTGCTTATACAATATTACAAACCCTTCAGACACTCATACAATGTAAGGGTGAGTATTCAACTTGTGTGGCTCATATCACCAGAAAAACCCCAATTTCTCATATCTGGGGAACCAAGGAACCATTCAATCCTATTCGGCATGACAATTTTTCTGTATTCGGTTACTGTGCATGAAACAACACTTCCAGTGCATGTCAGTGCAGGAAAAATTTCACAGATCTCTGCTACCATTTCTCTGTACGCTCTGTTTCTCTGTATTCTACGTATTCTACAGCCTGGGCTGCTTCAAATGGCCCTGATTTACAGCTGCTCGACCCTCTACATCCTCTTCAGATCTCTGCTACCTCTTTGCTACTCCTCTAGATATTTGTTTCCTCTTTTGCTCTCTTTTCCTTTCTTCATGTCTAATGTTCTCCTTGTCAACATTTCCAATAATCTTCTTTTGCTATCTCTCTACTTCTATGTTGTCTCCTTTTCCATCAATGACAACATTTCCAACGGTGAGGAATTTTGATGTACCAGGAGTGAGGAATGTGAGGCGTCTAATTTATTTTTTTCTTAAATAAAGTGGACAATACATTGTAATGTCATCTCATAATAACTTTGGTTAGTTAACTATGTCTTGATGACTGACTTAGCTCAAGAAATTCCGGTTGAGGTGATCAAGGTGGATATTGGTGGGCACCTGCCTATTCCACTTGGGCCCTCACCATTTTCTCTTTCAGTTTTTCAGTTTCCTTAATTATAGCACAATTTACTATTTTTATTAGTTTTTTGGGTCCTAAGCTTCCGGAGAAGTTTTGAGGCCCCAAACAACTTTTTTTGGTTATGTAAGTTTTATTTATTTCATAGAAATCACATTAGCAGTTGTAGTCCTGAGAGATATCTTTCTAACGAGGTATCATGTGCATCCAACAGAGATCATATGGCCAAGTTACGACCCTGGGAAATTGGTTGTCCAACTACCCTCAACAGGGCACATAAATTCTTGGTGTTACATCTCCTCACGTTAGGGTTTTCTCTCATTTAGCAATAAAAAAAAGGCCCTTGAGGCTTATTCTAACAAAGTTCAGAGGCATGTACCTGCCACATCTCTTCTCAAAAATAAGATACCATCGTCTCAACTAGCTTGTTTTCCATTATATCTGTAACCATTTTTCAGTATCTGATATTAATATAATGAAGCATTATTCCTACTACATCTTTGTGCTTATGTTTATTTTTGTATTTTAGTGTGTTCCTACATATTTCTGGATCATGAGGGTATAAGATGAGGCATGTAGATGGATTCTAATGTTTTTGGGGTCTAGTTGCAGTTGATGCATTAGTGGGGTGTAGGTGTGAATTAGTTAACTCAATTAATTGAGTTAAAATTAGTTTAACTAGTTCTAGCTGAGTGATGAGCTACTGGGAGGTCCACTTAATTAAATTATATTTAATTAAAAATGAGTGATCAATAAGATAACTAATAATTCTCTATCAATATTTGCATAGATGTTAGTTCTGAGGAAGACTCGGTTGAGATGGAGGTTAAAGAGAACATAACTATCAGTTTTATTTATAAAAAATTTCCCATGTGAAACTATAAAGTCATTGGGATGCCATGATTGATTGGATAATCAAGAGAGGTCGATTTTCCTAATCAATAGGGAGCTAATTTGCTAGGAATTGTGTGAGCAAGGTAGGATGAAGGAAGGTTGAGAATTGGCTAAGTACTAGACCGATTTTGCCTAGATTAGTAGGAGACAATTGGCAGAGTGTTGAAGAATCTCATGAGAGTTTAAGCATTGTATTGTTTCATAATTCCTTGAATTAATACACAATAGAGATAGAAGGGCTTTGAGCAGTTTCTTTCCCCAGATACATATTGTGTTGTGAGACTGATAATTTCTTTCTCTTACTTATATGTGATTGTGCGATCGTGTTTTTTTTCCGCAAATTGTAGGAAGGATTCAATATCTTGTTTTAGTACATTACAAGATCATATTGAATCCCGTTATTATATTTTCTACGTTAAATAGAAGAGAGGGTTGATACGATCTTGTCTTGTGGTGGTTATAAAGACAAACATAAATGGAGGAGGGCTTGCATTGTAATTTGGAGCCAAACTAGAAGTAGACACAGGCATAATATTTATTGAGCTAACCCTAGTTTGAGGGTCGACATTGAGATTTGAAGTTCATGTCAAGATTCAGTCAAAGAAATTCCCAAAATCTATGGATCCATATGAGCTAGGTAGATTCTCTTATCGAGGAAAGAATCATGGTTTTTTCTATGGGTGGATAGGATTTGTTCTACAACAATTATAAGTACATAAGTATAGTACCTTAGTTATGAAGTTTCCTAGCATGTTTAGTTCATAGGGTATGCCCTTAAGACTATGAAAATTTTGTGTAGAAGAAGAGCAGTTGTGACCCTTGGAGCGAGGTTTATTTCTGAAATATAGAACGCAGATTTGGAATATGGTTTCTAGATTTAGTATGGGTGGAGACAGCAGATCCAAAGGAGGGTGGAACCTGAGGAGAAGATTGAGCATGAAGAAGAAATGTGCCATGTGAAGAATGGATTGACATGTAGAGGAGTTGATTTTGTGGACTATCCATGGAGTTTTAGATAGAGATTTGAAGAAACGTATAAAAAATTAGTTAATTGACTGTTCGTGGTTGATTTTTGACCCTACTTCAGTCATCTACAAATTGTTAGAAGGATGATAAGAGGATTAGTTCCATTTTTTCATAGATTGGAGAACAAAGATCAAATTGTCGATATATAAGAACAATGACTTTGAGAGGACTCAAACCACTGTTAGGTGGAAGATTTGAAGAGCCCTATATGAAGACAATATTGTGAGCCCTAGATTGGTAAAAAGAATTGATTGTGGTTTGGCAGATTGATGGTAGTCCAAGTATAGTTGGAGGGTTGTTAGGTGAATTTAAAAGAATAAACCTAACTCTTGTACTTGTGAAGGATAACAAGAGTGGTAGAAGGGTAGGTGTATAGGGCCTTTAAGGATGTGAAGAATTTGAAGGACTAAAGTAGCATTCAAGTGGGCCAGCCAACTAGACCTAGTTCACTATATTGTAGAGGATTAAGTTAGTGAGAAGAAGGGTAACCTCCATAGCCCTAGACTTCTCATCTTCGAATCGTAGTATGGAAAAATTTGGTAGATCAAATACTTGTTCACAAATGGAGTTGTGAAAAACTTGTAACCACTCAAACTAGTAGTGGACCTAAAAATGGTTCCTAAGAGGGAAACTTATAGGACAAGGGAAATGGTGGAGGCTTAGCCCATTGTCACCATAGCTAAGGCTCCTTGCTCTTCATGGAATTTCACTGATGGGAGGAGTCCTGGTAGTTTAGGAAGTCACTTGTATATTATAGGCTAATGAATATGTGGGAAGTGACCCTAGAAACACTTTACCTAAGACAGAATAAAGTGTGGGACATGCTTGCCTTTTAAGCAAGGGAATTGATCTTCTAGGGAGAGAGGAGGGGGATTGAAGGGTTGAGAGAGAAGAATAATACTTATGAAGGAATTTATCAATCCCTAAAGTCCTTTGGGAACTTGGATTCCCAAATGGTCCTTGATGAAATTCCTTTGACACAAAATGGGACCACATGGGGCCAAGTGGATGCAACACAGGTTTTGAGATGGAATTTAGCAACCAATGATGTTCCTATCCTAAGCAATGTGAAGGGAAAGGATCAGGCAAGGGTTTTTACTTCGATGTGTCAAATTGATCCTACTAGATTCTAGCCTTGGGAATGTTGTTAGCACTCAAATCTACCTCAGGCTGAAATGAAGTAAAACTCAAGGCTACATCAAACCACGCTCAGCCTCGTAGCTAGCCCTACGAGGACAGGAGAGGGCTCTCTCCGTCAATCTCGAGAAAATAAGCAATGGAATGCAAGATGACTTACAATAAGAACTGATTTTAGGCTAGTAAAGAGATAGTATGTTTGATTTTTGGTTTTTTGGGTTTTCGCTGGAGTAATGGGAAAACAAATTTTGGGTCTGGGGATACATACATCATGAATTTTGCAGTAGTTCAAGCCTTAAGAAGAGGTAGGTGATGGATTTGATGGGTTTAAATTGGATTTATGGATAGATTAGACCGACGAGAGCCAAGAGTAAAGAAGAACTTGATCCTCTCCAAACTAACAAAAGAGTAGAACGAATCGAATTCAAAGGCGTTAACTGGGGAACAATGGATTCAACCTTAATCACTCATTTCAATCCTAGTTCGGTATACAAAGAAACAAGGGTGACATTAAACATGCAGAAGAGATCCTACAGAACAAAGGAGAAACATCATCAAGAACAGAACACCACAAGGATCCCAACAAGTGCCGCAAAACCCCTGATCTTTCCCTAGCCAAAATATGAAAAGTATGTACAATAGTATCAAAAGTATCCCAAGAGTCCAACCTCTCCAACCTCTGAAAATGATTGAGAAATTACAATATATAGATCACTCTAACACCTTTCCTCACCTCTAGGGGTCGAATTCCCTCTTCAGGGATCAGTTTCAACCAATTCTAATCATGGAACTACAATCTAGGCAGCTAACAACTTGCCTCTAAAAGAGTGGAAACTGATCCATTACATGATTTTTTACTCATTTGAGAGTGAATCTTCTAGAAGAGATAAAAACAAGCAAAAGTGACATGCCAAACATGAATTTACATCATAAAAACCCAAGAATTTTATCCATAGGCAAAACTGGTCCATAATAGGCGAAATACTGAGCTGGCAGCTGAAAACTCAGAAAAATCTCTAGGTGGGTCGCTCCTGAACTGCGTGGGTCGCTCATGTTCCAGGCTGATTTGGAGGTAGCTCCCGACATCCAAATTGAGCTCATGATAGCTCGTTGGAAAGCCCTGGATGTCTACTTTCCAACCCAAGTGGAATTTCTGAATTTGGAGTTGATTTGTCCCTCCAAAACCTCATTCTCCCAGAGGTACTTCCTGCTGGTGCAAAAGGTGGCAGCAAGGTGATTTTCATGGTGTTTTTGAGCTGTTTGACCATCCAGATTTTGTTGAAATGCTAAGTTGACTTCAGAGGATGCATAATTAACCATAAAAAATCCAAAAATGTAAAAAATCTCCTCCAAATAAAAAGAGCCAAAAAATGAGGCGCATGAGCGCAATCTACTTTAGCCGCAAAACCTGTTTTTTTACCCAAAAATTTGAAAATGACAAAATTTTCTCCGAATTTGCCCAAATTTGGAGCGGAGGTCCTCCATCATGTGTCCTGCCCAGTCAATGAAGCCTCGGCCAAAATCCGAAGTGGATTAGGCCTTTTCCGCCATTTTAGTGCTCTCCTGGTGCATGCAGCTCCTGTGGTGAAAACACTGTCTCGGTTGTATGTGTTGGTCTCTATCATGATCCTGTGAATGTACCTGCGCTGATGAAGAAGGCGAGACCCCTTCCATGCCATGTGGAGATAGTACTCGCGTTGCTGATGAAGTCAACGAGACCCCTTCCACGCCATGTGGAGATAGTACTCGTCGTGATGCTGCAAACAAAGCTTTGTGGCCTCTCTGATATGCTACCACTACTGGCGCACTGCTATGCTCCATCTCAGTACATCAACCTCAACGATTGAGTCACTGTCCGACTCCTGCTCATACTCTGACTTTATCTCTGACATGGCTGCGAACAAGATATGTGCAATATGTATACTGATATAGATGCAGTGAAGGCAAAGTTATAATGTATGTTTCAAACGCCCAACAAATATCCCTCACTGTCAAAGCACCATAAGGAAACAAACAATGATAATAGCTCTATTTTAGGTGGATTGGAAAGGCACAATCTCTGTGTTTAAATGCAAGTGAACTTTGATCAAAAGGAGCGGGTAACTTTTAAAATTTTGAACAAATTTTATCAAAGGAGAGCATGGCATCAATAGAATGTGTTTGTCTATGAGTAATAACCACAAAGGTATCAATGGGAAGTTTGAAACAAATTCATGAGAATATTTTTACATTAGGCAGTGAGACTCATTACAACCACAGTCACCATGGAACAAAGGGTTTTAAACATGGTATAATAATAGCAATGGTCAAAATGGCAAAATGGGCATGAGAGCAATATGGTTTTGATATTATATGCAAAGCTGGATGTATCACTGCCATGAGATAGCAAACAAACTCATTCAACCATTCATTTTCATTTTAAAACCCTGAAAACAAGAATGCTATGACTGTGGGGTTTTAAATCCGCCGTTGAACATTTGAAACCACCAATGATGCCACCAATGCATTTCAAAAACATCAATCAATTGATAAAAACCTGTTTGAAGGCCAGTTGCATCGATTCCAAGCAAGGCTGGGCGCTCAGAATGAATCTCGAAACCCTGTGTCTGCGTGGGTCGCGCAGCCTCTGCGTGGGTCGCTCGGGCCCCAGGTGGGTCGCTCGAGCCCCTTGCCACATAGTGCATTTTGCAGGAAGTGTTTGGAGGCCTTCCCGGTGTCCAAATCAGGCGTGTGATAGCTCGTTGGAAAGCTATTGGAGTCTAATTTCCAACACAAGTGGAATTATGCAATTTGGATTCCATTTACCCTGTCAAAAATCAAATCTCCCAACACTATTCAAAATGAGCAGAATGAGGCTGCCTCAAGGCAGAGCGCTGTTGCAATCAACTTTTGAAGGTCTTCCTCAACTCCAAATTGAGCTCATGATAGCTCATTGGAAATTTCTTTCTGTCTAGTTATCATTTAAATCATCAAGCAAGTCATTTGGCCAACCATGCTAGGAGAAATCTTGATTTTCCCAAGGTCACTTCAGAGGTGCATTCAATTCTCCTGAGGCAACGGTATTTTTGACATTTCTCCAAAACCATGATACCTGTGTAAAAAGTGAAGGAGGTTTTTCTTCCTTGGAATGTTGTGAACAAAAACCTCTCTCATGTTTCCAAAATTCATCTTTTATTGCTCTGAAACCTCTTTTGAGTGAAACCGATCCCAATGTGTGGAACAAGGGATTTTGTCGAAATGAAGCGAAATGAAGGGGATAGAGGGCTTCTAAATTCTTGGGGAAATTTTGGGAAGTATGGAGGGATGTTAGGAAGTAGGGGGAAGTGGAATCACAGAGATTGAGTGAGGGGAAGGGGTCCAAAAGGGCAAAACACAGGCCTAGCCTAGAAAATTGCCAAGTTTTGGCAAGAAACTAGGGTTTGTGGGAAAATGAGGACTTTGAGGGATCTCAGTGATGGGAAGTGTTTAATAAGGTATATTAAGGATAGGGGAAGGTGTGTGAACATCAGGATACAAGTTTTTCCGACGATTTGACCATCCAAGAGAACTTACCTCCAAAACCCTAGGAGAGGGAAATGGACCTTACCTAGGCACCACTGAAGCATGAACAATGTGTAAAATGACCCAATGGAACTTGACATGATGACGGCAACCCCCTGAATGATGATACACTCAGCTGAATGGTGACATGGACTGACATTTGGACAACTTTGGAAGAAGTGAAAGCAAACCCTAGACCTAATGCCTAGTGACCAAATTTTTCTTGAAGACTCATTGAAATGACAAAATTTGACCTTGACACTTTAAAATGACTTTGAAAGAGCATGTTTGATCACTGGAGGAAGGCTGCAAAGGCTGACTCTAACATTGGCTCCAATGGGGATGGTAGCTCCTTGGAGGTGCCAAGAACGGCAGATCTTTGGGAGAGCAGACCAGTGCCTTCATCCATTGGGCGATGGAATCATTATTTAAACGGATAACCAAAACCTTTGACACATTTATTGAATGAAAACTTGACTGAAAACTGACTCAAACCAACTCGATGGCAAACTGAAATAACTTGAAAAAACTGACTCAACAGACCAAAAACAAATGACTCATGACTGAATTAAAACAAAAATTTACCAAGCTTTTGAAAAAAGGCAGTAGTCCATCAAGATTTGGAATCATGATGACAACCACCTACATACCAATGAAATATGTACAATCATGTATAATTGGCTTTCCAATGTAACCAGTCAAGCAGATGCCTTGCTAACTGATTCTCCCGATCAAATCTCCTGGTCAACAATACAAACTGATAACTGGGCATCCAAAAACATAGCTGACCATGATATTTTTCATCACTGAACACTGCAATAATCACTTTCATAGCTGACTGTAACAAATCTGCCATTGGATCCTGAAAAACATGAAGATTTACCTCCTGCTGAAAGAACATGGTGTCCTTCTCTTCTGATTCTGATCTGAAAGGGATAGAAATTGATTTCTGAGGGATAGAAATGCACAAATATGTCATCTGAGTGTTAGCTGTAGGTTCCTTGACCATGAGAAATTCTGGCATATACTCTTCAATTTCATGATCTAGGTCATTCTTAAACAAAAAACAATCTTCAAGATTATCAAACATGACAGCCTTATCATCTTTGTGAAAGAAAAAATTATCTGTTTGCTGATCTACACAACTGATTACAAAACAATCATCTTTTTCAAAAGAGGAAGAGGTTTCACCAACACTTTCTGTGTACTGCAAATCTGCTATAGCTTCGGCTGAAACAGGACCTTTCAAAAGTTGATCTATCTCATCTTCAGACAAAGGAGACAATGCTTTTTGTTTTCTTCTGCTTAAACAGTAGTTATCTTCATATGATAGGGCTTTTAAACTATCGTTTATTACTGAGCTATTGAAAGGAGATTTATCACTTACTTGCACAAAGATCTCATTCTGATTTTCATGAACTGACTGGATTGCTTCTTCATGAAGGCTGTTTTCTAATGATGAGCTGATAGTATGACTGAGAACATTTGGATCCATTACTGTGTCTTCTGCATCCCAGATGATTTCAACAGCAGAGTTCTCCTTGATGGGCTTTAGCACAAGATATGCTTGGTCATCATGATCTGAATCTGAATCTGAAGTAGTTGTCCTTACATTATCACAATCTGCAATCTGCACTGGACTTACATGCATGCTGTTGTCTTCTGTGGGCAGATCTGAAACTACACTTTCTCTTTCATCATTTTCAGTCATATGATCTTCAACCTGCTGCAAAGTCTCCTGAGCATCTTGATAGGTATCCTTTAGGTTCTCTTCATATCGCTGAAATGGATTCTCGTACAGGGCCTCCATGATTTCATCATTCATGAAATTATCATCTTCATAATATTTCTCCAGGCTTTCAATAAAAGAATAGGCATGTTTGCAACAGTCATGAACTAAATTTAATGATGGATAAGATACTTGATATCTTTCAATGAACAGGGCATGAAAATCCTCTAAACAATAAATACAGGCCAGCGGAAAATTTTCATACCATGACTGAGCTTCACCTTCCAGAGTGGCCAGGAATATCTTCATCAAGCAATCTTCAGGAAAATCCACTTTCAACTTGCGAATATGCATGTGAAATCTAACCAAATGTAAAGCAGCATCTTTCTTACCATCATCGTTAAACGTAGGCAGATTCCTTGACCAATCTACCTTGGGCATCTTATTTGGAAAACCTGGGATGTGATCTCGGCTCATGGGAGCGTATCTTCTTGTGATTCAGTCCATCTTGAAAATCTCACAGCTACTGATATCCCTGCAGTGAAGTCACCATGAAGCATCGATTTCTGGATTTGTTCAGTGAATGAAGTCACCAGGTGAATGATTTCAGCCTTGCGATGTCTGACCGTTGTTCACCATCAACGATCAGATCTGAACTTGATACATGTACTGGGGCAATTTACAAGTTAAATACTACGATTACAAGTTAAACCGGAGATCGACTGAAGCAGCGTTTATCTACTTCGCTGATGCATAGCAACAGCGTTTCGAAGGCTACCTGGCGTGACTTCAGACTCCGTCTATAACAAGCAAACGTTTTGAGTTTTTCCCCAGCGGAGTCGCCACTATGTTAGCACTCAAATCTACCTCAGGCCGAAATGAAGTAAAACTCAAGGCTACATCAAACCACGCTCAGCCTCGTAGCTAGCCCTACGAGGACATGAGAGGGCTCTCTCCGTCAATCTCGAGAAAATAAACAATAGGATGCGAGATGACTTATAATAAGAACTGATTTTAGGCTAGTAAAGAGATAGGTATGTTTGTTTTTTGGTTTTTTGGGTTTTTCGCTGGAGTAAATGGGAAAACAAATTTTGGGTCTGGGGATAAGGTCAGACCTTTGCAGAGTTCAAGCTGGGGCGAGGTAGGTGATGATCTTGATGCTTTAAATTGGATTTATGGATAGATTAGACCGACGAGGAGCTGAAGAGGGCAAAGAAGAACCTGGATCCTCTCCAAACAGCTGAAAACATATAGAACTAACTGAATTCAAAGGCTAAGCACTGTAAACAATGGATTCAACCTTATTTCACTCATTCAATTTAGTTCAGAAGCATAATGAAAGGATGGCAACATTAAACATGAAGAAAATTACAGTAAACAAAGGAGAAACATCATCAAGAACAGAACACCACAAGGATCCCAACAAGTGCCGCAAAAACCCTGATCTTTCCTTAGCCAAAATATGAAAAGTATGTACAATGATATCAAAAGTATCCCAAGAGTCCAACCTGTAGAATGCCTCAGAAATTACAATATATAGATCACTCTAACCCCTTTCCCCACCTCTAGGGGTCGAATTCCCTCTTCATGGATCAGTTTCAACCAATTCTAATCATGGAACTACAATCTAGGCAGCTAACCACTTGCCTCTAAAAGAGTGGAAACTGATCCATTACATGATTTTTTACTCATTTGAGAGTGAATCTTCTAGAAGAGATAAAAACAAGCCAAAGTTACATATAAAACATGAATTTACATCATAAAAACCCAAGAATTCTATCCATAAGAAAAACTGGTCCATAATAGGCGAAATACTGAGCTGGCAGCTGAAAACTCAGAAAAATCTCTAGGTGGGTCGCTCATGTTCCAGGCTGATTTTGAGGTAGCTCCCGACATCCAAATTGAGCTCATGATAGCTCGTTGGAAAGCCCTGGATGTATAATTTCCAACCCAAGTGGAATTTCTGAATTTGGAGTTGATTTGACCCTCCAAAACCTCATTCTCCTAGAGGTACTTCCTGCTGGTGCAAAAGGTGGCAGCAAGGTGGTTTTCATGGTGTTTTTGAGCTGTTTGACCGTCCAGATTTTGTTGAAATGCTAAGTTGACTTCAGAGGATGCATAATTAACCATGAAAAATCCAAAAATGTAAAAATATCCTCCAGCAAGTGTCTCAAAAAAAAGCGAGCGCATGAGCGCGCGACCCACGTAGCTGCAAAACCTGTTTTTTAGACCAAAAATTTGAAAATGACAAAATTTTCTCCGAATTTGCCTAAATTCGGAGCGGAGGTCCTCCATCATGTTTCCTGCTCAGTCAATGAAGCCTCGGCCAAAATCCGGAGTGGATCAGGCCTTTTCCGCCATTTTAGTGCTCTCCTGGTGCATGCAGCTCCTGTGGTGAAAACACTGTCTCGGTTGTATGTGTTGGTCTCTACCATGATCCTGTGAATGTACCTGCGCTGATGAAGAAGGCGAGACCCCTTCCACGCCATGTGGAGATAGTACTCGCGTTGCTGATGAAGTCAACGAGACCCCTTCCACCCCGGGTGGAGATAGTACTCGTCGTGATGTTGAAACAAAGCTCTGTGGCTTCTCTGATATGTTACCATGACTGGTGCACTGCTATGCTCCATCTCAGTGCATCAACCTCAACGATTGAGTCACTGTCCGACTCCTGCTCATACTCTGACTCTGTCTCTGACATGGCTTTGAACAAGATATGTGCAATATGTATACTGATATAGATGCAGTGAAAACAAAGTTAGGATGTATGTTTCAACACCCAACCAATATTCCCACCGTCAAAGCACCATCAAGGAATCAAATCATGGATAAAATCTCAGCTTTAAATGGATTGGAAAAGGCACAATCTCTGTTTTGAATGCAAGTGAAATTTTGACCAAAAGGGAGCAGGCAACCTTCAAAATATTGAACAAGTCTAGTCAAAGGGAGGGCATGGCATCAATAGAATGTGTTTGTTTATGAGTAATAACCAAAAAGGTCTCAATGGGCAGTTTGAAACAAAGTCATAAGAATGTTTTTACATTGGGCAGTGAGACTCATTACAACCACAGTCACCATGGAACAAAGGGTTTTAACATGGTATAATAATAGCAATGGTCAAAATGGAAAAATGGGCATGAGAGCAATATGGTTTTGATATTATATGCAAAGCTGGATGTATCACTGCCATGAGATAGCAAACAAACTCATTCAACCATTCATTTTCATTTTAAAACCCTGAAAACAAGAATGCTATGACTGTGGGGTTTTAGATCCTCCGTTTGAACATTTGAAACCACCAATGATGCCACCAATACATTCAAAAACATCAAGAAATTGATAGAAACCTGTTTGAAGGTCAGTTGCATCGATTCCAAGCAAGGCTGGGCGCTCAGAATAATTTTCGAAACCCTGTGTCTGCGTGGGTCGCGCAGCCTCTGCGTGGGTCGCTCGAGCCCCTTGCCACATAGTGCATTTTGCAGGAAGTGTTTGGAGGCCTTCCCGGTGTCCAAATCGGGCGTGTGATAGCTCGTTGGAAAGATATTGGAGTCTAATTTCCAAAAAAAGTGGAATTATGCAATTTGGATTCCATTTACCCTGTCAAACATAAAATCTCCCAACACTAGTCAAAATGAGCAGAATGAGGCTGCCTCAAGGCAGAGCGCTGTTGCAATCAACTTTTGAAGGTCTTCCTCAACTCCAAATTGAGCTCATGATAGCTCATTGGAAAGGTATTTCTGTCTAGTTATCATTTAACGCATCAAGAAAGTTATTTGGCCAACTATTCTATGAGAAATCTTTATTTTCCCAAGGTCACTTCAGAGGTGCATTCAATTCTCCTGAGGCAACGGTATTTTTGACATTTCTCCAAAACCATGATACCTGTGTAAAAAGTGAAGGAGGTTTTTCTTCCTTGGAATGTTGTGAACAAAAACCTCTCTCATGTTTCCAAAATTCATCTTTTATTGCTCTGAAACCTCTTTTGAGTGAAACCGATCCCAATGTGTGGAACAAGGGATTTTGTCGAAATGAAGCGAAATGAAGGGGATAGAGGGCTTCTAAATTCTTGGGGAAATTTTGGGAAGTATGGAGGGATGTTAGGAAGTAGGGGGAAGTGGAATCACAGAGATTGAGTGAGGGGAAGGGGTCCAAAAGGGCAAAACACAGGCCTAGCCTAGAAAATTGCCAAGTTTTGGCAAGAAACTAGGGTTTGTGGGAAAATGAGGAATTTGAGGGATCTCAGTGATGGGAAGTTTTTAATAAGGTATATTAAGGATAGGGGAAGGTGTGTGAACATCAGGATACAAGTTTTTCCGACGATTTGACCATCCAAGAGAACTTACCTCCAAAACCCTAGGAGAGGGAAATGGACCTTACCTAGGCACCACTGAAGCATGAACAATGTGTAAAACGACCCAATGGAACTTGACATGATGACAGAAACCCCCTGAATGATGATACACTCAGCTGAATGGTGACGTGGACTGACATTTGGACAACTTTGGAAGAAGTGAAAGCAAACCCTAGACCTAATGCCTAGTGATCAAATTTTGCTTGAAGACTCTTTGAAATGACGAAATTTGACCTTGACACCTTAAAATCACTTTGTAAGAGCATGTTTGATCACTGGAGGAAGGCTGCAAAGGCTGACTCTAACAGGGACACCTATGCAAAACTTGATTTAGAGCTAGGGCTTGAGGAATCCGAAGATTCCATAGTCGGAATTGTCCCAAATTATGAGGAGAGTGATGGGACCCATGAATGTAGTTACATCTAGGAGATAGAAGTTTTCCTCTAGTTAGATTCTTGAGAAATTGATGCCCTAGGTGACATAATGGGGCTAGACCTAGGGAAAAATGGAAAATTGTGAAAAAAGGGGGGGGGAAATCATCACTCTATTTGAGGTACTAGTGCATATTTCACTTGGGGATATGGAGTCAGGGGTAATAATTAACAATAATAAGGTTTCTTTATCAACGAGGCCCAGAAATTCAACTTCGTCTAATGTTAGAGGAAAACAAAAGTGACCTTAGGTATTTATACTTCATACAAATGGTGCAATTGTATTGAGATAAAATGATCTGTAAGAAATTTCATTCATCCAAAAATGACCCATACATTAAATAATATAAATAGACACATACTTCCACATTTCCATCATGCAACAATTAGCCCTAGTTATAGTGAAATTCAATAGTATGCAGCAACAAGAAGAATAGCACTAAATTTGCACTCACAATGTTAGAAAGCATATCCAACCAGCCTCACATTCATAAAAACACATCTCCAAGATAAAAATAGCCCAAATCCATACATCAAAATGCATCCATCATCCAAAATAGTCCTCCAAGGAAAAATGTGAAGCTCTCTAAAAATAGAGAGATCCCAAGTCAAGTGATGATACAAATGAATCCAACTAAATCATTTTTATACATTGATTAGGAGTTGATTGAATTATCTTATGGGCCTACATTATCCCCTACACATAAAATAACATGCAAGCAACCCTCAATTTTGGTGACAATCACACCAAACTATCTCATACATGGAATAATAAGCCTCATAAGTGATCAACTGATGTCTTAGGGCCTTCTAGGAGGCATACTGGGGTCCATGAGTGCCATAATTATGCATGGGACCAATCAAAAGTGTTGGAAAAGGGGGTGGCCCCTTTTTCTCAAAACATTAAACTTGTGGTGCTCTCATTAAACTTGTGTACTGAAAGGGTTGTGTGTGGCCACCATCAGCTAGCAGGTCACGTGTTGTATTGTTCATGATAGACTAGTTTTCAAAGGATTAACACCAATCCCTAGTTGTATTCCTTGTATCAGTGTGATTGTAAAGGGTCACGATCCATGGTACAAGAGCTCTACTCTTTTTTATTATAGTTTGTAATATAATGAAGAAGGTTTTGCACAATAACACTCCCCAACATGCCCCGGCACTCTAGCATACCTTAGAATCTCCTAACATATAACCTTGCTACTCACTTCTTATCACACCTGAAACTCACTGACACTACCTCTCACACACTCTTATTCGTTCATTACCATGCATTTTGAACTAGTTCTTCCTTGTGTTTCCATGGCAATCCCTATCACACATTGACACATCCTAGGATTTGGAACATCCTAGCATGTCACCCTGGTACTCTAGAATTCCTTGGCACTACCTTGCATACCTTTAAACTCCCTCCTTATCACACCTAGAACTTTTTGATACTCCTTAACGCGCACTCTTATTCATTCATTTCCATGCATTTGACACTAATGATCCCTTGTTTTTCCTTCGGACTCCCAAACACTCGGCCCTAGAATATATTGGCACAGCCTGGAACCTGGCACATATTGGCATGTTTCCCTTGCCTTTATCATGCCTTAACACTACCTAGCATACCTTGATGTCACTCCCTCCTTAGCACACCCGAAATTCACTAACACTTCCTGTCACAAACTCTTATTCATTCATATTTAAAAATAGTTTTATCTGTTCTATTATGTTGAAATTTCTAGTAAAATATCCATGATAGTTTATGAATCACCCCAACATATATCCTTTATGCAAGTCATATGATTATATTTATCCACACTTATTTATCTCTAGTTGTCCCAACACAGTGCAAGTCATCACCACCACCCTTGCAAAATTGAACATGATAGGCTTGTGGTTGTATCTAAGCTTGGAAGAAAAAATCAAAACATAGTTACACAACATGATGGAAGGTTATTATAAAGGCTTCCCAAGCATTCTAATCAACAATATCTAGTGGGATTGGAGCAACAACACATTTTTTTCTCAAGAAATATCCATGATAGTTTATGAATCACCCCAACAACTATCCTTTATGTAAGTCATATGACGATATTTCTCCAGACTTATTTATCTCTTTTCCCAAAATGGTGCAGGTCATCACCACCACCTTTGAAAATTTTAACATGATATGCTATTCATGGTCGTAACTAAGCTGGGAAGAAAATTTCAAAACATAGTTACACAACATCATGGAAGATTATTATAAAGGTTTCCCATGTAGTCTAATCAAAAATATCTAGTGGGATTGGAACGACAAAGAAATTTTTTTCACGGGAAATATACATGTTAGTTTATGAATCACCCCAACACCTATCCTTTATGAAAGTCATATGATGATATTTATTCACACTTATTTATCTCTTGTCCCAACACATTCTAGGTCATCACCACCACCCTTGAAATTTGAATATGATAGACTTGTGTTCCTATCTAAGCTTGGAAAAGAATTTCAAAACTTAGTTACACAACATCATGGAATATTATTATAAATGTTTCCCATGCATTCTAATCAGCAATATCTGGTGGAATTGGAACAGAAACACATTTTTTTCACGAGAAATATCCATGATATTTTATGAATCACCCCAACATCTATGCTCAATGCAAGTCATATGATGATATTTCTTCATACTTATTTGTCTCTTTTCCCAACATAGTGTAGGTCATCACCACCACCGTTGAAAATTTGAACATGATAGCCTCGTGGTCTGTTAGGTCCCTATATTACTATTATAATCCCTTATTGTTGCTACTGTAACCCCCTTATTGTTATTTTTGTACCCCTATAACCCCCAATTGTTATTATTGTGCCCTTACATTATTATTGTTAGGTCGGCTAGTATTAGATTGTGGCCCCATGGACTCCTATATATACAAAGGAGGTTTTGGTCATTTGAATCATCCAAGAATTGTTCATTTATGTAATGTATTTGAGGTTTCCCCCTCAAAGTAGCTTATTTCTAAGGTGTTGATATCTCTTTTCTTCTATTTTTGGAGTTGGTTTCTGTTGGGCACCAAATCTGGCTACCTTTCTGACCATTTTTATCATCCTTTTTTATCCTTTTGTGTTTAATTACCTACATTTGCTATGCTAAAATCATGAGGTAAATATCCATAGCTTGTCTAATTGGAATATTTTAATTAATGAAGTAAAGTCACGGAGTCTTACCTCTTTGCGACACTAAGATATGTCTTTGATTGTAGTTTGGAGAACAGGAACCCTCGCTCCAACGGTTTTGCAACATATCTGGTAACGGTCAGCTACAGGGAGATCACACAGCTAGAGTCACGATTCTCTGGGTCTATTCTTGGCCCTTGTTCTATTCTAGATAGCTGATGTTTGTGCTGTTCCAACTGCTGTGTATTTTTGAATGCGCGATTGCCACATTCCAAGGAAATCTGTTATTCTCTCGCGTTGTGTATAAAATGCATATTGTTCCTGTAAATGGGGGTTCCCGAAGGGAGATTGTAATCAAATTTTACAGATTAATGAAATACTTTTGGTTTTTCTATTCTAAAGAATTTCGTGACTAGTGCAGCCCTAATCAGAGAGCTGAGCCCGCTCTTCTGATCAGACGCTGTGTCTGTGTGTGTGTCTGAGTTGTTTCCTTGTTATGGTTGTTGTTATTATTCGTTACTGTTAATATTGTTTTGAGTTCAGCATTTGATTTCATATCACTGCAATGTGTTGAATATTAACTATAAACCCTTGGTTAAACGGATTATGTGATTGTTCCTACAAATACCTTGCACGTTGCCTTGAAAGGATACACTCCTGGATTTATAAAATTAATGTTGGATTAGGGAGGATAAATCATTCCTACCTAGACACCAACATTTTGGCACCATTTTCGGGGAGGCTAACAAGGTGCAAGTGACGATTCGAACCAACCAAAGGGTCAATCTCTCGTCCTGGGGAGAGATCGAGCTTTCTCACTCTGCTTCAGGTCCTAAGCATAGGTTTTGATTTTGGATTGTTTATTTCTATTTCTGTTTTGGATTTAGGGCCATCCTCTTGTCCTGGGGAGGGAGGAGTTTTTTGATGCCCTGCTTTAGATATGGGAGTATTAGGTCTTCCCATGGATTGTGTTGTTTTATTTCTTGTCCTGGGGAGGGAGGAGTTCTTTAATGCCCTGATCTGAGCTTGAAACCCTAGATTTTTGTTTTATTGTCTTTCCTTTATTTTTGTGAACTCTTTTATCTCGTGGAAGGAATGGTATTTTGACACCTTACTCCAAGATTGGAGCATTGTAGGTTCATACACAGACCTTCCATCATATCAATTTTTGTATGAACAAAGAACCAAATAAGAGGGGTGGAGTGAGAGCCCCAAGAAGGGGAAGACCAGATCTAGAAAGAAAAACTTATATTCAGCAAATTATAGAAAAGGCGGAGCCTGAAGAATATTCTCACGCATCTGCAAGGCCAGGGGCTAGGAGAGTGAAGTCTGAGGGACAGTCAGTGGATCAACCTGTGCAGGCCATGGTATCCCTTGCTGATTTGGTACAATAGGGTCCTCCAACAGTAGAAGAGATAATCAACAGTGGACTAGACTGACAGGATCTTGTGGTGGTATTAGCAGAGGAAGAAATTGCAAGTGAAACATTGACAAAGTCGGACTTCTCTAATAAGGGAAAGGAAGTTGTAGTTGAAGGATTGAACTATCAGGATACAGGAAGGAGAAACGAGAGGGTATTGGTATCGCCAAGAGACCGAGTAAGTGCCACTAAAATAACTCGTGTTCCAGTAGTGGGGAGTCCCCGGCCATCCTCCACAGAGCCTATTGAAATCCCCAACAATTATTGGAAGATATTTATGGCTCCCACAACCTCCACTATCGAATTTCCCATTGGGAACTTGGGAGCTAGCACACCTACAAAGCCTATCCCATTAGCAACCTTATCGAACTTTCATGGGCTTGTATCATAGGATGCCGACACATTTCTATTTTTGTTCGATATAGTGTGTCGGGGGTATGATTACATGACAGATGCCCATAAGTTAAAGATTTTTCCTTCTACAATAAAAAGGACAGCTCTACGATGGTTTATGGGCTTTGGAGGAAAATCCATTTCCACATGGAATGATATGCATACATCTTTTCTAGAAAAGTACCAGGATTACTACAAATCCCGAAACGTCAAGGAGGAGCTTTCAAGTTCACACAAAAAGAAGATGAAAGTTTGGAAGATTGTGTGGAAAGGTTTAAATACCTCTTACAGAGGTCAGGTCATTCTGATCTGGATAAGGAAATTTTGAAGGTTATTCTCCTTCGATCCTTTCGAGAGGACTCAATGGAACTATTGAATATTGTGGGAAAGGGAGACATCTCCAAGGAAACCTTTGAAGTTATTTGTGACTTGTGTATCCAGTGCTCGAAGGGGCTTGCAAGAAACAGATCAAGGATTCGTTCAATAAAAGGATCTGGCGGGGGTGTTACGAAAGCATAAATCAGGAACCTGCTAGATGACTTAAGGACAGATATTATCAGTACCCTGTCAACACAAATGGACACTTTACAAGTAAAGCAGAAGCAGCTGGAACTAGATAGGACCATGGCAATATTTTTCCCGAAGTGCAAAAAGAATCATCTGGAAAGGGAATTCCCATTAAATTCCATAGAAAAATGTGACATTTGTGAGCTGAATCATGTAACAAGATCATGCCCTTCCTTTCCAGGCCTGAAAGTGGTGTTTCAAGGAGTAGGGGAGGACATGGAGCAATTGTACCTTATGGGCGCCAGGAAGCCATGGAAACTTCGACCACCACTAGGAAATCAAGGTATGTATCCAGATCCATCTCAGTATTTCAATAGCTATAACATGAATCCTCAAACCATGCCTTGTCCCCCTATGTGGCTGCAATACCAGTACCCACTGTGGCAGCAATGAAACCCTCAAGTGAGTATAAGCTCACCATGGGATCCAACTTGGCGAGGACCCTCTTTAGGGAAGTTTCCTCAACAGATGCCACAGTAGCAACTGCAATTATCCTCCAATGTGCCTCCTGGTAATCAACCTGTCCATCCTCAACTTCCAATGCAGCCCAATCCTAATCCCAATAATAAATGAGCCCATCAAGCTAATGTTCTCAACCTGCCTTCGTATAGTATCTCTACTGCAGAACTGTATGAAATGAATTTATGATCAGGTCGAACAGTCAATACCCAACCCCCTCTGGTCATCATTGAACAACTTGATAATAAAGAAATAGAGGCAGATCCGACCAATAGAGAGCCAAAAAAAATTGTTAAAAACCAGATGCCTCCTGCAAAACAACATCAATCTCAGCCACCGTACCTAGACAGATTTATTATGAGTAAACCAAGCCCACAAGTTGAATTTGATTTATTAGGAGAATTGCAGAATTTATTTGTTAAAATCCCCTTGTTACAAGCCATCAAGGATGTGCCAATTTATGAAAAAACTCTTACAGAATATTTCTCAAAGAAACCTGCGAAGAAAAATAAAGACCCCCTCACTATACATGTTATGGGAAATTATCGGACTTCATGATGGGAAAATCAATACCAGTGAAATATGGAGATCCGGGGAACCCCATTTTGACAGTACAAATTAATGGGGTAGAGATTCCAAATGTACTAGTAGACCTAGGTGCTTCCATCAATGTCATCACTACTGAAACCATGCATACATTAGGCCTTGAAAATTTGAAGCATACACCTATAGTGTTGGAATTGGCAGATCGATCTACAGTTAAACCTGTAGGGAAGTTGGAGGACATGACAATTTCAGTAGATGCATGGCATTACCCTGTAGATTTCTTGGTATTGCATACACAGTCTTCAGTGGGTGGTCACCCCTTAATTTTGGGTAGGGCATGGCTGGCTACTACAGACGCTTATATTGGGTGTCATTTAGGAAATATGGTTATGTCTAATGGGCATAACACCAAGAACTTTGTACTATACCCACCTGCAGAACTAGATGCACCTAAAAAGCTAGCAGATAGTAAGAAGCTTGTATCTATGATAGAGGTCGAAGATGAAGAAGTGAGACCAGTCCTTACTATCAGGTAGGCCCTTCAGTTGAAGATGGAATCAGAAGATGATGTGATTACTTCCTTCATGAACGATCATTGTTCCATTTTAGAGTCAAATTAGCAGGTCCTAGAATCCCTCCTAAGCTGTGAAACTCAGGAAGTTATTGAAACAGCGGAAGAATTAGAGGAAGATGTTGATGCATCTCATGAAAGTGTTCAGGTGGAGATAGAATGGAGGAAAACTCTGAATATTAATCCAGGTCTGTCAGAATCCTAGAAGAAGTAGCTGGTAGATGTTCTTAAAAAGCGTAAAGAAGCCTTCACCTGGGATTATTCAGACATGAAGGGGATCCCTGCTAACTTATACACCCATCACATATATATAAAGGAAGATTGTAGTCCTTTAAGACAACCTCAGAGAAGAATGAATCCTGCATTGAAAAATATTGTGAAAGAAGAGCTTCAGAAATTATTGGATGTGGGTTTTATCTACCCTATCTCAGATAGCCAATGGGTCTCGCCATTGGTAATGGTCCCTAAGAAAAATGGTAAATGGTTGATCTGCATGGAATATCAAGAGTTAAATAAGGCAATGCAGATGGATCACTTCCCCTTGCCATTTATCGATCAAGTTTTAGACACACTGGCTGGCAAGAAATTTTTCTCATTTTTGGATGGGTTTAGTGGATATAATCAAATCTAGATCGCTCTTGAGGACCAGGAAAAGACCACTTTAACATGCCCCTGGGGAACATTCGCATACCAGGTCCTTCCTTTTGGCCTGTGTAATGCCCCTGCAACATTCCAAAGGGAAATTTTGGGAATATTATGTGATTTGATAGATGATGGTGTTGAAGTTTATATGGACAATTTCACTCCATATGGAGACGCATTCTTAGAGGGGCTGAAAAAATTAGAAAAAGTTCTTGAAAGATGTATACAAGCACGTGTTTCCCTGAGTACAGTAAAGTGTCACATGATTATGGAAAAATGAATTGTTCTGGGACATTTGCTTTCGGCTGAAGGAATCAGGATGGACTCAGCAAAGTAAAGGTAATTCTACACTTTCCAACACCTAAAACACCCACACAGGTATGTAGTTTCATTGGCTGTGCTGGTTATTATAGGCATTTCATAGACAATTTTGCAAAAGTAGCACACCCACTATTACGATTACTGACAAAAGATTCAGAATTTGTGTGGTCAGATGACTATGATGCAGCCTTCACAAGAATTAAAGAACTAGTCTGTAGTGCCCCGATTCTTAGAGGAACAAACTAGGTGTTACCTTTCCACATTCATACAGATGCTTCCCAAACAACAATTGGTGCAGTATTGGGACAGCAGGAGGATAAAGTACCTTACACAGTCTACTATGTTAGCAAGAATCTAGCCCCTATAGAATTAAACTACACGGTGACTGAGAAAGAGTTCCTTGCTGTCGTTTATGCCATCAACAAGTTCCAGTATTATATTACCGGGTATTCTACTTTTGTGCATACAGATCATGAGCCCATTAGGTATTTAATGAACAAACTTGTTACCCCTAGTCATGTTACAAGGTGGTTGTTGTTACTACACGAATTTGATATTACTATAGTAGATAAACTAGGGAACAATAATGTGGTTGCAGATTTCTTGTCTAGGACAGAACATGATGGTAAGAATAGACTAGTCGAAGATAATTTCCCAGATGAGCATCTTTTTGAAGTTTCTGCTAACACTCCGTGGTATGCAGATATTGCTAATTATCTTTCTACAGGTGAGGTGCCTCATCACTTGTCCTATAAGGAGAAAGGGAAGATCATTCACCGGAGTACCCGATATTCATGGATGCCAGGATATCTCTTCCATACAAGGATTGACCAGCATATTCGGCACTGTGTGGCAAAGGATGATATCTATGAGATCTTAAATGTTGCACATGATGGACCCTGTAGAGGAAATTTCACAGAAAAAAGGACAGGTCATAAAGTGCTACAGATGGGATATTATTGGCCCTCCATCTCTCGTGATGCTCAGGATTATATTCAAAGGTGTGATAGCTGTCAACGGATGGGACAACTTGGGAAAGTAGATGAAATTCCCCTTCAACCCCAAATAGTCCCTGAACCATTTGAGAAATGGGCCATCGATTTTTTTGGACCCTTTAACCCACCTTATCATTAGAAAGCTTACATCCTAGTTTGTACCGATTATGTAACCAAATGGGTGGAAGCTAGAGCAGTCATGAGAGCAACAGAACAAGTAGTGGCATATTTCCTTTTTGAAGAAATATTTGCTCGGTACAGGACTCCCAGAGAAATTGTATCAAACGGAGGATCACAGTTCACATCCCATATGATAGAGAAAGTGATGTAGAAATATGGGGTCAAACATAGAGTAACAACCCCCTATCATCCATAGGGGAATGGGCAAGTAGAGAGTACAAACAAGGTATTGGAAAATATCTTGACAAAGACAATAGCAAGTCATCACCGGGATTGGGCACAAAATCTTCCAGAAGCTTTATGGGCCTATAGGACAACATGGTGAAATACAACAGGGTTTTCTCCACTTGAATTAGTTTATGGGAAATCCCCCTTAATTCCGGTAGAATTCGAAATTAGCACACTCAGAACAGCTCTGGAAGTAGGCTTAGATCTACCAGAAGCACAGAAACACTGACTAGAACAGCTGAATGAGTTAGACGAGATTCAATTAGTAGATATCTAGAGAACTACTATTGTTCAACAGCAGAGAATGAAATGGCATGATAAATTCATCAAAACTAAGGTGTTTCATGAAGGGGATTGGGCATTACTGTATGACTCCCGATTTAAGGATTTCAAATGCAAGCTTCACACTCGTTGGATGGGACCATATCAAGTGGACACATTGTTCGACAATGGGA
Organism: Pinus albicaulis; assembly: GCA_034641835.2. Taxonomy (NCBI): domain Eukaryota; kingdom Viridiplantae; phylum Streptophyta; class Pinopsida; order Pinales; family Pinaceae; genus Pinus; species Pinus albicaulis. Next base: position 1,599,425,497 of record CM076580.1, read on the forward strand.
CAGTTAGATTCATTACAATTGATGAGAATCAGACCATGTTTGTGGTGAATGGACACCATCTAAAATTATACCATCGTCTAGCTTCTAAATATGCCTTTGTTAAAACCCTTTCAGATTCAGATGATCTAATGGTTATTAGAATAGAATACACTCTCACTCTCCTCTAAAAAAAAAAACAATGATGATAAAATGTGGTTATTACTTACTTGTTTGTATTTTGCAGGAATAATAAAGAAATATGGCCAGGAGGAAAGTAACATTCAGTGTGTTACCCCATCAGTGTTGCGATAGAGATTTTGTTTCACTGATGCTGATATTCTGCAACTATTGCTACTCCGTAATTGCTGTTACTACGTAGCTGTTGTTACTCCATAGCCGATGCTGTTACTCCAAAGTTGCTACTACACTGTCGATGCTATTACTCCGAAGTTGCTGCTACACTACCGATGCTATTACTCTAGAGTTGTTGTTACTCCGAAGTTGCTGCTACATGGAAGTTGTTGTTACTTCACCACTGTTGTTACTCCGCAACTATTGTTACTCCATAGCTACTGTTACTCTGTAGCTGCCATTACTCTATAGCTACCATCACTCCATAGCTGCCATTACTCCATAGTTGCTATTACTCCATAGCTATTGTTACTCACTGTTGCCGTTACTCACTGTTCATATTATTCACTGATGTCGTTATCTACTATGCTATTATTAAGACGGATATTTTTGTTGTTACTTGACTTTAAGGTAAGTCTGCAGGTATGTCTCTATTTATTTTATGGATTTAATTAAATTTTCCAAAAGGACGGTCAAATGCGCCGAGGACGGCCGTCACTTAGTTGGGGGGAGGGAACTGTCATAATGAATGACGGTGTACTTCGTAAAGGTATTTATGATGCACGATTCTCACCAAACACAATTTAATGATTTCAAGTACGTTGTAATCATACCATATGAGTTGGAATGTGTACTCATACGCACAAAACTCATATCAGTCATCTCCCAACATATCGCATTAAATCCCGAGAATATCTAACAGTACTACCATAATCTGTCATTACTCCCAAAGCATACTAGTACTGTTTATCCATTATATTCGAAAGTGGCCATGACGTTATTTCAGTTACTTACAGTTTGGAGCCCTATCACTCCCCCTTTCCAGCTAACTGTAGCCATCGTGCTAACTCCGCCTCTGCAACAATGGGTGGTCGATCGGTGCAACATGAACCTGAGGATTCAACGAGAGTTCGGAGAAATCAGGAGGTATGGTGAGTATTTGAAAATGCAGGTTGGGATGTTTACTTTGACAGGCTGAACGGATGGGATGAATAAATCACGATGGAATTCACATTGAATCTAGAAGAAGGAGCTTATCAAGTTCGAGGAATCGAAATTCTAGTGATAGAAGAAACCATCGCAGAAGTGAGTGGATTGCTGCAAGGTAGAGAACGATGGTTTTGAAGAAGAACGCCCCTTCCGGAGCTCCCCGAAGATTTTCTACAAGCTAGGGAAGGTATTGCGCAGAAGGTTTGGGGATACAACAGAGCTTCATTACCTCGTCCATGGGGAGAGGTTGCAGAGGTTGTCATAAAATATATGACATGTGAAGGAAGATATTCTACTATCTTCAAATATCACCTCCACATTTTGGCTCATTTACGATTTCCACAAGCAGAGGCCTTCTCAATGAATGCGCTCTATTTTATGTTAAGGAGCCTTCAATTGATGGAAAATTCGGGGGGGGGGGTGCGATAAGTGTTGGCAGTCCTCTCTCACCATGGGCTGGTCTAGTTGCTAGTAATGAACGCCATTGAGAAGATCCCGATTCAGTGATAATTGTTTCAGAATTCCACAGAGGAGGAAATAGAAGCCACTATGGCTACTAGGGTAGAAGAAGCTGAAGCCATGTAGGAGGATGAAGAGGAAGATGAAGCCATGCAGGGAATTGCAGAGGATGATGATTACATTGATCACGAGGAGCCTGAGGAGATGGAAATGGAGACTGAAGAGCATGAAGAATAGACGGGTTCCCAAGAACAAGCTAAACTCATGGAATTGATGGAAGATACAGAGATACACAGTGGCCTTATGGCCGAGGCTATTACACAAGAACCAGCCCCGTTTGCGGAGCCAGCTGAGCAAATATAAAGTGTGATGGGCAAGGAGGTAAACCCACAACAAATGAAAGAGGGTGAATTGGTCGACATTGTGACCAAGGTCACTCCACAGGGATCTCCCGTTGTCATGGAACTAATGGAGGAGGGTAATCTGATTGAAGAAGGAGTCATGACCACTCTGAATAGAGAAACCGCGAAGGAAATGACGGGGGAATTTAGGTATGAGGCTGACGCTGCTCCACAAGAACCAGCATCGACCTCAAGGCTGAATGCAGAAGATTTGTTCCAATTCCCCATCTTTCTTCCTCGGGGAGCAAGGGTAAGTCATTCTGCATAGTAAAGAGAGGAAGAAAATTTTTCCGTTCCTATGGCCTTGAATTTAAAATGAAGGCCACGACTGGAAGAGGCCCCAATAGGCATGTCAGCAGAGGAGCATCTTACCAGGTCATCACTGGTCACGGATAATGTACAGGATGAGAGAATGGCCATTGGTGAAGAGGAGGGACCAAGTCGAGCAGTCCCGACGAATGCACCAATGGAGCATGTAAGCATGAAAAGAGTGAAGTAAGAAGTAATAGAAGAAGAATAGGAAGAGGAGGTTTGACCGACCGTTGGCTCGACATATGAAATCTCGAGGGATTTGCCTCTACCTGCTGAGGCAGAAGAGACACAGGTCAAGCAAGAAGAGGCAGAGTGCGTGGACAACGAAGACTTCCCATCAAATAGAGATACCAAAATTAGTTAAAGGAGGTGATGCGGCTCAAAATGGAAGTGAGGGATTTGAGAAGGAAAGTGCACAGGATGTAGAAACAAATCAACAAATACAAGCGGCAGGCTGAGAAATCTAAATTCATCAGGGTTGAAGAAGGAACTGAAACAAACCCAATTGAACAACTGTTCAAAGCCAGAGAGTATGCCTTAGTGGGCGAATTACAGACGTGGAAGTCTACTACAGCCCAGTATAAGAATGAGATCAAAAGAACTGAGGAAAGAGCCTCCACAACCATTTTCGGATATGTGGAGCGCATAGATATCATGAGGATAAGGCATGCAAAGCAGCAGCTCAAGATGGAGCAGCTAGAAAAACAAGTGGTCTAACTGAAATATGATAAGGAACAGATGTTCAAACTAGTGCAAGAGGTGATGGCATGTCGTCCCCCTGCTTCTTGTTATTCTTTATTTTTGCATGAACTTTTCTTTTATTTTTCATGGAGAGCATTAAGAACGAGGTCAGTTATGAAATAGAAGATGGTAAAAAATTCCTCCAAATCATGAGGAATTATGTTGTGCCATCTCAACATTTGATGTGCGAGTTTTATCTACATGGGTATTTGTTACATCTAGACATATACTTTAATTCAGTCCCATTTGTAGGAGACATCCATCTGAGGGCCCTGACCTCTTATGCTTTCAATCAAATTCATTGGCAAAAGGCTTGCGACACTTTTGAGTCTAATCAAGTCACAAAGCCGTTTATATTAAGGGGGGAACATGGGAGGTCAGATACAGTGTACAATAAACACCATACCTTTTTGAAATTTGAGGAGAATAGAGAAAGAATGCTAAGGACACAAAGGTGGTGCCTTGACCTTTGTAGTAATCAATTAACTATTTTTCAAAAAGAGGCCCTCGATTATTGTCAGAGAAGATGGGTGATGTCACCGACAGCTGTCCAAAACAGAGAACCTTTTGGGGCACCCAATTTTACGCGAGCACTTGCTAGAGTACCCAAATATGTGGGATGTTTCCAAACATGTGGGATCCGGTGGATGGGGCTTCAGTTTCAGTACCCCATTATTTGGTTGCTTGCAGAAGTTTACACTCCAGTGTACAATGTTCTGGCAGATTGGTGGAAGGAAGTTCTCCTTTCAAATGGTTTTAAATTTCCTGGGACAGAGATGGCTTTAGCATATAATATTGTCGGGCTTCATGAAGCTCATAGTTTGCAAAACCCATACCTATGTAGGCGGCGGACTGCATGAGGGCATGCAGAAGGCTAGTTGGGGGGAGATGTTGGGCACCAAATATGGCTACCTTTCTGACCATTTTTATCATCCTTTTTTATCCTTTTTTGTTTAATTACCTACATTTTCTATGCTAAACTTATGAGGTAAATATCCCTAGCTTTTCCAATTGGAATATTTTAATTAATGAAGTAAAGTCATGGAGTCTTACCTATTTGCAACACTAAGATATGTGCTTGATTATAGTTTGGAGAATAGGAACTCTCTCTCCAGTGGTTTTGCAACAGATCTAGTAACGGCCAGCTACAGGGAGCTTGCGCAACTGGAGTCACAATTCTCTGGGTCTAGTCTTCGCCATTGTATTCTAGACAGCTGACATTTGTGCTATTCCTACTATTTTGTATTTTTGAATGTGCAATTGCCACATTCAAGGGAAATTTTTCATTCTCTCGTGTTGTGTATAAAATAGATATTGTTCCTGTAGATGGGGCTTCCCGAAGGGAGATTGTAATCACATTTTACAGATTAATAAAATGCTTTTGGTTTTGCTGGTCTAAAGTGTTTCGTGACTAACACAGCCCTGATCAGAGAGCTGGGCCCGCTCTTCTGATCAGGCACTGCATCTGTGTGTGTGAGATTTGTTTCATTGTTATGGTTGTTGTTATTATTCGTTACTGTTAAGAATGTTTTGAGTTCAACATTTGATTTCATATCACGACAATGTGTTCAATCTTAACTATAAACCCTTTTTTGAATGGATTATGTGCTTGTTCTTGCATATACCTTGTGCGTTGCCTTCAAAGGATATGCTCCCAGATTGATAAAATTAATGTCAGATTAGTGTGGATAAATCATTCCTACCTGGACACCAACAGTTTCACAACATTTGGTATGAGAGTTTTGGATTCTAGGGTTTCGCTACTCCAAACAAGTCATCGTGGAATTTTCGCTATAAATTTTTTTCTACAAAGGTTTAGAAGCTAAAAATTTTACAGAGCAAAGCCAAAATCCTAAGGAAATTTTTGAAAAAATTTAAGATCATGGTTCGCAATATTTTCGGAGATATGATCTATGCAAGTTAGGAATTTTTGCAGGTTTCTGAATTTAACCTAAAAAGGTCACAGTGGAATTTTTTCTATAAATATTTTTCTACGAGGGTTCAGAAGCTCAAATTTTCATAGAATGAAGCTACAATCCTAACTTTGTCCAAAAATTTTAGATCTTGATACACAATATTTTCGGAGATAGGGTTTTTGGAAATTAGGGATTTTTCAGGCTCCCGAATTTCATCTCAAAGAGGTGACCATGGGAAAATCGTCATAAGTCTCTCTCAGAGCATTAGATTGGAATTCTATAAAAAGTGGTTGTAAGTACACAGACATTAGTTTCTTATGTATCAATTTAAGTGCCAAAGGAGGAAACATTGACACGTGGTGAGTTGTACAATTTCGCTCTACTGAACCAGTTTATAATTAGGCCATCGAAGAAGATTGTGCATAACTTTGTCTTCAAGAATCCAAATCAGGTCAGACCTGTGGAATTCCAAAGAAGATTCATAGGGCTACCTGAGGGAAAAATTTCAGATATTGGAGATCCCAAATCATAGATATAATTCATTTTCAATATCAAGCTCCTCAAAATCAAGAAAAAGGTGTGTATTTGTTTTCAAATTGCATAAGTCTTGCTTGAAAAATTGGTTTTAAGTGATTCCAAAGGCCTATTGAGAGCAGATATTAGTATTGGACTCTAAAATTCCTCGTAAAAATAATTCAACACCCATTAAGCCCTCGGAGTACTCTATTATGACTCATGAAGATGAATAATTGCAACATGATATATCAAAGTTACAAGAGCAAGTGCACCAAATGTTTCTCTCGCAAAAAGAAACAAAAAATGAAATGGAAGCTTTGAAGAAAGGCATGGAAGTGAAGGTGGATGGTTTGAAGAATAATATGGATGGATTGAAGAAAGTAATAGAAGCTAATATGGATGGCATGGAAGCTAAGATGGATGACATGGAAGAAAAAATGAAAGACAACATGGAAAATATGAAGAATGACGTAAAAACAGATAGGGAAGGTTTGACAAAGTTGATACAATAAATGTTTCCTAATGGCAAAAAGGTAGTAGAGGAAACTCATGATGAGAAGAAAATAAATGTTAATTGTGATTTCATAAACTCTAATGTTGGATGGAAGAACCACCATATTCCAAGAATGGATATGAGGAAGTTTGATAGCAAGGATCTCGTAACATGGATACTACAAATGGAGCAATATTTTGATCTGAATAATGTGCAAAATACATAAAAGGTACACATTGCAACCTTACATTTAGAAAAAAATACATTTGTGTAGTATCAATGGCTTTGCTCTCGTAAAAAAATTGTCACTTGGTAAATTTTTACTAAGTAAATGATAGCACATTATGAGGATAAAAAGAGCAACACCTTCTTTAGCCAATTGATAAATCTCAAACAAAAGGGTTCAGTGGGGGAGCACATTGAGGACTTACAGACATTGAATATAAGCGTATTTGATATTCGAGAGGAACATAGGATTGATGAATTCATAGGGACTTTAAAGGATAACATCCAACATGAAGTTCGTGTTTGGGAACCCGATTCGTTGGATAAGGAATTCAGGTTGGCAGGAAAAATTGAATGTAAAATTATGGTGACAAGGAAGCCCACCACTCACATCTATAAATATGGAAGTGTTGCTACTACTAGACTTCCACAACCTACAAGGTTGACACCACAACAATTCGAAGAAAAAAGAGCAAAAGGGCTTTGCTACAGTTGTGATAGAAAATACACTAAAGGTCATAAGTGTGTTGAGAAGAAATTATTTTACGTAGATTATGAAGAGGAAGAAGACAATGAACAAGAAACTTCAAAAGAAGAGGATATACAGGTCAAGAAACAAGCCTAGAAGAAGAAGAAGTAAGTCTGAAGATATCGTCTAATTCATTAGTAGGAATTACCACTCCTCAAATCTCAAGATAGAAGGACATATGAAGAAGAAAAAGGTAATAGTGTTGATTGATTCAGGTAGTATCCATAATTTTATTCATTGTAAGGTAGCCAAGGAATTGAATTGTTTCCTATAGCCAGCACCAGAATGTCAAGTGATGGTTTCAGATAGAGGAACTATAAATTTCTTAGGAAAACTCCATAATATCAAGATAGCCATGGGGGAATATGTATTGAATATTCCAATGCTTTCCATTCCAATGGGAGGTGTTGATGTTGTACTAGGAGTACACTCGTTACCATCTTTGGGGATGATAGATTTTAATTTTCAATAAATTTTCTTGAATTTTTTTTGGAATGAAATGAAATCGAATTACGAGGTATCGCAGGGAAGCCAGGAAAGATAATAAGCTCTAATGTCATGACAAAAGTTATGAGGAAATAGCAATTAGGCATAATTACACAATTATGGTCACTAGAAGTTCCAACATCAAAATCATCTATTTCTCAGGATCTCCAAAAATTCATGGACAATCATTCCAAGGTTTCTGAAACTCCCAAAGGACTCCCACCTATTTGTGATCATGATCATGCTATTAATTTGATTCTAGGAAGTGTTCCTCCAAACATCAGGCCTTACAGATATCCTTATGTCCAAAAGAGCGAAATTGAACGTATGATTGCAGAAATGTTAGAGGCTGGTATAATTCAACCTAGTCAAAGTTCTTTCTCTGATCCAGTAGTATTGGTGCACAAGAAGGATGGTTCATGGAGCATGTGTCTGGGTTATAGGGAGCTCAATAAGCTCATTATTAAAGATAAATTTCCCAGGTTGGTGATTCATTAATTATTGGATGAATGACATGGAGAAATTTATTTTACTAAGTTGGATCTTCGTTCCGGATATCATCAAATTAGAATGAAGGAATGTGATGATATCCCAAACTAAGGCCTTTGTACATCTTAAAGAGGCAATGTGCCTAGCACCACTATTAGCTACGCCAGACTTCACAAAAACCTCTATTGAGGAATTTGATGCCTTAGGAAATGGAATTGGTGTTGTTTTAATGCAAGAAGGAAGACCCATTGCTTTTGAAAGTCGTCCAATCAAAGGAAAGTATTTATAAAAGGATATTTATGAGAAGGAAATGTTGGCAATACTACATGCACTAAAGAAATGGAGACCTTACCTAATGGGAAGACATTTCAAGGTAAAAACTGATCATGATAGTATTAAACACTTTTTGGAACAAAGACTATCTTTAGAAGAGAAACAAAAATGGGTCACAAAGATTTTGGGTTATGACTTTGAAATCATCTACAAAAAAGGGAAGCTAAATGTTGTTGTAGATGCACTCTCAAGAAAGGATGAAGAGGTGGAAGCATTGCTTTGTGCCATTTATATTATCCAACCAGATTGGATAACCGAAGCAAGTGATGAATGAAAGAAGGAGGAAGAAGTGTGGACACTCATTCAAAATTTGCAGCAAGATACTAGTACATCTGATACATTTAGTTGGAAAATTGATTCCTTATGGTATAAATATCGCTTATATATTTGCAAGAATTCCCAATTAAAACAAAATATTCTTTTGGAATTGCACATTTCTCCTTTGGGAGGACACTCGGGATTTTTTAAAACTTACCACAGGGTTAAGAAAGAAGTTTTTTGGGATGGCCTTAAATCAAATATTCAAAATTTTGTGGCAGAATGTTTGGTTTGCCAGCAAAATAAAGTTGGGACGATTAAGACCACAGCTCTTCTACAACCTTTATCCGTTGCAAGTCAACATTGGGAGGATATTTCAATGGATTTTATCACAAGTTTACCTAATTCTGAAGGAAAGAGTGTCATTATGGTGGTAGTTGATAGACTTACCAAGTGTGCACACTTTTGTTCACTATCTCATCCGTTTAAAATAAGTACAGTTGCTACTAAAGTTGTGGAAACAATCCAAAAGCTACATGGAAACCCGAATATTATTGCAAGTGAAAAAAATCCTCTTTTTACAGGAAATTTTTGGACGAAATTATTTTCTTGTTCGGGTACTCAACTAGCTCATAGCTCATCTTATCATCCTCAATCTGATGGTCAAACTGAGATAGTGAATAAATGTTTGGAAGGATATATTCGTTGTTTTGTATCTAATAATAAAGCATAATGGGTTAAATGGTTACCTCTCGCTGAATGGTGGTATAATAGTTCCTTCCATACTACATAAAAATGATTGCATTTATGGAACTTTATGGATATCATCCTCCGTCCATCATGTTGGGGTTCCCATGTTTTGGCCAAATTGGCAAGACCAAAAGATGAGAAAACATCATAACTACTTTGGGGCCCTAGGATCTAGCCCTCCTGGACCTGGAGAGGGATCTTTCCAATAAAAAAAGAATGATATATCCTTGAAAGCTCAAATGAGATGTTAGGCTAGTTATGAAGCACAAAGGGGGTTTTAAAAATGATTTGGTTCGTTGGATGCTGGGTTGGTCATGAGATCATAGACTGAGAAAGTAATGGGAGAAAAGGAACAAAACAGCAGGATGCTTCAGCAAAGAGGATAGGTCAAGAAAGTGCCATCCATTGGGCTATGGAGTCATGAAAGGTAATTACATGCAACAACTAGCCCAGGCTTTCAAAGGGCAAGTCATCTACACTAAAGGATCTTTTTAGATAGATGATGGAGTGGAACATTAAGGATTGAAAGTGAAAGAAGGAAAGACACCCAATTTCTATCTATAGATCAGGTCAGAGGTCATTTAACTCTAGACTTGCTTGGACATACTCAAAGGCAGCTTTCAATGGAGGGAAAAAGGGGCAGCTTATAGATCGAACCAGAGGTCATTTAACTCCAGGTCAGCTTTAGCATTCTCCAAGGGGAAAAATAGAGATAAGTTTAACAAAGCCAGGGTCTATAGATCAGAGAAGGACTTTGAACCTTCAATGCTTTGACACCAGCAAGAGATCTTAGAAAGGCCAGCTGGTTGCACAAGGATCCTAGTGAACAGGGCTAACTCTAATCCCAAGTGGTCCCAAATCTTTCAGCTTAAACCCAACAAGAACAACTAAGCAATAGAAAACATTAAAGGCAAGGAGAGCAGAAGCATAGGGTACCTAACTAGGGTAAATCCTATGCCAATATTCTAATGCAAGCCAGTAGAAAATGAAACAGTATGAAATGTAATAAATAGTGTTAGAGAAAACATCACCAATAGTAATAGACCAGGATCCAATGAAATTTTCTTGATTAATTGATGCAAAACCAGTCACATACACTGAGCTCAATGGCTGATACAGTCCAAACTTTCTCCTCCCAGCCTACTACATAACAACTACTCTGCTAATCCCTCCCAAGACTGTTCTAACAGTCAAAATGAATCCCTCTAACAACAATTGACAACAACCGAACAACAACCTTTTACAATATGTTCTTCAGGATTCTTATAGGACAAAAGAATAATAGGAGTAGATGTAAACTTAAATGCAGCATTAAACTTCTGAAGCAGCGAGAGGGCTTAGGCCTCATTCTATTTTAAATACAGGGCATTGAACTTCTACACTCTTTGGATGAAAGAGTGGTCTTCGTTAGGCTACAATTTATTCCAGGTATGTCTTTGATGTACTTGCTATATCATTTTCCAGAATTCCAGTGAATAAACCGAGGTGTATGGACAACTGTGAGGTCTGCCATACTGCATAACTAATGCACTGGTAGCATAGGATTGTTGTCAGGGTGGAAATCTTCTTAGGAACACGGCATAGAATAAAAGAAATATGGATACTGTGTCCTTTTATGGAAGAATGTTTTGTTGATGGTTACATTGATACATATAATTTTCTGTGCACTGGACCTTTTGAGCAGTCTATGATGTCTTCGAACTGGTACCTTTGCCTTCAAATTATCAGATTAGGCTCACAATCTGCAATGACAGGCCTTAAACACTCTATTTTCCCACTGATACTCTTTGCCTCTTCCACGTTTTCCTCTGACTGCGAAATCTGTGCTTTAATGGCTTTGGTCAGGTTTTTACGGAGTTTGAATCTATTCTTTTGAATACACAACCTATCATGGCTCCTTCCCAGGCCTTTCTTCATAAATACGATCTATGTGCATGCTCTTCCCTGCATTCTTTTCCACCGTGATAGTGATTGTGAACAAAGGAGGCTTTCGCCACCTGAAACCCTGCAAAACATGAAAACTCGCTAAGAAAACATGCACGGGGAGGGTGGATGCAGCGAGGATGACGAAAATGGATGTGCAGCTGGAGAAATGGTGTAATAGTGCGGGATTACGGTGGAAAATGCAGTGGGAGGCTTGTAGAATGGTGGTGCAGTGGGAAAATGTAGTTGGAGGGTGGCAAGAATGGAAATTTTAATGTAAAACATTAAAATTTGACCTTTGAACGCATATATATACAAGTACGGGTGAGAAATACAATGAAAAACGTGGAAAGGATGACATGGCGAGACCGGTCAATGACAGGACATGCAATCGAAGCTGGACCGTCCGATCTCAGGGGGAGATCGACGGCTGGGGACATGGCGGAGGGCGATTGAATCTGGACCGTCCGATCTCAGGAGGATATTGACAGCTGAAAATGCATCGGAGGGCGACGGATGGTGGGCCAGGGGTACGGTTGCCTTGGGTTATCCCCCACGCAACTTCGTGTAGCGATCACCATTGGATAGGCAGCTCTGGATCGAATGGTGCACGTGCATGTCGCACCGGGTTTTCTGCCGAATGATAACGTGCGATGGGGGGGCATTTTTCAAACAGTGACGGAGCCACATGTTGGGCGGTGAGTGGAATCGCTTCGAAAATAAAAATACCGCCCACCTCCCAACGGCGATGCGATAGAAACCGATGGTTTTTTGCACAGTGACCGTGGCGCGTTTGCGGAGACCACCGAGCAAGTGAACGCAGACCGTTGATCGACGGGTTAAATGAATGGTAGATGATGCGATCAGGCGATGAAAGGAGGTGGGTGATGGGCACTATGAGAAATGCGACGATCGTCTAATCTATACAGATCGACGGTTCAAAATGCGCCTGATACATATTTGAACTAAGCGATTTTTTGGGCTAGTGCATGGTTTCGGCGCCCAGGTCATGTGGTGGAGAAGGTTGAGGGGGCTGGCCGAAAGGGGCTAGGCCTTAATATAAAGTGAAGAGTGGGTTTTTTGGCCCATTTTAATGCATTTTAAGGCTAAAGAAGGGTAACGATAGAGAGGAAAGGGTTTATTAAACCAAACAAAGAGTATTTGAAGGGTTGAAAAGGGGACTTGAGATGGTTTAGAGGGTTAATGGGGGAAAAAGAGAGGAGTAAAAGGGGATGAAACAAAGGTTTGGGAGGGATGATTTAAGGGGAAAAAGGAGGCCTTTTGGGCATTTCTTCACGAACAGAAAGGCTTTATAGTGGGAATCAGCAGTGCGGATTTATCAAAGGAAGAGGGCATAAGGAGGCTTCAAGGATGATGTGTTTTCAGGGGAAATGCATTCCTTGGAGGCTCAAAAAAAATTTAGCCCCCTATTTGCTTGTCAAAAAATTCATAGGGGGCTAACACATCACATCTTCTTTAAGGGAAAATTCTAGGGTTCAAGCAGTGGAAGATCGCATCGAGCATCAACAAGAAGTTCTCCAACTCTTAAAGGATAACCTAAATTTGGCACAAAATCAAATGAAACAACTGGCATATCAACATCACAGCGAGAGAAGTTTTGATGTGGGAGACTAGGTATTTTTACTGCTACAACCATACAAAAAAATGTCCCTCAAGCAAGCTAAGAAGGATAATAAATTATCACCAAAGTAATATGTTCCTTACAAGGTGTTACAAAATATTGGTACTATGGCATACAAATTGGAGCTTCCTGCTTCTTCGTGAGTGCATCCAGTTTTCCATGTGTCATGCTTAAAGAAGGTTATAGGGGACAAACATCCAGTTCAAACAATATTTCCAGAACTTGATGAGGAACGAAAAACCATATTTGAACCTGAAGTATTCATGGAAATAAGAACTTGATAGCTACGAAATTGATCAATTTCAGAGTATCTCATCAAATGGAAGAACTTACCCACTGAAGATTCTACTTGGGAGGATGAGAATTTTATACAGAAGCACCCGGAGCTACTCAAGCGTTGAGGACAACACTTTTTTGAAGGAGAGGAGCATGTTAGGTCCCTATATTACTAGTATAATCCTTTATTGTTGCTAGTTCAACCCCCTTATTGTTATTGTTGTACCCCTATAACCCCCATATTTTTATTATTGTGCCCTTACATTATTATTGTTAGGTCAGCTAGGATTACATTGTTGCCCCATGGACTCCTATATATAGAAAGGAGGTTTTTCTCATTTGAATCATCCAATAATTGTTCATTTATGTAATGTATTGGAGGTTGCCCCCTCGAACTGGCTTATTTCTAAGGCGTTGATATCTATTTCCTTCTACTTTTGGAGCTTGTTTCATAACATGGTCCTATCTAAGCTTGGATGACAATTTCAAAACTTAGTTACTCAACATCATGGAAGATTATTATAAAGGTTTCCCATGCATTCTAAACAAAATTATCTGGTGGGAATGGAACAACAAAACATTTTGTTCATGATAAATATCCATGATAGTTTACGAATTAGCCCAACATCTATCCTTTAGGCAAGCCATGCAATGATATTTCTTCACACTTATTTATCTCTTACCCCAACACGGTGAAAATAATGATCACCACCACCCTTACAAAATTGAACATGATAGACTCGTGGTCTTATCTAAAATTCGAAGAAAATTTCAAAACTTAGTTGGTCAATATCATGGAAGATTATTATAAAGGTTTCCCATGCATTATAATCAGCAATATCAGGTGGGATTGAAACACCACATTTTCTTCAGGAGAAAATCTAACAAAGATCACAATTGAATTGATAAAAAACAATGTTTGGAAGGCAAGATTCTTCCAAAACCACAAAAACAATGGATTTTGGTAATTCCTCCACTCCCTCTTGGATGCCCTTGTGACTTATTTGATGGTTTTGCACAAGTTATCCCATATAGATGTAAAGTGGGAGTGGTACTCTTCCTCTCCCAGTCTTATAGTGAGAAAGTAAGATATACCCAATGTTAAGGCTCCAACAACTGAGTTGATTCCATTTTTCTTTGTAAACTTTAGGAAATTTCATCCATCAAAAGATTAAAATCGCTAAAGATCATGGGGGATTCAAAAATAATGATCAATTGGGTCAATAATTCATGATAGAAAACCTATACCTACATCCCATCCTATAGGATATCATAGATCCCCCCAACTCTTTGGACTAGCTATCTTTCAGACACATTCTTAAGGAGATAAATACCACAACACACAAGCTTTCAAAAGAATATCTCAAACTATCGATCGATACATTTGTGATACTAGATTCTGTCGATAGGATGGAGTATGACCAAATGATTATTCATGTCTAAGCTTGAAAAAGAAGCCAATGCAGATTGATGCATGCACATTCCAATCACGACAATTAATTTCTACATCTTCTCAAAAGAAAAAACGAGTAAATTTTTTATATGTTCACTTTACAAAATAAACACCAATTTCACCCTTAATGTTAGGATAAGTTGAATTATATGACCGAAAAGGTGGGTGGAGTATTTTGTGGTGTATTGGGAATGACTAGGGGACACACATGTACCATGGATGGGTAGAAGTGGGATGTCCAAGCATGGTTGAATAAGATCTATAATCCACACATTAGAGAATGAGAAGGGGGATTAAGGCCTAATGTCGTAGGGGGAAAGGGGCGTGGAGGAAGGTAACAATAAAGGAAATAGGAGGAACCCGATGCGATGGGGATTAGGAGACTGATATCACAACCAATAATCCATTAACCCATAACCACTAAATTCCATATCCCTTAACCCCGAATCCATAATCTCTTAACCCCTACACTTATAGCTCATAAGTCATCAACCCCTTGATGCATTAAACCTTAATACATTAACTCCTAACCTAGAATCCATGAACCCCCTAAGCACTAACCCCTTATTCTCTTAACTCGTGACCCTTAAACCTTAATCCATAACCCCTAAACACCTTAAAATTTAACCCTTTAACCCATAACACCTAAATCCCTTAACCCATAAACCCCTTCCCCCCCAAGCCCTTTGCCCTTAATTCCTAACTCTTGAAGCCCTTAACCACTTAGTATCCAAGGCAAACAACAAAACATCAAACCAACAAAATAACCTCTTAGGAGAATCCTTCACCTCTAACTAAGAATATTGGTACCATTTGATTTTTAGAGAACTAGGTATTGGTCTCGAGGGTGTGTGTTAGTGGGTAATTCCCTTATTAACATGTATACCAAATGTAGAACAACTGGATAATTTTCAAAACCTCAATAAGAATTGCTCACAATATCTACACTTCATGTTGACATGGAGCTTGTAGTGCTCTCCCACATAAGGAGTTGGAAATGAATAGATCACTCACAATGATGCAACCTCTTCAACCCTAATGCACAAGGAGCTAACCCTTGATACAAATATTTTGTTTGCTAAAAAAACACAATTGTGTCAATGTAGAATACTATACACAAGAGAAAATAAAATGATATTATCCACATCAATGCTTGAAATAGCCTCATGTTTTCCATGAGTGGTGAGCCAAGGGGTGAATGTAGGGCACTATTAAAGTTACATCATGTTTAAATTTATTTTACATCACGATATTGTTCTCCATTAGTGTTGATGCATCATCACAAGGGAGCATAACACCTTTTTGTGGGGGAGCGATTAAAGTTGTAACATGATCAAGTGACATACACCTCCAATGTAAATGACATCATTATATGTCTGTGTCAAGTTGTTAAAGAGGTTATTTATAAAAAATAAATTTAGTACTTCAACTTCATCTTTTCATGGCCTTGACACTAAGATGGATTTGTACTGGGAACACTTCATGCAAATAAGAGCGGACCTTATTTTTAAACCCTCATACACACTAGAGCACTAGATGTTGCCCTTCAGATCCCCCTTGGTGGTTTCAAAGTGGGTTTACATTAGTGTCTAGTTGAAACTAATGACATAATGATATTCCTCTTCTCAATAACATATTCTAGCTTTGCCATATACACAACATTGAGTTATAGGATCACCTCATATGTAGATGCTCCATTTATTATGGATTCAAGGGATGTTCTATTTTCTTTTATCAAGATTTAGATGGCCGTTATCTACTTTCTTTCAATACATGTCTAACTATTTTTATGAGGGAGGTCCTTGGATTTAGATCTTTATATAAGACCTTATGTGGCCTTCCCCTTTTGAAATTTTCCAAGGGGGTCACCTCCTTCCATGTTGCCTTGCCTACTTAGGGCCAAAGTTGACAAGCCAATATTCAAACTTCTTGAACTACCAAATTGGTGGGGCCTCATACCTCTTATTGAACCCCTTAATGGGAAATTGTTTCTCCAAAGAGACTGTTGAGGATTTCCCATTGAAAATCATAGGGTGGATGTCATAGGACATGTTACCCCAATTTCTTTATGAGTTTTTAGAGGATAATTTTAAATTTTGATTGACATATCAAACCTTTTGATTCATGTGACATTAATAATTTTCCAACTGAAATATATGAATGACTGTGTAATTGGTTTGATGAAACATTGCCTTGGCCATCTAGGACAGTAGGTGTAGGAAGATGCTTCTTTAGCGATCACTTTAACTTGATATATATTATCCATGTATATGTCTTTAATGTGTATTAGTTTTATTGTGCTCACTTAAAAACTCTATTCTAACTCTTAAATGTCTTGGCCATAAATCTTATGCTAAATTATTCCATGGTGTTTTACAATTTTACTGATAAAAATGTGTCACCTTCATCATTTATTAAATATATAATGGTTCTTTGAGTAACTACTACACATCCTATCTTATTATACCCTTATTTACGTTGGTCAAATTTTATCCCACATAATTTCATAGCATATACATTCATTTTAATCACGATGTCCCACCCTACGATTCCCATCAGTAGGAAATCAATTATTTGATCCATAAAACTAACCATGTAAACTACTCTGTTTCAATTTTATCATCGTGCTTTCATGTCGGGTTTTTTATGTTAGTGATATTAGTTGTGCAAGTTCATTTGGTGGGCTGGATGGAGGTTCTAATGATAAGTTTTCAAACTTTGAGACAATTCCTCCTAAATCAGGAGTTAAATCTATCGAACTAAACACCTTACCTCTATCGGTCATTCATGTATTTTCCTCCTTTAATTATTTTACAATAATTGGAAAATCCATAAACCTCTTCAGCAATAGCAGAATTTATAACCTAAGCCAATAATCAGAATATTTCACTTACTGATAGATTTTAAGCCTTATTAAATCCTTCGCTATAAAACTATGACATCCAATTTTGAGTTGAAACTCCATGCATGTTTGAGTGCGAAATTCATTGAAACTCTGACTGATCGAATGGTCATGATTTTCTATATTTTAAAACTCCGCGTAGTAAATTTTTGGGTCCATTTCAAATGTTAAATCTCGTGCAACTTAAAATTCCATCGCTATCAGATTGCAGATCAATGCTTTTGATTTCTCTTGGACTCCTTACGAATTACAGTTACCCCATTTCTTCTATTGGCAATATGTTGCAATATGTTGTCCTTGATGGCAACCTAATTGATGAAGTTGTTCTTTATGGAAACCTACTTGATGATTTGCCTTTTGATAAGAAACCTATGTGTTAAAGATGTAAAAATGATGTTTCTACAGGTCAATTCAGATGCGACAAAGAAAGGAATTCCATTAAGAGCCACGGAAATGAAATAGGAAATATTTCTAAATGTATATGCAGGTTTTATGAAGGCAACCTGTGCATGGATGTAATGTATATGCTACTTTTGTGAAGGCAACCCACGTATACATTTAGAATTAGTATATACATATTTTTTATGTCGAGAAGTCACGTATACACAAGAATAAGAAGGATCCAAGTCCCATATTCCTTTTTCGCTCTAAAATTATGAAACCAAGGGACATTACCATGGTATTAGCCCACATTATTGAGCATTGTATTGTCTATTTTATTCCGTCCAAGAATACCATCAGAAGTTGTGTGTTTTTGACTCATGGTATTGGTAAAGGTGAAATATATATAAAGAGAAGAAGATCATAGTGAAAAGAGGGAATGAGTAAGGGTTGTTACTGAATAATTTTCTCTAAGGAATATCTACATGGGATGAACTATGTTTTAATTGATAGACCTGAATCTATGATGCACCCATGGATACAATGATGGTTCAGGATCTCTAGATCTGAAATGACTATGCTCTTGTGTGATCCATTAAAGAGATGATTAGATCCATGACCTGGTGCAAGTTTACTGAATTCAAGTGAAGGAATCTAGGTAAATTTTATGGATCTGGTTCATTCTGCAAAGTTTATATTTACAGATCTATACGTTATTTCATCTCAGTAAAAGCGCGTATATATGCTAGTTTGCTTCATAAAAGGCACGTATGGCAGTTAAGGTTGTCTGAAGCTTATTATAGAGGTTTTTCTATTATTCTTGCTATTTGTCTGTTGTCTGTCAATGAAGTCTTCCTATAGATCTAGGTTGTTTGAATATTGTATATGCTGCTAAGTTGATTATGTGCAAATATGATGAATGAGAGAATAAACATGGTTGATGGTGAATAACTTATGAACGGTTATGCATTTCTAAAGATATTTGACTGAAAGCCTCAAATCTAGATCTGGATCTGAGACTTATTACATTCTGAAAAATAGTATTCACAGAGCTATACACACATTGGTGTGATGGAAATCGCATATACAGGCGAGTTCAGTGAAGTGAAGTAGCGTATGCATTTTAAGTTGATGAATTTTAAGGATTGATTTTGTATCTGAATATTTATTCTGAAGTCTAAGTTATTTCTAAAGTTCTGGTTACAATGGTCTCACTGTTTTTATTGAAGTATTGGGGAAAGCTTATGGTTCTTGATGTTTATGAATAGTTGTGTTGATGTTGTTTGATCCAATATGAAAATTGATGAAACATGGTCTGTAGTGGTTCTGAGGGTTGAAGGCTTCAGTATGGAAGTAGAATATTCCTGCCAGTAGAAGCTCGTGTACTCATCAAGGGGTTGAAGCTCCCTTCCAGTAGTAGTTGGTAAACGAGATTAGGGGGTTGTAGCTCCCTTGCAGTAGAAACTGGAAAATGAGAGAAGGTTGTAGCATTTTGTAGGTAGATGCCTGCATACTAATATGAGTTTGCATTAGTACAACAGTGTAAACAGTTTTACATATAATAAATATTGAAGACAAAGACGACAACAGTGGAGGTTTTCTCCAGAATTGGGTTTCCACCTTAAATATTGGCATTCATGTGTGATGATTTATACTTCTATTACTGCACATAATTACTGATTATCTAATAGATGCATGACTGGTAAAATGACTTAAATATTGTTCCTAAAAATATTTTCCAATCTGCAAAATTGTATCAGTATACGTTAGTTTCTTTTATTATATGCGTGTGTATATGTGAGTTGGGTTCATCAAATACCCATATGAATTCTCTAAAGGATAAAGTTAAAATCTTATCAGTAAGCTCTAAATATTGATTCACCCCCTCCTTTTATTATTTTTCCCAACAATTGGTATCAAAGAAGGTTCTTCTGAAGAAGCTTAATTGCTAGAAGAAACATCAGCTAAGATGAGCAATCAAGATGGGACAATATCTATCAGGCCTCCTCTATTCAATGAAAACAATTTAATCTTCTGGAAGACAAGGACGAGATCCTATCTTCAGTCTCTTGGAGCAAATGTATGGTCTATAGTTGAAGGAGGTTATCAATATCTAGCATCAGTTCCAACAGACGTAGCAGAAAGAAAGAAATATGAAACCAATGCAAAGGCAGTCAATGCATTATTGGGAATTCTGACTGAATCAGTATTTGTCAAAGTCATGTAGTTGAATACAGGATAGGAGATATGGGACAAAATCATTCTAGGCTATGAAGGTGATACCAAGGTAAAAAGTGCTATGCTTGATGATTCCAGAAAACCTAATACCTTTTTGGGAGAAGTAACACATATTGCAATAAATTTCTTAACAAGGCTCATGTTCATGTGAACAGTGATAAAACTTCTTATGAGCTCTGGTATGGTAATCTTCCAACTATAAATCATTTTAAATTTTTTCGAAGCACATGTTTTATGAAGAAAAATGATGAGAAAATTGGTAAGTTTGAACCTAGATCAGATGAAGCAATATTTGTTGGCTATTCTTCTAGAAGTAAAGCATATAAATGTTACAATAAAAGACTTCGGAAGATTGTTGAATGCATTGATGTTGTAATCGATGAGTCTCTCTTAGCTCCTAAAAGGGAAATACCAACAACAAATGAAGATTATGATGATGTATATCCCCCTACATAAAATAGCAAGAATATAGAAGGTGAACCCAATAAAGCACCAGAAGAAGATCTATTTGAAAAGGCTCCATCCATGTATGTTCAAAAGAATCATCCAGAATCCCAAATTTTGGGAGAAAAGGGATCAGGTGTCCAAACAAGAAGAACTATTATAGGATCTCCTAGCTATCTAGCATTTCTATCCACTATTGAACCACATAATGTCAATCAAGCTAGAAAAGATGAATGTTGGATTCAAGCCATGAATGAAGAGCTTGATCAGATTGAAAAGAATCATACTTTGGAATTGGTTCCAAGACGTCATGATAAAAATGTTATTGGAACAAAATAGATATTTAAAAGAAAAAAGTTAAATGAAAATGGATATGTTATTAGAAACAAAGCTAGACTTGTTTGTAAAGGGTATGCTCAACAAGAAGATATATATTTTGAAGAAACATTTTCTCCTGTAGCTATACTTGAAGCCATAAGAATGTTTCTTACCTTTTCAAGATTTCAACAATTCAAAGTTTATCAAATGGATGTTAAATCTACTTTCCTCAATGGTGATCTAGAAGAAGAAGTTTATATAGAACAACCAAAAGGATTAATTTTGGGAAATGATGAAAAACTTGTTTGCAAACTTAAAAAGCTTTATATTGTCTCAAACAAGCTCCAAGGGCATGGTACTATCATCTTGACAAATATCTTCATCAACAAGGTTTTTCAAAGGGATCTGTTGATAGCAACGTATACATAAAAATTGAAAATAAACTATTGATAGTAGTTTTATATGTTGATGACATCATTTTAGGGAGTAATGAAGAGTCCATGAGTCAAAAAAATTCTTCTGTTATGCAGCAAGAATTTGAAATGTCTTTACTTGGGGAACTAACATTTTTTCTTGCCTTACAAGTGCAACAAGCAACATATGGCATATTTTTATCACAAGAAAAATATTTTAAGCAAATTATAGAGAAGTATGGGATGGAAGAATACAAACCTGTGAGTATGCCAATGGTAACTGGATGTAACCTTAGTTCTCATGATGATTCTCCCATGGCGAATCAACCAGAATATAGATCCATGATTGGAAGTCTGCTTTATCTAACCGGGACAAGACCAGACATGATGCATGTAGCTCGGATTGTTGGATGATTCCAAGGTAATCCAAAAGAGTCTCACCTTCAGGCTGTAAAAAGAATATTAAAATATCTACAAGTGATTGAAGACTATGGTTTATGGTATCCAAAGAATGTTGATCTCACTCTTCATGCTTACATAGATGCAAATTGGGCTGGAAATGTTGATGATCAAAAAAGCACTAGTGGTGGTGCATTCTATATGGGGCCCTGATTAGTATCTTGGTTCAGCAAGAAACAAAGTTATATTTAATTATCTACAGCAGAAGAAGAATATGTGGTTGTCACGTCATGTTGCACATAACTTATGGATACATGCTGGAGATAAGAACCAAGATTCTTTGAGATACTAGTTACCATTACTTGGGTTGAGTGGTTTTTGACTCATGGTATTGACAAAGGATAAATCTATATAAGGAGAAGAAGATCATAGTGCAAGAGTGTGCATGTGTAAGGGTTGTTAATGAATAAATTTCTCTAAGAGATATATGCATGGTTGAACTATGTTCTTAATTGATAAATCTAAATCTATGATGCACCCATGGATACAATGATGGTCCAGGATCTCTAGATCTGAAATGACTATGCTCTTGTGTGATCCATTGAAGAGATGATTAGATCTATGACCTGGGGCAAGTTTTTTGAAGTCATGTGAAGAAATCTGGATAATTTTTATGGATCTTGTTCATACTGCAAAGTTTATATTTACAGATCTATAGGCTACTTTGTCTCAATAAAAGCACATATATATCCGGGTTTTCTTCAAAAAAGGTGCATATGGTAGTTAGGGTTTTCTGAAGCTTATTACAGAGGTTTTTTTGTTATTCCTACTATTTGTTTGCTATATATCAATGAAGTCTTCCTGTAGATCTAGGTTGTTTTAATATTGTATATGCTACTAAGTTGATTATGTACAAATCTGATCAATGAGAGAATAAACATGGTTGATGGTGACTAACTGATGAAGGGTTCTGCATTTCTAAAGATATCTGACTGAAAGCCTCAAATATGGATTTGGATCTAAGACTTATTACATTCTAAAAAATAGTATTCACAGAGCTATATCCAGTTTGGTGTGAGGGAAAGCGTGTATACACGCGGGTTTAGTGAAGCGAAGTAGCGTATGAATTTTAAGTTGATGAATGTTCAGGATTGAGTTTGTATCTTCATATTTATTCTGAAGTCTAGGTTATTTCTGAAGTTCTTGTTACACTGGTCTCACTGGTCTAAATGAAGTAGTGGGTAAAGCCTATGGTTCTTGATGTTTATGAAGAGTTGTGTTGATGTTGTTTGATCTAGTATGAAAATTGATGAAACGTGGTCTGTAGTGGTTCTGAGGGTTGAAGCCTTTAGTATGGAAGTAGAAGCTTCCTGCCAATAGGAGATAGTGTTCTGATCAGGGGGTTGAAGCTCCCTTCCAGTAGTGGCTGGTAAACGAGATTAGGTGGTTTTAGCTCCCTTCCAGTAGCAACTGGAAAATGAGAGAACATTGTAGCCTTCTATAGGTAGATGCCTGTGTACTGATATGAGTCTACATCAGTACAACATTGTAAACAATTTTCCATATAATAAATATTGAAAACATAGACGACAACAATGGTGGTTTTCCTCCGAATTGGGTTTCCACCTTGAATATTGGTATTCATGTGTGATGACTTATACTGCTATTACTGCACATAATTACTGATTATCTAACATATGCATGACTGGTAAAATGACTTAAATATTGTTCCTAAATTTTTTTTCTAATCTACAAAATTATATCAGTACACACTAGTTTATTTTATTATATGCACGTGTATACAGGAGTTGGGTTCATCAACGCCACGTATGGAATTCTTTAAAGGAAAAAATTAAAATCTTATCAGTAAGCTCTAAATAATGATTCACCCCCACCCCCTCTCAGTATTTTTCCCAACATCTTCAACTCTTCCAGATTTAACACTCTTGCATAGTTATCAATATTCTCTGGTTTCCTCATGAAGTCTCTTATCAGCCTCCACGGTGCTTACAAAACTTAGATCAAAGCACACACAATTTCAATGATTAACACACACGAAACTCAATTAAATAGAACTTGACCTGAAATCATCAACTCAAAAATATTTCTAAGGAAAACAAAACCTCAGGGATTTGGCATTCACATGTAAACTTCACAGAGATATAGAGGAATTTAAAAAGATGTAATTCAATTATTCCTGCTGCCAAAATCCTCTTTCACAATGTCCAAAATTACATAAATAGTATTCATACAATCATTTAAATCCAATTCAAAAATCGAATTTGTCAAATGTTGGATCAAATCCTATTGGACGATATTCTACCTAAATCTATCAACTAAAAAATAAATACAATGAATCTAATACAAGAAATTCAAATCCTTGAATACTAGTCAAATCCCTATCTACTCAAACTGTAAATTGCTAGCTAGAGGTACCCACTCCTTTGTTTGTAAACTTTTTTTGTATTTTTGAATAAAATTTGAAGTCTTTTATCTCAAAGCGTCATGCTCCTGTATCAGACTCCCGAGGACAAAATTCTTCATGGGCTCCTGTCCATGAGCTTCCCTAGAGAACTACCTAATTTATGTAGCATGGTTTCTATCATCTTAGTAGCCTCTACAATTGGTTGATATTTCCACTTAACCAAATACTGAAAATACTCTTGTCCTCTTGTCTTCTTAGAAAATATTTTATCTAAAATATTCTCTGGCTAAAATGTCTTTGATGTGAGTAATTGTTTCAAACAATCAATCTCTTCTTTGCCTTCAGCTATATCATTTGTGTCTCTTCCTTCATACCTGTACAAATCAGAAACATTGAAAATTCGAGATATTCCAATGTCAGGGGGTAATTCAATTTCATATGCATTTGCAGAAAAAATTACTCAATACTCTGCATGGTGCAATTTTCTTAATTTTCAACTTGTTATATGCCATTTTTCGAAATCATTCCTTCCTGAGGTGTGCTAGAACCAAATCTCCAACCTCAAAGTTAACTTCTCTCTTCTTCAAATCTGCTTTGCTTTTGTACTTGATGTTGTTGTCCTGTAACTGTTGTTTCACCTGTTCATGTATTTCTTGAATTTTTTAAGCAAAATCTTCTCCATTAGGGCTTCTCATCTCTTCTTTTCCAAAATTTCTTATTTCATACACTCCTCTTGGGTGCATTCCATAAACTATATGGAATGGACTCTACCCTACACTCGTGTTAGGAGAATCATTATAAGCATATTTAGCCTGTGCCAAAATCTGATTCCACTCTTCAGGATTTTCACCTGCAAGGCTTCTCAAAATATTAGCCAAGCTTCTGTTCACCACCTGAGTCTTTCCATAAGTATGAGGGTGATATGCTGAGCTAAAACTCAATTTAGTACCAATATTTTTCCATAATGTCCTCCAAAAATGATCAACAAATCTGGTGTCCCTATCAGAGACAATGATTTTAGGTAACCCATGCAACCTTACAATCTCTTTGAAAAACAAATTAGCGACATGAGTAGTATCATTGGTTTTATAACGTGGACTAAAATGTGCCAGTTTAGAAAATCTATCAATTACAACATAAATTTCATCACTCCATCTCTGTGTTTTAGGTAAACCCAACACAAAATCCATACTTACCATATCCCAAGGTCTATCTGGAATAGGTAACGGAACATACAAAGCTATGTTTTGACTCTTTCCTTTTTCATACTGACAAACTTTACAATTTCCCACATACTTCTGCACTTCCAATCTCATCTTTGGCCAAAAATAAAAATGACTCAGTTGTTCATAAATCTTGTCTGCACCAAATTTTCCACCAAGTCCAACACTATGTTTCTCCTTAATTAAATTTTCTCTCATAGAACAATTTTGTATGCACAACTGATTTCTTCTAAATAGAAAACCTTCTTGCAAGAAAAAGTCCAACCACTTACTTCTGTCCAACAAAACAGGTTTATTGCATGCTTCAAATGCCTCTTTAAAATCCAAATCTATCTTATAAGATTCTTTAATAGAATCAAAACCCAACACTTGAATTTTACTTTCTTGAACTAAAATGTTTTTTATACTTAAGGCATTTGCTACTTTGTTTACTTTGCCATTTATATGTTTCAATACAAAATCAAAAATTCAAAGATACTCTACCCATTTTGCATGTTTCTGATTTACTTTTGGTTGTTGCATTTAATTTATTGCAATGCATGATTGTCTAAATAAATAAAAAACTCTCTAGACATCAAGTAATGTCTCCACTTCTTTAACGACTACAAAACTACATAAAATTCCTTATCATAAGAAGAATATTTCCTTCTTGTCTCATTTTGTTTTTCACTGAAATAAGCTACAACTTTATCTTCTTGACTTAACATAGCTCCAATATCTTCCCCATTGGCATAACATTTCACTTGAAAAGGTTTGTTAAAATCAGGCAAAACTATGATGGGCTTTTCTGTTATCTTTTGTTTCAACAACTAAAATTTTTTCTCTGCTTCATAAGTCCATCTAAATGGTTGTCTGTCCTTATTTATAGTGTCAAAAATAGGAGCATTGATCTTACTAAAATTCCTTATGACTTTTGTATAAAAACTAGCAAGCCCATGGAAACTTCTTACCTCAAAAACACTCTTAGGTGAAGGCCATTCTATGGTTGCCTTTACCTTTTCGTGATCTATTTTCAATCCATCAGCATAAACAACAAAGCCTAAATATATCAACTCTTCCTTCATGAATGAACAGTTTTTAAAATTTACGAGCAAATTTTCCTCGTGCAACTTCCTTAAGACATAATTCAAATGTCTCATGTGTTCTTCTTTAGATTTGCTATAAATTAATATATCATACAAATATACTATTACAAATTTACCAATAAATTCTTTGAGTACTTCATTCATAAGCCTCATAAATGTACTAGGAGCATTTGACCAAATGTCATTACCATCCATTCATACAATCCTTCATTTCTTTTAAAATTTGTCTTCCATTCATCTCCTTCCCTTATCCTAATTTGATGATAGCCACTCTTTAAATCCAATTTTGTAAAATATCTTGCCCCACTTAAACAATCCATCAAATCTTCAATTCTAGGTAAAGGAAATCTATACCTGATTGTTATTTTTTTTATTTCTCTTGAGTCAGTGCACATTCTCCAGCCTCCATCTTTTCTTGGACTCAACACTATTGGCACTTGACAAGGACTCAAACTCTCTCTGATCAGTCCTTTATCTAACAATTCCTGCACCTTCTTCCTGATTTCTTCATTTTCTGTGGGAGTCATCCTGTATGGCGCTTTATTTGGAAAATTTTCCTATGGAATCAAATATATATGATGCATGATCTTTCTAATAGGTGGTAATTCATTAGGCAAATAATCTACAATGATTTCAGAGAAATTTTCCAGCATCTCTTGAATTTCAATTGGTAAATCAAAAATTTTAGTGTAAGTAATTACTACCCTGGGTTTGCAAATTAATGAAAAGTTTACCTCATCATCTTCAATCTGCTGCAAATATTCTTTTCCACTCAGTAATAAAGCTTTCGAATCAGGTCTTCTTGATGCATCTTCTTCTTCTTTAGGAAACAATGTATGATTGACACCCACTTTACAAAACTTGTATGTGTTCTTTTTCCCATCATGCATAGCTCCTCTGTCATACTACCAAGGTCTACCCAGCAATATGTGACATACATCCATAGGCATCACATCACACATAATTTTGTCTTTGTAGTTGTCCAACTAGAATTCCACTTCACACTATTCATTCACTAAAAGCTGATGTCTTTTCTGAAGCCATGACAACTTGTAGGGTGTTGGATGTTTGTTTGTCTTCAATTTGAACTTCTCCACCGCTTATGTAGAGACCAAATTATCATTGTTACCACTATCAATTACCATTTGACAGCATTTTCCTTGAACTTTGCACACACTTCTAAACAAAATCTTTCTCTGTGTTGGTTTCGAAACTTCCTTTGTTGGTTTTAATAGAATTTCGTTAACTAACAAATATTCTCCTTTCTCTAGTATATTCTTTGCTTCTGGCAACTTTTATGCTTCCTCTTCACTCTGAGCAATAATTACATTTCCCTGATTTTTCCCCACATTCTCTTGACATTCATAAGTTCTGTTTCCCAATTTATTACATCTATAACATCTTATTTCTCTTCCTTTGGCTCTGCCTCCTCTTCCTCTAGAAAAATTCCTCCTACCACTTGCATCACCTTCTATGTGTGTATGTTGACTTAAGCTCGCCACCTTGACTTCCTCTTCCTCAGAAAGTACCTCTACCTCTGGTAGATTGCTTCCTCATGAGTTTTTCTTCAGCCTTCACGACCATATGATAAGCCTCTTCCACTATTTTAGGAGACAGTAGAATTATCTCATCTTGTATCTCTATTCTGAGACCATTTATATAGCTTGCAATATTCTCTACTGTATTTTGAATTTTCCCTGCTCTTATGCTCACTTTGTAAAATTCCTCCGTATATTATTTTACTGCCATTGACCCCTGTCTAAGATTCTTCATCTGTCTAGATAATGAAAGTTGATAATCATTTGGAAAAAACTTATCTCTCAAATTTTCCACCATCCTTTTCAAATTTTTTGTTGGCTGCTTACCAAGTATCCTTTCTTCCTGCACTCCATACCACCACAGTGCTACATGTCCTTTCAATTTTCTGACAAAAAATTTCACTCTTTTTCCTTCTTCCATTTCTTCATAATCAAAGAAATTATCCATGTCATTAACCCAATCTATCAACTCCTCTGGGTTTAAGCCTCATGCAAAAACTAAAACTTCAAGTGTGGTTTAGATGTGGATCCCAACAGTGATTTAAAAAATCTCATTTTAGGAGTTACTTCTGCAGGTTCTCCCTCTTTTGTAGATTGAAGTTCAGGCTCACTCACATCTCCAACATCTACATCTTTTTGATTTCCCATTTCTATTGTTTCAAATCTAGCTTGTATCTTTTTCATAGCTTCCAACACTTCAAAATTTTCAAATTGTCTTCCTCTTCTTTGACCAACACCAACTCCTCTTCCAACTCTGACAACCATGTTGGATTTCTTTTCTTGATCTTTGAGATATTGCTTAGTGTCTAAAGGTTGCTCTGGTACCATGAATGGTGGGATGGTTGAAGTTTCTAATGATAAGTTCTCAAACTTTGAGACAATTCCTCCTAAATCAGGAGTTAAATCTGTCAGACTCAACACCTTACCTTTATCATTCATTCATGTATTTTCCTCCTTTAATTATTTTACCACAATTGGAAAATCACTCAAACTCTTCAGCAACAGAATAATTTCTAGCTTAAGCCAATAATTGCATTATTTCACTTAGTGATGGATTTTAAACGATATTAAATACTTTTCTATAAAACTATTGCATCCAATTTTGAGTTTAAACTCCACACTTGTGTGAGTGGAGAATTCGTTGGATCTCTAACTAATCGGACGGTCACACTTTCCTGGATTTTAAAACTCTGTGTAATAAATTTTTGGGTCCATTTGAAATGTTAAATCTCGTGCATCTTAAAAGGCGATTACCGTCGGATTGAAGATCAGTGTTTTTGATTTATCTTGGACTCCTTACACATTATAGTTATCCCATTTCTTCAACTTTGCTAGATTTAACACTCTTGCATAGTTATCGATCTTCTCTGGTTTCCTCATGAAGTATCTTATCAGACTCCATGGTGCTTATAGAACTTAGATCAAAGCGCACAAAATTTCAATGATTAAAACACATAGAACTCAATTAAATAGAACTCGACTTGAAATCATCAACTCAGAAATATTTCAAAGGAAAAAAAAACCTCCGGGATTTGACATTCACATGTAAATTTCATATAGATATAGATGAATTTAAAAATTTGTAATTCAATTATTCCTACTGCCAAAATCCTCTTTCACACTGTCCAAAGTTACATAAAATAGTATTCATGATTCAAATGATTGAATTTTTCCAATTTTTGATAAAGTCCTACTACATGATATTCTCCCTAAATCTATCAACCAAAAACTAAATACAATGAATCTAATAAAAGCTATTCAAATACTTGAATACTAGTAAAATCCCTATCTACTCAAACTATAAATTGCCAGATAAAGGAACCCACTCCTTTTCCTGTAAACTCTTTTTTATTTTTGAATAAAATTTGAAGTTTTTTATCTCGAAGCCTCATGCTCCTCCATCATCATTGAAAGAGATTCATTGTATTAAGATATTTTTTGCACAAGATTAACCCAATTAGCACAAGCTCAAATCGACCCTAACATCAAATGACAAGAGAAATAAATTACATGTATGATGAATCACTTGGCAAGCATATTACATAGTCATGATATGGTGGTACACTATTGATGACACTCTCAAAATCACCCATTTGGACAATATTTTGAAGGGGGCTTGCAATTTCTTCTATGGGTGATTTCTTATTCTTCCATGGATCTGGTTCCTCACTTGCTTTTACTTTTGGCCTCTCCTCAAACATCACTCTTGTTACCTTAAATTTTGACCATGTACGTACACACTTTCTCTAAATCCTCCTGAATGAAAATGTAATTCGATTTTTTAGGGTATATTAAATTGCAATGTTTTCTCTTTGCTACTCTTCGAAAATGAATCTTAATGAATGTCACATAAACTCAATATTTCGATCTTTACTATTTATTGAGGCACCTCTTCTGACAGTGGTAGAATTGTTCGAAAGTGACATGAACATTTTCTCCAAGCAGTTCTTCAAGATTGAAAGCTTGAAATGTGTTGTAGTTTCTTTTGTTGTAGAATCCATGTCACTTCTCCTTATACTGACATGATATCGTGCATATTGCACGATGGAAAGGAGACCATAGAAGTGCCATATAGGAACTGATATAACTAAGGATCTTTGTTGTGCAGACCTATATTTCGGATCTTTCAAACTTCCAAGTTTATTCCCTTTAAGAGACCCAAGAATTCTGTGACTGACATGACTTCAGCTGAACCTCTGCTCTGAACGAAGATTAATTTTGTTAAACAAAATGAAAAAATCTCCAAAGCTTGATGTGAAAAGTTATCTTTCTTACGAATTTAACCCAAAAAATATATACTCAATGTGTACCCACTATAACTAAAATAAAATTCAACTGGTTGGCTAAGAAGCGTATGAGCTGATGTGGATTGAGAAAATCAAGGGTCTCATACATAGGCATATATTCTATATAGATGCATTTTTATGCTATTACCCAAAATAATGATGAGCCTTGATGATTCATTTTCCTATGAATCCTTTCCTAGCCTCCTTTTGTATGGAGAATATTGTCAACATACAATTTATGGAAATTACTTTTCCATAACTTAGATTGTGAGAAAGCCTTATCATCAGAACTTCCAAAAACTTTGACAAAATTCCATGACTGATTTGAACAATAATGCATATTTCAATTCTCCTTTCAAGGCTGACTGAAAGTATGTATATTAATAATGGTCTGCCTGAAAATATGATTTCATTCCAATTGAAAACTATATGGAAGAAGGATAGGAGGACACACTTACTGTAGAATATAGAATTACTTAGAGTCATAACAGGAGTAAATATAGATCAGCTTACATGCCTAAGATGATGTTTATAATATCCAAAACGTATACCTTGATTGTCATAACTTGTATATATATATGGTGCAGCCATACTTTTCACATGCTGAGAACTTCAGATTGCAAAGGGAGAACCATACAAGATGTTCACATAGACCATGGGGCTATTTCAATTTAGAGTAAACTGAATTATGTGTAGTAGGAACTGAGATATAAGAGATTGAGAAATGCCTTCTTCTTAGGAAATGAGCTAACTAAGTGATACAATATATGATACTACACTAGGATAGAGATTTCCCTGTCATATTAATAATTCTTAGAGGATGAGATCCATTGAAGGATCATAGAGAAACACAACCTATTGATGATATGATTTTTCTGAACAATTACTGTGACCCTTCAAGGAGGGAACCATAGCGGAAAGACCTTATCATAGAGTATTTCTATCTTCAAAATGAAGTGCTCTTAAAGGTACACTAAAAGAGTCAAACTAAAGAGAATATTAAACTACTTTTACAAACAGTGATCATAGTGATCATGCCCAGAAGATATAGGATTTGGTATCCATGTGTTATGCCTAGGACTATGATTTTATGGTCGAGAAACTCTACTTAAAATATAATGAAGATACAGTCTCAAGCTTGAGTGAATGGGACTGATAAATAATACTTGGAAAATATATTACTGGAACATACCTTGATGAATTTAAACTTTTTCTCATGATATTTGAGTTGCTATTGGATTGAAGCCCATGTTCACTGATTTGGGCTAGTAGAAGGCTTTAATAAAATAGCATATATTTAACATTATTGATCCCTAACATAGAGGGATAGAGGTACCAATGAAATTCTTCAGATGCTTCTGAGTAATTTCATTCTATTTGAGCTCAAGTTTGTCCTCTCCTATGCTCTGATTCCATGTTAATTTTGGAAACATGTTCTTTTCTTACGATAGTTACTTCATTCAATCATAAGCCCATTAATCCATTATCAATTACATTAAACAATATATGACCATAACTAATGAAAGAACATTAATAAGAAATGCTGAAGAGAGGCCAAGAGGGAAGAACAAGTGAATATGGCACAAGCAAGGGAAAAACCCCAATATGGGGAAAACCCTTGAATAATTCTTCTTATTATTCAAATAAAATGTACAACAGAGAGAGAGAGAGAGAGAGAGAGAGAGAGAGAGAGAGAGACAGAGAGGGAGTGTTGATACAAACCTTATTTAATTAACAAGGTGACAATTTGTATCACTGTCCAAATGCCAAAGACATGATTCAGAATTCTGCCTTTAAACATCAGAAACCATATTCTGTGTAGATTAGTGGTCAAATGTAGTCAAATATTTTCATCAGTGCTGACCTGCTTTAGATATGAACTGAGTTCTGGTTAGCGTTTTATGTCCTATGACAACAAACCCATTTCACTCCTCTAAACATTATTACAAGGCTATGACTTTTCCCCTTTTAAGTCACTGTAAAAAATCTAAGGCTGGTTAGGGCTATAGTTACAAAATTCCACAACTAGTAAGGGATAGATGCATCCCTCCAGAGCTTCCTAATGGCAGCAACATTGTTTAGGGTTGCGGCCTGTTTGAAACAACTTCATTGGAGTTGCATCAATTCTTCTCTAGAGGATTCACACACTAGGTAGCTCTAAACTATCCATAGGTCTACGACTGACTTGATGATGGATCTTTGTCTCTAAGAGAGGGTTAATAATGCCTAGATTAAGCACCATCTATCCCAAATATTCTCGACATCCTGTCTAAGGAGCTCGTTCTATATGGAGGAAGCAAATCATGTAACGAAACCCCAATGCATCTACTGAGATTGTCTTGAAACCAACAACATAGATTCCTCGACGCTGCAACAAGAAAACAAACTCACTTAAAACATAGACAACCTCTGCTTTTAGTCATTATCCCCACTTGGCTACATCAGAGATGCAAGATAGACTTTCGATGCATCAAATGGGTTGGTAGAGAATTCTTATATACAATTTTAAAGAGAAGTTGACTTTGATATTTTGGAGGAAAATAAAAAATTCGTATTTTTTATTTTCCTGCCTAGATAAAATCACGATTTATAAAATTTATTTTTGAATAAACAAATATTTTCCTTATCCAAATTTGATGATATTTAGATCGATTTTGGTCCTCTCAAAAATAGGAATTCAATGGGATTATAATCTCCATCAACTGAGAAGACCAAACTGGAATTTGGCACTAGTTGCCATTTTGACAGAATAGAATGAGAAACAACTTAAAATAATCAATAAAAATTGTTAAATTTATTCTACCTCTTCTTTCTTAAAAAAAAATGCAACGATCCTCCACCTGCAAAGCCTTTTTGGACAAGAGGTCGGCCTGTTGATTCCATTCCCTCAAGAGGTTTTGGAAGAACAAATTATGAAAGAAACCTTTGAGATTTTGAATGCATTCCATCCAGTGCTTTAGTGAGAGGACCCTTAGATGACCCTTTCCAGACAACCAATACACCACACACTTTGAATCGACAAAAACACGCATAGTGGATATATTAAATGAGGCTACAAAAAATAATAGTGCCCAAGCATCCACCACTTCTGCTTTAGTATTTATCCCTGCACGTGTAGTTAAATAGATGTAAAATGAAACAAGTCAACTAGATTTAAAAGGAAACATTTTCAAGAAGGAAATGGTGGCTCCCCCTCTGTAAACCTTGTCTTGATACGTGCCATCAAAGAAGCCAAACTTTTCTAATAGAGAACTAGGTGGAAGGCAGAAGGATTGAATTCTGGAAGGCTTCCAAGGCTTGATATAATCCCAAAATAATCCCAAAATTTGGCCCATGATTGCAGTGATATCTTTGGGTCTGCTTTCAAGGATGATATTATTTCTGGCCTTCCAAATACCCCATACATTGAAAATGTATAGTTATTTATAATTTCCCCCATTTTGATGACACCAAAGAAGGCACTAGTCCAGTGGCGACATATAGCCATTAATCTACAATTTTAATACCCCTAAGATATATGACCAGAGGGACCCAGAAATGGCACAATTAAAAAATAAATGATTGACAATTTCTGAATCTTTTGTCCAGAGAACACATATATTTGGCCCATGAAAAATTTTCTGCAATAGGCAGACCCAATTTTGAATACAACTCCCTAAGGCAAGTGAGATAAAACATTTTAGTTTAGGGGCAATAGGCTAATCCCATAATTTTGAATACCACCAACTAAACCTTTGCAAAGGGTAGCTTTATGATATAACACCATAGGCATGGCGAGATGTATGATATAACACCATAGGCATGGCGAGCTGTGAAATGCCTAGATGAGGAGTTCCATGCCCATTCAAAATAATCATCCTCCTCAGATAGTGTAATACCATTGACAACCAGGGATTTGATGAAACTGTCCCATTCCAGAAAAAATAACCCCGCAGGCCCAAATCATCAGCGCTTTTCCATCTTCCAACTGTGAACAGCTTCGAAGGGAACACATAAACCCAATGAAGTCTCGTAACACCTTGAGCACAAAGATTGTTGGAAAGCTTAGGCGAACATCAATGAGAGCACAAAAACACCTGCTTCTCTAGAAGCACCTATAATACTTTTTTGGGTTTTACTAATCACCCTTTGGTCAATGTCTACACACTAGCCTAGATTCTAAATTTATGTCCTTACAATCACAATCAAATCGGTTTATTTTCTCTAAAAAAACTATACAAATAGATATCCCATTTATGTCCAAGTTCTGCCAAAATGGTTCCTCCTACCTACCTAGTACCTCCATTTATTTTATAACAATACTACTTTACAAGCCACCAAATGTCTATCTTATCCATGAGGTCAACAACAATTTTTGGTTCAAGATATAGCTAATTTGGAACAAACTTCACTCTAGAGCCTATGTTATTTTTCAACCCCTAATGTATATTTACAAAAAGATATCAATTTTCTAAAGCATATGGGAGCCAAACTCTTACCTTGCCGATGTTGAATCCCTACATTAAACATCATGGAAAATCTCCATAGATTATTTATCCTTACTAAACCACACATTTCGTTAGAAACTATCATTGAGCATTAAGATGACATTACTACTTAGCTACACTTTTTTAGTACCCAGAAAATATTTTCATTTCACCATAATTCACCTTTGATATCACAACCAAAACCCCATCCCATAATGTTTAGTGACATAGAAAACCAACATTTTTCATACCATTAATAATTATTTATAGTTATAAATACTTCCCTATTAACAAAAACAACTTACACATTTCATTTAATTCTTCTTGAAAAAGACATAAGTTCAAGATTTGATGGGATATATGTCTTTCAAATATCAAAATTGTTCATTTCCCTGATTTATGCATTTCATTTAAGTTCAAGATTTCATGGAATCTTTTCTTTCAAATATCAAAATTGTTTATTTCTCTCGTTTATGCATTTCATTTAAGTTCAAGATTTCATGGATACATCTTTTTCAAATATCAAAGCTATTCGTTTCCATCATTTATTTCCCTCACATTGCAAGGTGTGTGTCCAGGGAAGGAAAGGTGTAGCCATGCCATCACAGGTATGATCTGATACATTTGGTTGAATCAAGAGATTGGATTCTCGGTTCCTCCAATCATGGTGATTTCATTCTACAAAGGATTTTTCACAAGGTTCACCACATTCCTGGGTGATGGCCCATCCCCAAGCCTTTGTCTATCTTTTCCACTTCAAAATACTTCTAGACAAGAAAAACTAGGTGTTCAATACACTATATG
Organism: Pinus albicaulis; assembly: GCA_034641835.2. Classification (NCBI taxonomy): domain Eukaryota; kingdom Viridiplantae; phylum Streptophyta; class Pinopsida; order Pinales; family Pinaceae; genus Pinus; species Pinus albicaulis. Next base: position 1,599,461,441 of record CM076580.1, read on the forward strand.
TTCGGGATTCCATGGAGGAAGATTAAGCTAAAGGCATGGGCAATAATGGCTTCACCATAGAAGATGAAAACAGGTGCCTTTCCAATTCAAAAATTAGCAAATAAGTAGATAAAAGAGTAAGAATACATTGAATACGACAAGAAAATAAAATATCCTAAGATCATAGGTGGTCAATAGCTATATTCTCTAGCACAGATGGATTGTGATGATCCAGTTGTTATGAAACCATCTACAACAATAGAAGAAAAGAGAGATCAATGCCTTATAAATAAGCCACTTCGAGGGCGAAACCTCTAATACATTACATAAATGTAAAATTCTTGGATGATACAAATGAAAAAACCTCCTTTATATATAAAGGAGTCCATGGGGCCACAATGTAATTCTATCTGACCTAATAATAATAATGTGAGGGCACAATAATAAAAATATGGGGGTTACAGGGGTACAACAATAACAATAAGGGGGTTACACTAACAACAATAACGGACTATAATAGTAATATAGGGACCTTACATGCTCCACTCCTTCAAAAAAGTTTTGTCCTCAATGCTTGAGTAGCACTGGGTACTTCTATATAAAATTCTCATCCTCCCATATAGAATCTTCAGTGGGTAAGTTCTTCCATTTCTTGAGATACTCTGAAATTGATCGATTTCCTAGCTATTGAGTTCTTGTTTCCGTGACTGCTTCAGGCTCCAATATGGTTTTCCATTCCTCATCAAGTTCTGGAAATATTTTTTTAACTTGAAGTTTTTCCCCTATAACCTTCTTTAAGCATGAAACATGGAAAACTGGATGCACTTGTGAAGAAGCAGGAAGCTCCAATTTGTATGCCATAGTACCAATCTTTTGCAACACCTTGTACGGACAATAGTACTTTGGCTATAATTTATTATCCTTCTTAGATTTCTTGAGGGACATTTGTTTGTATAGTTGTAGCCGTAAAAATAACCAGTATCCTACATCAAAACTTCTCTCACTACGATGTTGATCTGCCTATTGTTTCATTCGATTTTGTGCCAAATTTAGGTTAGCCTTTAAGAGTTGGAGGAATTTTTGTTGATGATCAATGCGATCTTCCACTACTTTAACCCTAGAATTTTCCCTTAAAGAATATGTGATGGAAGGTGGATGATATCCATAAATTACCATAAATGGGGACATTTTTGCTACAATATGGAAGGAAGTGTTATACCATCATTCAGCTAGAGATAACAACTTGACCCATTATGCTTTCTTTTTAGATACAAAAAAACGAAGATATCCTTCCAAACATTTATTCGCTATCTCTGTTTGACCATCGGACTGAGGATGATAAGATGAGCTATGAGCTAGTTGCATACCCAAATAAGAAAATAATTTGATCCAAAAATTTCCAGTAAAAATGGGATCTCTGTCACTTACAATAATCTTTCGTTTTCCATGTAGCTTTTGAATTGTTTCCCTAAATGCAGTAGCAACTGTACTTGCTTCAAATGGATGAGATAATGCACAAAAGTGTGCATACTTGGTAAGTATATCAACTACCACCATGATGACACTCCTTCCTTTGGACTTAGGTAAACCTGTGATAAAATCCATTGAAATCTCCTCCCACTATTGACTTCGAATGGATAAAGGTTGTGGAAGACCTGGGGTATTAATTGTCTCAACATTATTTTGTTGGAAAACCAAACATTCTGCCACTAAATTTTGAATATCAGATTTAAGAACATCCGAAATTTTTTTCTTCACCCCATGGTAAGTTTTTAAGAATCCTGAGTGTCCTCCTAAAGGAGAAGTGTGCAATTCGAAAATAATATTTTGTTTTAGTTGGGAATTCTTGCAAATATATAAGCGATATTTATACCATATGGAATCATTTTTCCAACTAAATGTATCATATGTACTAGGATATTGTTGCAAATTTTGAATGAGTGTCCACACTTCTTCGTCCTTCTTCCATTCATCCCTTTCTTTGGTGATCCAATCTGGTTGGAAAATATAAATGGCACAAAGCAATGCTTCCACGTCTTCATCCTTTCTTTAGAGTACATATGCAACAACATTTAACTTCCCTTTTCTGTAGATGATTTCAAAGTCATAACCCAACATCTTTGTGACCCATTTTTCCTACTCTTCTCAAAATAGTGTTTGTTCCAAAAAGTGTTTAAGAATATCATGATCATTTTTTACCTTGAAGTGTCTTCCCATTAGGTAATGTATCCATTTCTTTAGTGCATGTAGCATTGCCAACGTTTCCTTCTCATAAATATCCTTTTGTAAATACTTTCCTTTGATTGGATGACTTTCAAAAGTAATGGGTCTTCCTTCTTGCATTAAAACAACACCAATTCCATTTCCTAAGGCATCACATTCCACAATAAAGGCGTCTGTGAAGTCTGGCATAGCTAAGACTAGTGCTAGGAACATTGCCTCTTTAAGACGTTCAAAGGCCTTAGTTGCTTCAGGAGTCCATGGAAATGCATATTTCTTCAATAATGTTCTTAGAGGTGCTACTATTATCCCATAATTCTTAACAAACTTGCGATAATACCCTGTTAACCAGAGAAATCCTCACAACTACTCTATGGTTGTGTGGAATTTTCATTCCTTAATGGCTTTAATTTTGTTAGGGTCTACCTTAATACCCTTGTGAGATACAATATGACCCAAATATTCCACCTCTTGCACTCAAAAGAAATATTTGGATGATTTTTAATATATTTGTTTCTACTCCAATAGTTTGAGCACCCTGTCAACATGTTGAACATGATCCTTCCAAGACTTGTTGTAGATTAGTATATCATCAAAAAATACTAGCACAAATTTTCTAAGGAAGGGTTTAAAAACGGAATTAATCAACCCTTGAAAAGTAGAAGGTGCATTGGTAAATCCAAAAGGAATGACCCTCATGAGTTTAAAATGTTGTTTTTGAAATGTCTTTAGTCTTCATTCTAATTTGATGATATCTTGAACGAAGATCCAACTTGGTAAAATAAATTACTCCATGTAATTCATCCAATAATTCATCAATCACATGAGTTAGAAATTTATCTTTAATAGTGATCTTATTGAGCTCCCTATAATATGAACACATGTGCCATGATCAATCCTTCTTGTGCACCAATATTACTAGAGCAGAGAAAGAACTTTGACTAGGTTCAATTATACCAGCCTCTAACATTTCAACAATCATACGTTCAATTTCTCTCTTTTGGACATAAGGATATCTGTAAGGCCTAATTTTTGGAGGAACACTTCCTAGAATCAAATGAATAGCATGATAATGATCACGAATATGTGGGAGTCCTTTGGGAGTTTCAAAGACCATGGAATGATTGTCCAAAGACTTTTTGGAGATCTGGAGAAATAAATGATTTTGATGTTGGAACTTCTATTGAGCATAATTGTACAATTACACCTCGTTGTTACTTATTCAGAAGCCTTGTCATGACATTAGATCTTATTATCTTTCCTGGCTTCCCTGCAACACCCCGTAATTCGATTTCCTTTCATTTGGAAAAAAATCTCAAGAAACGTTTGTGAAAATTAAAAGCTACCTTCGCCAAAGATTGTAACCATTGTACTCTTAATACAACATCAACATATACCATTGGGATGGAAAGAATTGGAATATTCAATACATATTTTCCCATGGCTAGCTTGATATTAGGGTGTTTTCCATATAAATTTATAGTTCCTCCATTTTCAACCATCACTTGACATTTTGGTCCTAGGTATTGGAAACAATTCAATTCCTTGGCTACCTTACAATGAATAAAATTATGGGTACTACCTGAATCAATCAACACTATTACCTTTTTCTTCTTGATATGTCCTTATATCTTGAGATTTTGAGGAGTGGTGATTTCTACCAATGAATTACACAATATGGTCGGACTCATTTCTTCTTCTTCTAGGGTTGAATCTTGGTGTATATCCTCTTCTTTTCAAGTTTCTTGTTCATTTTCTTCCATTTCACAATTGATGTAAAATAATTTCTACTCAGTACACTTATGACCTTTAGTGTATTTTCTATGACAACTGTAGCAAAGCCCTTTTTCTCTTTTTTCTTCAAATTTTTGTGGTGTCAAACTTGTAGGTTGTCGAAGTCTAGGAGTAGAAACACTTCCATCTTTATAGATGTGAGTCATAGGCTTCCTTGCCGCCATAATTTTACATTCAATTTTTCTTGCCAACCTGAATGCCTTCTCCAATGAATCAGGTTCCCAAACACAAACTTCATGTTGGATGTTATCCTTTAAATTTCCTATGAAGACATCAATCTTGTGCTCCTGTGGAATATCAATTACCCTTATATTCAATTTTTGGAAGTCCTCAATGTGCTCCACCACTAAACCCTTTTGTTTGAGATTTATCAATTGGCTAAAGAATTTTTTTCTCTTTGTATCCTCATAATGTGCTATCATTTCCTCCGTAAAAATTGACCAAGTGACAATTTTTTATGGGTGCAAAGCCATCGATACTATAAAAATGTATTTTTTTCTAAATGTAAAGTTGCAATGCATACCTTTTGTGTGTTTTGCACATTATTGAGATCAAAATATTGCTCCATCTGTAGTATCCATGTTACGAGATCATTGCCATAAAACTTCCTCATATCCATGTTTGGAATATGGTGGTTCTTCAATCCAACATTAGAGTTTATGAAATCACGATTAACATTTATTTATCTCTCATCATGGGTTTTCTCTACTATCTTTTCGCCATTAAGAATCATTTCTTGTATCAACTTTAACAAATCTTCCATGTCTGCTTTTGCGTCATTCTTCATATTTTCAATGTTGTCTTTCATTTTTTCTTCCATCTCATCCATCTTAGCTTCCATGCCATCCATCTTAGCTTCCATTCCTTTCTCTGATAAAAAACCTAAATTTCTCTTTTGTATGAAGGCTTTACAAAGCTCCTTAAAAAAATAACATTATAAAAAAACCCTAGGTTTTATTTATATTTTTTTTATATAAGAAATTTCTTTTACAATAAATACTTTATATAATACCCACTTTTCCAATATCATTAAATAATTCTCTTGAAAGAACCTTTAAAAAATAAATATTATAAAAAAAATTAAAAAAAAAAATTATTTATATAAACTTCTTTATAAAAGCCCTTCTTTATAATACTCCTTTCAAATCCTTAAACAAAATCATACGAATGTCGAATCACTTTTTAAAATTTCACACGTATATGGTTTTTAAAAATTCACACATATATGGTTTTTAAAAAATGTAAGCCTCCAACCAATGTGTTGACTTTTTGAACACAGATTCGGGGTATGTTGTACTGGTTGAACTTTTGAACATGAATGTATGTGGCCTTAGTTAACGTAAAACCCAGTTGCACAACTGATACATACAAAAAAATGCGGACTAAACCTGAAATCTCAAGAAACTTAATTTTTTACGAAATCTCCACAGGTTTTCAAATAAAACGTTGCGGACCTCCACGTTTGCTGCATTAAAAATGTGCGGACCTACGCGCTCTTTAATGGTTCAACAATTTTGCAGAAATAAAAAATAAAATTTCTGGTCTTCTTCTCTGGCTATGCTAGCCCATGGATCTTCTGATCCTTTCTCAACTTTGATACCAATTTTTTGGTTAGGTAGAGGATTTAAACACAAAAATAGAACAATTATTTCACACAAGAAACACATGAGCTACATCTCATCTATTAATCTTCAATCACTCTCAATCACACTGAATACAATGAAACCAGTGAAGGGTATTTAACCTAAATTGACATGCACACACTAACATAACTCAACTTGATCAACTCTCACTTAATTGACTCTCTAACTCACTCACCAAATATATCTATCACTTAACTCAACTAACTCAACTAACTCACTTAACTGATTTTCTAATAGTGCATGCAAGAGGTAATTACATATTTTAACACTTACTCTTAATTACGACTGCTAAACTAAAACATAATTGATGACAACTCAAACATGCTTGTTGGTCTATGTCTCAGTTTGGTTTACAACACCCATTTTTCTTTTGTGAAACTCAAACAAATCTACTACTAATGGCTTTGTAAATATATCATCCAATTGGTCACTAGATTTACAAGGCTTCAAGTGAACTTCTCCATTGCTCACAAGTTCTCTAATAAATCCATATCTAGTATCAATATGCTTGCTCTTTTGATGAAACACACTATTCTTGGATACTTCTATTGCTGACATGTTATCACAATATATCACTGTTGATCCTTGTTGTTGCTGCTTAATTCCATCCAATACTCTTCTTAACCATACTGCTTGACATGTTGTTGAAGTTGCTGCTACATATTCTACTTCTGCTGATGATAGTGTCACAATGGGTTTCTTCTTAGATGCCCATGCTATCACTCCTGAAACAAGATGAAACACATAACCACATCTTCTCTTCCAATCATCCAAACTTTCTGCAAAATCACTATCTATGTATCCAATCAATTCTTTCTTTTTTGTACTTGCATACATTATGCCATAATCTATAGTTCCTGCTATGTACCTCATAATTATTTTTCCAACACTCTAATGTGTATCTTTTGGAGTCTCCATAAATCTAGAAATCAAACTTACTCCCTGCATAATATATGGTATTGTAGCTATGAGATAAATGAGGCTAGCAACAAATATTTTGAATAGAGTTGGATTGACATCTGCTCCTTCATCATCCTTACTTAACTTTGTACCTGTAGCAGCTAGTGCAGGTACATGTTTGCAATTATCCATCCTGAATCTTTTTAGCAAATCTCTAGCATACTTATTTTGGAAAATAAAAATTTCTTTTTCAGATTGCTCAAATTCAATGCCAAGAAAATATTTCATGAGACCAGGATCTGTCATCTCAAATTCTTTCATCATGGCTGCTTTAAATTCATCTAACTCAAGATCACCTGTAAAAATCATATCATCAACATATACGCAAATAATAAAAATCTTTCCATGTGCATTTACCTTTGTGTATAAGGTAGACTCAATGCTGCTTCTGCAAAATCCATTCTTACTCATGTAACTATCGATTCTGATATACCATGCTCTAGGTGCTTGCTTCATTCCATAGAGTCCTTTATTCAATCTTAAACTTTATCTTCTTTACCTTCAACTTCATATCCTAGAGGCTGATACACATAAATTTCTTCTTATAGAATTATATTAAAGAAGGTTGATTTGACATCCATCTGAAATAATTTCCACTTGTTCTGATTTTTTGTCGCTACAACTGCTCTTACAGTAACCAATCTAGCTACTGGAGAAAATGTTTCCCCAAGTTCTATTCCTGGTTGCTGCGAGAATCCTTTTGCTACAAGTCTTGCTGTAAATCTGTCAATCTCACCTTTCTCATTCACCTTTGTCTTGTACACCCACTTCACACCAATGAGGTTTTTATCATTTGGCTAGAATGCCAACAATGTAAAATTTGAACCGTTAGGGTAATTTTGAGGTCTAAAATGGGCCTCCTAAGGAAATTATAAAATATTAGTGGAAATAATAAAACAATATTTGATTAGATCATCAAATTTTAGAGGGAAAAAAGAAAAAACTACTTTTTCAACTCATATTTTCAACTTATCTCTCAAAGTGTTTACTCAAATTTCATGCGAGAGTACTCATTGGATGAAAATTTTAATTCCTCATCCAAAGAGTACCCATGTTGCATACTTTCGATGGATCCCGCTACATGAAAAATGAGAAATACATGAAAAATGTGATTGCAATAATGTTTTTTCATGTATTTCTCATTTTTCATGTAGCAGGGTCCATCAAAAGTATGCAACATGGGTAGTCCTTGCACTACAAGGAAAAGACCCTCTAGCAGATTTTTTTGAGGAAGCGCTTATAAAAATATCCCAGATATCTGTTTCTAGTGGAGGATACTAGAGGATGTTGGCAAGTGGAGTGTTTTGCGGATGTTTTCTGCTCATTATTCTTATCATCCAAAACTGCATAGGTGCACTCAACAAGATAAAGCACCAGTGCACGCAAAACATTGGCACACTGGACACCATGTGCTCCGTACACACCCGCCCAGTGCATTGTATTACTATAGAGCACCGGTGCTTTACAAATATTTCACACCGGTGCATCATAAAACACCGCGCCAAAACTGAAACCACTCGATGTGGTATTAAGAAACTACATTGGTGCGCCTATAAAACCCATCACACAGGAACAGGGTTAAATAAATAAAAAATTACGGCCAAAAAACTACATATTTCACTTTTATCGGTGCTCCAGAACTCTGAAGCACCGGTGCAATTTATCCTTGTCTGAGCCGCCCTGACATAGGTGCTCCCATTACATCCATTGCACACATTATTGTTGTGCATTTCCCACCAATATTTGGCTTGCATTTTGAAAAATGGTGGTCAAATTTTTTTTTGCGAATTCTGCAGCTAATATGCCTCGATGGCCAAATGTATAGGTATTTTTCTTATATTTCCGTAATTAATCGTTTTAGTGGATTAGAATTTCAAATAACCTTAAAATTAACCATTTAAAATAGAAAAAGAAATTTGTCGCGTGGTGCGCTCGAGCTGTTCTGTTCGTACAGGTAAGCAGTGTTGCCTGTAAAATTTACAGGCCACATCGCAACCAGTGCTAAAAGTATCCACACCATTTCTGGTGCAGTCCTACAAGGCACACCGTGTTATTTCAAAATTAAAAAAAAAAAGTGTGGTTTGGTCGTTTAGCTGGCCGCACCCTTGATCATGTGGAATAGCAGCAATGTGGTGCATTGACAAAAATATCTACCCCGGTTTTTGTCAGTGCACCACATTCGACATCCTGATAGGGTCAACGATGTGGCCTGGTAAAATACGGCATCGTTGACTATGTAATTAGTAACATTGTCGGTGCGTTGACACAACTATACGCACCAAGGCATAAATTTTTGTCAGCGGACTGCACTCCTGACACCGTACATAGTCAACCATGCTCTGAAAAGTTTTAGGTACACTGCCTACGGTGCGTTGAATGTCATTTGGGGCACCGCCCCCGGTGTGCGACAAACAGAGGACGCACCAGAACCGATGCATGACTGTTTTTTTTTGGCGCACCGACTATTTTGTTTTTTTATATATATATTATATATTTATATTCCTAAATACATGTCTCATCTAATAAAAAAATTTATTTAATATGTCAATCATTCAAATATAAGAGGGGGAACAAAAAAAACAACAGGTAGAGTAGTATGACATGGTTATTCTGTGGGAGGCACAAGAGATGGAGAGAGATGCATACCCTCGCCATATTACAATAGCTACCCAAGGGCTCCTAAGGCTGGTAGGCCTCCACAAGTTCTATGAGGAGACTACTTCCCTAAAGGGCTATGGTGTGTTTCTGAGAAATCGTATCCACAGGTGTAATGCCCACCAACAGGCTTTCCAAGTTTGTCCTAACTAGTGGTACATGCCCACTAAGGAGGATATATATTTCATTACAAGGCTATCGAGGAGAAGGGTGGATTTTCCCTCATTCGCAGAAGTTCCAACTGGCTGTGTAGCAGGAATTCAGTTAGTGTACTCCCAGAGATACATTAGAGCAGATGTACTATCTCCTTCAGATTTTCAAGTCGTTGGATGTTAGTTACGTATTGGTGCATTTGGTAGTGAGGAGGTGTAGTGCCTCTCAATTCTCATTTTGACCATTTCACACAACCCTAGAGACGGGAAACGCATTAGTTGCTTGCTTATATATTAGGTTGATTCTTTAGTACAGGAGACACGACTTATCAGGTGGTCTGCCATTTTTTCTGGCAGTTCTGTACAACCTTAGATAGATGTAATGCTCATGCACAATAGGGGGTCAACTTCCCTTTTTCTTCAGAGATTTTTTGTTTATATTTTGAGAGGTTTCCATATATGAGGCCTACTTTTCTTCAGCAGCCTCGTAGGATGATGTTTGAGGCACAGATACACATGTGGGGGTAGATGATGTGCAAGAGGGGTGAGACTATGTTTCCAGCGAGGATATCGCATGATGCATTGGAGTTGCGAGCCAGTGTTGATGAGTTGCATCCCTTCATTCTGGTCCCCTGTCCTTATGCTAGATTGGATTGGCGAGGGTGTCCCAATTTTCTTTTCACAGCTGATGAGCCACCAAATGATAGAGGTAATATTACTGTTTTATTTAAAGTTATTTTAACATGTTGTTTAACTTATTTTTATTAAATTATGTAATGAGATTGTCTAATTGTTGTTGTGTACTCGTATATATTTTGCATACATTAGGTTAGTTGATGACGAGGACATGCTGACACCATAACATGATATAGGTGTTGATCCTAATGACGATGAGGGCATGCCAAATGCCGAGGATCTCAGGAGGATGGTGTAGAGAGATCTACTCCTGCTGGTACGCCGGTACCGCCTTTTGCTAAACACAGTCCACCTGATACTAGATATAGCATGGAGTTGGGAGACCAACTCACTACATTGATTATTGAGGGCAGCATCAAGCCCGCTCATATGAGAGACATATAGGCTGATGGTAGGTTGTTACAGATGTCAAGAGACATGCCGCGTGACATGTACAGGTTGATGCGGCATGTCGTAGGAGCGACGACCTTAGTTACGCAGCTGAGGAGGACTGTTGCATGTTATAGGCATGGTCGAGACACATCACATGATCGAAAGTCATCGAGCATTGGCTCATCATCTCATGATCGTTCACCTTGCGTCGCGCCAAATGAGTGGCCTCCACTAGCATCTATCAGCAGTCATCATGGAGATGAGGCTGGACAATCGGCCACATCCAGTCAGTAACTGAGAAGACGACGATACTACATCATAAGCGCTGACCATTGACCATCGAGGCTTCAAGGCTTTACTGAGCAAGCCTCCACTGGTACTGCTATTGATGTTGTACTACCACCCGCTGATCCATGACATTTATATTATAGTTGTATATTTTTAACATTATTTAGTTATATATATATATATAGATAGATAGACGCTTTGATAGCATGAATTATTGGACATGAGAAGCATATTTGATGTTTTGTTTAGGCTATATATTTGCTGCTCGTGAATTGTGTTTTGGTTCAATGATCATGATCCATGCTGATGTTAGCTAATTTGAATGTGTTTTTTAGTCAAATATGATGTTTGTACGATGGTTATCATGACGTGATGTTTATTAATTAATTTTATTAAATGACCATGATATTTATTAAATATTATGTCGCGATTGTAATTTTAACTGTAATTGTATATCTGACAAATTGTAAAATTGTAATTATAATTCTAATGGTATGTAAAAATCTAAAATTGTAATTGTATTTATAATTGTAATTGTGTGTAAAATATTTGTAAAATTGTAATTGTAATTGTAAATGTAATTTTATTTCTAATTCTATTTGTATGTAAAATATTTGTAAAATATTAATTGTATTACTTTGAAATGATTGTAATTGTAATTGTAATTGTATGTAAAATTCTAAATTGTAATAGTAATTCTAATTGTAATTGTCTGTGAAATTGTAAAATTGTAATTGTAATTCTAATTCTAATTGCAATTTTAATTGTAATTGTATGTAAAATATTTGTAAAATTGTAATTTTATTAATGTGAAATTTTAATTGTATTAATGTGAAACGATTTTATTAAAATTTGTAAACTTGTAAATAATTGTAAAATAATAAATCTTGAATAATATGAATTTTTGTAACATAATAAAGTTTAGAAAATAATGCAAATAAATTCATGTACTTTAGAATTATGATTATTTTATTATGGTCTTACATACCGAAAAAATAGAACTTTATACAGTATGCCATTTCTAACCAAGATTCTTGGTTTTTCATCTAGTGTGCTTATAATCATAACCCGCACCGATGTGTCTTAGTACTAAGATGCATCGGTTCTTCATAACGTTTCCACACCGGTGCATCATAAAACACCGTGCCAAAACATAAACTGTGATCTTACGAACCGCACCAGTGCGGCTATAAAACCCCGTACATCAGAATAGGGATAAATAAAACCTCGCGCAAACAAGGTATGTCATTGAAATATCTTTTAAAAGAAAGCAAATTTATTCTGTAAACTTTTGTATTGAAGCGGTGGAGGGCTCGAATCACCGGCAAGAGTTTTTTTGAGGAGATGAGGGTTTGAAAAGACGAGAGTTCAAATTTCGGTTGAGAATTTTATAGCAGAGAAAATGAGTGATTCAAACAGAAAGACAGAAAAAGATGTTTACAGGGATGCAGATGGCTACAGAGCTCGAGAGAGTACAAAAGGAGAAAAGGTTTATGAAAATCTGAGATTCATGTGAGAGAGATCAATTGAGTCTCTTGAACGGGATAAGAAATCACATGAAGGTAACAATTCCCATTCTTACAATGATGGAAGGGAAAGATTGGACAGTATAGAAAGATCAATCGAGGTAGTCAATAAAGCCAAGAGGCACCATGAAGGGAAGGATTCTCATTCCCTTAAGGACAATAAATAAATATCAATTGAAGTTTTTGATCAGGCTGGTAGGTCCCACAAAGGGAAAGATTCTCCAGAATATGTTTAAAAGCAATTGGGAGTATTTTCTGAGCTTCGGTTGTCCTACATAAAATTTTATGGGCAAAGCTGACATCGCATAAAATCACATCTTCGGATTTCAATTGAACCTGAATGGCATCTCTAACTTCTATGAGCTATGGTCCTGTGGATAACGAGGAATATCACATGGAAGGTACCGAAAAATCCAAATTTTTGAAAGTATAGGTGAATTAGCACTTATCAAGGAATCAAATGCCGAACAAAATGCGAATCGGATACACTTAAGGATTCCCTCATTCCATTTCTTATTGAAAATGATGCTCTCTTTGGATGAAACTAGTAAAAAGTCTGCTTGTGTTATAAATGGAAATCCAATGACCATTTCTGTGGGAAGGAAAGGATAGATACCTATAGCTACCATATTTCCACTTTCAAATTAGTTTCCCATTGGAAAAGCTAATGTAATAGCCCATTTTGCAATGTCTTTCCTCTACTCAACCCTATACTCATTTTCTACGGGAAACCATTGCCTCCACATGTAATAACTTCATCGTCTAGTTGAAAATTGGTCTTCTTCTCCTAAAAAATGCAGAATGAAGGAATCGTTGTCATTGCTGCCAGAACATTCAAGGTCAATTTCTCATAAAACAGAGATTGTATAAAATTTTTTAAGATCAATATAGAAAGCACAAAGGAGAAAGGAGGAAATTGGATGCCAAGATGGAGGAGGAACTTACAAATGAGCAAGAAGATCATGGGGCACCTTTTCTTGTTGCAAGTTATGGAAAGGTTCAACTTTATTTTTTTGAAAGAAGAAGAGGTATATTTTTGAAAAGAAATGGCCCAAATATTTTCATAGAAAAATGTACATTTCCAACATGTCTAATTTGGTGTACACACGTAAAATTAATTTCGGCGCCTCAACAGCAAATCGGTGCTAATGTACAGATAACCGCACCAGTGCATTCTAGTTACTACGCACCAGTACATTTTAGTTACTACGCACCGGTGTCATGTTACCAATGTGTTGAAGCCTCGAAAATAACTGCTTCAAACATTGGGGGAAAACTTCCCAGTCGGGACCTTAGGACAACTCCTTTTCTGTTTAGTGTGGTGGCTCTGACTGGATTTATAGGACCAGTTCCCTAATAACTAATGGGTTGGTGATGGAATGATTGTATGAGTGGATGATGGAACTAAAATGACTAAAATAATATATCTAATTTAATCTATAACTTATAAATAATTCTAAAACTAACTCGGGTGTCAAATATGAATACAACTTCAAGATTGTTTCAATCAAACCAATAACCATGAAAAAGTATTATAATTTAATTGAAATATGTAGTATCAAATAATGATAACTATGTTTAAGAAATTAAATAGAGTTATAATAACACACTGCATTCATCATTTTATATATCATTTGCACATACTGTGAGAGATAAATATTTCTATACACTCAGAAATGATATGTATAAAGAAATATTTGTAAAGAAAGTATATATAAATGATAGCAAATTCAAAGAGAATATCTCATAACATAAGAAAAATAACAGTAAATTGATAGAAATACTAGATTCATCTTGATACGTTTCCTGATGCAATTCAATATTCAGATCCAGTGCTTCAATGTAAAACAAACTCCAAGGTACATAAATGCAATTCTTAGACATAATTTGCCATAAACCACAGGATGTGATCCTTTATAAAAATAAATTAGTCGATGGAGTACAAAAGTGTAACATCCAAGCCAAAATATTACAAACTCAGGACCCCTTCTCCAATGCACGGAAGGGGTTTAAATAGCAAATTAATAAAACAAAATAACTAAAACTATTGCTACAATCTATCATCGGAAATCTAGAAATAGACTTGCGATATTAAAATGAAACAGATTCATTGATTTTCTCCTTCATTCAATGTGCCAAGGTGGGAAATTTTGAGCATATCTTTGACCTATGCTGGATGACTTAGCCTCGAATGTAACTGACTAGTATACGTGGCATCAGAAAACTCTGTAATGATGCAATTAATGGCATTGGAAAGGAATTTGATTGCCATTTGTTAACTGTGTGGCTTGATTAGATATGTCCACATGATATCCCATGAAATTCCTTAAAGATTGTTGATTTGCTGATTCTTATTGGCTAATTCTTGCTTCCACTTAGAATCAGTCTCTTTTACCTTTAGTAATTTACCTGGGATACAATCTAAAATTAAATTGGTGGCATATAAGCTATCATTAACCAACAATGTTATATTATTCATCATAGTTCTGGCTCTTGATGTCGCTCTTTCTCCTTTTATCAACAGCTTTTCCCATTTAGCAAACAGAATTTCTTTGTGTCTTTCCTCAATCCTAGGAAGGTTTGCATTCCTTCCTTGCTCTGAGTCTTGCCATGAACGAAATTCAGAAATTTTCTCATCTGCATCATCAAATTCGAGCCTGAGGCTGACTGATTCATCTATTAAAGATGATTTTATTTCACACAAGGGCTCGGCTTGTGCCATCTTTTGATAAATTTCATTCAACTGCTCAGAAATTATTTTATTTATTTCAAGAGCTTCAGTTTTAAATTGATCCAATTTAGGATAATCCCTAAATTTGTCCAATCTTTCTTGGAATATTTTTTTTCTTGCTCAACCTTAGCATTTTTCTCATTTTACAGTAACGTTTGTAACTTTGTGACCTCTTGACTTAACTGATGTTGCTTATTCAAAGCTTGTTGATCAATTTTTTTCTTTTCAATGCCAAGTTGCTCTTCCAACTGTTTATATCTGAGCTCTTCATCTTGCAACTGTTGTTCCAACTACATAATATTTTGTTGATTTTTTGTTGCTTTTTCCTCCAGCATAGCTATCTGTAAGTCCTTTTGTTTCATCATTTGGGTGACTTCAGAAGCTTTCTCTATAGTGGCTACACTAAAGGCACCTATATATTGTGACAATTTGGTGAGATCCTCTGAGGGATTCACCTCAGTATTCTTCCAGACAATGTTCATAAATTCAACTTGTGAGGTTGAAAGTGATTCTTGATCTGTTCTTCTTCTCTTCCTTTATTTCCTGACAATAACCCTATGCTTAGGACTATAAAACATATCTAGAGGAGGAATTTCTTCTACTTTCAACACAATTTTTCTTCTGTAGGATGCTCAGGAATAATATCCATATCTTGATCTTTCAGAATATCAACTTGAGGATTATTTTGTGATCCTATTTGCTAAGAAAATTGTTCATATTGACTTAGCAAACAGGAAGCAATAATAACTTCAGTAGAATCCACCACTTTCTCCGTGGTCTTTTCTCTTTCAAGTTGATTATCTGGCTTATTACCAATATTTTCTTTTTCTGTCTGATCATTAGACTTGATGCTTATGTTTTCTTTTTCTGTCTGAACTGTAGTTCCTTTCTCAATATGTACATCAGTTTTGCTGCTAGTATTCTTTTTTTGCATATCTAGTTTGCCACTTGTGATTACCTTTTCAATCTGTACATTACCCTTGCTAGTAGATGCTTCTTTTCTTACTTTGTTAGCTCCATCTTATTTTTCCTTCTGCTATGTTTCTATATTTTCAGATTCTTATAAAGGAATTCTTAACTGGTCAAGAGGAGCTTTCATCAATCTCTGACTTCTAAACAGCATGAATTTATTCATATCCTCAGTCTGAAACTTAGATTTAGCCAAGTTATAAACTTGGGAAAATTTATCAATAGAAACAAATAAATCATAAAACTCATCGGGTTCATGCTCAAACTGAGCAATTGAAACTAAAGTTGTGAAGTCAAAGGCTATTTTTTCGGTTCATATTGCCTGCCTGGGACCGTTGCGAGCTTAAGATCCCTTATTTTGATGACTTCCTTCTCAGCATGTCTGAATTCATTAAGAGTATAATTTCCACAGTGAAAGGGAAAAGTAGGCCACATAAATTTCTGATTATTCTTTAGACACCTTGACATACCTTCTACTGTTAACTGATAAGAAATTTCTTGTGCTAACAGTTTGTCAGGAACATATAGGGGTAAAATATGGGGCTCCACAATGCTTCCAAAAACTCTGACATAGGTAAATTTATCTTCTCCAAACCAGTCACCAATCTGGGATATATCAGTCTTTGCCTTTTTAGAGAGCCGAGGAGGAAATTGGTCAAAAATGGTTTGATAGATAGGAATCAAAAAACCGTGAAAAATTCTATATACATGATTTTTAAAATGAACCTTCCATAAATTCTTATGGTAAATATGTATAGGAACTGGATCTTGGGGGGTCCATTTCCAACCTAGAATGGAAAAATCTGAATTGAAACATAGGGCATCTAAAATGTAGGCATAGAAGTGAAACGGGGTCATATTTCCTGTATCTTTATCCTTTCTATACTCTAGGATTTGGCTATCTTGTCTGAAAGGATAACTGACCAGTCCATGATTTCAGAATTCATAGCAGAATGAATCAATGGTACCATTTGGATTGAAAATCTCATAGAATTATCATTTCGAAAAGCCTACACATCATTGTGGTAGCATAAAAATATGGGGGTGAAAGAGACTCCATGGAGGTCATACATGATGCTTCATTTTTGTGTTTCTCTGGAGCTCTTCTCCATTCCCTGATTGGTTCCGACTGAGTCTCATTGTTTTCAGCAAAATCCTTAATGAAGGCTTTGTTGTAGAATTTCTGAGGGTCTGGAAGATGGTACATTGCCTTTATATCCTCTACTCTGAAATACCCAAATATTATTCCCATAGCTGAAACAAATGTCCTGTTTTTTATGGTGACATTGTCAATCACCCACCGAATTACATCATAATAGGGGAAAATGTTTGCTCAAGCTCCAATTCTATCAAGGAATGAATTTTCAAGTGCTTTAAGAGGAGTCTGAGAATCAGAATCTAAGTCTTCTTCGTCTGGTACTGTCGCCTTCACTTTAGTGACCTTAGGGTTTTCTCTTTCAATCAAGTTATATACATCTTCCTAAGAGATTTTTCCAAGACCCTGACATGATGTGTCTGTAACCAGCTTAATTTTGGCTGGATTTTATTTTGGTACCATGGTAATAGCAGGGGTCTTTGCAGTGGTAGTGGCCTTTGCTTTCTTAGATCTCTTAGACATTTTTTCATCTGGTAACATTTCACTTGCTTGGCGAACAAGAGGATTGGATATTCTATGGTTCTGCAAATGAGAAAAACTTTTAGACGCAGTAAAAATGTAGTAAGGAGAACGGCTATATGAAAATATTTATTCAATGATTTCAATTTATTAACTTCGTGTTTAAACTTAAATGCCCTCTATGAGAGTCACACTCACGCATTCAAAATAGAATCGATCACCATCATTCATTTGATTTTCTATTTAATAATAAATGTACAATCGGAGATCGAGGATTTTGAATTGAGAATATAAAACATTCCTTTTATATTTTGTGATTGCAATGAATAAATAATATATGCATAGTAAAAATAAAAATAAAGACTAAGTATCGATCGCATTGGGGTTTTTCAAAAGGGACAACAAATAATATTTCATGATCTCCGCCGATTTACGATTTCGATGATGGTATATCACATCGGAGTTTATAAAACAATTACATGTGATATCACTCCTTCGAAATGTGATTTGCGATAAATCGCATCGCATCATAGTTTATGAAACAAAATGTGAAACTTTTAAGGTCATTCCAATTTGCGATTGTGATTACTTTATTGCATCGGAGTTTTACAAAACAAATGTGAAACTTTAAGATACCGCCGATTTGCGATTGAGATTACTTTATCACATTGGACTTATTCAATAAGAATACTTTTATGTATTATGTTGATATGATAAAAGACTTTATATCTCATCGGATCGAATATTTTCAATGCTGCATTTGTTTATATGCACTTGTGTTTTGCAATATGCAATATATGCTTTCCTAATCAATGAAATTTTTATTGTTTTATTCAAAATGATCGGATTTCCTCTAAGTCTTTTATTCCTATTTTAAAAAGAAAGGGGACCTATTTCTAAATGAAATTTATTCTAACATTTTAAAATAGGGAGGGTTGTTGTACCGTACAACAATTGATGATTCACTGGAAGAAACAGTTATCTCTGAAAAATAAAATGAATAATATATTTCTAGTAAGTAAAATTTTTCTAAAGATAATGAAAACTATCTTAGAGAAATTTTAAATAAAATCTAACTCCAAAAAAGAATAAAAATCACTTACAATTTCTTTCTAATTCCTGAAAAATAAAAACATTTTTGGGTTTTCTTAAGCCTTGATTGGTTGATAATAAAAAAGTAGGGGGCTCCTCCAATTGTAGCTTTTGTGTTTTACTCTATTGTCATAGGCATGGCCTCTGCTGCCTTTAGACATTCATAGTCTCGACAGGGTTACCTTTTAACCATTAACCATTCATTGTCTCATCCATCTAAGATCATGAATCTTTAAAAGATAAATTCATAAGACATATTATCTCATGTTTTTCTCTTTTTACTTTAATTTAAAAGCCATTGTTCTGGTTTGGTAGCCAGTTGATAACAATGCCACTCACTAGTTGTAATTAAACTGAAAAATCTGGCTCGTGATGAGACCCCTTGTCTTAAAATTATAAGCCATTACCCTATTTTGGTATGCAGTGTTGGTAATGTCAGTTTTATTACTTCTTATGATCATGGTAACCAGGCTTCTGATAAGACCTCTTATCTCTTAATTTTGACATATAATTTCTTAGAATTAAATTCTAAGAAATCACAACCTTAATGGATGGGGTGAAATGATTTTATCCTTAAGAATCAATGGATGACAATTTTCAGAGTTTTTTTTTTAATGCCAAAGCTTGGAAAAGTCTTTACTTTTTATGGATAACCTTTCTTTGCTTAATAAACTTATAATGATTTACATTTTTCTCAAGGTTTCCAAAGATCATGTCAATATTTTGAACAAATTTTCAAAGTTTAACATTTTATTTTAAACTATCCAAAACTGTAATCATTTCTATAAAAATTCTTATTTACATAAAATAAGTATTTATAGTATTTTTCAAAAATATTTTCAAATAGTAAAAAGTCAATTAAAGACTATTAACAACCTTTATTTACAAAATAAACAAAAATTGCATAAAGTAATATGTACAGGTAAGAAGGGGTTACCTCCTTAAGAAAAGAATTTCTTTAAAATAAGCCCATTTATAGGAAGAGATTCTCTCTTTTCTGTTAAATCTTGCAGAATGAATGTATATGAGCCTATCTTTTCAGCAATCTGAAATGGTCCAAGCCACATCTTTTGGAATTTAGTATGCTTACCTTTATCTTCATGTGCTTTATCCCATTTCAGAACAAGATCACTAATTTGCAAAGTTTTGGATCCAGTGGAATTTGAATCAAAAGAATATTTTACAAGTTGTTGATGTCTTTCATGAATAGTTTTTGCTTTCACTCTATCTTCTTCTAATTTAAGAATTTGATCAAATCTCAACTAAATAGATGATGAAGGATTCTCTTCAATAAATTGTGCTAGAGAAAATGATGGGAGAGTTAAATTTGATGGTATCATAGCTTCTTTTCCATAAAATAGATTGAAAGGTGAACTTCCTATTAAAGCTTTATGAGTAATACGATCAGCCCATAGTGCAAAGATTAGAGACTTGTGCCAATTATTTTGATTCTGATCAATGGTCTTTTTAATGATTTTGATGAGATTTTTGTTAGTAGATTTAGCTAAACCATTACCTTATGGATAATAATTTGCTGAATATTTCAATTTGAAATTTTTTTTTATTGAAAATTCCATTATACTATTTCTACAAAAACAAGCTGCATTGTCAAAGACAAAAGCGTTAGGTACACCAAACCTAGTAATAATGAATTGATTGATGAAATCAATAATTGCATCAAAATTGGCTACCTTTTAAAGGAATTGCTTCTACCCACTTTGTAAAGTAATATGTTGTTGTAAGGATGTATCTATGTCATTTGGAAGAATGAGGTGCTATTTCACCAACAATATCAAGCCCCCATTGCTCAAATGGTTGCTCAACGCTTACTGGTTGCAAAGGAAAAGCTGGCTTCCTTTGTCTTCCACTAGCAATTTGACAAATCTCGCACTTCCTCACATAATCATCTGTATCTTTGAAAAGGGTAGGCTAGTAATATCTAGCATGGATTATTTTGTGAGCTGTGGTATCACCTCCAAAATGTCCACCTGCTGGTCCATCATGTAATTCTTGCAATACCTTTTCTTCTTCAGTCTTTTCAAGACATCTTAATAGAATTGAATCATAATTTATTCTGAATAACACATCATCAATGATTTCATAATGTTTATCTTTTAATCTCATAGCACGTTTGTTCTTATAGCTAAGATTAGAAGGAGCATATCCATTCTTCAAGTAAAATATCAGATCAGCATATTGAGATTCAGAATCTATAACACTTATCTGATTTTCTTGGACGATATTAGCTTGACCTTGATGTCCTCGTATGTTGTGAGCTCCTGCTAACAATCTGCAAAAACCTTGTCCTCTAACAATATTGGCTGGCTTAATATCAATATCATACTCTTGCAAAGCTGTTACCCAATTAGCTCTCTTTTCTCCTACTTCTTTTTGAAATAACAATTGTCTCACTGCAGAGAATGGGACAATAATCTTTGTATGTGTCTTTAGGAGAAAAGGTCTAAAATGTTTAATTGATTTAAACACAAAAAAGGCTTTTTTTTTCTACATTTGAATAATTAAGCTCAGCTCCTTGTAGATTTGAGCTAAAGAAATAAATTGGTGCTTCTATTTGTTGATCATCGAGTTGCGTTAAAATAGCAGCATAGGATGTTTCAGTAGCCAACGTATACAGAATAAAATCTTTAGAAAAATTAGGAGTATTCAATGTAGGTGCATTAATGATTTCTTCTTTGATTTCATCAAAGGCTTCCTTCTCTTTATACCCCAATTTGAATACTGAATTTTTCTTAATGATATTCTGCATAGGTAAAACAATTTGAGAAAAATCAGGAATGAATCTTTTTACAAAATTGATTTTCCCTAGAAATGATTGCATGGATTTTTTGTTATGAGGTAAAGAAATATCAAAAATTTCATTCACTCTGTCAGGGTCAATATATATACCATATTTTGACAAAAGAAACCCTAAAATTTTTCCTTTATTGAGAGCAAAGAAGGATTTATTTGGATTTAAAGAAATACCAAATCTTCTACATTTTTCAAATATCTGTTTCAGATCATGCAGATGATTGGCTCCTTTCTTTGAAAATATTGTTATTTCATCAAGATAAATAACAACTGATCTATTAATCAGACCCTTAAATGCTATATCCATGGCTCTCTGGAAAGTAGCTCCTGCATTTATTAAACCAAAAGACATTTTCTGGTAAGCATAGGTTCCCCATTTGGTTCTGAAAGTGGTTTTCACCCTATCATCTGGATGTATCAATATTTGGTTATAGCCTAAAAAACCATCAAGCAAGGACATGAGTTCAGAACCAACTACTTTTTGAAGTATTTGTTCCATCATTGGTAATGGGAAATTATCTTTTTGACATGACTTGTTTAAATTTGTAAAATCAATGCAGATTCTAATATCTCCATTCTTCTTCCTGACAGGTACCATGTTGGAAACCAAATTACAATGCCTTACAAGAAAAATGATTTTGGCCTTTAAAAGTTTATTGAGTTCTACCTTGATTTGACTTTCAAGATTTGGATGAATTTTTCTTAACTTCTATTGAACAGGTTTTACATGAGAGAGCATTGGAATTGTATGTTGAATAGCATAAGTATCATAAGTTTTCAAGTCTTCATAATTCCAAGAAAAAACATCTTTATACCTACTCAAAAGTTTGATGAAAGCAGTTCTTTCTTCTGAAGTTAACTCGAGTCCTAAATTAACATTTTGAGGTTTAGACTCAGAGCCAAGATTTAGTAATTCAAACTTCAAAGTGGAACTTTGAAGTTTAGCATTAGTAACTTTCTTTAATCTATCTTTTATATCATATAGGTCCTCAAGTTTAACTACAGATTTAGGAATAGGATTTTCATTACTTTTTGAGGTATTATGAAGATCATGATCATTTTCATCAATAATTTGTTCATCATAGGATTTCTTTGAAGTCAAGAAATTCAATATATATTCATCATGATAGAATACTCTCCAGTTTGTGATATTATCAGGAACGGATGGTCGAAAGATTCATTTGACTGAAAATCTATCAGGACTGTAATTTTCAACAAGGAGGAGTTTGGATGCAACATTAGCTAACAAATCAACTAATGTATTTTGAGTTCTAGGGATAGAAAAGATGTTAAATGCTAAAAATTGAGTCGTAAGGTCTTGCACAAGGGTTTGATAATGTTTGAGATGCCTTGAAGGACAATGGATCGTATTCCTTACTTGTCTTATGACAATTTCATAATCAACATATCCTTTCAAGTATTTGACATTTAACCCTATTGCTTTATAAAGCTCTTGGATCAAGGCTTCATATTCTGCGGTATTTTTTGTGTAGTCAAATTCTAGTCTACATGACAGCATAGTTTTCTCTCCATCTGGATCAATTAAAATGCATCCTGCTCCTGCACCATCACTAGAATTTGATCCATTGAAATATAATGACCAAAATAAAGACTTATCTACAGGTTTATCTACAGGTTGGTCAGAAACATTAACAATTCTAGAAGAATCAGATTGTGAGAAATTTTCAATTTGCAAAATAAAAGTATTTACAGAAAAGGGTGATTGTGGTGTTGTGAAATTCTCAACAAATGATTCAGCAGAATAACCTCCAATGATATTGTTATTAAAATCTATAGGTTCATTTGCTTGTTCAAATTCTATTACAGTATGCATCATGTGTTTTTCTCTCTCAACTTTGATTTGATTTGATTTCCCTTTGTAGGGAAGCCACATATGTGAATAATCAGTTGTGATATAACCATTAAGCTTTGCAGAACAATCCCTGCTCAAGACTAGTCCATAGAATTCAGGAATATCTGCAATCAGAATATCAATTCTTTGGACAATTCTAGGATCAGAAGCTAATCGAATAGTAATTGAATTGATTTCTCCCACAACTTCAACTTTAGAGCGATCCAATTAAACAATGTGAACTGCAGAATTTTGTGGTTCAATATTAAATTTTGCACAGACTGAAGTAGGCATTATATTAGAGGATGCTCCTGAATCTACTAAAAAATTATGCAAATTCTTGTTGTAGATTTCATAAGTCAAAAGAAAAGAAGTTGTCTAGGAATTTGATCTTTCTCCAATAAGAACAGTATCAATGGCATCTACTTTATCTGGTGGCTTACCTGTTCCTTTAACTGCTTTGGAAACTACACCGCTTGGTAGAGGAGCAATAGGTGTTGCATTTAATTCTTTCAATAGCAGCTTCTGTTGATTTTTAAGTTTGTTGAGTTCATGTAAAGAAATTTTCACTCTAGTCTTCTTCATGTCTTCAACAATGTTATAATCCATAAGATCTGATACCACCAAAGTCTTAGATGTTGATGTAGGAGGATTAGAAGATGATGGTTCATTTTGAGTGGGTAAGGGAGAAGCTTTCTTTACGGGGGATTTGTCTTTGGTAATTGGAGTTACACTTTTCTTCTTAGGAATAGATTGAGCAGGGTCCGCTGTAGATTTACTCCTTGTACTTACAAGCGTGGCTTCTTGTTCACTGTCCGACTTAGGGAGAATGAAATCCCACATCCCATGTAATTCAGGTATTTCCTCTTTTTCTTATTCTTCATCTGATACTGGAGGGGTATCTTCTTCTTCTTCCTCTTCTAATTCTACATTGGAGATTGAATTGGGAGGTTTAGATTCAACTTGATTTCTCTTGAAGCTCCTGAATGGGCTTTCAATAGAAGTCTCTGCCACTTGCTTTTTAATCTCAACCATCTCATTAGAGATGGTTTTGAGAACTTTCTGTAAGCCTTCCATGTCATATGGGTCTCTAGTTGTCTTCTTCTTTGAATCATATTTAAAGCTGACTTTCTTGGATTTTCTTTCCTCAATAGAATTTTTCTTATCTAGAGCAATAATTCATTTTCAGCTGCAATAGCTTCTTTCATATTCTCAGCTAAAGTAGGTTTCGCAGCTCTATCTACAAAAATTTCTATGTTTGAGGGCAAAGCAGTTATATACCATTCACTTCTAAACTACTCACTAGGATTTGAATATGTAGGGATTTTATTCAAAAGTTTTTTGAATCGAGAGTTAAAATCTTTAATGGGTTCCTTGGGTTCTATCCTCAGATTGGAGAGATCATTGATTAGGGTAGCTATTGATCTTTCATCTCCAAATTTGGTCAAGAAATGATGTGAGAAAATATCCCAACTTGTAATATATCCTGAAGGTAATGAAAAATACCAGGATCATGTTGCCCCTTGCAAATTATATGGGGGTAACCTGACTACAACATCTTCATGTTAAAATCCATTCAAATTTACAGCAAGCATAAAATTATTGATGTGTTATTCAGCTTGTATGTTGAGGTCAGGATTGAATTTTGGTAGCCATTTTTTAGGATGATCTGGTAAATCATGTAAAGGTGCAGCCATTGCAATAGCTCCTCGGCTAGCCTATGGTCTCTGTGCCATTGTTGTGATAACTATTGAAGGAGTAGAAGAGACAACAGGTGTTTGGACAGGTATTTTCTGAGAAGATGATATTGAAACTGATGATGTTTGGGTAGCTGATGTTTGAATAGCTGATGTTGAAACAATTGCACTTTTCTGAGTTGGGGTTTGGGAAATAGATGATTGAATTTGCGATGAAGAACTAATATCACTTTCTAATTCTGATGGGGTTTTTATTGTTTTAACTCTACTAGGTAAAGGAAATTCCTTTGGAGAAATACCAAGTTTTTCACTCTGTAACCTAGTAAGAGGTTTTGAAGAAACAAATTGTGAAGTGACACTACCTTCAGATAATTCAGACTCTTCTAAAAATAATGAGAACCTTTGTAATTTGTGAATTAAAGCTTCTACTTCAAGGGACTCAAGCGGTTTATTGTATGATTGGTTTGAGACTTTGGTAGTGGGTGTTTGAATATTCTTATCAATTTCTTTCCTAGGGCTTTGAGATGTAGAAGAAATTGAAGAGGGTGATGAGGGTGAGTTGCTCTTAGAATGGCCTGTGGATTGAGCTTTACTTTCCATTCATAGCTTAGGCCCTCCTTCTAGTGCCAAAAATGTTGAAGCCTCAAAAATCGCTGCTTCAAACATTGGGGGAAAACCACCTATTTGAGACCTTAGGACAGCTCCTTTTTCGTTTGGTGTGGTGGCTCCGATTGGATTTATAGGACCAGTTTCCTAATAACTAATGGGTTGGTGATGGAATGATTGTATGAGTGGATGATGGAACTAAAATGACTGAAATAATATATCTAATTTAATCTATAACTTATAAATAATTTTAAAATTAACCCGGGTGTCAAATATGAATACAACTTCAAGATTGTTTCAATCAAACCAATAACCATGAAAATGTATTATAATTTAATTGAAATATGCAGTATCAAATAATGATAACTCTATTTAAGAAATTAAATAGAGTTATAATAACACATTGCATTCATCATTTTATATATCATCTGCACATAATGTGAGAGATAAATATTTCTATACACTCATAAATTATATGTATAAAGAAATATTTGTAAAGAAAGTATATATAAATGATACGAAATTCAAAGAGAAGGGGTTTAAATAGGAAATTAATAAAACAAAATAACTAAAACTATTGCTACAATCTATCATCGGAAATCTAGAAATAGACTCGGGATATTAAAATGAAACAGATTCATTGATTTTCTCCTGCATTCAATGTGCCAAGGTGGGAAAATTTGAGCATATCTTTGACCTCTGCTGGATGACTTAGCCTTGAATGTAACTGACCAGTATACATGGCATCATAAAACTCTGCAATGATGAAATTAATGGCATTGGAAAGGAATTTGATTGCCATTTTTTGATTGTTTGGCTTGATTAGATATGTCCACATGATATCCCATGAAATTCCTTGAATTTTTCTGATTTGTTGATTCTTATTGGATAATTCTTGCTTCTACTTAGAGTCAGTCTCTTTTACCTTTGGTAATATACCTGGGATACAATCTGAAATTAAATTGGTGGCATATAAGCTATCATTAACCAACTGTGTTATATTATTCATAATAGTTCTGGCTCTTGATGTGGCTCTTTCTCCTTTTATCAACTACTTTTCCCATTCAGCAAACAGAATTTCTTTGTGCCTTTCCTCAATCCTGGGAAGGTTTGCATTCCTTCCTTGCTCTGAGTCTTGCCATGAAATAAATTCAGAAATTTTCTCATCTGCATCATCAAATTTGAGCTTGAGGCTGACTACTTCTTCTATTAAAGATGATGTTATTTCACACAAGGGCTCGGCTTGTGCCATCTTTTGTCAGATTTCATTCAACTGCTGAGACAATAGTTTATTTATTTCAAAAGCTTCAGTTTTAAATTGACCCAATTTAGGATAATCCCTAAATTTGTGCAATCTTGCTTGGAATATTTTTTCTTGCTCAACCTTAGCAGTTTTCTCATTTTGCAATAGGGTTTGTAACTTTTCCACCTCTTGAATTAACTGTTGTTGCTTATTCAAAGCTTGTTGATCAATATTTTTCTTTTTAATGCCAAGTTACTCTTTCAACTGTTTAGATCTGAGCTCTTCATCTTGCAACTGCTCTTGCAACTGCATAATATTTTGTTGATTTTGCGCTGCTTGTTCCTCCAGCATAGCTATCTGTAAGTCCTTTTGTTTCATCATTTGGGTGACTTCAGAAACTTTTTCTATAGTGGCTGCACTAAAGGCACCTGCATACTGTGACAATTCGGTGAGATCCTCTGAGGGATTCACCTCAGTATTCTTCCAGAAAATGTTCATAAATTTAACTTGTGAGGTTGAAAGTGATTCTTGATCTGTTCTTCTTCTCTTCCTTTGTTTCCTGACAAAAAACCTATGCTTAGGACTATAAAAGATATCTAGAGGAGGAATTTCCTCTACTTTCAACACAATTTTTTCTGTAGGATGCTCAGGAATAATCTCCATATTTTGATCTTTCAGAATGTCAACTTGAGGATTATTTTGTGATCCTATTTGCTGAGAAAATTGTTCATATTGATTTATCAAATGGGAAGTAATAATAACTTCAACAAAATCCACCACTTTCTCCATGGTTTTCTCTCTTTCAAGCTGATTATCTGGCTTATTACCCATATTTTCTTTTTCTGTCTGATCATTAGACTTAATGCCTTTGTTTTCTTTTTTTTTCTGAACTGTAGTTCCTTTCTCAATATGTACATCAATTTTGCTGCCAATATTCTTCTTTTTCATATCAGGTTTGCCACTTGTGATTACCTTTTCAGTCTATACATTACCCTTGCTGGTAGATGCTTCTTTTCCTTCTTTTTTAGTTGCATCTTCTTTTTCCTTCTTCTCTGTTTCTATATTTTCAGTTTCTTGCAAAGGAATTCTTAACTGGTCAAGAGGAGCATTCAGCAGTCTCTAACTTTTAAACAACATGAATTTACTCATATCCTCAGCCTGAAACTTAGATTTAGCCAAGTTATAAGCTTGGTAAAATTTATCAAAAGAAAAAAATAAATAATCAAACTCATCTGGTTCATACTCAAACCGAGCGATTGAAACTGAACTTGTGAAATCAAATGCTACTTTTTTCAGTTCATACTACCTGCCTGAGACTATTGCGAGCTTAAGATCCCTTATTTTGATGACTTCCTTCTTAGCATGTCAGAAGTCAGTAAGAGTATAATTTCCACACTGAAAGGGAAAAGTGGGCCACCTCAATTTCTTATTATTCTTTAGACACCTTGACATACCTTCTATTGTTAACTGATAAGAAATTTCTTGTGCTAATAGTTTGTCAGGAACATATAGGGGTAGAATATGGGGCTCCACAATGCTTCCAAAAACTCTGAAATAGGTAAATTTCTCTTCTCCAAACTAGTCACCAATCTGGGATATATCAGTCTTTTCCTTTTTAGAGAGCCAGGGTGGAAATTGGTAAAAAATGGTTTGATAGATAGGAATCAGAAAACCGTGACAAATTTTATATACATGATTTTTAAAATGAACCTTTCACAAGTTCTTATGGTAAATATGTATAGGAACCAGATCTTGGGGGGTCCATTTCCAACCTAGAATGGGAAAATCTGAATTGAAACATAGGGCATCTAAAATGTAGGCACAAAAGTGAAACGGGGTCGTATTTCCTGTATATTTATCCTTTCTATACTTTAGGATTCTATTGTATATCTTGTCTGAAAGGATAACTGACTAGTCCATCATTTTAGAATTCATAGCATAATGAATCAAAGGTACCATTTGGATTGAAAATCTCACAGAATTATCATTTTTGAAAATCCTACACATCATTGCGGCAACATAACAATATGGGGGCGAAAGAGACTCCACGGAGTACATCCCTGATGCTTCATTTTTGTGTTTCTTTGGAGCTCCTCTCCATTCCCTGATTAGTTCTGACTGAATCTCATTATTTCCAGCAAAATCCTTAATGAAGGCTTTGTTGTAGATTTTTTGAGGGTCTGGAAGATGGTACGTTGCCTTTATATCCACTGACTTGAAAGACCCAAATATTGTTCCCACAGCTGAAACAAATTTCCTATTTTTTATGGTGACATTGTCAATCACCCACCGAATTACATCATAATATGGGAAAATGTTTGCCTGAGCTACAATTCTATGAAGGAATGAATTTGCAAGCTCTTTAAGAGGAGTCTAAGAATTAGAATCTGAGTCTTCTTTGTCTGGTACTGTCGCTTTCACTTCAGTGACCTTAGGGTTTTCTCTTTCAATCTATTTATATACATCTTCCCAAGATATTTTTCCAAGACCCTGGCATGATGTGTCTGTAACCAGCTTAATTTTGGCTAGCTTTTATTTTGATACCATGGTAATAGCAGGGGTCTTTGCAGCGACAACAGCCTTTGCTTTCTTAGATCTCTTAGACATTTTGTCGTCTAGTAACGTTTCAGTTGCTCGGAGAAAGAGAGGATTGGGTATTCTATGGTTCTACAAATGAGAAAAAATTTCAAACGTGGAAAAAATGCAGTAAGGAGAATGGCTATATGAAAATATTTGTTCAATGATTTCAATTTATTAACTTTGTGTTTAAACTTAAATTCCCTCTATGAGAGTCACACTCACGCATTCAAAATAGAATCAATCACCATCATTCATTTGATTTTCTATTTAATAATAAATGTACAATTAGAGATCAGCGATTTTGAAATGAGAATATAAAACTTTCCTTTTGAAATTTGCGATTGCAATGAATAAATAACATATTCACAGTGAAAATAAAAATAAAGACTAAGTATCGATCACATCGAGGTTTTTCAAAAGGGACAACAAATAACATTTCATGATCTTCGCCAATTTGCGATTACGATGATGGTATATTGCATCGGAGTTTACAAAACAAGTACATGTGATATCGCTCCTTTGAAATGCGATTGCAATTACTTTATCGCATCAGAGTTTTGCAAAACAAATGTGAAACTTTAAGATACCGTCGATTTGCGATTGTGATTACTTTATCACATCAGACTTATTGAATATGAATACTTTTATGTATTATGTTGATGCGATAAAAGAATTTATATCTCATCGGATCGGAGATTTTCAATGTTGCATTTTTTTATATGCACTTGTGTTTTGTGATATGCAATATATGCTTTCCTAATCAATCAACTTTTAATTTTTTAATTCAAACTGATTGGATTTCCTCTAAGTATTTTATTCCTACTTTAAAAAGAAAGGGGACCTATTTATAAATGAAAATTAATCTAAAATTTTGAAATGGGGAGGGTTGTTGTACCATACAACAGAATGGACACATTGGTTCTGTGCTATTAAGTAACGCAACGGTGATGAATAAATGCAAATAAAAAAATGCAACTCTATTCTCTTTAAGTAAAAAAAAAGTGGCAAATTGGAAAATGGGCAATAAAATATTTTCTAAAATCTAATTTCATAAAGCAATTGTTTAAATACTAAACACTTTTCGTTATTTACTATTTTTGGTGAAATTTTTAGCCATAGATTTATAGGAGACATACATGGAGCAAGAGAGCACGAGACCATTGTGGAGAAGAAAAATACGATTGAACAAAAGTTTTCAGACAATCAGAATTCAAAACTCTAGTGATTCAAACCCTGTAGCATAGAATTTCAAACAATCTCGTGATTAAATTTGATTTTTTTTAAAATTTTCTACAATTTTTTTACTTTTTCTGAAATTTTATCCATTTTTACCCGAAACCCTTCATTTTTTGTTTATGCCCTTTCTTTTCCCTGTTTCTATGATTTCATAATTAGGGCTTTTCATTTTATATTGACATCCAACCCACAGGATGACTTGCATAGTCAGATCCCAATCCATGTCAGCCCTTGCATGAATTTTTGAAAAAATAGATTTTTTTTATTGGTGTGCCCTGTGTAACTGAGCACATCGATGCGCTGTATTCTACAGTGCACCATTCAAGTACTGTGTAATAACAAATTTAAAAACATTTTTTTAAATTAGTGTGCCATATCTCAAATATGGCATGTTACAAGGATAGCATTGTACGTTCTATTACATTGTTTGTGTTGTGTGTTTATAATACCCCCACGCACCATATGGTCTATTATATTGTTTGTGCAGTATGTTTGGATTAATTCTCCCTCCGGCCACGCATTGACATCCGTACGCATGAAAGACAGTTGCCCACCGATTTCTTAAGATTTACTTTTTACCTGAAAATTTGACAATTTATTTATAAATATATTAATGAATGATATGGTATAGGTTTCTAATTGATAAAGAAATGACTGAAAAGAGATCAAGTAACAAAAATACCGATAACACATCAAGAAAATAAAAGAAAGTCAAGTTCTTTGTAAATTATTTACAAAAGTTATTATTTTTGAGCTATATGTAAGTTTAAATAATATGTATTATTTAATGTGTATCATGCAGAGCCAAAAAATGAAAAAGCTTGATAATATTATTTATGATATAGGACCAAAGGATCTTAAAAGCTTAATGGAAAATTTGCAAAATTATGAATTAAGTGAATGAAAAAATACTATCGATCCAATATGAGTTTCTTTTTTTAATTTTAATTAATAATATACTTAAAATTATTAGATAGCATGTGTCAAATAGTCTATTAATTTACATCTATTTAATGTTCTACAGGGACCAACAACTCAGAAAAATATTGTTGTTCTAAGAAAAGAAAAAAGATAGAACATGAAAATGAAAACGAATTTATCCTTAGCTCATCTGGAGTGGTGCTAGAGGTTAATGAAAGGGGGAAAAACTTTTACAAAATTTTGAGGGATCTAGTGGAACAAATGTATAGATGTTATTTCCACGTACAATATGAAAACCAATCCAATGATTCCAAGAACCAGATTTTATCTAAACTACACGAAGAGTTTCGAGAGAATTGGTCAATGAGACATGTCAAACTTTTAATAGCAAAAATGTACAAAAACAACAAAAGAAGGAATGAAAAAATAATATTCCCTTAAATGTTTGTCTAGAATTATTTATAAATATCACTTTTGTTATATTTAATTTTCATATATCAATATACAAATTAAATATTTTATTGTTATGTTACATTTTCAAGAAGATTATGAAAATCTCAAAAGATGAATGAGCTGATATCAGAAATATGCCAGTAGGAATGTCCAAAAATGTGTACAAGGAGATAGTCAAAGAAATGGACAAAATTGCATCGCAGGAGGAGCCATCTCAACAATAACGTGCTTCAAATGTAATATGTAATCATTGAATTTTTCGATCACTAGGTACAATAAATAAATAATTTAGTATTAAATATTAATTTTTAATAATTTTCTTGCATAAAATAAAAGAAAATGGAACCCATTCATCACATAAAATAGGACGACAAGGAAGACAAGGGTTGATATCTATGTTTGTGAGTAATTGTTACTTCCTTATAACAACTCAACTAGATTTCATTTTTGTATTTTTTAAGTTGTTTTACAAAAATCATCATTGAATGTCTTCAAACAGGTGCTAACATACAAAGAAGAACCATCAGACGAATTTATTGAAATTGGATTAAATATGGGTTGTGAGTATATGTGAGCATATCAGAAATTAATTGTGGAATTTGTAAGCATCTATTGATCTTGTTTTACTTAGCTCCGTCTATAATTAATAGAACAAAAAAATATTTTATATTAAATATATCATTTGTTATGGGGTATAAAACTTGGAGGAAACAAGGTATGGGACTGCACCAATAGATGAAATTTTGAAAGATTGCTTGGTACATGGTTTTGAAAGAATGTGTATAGTTTATGAGTCAATTTCTCTTATGGTACGTCATTTTTCTTTTCGATTTACATTGATGTATATTATTTAATATTGCAATTTTCATTATTCTCACTAATGTATATACACCCATTTCATTTTATTTTTATGTTTGTAGATGGAAGGTGAAGAAGAAGAAAACAATCGGCACCATGAACAAAACATTCCTGAAAATAACCCAAGTCATGGAAGTACCTCTAGTAGTGACAATAGTTCAAGCAAAGAATGATGATCACTATATTTGGATCTCAAAGCAAGGAGTTGTATTTTTTTAAATATTTGTTTGTGAAATCAAACAATTTGTTTAATGTAATGGACATAGTGTCCCAATTGAAAGACAAAGGGATACCAATAACTATCCCATTTTGTATGGCAAAGACTGTCATATATATATATATAATGAAGTATGTTTTAATTTATTATATTGCGTTCTCCATTGTCATTCTCAAATCCACTAATAAAAATTTAATTCATATCAATATTGTTATAAGATATATATGTGTCGACTTTTGATGAATAATGAATTTTAAAAAATCACAATAATTATGATATGATAGAACAAATTAATCCAAACATCAGATTCAAGTGCATTAATAAAAATTTAATGAATATGAATATTGTTATAAGATGTGTCGAATTTTGATGAATAATAAATTTAGAAAAATCAAAATAATTGCACTGTCATAGGTCGATGTTTCTAAAAAATATAAAATGAACACTGGTGCGTTTGTATGTTGGAGTGCACCGGTGTGTTTCTACAACCTATGGGCACTGTACAAATACCAAAACCAATTGAAAATCTTGGTGCGTTTGTGTGATACTTTGTACCGGTTCTTTTATGTGAGACTACACACCGGTGCATTTGTATGACATATGGGCACCGCACAAATAACAAT
Source organism: Pinus albicaulis (assembly GCA_034641835.2). Taxonomy (NCBI): domain Eukaryota; kingdom Viridiplantae; phylum Streptophyta; class Pinopsida; order Pinales; family Pinaceae; genus Pinus; species Pinus albicaulis. The sequence goes on from CM076580.1 coordinate 1,599,495,230, forward strand.
ACCAATTATAAGTATCGATGTGTTTCTCTGATACTACACACTAGTGCGTTTATATAAGTCTATGTACCGGTGCGTTGAGATGACCTATGGGCACAGAACAAATCCCAAGACCAATTGGTATGACCCCATGCGTTGTATCACCAACATTACGGCTGATGCGGTTTTATACCTTAATGACCCAGTGCAGGAACCTTAGAACGCCCTGGGGCCACCATCTAGATGAGTGCATTGAAACCTTAGTAGTGCACCGATGAAAAAAATATCCGTAATAACCTCCCGCCACCCATTTTTTTTATTTTTGTTGAATTTCTATTAAAAGCTCCAGCAAAAGCTCCATAACCATAAATAGATGTTGTAGCAAATGTTTTCTTTTTAAATTTGGCAAATTTTATGAAACTAAAAAACCCTTTATAACCTCCACTAGAGTGTCTTTTCCTTATAGTGTTGGATGAGGAATTAAATTTTGCATCCAACGAGTACACCCACTTGAAATTTGAGCAAAAATTTTGGGAGATAAGTTGAAAATATGAGTTGGAGAAAGTAGTTTTATTATTTTATTATTTTTTAATATTTTTACCCTTTTACTTAGAAAATGGTGAATTATCCCCCATGGTTGACATCATCATCTTGAATACTATTGGTTCTTATAAAGTTTATTTTTGTTGTACATTTTTCTTAGGGGGGCCAATTTAGAACTCAAAATTCCCCTAATGTAACATCCAAATCATCATAAATATTTTTTAAAATTCTCATATTTTTCTTACTATTGCTTGATTCATTACCTAATTAGCTGCTTGGATAATTATGGTTTGTTGATCTACTTGAAGATCCATGTTGCTCTGTAAATCTTGGAGTCCTTTTTGGTGTGACTCTATTTGGTGTCTTCTCTATTGGTTCGTCCTGCTCCGTTTTCGCTACATCATACTCTTCCATCAATGGTGCTTGTGCATCGGTTGGTGTGTCTACAATCCCATTACATGACTCTTGTTCTTTGAACATAACATCTCTTCTAATGATTTTCTTCTTGGTGTCAGAGTTATACAATTTGTAAGCTTTTGACTGCTCAACATAACCAGTAATATGCATTTTTCACTTTGATCGTCCAATCTGCCTCTTATTTTCTTAGGCACATGTGCATAGGCTACACATACAAAAACTCTGAAATGAGATACATTCCATGACATACTTGACCATGCTTCTTTTGGTACCTTGTTCATCATAGTCTTTATAGGAGATTTGTTTATCACATAAAACACACATGTTACTGCTTATGCCCAATACTCATTAGACAAGTGCCTTGATTTCAACATGCTCCTTGTCATGTTCATGATTGTTCAGTTCTTTCTCTCTACTACACCATTCTATTGCGATGTGTATCTGGTTATAAATTGTCTTCTGATTCCATGTTGTTTATAGTACTCATGGAATGCCTTCACATCATATTTTACACCAGGATCTGATCTCAATACCTTGATTTGTCAATCACTCTGGTTCTCCACTAAGGCTTTGAACTCTTTGAACTTTTCAAAAATTTTAGACTTTTGCGTCAAAAAGTAAACCCAATTATTTCTACTATAGTCATCAATAAAAGTGATGAAGTAACAACTTCCACAATCGACTGTGTCATAATAGGTACACAAAAGTCTGTATGCACCAACTCAAATGGTTTCTTTTCTCTGTACGAAACTCCTTTCAGAAAACTTTTACGGTGTTTCTTTGCCAAGATGCAACACTCACAAGTGCTAGGAGGTTCCTTGATGGGAGGTAAACCTATAAACATCTATTTCTGCTGCAACAATATTAAGGAGGAAAAATACAGGTGGTGAAACCAAAAGTGCCATAACCAGTAATCATTATAACATGTAGCTGTAAAAGAACTAAGCTAATCATTCTAGTTCATAATTAGAGTAAAGAGTTTGTTCCTCATCATCTTCACCTTTGTTAATAGCTGCTTGCTTGGAGATTTTTCATAAATAACACATTGATGCCCCTGAAAGATAATTTTTTATCCTTCATGCATCAATTGACCAACTCTTATAAAATTTTGTTTGAGTCCAGGGAAATAATATACCTTTGATATGGTCTTCGTCTCCCCCTTCTTGGTCACAATGTTGACCACTCCTTTTCCATCTACATCCATAGTCTTTTCAGTCCCCAACATTACCTCTATCTTCACAAATTCAGCCAAATCTGCAACAAAATTCTTGTCTCCTGTCATGTGGTTACTGCAACCACTACCTAATAGCCAGACCTTATCAGATAGTACATGCATGGTGTTGCATGCTAGGAACATGGTGTTATTATTATTTGTATTAACATTATCTCTTTGATTTCCTTGATTAGTTATCTTCTTCCTACAATCATGGGAATAATCACCAAATTTATTGCAATAATAACATTTCACCTTTGATTTGTCAAATGTTTGATTGTTGTGAAAGCTTCTGCTAGTGCTGCTTCCACTTTGATGCTCATGCTCTTCTCAAGCATCTCTATGACCACCGTAGCTTCCACCTCGTCCTCTGCCTCTCAACCGACCTCTGTCTGGACCTCTTGAAATATAAACTTGAATTTTGAAGGCAGTTTACAAAGTGGAATTCGTATTTCTGCCTATCCTTGCCTCATCCGATAGAAGTGATCCCATTAACTCATCGATTGTCAGTTTTTCCAAATTCTTCTCTTCTTCTATGGCTGCTACCACAACATCAAACTTGGTAGACAAAGATCTAAGAACCTTCTCAATCACTGTGCAATATTTAATATCTTCACCATAGACTTTTAACTCATTAAAGACATACATGACCTTATTCATGAAGGAATCAATGTCCTATATCTCCTTCATCTGCAGACTTTCAAAATCTCTCCTATTATTCTATAATTTTGTAATATTGACTTTGGCCATACCTTGATAGCTTGTCACCAAAGTTTCCCATGATTCCTTTTCTGAAGAAGTTATCATTATCTTATGGAACACTTCTCGGTCTACTCCCTGCTAGATAAGAAGCAACACTTGTGCATTCTTCCTATTGTCTTTCTTCTATTTCTCCTTGTTTGCATTACCGAGGGCTCGTTCTTCTGTGTCGTTTTGAGGTTATACAAACCCTAACTTGACATGATTCCAAACATCATTCACTTTTAATATGGTATCCATTTTAATAGCCCATACATCATAATATTTCCGAGTGAAAGAAGGAAGTTGTGGCTGAAAACTTGATGTAGCCATCTTGCTTAAAAAAAAATCTTCTCTGATAAAAACCCTAAATTTATCTTTTTTATGAAGGCTTTACAAAGCTCCTTAAAAAAAATAACCTTATAATAAAACCCTAGGCTTTATTTTTATTTTTTGTATATAGGAAATTTCTTTTGTAAAAAATATTTATAAAAAAAGTACTTTATATAATACCCACTTTTCCAATATCATTAAAATAATTCTTTTGTAAGAACCTTTAAAAAAGAAATATTATAAAAATTATTTTAAAAAAAATTATTTATATAAACTTCTTTATAAAATCCCTTCTTTATAATACTCTCAAAACCTTAAACAAAATCATATGAATGTCAAATCGCTTTTTAAAAATTTACCCATATATGGATTTTAAAAAACGTAAGCCTCCAACCAATGCGTTGACTTTTCGAACACGGCTTCATGGTATGTTGTACTTGATAAACTTTTTAACACGAACATATGTGGTCTTAGTTAATGTAAAACCCATTTCTGCACCCAATACATACAAAAAAATGCAGAATAAACCTGAAATCTCAAGAACCTCCACGTTTTCTACACTGAAAACATGTGGACCTGCACTCTCTTTAATGGTTCAACGATTTTGCAAAAAACAAAAATAAAAATTGTCGGCCTTCTGCTCTTGGCCTTCTTCTCTGGCTCTGCTTGCCCACGGATCTTCTAATCCTTCCTCAGCTCTGAAACCAATTTGTTTGTTAGGAAAAGGATTCAAACAAAAAAATAACACAAGTATTTCACACAAGAAACACACGAGCTCCGACTCTTTTATTAATCTTCAATCACTCTCAATCACACTAAATACAATGAACCTGGTGAAGGGTATTTAACCTAAATTGACATGCAGAAACTAACATATCTCAACTTCATCAACTCTCACTTAATTGACTCTCTAACTCACTCACCAAATATATCTATCACTCAACTCAACTAACTCACTTAACTGATTGTCTAACAATGCATGCAAGAGGCAATTACATATTTTAACATCCCCCTTAATTACGACCGCCAAACTAAAACATAATTGATGACAACTCAAACAAGCCTATTGGTTTGGGTCTCAGCTAGGCTTACAACACCTAAGTTTCTTTTGTGAAACTTAAACAAACCTATTGCTAATGGCTTTGTAAATATATCAGCCAATTGATCACTAGATTTATAAGGCTTCAAGTGAACTTATCCATTGCTCGCAAGTTCTCTAATAGAGTGATATCTAGTATTAATATGCTTTCCCTTTTGATGAAACACACTATTCTTGGATAGTGCTATTGCTGATGTGTTGTCATAATATATCGTTGTTGATCCTTGTTGTTGCTGCTTGAGTCCATCCAATACTCTTCTTAACCATAGTGCTTGACATGCTTCTGAAGTTGTTGCTATATATTCTAGTTCCGCTGATGATAGTGTCACAATGGGTTCCTTGTTAGATGCCCATGCTATCACTCCTACACCAATATGAAACACATAACTAGATGTGCTCTTCCGATCATTCAAACTTCCTGCAAAATCACTATCTGTGTATCCAATCAATTATTTCTTTTATGTACTTGCATACATTATGCTATCATCTATAGTTCATGCTATGTATCTCATAATTCTTTTTCCAACACTCCAATATGTGTCTTTTGGAGTCTCCATAAATCTAGAAATCAAACTTACGCCCTGCATAATATCTGGTCTTGTAGCTATGAGATACATCAGGCTGCCAACCAATCTTTTGAATAGAGTTGGATTGACATCTGATCCTTCAACATCATTACTTAACTTTGTACCTGTTGCAACTGGTTAGGTACATGTTTGAAATTATCCATCCTAAATCTTTTCAGTAAATCTCTAACATACTTATTTTGGCAAATAAAAATTCCTTTTTCAGATTGCTCAACTTCAATGCCAAGAAAATATTTCATGAGACCAAGATCTGTCATATCAAATTTTTTCATCATGGATGCTTTAAATTCATCTAACTCAAGATCACTTGTTAAAGTCATATCATCAACATATAGGCAAACAATCAAAATATGTCCATGCTCATTTACCTTTGTGTATAAGGTAGGCCTAATTCTTCTTCTACAAAATCCATTCTTAATCATGTAACTGTCGATTCTACTATACCATGCTCTAGGTGCTTGCTTCAGTCCATAGAGCGCTTTATTCAATATTAAAATTTATCTTCTTGACCTTTAATTTCATATCTTGGAAGTTGTTTCACATAAATTTCTTCTTATAGAATTCCATTCAAGAAGGTTGTTTTGACATCCATATGATATACTTTCAATTTATTCTATGCTGTTGTCACTAGAACTACTCTTAGAGTATCCAATCTGGCTACTAGAGAAATTTTTTCCCCAAAGTCTATTTCCATTTACTGCGAGAATACTTTTGCTACAAGTCTTGCTTTAAATCTGTCAATTTTACCTTTCCCATTCACCTTTGTCTTGTACACCCACTTCACACAAATGAGGTTTTTATCGTTTGCTAAATCAACCAAATCCCATGTATCATTATTTTCAATAGAATCCATCTCTTCATCCATATTTTCATCTTTGATTGCTTCTTCAAAAGAACAAGGTTGGAATTACAAAAATGCAAAATTTGAAGTGACATCCAAATCATCATAAATATCTTTTAAACTTCTCATCTTTTTCTTACCATTGATTAATTCATTACCTGATTGGCTACTTGGAGAATTCTGGTCTGTTGATCTTCTTGAAGATCCATGCTACTCTGAAAATCTTCAAGTCCTTACTAATGTGACTATGTTTGGTGTCTTCTCTATTGATTTGTGCTGCTCTGTTTCTGCTACATCATCCTCTTCCATCAATGGTGCTTGTGCGTCGGTTGGTGTGTCTACATTCCCATTCCATGACACTTGTTCTTTGAACACAACATCTCTGATAATGCTTGTCTTCTTGGTGATGGGGTTATACAATTTGTAAGCTTTTGACTGCTCACTATAACCAGTAAATATGCATTTTTCACTTTGATCATCTAATTTTCCTCTTATTTTCTTAGGCACATTTTCGTATGCTACATATCCAAAAACTCTAAAATGAGATACACTACATGACATACTTGACCATGCTTCTTTTGTTACTCTGTTCATCACACTCTTTGTAGGAGATGTGTTTATCACATAAACGGCTTATGCAACTACTTCTTCCCAATGCTCATTAGACAAGTGTATTACTTTCAGAATGTTCCTTGTCATGTTCATGATTGCTTGGTTCTTTCTCTCTGCTACGCCATTCTATTGCAATGTGTCTCTGCTTGTAAATTTTCTTCTGATTCCATGTTGTTTGCAGTACTCATGTAATGCCTTCAAATTATATTCTCCACCACAATCTGATCTCAATACCTTGATCTTTCAATCATTTTGGTTCTCCGCTAAGGCCTTGAACTCTTTGAAAATTGCAAAAGTTTCAGACTTCTGCTTCAAAAATTAAACCCAAGTCTTTCTGCTATAGTCGTCAATAAAAGTGAGGAAGTAACAAATTCCACCAATCGACTGTGTCCTCATAGGTCCACACAAGTTTGTATGCACCAACTCAAGTGGTTTCTTTGCTCTATATGAAACTCCTTTCGGAAAAATTTCATGGTGTTGCTTTGACAAGATGCAACACTCACAAGTGCTAGCAGGTTATTTGATGGGAGGTAAACCTCTAACCATCTGTTTCTGTTGCAACAATCTTAAACCGGAAAAAAGCACATGGCCAAACCGAAAGTGCCATAACCAGTAATCATTAAAACATGCAGCTGTAAAAGAAGTAACCTGATCATTGTAGTTCATAATTAGAGGAAAGAGTTTGTTCCTCTTCATCTGCACCTTTTCTATCGGCTGCTTTCTTGGGGATTTGTCATAAATAACATATTGTTTCCCTTGAAAAATAACTTTGTATCCTTTTTGCGTCAATTTACCAAGAGTTATCAAATTGTGTTTCAGTCCCGGGGCATAATATACCTATAATATGGTCTTTGTCTCCCCTTACTTGGTCACAATGTTGACCACTCCTTTGCCATCTACATCCACAGTCTTCTCAGAACCCAAATTTACCTTTGTCTTCACGGATTCATCGAAATTTGCAACCAAGCTCTTGTTGCCTATCATGTGGTTACTGCAACCACTGTCTAATAGCCAGACCTTATTAGACATTTCATGCATGGTGTTGCATGCTAGGAACACAGAATTAGTATTCTTTGTACTAACATTAGCTCTCTGATTTCCTTGATCAGTTATATTTGTCCTACAATCACGAGCATAATGAACAAGTTTAGTGCATTACTAACATTTCACCTTTGATTTGTCAAACCTTTGATTATTTTGAAAGCTTCTGTTGTTGTTGCTTCCACTTTGATGCTCATGCTCTTCTCGGCCATCTCTCTGACCACCATAGCTTCCGCCTCGCCCTCTGCCTCTCGATCAACCTCTGCCTCGACCTCTTGAAATATAAACTTGAATTTTGAAGGCAATTTCTAAAATGGAATCCTTATTTCTATCTATCCTTTCCTCATGCGATAGAAGTGATCCCATTATCTGATCAACTGTCAGTCTTTCCAAATCCTTCGCCTCTTCCATGGTTGCTACCACAACATCAAACTTGGTAGACAAATATCTAAGAACCTTCTAAATCACTGTTCGATCTTTAATATCTTCACCATATATTTTTAACTAATTGAAGACAGACATGACCCTATTCATGAAGGAATCAATGTCCTCTATCTCCTTCATCTGCAGACTTTCAAAGTCTCTCCTAGTATTCTGTAATTTAACAATATTGGCTTTGGCCATACCTTGATAGCTTGTCGCAAAAGTTTCCCATGCTTCCTTTGCTGAAGAAGTTATCATTATCTTTTGGAACACTACTCGTTCCACTCCCTATTGGATAAGAAGCAATGCTTGTGCATTCTTCATCTTGTCTTTCTTCCATTTCTCTCTGTCTACATTATTGAGAGCTCGTTCTTCTACATCGTTCTGAGGTTCTGCAAGCCCTAACTTGACATGATCCCAAACATCATGCGCTTTTAACATGGTATCCATTTTAATAGCCCATACATCATAATATTTCCTAGTGAAAGAAGGAAGTTATGGATGAAAACTTGATGTGGCCATCTTGCTTCAAAAAAAAATATTCTCTAATAAAAACCCTAAATTTCTCTTTTTAATGAAGGGTTTATAAAGCTCCTTAAAAACAATAACCTTATAATAAAATCCTAGGTTTTATTTTTTATTTATTTTTATATAAGAAATTTCTTTTACAAAAAATATTTATAAAAAAAATTAATTTATATAATACCCACTTTTCCAATATCATTAAAATAATTCTTTTGTAAGAACCTTTAAAAAAGAAATATTATAAAAATAATTTAAAAAAAAAATATTTATATAAACTTCTTTATAGAAGCCCTTCCTTATAATACTCCTTTCAAATCCTTAAAAAAAATCATACGAATGTCTAATCGCTTTTTAAAAATTCACATGTATACGGCTTTTAAAAAACGTAAACCTCCAACCAATGTGTTGACTTTTCAAACTCGCCTTCAAGGTATGTTTTACTCATTGAAATTTTGAACCCGAACGTATGTGGGCTTAGTTACCGTAAAACCTAGTTGCACACCCGATACATACAACAAAATGTAGAATAAACCTGAAATCTTAAGAAACTTAAGTTTTATGAAATCTCCACAGGTTTTCAAAGAAAAGTTGCGAACCTCCACGTTCGTTGCACTGAAAACATGTGGACCTGTGCACTCTTTAATGGTTCAAAAATTTTGCAAAAATTTAAAAAAAAATGTCGGCCTTCTGCTCTTGGCCTTCTTCTCTAGCTCTGCTCACTCATGGATCTTCTGATTTGTCCTCAGCTCTTATACCAATTTGTTGGTTAGGGAGGGGATTTAAACACAAAAATAACACAAGTATTTCAAACAAGAAACACACGAGTTGCGGCTCTTCTATTAACCTTCAATCACTCTCAATAACACTGAATATAATGAACCCAGTGAAGGTTATTTAACCTAAATTGACATGCAGACACTAACATAACTCAACTTGATCAACTCTCACTTAAATGACTCTCTAACTCACTCACCAAATATATCTATCACTCAACTCAACTAACTCACTTAACCGATTGTCTAGCAATGCATGCAGAAGGTAATTACATATTTTAACACTCCCCCTGAGGGAAAATTTGAAGCATTGAAGCTTTTCTTAAAATTTAGAAACCTTGGTGAATATTACTAGTCCTCAATATGCAAATTGTAAAAATTTTGGTGATATTTAGGTAGAATTATTTATATTTCCAATGATTTTATATTAGTCAATATAATATTTTGGTGATTTTTAAGGTAAAATAATGGTATACTATAGAATTTGGGCGAATCATTTCGGCAAATACATATTTTCGAAAAAGCATGGAAAATTAGCCCACGTGTGAATAATAGCCCCTAAAATTTTCCTTGCGAGTCCCCCTTAATTACGAATGCTAAACTAAAACATAACTGATGAAAACTCAGACATGCCTGCTGGTCTATGTCTCAGCTAGGCTTACAACACCCAAGTTTATTTTCTAAAACTCAAACAAATCTACTACTAATGGCTTTGTAAATATATCAGCCAATTGATCACTAGATTTACAAGGCTTGAAGTGAAATTCTCCATTACTCACAAATTCTCTAATAAAGTGATATCTAGTATCAATATGATTTCTATTTTCATGAAACACACTATCCTTAGATAGTGCTATTGTTGATGTGTTGTCATAGTATATCATTGTTTATCCTTGTCATTGTTGCTTGAGTCCAACCAATACTCTTCTTAACCATACGTCTTGAGATGGTGCTGAAGTTGCTACTACATATTCTGCTTCTGCTGATGATAGTGTCACAATTGGTTGCTTCTTAGATGCACATGCTATCACTCCTGAACCAAGATGAACCACATAACCGGATTTGCTTTTCTGATAATCCAAACTTCTTGCAAAATCACTATCCGTGTATCCAATCAATTATCTCTTTTCTGTACTTGCATACATTATGCCATAATCTCTTGTTCTTGCTTTGTATCTCAGAATTATTTTTCCAACACTCCAATGTGTGTCTTTTGGAGTCTCCGTAAATCTAGAAATCAAACTTACTCCCTACCTAATATTTGGTCTTTTAGCTGTGAGATACATGAGGTTGTCAACCAATCTTTTGAATAGAGTTGGATTGACATCTATTCCTTCATCATCCTTACCTAACTTTGTACCTGTTGCAACTCGTGTAGGTACATGTTTGCAATTATCCATCCTGAATATTTTCAGCAAATCTCTAGCATACTTATTTTGGCAAATAAAAAATCCTTTTTCAGATTGCTTAACTTCAATGCAAAGAAAATATTTCATGAGAACAAGATCTATCATCTCAAATTATTTCATCATGGCTACTTTAAATTCATATAACTCAAGATCACCTGTAAAACTCATATCATCAAAATATAGGCAAACAATCAAAATCTTTCCATGCTCATTTGCCTTTGTGTATAAGATAGTCTCAATATTGCTTCTGCAAAATAAATTCTTAATCATGTAACTGTTGAATATGCTACCATGATCTAGGTGCTTTCTTCAGTCTTAAACTTTCTTCAATCTAAAACTTTGTCTTCTTTACCTTCAACTTCATATACTGGAGGCTACTGCACATAAATTTCTTCTTATATAATTCCATTTAAGAAGGTTGATTTGACATCCATCTGATATACTTTCCACTTGTTCTGAGCTCATGTCACTAGAACTCCTCTTACAGTATCCAATCTGGCTACTCGAGAAAATGTTTCCCCAAAGTCTATTCCAAGTGTTGTAAGAATCCTTTTGCTACAAGTCTTGATTTAAATCTGTCAATCTCACCTTTCTCATTCACGTTTGTCTTGTACACCCACGTCACACCAATGAGGTTTTTATCATTTGGTAAATCAACCAAATCCCATGTATCATTATTTTCAATAGAATCCATCTCTTCATCCATGGCTTGCATCCAATTTTCATCTCTGATTGCTTCTTCAAACGAAGAAGGTTGGAATGCCAAAAATGCAAAATTTGAACAATTAGGGGAATTTTGAGGTCTAAAATGGGCCTCCTAAGGAAATTATAAAATATTAGTGGAAATAATAAAATAATATTTGATTATGTCATCAAATTTTAGAGGGAAGAAAGAAAAAACTACTTTTTCAACTCGTATTTTCAACTTATCTCTCAAAGTGTTTATTCAAATTTCAAGCGGGAGTAATAGTTGGATGAAAAATTTAATTCCTCATCCAAGGAGTACCCATGTTGCATGCTTTCGATGCATCTCGCTACATGAAAAATGAGAAATACATGAAAAATATGATTGCAATCACGCTTTTTCATGTATTTCTCATTTTTCATGGAGCGGGGTCCATCAAAAGTATGCAACATGGGTACTCATTAGATGAGGAATTAAATTTTGCATCCAACGAGTACTTCTGCTTGAAATTTGAGAAAATACTTTAGGAGATAAGTTGAAAATGTGAGTTGAAAAAACTAGTTTTATTATTTTATAATTTCTTAATATTTTTACCGTTTTACTGAAAAATGGTGAATTATCCCCCATGGTTGACATCATCATCTTGAATCCTATTGGTTCTTATAAATTTTTTTTTTATTGTACATTTTTCTTAGGAGGCCCAATTTAGACCTCAAAATTCCTCTAATGTAACATCCAAATCATCATAAATGTCTTTTAAATTTCTCATCTTTTTCTTACCATTGCTCGATTCATTACCTGATTGGTTGCTTGGAGAATTCTGGTTTGTTGATCTACTTGAAGATCCATGCTGCTCTAAAAATCTTGGATTCCTTGCTGGTGTGACTCTATTTGGTTTCTTCTCTATTGATTGGTGCTGCTCTGTTTTTGCTACATTGTCCTCTTCCATCAATGGTGCTTGTGCATCGGTTGGTGTCTCTACAATACCATTACATGACTCTTGTTCTTTGAACATAACATCTCTGGTAGTGATTGTGTTCTTGGTGACAAGGTTATGCAATTTGTAAGATTTTTACTGCTCACTATAACCAGTAAATATGCATTTTCCACTTTCATCATCTAATGTGCCTCTTATTTTCTTAGGCACATGTGCATAGTCTACACATCCAAAAACTCTGAAATGAGATACACTGCATGACATACTTGACCATGATTCTTCTGGTAATCTGTTCATCACATTATTTATAGGAGATATGTTTATCACATAAATGGCACATGCAACTTCTTTTACCTAATAATCATTAGACAAGTGTCTTGCTTTCAACATGCTCCTTGTCATGTTCATGATTGTTTGGTTCTCTCTCTGCTACACCATTCTGTTGCATTGTGTATCTGGTTGTAAATTATCTTTTGATTCCATGTTGTTTACAGTACTCATGGAATGCCTTCAAATCATATTCTCCACCATGATCTGATCTCAATACCTTCATCTATCGATTACTTTGGTTCTCCACTAAGACTTTGAACTCTTTGAACTTTGAAAAAGTTTCATACTTCAGCTTCAAAAAGTAAACCCAAGTCTTTTTGCTATAGTCATAATTAAAAGTGAGGAAGTAACAACTTCCACCAATTGACCATGTCCTCATAGGTCCACACAAGTCTGTATGCACCAACTCAAGTTTGTTTGCTCTGTATGAATATCCTTTCAGAAAAATTGCACGGTGTTGCTTTGCCAAGATGCAACACTCACAAGTGCTAGCAGGTTCTTTGATGGGAGGTAAACCTCTAACAATCTATTTCTGCTACAACAATCTTAAACCGGAAAAATGCAGGTGGCCAAGTTGAAAGTGCCATAACCAATAATCATTAGAACATGCAGTTGTAAAATAAATAACCTAATCATTGTAGTTCATAATTAGAGGAAAGAGTTTGTTCCTCGTCATCTGAACCATTGCTATCAGCTGCTTGCTTGGGGATTTGTAATAAATAAAACATTTTTGCCCTTGAAATATAACTTTCTATCCCTTTTTTGTCAATTAAACAACACTTATCAAATTTTGTTTCAGTCTAGGGACATAATATACCTCTGATATGGTCTTTGGATCCCCCTGCTTGGTCAAAATGTTGACCACTCCTTTGCCATCTACATCCATAGTCTTGTCAGTTCCCAACTTTATCTTTGTATTCAAATATTCATCCAAATTTGCAACCAAATTCTTGTTGCCTGTCATTTGGTTACTGCAACCACTGTCTAATAGCTAGACCTTATCGGATGGTTCATGCATGGTGTTGCATGCTAGGAACATGGAGTTAGTATTCTCTGTACTAACATTAGCTCTCTGATTTCCTTGATCAGCTATCTTCTTCCTACAGTCAGGAGCATAATGACCAAGTTTATTGCAATAATAACATTTCACCTTTGATTTATCAAACCTTTGATTTTTTTGAAAGATTCTGCTGCTATTTCTTCCACTTTGACGCTCATGCTCTTCTCGTCCATCTCTCGGACCACCATAGCTTCCACCTCATCCTCTGCCTCACGATCGACCTCTGCCTCGACCTCTTGAAATGTAAACTTTACTTTTGAAGGAAGTTTCTAAATTGGAATCCTTATTTTTTTCTATCCTTGCCTCATGTGATAGAAGTGATCCCATTAGCTCATCAATTGTCAGTTTTTCCAAATCCTTCTCTTCTTCTATGGCTACTACCACAACATCAAACTTGGTAGACAAAGATCTAAGAACTTTCTAAATAATTTTTCAATCTTTAATATCTTCACGATATATTTTTAACTAATTGAAGACGTACATGACCCTATTCATGGAGGAATCAATGTCCTCTGTCTCCTTCATCTCTAGACTTTCAAATTCTCTCCTAGTATTCTGTAATTTAACAATATTGACTTTGGCCATACCTTCTTAGTTTTGCCAAAGTTTCTCATGCTTCCTCTACTGAAGAACTTATCATTATCTTCTGGAACACTGCTTGGTCCACTCCCTGTTGGATAAGAAGAAACACTTGTGCATTATTCCTCTTGTCTTTCATCCATTGCTCCCTGTCTTCATTACTGAGGACTCGTTCCTCTATGTCGTTCTGAGGTTCTGCAAACCTGAACTTGACATGATCCCAAACATCATGTGATTTTAACATGGTCTCCGTTTTAATAGCCCATACATCATATTATTTCCGAGTGAAAGAAGGAAGTTGTGGTTGAAAACTTGATGTGGCCATCTTGCTTCAAAAAAACATTTTTTTTGATAAAAAACCTTAATTTATGTTTTTTATGAAGGCTTTACAAAGCTCTTTAAGAAAAGTAACCTTATAATAAAACCCTAGGTTTTATTTTTATTTTTTTTATATAGGAAATTTATTTTATAAAAAAAAATGCTTTATATAATACTCACTTTTCCAATATCATTAAAATAATTCTTTTGTAAGAACCTTTAAAAAAGAAATATTATAAAAATACTTTTTAAAAAAATTATTTATACAAACTTCTCCTTAAAATCCCTTCTTTATAATACTTCTTTCAAATCCTTAAACAAAATCCTACGAATGTCAAATCTCTTTTTAAAAATTCACATGTATATGGCTTTTAAAAAACACAAGCCTCCAACCAATGTGTTGACTTTTCGAACACCGCTTCAAGGTACGTTGTACTTGTTGAACTTTTGAACACGAACGTATGTGGGATTAGGGGAGAGGGGTCATTCATTGAAGACCTCAGTAATGACTAGTCCCCATGCCATGTAGCACACCTCAGCTCATGTATGACAAGTGTCTACAACGTGCACAAGCATGTGCCAGGTACATGTGACCAGCCGAACCGGTCATCAACCTGCTCCAATGGTCATCTCCCACCATTAAACAGAGGCTTCTCCGTGAAGCTTCATTTTTTTCTCCAGGTCTCGTTATTGTTTGATACACTATCTCACTATTGTGCAAAGGAGCATCGATGACTGATGCCTCCGCTGCTGCCCTCCGCTTGCTTCCTCCCTCATTACGGCGCCTGTGCCCTCCTAGCTCGAGCTCTCCTCGTCCTAGTTCGACCGCGGTGGAAGATAAATCTTGTTATAGCTTGGCTCTGTGGTTGTTATACCTCGGCTCTATGTTCGTTAAACCTCGGCTCTGTGGTGGTTATACCTTGGTGCTATGGTGGTTATAGATCGGCTTTGTGTGGTTATACCTTAGCTCTTTGGTGGTTATACTCGGCTCTGTGTTGTTTATACTCGGCTCTGTCGTTGTTATACCTCAGCTCTGTCATTGTTATACTCGGTTATGTGGTGGTTTTAATCAGCTCTATGGTGGTTATACTCGGCTCTATGGTGGTCATACCTTGGCTCTGTCATCGTCATACCTCGGCTCTGTGGTGGCTTTAGTCAGATCTATGGTGTTCATACTCGGCTCTATGGTGGTCATACCTCAACTTTGCGATGGTCATACCTCAGCTCTTTGGTGGTCATACCTCGGCTCTGTGGTGGTTTTACCTCGGCCCTGTGGTGGTTTTACCTCAACTCTATGGTGGTTTTATTCAGCTCTGTGGTGGTTTTACTCGGCTCGACCCTGTGGTGGTTTTAACTCGGCTCTCTGGTGGTTTTACTCAGCTTTGTGGTGGTTTTACTTAGCTCTGTGGTGGTCATACCTCGACTCTGTGGTGGTTATACCTTGGTTCTGTGGTAATTTTACCTCGGCTCTGTGGTGGTTTAACTTGCATCTGGTTCTACATGGCTTATAGGTCTGGATTCTCCGAATTGTGTTTTCAAGTGCGTTTTTCAGGTCTAGATGCTGTGACTTGTGCTTTCAGGTGGGTTTTCCTGTTGGTTTTACTATTTTTCTACTGTTTTTTGCATTTCTTTTTAATGTTTGTGCTCTGTGAATGATTGGGTTTTTGCATTGTTTGCAAGTCAATGTAGAAGCCAAGGACAATGCAGTTGGTTGGCAAGGCAAGGAGGACAATGCAGTTGGCTGGCAAGGCAAAGAGGGAGAGAAAGGTGAGGAGAACAGTCTTAAGGTAGGACTTTGTCCTACCAGTCATATGTATGTGTTTGTAAACACATTTAACCTGAAGGATATGTTTCTCTATTGAGCTTATTTACTGTGTTTTATTGTGTTCTTAAACACTTGGGTTTTTTGTAAATTGTCTGGTTTTTTGTGTTAATTAAAAGAATCTCTGTCAATTGAGATATATGGTTTAGGTTTTATGGTTTTCTGAAAATGTTTAAAGTAAATTTTCTTGTTTTTTAAAATAATCTTTGTAAATTGAGATATAGGGTTTAGCGTTTATGGTTTTCTGTAAATTTTTAAATAAATTTTTTTGGTTTTTTGTGTTAATTAAAAGAGTTTGTGTAAATTGAGATATAGGGTTTAGGGTTTGTGGTTTTCTGTAAATGTTTAATGTAAATTGTCTAGTTTTTTGTGTTAATTAAAATAATCTATGTACATTGAGATATAGGTTTTAGGGTTTATGGTTTTATGTTTAAATATTTCTATCCACCACAGATATGAGAGCCGAGGTATAATTCTTTTATATTTTGTACATGTTTTGAACTAATTTGATGTCATTTTCTCATACTGTGTTAGTAATGTTGAGGTTTAGGGTAGGGTTTTTGTGTTAATTAGAAGGAATTTGTGTAAATTGAGATACAGGGTTTAGGGTTTACTTCATCTTCTCATACTGTGTTAGTAGAGTTGAGGTTTAGGGTAGGGTTTTTGTGTTAATTAAATGCAATCTGTGTAAATTGAGATATAGTGTTTAGGATTTATGGTGTTCTGTAAATTGATATTATGATGTTTAAATATTGGTATAAGCACCACAGAGACAAGGTATAACCACCACAGAGCCGAGTATGTTAATAATGTTTTATATCATGTACATGTTTTCAATTAATTTGATTAGGAGGTGCCTGAATGTTGGCATATGGTTTTCTATAAATGTTTAAATATTTGTATCCACCACAAAGCTGAGAGCCGAGGTATAACTGTTTTATATTCTGTACATGCTTTCATTTAATTTGATGTCATTTTCTCATACTCTATTACTAATTTTGAGGTTTAGGGTAGGGTTTTTGTGTTATTTAGAAGGAATCTATGTAACTTGAGATACAGGGTTTAGGGTTTATGTCATTTTCTCATACTGTGTTTGTAATTTTGAGGTTTAGAGTAGGGTTTTTGTGTTAATTAAAAACAATTTGTGTAAATTGAGATATAGGGTTTAGAGTTTATAGTGTTATATAAATTGATATTTTGATGTTTAAATATTGGTATAAGCACCACAGAGCCGAGGTATAACCACCATACACCCGAGTGAGTATGCTAATAATGTTTTATATTTTGTACATGTTTTCAATTAATTTGATGGCATTTTCTCATACTGTGTTGTTAATAATGTTGTCTAAATTTTCATAATGTGTTGTTAATAATGTTGAGATTTTCTCGTACTATCATAAATTGAGATATAGGGTTCAGGGTTTATGTCATTTTCTCATATTTTTTTAGTAATATTGAGGTTTAGGGTAGCGTTTTTGTGTTAATTAAAAGCAATCTATGTAAATTGAGATATTAGGTTTAAGGTTTATGGTTTTCTGTAAATTGATATTTTGATTTTAAAATATTGGTATAACCACCACAGAGTTGAGTATGTTAATAATGTTTTATATTCTGTACATGTTTTCAATTAATTTGATGACATTTTCTCATACTATGTTGTTAATAATGCTATCTAAATTCTCATATTGTTTTGTTAATAATGTTGACATTTTCTCATACTGTGTTATCTACATTGATATATGCACATCTTTTGACTTGCATGTGAAGTCTCAGCCTTGCATTCTTGCTTCACTCCAACAAGGTATAACCACCTTTGTTCCTGGCTTCTCTTAAGGTTTTTGACATGCATGTGAAGTCTCAGTCTTGCGTTCATGTTTCACAGAGTCGAGGTATTAATTTTCCAGTCACTTCCATATATGTATTTTACCTTTCTTCCTAGTTTCTCTTAAGGGTTTTGACTTGGATGTCAAGTCTCGGTCTTGCATTCTTGTTTCACAGAGTCGAGGTATTACAGTCACTTCCATAGAGATATTTTACCTTAGATTTTTTTTCATATATGAATTCAAATTATTTGTTCACACCCTCTATTGATTATCCAGGGTATCATTGTTTTGTGGTTATCTTTTTTATATTCCACTTCTTTTGAATCCATTAAGAGGTAGGATCATTCAATCAAGGTTGTTCTCATTGCAAGACACATTTTCAGAGTGGGGAAATGGGCCAAAATCCAACTTGGAATTCGGTGTCATAGACCTTTTTTTCTTATGAATTCAGTTTCTTTGTTCAGAGTTTCCTCCTTTGTTCAGTGATTTTTATTGATGAAGGTAGCAAGGATTTTTCACCTCCTCTTTATTGAGTTATTTTTATTGATAAATTTTTCAATGAATTTTCATTGCACCAGTATAATGATACATGTTTGTTGCCCACTGATCTGATTAATTAGAATTTGTTAGTATTATTTATTTGATCAGATTCCGTCACACAATTCTATTATATAAGATTGTTGGTTTTCTCCCCATGTTGATATACTTGTTATTTAACACGATCATTAATATCTGTTTCTTTTCATTAAAGAGCATGTAATGTTCAAGGGATAGTTTTTTTAGATGAAAAAATTATCATAACTCTGTTATTAATCACTATTCATAAATATTATGACTGGCTTCTATCGATGAATGTGGGTTATCTTGTCACTCTAAGTAACAAAAATGATGGCACCATCTATCACTTGTTTTTATGGTGTCATTGATGATTGGTATTATGCCTTTACAAGTGAGCAAGTTAGACATTGAGCTTACACTGCCAATTTGTTAACTCCCAAGGAATACAAGATATAGTTTTGTAGATTAAAAATTCCGATATAGGCTATGGCAAGTGTTGTGTTATTTTAGATAAGAAATAACTTTATACATATAAATTCATAAAAAATATGATATAGGCTAAGGCTATAACTTCAACAGATTAACAAACTTGTAGGATTTAGACACTTTTTTATACATACTAATTTGAAACTTTTTGTAGCTTCCCAAACATCCATGGATGCTATCCTTAGCAAGCCTATTTCATCCTTACCAAAATCACATTGTCTTTTGGTTGCAAAAATTAAGTCATGGCATGCCTATGCTTGATGGCTTCCATTTCCTGCATTGCCCAAAATTGTTGAGTTGACTTCCTTACCCAAGTATGGTGGACTGCCCAACATTGGATGATTAGGAGGTGCTTGAATGTTAGCATGTGGTTGAATCCGATTTGCTCCATGTAGCCATGGTGGGACTGAGTAGTCCAAGTGTCCACTTGTGTTACTAACCCCAACACTGACTACAGGTATCATATAAACACAGTTAGGGTTCAAACCTGCACTCGTATGGGTATAACAGGTGGGCCTAACCCCTGCCTTATAGTTGGGGACTTCAATGTTAATCAGGTCTTGGAATGATGGTGTCTTCTCTCCAATGTGGTCCAGCGTGTTAGACATCAACCTATTTGCCTCAAACTTGCTTGAACCATGGTTTTCCCTACTTGTCACCCCTCCTCGCTTTTCCAACTCTTGATGAACCTTTCTTGCCTCTCTCTCTTGCCTTGCGAATTTCTTTTGATGTTACCTATCTTCGCTTTATTTTTGTCTTTCCAACCTTTCCTTTTCTCGAGCTTCTGCTGTTGCAATCCTTGTAGCCCTACTTTCATTGGGTAACTCCTTCTTTCTCTTTTTAGCTTCCTAAATTTCATTCTTCTTAGATTCAGACTTGAACATTAAATTCATATAATATTCATATGTGAGCAATTTTGAACTCCTCCCTAAACATAGATAATTTGATGTTCATTTCCTTTATGAGGCCTTCACTCTCTCTACTGGTAGCTTTAGGAATGCACCAAGTAATCTATGCTTTTTTGTTGCCCCATGCTCCTCCGGAACTAGCACTTGGATTTCATCCTCTGGGAAAACTGATTGGCCCCCATTGTTGTCTTCTTGAGGTACTTCATGTTGAATAGGCTCCTCTTCCAGTAATCCATTGTCCACAAAATAATGAACAAGTTCCATGTTCAACCCCCATGGTTCTGAAGGCATGTCCATGCTTTCCTCTTCATTGGTGGTAGATACATTATTTCCAGTGATATTCATCATGACCTCTACCACCCATGATGGTGCACTTACTTCGGTTGGTATGGTCATTTGCTCATTTTCAGCTGCATCAGTGGGTGTCATAGCCTCATTGATATTGTTAGTTGGTTCATGACTGAATTGTGTATCACTGACATGCTCAACATCATCACCACCACAGAACAACCCTTCAGAAAGGGACATTATACCTTCAGCAACAACTACATCTTCTTGGGCACCAACATGTTCTTCTAAGTTCTCTTCTTCTTGACCTTCCACTAATGCTTCGCTACAACTGGTATCATGCATAAGAGAATCAAAATTGAGTGGCCATATACCAGTCCTCCTAAATCCATCCTTGATATTAGAAGGTGTCAGAGCCGTTTTACGTGCTTTACTTGCAAGCTCAGCTAGCTCAAACCTCTTTACTTCAACCCCTGGATTCTTTACCATCCTTGAAGCTCGCGCGACCCTAAAATTTTTTCTTGAAAGGCCCAAACATGCTAACATCAAGGGGCTGCAATCTGTGAGTGGTATGAGCCTGCAATGTTAAAAGGTCAATTCCCAACTTGTTGGCCTCCTCGATTGTCTGCACAGCCATGTGGCTTCCATGGCCATCTAAAATCAGTAAGTGTCTGTTTTCAAGTGAGACACCACGAGGTACAGAAGCAATAAAGTGGCAAAGACAATTCAGGAATAGTTCCTTCGTCATCCATGTATGTGGATGTACAACCATGCATGCCCCTAGTTCACAATTCTATATATAACTTTTTAGTTGAGTTTTACATTTAAATAGATAAAATCCTGGTATTGATGAACCAATTGCATTGACACATGCAAGAATTGTGCTCCACTCCCTACTCTTAGGCAATATCTTAGGCACATTTCTACTCCCTCTCTTGCCAATTACCCACATACCACAATTTCTTGTTGCCTATAAGCTTGTTTCATCACAGTTACATATATGCTCTGGGGCATATGATTGTTGGTCATATGCAGCAGAAAGAGTGTTATAGAACTTGGAAAAAATTGCAGGGCATATATTTAAAGCCCAGTCTCTATCAAGGCCCTCTGTTGTACGTAACACATGGTCTAAATGTCTATTTTTAAACCTGCTCCACCATGACTTACCAGGAAAACCATCTTTAAAGGGGTTTGGCCTCCCATGACAGATTTGAGCTACAGTGGATTTAAGTTGTATAATCTATAACCTATGTCCCAATTGGGCCATCTCCTTACACCACTCGACCACCTCATCCTCCTCCTCTTCAATCATAACTATAACAGGCCCTCTACACTTTGTATTAGTCATCCCATTTATCCAATAATGTATGTTAGAGGCAACAATACCATGTTTTTTTGTAGATGCATGGATTGAGTATCCATTAAACTCGATGTCCAATTTCACGAGCATGTCTTACTTTTTCCAACCTCTAATGGCACTAATTTTATTTGTTGTACTTGTGCCTTGTATTGTGGTTGAAGGTGGCTTTGTGGCTGATGGTGGGCTAGGATGATCTGCTACCACAGGATCCATTTCAACGACATTGCTCGGAGCATTGGGAGCATTGGCATCCTCATCTGATGAACTTCTCCGCAGTTGGGCCCCCTTCTCCCTCGCCTCCTGTTCCTTATCCGATCTGCAATAGAAACTCTTGGCATGGCTCCAAGAACCTGCAGATTTACCACAAAATTCTAATTTAAAATTGTATTCGAGTACAACATGGGTAAGAAATTTGATAAGTATTACTACACAACTGTATAGAGTAAACTCTATTTATGTATGAATTCCAATATTACTGCTAACAATATGAAATCTTCAGTTTTTTGTTGTGAATTAATTGACATTGAAGTGGAACAGGCCTGGTTTACCTGAACAGTTGAATTTGGATTACATTGTCACTTTGCATTATTCAATGATTTTCATTATATTGTATTTCAATTATGTATGACTTGTAATATCAGCATGAGAAAGATATGTGATACATACATGGCTGTTAGCTAAATGGTTGTTAAGCTACATGGTTGTAAGAAAAATGATTGTTAAACTACATGGCTGTAAGCTACATGGCTATAAGAAACATGGTTATAAGTTAACATGGCATCTTCCTTTCATGTTGAAGCAGTCCGAAGCAAATTCACCATACTGTTTTTGAATAATTTCTACCACCTATTGTTGTTAAGGTTTAGGTTGTTAACATGGCTGTAAGAAAGTTTTTGGTTAAGTCTATGCAAGTTTCAAGATGAAGTCATACTCTTTGTACTGGTGTAGAGGCATTCACTAACATGACATTCATAGTTTCTTGTTAAGTGGTTATGCAAGTTTGAAGATGATTTCCTTGGTGGTGCTGCTGAAACTCTTGGTGCTGGAACCACTGCTCTTGCCTTTGCTATTTGTTTATGTTGTTAACATGGTTGTAAGCAACATACATTTTAGCTTCATTAAGACAAGTTTTATGACTTCGTTAAATGCCATGGCCTCAGGGGCAAGGGTTGAATAGAGGTATTGACTTGGAAATAAAAAATAAATAGATAGGAAATTTAGCAGGACATTCATAGTTAAGTGAATAATTTATACCACTTATTGTTGTTGTTTTGTACTTAAGTATGCACCTATGCAGAGTATTTTTCCAGAGCTAATTTCAACAAGTTTAGCAAACAGATCCTTGTTTCCACCTATGGATGGAAATTCCCTATTGACTGTTGGTGCTGCTACTTAAACTCTTGGTGCTAGAACCACTGCTCTTGCCTTTGCTATTTGTTTAGGTTGTTAACATGGCCAGACTCTAAGTTTTTGGTTAAGTGTATGCAAGTTTCAAGATGAAGTCATACTTTTTGTACTGGTGTATAGGTATTGAGTAACAGGACATAGACTTATCTACCTAGTGCATATACGTTCAACAAATATGTGTTAATGCTTCCTATCGGTTTAGAACAAAATATATACAACAATAACAGGACATTCATGGTTTCTTTTTAACAGGACATGGACTTATGTACCTAGTGCGAATATGCTCGGCAAAACTGTGTTAATGTTTCCTTTTTGTTTAGAACAAAATGGATACAAAAATTTATTGTATTTGGTTAAGCCTGTGATCCAACTAACTGTAGTTCAACTTGTTGCTCTTAGCTTGAGCTAAGCAGTAGTTCAGAAGCAGTAGTTAAAAAGGAAGTTGTAGTGAAACTTCCATGAGACTTCTAATTAGTTGTATTTCCACTCTTGTAATCTCTCTAACTCCTATGTAGTTAGTAGATTTCCAGGTCATGTCTTAGTAAGCTAGTTTTAACATGGACTTTTCTTTAGACATGGACTTATCTACCTAGTGCATATATGCTCAAAAAATATGTGTTAATGTTTCTTGTTTGTTTAGAAAAAAATAGATACAACAATTTATTGTATTTGGCTAAGCCTATGATCCAACTAGCTGTAGTTCAACTTGTTTCTCTTATCTTGAGCTAAGCATCAGTTCAGAAGCAGTAGTTAAGAAGGAAGTTGTAGTGAAACTTAAGAAGGAATTTGTAGTGAAACTTCCATGAGACTTCTAATTAGCTTTATTTCCACTCTTGCAATCTCTCTAACTCCTATGTAGTTAGTAGCATTTTGTTCTTATAACAACGAGTATGCTTCAATTAGTCAATCTAAGCTAATGAACAAAGTAGTAAGCTTTCTAGGTCGTGTCTTAGTAAGCTAGTTTGAATACTCATAGCTTCTTTAATCTACGTGATTTTCTTATAAACATAACTCTCATTACTTATAATATTAACATAGTTTCTCAACTAAAACAATGATAAATTACTCAATATAATAAATAACATTATTCAAGAACAACCAAAGACCTGTATGTCTCCAGCAACGCTCCAGCAACTGATGAAGAGAATGAATGTAACATTGTGCACACACTCTGTCTGGAATGTAAAATTGAGCACACTCTGTCTGGATGAAGAGAATGAATGTAACACTTTGAACACACTTTGTTTGGAATGTAACACTGAGCACAATTTTTCTGTATATCTGGAACATTGTCTAAAAATGATTGTATGTCTGCAAAATGGAAACTCAGTGTCTCAAAACTCACTTTTTGAAAATGATTGTATGTCTGAAAAATGAATGGAACACTAAAACTTTGAATGTATGTGAGCAGTAGCTTAAGAGTATAATGAATGCTTCAAATGCAGTAAGGGTTGATGTTTTATAGTTTTATGATCTAGAAGTTAATTGGTAGGAAAGATTGGCATGGATTTCCATCTCCCAAATTTAATTGTGTGTTGTGGATTGATTTGTACATGATCCAATGGATAATAAGCTTTCATGGTTGATGCATGTGCTTTCCTGAATTTAATTCCTGAATTGATATGCTTTCCTGAATTTAATTCCTGAATTGAAAGAGTTGTTGTGTTTAATTCTTCAAATGAAATGTTGGGTGAACTAATGTCTTCAATAGGCTGAATGGTTAAACATACATGTACATATGGCTTACACACATTTCACCTATTTTTGTGGAGGTGTTACCCAGTCCTTGTGCAGGTGTTACTCAACAATGGGATCTATTACCCCAATGCAAAATCAGTGGGTGATTTTTTGATGGAATAATCGTACTTTTGGATGGAAAGCATTGTAATGTTTTGTAGTGCATTTTAACTTAGTTGGTAATTCATAACTGGAAGTACTTGAGACAATAGGTCTTATCAACTTGTGATGTTAAGACTTGGTGTATGACAGTTGTTGGTCTAATAAAAAACTGGGCCCATTTTGGACATATTTATATAGCTTATATAACTTAATATAAAGTATTTTTGGGCATATTTTAGTGAGTTTGTGATTTTTGCTTGATGGATGTGTGCGCCCAGTACTATAACTACCACTAGTCCTTGCACAACAATAGAAGCCTCTCTCCTAGTTAACGTAAAACCGAGTTGCGCACTCGATCAAGAAACCTCTCCACTAGTTAACGTAAAACTCAGTTGCGCACTCGATCAACAAACTT
Organism: Pinus albicaulis; assembly: GCA_034641835.2. Classification (NCBI taxonomy): domain Eukaryota; kingdom Viridiplantae; phylum Streptophyta; class Pinopsida; order Pinales; family Pinaceae; genus Pinus; species Pinus albicaulis. The sequence goes on from CM076580.1 coordinate 1,599,520,575, forward strand.
AAGTTTTACGAAATCTCCACAGGTTTCCAAAGAAAAAGTTGCGAATCTCCGCATTTGCTACACTGAAAACGTGCGGACCTGCGCTATTTTTGCAAAAATAAAAAAAATAAAAAATTTCTGGCCTTTTTCTATGGCTATGCTCCCCCACAGATCTATCCTTCTACAGCTCTGATACCAATTTGTTGGTTAGACAGAGGATTCAAACACAAAAATAACACAAGTATTTCACACAAAAAACACATGGAGCTACGACTCTTCTATTAATCTTCAATCACTTTGAATCACACTGAATACAATGAACCCGAGGGTATTTAACCTAAATTGACATGCACACACTCACATAACTCAACTTGATCAACTCACACCTAGCTGACTCTCTAACACACTCACTAAATATATTTATGACTCAAATCAACTAACTCACTTAACTGATTGTCTAACAATACATCCAGGAAATAATTACATATACAGACACACCCTACTGTGGCTGAGCATGAACAATCAAATCATCGACCGGGCACTGTGCATTCTTTCCAAACAATTCTGGAGGGGCTGTGGGAGCGCTCTCTGTTGCACTTGGAATTGATTTTGAATATGGACAAGAAAGCCCTGCATACGAATCAAGTAAGTTTGGAGATGACTGACATTTTTCCCCATGTCAATGACATCCTTTAATTTTTGGATGACTACACCGATATTAGGGCCTGCAACATTGAATGCCGCGACGTTGGCTGCGGTTCCAATTCCAAAATCAGGCGCCATAGATAATTGATTAATGTAAGCATTAAAAGCAAAAGAAGGGGCAAATGCAAGGGTAGCGCGAGAGGAGTGGAGAAAGGCTGCGAAATTGAGAAATGCAGGTGAACTGGTGATACGAGTAAATCTAAGAACAGAGGAGAGGAAGATCGATGGCCCTGTTAATATTAATATTCGGAGTCTCTCAGCTTTTTCAAAACGTTGTTCCCACTTCGTGAGGGAATTATGCGAGTGCGCGTTAATTTGTCTCACCTTTAGAAAAAGTTGGAATTATTATACTTTTAACGTTTAGAAAAAGTTAGAATTGCAACATCATTGTGTTAAATCGTTAGAAATTGTAATAATTACACTTCAAAATATATTTTAATTTGGTTGCGTTCAAGGAGAGCCGCTTGATGTTGTGTCGCAATGCTGGAAATGTATTTCCCAGTCTTTTTGCATAGAAGAAAAATAATATGTGTGTCATCAGTCTTTGTTCGGTAAGTTTTGATGTGACACGATGATAAATAAAAGTTTGATTTTCTGCCTTCTTTTGAAAAAAAATTACATGGACATTTGGAAAAAGTTAGCATAGCAGCGATTGATAAGGTTCAAGATTTCCCATACAGCTGGTGGATCGTACGAGGATTTGATCATGAGGCGTATAGCTTAGGAAACTTTTTATCAATGCGACATATTGTAATTTCTGGGAAAAAAGTTGATTCGACAGAACTGACTTTATGGTCATCTCCCATTGATATTGAATCGTTGTTGGAGTGTCAATTTTAGTTAGTGTTGTACCGGTTTGTAAACCATAGTGCCTGGGTCCATCCTCCTTTTATTACTGTGTAACTTTTATAAAAAGTTGATGCAGTATCAATTTTAATTAGTGTTGTACCGGTTTGTAAACCTTAGTGCCTGGGTCCATCCTCCTTTTAATGCTGTGTAACTTTTATAAAAAGTTGTTTGCAACTAGTTGTGGAATTGATTTTTAAATTAATCATTTTAATACTCAGTTAAACACTGAAATTTTCTAACATTCATGAGCTTAAAACTTCATTTAGTTATTTGAACAGTGAAAAGTTCAACATGCGTGCATAAGTTTGGTTGAATTTCACAATCGTGCATGAGCTTCGTGAAATTGGAGCGAAATTCGGGATTTTTTAATCATGGACCTTTGTCATTGAAGGTGGCAATTAAAATTTTATAATAAAAAATACAAAATTTAGTTATTAAAATGTTTGAATTAGAATTTGGTATTTATAACTAGATTATTTATGCATAAAATCAAATGATTTCTATGTATTCTTCACTGTGCTGAAATATGAAAAGAAAGGAGACTAGGTATCTTCAATATAAGATAGGGATTGAAACAATGGTTTTTGGGTTTTACAATAAAAATTTATTTTAATGCTTGGTTAATAGTTTGTCTTTTTCAAATATAAGGAAATAGTTTAAAAAATCAAGACTAGGTCTCTAGCCAGGTAGAATTTTATTTTTTCATGAACCAACAACATGTTATTCTAAGTGGTTTGATATTGTTTTTAGAAAATAGCCCAAAGTACTTAAGATCACTATAACAACTAGATCAAAGAGCTAAGTGAATGTGTAGCTTTAGTAGATCCTATATGTGTCATGTTGGCTTGGGGATTAGAAGGAAAATATCATGTTGAGGATGGGGATGTGTTTCTTGATGTAGTCAAGAATGTTGGCACATTGCAATTTCAACTTTTAGTTTAGATAATGCCAATTATTTGACAAATAGTTTGCACATCAATTATTTGATGAAAACCTTGTATTCAAGTTTTAGAAAAACCACTTGAATGCCAGGTGTTTTATAGAATGTATTTCCAACAACTTCTTTCTAAAACCTTTGAATGCAAGGGTGTGATAAAATGCATATTTTAGCAGTGCTTTTTAAAATTACTGAATGCCGACTATTTGATGAAATACCTACCAAACTATTATTTGGTAAAACCATTATTATATTGAAGACATTTTAGATGATGGTAAATTCTCTAAGCGGAAATACCAAACTTTTGTGCGAGAATTAAAATGATTTTGTGGCACACTTAAAACAACAATTGGAGATTTGCGAGTCAAACAACTAGAATACCAATATTCAATGAATCATTTAATATTGCAATTACAAGGATCATTAGGACTTGGGTTAAATTCAAAGTTGGTATCCCTTAAAGATGCAATGAAAAATAAAAAAATCTTCCACTTTAATTGTTTCAACTACTTTTGTAAGTGGTGTGTTTATGGTAGAAAAAGTAGAAGATGAACCATTTGGGAAATAATATTACTTGAGGTCACTCAACTGCATCAAAATTATGAATTTCATATTTAATAGTTATTCGGCTCTTTCAATGGATTTATACTAGTGGATTTATTCAAATGGATAAAGAACTATAAGATATGTCTTTGTTCCAAATATTTGCTTATAGTCCTGTAATATCGCAAATAGGGAACTGCTAGTAAGGCATGACTGGAAAATGTATTTTCCAGGAATGGCTGCTATAGGATTTGAAATCTAAGACTGAAATCCAAGAGGAGGTTAAACATATCTCCCACACTTAGATGTCCTCAAAAGTGCCCGATAAAGGGACTGCAACATTATATGAACATACCATGGAACAACAACATTATTTTACTAGTTGTGAGGTAAGAAGATATAGATAGCCAACAAAAAATGTTATAGCAGTAAAGAAAGTACAATTTCTTGAGGAAGCATCCACTCAAGAAAGGAAATGCAAGCCTCAACAATATATGTACAAGGAAATGAAAGAACATTTCTTCATATGTGAAACCCTTGGCTATGACAGCGCAGTCTCTTATGGATAATTGCTGCAAAACGATATCAATACATGTATATGAAAATATATGGCTCAAATAAAATACGGGAGCAAAGCTCTAACCCTTAGAAACAATAACACATCAATCCTCCAAAGGATTGGATGAAATATAGCAAATGGAAAAAATGTCGGAGTTGTTGGGTAGCAACTGCAACTCAAATTTGGAACTGAATAGAGAAGGCTGAATATGATAAACAATCTAAAGTAGACCTCCTCCAATGGATCTCCTAAGTGGAAGGCTGATCCTCAGACTTGATATCTCACCCTCCAATCAACCCTGCAATCCCTCATTGCAAGTGCACACTGAAAATAACGTAGTCTAAGAGGTTAATTGCATTGTAGGTGGAGTAAAATGATTTGGCCAAGTGCTAAGACAGTGCAATAAAATGATTTGACCAAGTGCCAAGATCTACAATAAGCTCTAATAGCTTCCAAACTGATCCTCCAAAGGAAAAGAGGACTCTCCCTCTGAAAAACAAGAGATGGAAGAGGTGTTGTGAATCCTCACTACAACACCCTGCAACGCAACATTATGTTGCTGCAACAATAACGTTGTCCTGGAGGAGGATGCTTGGCCTCAAGCCTATATGTGAGGAAAATCAGTATAACCCCTTCAAGAGGCTTCTCAACAAAGGATAAGGATTTCTAAGCAGGAAATCATTGTGCTAAGCAGCACAACAACTCAGCTCAATAGCTGGAGAATGCCGATAGTCTAAACAGACAAGAAATCTATGATCATATGCATGAGTAACAATGGCTTCCTTGCCCTCCTTTTAAACACATGAGAGCTCCCTCTCCATGGGTCCCATTCTTTTAGGGTTTCCTCCTTCAAGGAATATTCCCTCCTCTTTCTCTGTGTTGTCCCATAAGGTGCTTTTCACCTCATACCTCTGCGCTGTTTGACTTGGTCAAACTTGACCTAGCCTATTTGCAAATGTCTCCTTTCACACATGAGGTTGTGAAATCTAGTTCCAAGGCTGATCCCTTTCCATACTAGAGGCATTTTATCCATGTTTTTATTACGAATGGGCCTTCTCACCCAATTATTCATCTCCTAGTGAAAATAGAAAAAAGTTAATATTCCAATTTATTGCTGGAAAATTTGGAATATTACAGTCCTGCCCTCCAAAATGTTGCTTTTCCTCAAGCAACTACAAGGATAGAATTGGAAAGTATCCACCCAAGGCATGGAGTCTGAAATGTGATGAGGAATATCTTCCCCATGTGGATCCTCCATCCCCAAGCAATCATCCAAACAAAATGAGTCACCTCCCAATATGGTAACTCCCGAAAATCTGCTTCCACCTCAAGCTCCAGAAATAAAAGTGGTCTGAAAATATGAATATGGTAAGCATCATAGCTTAAACCATGCTATCCCTCTCTCCACTCATGATAAGTGTAGATTATGTGCTGATCCTGGGCTGCAAAATTATTGCCCTCAAATGGCAAAGTGAAGAACAATCCTCCAAAGAGTTCTCCTCCATCAATGAAGAAGAAGCTGGCCCAAGATATTCCATCCATGATGAATAGGACATGATCATCATAAAACATCCTAATGAGAAGTTTTCTGCAAGTTTTACATGAGGATACATGATACAAACAATATCTCAAGAGGACCCAATGCAGTTTCATCCACTTCAACTTCATAAAATCACATGGCAAGTAATGTACAAAATCCATCACATCTACTAATGGATTGTAAATGGCCGAATGTGTCAACAATGCATGATCAAATACTTGCCCATGGTTGTACAATGGATGGCTATCAAACTCATGGCCCACCTCAAAATAAAACAAGTGTGTGGCTGTGGTGGCCATATCTCCTACCATGCTCCCATTAGAACATGTAGTGCAGAAAGTAGGGAAATTTTTTCCCTTCAAGGACACATCCAACTCATGTGTCAACCTCCCAATCATGCTTTCAATACAAATCAGATCCATATCAGCAAATGAAACCATGATCAACAACAAAATGAGGAAAATTCTGAGGGTTTCATGTGGTGCAAGAAGGTACCAACAACTTTCCCAGCAGTGACATCGCAGTTTTTCAAAATGTTGCTTCATAAAAGTACATGGCAAGTTGTTTTGTATTACATGGATGGTTATGTATGTCATGATATCTGCTAATATATAGAAAATGGCTTAGTATACAAACTGATCATACATGAAAGAAAACACTTTCCCAAGGCCATATAAAATATCGTTGTCTCCATCATACAGATTGGCCCAATTATGAACATGGAGCAATGTGAAAAGCTTGCCCTCTTGTGGAGAAATGCACTGCAAAGTAATGGTAAGAGTATGGAAGTCAATACATGTAAAAACAAACTTCTTACCATATGTTGGAATTAATATGGTACATGGATCCATGAGTTAGTCCTCCATAGTGTTTTGGCATGCTATGAAGAAGAATGAACCATGTGCTGCAAGAAGATAGTTCTTCTCATGCTTGGAAATCCAAGTCAAGAAGAATATGTCATAGTGATAGATGTCTCTATCCACCACTCTATCATCATCACCTCCTATTTTTTCACCAAGTGCATCCAAAGTGAAGTGATCCTGAGGACACTCCATCCATAAATCTCTGCTCCAAAGTGACAGTGTTGTGAGCTCATGCAAATAAGCTCCCGTCAATACCAAGCTCTGTTCTTTGACATGCTCCTTGTCAAAGATATCTCCCATAATGCTGCAATACATAAGAAGTTCCTCCCAAGGTGGAAGTACCTATCTACCATCTAAAGCCAAGGAGATAATGTCATCTCCTCCTCCTACAACATCATGAAAAGTGTGAGATAAATTCTGCTCTTGCTCTCCCAAGAACAAGAAAAGCAACAAAATATTTTGCTTCCTCCCCATACTTCCATCATACAACTCATGTGATGAAGACACAATGAATGATATGAGTATCACATCAACACCATGCATCCAAACTCTATGCTGCCCAATGATGAAAGTATCATGCCATCTCTCCTCCTTCCTCCTACTCTTAGGAAGAGTGTATGCCAAGTTATGGCCAAACTCTTTCAAGAGTAACCAGCGGAGCCAAGCCTCCTGCTTCTCGGTGTCATAAATTTGCAAGTAGCCTCCTAGCTCCTTGCTCATAAACCACATCCACTCAATCACTTGTGGATTCTTTCTCCTTCTCTTCATCTTGGTACTCATCCCATGAGGGTTACCATCCTCCCAAACCAAATCTATGTCTTTGCACTTCATGGGATTTTGAAATGAAATCTTATCAAGGATCAATGAGACCCTATAAGGACCCAAATAGGTGGCAAGAAAAAAACCCCCATCATGATGTGTATGGCTCAAGGAATTTCCAACACCAGCATGAGAGATGTTATCCATCCTAAGATGTCCTCCGTCTTCTATCTGCTCCTGTGAGAAAGGAAGAAAATCGTTGCACTCCATGGTGTGTTGAAGTGCACCTCTAATGAGATCTCTCCATAAGACCTCCGTCTCAACAATAGTCCTCCAAAACCAATGAGGTCTTGGATCTGCTCAAACTAGAAGTCCCTCTTTGAGCTGGGAGGAGCTCATTGAGAAAGTGTCATCTTGAAAGGAGAAAGGGTTTCTCACTCCAAGATGTCTACTATCACCCTTCAAGCCTTCAAACCCCACCCTCAAGTGTAATGTACAATCCAATAATGGCTTATGAGGATGATGGTTTGCTTCCTCCTTGAATGTTTCCATGTTTCACAGTGTAGTGCAACCAAGCTGCTCTGTGGTAGCAGTGTGATTTGACCCTTGGTCATGTAAAAGTAAATCTCCACTTTGATCAAAAGAATTTGTTGCAACAATAGAATGTGGAAATATTTTCATACCTTGATGAGATTTTGGAATCTCTTGTAGGGCTGCAAGAGTTCCTTCCTCCAAAACGTTGGCTGCCCCAATTGTTGATGCATGTGACTGCTCCTCCATGAGTGTGACAACGTTGGGAACAAGCTCCTCAAGTGGTGTGAGATTTTTCTCCTTTGTTCTTTCTCCATCAAAGGTTTAGATCAACCTTTGAGTGAAATCTGCAAAAGTATTCACTCTTGTATGGCTCAAGTGGCTACACCACCAAACATAGGCTTCACCCTCCAAGTACAATGCTAATATTTCAACAGCTTATTTCTCTACTACAGGATGTAGCAGGAAAAAGGCTTCCAGCTTTCTCACCCAAGTTCTTGCTGTAGATAACCCATCAAAAGTAGACAACAAAAATATATTTCCTTTGATTTCTCTTCTGCTACAGGGTCTCTTCTCTTCCTTCAAATGGATGAAATGAGGGAAATATAGAGTCTCCTTGAAGGCTTTAGGTTGAGATCTATACTCAACAATTTAATCACTTAGAATCTAATAATCCAAGTGTCCTCCATGCTTGTCTTCTTCTTGGTGAGAATAGGAAGTGCATGGTCCTTCCTCTTCTTCTTCTTCAATCTTCTTAACCTCCTTAGAGAGGTTCACTCTAGATCCGAACACTAATGAGAGTAGTCTCATCTTCTTCATCATTCTGATCTTCTTGGGCTAAGACTCATAGGCTGAGCCAAGAAAGTTTCTTTGATACCACTGTAATATCCCAAATTGGGAACTGCTAGCAAGGCATGACTAGAAAATGCATTTTCCAGGAATGGATGCTATAGGATTTGAATTCAAGACCTGGATCCCTTAGATCAATGCATCTAATACTGAAATCCAAGAGGAGGCTCCAAAGAAATCCTTCTAAGTATGTTAAATAGATCTCCCACACTTAGATGTCCTCAAAAGTGCCCGATAAAGGGACTGCAACATTATATGAACATACCATGTAACAATAACATTATTTTAGTAGCTATCAGGTAAGAAGATATAGATAGCCAAAAAATAATGTTATATCAGTAAATAAAGTACAAGTTCTTGACGAAGCATCCACTCAAGAAAGGAAATGAAAGCATCAACAATACATGTACAAGGAAATGAAAGAACATTGCTTCGTATGTGAAACCCTTGGCTATGACAGCGCAGCCTATTATGGATAATTGCTGAAAAATGATATCAATACATGGATATGACAATATATGGCTCAAATACAATAGGGGATCAAAACTCTAACCCTTAGAAACAATAACACATCAATCCTCCGAAGGATTGGCTGAAATACACAAAATGGAAAAAATGCCGGAGTTGTTGGGTAGCAGCTGCAACTCAAATCTGGAACTAAATAGAGAAGGTTGAAGATGATAAAAAATCTAAAGTAGACCTCCTCCAATGGATCTCCTAAGTGTAAGGTTGATCCTCACACTTGAGATCTTACCCTCCAATCAACCCTGCAATCCCTCATTGCAAGTGCACACTGAAAATAACGCAATCTAAGAGGGTAACTGCGTTGTAGGTGGAGTAAAATGATTTTTCCAAGTGCCAAGATCAGAAATAAGCTCTGATAGCTTCCAAACTGATCCTCAAAAGGAAAAGAGGACTCTCCCTCTGAAAAACAAGAGATGGAAGAGGTGTTGTGACTCCTCATTGCAACACCCTGCAACACAACATTATGTTGCTACAGCAATAACGTTGTCCTGGAGGAGGATGCTTGGCCTTAAGCCTAGATGTGCGGCAAATTGGTACAACTCCTTCAAGTGGCTTCTCAAGAAAGGAGAAGGATTCCTAAGTAGGAAATCCTTGTGCTAAGCAGCACATCAACTCAGCTCAACAGCTGGAGAATGCCAATACTATAAAAAGACAAAAAATCTATAATCATATGCATGAGTAACAATGGCTGCCTTGCCCTCCTTTTAAACACATGAGAGCTCCCTTTCCATGGGTCCCATTCTTTTAGGGTTTTCTCCTTTAAGGAATATTCCCTCCTCTTTCTCTGCGTTGTCCCATAAGGTGCTTTCCACCTCATACCTCTACGTTGTTTGACTTGGTCAAAATTGACCTAGCCTCTTTGCAAATGTCTCCTTTCACACATGAGGGTGTGAAATCTAGTTCCAAGGCTGATCCCTTTCCATACTAGAGGGATTTTATCCATGTTTTTATTATGAATGGGTCTTCTCACCCAATTATTCAACTCCTAGTGAAAATAGCAAAAATTTAATATTCCAATTTATTGCGGGAAAACTTGGAATATTACAAGTTCATATTTTTTATCATGCTTACTATGAGCAAGTTTCTAAGTTTTCAAGATGACTAGGAATTTTTATAACTCTTGAGTTTCTAGATTTTTATCCAAGCTCTATTTCAGTTATTTCGATGCTAGATTGGGTTCATCTCCCAAATTTTCCCTTAATTTTTTTTCATATTTTAATAATGGATGATATCAATAATACTTTTGGTAGTTACATAAATTGATTTTGAGAAATATTTAGCAATATGATTGCCTATTTGTTGAGTTTGACCTAAGGATATTCTGGAAAAAATGATCCTCAAATATACACTTTTATATGGAGTTAAGTATTATATTATTAAAATACAACGTTTTGATAGAAAATAGATCATATTCTAGGAATTATACAAGATTCTTGTCCTAATGAATGAACTCATCCTTCATGGAAAACAAGGTTGCATCTAAATTAAATAGTTGTAAATTTTCACTAGTTGAAGAAAAGGGGGCTGCCCCAACATGGGAATTCCTTATGGTACAAAATTTGCTCTATTTAACGGTGGAAAAAAGTAACGCATTTCCTCAGGTCGGTAGGTAGATGGAGAATTTTGACATGGGATCAACTAAAGAAAAGAGGACTCCAGGGGCCCACTGTATGTAGCATGTGTGAAGAGGTAGAAGAGGATGGGGAACATCTGTTAAAAAGATACCCCTACGTGGACACACTATGGCAACATCTGTCAGATCTCTTCGGCATCACTCTAGGGACAATACTAGCATTCGGTTAACCTCAGAGAACTAGAGAACAAGGATATTTAATAATATGGTGATTAAAAGAGCATGAAAAATAAGTATGGGATTCCTGATATGGGGCATTTGGAATGAAAGTAAGAGGAGAATTTTCAAAGACATCCAGACTCCCAATAGAGCATTGTAGAAGGGGATAATTGAGAACATTAGGGAGACAATCATGTCAAAAAAATGGTACACAAATGGTTGGTAGGTGGCTCCAGATGAAGCTCATATTATTATTGGCCTAAATCTAATGCCACAGATGTTGGCCCCAGCCTCTTGGAAGCTCCAATCACTGAGACAAATGTCACCTAATGAGTATAGGGTTCTCCCCCAAAATTTATCAAATTGAACTTTGATTGGGCTTCTAAAGGAAACCGGGGGGAGGCAACATTTTGAGGAATATTCCAAAATAGCAAAGGGAAGACACTGAATTTCTTCACGGTTGATTGAGGCAATGCCAAAAACAAAAAATTCTTTAATCCTTAATTGATGGTATCCAAACTTTAAGTCTATTTTAGAAAAAAAATATTTTCTACCCTCACTTATCTAATAGATACATAATATGATGTATCATCCTTATTTGTAACAAGTAAAGCTAGTGCTACCAATGGTGAAATTCTTAGTTTAATATACCCTTTATTTAATAATTCTCGAAGCTATATTTTTAACTCCATTAATTCTAGGTTACTCTCTTCTAAGGTGTTTTAGATATTTGTGCAACTCTCAGTCCCAACTCAATAGGAAATTCAATATCTCTCTTAGGTGACAATCTCATCTAGAAACACATCTTTGTATTTATGAATCACCTCTATATCATCTAAGGTTCTTTTCTATGCTTCTTGTGAATGCTCCTTTACATGAATAGCAAACAGCTCGCGCCTTTTTTTGGCACACCTTTTTAAATATAAGATAGATATTTGTCAAACTAAAATGGGTTTGAGTATACCTTTTACAATCTATATTTCTCCATTATCCATGGTACAAGTAACATTTTATTTGAACAACTAAAAATCACTCTATATCCTTTCAACCTATGCATCCACACTAGTATATGATAGTAATCCAAAGGTAGAATACTTAGGTTTGTAATGTTTTTACTTCCATTTTAATCAATATGATAGGTTTTCACTCAATTAACAACTTTTCTCTTGGTGTTGGTAACCAATTAGACCATCCAAGAGTTTTTATATTTTTTTGAGTTTAATTTTCATTTTTCTACTAGTTAGGGACTAATATAACTCAAAATAACACCAAGATATATCATAACAAAAACAAGTTGGTTCAAAATTTTACCCTGTATATCCACCATGGTGGACTGATGATTGCCCTCATGTTCCTCTAGTGTTGTGTTAATATGGGGAATGTTCCTAGCCACATCGTTTACTATATAATCCTCTTGAATATTTTGTATATTTTTCACATATTTTCTGTTGTATGGGAAAATTCATAGAATGTGAGGCTCTCCCCAACCTCAAAACCTTAATGATTCCCTTCCCATTGAAACCTTTATGGTTCAAATCTATTTTCTAGATCCATTTTGAGTTAGAGTCTTTTGTTTCTCATTAGTGTATTTATTGAAATTTTGTCTCCTTTTTACCTTGCCAAAATTCTTAAAAAAACTAGGTTTTACTCCTTTTCCTCCAATTGTAGATCTATATTTATTTTTTTGATGGGGCTAAAATTTGCATTTTCATTTATTTGTTTAGCCTCCTGGTAGTAGATTATTTCCTTTCAAATAGCCTCATCCTTCATTTTTGGATTATCATATTCAATCCTCTCTTTAAAAGAGAGAGGAATATTGTTGATGAAAGATTGCACCTTAGCTTTATCTTCTCAAATATAAGGCACATATCTTAAAAGGTGAGCAAATATTGTTACTAACTCGTCAATGGTCATTTGGTCGTGTTTCAAATGAGGAATTTATTTTTCCTTATCATCATAATACTTTTAAATTAAGTATTTTCCTTGAAACATATTTGAAATTGTTCCCAATTAATATTCTTATCTTCTAAATTGTGCACAATTTTGACTTCTTCTAAGCACATGGATGATTTTCACTATATCTGACTTGCAGCTAATTTAGCTTTAAAATTACTAGTGTAATTATAGAATTGAAAATATCACTTCTATTTTAAGCAGCCATGCCTATGTTACTTCCTTTGATTATCCATCGTATGTTGGTGGTCAAATTTTATCAAATTTCCCCTGCAACTGCAATTTTTATTTATTCCCTTGATTCAAAGTTAATTTATTTGAACTACGCTCTTCCACATTATCATATTTATTTTTCTTACCTCTTGCTACATCATCATGATTCTTTCATTTGGAAGTCTCTCCTCTATCTTCCTCTTCCATTATTTGGTTCAACATTCTTAGGATATGATCTATTTGTTAGATTTTTAATGAGTATTTATATTCATTTCTATCCTTTAATAACTTCTCATTCTTTTTTAGTTAGTTATCCATGTTGTTTGTTTTATATAAGTGCACTATTAAATTTTTCTCTTCATTTTTGTTTTAGTGCACCCAGATTCAATCGTCGTCGATGTGTGTCCGTTCGAGTGAATGCGTGATTACTTATTCTCTTAATTACTCTCTCTTTGTGTAAACCAAAGAATTGATTCCGTACAATAAAATCATGATATATCTCATACGTCACAGTGTTGCAACTTGTCACACAAATACCATATGCAAGATGTCTCAAATTTTACCACTTCAAGCTAGAGTAAAACATAAAATTTACCCCAATGCTAATACTCTTTTTTTAATTATATAATCCTCTTTTAACATTATTATTTACCCATTTCTCTATTAACATAATATGGATCATTTACTTTACAAACTCAGATTCATTCTGCATATTAGGAGACAATATTTACTATCTTTTTCAAATGATTATCATGCTTCAAAATTATTAAGCTTTCCATAGTTCTTGTGCCACCTTTATTCCATTCCAAATTTTATTCATACTAACATACACATTTGCATCATTTTGTAAGGGTACAAGGTCGTTATCATAAGAGGTGATTAAATTTTGTTTTATATATAACATGGCTAGTGCCATGGTAATATTTCATTAAGTCTCCTACTATATTGTGCGACTTGGTTGATATGAGTGCTCATGTGATGTTATGTTGGGATTTTTATCCATGTTACACCTAGTATATTTATAGAGGGGCTACAACTATGTTTCCCTCCATGTGATGGATGTTGCATGACCTAGAAGCTTTTATTCTAGAACAACAAACTCCTTTTCCTTTTTACTTGTATTTTAAGTGTAATAACTCACTCTCTCTATACTAAGAGGAATTAATGTTGGGCTCCTAGTCCTAGGTTGCCCATCCATTTTTCCTCAATAGTGATAAAATTAGGGTTTGCAAGGGTTTGCGTAGATAGGCTTAAGGTTCCCTTTTAAACACTTCTACATCCTTGCAACCTTGTATAAACACACATAGACATACAAACATATATATATATAGATATAATTCCCACAGACACTATTAGTCATAAAATAATTTGTCCATAAATCATTCATATATAACAAATCTAATAATGCCAATTTTTACCTTATATAAAAACATATATTTCTAAATATTCTCATTATTATTCCCACTTCAATCAGTAACTACCCTTGAAACTCACATACTTAACATATAATAAAAAAATAACCTACATACTTATGTAATTTTTTTGAAAACACAACAACAGTTTCCACACTCCACCCAATTGTTGAACTAATATGTATGTATTTCCCCCTGATCTTTAGAATACTTTCCTATTAGGAAAAAATCAATCATATTTCACAATCTCCTCCTTCTCAAGCACCCCTAACAGTGTCCTACTAACTATGGTCTCAACTATTTTTCTACATAGGTTCATTCTTTATCTCCTAATGGAACCTTGTAGTTGAATTCAGATTTCCTTTAACTCTTGCAATATTATTCTGAAGTCAGCTTCCACCCATGACATTTATATCCCATCATGATAACTCCAGTGGTGAGAACAAGAGGGAATCATCCCTCTTCTCAAATGGAGGATTTTATTTTTATGTCTTTCTATCCTTTCTTGGACCATAACTCATTCTAATTGTTTCATGATAGGTGGGAGTCTAACTACTCATGTGGTGGTTTGTCTTTTGTTTTCAAAAATATAAATAAAAAAAAAACATTATTTTTGTAATGGTCAATAAATATTTACAACCTCATAGATATGTTCAGTTCACTTTTCACCCTCTCATGCATTTTCAAGCTTTTAAATTTGTGAAAGTATAAATAATAAAAAAATTCCCCAGGGGTACTATAGGAAGAAGGACTTAACATCCTTTGGTTTTGACTGAGATCTCTTTAAGTCTATTCTCTAGTCGTAGGCCTATGCATATGTTCTTGCGGTATGGATTCAAATTCAAATGGTTGTGGTTGTATTTGTTTGGGAGCCTTCTATAGGCCACTGACAGTGGTATAAAAAGTTTTTTCTAAAAAAATCATGGTGATTCATGCCATCAACAATCGTGTTGCATGTTTCATCCCCTTGTATTTATTCACATATTTCAACACTTCCATGGTATTTGTGACTCACCCTTGTCACCATAATTTTTCAACAAAGAGGAGAAGAGGGGGGTATCAACATAGAGGAAGATGGGATGGGTTAGGGACCTCCATGTTGAGAGTGCAAAAAGAGTTTGAGACCTCTTCATATATTTACCATAGCACAACTACATCATTAGTGCATCAAGAGATTGAAAGGACGAAGAGGAAGCCTAGATTGAATACAGTTTCATTTATAATGAAGAATTTCTTGCATTAGTGGGGAAATGGATACTAGATATTGGAACTACAATGACCCGGAATACAAATTATATACAAGTTGTGGATATTTACTCGTAGGAAAAAATTATCATGGGCCGAGTTATCATGTAAATATTGGAGGAGAAATAGGAAAATATTCTTTGTTTGGATGAAACCAAACACCAAACAAAAGAATTTAACATCAAAGTAAAGAAGTTGTCCTAAGTAGTGCTGAAATTAGATTTTATATATTCAAAGGATTCATAATAGTCCACCTATAAATATTGAACTAGATTCCCCCTTTGAATATTTGGTTATATTATAAGTTTCCTTCTATGTCAGTATAAGGAAAATAGTTAAAATGTTCAATCCATTTTTGGGAATGTCTGTAAATATTAGAAGTGTTAAATCTGGCAGGTTCATAATTCTATTATTATATCATCATTTCTTACATTATCTTATATTTACAAACATTTTACATGCAAGGAGTCAATTTTATAGTCTTCTTGGCCTAGTTTGGGAGTGATAGGCTAGTCATGGACATAAACTCATATTCTTATATCTTTTCTATATATAGTACCTGCCTAGATCCATCTTAACTTTGTATCTACCAAGCATTGAGAAGGATCAAATTTATTTTCACTCTAAAATATGTTTGCATCTCAAGAGATTTGATCCCTCTACGCAATTGGTAGATTTTTAGTTAAAATGGATCTAGGTTGGTTATATATATATATATATATATATATATATATATATATATATATATATATATATATATATATATATATATATATTATCAAAGGCTTCTATTAAGTTTTCAAAATGTTACAAAGTGCTTGTCCAAAAGTAAGTGTTCTTCTAGTCTCATTCTGACGATGTTTGTTGGCAGAAAGAACAACAACAAAAATTATTTATAAAATGCCAAAAATTTCTTAAAATTAAGAACCGAAAAGACTAGTGTGCCAAAAAAACCCATAATATATACACATAACATAAAACGATTAGTGAAAAGGAGGAGGAACTAGATCATTACCTGGAGGAGATGGATGTGTGAGTTCACCATGGACATGAAACACTACATATGTCAGACACCCCTCATGTTGCTACATGCACTCACCTAGTCTCCATTGGCCTCTTCAGAGTGACAGTAGTCGATCCTACATATTCCATTAATTACATTGAAGATAATTCATGAAATTAATTATTTCATTGAAATACACAAGATTTAGCTACTCCAGGAGTATATTTACCTATTGTAATTGTGCTCCCAAGGTTTCGAGAGAGGCAGGAAGGAAAATATGAGCAGGTGAATGATCAATATTATGGGCCAACACCTCAGCAAGCTCAAAATCATGGATTTATCCTCCCTCCATTGTCTTAGCTTCTCCTCTATGTTAGGACCCCACCCCTCGCAGTCCTATCCCTCTCTTCACTCTGCCCCTCTACCTAATCATCTTGTATGCCCCTCCAATCCATTGCCTCCCTTGCTACAACACGAGCCCAAGATTCCTCCAACATCCAACGAAAACCTACAATATTCTCGGGATTTGAATGTCGCTATGCTTTAGAAGGAAACCATCTCCAACATAGGTCGTATCCACCGTGCCCAAAAAGTTGGCTCCTACACCAAAGACCCCATTTCTATCCCAATTTTGGGAAATCCTCTCCCACAAGAATCCCATGAACAAAGATGTTATACTAGAAGGAATTTGGGAGCACCACACCAACTATCTCACCCTTGGTTATCAATTAAATTAAATAAATCATCCTGGAACCCTAGTACAACCTCCCAAATGAAATTCACTTACCCTGAATTCTAAACAAATGTAACTAAACCACGAACATCATGAAAATAGGCCTCGTATGCTAAAAAGCCTAGATTTTAGCCATAAATTGTAAGGCCAGGAGGCTAGCCCAACTATTAATCACCCCCTTCTCAACACAATGTACAATCACCATCTAAATAATGAAAAATCTATTATGTGGACTTACATGGGTGACTAGAGCCAAGTGCCCGAATAGTATCTCCATTGTCATAAAGCAATTATGTGAGCGCCTTGCACTCTCTTTTCTAACCCCACCGCAATGGATTTTCCAGCTATAGTCCACTTGAGGGTCCCAGAGAAAAGGTTAATAACCTCTAATAGAGTTCCAAGAAAAATCTTGCTTACAAACATCCACTTGTATCCCTAAAATCCACAATCAAATAAGTTTTCATGGGTTTTCAACCTACACAAACACTTCATTTTTTGTACCACCTTCACATATTCCCATGCCTTGACTCGTTAACAACTTCTCTCGACCTACCCTCATACATGTAGATCTAACGCTATCCACTGCGAAACATCCATTTTATGATTGTATGCATCACACATGCCATATTTACCTTGATTCAATTCTCAAGGAAAAGACAAGGCATGGATTCATGCCCATCATAATGTCCTTCATCTACCCCATCAGGGTTAGTTATAATAATAATAATAATAATAATAATAATAATAATTAATTTTCTTAATTTTACTTTTCTGTCTTTAGACAAGTCAAAATGTTTTATTAATAATTATAATTATTAATTTTCTTAATTTTGTTTTATTTTGATCTAGTCAAAATGTTTATGTTTATGGGACATTAAAACATCTCTCCATACCATTTTTTCCATTTTTTCTTTTAGATTTAATTTTGAAGAAATGCTATGGGCATATCAACAAACACAACATGCATAAACACATATAACAAGGATAAACACAGATAACAAGAATTTTATAGGAAGTTTTTATCAAAATTAAAAAGTGTTAAAAAAAATTAATATTTATAAAATATTTTGACTTTCGGTTGTGGTTTTTGGGCATGTGGCATCTGCTAAAAAATATATATATATTTATTAAATATTTTTACTTCTAATTAAGTTGTGGTCTTTTGGGCATGTAGAATTCATAAGCCATATAGACCCATGGTACTGTAGCAAAGTCTATTTACAAATTAATAATATCCATAATAAAATAGGGGTGAATACTCATGATAAAATAAGAATAAATACTGGTAGTTAAAAATTTTAGTAATTTTATTATGTGCTTATTAATTAATTAAAGTTTTATTAATTAATTAAAGTCAAATAAGGTTGCAAAATCATTATTTTATATCACTACATTTTGCTCCATATCTTTTAGCTTTTACATTTAATTAAAAACATGTTATAAAATTCAATTAAAATAAAATATTTAAAAAAAAATGAGTTAACACGTCCCAATCTTCGTTTTATTGGAAA
The DNA here is from genome assembly GCA_034641835.2 of Pinus albicaulis. NCBI lineage: Eukaryota > Viridiplantae > Streptophyta > Pinopsida > Pinales > Pinaceae > Pinus > Pinus albicaulis. The sequence continues at coordinate 1,599,539,076 of CM076580.1, forward strand.
TATATACAAACTTATTTAGGAAGATATACCTTTAAGTGTGTGTGCATAAATTTACTGTTTTAGCCTATTGTTAAAGATGAAAGGCATTGGCTTTAGAAAACAAATTCGAAAGTAACTCAACGCCTTCAACACTCGTTAATTTATTTTATAAACATTTACAATACATTCAACATACTAGATAATATATGTATCGATTATGGAGAAAAGTTAACCAGGTATATAGACTTTTCATTAGGAAAGAACAACCCAAAGTGCTGCTCTGTCTTAGCCCCATTCTTTTGGTTCTCATTGAAAATTTCGAAGATATACGTCTTAACGCTCGTTCCCGGCCTCTTGGGTGTCCCTGCATTTGATAATACATGGCGGATGAGATTGTTGTTATAAATCTGAGCATTCTCAACTGTAGCCACTGAAAAGAATTGAAAAACTGAGAAGTAAAATGGAGCAGAGAATTGTTGATCTCAATATTACGAAAGAGTTAAATAGATTACATTGGAAACATAAGCAATAAATGACTGTAGTGTAACTGGACTAAACTGGAGTAACTAGAAACTGAACTGGAAACTTGGACTGATGGTTTCGACACCTAACAGGTGGTTGGGATTACATTCTTTAACACTCCCCTTTAATTTCAACCACATAAAAATTTAATTCAGATACCTGTTGCTCTATGTCTCGGCGAGGCTTACAATTTAAAAATTGACTTTCAACTAGATTTAGTTTCTTTCTTCTCTTTTTCCAGATTCTGTAGCCTCTAAATTGTTTCAAATTTTTCGTCTCATTGTATTCTTCAAACCTCAAATTCTTCATTTGATGGTGCATGTCTGCTATTGTTCCCGACTGTCGAAGCATGTCTTGGACTTTTCCAAGAATTGACTTGTATGTGGGCTGCTGCCACATATTGTCTTCTGTAGTGCACTTTTCATCATCAATCTGCTGCAACATAAGATTATAATAATATCTTATTTCTTCAAAACTCCAATCCCTAGAAATTTCATTGACATGTTCGCCATGCATGTCTTCTTCATCATTCATATCCACATCTTCTGTGTAGATCTCATCCAGACATGGTGTTGCAAGCCATGTTTCAATAAACTTTAGCTCTTCTTCATAATCAATCTGTGTACCTGCACACTTAAAATCAACGGTAGAATAAAAAATATTTTCAGAACGACATTGGTTCTGGTCGTTTTTCTCTTTAGTGAGATCTTTCTCCTGTTTTGTTTCCTTTTCTACTTCTGCATCTATCTCTGTTTCTGCATTCCCTTTGCAAACTTCTTTATTTTCTTCTGTCTCTCCTTATTTCTCTGTTTCTTCCCTCTTCTGTGTAATGAGAACTTTATGCTATTCGGCTTCCTTCTCTGCCTCTTTCTCTGTTTCTTCCTTCTACTCTGCAATGAGAGCTTTCTGTTGTTGCGCTTCCTTTTTTGGTTCTTTCTCTATTTCTGCTTTCTCTTTGCAGACTGTCTTTATCTCTATTTTTGTCTCTGTCTTTGTCTCTTTTGCACTAACTTGTAATGCTACAAACAGGTTGTCTTCCACTGAATCGAGTGGGATTTTATCACCAAATAACATCATGTCGATATAATGTTTTTGTTGCATCATGTGCAACTAGTCATCATTAGCCAAAAATTCTCTATCAAAATCAAAAATATTGGTCTCTGGATTTACCATATCATCAACAAGCTCAGTTACTGGATTCACCAAATCTCCATTAGCAAGTTGCGTTGCTGGAATCAACAAGTCATCTTCTACAAACTCTGTTTCTAGAATCATCTAGTCTTCATTAGCAAGCTGTGTTGCTGAAATCATCAAACTTTCTTCAACGAGCTCTGTTGCTGTATTTACCATTTCATTTTCAGTAAGCTCTGTTGCTGGTATCATCATATCTTCATCAGCAAGCCATGTTGCGGGTATCATCAATTGTAATGTTCCTTTTTCAAAAATGTCAGCAATAAAAAATATATTCCAGAGATTCACTGAAGGGGAATTTACCAGATATGTCACCTTCTCAGGGAAGTGTGAAAACCGGAGGCTATCTGGCCCTTTTCAGACTCTGTCTATAGAGCTTCTTGAAGAATCCCACTCAAAAGTGAGCTACAACATTACGCAAAAATATACATGAGCATACAATGAAGATAAAACATTATATTATGAGCTGTGAGACAAGAATATCAACATATAGCCAATAATAATGTATAGAAGCAAAAGAGAGTACAGGTCTTGAGGAAACAACCTCTCAAGCAAGGAAATGCAAGCCTCAACAATACATGTACATGAATATAAAAGAACATTGCTATTTTTGCATAAACCCAGGCTATGAGGACGCAGTCTATGATAGAATACTATTGAAAAATGATTTCAATACATGAATATGACAATATATTGCTCAAATACAATAGGGGAGCAAAGTTCTAACCCTTAGAAGAAAAAATGCATTAATCCTCCAAGGGATTGGCTGAAATATACAAAATGGAAAAAATGTCAGAGTTGTTGCTCAGCTGCTGCAACTCAAATCCAGAACTCAATAGAGAAGGTTGAATATGACGAAAAATCTGAAGTAAACCCTATCCAAAGGATCTCCAAAGTGGAAGTCTGATCCTTACACTTGAGATCTCACCCTCTAATCAATCTACAAAACCCCGCAGCAAATGCACTTATGAAAATAACTCAGTTACTGGAGGAAACTGTTCAGTAGGGGAAATAATATGAGTTGGACTGATGCCAAGATCTGAAAATAAGTTCCAAGGCTTCCAAACTGATCCTCCAAAGGAAATAAAGACTCTCCCTCTAAAAAACAAGCAATGGAAGAGCTGTTGCAGAGTCTCCACTGCAACACCCTACAACACAGTATTATGCTGTTGCAGCAATAACGTTGTCCTGGAGGAGGATGCTTTGGCCTTGAGCCAAGAAATGTGGAGAATGAATAACCAGCCCTCAAGAGGCCTTTCAAGAAGGTGAGGAAATCCTAAATAGAAGTTTTCTGGCAATTCTTGCTAAGCAGCAAAGAATTCTCAATGTCTGAATAGACATGAAATCATAAACATATGCATGAATTGCAATGGCTCTCCTCCTCTCCATATATAGCAAATGAAGGCTCTCCATGGGCCCTAATTTGAATTAGGGTTTCCCTTCCTCTACAAGCTTCCCTCCTACGTTGTCATGTAATGCTTTCCACCTCATACCCTATGCTGGTTGACTTGGTCAAACCTCTTTCCAAATATCTCCTTTCACACATGAGGGTGTGAAATCTGGTTCCATGGTTGATATATTTTCATAATAGAGGGATTTTATTTATGTTTTATTATCATTGGGCCTCCTTGCCCAATTATTCATCTCCTAAATGAATTTAGACAAAAATTAATGTTCCAATTTATTGAAGAAAATTTTGGAACATTACAGTCCTCCCCTCCCAAATGTTGCTTGTCCCCAAGCAACTGCAAGGACAAAACTAGAAGGTCTCCACTCAAGGCATGGAGTCTGAAATATGATGAGGAACATCTCCCTCTTGTGGATCCTCCATCCCCAAGAAATCCTCCAAACAAAATGAGCCACCTCCCAACAAGGCAAATCCTGAAAATCTCTTTCCACCTTAAGCTCCGGAAATGAAGGTGGGTTGAAAATCTGGACCTGGAAAGCATCATAGCTTACCCCAAGCTATCCTTCTCTCCACGCATGACAAGTGTAGAGTGTATGCTGATCCTGGGCTACAAATGTATTTCCCTCAAATAGCAAAGTGAAGAACAATCCTCCAAAGAACGCTCCTCCAACAATGAAGAACAAGTTGGCCCAAGAAAATCCATCCATGATGAATAGGACAATATCATCATAGAGTATCCCAATCAGAATTTTGCTGCAAGTTATACATGATAATGTCTGATCCAAACAATGTATCACAAGGATACAATGCAGTTTCATCCACTACAACTTTAGAATATTACATGGCAAACAATGTACAAGATTCATCACATCTACTAAAAGATAGTAAATGGTTGAATGTAACAACAATACATGATCAATCACTTGCCCATGGCTGTACAATGGATGAATATCAACCTCATGGCCCACCTCAAAACATAAAAAACCATTTGGCTGTGGTGGCCATATCTCCTCCCATGCTCCCATTAGAACATGTAGTGTGGAAATTGTGAGAAGTTTTCCCACTCAAAGACACATCCAACTCATGTGCCTCCCTCATAATCATGCTTCCTTTACAAATATGATCTATATCAGCAAATGAAGTCATGATCAGCAATAATATGAAGAGAATGTTGAAGGTTTCATGTGGTGCAAGAAGGTACCAACAGCTTCCCAAACAAGTACAGTACAGTTTTACAAGTTTCTACTTGAAGAAAATACAAGGCAAAATGTTTCTTCTTTCATGGTTAATCATGCATGTCTCCATATGATACATGTTATAATTCATAAGCTGAACATACAAGTGATGATAGAACATTTTCCCAAGGCCAAAAAAGAGATGGTTGCCTCCATCACGTAGATTGGCCCAATAATACTCATGGAGCAATGTGACAAGCTTGCCTCCTTGTGAAGCAATGCACTGCATAAGAATAGTAAGAATGTGCAAATCAATGAATGTATAAACAGACTTCTCACCATATGCTGGAAGTAAGATGGTACATGGGTCCATAAATGAGTCCTCCATAGTGTGTTGGCATGCTATGAGGAAGAATGAACCATGTGTTGTAAGAATTTCATCCTCCTCATGCTTAGAAACCCAAGTCAAGAAGAATATGCCATAGTGATAGATGCCTCTATCATCATTACCCCCTCTTTGTTCATCAAGTGCTACAAATATGAAATGATCCCGGGACCTGTGGGTTATGGATCCACCAAACTTCCACTGGGCACATTTCATCCATATATTTCTTCTCCCAAGTGACAACACTGTGAGCTCATGCAAATAAGCTCATGTCAATACAAAGCTCGGTTCTTTGACATGCTCCTTGTCAAAGACTCCTCTAATAATGTTGCAACAAATATGGAATACTTCCCAAGTTGGAAGTGCTTCCATGTCATCATAAAATATCAAGGAGATAATGCCATCTCCTCCTCCTACAACATCATGCAATGTGTGAGAGAAAATCTGCTCTTGCTCTCCCAGAAACAAGCAAAGAAACAAGACATTTTGTTGCCTCCCAATACCTCCATCATACTGATCATGTGATGAAGACATAATGAATGATATGAGTATCATATCAACACCATGCATCCATATTGTATGCTGCTCAATGATGCAAGTATCCATCCTCTTACTCTTAAGAAGAGTGTTTTCCAAGTGATGGCCAAACTCTTTCAAGAGCAACCAGAGCAGCCAAGCCTCCTGCTGCCCGGTATCATAAACCTGTAAGTAGCCTCGCAACTCCTTTCTCATCAACCACATCCACTCAACCAATTCTGGATGCTTTCTTCTTCTCTTCACCTTGGTACTCCTTCCATGTGGGCTACCATCCTCCCAAATCGTACTCCTGTCTTTGCACTTCATGGGATTTTCAAATGCAATTTTCTCAAGGATCAATGAGACCCTATCAAGATCCAAATAGGTGGTAGGAAAAAACCTCCCATCATGATGTGTATGGCTCAAGGGATGTCCAACACAAGCATGAGATATTTTATCCATCCTAAGATGTCCTCCATCTTCTATCTATTCTTGTGAGAAAATAAGAAAAATATTGCAGTCCATGGTGTGTTTAAGTGCACCTCCAATGAGATCTCCCCTTGAGACCTCCCTTTTATCAATAGTCTTCCAAAACCAATGAGGTCTTGGATCTGAAAGTAGAATTTCCTCTTTGAGATGAGAGGAGCTCATTGAGAAAATGTAATCTTGAAGGGAGAAAGGGTTTCTTACTCGAAGATGTCTACCATCAACCTTCAAGGCTTCAAACCCCAACCTCCAATGTGATATGCAATCCAAAAAAGGCTCATGAAGATTATGGTTTGTGTCCTCCTTGAAATTTTCCATGTTGCATAGCGCAATGCAACCAAGCTTCTCTATGGTAGAAATGGGATTCGACCCTTGGTCCTCCAAAAGTAAACTTCCACAATTTTCAGAAGGATTTGCTACAACAAGAGATTGTGGAAATATTTTCATACCTTGATGTGCATTTGGAACTTCTTCTAGGGCTGCAAGAGTTCCTCCCTCAAAAGTGTTGCTGCCCCAACTATTGATTCATGTAGCTGCTCCTCCATGAGTGTGACAACGTTATCACAAGGCTCCTCAAATGGTGGTGTGAGATTCTCTTCTTTTTTTCTTTCTTCATCAAAGATTTTGATCAGCCTTTGAGTGAACTCTACAAAAGTTTTCACCCTTGCATGGCTCAAGTGGCTGAACCACCATACATAGGCTTCACCCTCCAAGTGCAGCATTGAGATTTCAACAGCTTCTTTCCCTGCTATAGGATGTAGTAGGAAAAATGCCTCCAACTTTCTCACCCAATCTTTTACTGTAGATGACCCATCATAGGTAGACAACAGAAATCTATTGCCTTCGATTTCTCTTCTGCTACATGGTCTCTTCTCTTCCTTCCGCTGGATGTAATGAGGAAAATCTAGAGCCTCCTTGAAGCCTCTAGTTTGAGATCTATACTCAACAAGGTAATCACTTAGAATCTGATAATCCAAGTGTCTTCCATGCTCAATGTCTTCTTCTTGATGAGAATAGGAAGTGCATGCTACTTATTCTTCTTCTTCTTCTTCAATATTCTTGACCTCCTTGGAGAGGTATCCTCTGGATCTAAACACAGATGAGAGTAAACTCATCTTCTTCAACATTCTGATCTTCTTGGCGAAGACTCACAGGCTGAGCCAAGAAATTTTCTCTGATACCACTGTAATGTTCCTTTTTCGGAAATGTCAGCAATCAACAATCTATTCCAGAGATTGAATGAAGGGTAATTTATCGGATATGTCACCTTCTCATGGAAGTGTGAAAACCAGAGGCTATCTGACCCTTTTCAGACTATGTCTATAGAGCTTCTTGAAGAATCCCACTCAAAAGTGAGCTACAACATTATGCAAACATATACATGAGCATACCATGAAGAGATAGCGTTATATTATGAGATGTGAGACAAGAAGATAAACATATAGCCAAGAATAATGTATAGCATAAAAAGAGAGTACAAGTCTTGAGGAAACAACCTCTCAGAAAGGCAATGCAAGCCTCAACAATACATGTACATGAATATGAAAGAACACTGCTATTTCTGCATAAACCCAGGCTATGAGGACGTAGTCTATGATAGAATACTACTAAAAAATGATTTCAATACATGAATATGACAATATATAGCTCAAATACAATATGGGAGCAAAGCTCCAACCCTTAGAAGCAAAAATACATCAATCCTCCAAGGGATTAGCTGAAATATACAAAATGGAAAAAATGCTTGAGTTGCTGGGCAGCTGCTGCAACTCAAATCTGGAACTCAATAGAGAAGGTTGAAGATGATGAAAAATCTGAAGTAAACCCCCTCCAAAGGATCTCCAAAGTGGAAGGTTGATCCTTACACTTGATATCTCACCCTCCAATCGATCTGCAAAACCCCACAGCAAATGCACTTATGAAAATAACCCAGTTACTGGAGAAAACTGCGCAGTAGGGGCAAGAATATGAGTTGGCTTGATGCCAAGATCTAAAAATAAGCTCTAAGGCTTCCAAACTGATCCTCCAAAGGCAAGAAAGTCTCTCCCTCTGAAAAACAAGCAATGGGAGACGTGTTGTGGAGTCTCCACTACAACACCCTACAACACAGTATTATGCTGCTGCAGCAATAACATTGTCCTAGAGAAGGATGCTTTGGCCTTGAGCCAAGAAATGTGGAGAATGAAGAACCAACCCTCAAGAGGCCTCTCAAGAAGGTGAGGAAATCCTAAACAGGAGTTTCCTGGAAATTCTTGCTAAGTAGCAAAGAATGCTCAATGTCTAAATATACATGAAATCATAAACATATGCATGAATGGTAATGGCACTCCTCCTCTCCATATATAGCAAATGAAGGCTCTCCATGGGCCCTACTTCAAATTAGGGTTTCCCTTCCTCTAGAAGCTTCCCTCCTACATTGTCATGTACTGCTTTCCACCTCATATCCTGCGTTGGTTGACTTAGTCAAACCTCTTTACAAATATCTCCTTTCACACATGAAGGTGTGAAATCTGGTTCCATGGCTGATCCATTTTCATACTAGAGGGATTTTATTTATGTTTTTATTATCATTGGGCCTCCTTGACCAATTATTCATCTCCTAAATGAATTTAGAAAAAAATAAATGTTCTAATTTATTGAAGAAAAATTTGGAACATTACATCAATTCTTCATCAACAAGCTCAATTCCTGGAATCATCAAATCATCGTCAGCAATCTCTATTGCTAGATTCTCTTCATCCACTTGTGGCTATGTATAGTGGGGTTCACAAGCATCTTTGTGCTCTCTCTCTGCTTCTTCTGACTCTTTATCTGGCTGTAGATCTGCTGCTACAGATCCACCTTCATCTTCAACTTCAATGCTTCCCTTTGCACCAAAACATCTCTCAAGGGTATCCCATGCCTCCTTGGATGTCTTGGCATCTGAAATCAAGGGAAGTATACTTTCATTTACTTATTATTTTATGCATCTTAATGTATAGGCATCTTTTTTCCTTCGTATTTCAAGATCTAAAAAGATCTCGAACATCTTCTATTTCAGCTTTAGCCTCTTGGCTTTTCCTTTGACCTCATTGTTTGGCTTCCACAAATAGACGAGTCTATATATGCATCAAATATCTTTCTTCCAAAAAAAAAAATCCTCTTCCGCAAAAAAATATATTTTTCAGATTCACTTTCACAAGGCTCTTTTTAAATTCCCATTAGAAAATATCCTTTGAAACATTCACTTTCACTTTCTTACATCACAACTTTAAGTTTTTTTCTTTTTTATTTTTTCTTTAAAAAAAAAAACCCAAAAATAAAATTCTTCTCTACTTTCACATGCTTTAAAATCCTTTCACATATGCTCTTTTAAAAAATTCATGGCAAAAATAATTAAAATCCCCTACTTCTTCCCTTTTAAAAACTTTAAAATAAAGCTTTTAAAATCCATTACAACAATACGTTGAATGCTATTTCATTAACTTATAAGCCATGTTCACATTTTAAGTTTCTATTTTTTCAAAAGAAAAACTTTAAAAAAAAACTTTCCCTTACACTTTCAAACCTTCGAATAAAACTTTTTAGAAGCTTCACATGCATACTTTCCCTTAACAATTTAAAAAACCTTCATGCATTTAACTTTTATTTAAAAAAAAAAATTGCATAGCTTAACACAACATAAAAAATACCTTAACCTTTGTAAAATCTTTTGCATGTGTTGACTTTACACTGTTACTCGCCCGTCTTCATTACTCATTTTCCTTTGGTGATTGGCTGTTTGGATTTTGGTTTTCGTTACTTAGCTTCTGACAGATTCTCTTCCATTCTGCGCCTGAGAATAATAAGCGTTGGTGCAGAGGAATAAACCCATGATAATCTGCCCCCAGCTCCCAGCAACGGCCTTGTCAACAACGTTGTTATAGTCTTCCACCCTCGGCGTCAATGCAGTCCAGTACGCGGCCTCCGGGTTTTCTTAACGTGGGTAAATCTACACGTATCAATCGGATATGTAAATCTACCCATATATTTTTTTTAAATACTTTGACTGGCATGATCCCGATACTGAACCACCGCTACTAAATAAAAACAATGCAAGTTAAAAAACTGCCACAGGTATGGCTTGCATTCTCACACCAATCTCTTGATTCGGCGGGTTGGCGCAAGTATTAGCTAATAGTCACGCCAACCAACTTCTCCTCTTTACTTCTCTTTCTTGGCTCTGTTGCTACTCTCCAGGGAGGCTTATGCAAGCTCGCTCTGATACCATGAAAAGAATTGAGAAACTGAGAAGTAAAATGGAGTAGAGAATTACTCATCTCAATATTATGAAATAGTTAAATAGATTACATTGGAAACATCATCAATAAATGGCTTTAGTGTAACTGGACTAAACTGAAGTAACTAAAAACTAAACTGGACACTTGGACTAACGGTTTTGACACCTAACAAGTGATTGGGATTACATTCTTTAACAGCCACATCTGCACCACTAGAAGGCCATCCGCTTTCAGTAACAATGAGTGGGATGCTGGTATATCCAAAGGCTTCCATGGCCGAAAGAAAAGTGTCAACCAAGGCATCGAACACATTTTTGTAGCTCCGACCCCCGTCCTGCACCACTGTTGATGTGGAGTTAAATAGAGTGTAGTCCAGAGAAATGAACCGCCTGTTGCCGGTGTAGCTGAGATACGAATATATGTCGGCCATAAAAGGGTATCCTTGATGTGACAAGAATTGAAGTATAGACCTCATTATGTCTTTAAACTCATTCTGGAAGACTCCTTTAGACAACGGGAAGCAACTAGTAACGTTCGTGGCAAGAACGGTAGAGACCTTGATGTTATTCTGTAGATTGGCCTTTTGTATCGCGGTTTGAATCTTCCTCATTGCGAGAACAAGATACGATACGTACTGTGCGCCTCACAAAACCTCGTTACCCACTGCAATGTATTTGATATTCGTAGCGGGATAGAAGGGGCGAATGTTGTCATTAACCCAATCGTTGGCTGCATCCTAGCTGGAGGAAATGAGCTGCAATTCGTTGTTACCAACTCCCACAATTACATAGATACTGGACTCTGAAAAAGCTTTCAGTGCATCTCTGTTTGATTGGAAAATTCTCATTTCCCCGATGTTCTTTTTCTTCATCAAAGTTTCTGCCTGTTTTGCTGGTGGCATATCACTTCCCAACATGCCATAGTTCACTCCTATTTTAATACCATATGCATAACAATTGAATTATCAACGACTTTAGCAGAGATATTATCAATCTAAAATTTTCAATAATTATGCTAATAATTATGATTATGTTGATAGACATATACATTTTATTCTGAGGTTCTGGTTGGTGTGATACTGTTGAGAGAGATTAGCCTTCGATAAAATGAATCTCAACAGTGCCCCGTATAAGAACTCGACCTAGGTGTCATGAACTACAAATCTCAACACGGCCCTTGACCTCGCTTTCGGTCAAACAGAAAGCTCCTCGATCAGTTTGTTGTTGCGGTTATGGGGACCTGGCTCTTGTCCTTCCCAGAGGAAGCCACTTCCCACCCATCGTCATTTCGCTGAGAGTATGAACTACCACTCATCATTCTTACAAGTGAAAGCACAAAAAAACTTGTGAGATTTCACACTGACACAGCAAATGCTTCTTTCTCTTACGCACACACGATACGAAAGGAACTTTAAATAAAAGCTATGTCCAAAATATTCATAGCATTTTCGAAATGTTCTTACCTCTTTTGTTGTGAATTTGAATCCGGCTAGAGCACTGATTAGCTATAAATGTAAAGGCGGTCATGAAAGAATTTGAATCCAGCTAGAGCATTGATCAGCCTTAAATATAAAGGTGTTCATAGGGTGGCAAGTGGATGTGTGCCTACTTTGAGAGTCCAAGGAAAGCTCACAGTACCTTCAGCTTTGAAGGTTCCACTATGTCAGCTGTTCATACATCTTTTTATTTCTACGACACAGTTGCATTCAACCGACTCACCCAAAAAAAAAATTGAGATTATGCACATAGAATACTAAAGGATGACGGAGAATACCTTCTCTTTGCATATACAGCACAAAAGAAGCTTTAAAAAACAACTATGATCAAAATATCAAAGTGTTTCAGAAATTCTTACCAATTTCTTTGCAAGTTCAAATCGCACTAATCCATTGACCGATCAAGCGGGGTCTAAGTGGAATTTTGCGTCAAACCAAGAAAAGGTCATAGATTCATAGTCTCTTCCTCGTCATGAGTTCCCAATGCACATTTATTCTCTTCTCTCAGCTCTAAGAATTTTTGCGAAACAATACGAAGCCGACATTAGTCGAAAGGTTTGAGTTTTATCCATCTCTGTTGGAAATTAATTCCAACTGCCCCTCATAAATGAGCAGAACAACAAGTTAATGTGAAGGGATTGGAAGGAGGCGAATTAATGGTTGATGACAAGTTGAAGAATGGCGGCATAAGTATGGAAGCGATGGAAGCTCCATCCTTATCAGCTGCAACAACCACATTAAAACTCCACCAGCAACGTTTAATGCACTTAAGAGTTGAGGTGGCAAGCCATTCCGGAGGGTCTGAAGAGCTCGAGCAACAAATGGTGAAGAAACCCCTCGGAATAGCTGATGTCATCCTCAGCTCGGCCCACCTTTCACCACTCACAAAATAATTCTGGGGGGAGTATGAGAATGCACGGGAATGCTCTCCAAGCACCCCATGGAATATGGAAAAAACATTTGTTTTTTAATGTTTTGTTTTAATAGTTGTTTTATTCACGACAATGCATATATGTTTTAAATTTTTTACGCTGGGTAAATGTTTTATCACCACAGTACATTTAAGTTTTAAATATTGGTCATTTATATGTTATATATATTATAAATATGAGATATTTATAATATATATTATATTATGTAATGTTTATAAATATATGCCATGAGAATTGTAAAGTTGTAGCTGTGTAATGTTTTTTATTATTAACTGAAGGCTGAAAACAAAGAACAGAGATACAGAGAGAAAGTGGAAGTGATGTGTGTGTAGCAGTGAGTTATAGATTTTAACCAGTGAATCCAAAACCTGGTTATGAGGAGTCTTATTTTGTAATAGTAGTTTGTTTTATGAAATAGAATTTGTATTTCGTCTCTGTGGCTATCTTAAATTTGAGTTTTTAATTTTATTTAAAGATCTGTGTTGTAAAAGAGGAATTTCTATTTCCTCTATTCTGTTAAGGAATTACTCAGAAAATTCCAACATGGTATCAGAGCTAGTCTAGGCACTCAGTGAATGAAGCAGAGTTTGCTCTTCACTGCAGAAGTTGTAGGAACTTAATTGAAGTGGATTTCTCCAGCAAAAGAGAAAGCTTATTTTTTTTTTATTAATACACAGTCAAGGAAATTTTCTGGATTTTTGTCTGGTTTGCACAGTCAATATGGCAGCAACAAGAACCAATTTAATGAATCTCCAACTTCCACAGTTTAATGGGAAGGATCATGAATATTGGGCTATCACTATGAGAGCTGTGTTTGCTTGACAGGACATATGGGAGCTAGTTGAGAATGGCTACCCAGAACCAACAGATGAAGCAGCGTTGGTTGATTTGACAGCAACAAAAAGAGACCTGTTAAGGGATAACATGAAGAAAGACTCCAAAGATGTCTTTTATCTCTTTTAATATGTACATGAGAGTGTTTTCCTATGAATTGTAGCCACAAAAAAGTCTAAGGAGGCTTGGGATATTCTCAAGACTGCCTATCAAGGCATGGAGAAGGTGAAGACATCAAAATTTCAGATGCTGAGGAGAGACTTTGAAACTCTCTTAATAAAGGAATCTGATACAATAGATTCATTCTTCACTCATGTTATTGGGTTGATTACCCAAATAAGATCTCATGGTGAAACTCTTGAAGAGAGAAGGATTGTAGAGAAAATCTTGAGAAGTTTACCCTCAAGGTTTGAAGCTATAGTGGTAGCAATAGAAGAGACAAAGAATCTCTCACGATTCACGATTGGATGAACTTAGTGCTTCTCCTAATGTTTCATGAACACGGAACTAGCGAGAGAAAAATATTCCTCATTGGATCAAACATTCGAAGACTCGAGATGTCTTTTGGCCGAAGCGAGAGGAGTCGAGGCGAGCAAATAACGAGATGAGAAGGCATAAGCCAAAATAGAGGCGAGAACACAAACAATCCTGCTAGCACAAGCGGAAGGAGCTTCCAATCAGAACCAAGATGAAGGTTCAAGTAAACAACAAGCTCATGGACAAAGGTATGATAAATCCCAAGTCCAATGTCATTATTACAAAGTGAGGCATTATTCCAATTAATGTAGGAAAAGAAAAAATGACATGAATAATAGGCAAAATGCTAATTTTTGAAAAAGAAGAAGATAAAAAAACCCAAGATTGTCTTGTTAACATGTAACATACCACAAGAAACACACAAGAAGATGTTTTGTTCTTAGAATCGAGTTGTAGTAATCACATGACTAGAAACAAGCAATGTTTTCCAATCTTGATGAAAATGTTAAATATGAGGTAACAGCAGGAACTGATAGTAAGATATCTGTCAAGGGTAAGGGCAGAGTCAGTATCCTGGCAAGAAATGGACAACAGAATATTGTGCCAGATGTACACTATGTACCTAGTCTGAAATGTAATCTTTTGAGCATTCGACAACTCATTGACAAAGGTTACAATGTGTTCTTCAAAGATGATATGTGTACAATCAGAGACATACCTCCAAGCAAGAAGATCGTTTCAGAGGTGCAGATGACCAGCAATAGAATGTTTCCTCTCAAACTCAGAGCAAATTTGAAGGAAGGAAGAAATATTGCAGCTGTAACACAAGAAGTCTTTCAAGAGGAAGTGAAAGATGAGAACTGGTTATGGCACTTGAGATTTGGACATCTCAATTTCGGAGGCTTGAATTTGTTGCACAGAAAGATAATGGTAACGGAAGTACCATTGATTGAAAAATTGGACAACCTTCGTGAAGGCTGCATCTTGGGCAAACAACACAGAGAAAGCTTTCCAGCAGGAAAGTGTATAAGGGAAAAAACACCCTTGGAAATTGTTCACTCTGATGTACGTGGACCGATGCAAACACCTTGGTTTGCTAGAAACAAATATGTTTTGACATTCATTGATGATTACACCAGAAAGACATGGGTGTATGTGTTGAAACAGAAGAGTGAAGTGTTTGAGAAATTCTACCAGTTCAAAACTCTTGTTGAGAAGCAGTGTGGGCACTATATCAAAGTGCTTAGAACTGAAAAAGGTGGAGAGTACATCTCCAAAGACTTTCTACATTTTTGGAGAGAGAATGGCATACAAAAGAAATTTACCACGAGGTATACACCTCAGCAAAACAGTGTTGTAGAAAGGAAGAATAGTACCATGTTGGACATGGTCAGAAGTATGTTGAAGGAAAAACATTTGCCGCATGAGTATTGGGCAGAAGTTGTCACTTGCGCAGCTTACATCTTGAATAGATGGCTGACTAAAGTTGTCATGAACAGAATTCCGGAAGAAGCATGGAGTGGATGAAAGAAAAAAGTCACTCACATGAGAGTATTCAGTTGTGTGGCATATGCATATGTACCAGATTAGCTAAGGAAGAAGCTTGACAGTAAGGGGGAGAAGTGTGTCTTTATTGGCTACTATGATGAGTCAAAAGCATACAAACTCTATAACCCATCCACCAAGAAATTGATAGTAAGCAGAGATGTGCAGTTCATTGAAGAAGAAGTTTGGGATGGAAGCTTAAAGAAGACAGTGAACGTGAAGACAATTGTGTCTCACGAAGAAGAAGAAGAAGGAACAACAGCTAATAATCCTTCTTCGGTGGCTCCTCCTCCACCACCGCAAGCACATCAAACCACACCACAAGCTGTAATTCGAACAGCCTTGAGAAGTCAAGGAAGTGCTTCTCCGATCACACCGCAGGGATCAGAAATGCCCTCAAGTTTGAATGGAACTCCAAGCACACCAAGAAGACCAAGATTCATAAATATGAGTGAGATTTATGAACAAGGAGAGGTAAGTAACGATACTGGTCTGAATTCTTTATTCACTTTATATTGTCATGTTGATGACCCAATTCATTTTGAAGATGTTGTAAATGAAGATAAATGGATTGAAGCAATGAATGAAGAAATTGGTTCAATTGAGAAAAGTAAGACATGGGAGTTAGTGGATCTCCCTAAAGGAAAAGAAGCTATTAGAGTTAAGTGGGTCTATAAGACCAAAAGCAATGCTGAAGGCAAGATAAAAAGGCACAAAGCCAGACTTGTTGTTAAAGGATACAAGCAGCAACAAGGGAGATACTATGATGAAACCTTTGCACCAGTGGCAAGGATGGAAATAGTGAGAACTCTATTGTCTATTGCAGCACAACACAAATGGAAGATTTATTAGATGAATGTAAAATACGCATTCTTCAATGGAGTGTTGAAAGAAGAGGTTTATGTTGAACAACCTCCGGGCTATGAAGTTGAAGGCCAAGAGCATAAAGTATGCAAGCTGAAGAAAGCTCTTTATGGGCTGAAGAAAGATCCAAGAGCATGGTACAACAGAATAGATGCTTACCTGATTGAAAATGGGTTTGAGAAATGTGATGGAGAACCCACACTCTACATAAAGGAAAATGACGATAAAATCCTTATTATTGTTTTATATGTAGATGATTTAATTTTTACTGGAAATGAAGCTTCACTCATTGTTGATTTTAAAGCAGTCATGAAAAGTGAATTTGAAATGAATGATTTTGGTTTTCTAAGATATTTTTCTGGGAATTGAAGTAGAGAAAAATGAAAATGGTATTTTCATTTCCCAAGAAAAATATGTTGATGAAGTTCTGAAAAGGTTCAACATGCAGAATAGCAAGGCACCTATAACTCCAACTGTCATGGGGTTGAGATTGAGTAAAGAAGACAACAACAAGGATTTTGATCCAACATTGTACAAGAGCATAGTTGGCAGCCTCATGTATTTGACTGTAACTAGGCCAGATATTATGCACGTTGTTATTTTAATCTCCAGGTTCATGGAAAGACCGAAAGAAACTCATTTGCAGGCAGCCAAGAGGATTCTAAGGTATGTGAATGGAACGAAGGGGTATGGTATTTTATACTCCTCTTCTGAAAATTTCACGTTGATAGGTTACACTGACAATGATTGGGCTGGAAGTGTTGATGATAGGAAGAGTACATCAGGATATGTGTTTCATTTGGGATCGGGAGAAATTTCATGGGCTTCCAAGAAGCAACCAGTAGTTGCTTTATCCACAACAGAAGGATAATATGTGGTAGCCACAGCAGCAGCATGCCAAGCAGTATGGCTAAGAAGAGTTCTCAGAGATTTGTGTCAAGAACAAGAAAAAGGCACAACCATTTACTACAATAATAGCTCGACGATATCTTTATCTAAAAATTATGTTTTTCACAAAAGAAAAAATCACATAGATACCAAGTTTCACTTCATACATGAATTGGTTAACAATGGTGAGATTGTTTTGCAGCACTGCAGAACAGAGGATCAATTTGTTCATATCCTCACAAAGCCATTAACACAAAAAATCTTTGATTATTTCAGGGAATGCCTGGGTATGCAGAAAAACCCAGCAGTTGAAATTAAGGGGGAGTGTTGGAAATTAACTCCAACTGCCCCTCATAAATCAGCAGAACAACAAGTTAATGTGAAGGGATTGGAAGGCAGTGAAGTAATGATTGATGGCAAGTTGAAGAACGATGGCATAAGTATGGAAGTCGTGGAAGCTTCATCCTTATCAGCTGCAACAACCACATTAAAACTTGACCAAAAACATTTAATGCACTTAAGAGTTGAGGGGGCAAGCCATTCCGAACGGTCTGAAGAGCTCGAGCAACAAAGGGGGCAGCAACCCCCTGGAACGGCTGATGTCATCCTCAGGTGGGCCCACCTTTCACCACTCACAAAGTAATTCCGGGGGGAGTATGAGAACTCACAGGAATTCTCTCCAAGCACCCCATGGAATATGGAACAAACGTTTGTTTTCTAATGTTTTGTTTTAATAGTTGTTTTATTTATGACAATGCATATATGTTTTAAATGTTTTACGCTGGGTAAATGTTTTACTACCGCAGTACATTTAAGTTTTAAATATCGGTCATTTATATGTTATATATATTATAAATATGAGATATTTATAATATATATTATATTATGTAATGTTTATAAATATATGCCATGAGAATTGTAAAAGCTGTAGCTGTGTAATGTTTTTTATTATTGACCGAAGGCTGAAAACAATGAACAGAGATACAGAGAGAAAGTGGAAGTGTTGCGTTTGTAGCATCCAGTTATAGATTTTAACCAGTGAACCCAGAACCTCGTTCTGAGGAGTCTTATTTTGTAACAACAGTTTGTTTTATGAAATAGAATTTGTATTTCATCTTTGTGCCTGTCTGAAATTTAAGTTCTTAATTTTATTTAAAGTTCTGTGTTGTAAAAGAGAAATTTCTATCTCCTCTGTTCTGTTAAGGAATTACTCAGAAAATTCCAACAATCTCAAGTCCTTTTTCAATCTCAGACTAGTTGTCCTCTAAATATTCAAACCAGATCCAAACACAGTGTTTAAGCCTCTTTCTTGATTTTAGGAAATCCTTCAAAACGTTTCACAACTTCTCCAACTAGATTCACATGATCCTCTTACACCTGTCGAGCTTTCTTTTTACTTTATCAATCAATGATAATTCTTGTTAAAATTATTTTATTATTTTATTCTAAAGCAAAAATTTCAGATGATGGTCTATAATTCAAGGTTGAAGATCGAGAGCCAGGACTGCTTTGATAAACTTATTTTATTATTTTATTCTAAAGCAACAAATTTAGATGATGGTATATAATTCGAGGATGGAGATCGAGGGCTAGGACTGCCATGGGAATGATGATGGTGTATAATTCAAGGTTGGAGATCGAGAGCTAGGACTGCTATGGAAATGACCAGAAGGTTATGATTGATTGATCATACAGACTACTTCGCAACGACTAGAGCTCACAGAAAGTAACTATGTGCAGTCAACGATAGCTATGTGCATGGTGCATGAAGTGAATGAATGGGTTCTTCGAGCTCCCAGTAAGTAACTATGTGCATGAATGGCTTCTTTGAGCTCCCAGTATGTAACTATGTGCAGTCAATGATAGCTATGTGCATGGTGCATGAAGTGAATGAATGGCTTCTTAGAGTAGTTACACGTGAGCTTGTAGATTGGCTCATCCTTATTGATTATAATGTCACACTAGGATAAACTACCCACTAACAACCACACACTAACATAAAACATAATCACATCTTTTGACGGGAGTGTTTAGGTGTCAAACTCTTGCTATTTAAATGAGTGAAATCACAGTGGAATCTAGAGTAAATAAATCGGGAGATCAATGAGAATTTGCTTGCCTGAAGTCGATGTTACCATTAAGTTATTCCTTCTCCTATCCTCCTGCCATTAATTTATCCCTTCTCCTATCCTCCTTACCTCGGATGGATGATTTCCTACTCTGAAGTTAAGCCATCCTAATATGAAGTTAAGCCAGGCACGGCCACCTTTCATTCTTCAAGGGCGTTAATTTGAATTTTGAAACTTCTAGCTACAGATTCAACTAAATTTAGGGAGGTTTCCTAAACCGAATTTGTGACTTAATTATTTGGAGTTTTCGATTCTAACTTAACTGAAAATCTATCGTAAGTTAAAAAATATAAATAGAAAGTTATGTTTTTTTTTTTTTTTTCATTTTTAACTTATCATAAGTTTAAAAACATAATTAATGAGTGTCTAGGCATCTAATAAAACTGTTGTTTGGGGACATGCTAAATATAGATAGCAAAATAGGTAATTTAGTAAATCTCGACGAATGAAACCATTACACAAGTAAATGGAATTATATATATATATATATATATGAGTTTGGAGAGTGTTTATGTTTGGTTAAAACTTGGAGGCATCTCCAAGTAGTCAAAACTCGCCCCTTAGGTATCACTGCTAGGAGTGAAAGTCTTCCCCATTAGGGACCACTATCAAGTCATTCCACTTCGTGTGGTTTTCTTTGAATAACACTCATTAGTCAATCTACATTCTGCATTTGAAGATAGTATCAAGTGATGATTGTCCTAATGTTGATTTGATAGTTATAATAGATTATATATATATATATATATATATATATATATATTATTTAAAAGATATAATATATTTTATGTTTTTTCATTTGCATTTTGTTTCCAGACCATTCTTTTAACTGTGCACTTTTACCATGCTTACCATGTGCATTTTTACATACAACACTTTTAGAGCATAACGCACTTGACCGGATGAGAATATTACACACTAAGAAATCAACACTGAGAAATTTATCATAATGAGTACATATTTAACTGCTATCAGCAATGCACATTAACTCATCACACCCCAAATATAGACTAGCTCATCAAAATTATTTAATCATGTTCTTAGCAATTCTAATATTAGCAACTTCCCCAAAAGGTACAAAGAGAGGCCGATAGGATTGTTAAATTGGAATTGTTGAACTGGAAAAGTTGTAATTTGGTTTGAAATAATAATTGTCGTATTAGATTTATGTTATTTAGCGTGTGTCATATGCACACTTTTCTTAGCAGTGAGAAATGAGATCTTCTTGTCACCTATAATATAAGATGTGACAACCATTCAAAAGATGATTCTTATATTACGAGCAATGGAAGCTATTATAATTCTACATCATTTAATGGACCCACAAATGCTTGGATATTTTGTATGAACTCTCTACTATGGTATTCACCTAATGTTTAACACTACCAACAAATTAATTTGTCATTTCATAGGTAAGTGGAACATATTTCCACTCATAAGCAAAGGCGCCCTTATTGTTTACAAATATGGATAGGCAACACTGATGGGTATCATTTGGAAATCATTGACCTAGGTTTTATATTTTCATAATTATTTAATAGTAAACCAAAAAGTGTAAACCATGACCCAAAAAAACCAATTAAATATTTTTAGTATTCAAGCACAAAGAGCCCACAACCCATTTTTTTAATCCAAATTTAAAACTTTTGAAAAATCCTTACCACAAATCAAAGAGTTTTTTTTATTGGAGTTTGGATTTGAAAAACATTTAGTAGATGCATGGAGCTTTTGTATGAACTCTATGGTATTCATCTAATTTTTTAGACTACCAACAAAATAATTTTCCGCTTCAAAGGTAAGCGGAACATATTTCCACTCATAAGCAAAGACACCCTTATTGTTTACAATTATGGATAGGAAAAGCTGAGGTACATCATTTGGAAACCATTTATCTAGGTTTTTTATTCTCGTCATTATTTAATAGTATACCAAAAATCATAGCCCATGACTCAAAAAAAAAAAAAAAAAACACTAAATATTTTTAGTATTCAACCCAAAAAAAAACCATAGCCTATTTTTTTTAATCCAAATTAAATCCTTACCGCAAATCAAAGAATTCATTTTATTGGAGTTGGGATTTTAAATACCTTTAATTCAATAGAAATATAATTATTTTTATAATATTAATTATTGCAATTTAAGTAAATCAAATGTAAAAACAAATTATCTCATTACATACAATTTTCCATCCAATTTTTAAACCATCATGTGTAAACTTCTTTACAGTGCAAAATACAATGTGTTATTTTTCGTTGTTTAAATTGCATTTTTGAATGCAAAATAGAGTGCATATAGGATGAAATAAATGAGTGCATGTAGGACGAAATAAACCTTTTAACCATAAAACTTAATTTTTTCATGATATGTAGAAAAAAAAATTAAATGATATACAATATATATGTAATTGGCATTAAAATATTTTACATCACATGTAAATCAACTCATTTATCACGTAATTTAAAATGATTTTTTTATTAATAATATATTTTTAAGTGTATGTCAATATTAATTTGTATTAAAATATTTTATTGATAACCCACATTCAATATGTTTTTATATACAACATTAAAATAATTTATTTTAACATATGTGTGTGTGTGTGTAACCAGTCAACAATAATAATAAAAATACATTTTCTTCTTATATATAGAGTTATAAATAAATATATCTATATTCCTTAATTATTTGGCTTACCATGGTAATCATGCACACCACCTCAGTTAACATTAGCTATTTAATAACTCACTATATAAATATTCTAGATGGGACTTCATTCTTTTAACCATACAAACATATATATATATATATATATATATATATATATATATATAACCTCTTAACTCTTATTCGACACTTGTGTTTGAAATAATGTTATGGTTTACTTTTGCATATAATCTAGGTTGATGATTAATATATTGGAAGTCATAACACGGATTATTCAACCCCGAAGGGACAGGTGAAGTTTGGCAAAATAACTGTATTCGATTTTATGTGATCTCATCTGGTTTAGTGATATTTTCTGTATGCTAAATATTAAAGTAGAGATAAGATTTGATGTAACCTTTTCATGGGGATTCGAGCTCATTGTTGACACTTGCTGTGTTGGCCACCATTGGATCTTAGGCTTAGAGATCTATGGTTGTGATCTCCCAGTACCCTTTTAGGGTAATGACCTCACTCAACCCTAAGTGAATTTTTTCATTTTCTTTGGGCTCCGGCGGCATTACCCCTCTGAAACCTTCCACTTTCCTAACCCATTCGGCTAGCATTCGATATTCTCCGCTCGGATTTGGTGACCATGGCACCTTTGCAGGTATGCCAAACCACTTCTACAGTCTCATAATCTTTATAACTTTACATCACAGTAGTTTCAACTCATAAAATTTATGAAGTTTCCTTGTTTTACAATTTTTCAGGTGATTCAAAAATTGCTAATTTTTGTTCCCCGGTTGGGGTAGCCTACATTTTGGTTTATGGCTCAGTTTCAGGCTTCTGCCGTAGACATCCAGCTACAACTATTCACTCTCTTCAGACGGTAAGCCCTCTAAAGACTCAAGTATTTATCCTTTCTTCTCTTTAGCTTAGTTTTCCTATTGATAACTTTATGTTTTAAGACTTTCTCATGCCATTTCTCAATATAGTGTTACGGTGATAGCCTATGAGGTAATTTCTAACTAGGTAATGTAACTCTGGTTTCCCATACTTTTACCATTCGCTAAGCAGATAAAAGAGTATAGTTTCTAATGTTCATGTCTCTAGTTTTGTAGCAGGTAAAATTACCACATTCGATGAACGAGGGTTTACTTAGCGCGTTTGTTGTTCCATTGGTGTGCTTCATTTTTCATTCATGATATCGCCATTTTCCTTAATAGGTACAGGATTCTCCGTTATGTCTGAGGTTATCGGCTTAAATCCCTCCAGTCTTAGCTCCATGATGCTTCGCGGCATTATGAATTTAGAGGATTAGTTTTTAAGGCATTGATTTCCATTCGTTTTGGTTTTTTCTTTGTTTAAGGGCTCCACCCTGGGTAGAATGGCTGCATGCAATATTTGAAATATTATTGTAATTTTAATGTCTACTTCTGGCTGTCGTTCGAGCACACAGCCCAACCTAAGAGGAGTGTTCCTCTATGCAACAATATTTTTAAATGTTATATAAATCTCACCGTGGACGTTTATTTGACCGCCAAATTCTTCAGTGATAATTATTTTGGTCTTTCTTTAAGTTTCGCTTCTTCCTATGTATACACATCACCACATTTATAATTTCTGTTGATATCTATATAGATGTAATGCTTTCTTTTCCAAATTTACTGGACTCTCACATTAGAATTAATGGTTGTTTGAAGAGTTCATTATCATTCTTGCCCGTAGCAGAGTTTAGTTCTTTTTTTCTACATTAAATTCTACAGAAAGAATGGTTTCTATGTGGAATATATTTTGCATGGCTACTATATTTCTGTGTTTCCCCTTCGCATTCTCTTTCTAGAGTTTTCATATATATTCCATTAATACAGAGACCTTTATTCTTTCCTTCAAGGACATACACTATAATATTCCTTTTACCTTCTTTTTGTTCCAGTTTTCAGTTAAATAAAGATGTTCAGACCATCTGAGGTTTGAGTTGTTTTCCTACAACTCTGTTGTCCGTATATATCATATACTAATAGATTAACGACCAGTTCTGGGGTCCAGGGTTTCGACTATGGACCATGAACTAGTAGATATTTCTGTCTTTGTTTAACTTGATAATACAAGTAATATTCATACTACTCTTTCTTAGAATACAGGCAAAAACTACAATAAATTTAATTTTACACAATTCACATATTAATAATGATTTCTGTTGAAAATTCTTGAATATCTTAAGAAAGGTATAGTAAATATATGTCTACAACATTCACTTTGTAAAAATCTTCATTTCATAATTTTAAGGAACATTTTCTTTATTGAAAGAATTTTGTCTAAACAAAAATTCTAGTTCTTACTATTTCTGTAGACTGTATACTTATCTCAATTCAGAACGTGTTGATGATGTCCTCCCAACCATGAGAGACACGATTAAATCCTCATATCCCCCTGTGCTCCACACCTGAGATGAGTAGGTTGGTAGAATACTAGAAGAGACCTCGGGACCCCTAGTCCAATAATATTCTTTTCCATGATTCAGGAACATTGACTGTTTTCCACTGGTCACCACCAGCTTAGGAGTTTTCACTCTCTTCCTATCTCTCCTCAGTCACAAAACTCCTTTTCCTCACTAGGATGTACTTTTTATTCCCAGAGGAAAGGTAATTTTTTTTAATTGTTTTATGTTCAAGCACTCTTAGATCTTGGAATTCTTTTCATCATCATTCTTCTTTTAATATTATGGAACACAATTCCATAATTTAAATTTTTTTTCCACAAACATAATTAATTTATGTTCATCATTCATAATCCTTTTCTCAAAAAAATGAATGTTTAGTCTCTTCAAAATAAATAACATAACAATTAGTTTTCACTTAATACAGTTGTCACAACCTCCCCCTCTAGAAGTAAACACCATCCTCGGTGCTTCATTCCAGCTCAGCAAAAAATTCTGGGTAAGCCTCATGCACAAATCCTTAATCTTCCCACGCAACCTTGTCTGAGCTGAAGTGATTCCACTGCACTTTAACCTAGGTGATGGCTCGTGCTTGGAGCATGATTTCTCTCCAATCGATTATACGTTGAGGCTCGACCAAAAATTCACCATCGGGTTCGACCTGCATTTAACAAGATCTTGAATTAAAATTTCATAAATCTTGATATTTTAAGATAGGATTCCTTAATCTTACCCTACCTAAATGCTTTGCCAGTGGATTACATGATGTGGGTCATGCACGTATCATTTTAGTAAAGACACATGAAACACATTGTGCACCCAGATATGGCTGGGTAAAGCCAACCGATAAGCCACAGATCCCATTCTTTCCAATATCTGGAAAGGTCCATAGAACCTGGGAGCCAACTTGGCACAGGAGGTCCACCTTAGTGTGATTTTCTTAGTTTTAATCCTTACATATACATGATCACCCACTTCAAATTCCTGGTAAGTTAAATTTTTATCTGCATATACCTTCTGCCGATCTTGAGTTTCTTTCAAGTTTTATCTTATCTTTCTCAGTTTCGATTCCATCTCAGCCAACATCTCTGGTCCAAGCATCAACTTGGTTTCAGGGCTACTCCAATTGATGGGAGTACGACACTGTCACCCATACAAAGCTTCAAAGGGCTCATCTTAAGAGACTCTTACTAACCATTATTGTATGCAAATTCTCCCAAGTGTAGATATTCTTCCCCTTTTTTTGGCTACTGTATCACGTACATATGCAACATATCTTCGAAGATTTTATTCACCCACTCAGTTTTTCCATCCGTCTAGGGATGATAAGCAGTGCTGAAATTTATTTGGGTCCACAAACCCATAAATATGGCCTTCCAGAATGTTGAAGTAAACTTCTCGTCCCTATCAGATATAATAGTCTTTGGAATGCCATGCAGTCTGAAAATATCTCTCATGAAGATATCTGTTATTTTCACAGTTTTGTAAGTAGATTGTACGGGTATTAACTGTACCACCTTACTCAATATATCAACCACCACCATAATAGAGTCATTTTTCCTTCTTGATCTTGGTAAACCAGTAATAAAATCTAGGGATATAGCCTCCCACTTCCATTCAGGTACTAGTATAGGCTGCAACAAACCGGCTAGGTGTTGATGCTCCACCTTAACCTATTGACATTCTAGACATTTGTTTAAGTACTTCACAATATTTCTTCACATATCATGCTAGAAATAAACTTTTCTAATTGCTATTAACATTTTCTGGTATCCTGGGTGTCCCGAATAATTGTTGTGGTGGTACTCATTCATGATCAACTCTTTTAAGTTCATTCGATTCAGAATGTATATCTTTGCTTTGAAGATTAATAATTGGTCTTTGTTAATTACATAATCAGAATTTTTTTCTTGTCTTCTAGCTTCCTCCGCATGCTGCCATAAAAATCGGTATTTAGGATCCTTCTCGTCTTCCTCTTTTATCTGATCTGAAAAATAACATTCGATTTGATTATAAGAAATTTCATATATACAATGTAGTTTCCTACTTAAGGCATCTTCCACACGATTTTATTTTCCTTTCACATGTCGTATATCAAAATAAAATAATCTTAAAAGCATTCCACCTTGCTTGGCGAGCGTTTAAATCAGCTTGCTTAAAGTAGCTGGTTAGGTTGCTATGATTTGTCTTTAACGAAAATCTCCTCCCTAACACGTAGTGCCTCCATTATCAGAGTGCACGCACTACTGCTATCAGTTCTAAGTCATATATCGTTGTTTATGCTCCTTTAGTTTGCTCGATTAATAGGCAACCACTCTACCTTCTTGCAATAAAATTGCCCCAACACCTTCCTTACAAGAATCGGTACAAACCTCTAATTATTTATTGGGGCTAGCTAGCCTCAAAACTGGGGCAGTGGTCAGCAAATGTTTCAACTTCTAGAAACTATTATGACACTCACTAGTCCATTTAAATATTTTTTCCCTTATCTACAAAGATGTAATTAGAAAAGAAATATTTGAGAATCCTTCCATGAACCATCGATAGTAGCCAACCAAGCACATAAAGCAACGGATATCATCCACGTTTTGGGGTGCTCGCCATTCCATAGTAGTTTTAATTTTCTCTAGATAGACCGTTATTCCTTCCCCAGAAATGACATGGCCTAGATACTGTATCTACTCTTTGAAAAAGTCACATTTTCTCAACTTAGCGTACAACTGATGTATTCTTAACATCTCCAATACTATCCTTAAGTGCTCCTTGTCTTCTTCCATGCTTTTTGAATAAATGTAATGTCCCAAATTTTTCAATAAAGTATTTGGGACATTAAGCTTTCTTTTATTTTAATAAAAGGAATAAAATGGGTAAGGGAACCCATGTAGCAAATTAATAAACACTCCTAAGGTGAAAAAAGTCACTTAAGTGGCTTAAGATAGCAGCCCCAACTGTGAAAAGGGCCAAAGCCAAGTGAGCTAGTCCACGGTTGACCAAAGTCAACAACGTACCCTAAGAGGGGAAGATTGAACAAGAAGATTGCATAGTTGGAGTGGAGGGAAATTTGAAATGAGAGAGAAACCCTAATGTGAGTGGGGTCCATGCACACATTGCATAAAATATGAAGGAGAACATTGTGGAGATCGGTTTTGGAGATAGAATTCGAAGTTGAAGCTCTCTTCAACTTGCTGTTGTTTAGCACAAGAGGGATTCCTATTTAGGAATGCCCATCTCTTCCATGGGAGGCCATGGAGATATTGTTATTCATATTCCTCACATCATGGCATGAGGCCAAGGCAGTCATTTGTAGCTACTACGTTATTCTTGCAGCAAGAGAACGCTGCAGTTTCTGGTGTTGCAGTGAGGGACTTCCATCATCTCACTTTCGGAGTTGTTCTATAAAGGAGAGGCCATCTCTCTCTCTAGGATATCAGCAAAGGAGATCTCTAAGCTTCTATTACAGATTTGGCATCAGGCCATATGTATTTCTCTCATGCCTAGCGCAGTCCCTTCTTCTTACAGCGTTATTCTCAGAGAGGGTTTGCAGGTGGAGATTATTTTGTGCACTAGTGAGTGCAATCTTCAGTAAGGGGATCAGCCCCTTTCCTTTGGAGATCATTGGAGGAGGTATCATGGTTTATTGCAGCATATACTTCCTTCTCCTATCTTGTATTATATTTGAGTTGTAGCAGCTACAGTGCAACTTCGACATTTTTCTATTTTATGTATTTTAGCCAATCCATTGGAGGATTGATGCTATAATGTTTTCTAGGGTTTAGATCTTTCTCCCCCATCTTTATTTGAGCTCATATTGTCATATCATCTTGTATATTTTAGTCTACAGTCATTTTCCCTTAGAGACTACGCAGTTATAGAGTAGTTGGGTTTTATGCAGCAGTGCATTCTCTTGTTCATGTACACTTTCCCTTGAGGCTGATTTGCACTCACCTTGAGAGGTCTTTTCCTCAAGGATCTTGTATAATATTTGTTTCTGTACATTTTGTATCATATTTTTACTCTTCTATCATTATATGATGCATTCTTCACTACTGTTCATATTGGAGGTTTAATACTGCTAAAGATTCCCTTATTGAGCATTGTTTCGGTATACATGTTGGTGGGAGATCTGAATAACCTGTTTAAGGTTTTTCTTTTGCACTTATATTCTGCATGGAGTTAGTATTAGACATGTTCTAAGGCATCCCAGCATTGGATGGCCTTAGTTTCACATGAGCTTCTTTATACAGTGTCCTCATGGACAACTGTTGCAGAAATTCCTTGAAGGGAATTATTAGCTCTTGACAAGTTCTATTGGCAGAGTCTGCTAGTGGGCCAGGTAGCCTCTAGATCTCATTCTTCCTTGTGAAGATGACATATCCAGTAAATTCCCCAGCAGTCAATCTATGAAATAGTTCAGTGTTGATTTTTAATACTCCCGGAGGTGGAAAATAGGAATATCTCAAGATATTCCCGGCACTGCAGAAGTTTTCCCCCATTTGGGAAATTACAGTGGTATCGGAGCTTAGAACTTGGATCAGCCTATGAATTTCGAATTTCAAAGAAGAAGAGGCCAGAATGATGCAGAGGATGAGATTGATCTCATCAGTTTTGGGTCCAGCAACAACCTCTCCAAGGAGGTTGAGAAAATAAAAGAAGGAGAAGTGGAAGGACCATGCACTTCCTATTCTCACAAAGGAGCAGAGAAGAAGCATGGAGAACACTTGGAATTCAAAATTTTAAGTGAATATCTTGCTGAATATGGAGAAAACCCTAGATTCTTCCAAGAGACTCTATCTTCCGGACTCTTGTTCAGCGGGAAGAGGAAAGAACTTGGTGGTTCAGCCATGGGAGGAGTGCAAGGGTTTCTACTCTTGCTGATTTTTATCAAGATCTTGATCAGAAGATTTGGCCAAGGGAGGGAGGAGCCCTCAACACTAGAGGAACATGCCAGCACTGACACATTCATGGAGGAGCAGCCTCCACCTTCAGTTATTGGGGTAGCCAGCACACTTGAGGAAGAGACTCTTGCAGCAAGATTCTTCCAAATATCTCCAAGGTATGCATGAGATTGCATCTACCATGGATGGTTGCACTTTATTGCATGCTGATTGTCTTGAGGAGGGTACTTTCACTGCGCTATTCCATTATTCTCAGACACCCTTGATGAGTCATGCACCACACATGAGGTTGGGGTTTGAGACATGGACCATGGAGGAGATTTCATTTCAATGTCCCATGAAATGCAAAAGGAGAAATCTGTTTTGGGACAATGGTAGCTCTTCTGAAAGAGGTACCAAGTGGCAGGATACTTACACCAAAGAGCAGAGCTTTGAGGATCATATGTTCCCAGCGAAAATGTGGAGGATCCATAACCCATAAGTCCTAGGATATTTTCACACTGATTGCACTTGATGGACAAAGGGGAGAGTATGGGTGCATCATGATGGAGTGGCATTTCTCTTTCCACACATTATGTTCCCATTTTAGATTGGGTATGGTGGAAGTATAGGGGAGCAGCAAACATTCTTATTGCTCAGATTTTGTTTGATGTTGCGGGAGTAAGAGGAGGCACTAGCATAGTGCAAGAGGATTACTCTTTGATCTTGGATGCCAAGTAGCACCTTATTCATGAGAGGAGCTCTACATTTGCAGCAACATGATGGGAGGAGTCTTTGACAAGATTCATGTCAAGGATGGGAGCTTTGAGATGACAGTGGCCCTACTCCAAGGCCAACAACGTTGTCACTTGAAGGCTTGGATTACTTGTTGGAGTCTTCTCAAAGCCACTCCACAAGTGATGAACTTTGGAGGCATGTAGATGATGAGCATGAAGGAGTAATGGAGGGAAGCATTCCTCACTACATTTTTATTTTCTTGACTTGGTTTCACAAGCGCAAGAAAAGGGATCTACATGCAATGTTTATGGGTTCTTCTTTCATGCATTTTCATGCATATTCTTCATTGATGGAGGAGTCCACTTGGGAGGGATTTCTAATGGATGTATATCAGCATTTGGCTAGATGCATAGCCCAAGAGATGTTGAGATGGTTGGCACAACCACTCCCCTACTATGCTGCAGTAAGGGGGACTTTTCATTGGAGCCATTTCAGCTCAAAGGCCAAAGTACGTGATGAGGGAGGTAACTATTTGTGACATGATTGCACTCTCTTATCTTTATGAGTAGTATTTAAAATAAAGAGGGATCCTTCCTTCTTGCACATTATGTTCAGCTACACTTATGGTCTATTGCAATGAGAAAGATGGCCATCTTATGGGTGGTTTGTGGGGGAAAGCCACATCATTTTGGTGTGCACCTTGGCACCAAATTTTGTTTTTCATGATCACATTTTGCAAGATGAATGTGGAAGAAAAAAAGTGGCCGAAAATACACATGTTACTATCTATTTTGAGGCAGGCTAATGATTCCCTGCATTGGTTCCATACATGGGACCAAATTTCACCTCCTTGCTCTCATAAGTTTATGCTTCCATATGTTGCTGATGGAACGTTGTTTAGAGGAAGCATCATTTTGAAGGAGGAAAATGAATTGAAGATGCCCATTGGGAGTATGATTCTCCCTAATTTTCATGTTGTATGCTTCAGGAGAAGTAATGGGCAGCCCATGATTGCCAAGCTTCATCTCTTTCCTTCATGTGGGAGGAGTTATTTGGAGAGTTCAAAATTTTGGAAGTGGAATTTCATGGTTTGAATGATTGATGGGGTGGCTTGGGTCTCTCATGAAGGCCATTTTTTTCAGCCATATATCAGCAGCAGCCCGACATGGATCATGAGGAGGGAGAGACTCATTGGGTGGATGTTCCCTTTGGGAGAAGAAGACCTCCATTCTTTTTGCAGCGCATGCTCCAAGAGGAGTATGAGAGATGATAAGGTCACCATGTTCAGCCATGTATTTTTTTTCGTGACGTGGACCATATGATTGATGGATGCCATATGTGGATTAATTCCAACTCATCACATATGAGATGATTTGGGCCAGCTTGAATTGCAGCGTTGGAGGAGAGATCTTTTGTGGATATAGAATTCATTTTGCCTCTTGAAGGCAACACTATTGCAGCCCAAGTTCAAATTTCACTCCACATTCATCATGAGTGGAGAATAGGACAGCGTGGGGTAGGCTATGACACTTACCAAGTTCAGAAATTCAACCCACCTATTTCATGAGCACAAGGTGGAGGAGTACTTCCAGGAGTTTCCTAGTTGGAGGGTGACTCATTTTGTTGGTTGATTGCTTGAGGATGGAAGATCTACATGATGATATTTCAAAATTCATGCCTTGAGTGGAGGACCTTTTTCAGTTCATCCTTTCTCTTTCTTGAGGACAAGAAAGTTTTGGGATGGAAGGACTGTAATGTCCAAAATTTTGCAATAAAGTATTTCGGATATTAATCTTGCTTTTATTTTAATAAAAGGAATAAAATGGGTAAGGGATCCCATGTAGAAAATTAATAAACACTCCTAAGGTGAAAAAAGTCACTTAAGTGGTTTAAGATAGCAGCCCCAAGTGTCAAAAGGGCCAAATGCCACTGAGCTAGTCCATGGTTGACCAAAGTCAACAACGTACCCTAAGAGGGGAAGCTTGCACAAGAATATTGCGTAGTTGGAGTGGAGGGAAATTTGAAATGAGAGAGAAACCCTAGTGTGAGTGGGGTCCATGCACACATTGCATAAAAGATGAAGGAGAGAATTGTGGAGATCAGTTTTGGAGATAGAATTCGAAGTTGAAGCTCTCTTCAACTTGTTGTTGTTTAGCACAAGAGGGATTCCTGTTTAGGAATGCCCTTCTCCTCCATGGGAGGCCATGAAGATATTTTTCTTCATCTTCCTCACATCATGGCATGAGGCCAAGGCAGTCATTTGCAGCTACTGCGTTATTCTTGTAGCAAGAGAACACTGGAGTTGCGGGTGTTGTAGTGAGGGACTTCCATCATCTCACTTCCGGAGTTGTTTTGTAGAGGAGAGGCCATCTCTCTCTCTAGGAGATCAACAAAGGAGATCCCGGAGCTTCTATTGCAGATTTTGCATCAGGCCATATATATTTCTCTCATGCCCAGCGCAGTCCATTCTTCTTACAGTGTTATTCTCAGAGAGGGTTTGCAGGTGGAGTTTATTTTGTGCACTAGTGAGTGAAATCTTCAGTAAGGGGATCATCCCCTTTACTTTGGAGATCATTGGAGGAGGTATCATGGTTTATTGCAGCATCTACTTCCTTCTCCTATCTTGTATTATATTTGAGTTGCAACAAATACACTGCAACTCCGGCATTTTACTATTTTATGTATTTTAGCCAATCCCTTGGAGGATCGATGCAATAATGTTTTCTGGGGTTGAGATCTTGCTCCCCCATATTTATTTGAGCTCATATTGTCATATCATCTTGTATATTTTAGTCTGCAGTCATTTTCCCTTAGAGACTACGCAGTTATAGAGTAGATGGGTTTTATGCAGCAGTGCATTCTCTTGTTTATGTACACTTTCCATTGAGGTTGATTTTCACTCACCTTGAGAGGTCGTTTCCTCAAGGATCTTGTATAATATTTTCTTCTATACATTTTGTATCATATTTTTACTCTTTTTTCATTATATGATGCATTCTTCACTATTTCTCATCTTGGAGTTTTAATACTGCTGAAGATTCCCTTATTGAGCATTGTTTCGGTATACATGTTGGTGGGAGATCTGAATAATCTGTTTAAGTTTATTTCTTTGAGCTTATATTTTGCAAGGATTTGGTATCAGATATTTTCTAAGGCATCCCAGCACTGGATGGCCTTATTTTCACATGAGATTCCTTATACAGCGTCCTCATGGACAACTATTGCAGAAATTCCTTCAAGGGAATTATTAGCTCTTGACAAGTTCTATTGGCAGAGTCTACTAGTGGGCCAGGTAGCCTCTAGATCTCATTCTTCCTTGTAAATATGACATATCCAGTGAATGCCCCAACAGTCAATATCAGAAATTGTTAATTGTTGATTGTTAATACTCCCGGAGGTGGAAAATAGGAATATCTCAAGATATTCCCGGCATTACAGAAGTTTTCCCCCATTTCGTACATTACAATAAATCAATATATCGTCAATGAATATCAGCACAGATATATCCAAGAAGGGGTGAAATATGCCATGCATTAGCCTCATAAATTTTGTTGGTGCCTTAGTTAAACCAAATGGTAATACCACAAACTTGTAATGGCCATATCGGGTATGAAACGCAGTCTTGTATATATCCTCGTCTTTAATTCAGATCTTGTGATATCCAAATCTTAAGTATATTTTCGAGAACATAGTTGGCCCCTTCAATTGATCAAATAGGTCATCTATTCGTGGCAATGGATACTTATTTTTTACTGCTAATTTATTGAGTTGTCTATAGTCCATGCACATTCACATGGTTCCATCCTTTCTCTGTACAAACAACACCATTGCTCCCCAAGGGGACACACTTGGTCGAATATACCCTTTATCCAACAGCTCTTGCAGTTGCATTTTCAGTTCAGTTAGCTCCAGTACACTCATTCGATATGGTGCTATTTAAATTGGTGATGCTCTTGGCATCAGTTCGATGGTGAAATCAATCTCTCTTCTTGGAGGTAAACCTGGTACATCTTCTAGATACACGTCCATTAAATCTTGTACTACTGGTATTATTTATAGCATAGGGGTCTTCTCCTTCGAATTAGAAAAACTCACCTGAATGGCATATATCTGACATCCTTTTCTAATACACTTACTCATTTGGAAGGTTGTGATAGGACGCAACTGTAAGGGTTTATTGATTCCTTTTATTTCTTGACGATTTCCATCCTGCATTCTGTAATATATAACATTCTCTCAGACTCCAGTGTCTCTCCAACCAATCAATGCCCAGTAGTACACCATAGGATCCCAAAGGAGGATCCCAAAGGAAATACATTCAGTTCCACATTTAACTGTTGGTTTCCAATTTCTAGTGTACAGTTTGGAATTTTGGCACAAACGTTTCTCTTTGCCCTAGTGGCTAGCTATACGAGCCAGGAATTTTTGAGTTTTTTACTTTTTTATTTATAGATTTCCACTATTCTGGGGTTTACATCACTTAAAATAGCACCTCGGTCAACCAAAATAGAAACAACTTTTGAAAGTAACTTACCTTCCAGTTCTATCATCATTGGCTGATAATCCGCCTATGGATCCTCCAAAGCTGCATTAATTCTAGGTATATTCCAGGGCACGTATCCCACCATAGAGGTTTCTTATAGGCTAGCTATTGTTTTACTTCTTCCTCGTTGTGGTAAATTCTTATAATAGTGAGCCTCGACACACCCCCAGCATTGTAGAGGTGGTTTCTTATTTTGTCCTTGTTCTGGTTTGCTGGAAGCCTCTATAGGATGTTCTTCTGTAGGCCATCGGGTTCTTTTATGATTTCTTCCAAACTGTTTTCTCACTAAATTCCTTGCAGAATTCTTAAAGTTATTGATCCTAGCATTTTTGTAATTTGAGCTGCTTTTCTGCCCTTTTCTTGGCTGCCAATTTTTTCCTATTTCCCCTTTTGCCTTGGACTACTCGTAACATACTCTTTCTTTTCAAATTTCCTCATCCATGGTCCTTGGATTTATGAATTCAATTCATTATTTCATGTGGGTCACCAAAAAAATCAAGACCCACTGAACCTTAGCCTTTTCATCTCTTTAATAAGGAATGTATCTCAATAAAGAAGTGAACTTGGTTATGTATTCATCCAGTTTCATTTGAACCAATCTCAAATCATGGAATTCTCTAGACTTTTAGTCATAGAAACATTGTGTTAGATATGTGTCCTTAAAGTATTGCTGAAATTCATCCCATGTCATATCGTGGTCTTCAATACTACGGATATTCTTGACTTCCTCCCACCACAGGGTAGCATTTTCTCTCAAATGATAGATGGCCAACCTGGATTTAAGGTTGTTGATGTACTCATAAACTTTAAAGTATTTATTCATATTAATCAACCAAGCTTCTGCCACCTCCTCTGCTTCTCCATCAAACACAATAATTTCTTGTTGTTCTGACACATTGCCAGATTCAGCCTCATTATAGTTTCTATTCTTGTTACTTCGTTGTGAATGGATTCTTTCCACTCTGTCATTACTTTGGTCCTTGGATTTTCATTCATTTTCTTCCCACGTATCTCTTACAGGACTTGATTGAAACACTCCTTGATTTTGTTTATAGGAAAGGATTTTGAGTATCCTATCCTGCTCTTGCATTAGGCGCTCACTATCACTCCTAACCCGGACCATTTCTTCATATAACTTCTGCATAGTTGTTAACAATATATTGGTTTGATGATTTTGTTCTTCCAACAGTCTACTGGTCTATTGGTGTTGATATACACTCAGTTTAATCCACATTTCCGGATTCATTTCTGAATGGGATTGGGGTGTAGGTTCCCCTACATTCTGAGTTGTTTTTAGTTTCTATCCCCTCCTCATTTTTTCTTCTACTATGTTATTTATGTTTTATGCACCATTTACACACAACATTTTATCATGTTAGCTGACCCATTGGGTCTCAGCATGTGAACGCTGCTCTGATACCACTTGTAATGTACATAACAATTCAACAATAAAAAAAAATCACATTTTCTTCTTATATTTGTAGATAAATATATCCATATTCCTTAATTATTTGTTTTAACATGGTACTGATGCACAACACCTCATTTAACATTATCTATTTAATAACTCACTGTATAAATATTCCACACGGGACTTTTAAATAAATATAACTCACTATACATATAAATATAATATAACTCACTATATAAATATATATACCTAACCTCTTAACACTTATTTGGCACTTTTGTTTGCAATAATGTTATGGTTTACTTTTGCGTATAATCTAGGTTGAAAATTAATATATTGGAACTCATAACACGGACGATTAAACTCCGAAGAGATAGGTGAAGTTTGGCAGAAGCATTGTATTTGATTTTATGTGATATCATATGGTTTAGTGATATTTGACGTATGCAAAATATTAAAGTAAAGATAAGATTTGTTGTACCCTTCGCATGGGGATTCAGGTTCATGGTTGACACTTTCCCTGCTGGCCACCATTGGATCTTAGGGTTAGAGATCTACGACTGTGATATCTCGGTACCCATTTAGGGTAATGACCCTGCTCAACCCTAACTCAATTCTTTCATTTGCTTCAGGCTCCAGTGGCATTGCCCCTTTACAACCAACCACTTTCCTAACCCATTCGACCAACATTCAATCTTAGATGCTCGACCTTGGTGATCATGGCACCTCTACAGGTATGTGAA
Organism: Pinus albicaulis; assembly: GCA_034641835.2. NCBI lineage: Eukaryota > Viridiplantae > Streptophyta > Pinopsida > Pinales > Pinaceae > Pinus > Pinus albicaulis. The sequence goes on from CM076580.1 coordinate 1,599,575,556, forward strand.
ACCACTTCTACAGTCTCATAATATTTATACCTTTATGGCACAGTATTTTCAACTTATAAAATTTATGAAGTTTCCTTGTTTTACACTTTTGCAGGTGATTAATAGATCGTCAGGTTCTCCTCCCCGACTAGGCTAGCCTACATTTCGGTTTATGGCTTAGTTTCAGGCTTCTTCCACCGATGTCCAGCTACAAATATCCACTCTCTTCGCATGGTAAGGCCTCCAAAGACTCAAGCCTTTATCCTTGCTTCTCACAAGCTTAGTTTTCCTATCGATAGCTTTGTGTTTTATGACTTTCTCATGCCATTTATCCATGCACTGTTATGGTCATAGCCTATGGAGCGATTTCTATCCAGGCAATGTAACTTTGTTTTCCCTTAATTTTACCATTCGCTCAGTAGATAGAAGATTATAGTTTCTCATCTTCATGTCTCTGGTTTTGTACTAGGTAAACTTACCACAGTTGATTAACGAGGGTTTACTTAGTGCATTTTTCGTTCCATTGGTGTGCTTCTTTTTTCATTAATGATATCGCCATTGTCCTTAACAATACAAGATTATCCGTTATGTCTTAGGTTCTCAGCGTAAATCCCTCCAGTCTTAGTTTCATGTTGCTTCGCAGCATTATGAATTTAGAGGATTAATTTTTAAGGCATTGATTGTCGTTCGTTTTGGTTTTATTTGTGTTTGAGGGCTCCGCCCTGGGTAGAATGGCTGCATGCAATATTTTAAATCTTGTTGTAATTTTAATGGATACTTCTAGCTGTCAGTCAAGCACACAACCCAGCCTAAGAGGAGTGTTCCTTTGTGCAACAATGTTTTTAAATTTTATATAAATCTTCGCTATGGAAATTTATTTGAACCCATAATTATTCAGTGATAATTATTTTCGTATTTATTTAAGTTTGGCTTCTTCCTATGAATATAAATTGTCGTATTTATCATTTCTATTGATATCTATTGAAATATAATGCTCTCTTTCATTACTTTAATGGACTCTCACATTAGACTTAATGGTTGTTCGAAGAGATCGTTATCATTCTTGCCTGTAGTAGATTTTAGTCCTTTTTTTCTACATTAAATTCTACAGAAAGAAGGTTTTATATGTGGAATATATTTTTCGTCGCTACTATTTTTATGGGTTTCCTATTCACATGCTCTTTCTAGAGATTTCATATATATTCCGTTAATACAGAGACTTTTATTCCATCCTTCAAGGACATACACTGTAACATTCCTTTTATCTTCTTTTTTGTTCTAGTTTCAGTTAAATATAGATGTTCAGACCATTTGAGCTTTGAGTTTTTTTCTTGCAACTATGTTGTCCCTGTATATCATAGACTAACATATTAACGACTAGTTCTAGGTTACAGGGTTTCGACTATGGACCCTGAACTAACAGTTCTTCTGGTTCATACTTCTAGTAGATATTTATGTTTTTTTCAACCTAATAATACAAGTAATATTCACACTACTCTTTCCTAAAATATAGGCATGAACTTCAATCAATGTACTTTTACACATCCCACATATTAGTAACGATCTCTACTATAAATTATTTAATATCTTAAGAAAATTACATTAAATATATCTCTACAACATTCACTGTGTAAAAATCTTCATTTCATAATTTTAAGGAACATTTTTCTATATTGAAAGAATCTTGTCTAAACAACAATTCCATTTTTTACTATTTTTGTAGACCGTATGCTTATCTCGATTCAGAACTTTCTGATTATGTCCTCCCTACCATGAGAGAGGCAATTACGTCTTCATCCCACCCCCCCGTGCTCCACGCCTGAGAAGAGTAGGATGATCGAAAACAAGAAGAGACCTAGGGACCCCTAGTCTAGTACTCTTCTTTTCCAGGATTCAGGAACACTGAGTATTTTCCACTAGTCACCACTAGCTCAGGAATTTTCACTCTCTTCATATCCCTCAGTCACAGAACAACCTTTCCTCACTGGGATGTACTTTTTATCCCTTGAGGAAAGGTAACTATTTTTAACTGTTTTCTGTTCAACCACTCTGAGTTCTTGGAATGATTTTCATCATCAGTCTTCTTTTAATTTTATGGAACACAATTCCCTAATTTAAATTTTATTTCCAAAAACATAATTAATTTATGTTCATATTTCATAATCCTTTTCTAAAAAAAATGAATGTTTATTCTCTTTAAAATAAATAACATAACAATTATTTGCACTTAAGCTAGTTGTCACAATATGAAGTTAATATTAACATAAATTAATTAACATAGATCTTCAAATAGTATTCAATGTGAACATAGAGACTAAATGTGTTTCTTTCTTAATCTAGGGAAAATTCACACTTTTTCATGTTAAATCTGAATAACAAAAGTTGTTTTAGTTTTAAATGAAATAGAAATAAGTTTCATTTATTTGGGTGATAGGCACATTTAGGGAGAAATTCATTTTAACTATGAATTTATGTGAAGTAAGAGGATAATTTTGCAATTGTATTTTTTTATTTAAAAAATAATAATTTTTAAAATAAAAAATTATGTTCAAACTGATTTAACTAAAATGAATATAAATATATTTCTTAACATAATTAAAAAAAATAAAACTATTTAATTTTAAATAATAAATTTCTTAATAAATTAAAAAATCATTATTAAATTTATTTCCAAAATTGAATATATTTCTTAAGAATTATTTGTAATTATAATTTAGTACACACTACATATTAAATAAAATTGCAATTTAATTTAACATAAGGGAAATATTGCATTAAAATTATCAGTTTATAAATATTATACTTAATATTTTAATGTATAAAGAGGGTAAAGTTCCATTTTAAAATTTCCTAATTTTTTTATTAATTGTTTTTTGGTGTAGGCATGTACTATGTTAATTTATTGTTTTTTTAAAGAGTGAAAAGATTTATTATAATTTAATTGTCAAATGTCAATTCACAATAAATATAAGTGTGGCTAGTTTTTATTCACAAATGTAAACTAATTCATGGAAAAAGACAAAGAAAAACTCAATTAAAATAATATTTTAGTCTTCCATAAAAAAAAGTATGGTTGCATTTTTATAAAACGCTTATAAATATATATTTATAAATTATTGAAATCATATATTTTATCTATACAATTTCATCTCACCCAAAGAAAACAGAGTCAAATTTATACAATAAAAAAAAAAAACTAAAACTAAGAGAGACTCAATAGTTTCTAATTATAATTTTCATTATTTACTATTTTTAAATGTATAAATAAATTTAAAATTCTAAAAAAATTATGTTTAAACATTGTCATTTAAGATTCATCAAAAAAATTTAAAGAAATCCAATTCTTTGATCTCTAAACATTTTATACTACTGGAATTGGATGAAGGGTTTTTAGCCCGAAAACCAAATTTTGTTTTTAATGAAAATAATCTAATCGTTCCTTCGAAAAAAAAGACATTATATGATAATCCAAATATCAAAAGATCAAACTCAATCCCAAGAACAACTTTTAAAATGTGATGAAGATGATATTAAGGCACCACATAATTTCTTGTTTGGCTAGCTAATCAAAGATCATCTTTCATTCATCATATAAGGAAAATCATATATAGTAAAGGATGTTACATATGTTTAGCAAAGTTTTGTTTGCTTCAGGAGATTTCCACATGAGTTGATTGTAGTCTTTTTTATTTTCATGTGCTTCTTAAATTTTCATATGTCCCCATCATTAAACATGAATGATTCCTACTGTCTTGAAATAAATCAAGGGATAAATAAAAGGCTTTACATAAGTTGTGAATGAATTCATTTAATGATAAGCTGATCATATTTGGGATCAATAAAAGGATTTCAATAAGTTATGAATGGATTCATTTAATGATAAGAAGATCATATTTTGACATCTGAGCCTTCTTAGATCATACTTTGTTATTAAAACTTGTTTCAATCATGTGAGCATCATGCCAAATGTAGTCTAGCCTTTGGGAAACACCGAAGGTTATATTTGGGTGTGATAGTTCATCACAGATCATATTCTGCTCTCAAATATAGGGTAAACTATATTCTCAAAAAGAAATAATCATAGAAATGAAATAAAATTACATTAATTTCCACTAATAAGGAAAATATGTCAATGGAATTTGAAAGTTCAACAAGTAATATGAATAAATTAAAGATCTTCGAAGATATCTACTCCCTAATTAAAACAAAAAAGCCAAATGATTTAGTATAAAATGGAGCTAACCCAAAAATGGGTAAACCATTGAAAATGAATTAAAACAAGCCATGAGGAAGAAGGCAGAGAAAGAATATATGACAGTAAGGAATACCAGATAACAAACAATTGTCAGGAAACTATAGGAATCCATCTGATTCCTTCACTACAAATCTTTCCTAATCTCCCATAAAAGAGCTTATCATTGTTTGCATATACTAAAATTAACCTCCCATAAAATAGCTTAACATTGTTTTCAAATACTCAAATTACATAAATAATATTAATGTTCATTTGAAAGTTGAAACACCTATTTTCACTCATTTGGTCACATGAAAGACAGTTTGTACGTGAAGTTGCAAATTAAAAGAACTTTCATTGCATTAAATTTATAAGTCAAAACTAATATCCCATGCACCAAATGAGCATCCTGATTGCACGTGTTCATCCTACCTTATTGAATGTCTGATTTTCCTAAAAGATGTCATTAACTCGTGCAAAATTCACTCTCGACATTTCTTTTTGCAGTATCCATTGGAGGATCAAATAGTGTACCTCAAAGGCCCTTACCATAGATGTAACAACCATTCATTCCCTATAGGTTATTATCTTCAGCTCCAATATTTTTATCAAAGTTCTAAAAAAGTACATGATATGGTGTCATATCACAAAATAAAGTTTTTCAATGGGAATTATAGAAAAATAGAGAAATTTTCATGCAATGCAACTTAATTCTAAAATTTTGTTACTAATATTTTTAGAATTTTAAGGTGCATACATAAGTGAGAACTACGTTTAAAACTTACATATCCTCAAAAAATACTATCAAGATCCATTCATGAGAATGGCGTTTCTTCCGAACTCATCATCCCCTCTACAAATACCTAAAAATATATTTCATGGGTAAATTATTTTTTCATGTCCTCCAAACTTGAAAGTAGGTCTAGGTCACTCATAATAGAGTAATGACATACTCTGATAATATATATGTTAGTCATTATCCTACAAATTTTGAATTATTCATAGAAAAATATCGTTACAAGCTCCTACCGAATCTTCTTAAGCTAATCATCCATTTCTTGTCACTTCCTGTCACTGAAATCAGGTTAAGCCAAACTATTTGAATAAATCACTCTAAAATTCACATGACCAAGGTAATAATAATGGATTCGAACTAAACATAATTAAAAAAAATCTGCATTAACAATATCATCTCAGTGTAAACAACATTTTGCTAAACTAAATGGAACAATTAATGTTCACCCAGTCATCATTCATAATCATTATTCAATTGTGTGCACAAAAATTCATAGGCATGTCTATGATGAATCTAGTAAATATGCTCCTTATAGGTTGAAGCCAATAGATATCCTAAATTTACCTTCCAGGATAGCTACATAGTTCACCAACTCACTTGAATCTTGGATGTCTATTCTTTGCATTTTCTGTGTTTCATATCAAACAAATGTTGCTATACATAGCTTCAAACTTCAAAATGAAACCAAATGGACTTCATCTTAGTTGCATTATGTTCTCCTTTATTTTTTTGGAAAGTGGAATATGATCTGTTGTATAATTTAAATAGTAACTTCATCCTTTAAACTTGATAAAACTGAAGAGTAGTACCAATATTTACATTATTGATAAAAATAGAAAATACATATTTTCTCTCTTTTATTTTCTTTCATATTTGAACATATATATTTTTTATGCAAATTCATCAATATAGGAATACTCAGAATCCTAATTGTTAGAGCGATATTCAACCTTGAGTCAAACTTGAACTATATATAAGAAATATCCTATAATTTCCAAGAATGAAATGAATGATGGCAACAAGTTATATGACATCATAAACCCTTTGATGACCAAATCAAACAAAAAGATGCATAAATATGAATTGTAAATTGATTGGTAATTCCTTCGAAAACTATCCACACTATTTTTTTTATTTCATGTTATTTATAACAATTAAAATAGAGAGTACAACCATCTTAGGATTGGAGATTGTTTGGAAAAGAAAGAGGAACCTAACACCTTTTCATGATATGACAGGTCACCAGATAATAGAACTTTACCAAAGGCTAATCTCGCATCTAAAAATAGATCATCTAAATTAGCATGAAAATTTAACTAATTGACAGAAAATTATTTGTCTCCATAAGGTGAAAATAGCACCAACGTTTAAACCATTTATGCACTCAACACTTCAACTCGCTAATTTATTATGCAAAAAAATTGGATGTGATGTACACATTTTTCATTTTTCAGACTTATGACAACATGCAATCCAATCAACTTCCTTGGATGGAGAAGATGTTGGAAATATATTCCCAACACTTTAACATTGCGATAGATGGGGCGAAAAACAAAGGTTGTGTATGAAGTTTCTCTTCCTATCTTGCTAGTACCACCTTCTTTTGGAAGAAGAAAATATATGTGTGTTGCTAGAAATTCCATATCAAAATAATATAGTTATCACAAGACACTGTTGTTTATTCTCACATCAGGGTAGCATCATTCAACTCCCATAGAGAAATAAAAAAAGCTTGTGAAGGATGAAAAATGTACCGATATACATAAATCGGTTTGTTAACAACTTGACTCAAACAAAGATATGTTTTACTTTGAAATCCCTTATATATAAATGGATTACATGAATTGTTTTCTTAAAGGAGAATAAATGGAGTAAAAATTGAATTATTTTCTGAATGTTGTATCATGTTACCAACCTGATAGCTATAATGTACCCGTACCAAAACTTAAATACTGGGTAGCACAATTTGGTTATGAGTAATACCATTATTTAGTTTTGAGTAATACTAGTGTGATTCGAATGGAGCTTTTAAACTTGCATTTTCATAGGAATTAGTGGCCACTACTATAAATATTAAGATTTTGAATTGATTCCAGTTGGCTTGATGGGTCCTGACCCAGATTCAAATTTTATTATGCAACAAAAAAACCCTCAAAATAATAGCCCTTTCTACAATGAATTTCTTGCGTAGATCAAAGTCTCACCCAAAGAAATATGGGCCGGTGTTTGAACCAAGTTTCGGTACCCTAAGGAAGAAATTGAGTGGTGACCTTAAACATATCTATATCAGAACTTATTGTAGATTATAAATATTTGCGCATATACAGATCAACACTTATCAGATCGACTTAATCACAAATATAGATAATGCGCATAACAAATGAACATAATCATAGATCAACTTCATTGCAGACACATATAACAGAATAAGATCTTCCTAACTCATAGAGTATATATTTGTGCATAATAAATTAAGCATATATATTCACATAATTAACCATCAACATATATTCATGCATAAACTATAAGATTTACATCCACAAATGCAATTGATCATAACAGACGTAAAGAGATATCAAAGAAATAAACAGAATCAGGTTCACACTAATCAGATAACTCAAATATCGAACGCATAACACATTTTTTCACCAAAACATTCTCTGTTTAAGATCCAAGCAGTTTAGTACATTCATACTTTCCCTTACAACTACCCTTCCACGCACACAACCAGCGGAGTCCGCACATAACTAGGACTAGGTCTTTGCACACATAGCCAGGAGGAGCATTTCTACCCAACCTGGACTTAGACTCAAAACCTTACAAAATGTATCACATGAGCATGAATTACGTATTTCGATATGATATTTTTTCTAGACTCGACCTATCTATATTTATATCCATATAGCGCGCAGATACTATGGTCTCACATCATGGTTTGAGGCACATAGTTTTTCCTTAAAACTCATTTACATAAAAGAGGGACTTTGACCTACACCAAAGCCCCTTTGACCTTTCCACGTAGCGCACATAAACAAAAATATATACAAAAACTTTATCAAAATTCACCCCAGGGGACCCCACTCCAATAATGCCCAACATGCATTGCCTGTCCAACTCCAAACTTGAAACCCCATGAAAATAATATTTTTTCACAACATAAACAAGGTATAAAAAAAAAACAATGTTGTGAAATAAAATGATTTGAACCCAGAAGCAAACCATGTCATTGATCTCTTGGTCATTATTCCACCACCAACATTATAGTATGATGAAGCATTTGGGTTTCCATTGAACATACGATCAATATGCTCATCATACCCCCACACGTGTATTGCAACAAAAGCCACTAGGGACTTTCCAATATTTGACAAGGGAGATGGTTCACTTTCTGAAATCAATAAACTCTTAGATTCCTCCAAAAATATTTCAGAAGGAATCATTTACATAGGATTTCCATAGAGCATAACTAAAATTACAACACAAATATTTTAGTCAGAGGGATCATATGCCTTCCCTTTTTGCACAATAATCGTTTAGAACCTAAAAAGTCCCCCAATTGTCGAAAATGATTTTCTAGTCACCATATTAATCATGCTCCTCCAACAGATAGAAACAAATGCATTTTTGTATGGATAATTAGACAAGTACATACCAATCACCAACAAGAATATACATTGAGCCATGAATATCTTTCACACTCATTTCTCTATATCCTAGAATTTACACAACAAAATAGTTTAATAGAGACCCACTCAAGACAATCAGGACTTTCTCCACATTATCACTTACACCTTCTCCTAAACCAATTCCCCCAACCTATGAATCAAAGTAATAATAACTTAAATTTTACATATAGTTGTAAAAGTATATCTGTAGCTACATGTTCTATAACCATCCTCTTCTTTGTAGTTTGTGGATAATTTTTTCGAGCTAACCAAACTTAAATTTTGTCGTATGCCAGCAAATGGACTCAAAATATAGGTAGTTTTAGGCAAGTAAGCCTCATTCCTTGCAATAAATATTCTAACATCATTTGGAGTTAATATTGTATTATGGGTACTTGAAATAAGTAGGACTAGAGGCAAAAAGGACATTGTTCGGTACCTGTGTCTTCTCTCTAATCTTTCATTTGGCTGAAGAAAACTGTAAAACCATCGACACTTCCCCAACAATTGTATCCATTATGTATATAGTTTTTCCATGAAATATAATTGCATTTCCAATTCCTTCTTCTGTGGTGATGAACCTGATTTCCTCCACACAATTTCCTAGATTTCTATCTATCCCCTTCCTTACAGTTCCAACAATGATCTATTATATATATATATATATATATATATATATATATATATATATATATATATATATATATGTTAGAATCATGTTGGTAATTTGATTTAGATACATATAGTAAGAAAAGGAAAAACACTGTTTATTTTGGAGTGGGAAAAATATACCTATCTGCAGAAAAAAACATATTGACATGAATTTAGTAACCTTACATTCTGCAAGGGGACACACAACAATGAGATTTAATGGCTATACAAACACTCCATCTTAATTAATATACTATGTCTCAAAATTACATCTCAATTCCTATTGCACTCTTAATCTTCCATTAAAAATCATCTATCAATAAGGTATCATCACTGAATGTCACGTGGTACCTATAACCGAAGATACAACTACCTTAAGAAGTTGTATGAATCTCTCGACACTATGGGAACCACCTTAATCACTCCAATTAAGGAGGATCTATTCTCTCTTAATGACAATGAGTCTAGTATTAATAAGCTCGCTAATGGGAAAGATAAATATATTGAATGATACCATGTTGAGATCCTTAAAATGGGAAGATTTATTCTCATTTCTTATCTCTACAAGGTTCTCAATTTGGATGTAACGCATGGCTTCCCTCAGCTTTGGGCGCAAAGCCTTATTGTACCTATTAGTGAAAATGGGGACAAGAGTGTTCCATCTAGCTATAGGACCATTATGGCTATACAAATCCTAGCCAAGCTTTATGGGCTCATTTTGGAGAAGAAGCTTAGCCTTTGGCTTGAAAACCAGGGAAAAAGAGCTAAAGGGCAAGTTGGTTTTAGGAGACATCACTTGACTATTGACCATCTGGTAACTCTTAGAATCATTGCGGAGGAATGTCACAATATTAAAGCCGATCTATTTTGTTGGTTTCTGGACTTTAGAAAAGGTTTCAACATTTTTTTTCAAGATAAAATTTTGGAGAGACTCAAAGAGATAATGGTCCCTCCTAAGCTGAGGATTGTTTTGATCCATCACTAGGAGACCATCACTTCCAATATTAAGACAAATGATGGGTGGTCTAAAGACATTAAATGAAATATTGGAGTTAGTGAAGGGAATCCCCTATCCCCTACCCTTTTTGGCATATACATCGATAAGCTAAAGGAGTGTATAGAATCTGCGGGGTGCAAGGGCACTGAGAAAGTTGATGTTCTCATTACTATTCTCCTCTATGCCGATGATATCATTCTTCTTGCAAAAAGCCATGATGAACTTGAAAAATAGCTCCATAGTATTCATGACTACTCCTCCAAGATGGGTATGACAATTAATACTGACAAGACTAAAGTCACGATCATTAAATCCAAAAATATCACCCATGGTAGTTTCATGTATAATAATCAGTGCTTAGAGCGGGTTTCTTCTTACGAGTATTTGGGCATTTACCTCCCTCATAATCTCAATTGGAATTATAACATCAATAAAATGATTATTGTGGGTTGGAAAGCTTATTATGAGCTTGAAGAAAATTGTAAGTCGACTTATATATACATTTGGAGTAAAAAGAGGTTCCTCTTTGAGACCCTTGTCACCCTTGTTGTATTAGACAGATGTGAAGTTTGGGGTCGCAGTATATCTAGAGAGTCATGGAGGAAAATTGAGATTATTCAAAATAAATTCATAACCTACAACCTTAACATCAAGGGAAATACTCCCTATCCTATCCTCTTGATTGAATATGGTGTATGCCCCATTGAAAGTACGCCTATGTTTAGATTTCTGATGTATAAGAGGAAGCTTGACAACATGGAATAAAAAAGGCTCCCAAAAATTTCTTCTAACTGTAGTCAAAACCCTCAGTTTTGCCTCAAGTGCGGGTGGCATAAGGATTCCCAGTCCTGGCTCAACCATTGGGGAATTACGGAGGAACTCAGTATGGGAAGCAAAGAGAATATAAAAAATACTATTACCTCCAATTTTAAGGACAAGTTGTGGGAGGATCAAGAGTTGGAGGGTAAAAGGAAGCTAAGATATTGTAAGGAAGTGATCAACCCCACCCTTGATAATCAAAATTATCTCTAAGTGTTTTCCAACAATAAGATAAAATGAACACCTCTAAGATAAGAACTAATTCCCATGAGCTTCGGAGTGAGACCGAGCGGTGGTCTATTTCAAAGACCCCTTGGAACGATAAAATCTGTCATATTTTTTATTCTAAGGAAGTAGAAGATGAAAATCACTTCCTTTTAGACTACCCGACTTCTACTCAAATTCACTCTCAATTCCCTACCATCTGCCAGACTTCCAATCTTCTTGACCTATTAAGCCAACCCACCTATAGCGATCTTGGAGCACTTATTTCCCTTCTCTTCGACCATATAAACAATATTTTGAAGAATCAAACTTAGATTCTCTCTCCTCTCTTCAGGCTGATAGACCACATTGGTCTTAATGGATGGTAACCATCATCATCATCATCATCATTATTTTTTAATAAAAATATTCAATTGTTATAAAAGATAATTAATATCAAAATATTATTTCACAAATTTTTTATAGTAACACTCAAATTTAATAAATAAACTTCATTGGTATTAAATAGTCTTATGCTTTCATAAATTATACTTTCATAAATTTTCCACAATAATACATATTTTTAATAAACAAATTTCACTAATATTAAATAGTACTATCCACTATCCACTTGAATGAATTAGCATGAATGATATAATTCAAAAATTTTACTTTCATAAATTTTCCATAATAACACATACGTTTAATAAAAAAACTTCAATAATGTTAAATAGTCCTGTCCACTTGAATGAATTAACGTGAATGATATAGTTTAAATATAGTGTCTTTATAAATCCAAATTCACACTTGAACTTCCAAAAGAAAATCCTAATTTTTAGAAGACAATTTAGAAATCTAAATCTTAATTTCTTCACCCACACCTTCGGTCGCTCGATTGGCTCACCCTCATCAAAATATTTATCCCTTGACAGTCCCATAAGAACCCATCTTTACTTCAACGATGTCTTAATGAAACCACCAACCAACTTCATTATCCTTTACTTCTTGGTTAGTACCTTCCTCTATCGAAGCCTCCCCCATTAAAGGTTCACCAAGAACTTAACCTTGGTCTCAAAGAAACCTCCATGAAGAAGTCCACCTAGCTATGATTCAAATTGTTTCTTCTTCTAACATGCCCTTCTATTCCAAACGCTTCGGCCTAAATGACCCTTTTCCATGAGGCATGGCAGACACTTTTCCAATCTTTCATTTGACCAACCATGACTTTTCCATCTCATAAAGCTCTTCATCTACCGCCCTTGTCTTGGGAATTTTCAGCAACCATCCTTAGGTCAAACTCTTGCCAAAAAACCTGTGCATCAAATCAAATCACACTTCAGAGAAAACTCACCTCAACCTTCCTATGGAAATTCATCGCGCAACCTTATTCACCCATATCTACATAAGGATATCTATTATAAGGTTATTTCCTAAAAGATCCCATTTCAACCTTCATAACATAAGTCATTCCATGAATTTATTATTCGGCAAAACATCTATATAAAGGAGAACCTCAATATTGAACCTTCCACAGTTGTGAAATTCTCAAATCTTGTTCAACTTCGGCATGCATTATCCCATCAATTCATTCCTATTTTGACTGCTGTTCCGCAACACTTGTTTTAGACTTGACCATTGGGATGAATGCCTCTTCAAATCTCGCATCTCCAACCTACTAAATTGAATAATCAAGGTCATGGAGCTCCCTCCTTACCTTCTCTTGTAAAACATCAATTTCGTCTTGCAAACTTGGCCTTTCTTCCTTCATATGAGTCAACTTGCCCATAATTTGCATGTTTATCTCACATCTATGTTGCATTTTAAGCTCCAAAACATATTTATAATCTATCATCTTGCTACCCAACTTCTAGCCATGTTCACAACCTTGATTTCATCTCTTCACAGTAGTGGTTGCTGTGCCACTCCTTTTATTTCATCAAAAAACTTCCCAAGCTTTGACTTGTTTACTTTGATACCATTTTTCACGACCCCACAGTTATCGCACCACTTAGACCACTGAGGGCATACAACACTGATGAATTTTTGTTGCAAGGAACACACTACTTAATTTTTTTCTACACCTCTATCCTATGTCTCCTTCAAAAAATTTCTATCAACTTGTCGAATAAGTTTTCACATGATCTCAACATAATATCACTTCTTACACTTTAATAACTTTAACAGTTAGTAAATTTCAAAGTTACTTCTTTACTTTAGTTAACATTCACCATTGTTATGTTTAGAATTCAAATAAACTTCATTCAACATAAACCAACAGATCGACAATGTTCAAGTATAAGAATGCACAACAACATAACAACAATATACATGGGAGAGGGAACTACCAACAACAAATTCACCTTATTTAATTAAACTTGAAATATTAATTTAAATATAATTTACAATAGACACACCTTGGACCAAGCCCTTACTGACTTGTTGTGGCAAAGTGACACAACCTCATAAAATCCCAGCTAAAAAGGTTCGTCCAAACCCCAAAGGTTAAAACTTAGATAAAATAAAACAAAACCAAAGAAACCATTACCACAACCCAACGTAGGTCATCCAAAGCCTTGCCCAGTAAAGATGCCCAAAATCCCACAAACTCAGTGACCTTCCCAGCTCGCGTTAGGGTGAGGACATAACAACACCCTTTGCCTTTGTTTTTCTTATCCTTTGTTTTGGTTCACTACCTCAAACCAAGTCACACCTCAAATCATATGCATTTCTTTTGCATTCCTTCAATGCCTTTAACCCATCACATGTGTGTCTTATTTATAGCCGCCAAGGGATGTCTTCGCACCCCTTTGGCCCAACCTATTTCCTGTCTCTGGTTGACTTGTCATGTGTGTTGGGCCTCATAATTGTTATAATTTCCTTACCTTATTTCTTAGTTCTTATATTATTTTCATAAGTATTCCTTGCATTTAGGATACGATAATCTATCTAATACAGAATCTAGAAGCATATAATGTATTTCTAATATTATATTTCCTTGATGAATTAATTTGACCACAAAAGAGTTATTTACTCACGATTGGATCCTTATTTTGAACAACAATATGTAGATGAGCTAACACTTGATGTTTTTCCTTGGATTGAAAAAACATGGCTAATCGAATGGAATGGATTTTGATTTGAGGAAAATCAGTTAAGGATAGGCTTCCAACTTGGTCATCCATAAATATTAATAATTTTTGTAACTTAAAATGAGAATCCTGCAAATATTTAGATTCTCATAATTTCTCTTTATACATAATAGATTTATTGTTCTTATCTTCTACAATCATAGTATAAAGACTAGGAATTGAGCCTTGAGAGAGGATATTTAGTTGTAATATTTTTGGCATCTGTTGTGAAATTGAGAAGACATTGATTATAATCAATCCTCTATAATTCAATGAAAACTTATGTTATTCAAATTTTATTTGTTGTGTTGATTATTTTTATAAGGCAGTTCAATTTTGGTGATTTTGGCCTAATCGTGGAAGGAAAGATGTCTTCATATGTACTATTAAATATGTGTTCTATTCTTCTTCCTCAGTTATTTATTTACTTAATTGTTTTTAATTTACAATTTCCTATTAGTTAAATCAATTGTCACATCGCATGTTCTATTTTAAATAGAAATTATAGTTGGTTGTTTCATAGTTGGATTTACTTTTGATCATTCATTTGTAATTGTTGTTACCCCATTGTTGTTTCTTATAGATTATCATAGCAAAATTATTTCACATTTATTTCCATATAAATTCCTTTCGATAATATAATATTGTAGTGCTATTTCTCTCGTTTTGTACTTGTTTTTCCTTATTTAACAACTTAGTGCTTGATAGTTTTCCTTTGTTGTTTCATGCAGAAACCATTTAGGATTTGCTTCTTTGAATATTTTGGTTTATTTAGAAGCATAGTTCCCAATTATGTTATGAGTTGATTCCTTTATAATTTTAGTTCTGTTTCCATTAGGGCAATAGTGATTAGTCATACCAACATTTCTCTTCAATAAGTTGTGTGTATAACCGTGAAATAGAAAGATGAGACCTTAGGCTGACAATACAGTGTGCAGTAGTTAGTTGGTTCTTTACAAAAAATTAATTGGCTCAACATTTTTGTGTCATTGTGAGGGAGGTTTTTAAAGAGAGTGCTAGTTTTATCCATGAGGGTTTGGTATTAAAGACGGAAGGTAAAAAAATGCACACACATCCTAGTAAAAAACAAGGCTTCTAGTGGTGCCTACCCTTAACTGACACAATTACAATATTTAGTGTGTATGACTAGAAAGAAACCAAGAACTAGGAACCATGTAGAGATAGATCCAAACTCCATCTCGAAAAATACCCAAAGCCATGGTCAAGTTGTCCTTGGAAGAATGACTTTCATAGATCAAATAATTCGGAAGGGAGAGTCTCAAGCGATGGTAGGTTCACGAATAGTATCGATTAATGGCTCTACTATTATTTCCCCTTGAGTAGTAGAGTCATATATTACAGCTAACACTAAGATTCATGAGAAAACTTTAAGATCTAAGAAGAGCTTCCAAGACACATTTAATAGGCATATCAGTCATTTTAGCAAGGGTGAGGGGAACTATTACAACCTAAGGGAAGGTAGAGGTGATACAAGTGAAATATATCCTCAACCTTCTGAGTAGGAGTCTCCTGCAACATCCATTGTGAGAAGAAAAAACGAAATTCCAGACATAAGAAGTGTTTTAAGACACAACAAAGGATGAGAACCCCATGAATATACCAACCTTTTTGATATAGTACCTCCTGACTACAGGATTACTGAAGTTTATTGGTATATATTTGATCAAATGGAAATCCAAGTAACAAGGACATAAACCTTGACCATAGAATATCCAAACGTTGATCCACATTCTAATGCACTAATGAAGGTTATCCCACTTCAAAACCTCCCAAATTTTCAGGGCATGGAATCTGAAGATCCTGATCCATTTTTCTTTGAATTTTATGTTTTATGTCAAGGATACGATTATGCTACTAACCCCCAAAATTTAAACAATTCCCTCTACTTTAAAGAGAGCAAAATGACGATGGGTTATGGGATTGGGGGGCAGTATTATCAATTCATGGGATGAAATGAAACAAGATTTCCTTACTAAATACTAGGATTATTGTCGATATAGATATCTAAGGGATGAAATATTTAAGATGACATCAAAGGAATATGAAACCTTAGAATAATATATTTGAAATATTTCAATACAATTTAGAAATATCACCATATATACCACTTTACCTAGCGATGTGTTGAAAATTGTTTTGATTAGAGATATGAAAGATGAATGGATAGAAACTCTTAATTTAATGAGGTAGGGTGATATTTCTAAAGAAGAATATTATGATATTGTAAAATTTTGTATCAGGTGTTCACGTGGGAGTACATAGACTAAGATTGGAACTCATGATCCTCTTAGTAGAGTTAATAGAGTTGCAGGAGGAGGAGTTACACGAGAAGAGATTCATAATATTTAGAAGACTTTAAAACTGATATCCTAAGTACGATAATGAAACATTTGGACGTTTTGTAGGTAAGAAAAAATCATGATGAAGTGGAACATGCATTAGCTATTTTATGTCCTTGTTGCCAGAAAAATCACATTCGTAAAGAATTCCCCCTAGACATAGTCAATATATGTGATATATGTAACAAATGACACCTGATCGATAGTTTTCCCTCACCTCCTATGTAGGTTTTAACCCTGAACAGAAATTATCTACACACGAATCTTATAATAGAAAATAAACAATAGCGAGAGCATAAAACATAAAATAGATAAACACAGAGATTTTCCCCTGGATCCCAAATTGGGACGAAAATAACTGATTTTTTCATTATATTCATTTTAGTGTTACAACACATATATATATACATGCCGAAGCATACATAAACCCCAATCCATTAACCCTGGATTAGAACATAATCGTAGTTCCCTTGACCGTATCTACAAAATACCAGGGGCCGAAAACCATCGTACCGCAAAACCATTTGCAAACTCATGCACAGAACATGGGTGGGTCCGCCTATGAGTGGGACCACATACCAAAAAAAAATTTTCCGGGGCGCTGCCGCCCCCCCTGTGACCCCCCTGCTGCACTCAGTGCAACGTACAGCATGTGGGGCTATTCATGGAAAGAATATAACACATACCCAACATTCTCCCACTTGTTTTTTTCTTTCCACAGGGGGCCACAGGAGAGCTTAGTCATTGGGCCAATTGTTCAACACCCATTGTTTCTCTACACCAAGAGAACTTCTGAGTGCTCAAAAACTTCGTCAATGCATCTGCAACATTCTTCAAAGTGTCCACCTTTACCAGCAACACCCTTTTAGCTTCAACCATATCTCTAACAAAGTGATATTGAACATCAATGTGCTTTGTCTTTGAATGATAAGTAGGGTTCTTAGCCAAGAAAATTGCACTTTGGCTATCACAGTCTATCCTTATAGCTTGCTGTACCAACCCCATACTTGAACACAATCTCTGTAACCAAACTGCTTCCTTGCTTGCATGAGTGGCTGCTATGTATTCTGCCTCTGTAGTTGAAAGAGCCACTACAGACTGTCTTTTACTCATCCAACTAACTGCGCCTCCAAATAGGCTAAACACATACCCACTTGTAGATCTTATTTGGTCCAGATCTCCAGCCCAGTCTGCATCAACAAAACCATGAATTTCCAACATTCTTTCCAATCCTGGTCTTCCCTGGTAGCACAAGCCATAATCACTAGTGCCACGTAAATATCTGAAAACCCGCTTCACTGTTGTCCAATGCTCCTTCCCTGGGTTTGACATAAACCTGCTCAATACTCCCACTGCATGTGCAATGTCTGGTCTAGTATATACCATTGCATACATCAAGCTACCCACTGCACTTGCATATGGAACACGGGACATATACTCCTCTTCTTCTTGTGTCTTGGGACACTGTTCAGCAGACAGATTTACACCTACAGGAATAGGAACATTCACCGGTTTACTATCCTGCATATTGAACCTCTGTAATATAGTCTCGACATACTTCCTCTGGTTTAACCAGAGCTTCCTCTTTGCCCGATCTCTCTTAATTTCCATGCCCAAAATATAGTTTGCAGCACCAAGATCCTTCATGTCGAATTTGGAGAACAGTTGGGTCTCCAAATCTTGGATAATTTCTTTGTCATTTCCAATCAACAACATATCATCCACATACAAGACCAAATAAATAACATGGTCACCAATTAATTTAAAATAAACACAGTGATCCTCCTTGCTTCTGGTGAAGCCAAGTCCCCATATATGGGTATCAAATTTCTGATACCACATCCTTGGTGACTGTTTTAACCCATACAGAGACTTCTTCAACCTGCATACCAGTTCTTTCTTACCCTTCACCATAAAGCCTTCAGGTTGCTTCATGTAGATCTCCTCTTCTAGATCACCGTGAAGAAATGTTGTCTTCACATCCATCTGTTCTATCTCAAAATCAAATGCAGCAGCAACAGATAAAAGTAATCTAATAGAAGTAACTTTGGCAACAGGAGAAAAAATATCACCAAAATCAATTCCCGTCACCTGGGAATAACCTTTTGCTACCAACCGAGCTTTGTATTTCTCCACCTTGCCTTCTACATTCTTCTTCTTCTTAAACACCCATTTGCTCCCGATGGGCTTCCTTCCAGCCGGCAACTCCACCAGATCCCATGCCTCATTTTTGTGCAAGGATGCCATTTCATCAACCATGGCCTCCTTCCGGAGTTTTCCATCCTCTGAATCTACTGCCTCCCTGACAGTTCTGGGATCATCATTAGTTATAGTTAAGGCAAAACCTGAATAGAAATCAAATGGACTATACCTTTCTAGTTGCCTTCTTTCCCGAACTGATCTTCTCAAAGCTACGGTTTGTGGCTCTTCCTCTTCTGAATCTTCTTCTGTTGTAGAGTCTGATTCATCCTCCTTTAGCTCAAACTCTATCTTCTCAGGTTCCTTTGGTAGGACTTCATGTGTAACAACATATTTCACCTCTCTAAACACCACATCTTGACTGTACACAACCTTCCTTGTTTCTGGGTTCCAAAGCTTGTAACCCTTTAAACCATCCTTATACCCAATAAAGATGCACCTTTCAGATTTATTATCCAACTTGGTCCTTTTCTCCTTTGGAGCATGTACATATGAATCACATCTAAATACCTTTAGATGTGAAAGAGAGGGTTTCTTACCAGTCCATACCTCATGTGGAGTCTTATCCTCCAACACTGATGAAGGTGATCTGTTAACCAGATAGCATGCAGTCTCTACTGCCTCTGCCCAGAATTCTTGTCCTAACCCAGTACCACTGAGCATGCTTCTTGCCTTTTCCATCAGTGTTTTGTTCATTCTTTCTGCAACTTTGTTTTGCTGATGTGTGTATGGAGTAGTCTTCTGTCGTGCTATGCCACACTTCTTACATAACTCTTCAAATTCCTTCTTGCAGAACTCCCCACCATTATCTGTCCTCAGCGCCTTTATCTTCTTCTCTGTCTGGTTTTCCAACAGAGCCTTAAATTCTTTAAATTTGTCAAAGACTTTAGATTTCTTCCTCAAGAAATATATCCATGTATTCCTTGAGAAGTCATCTATGAATTAAACATAGTACACAGACTTTCCCAGTGATGGAATTGACACAGGTCCAAACACATCACTGTGCACAAGTTCTAATATCTTGTTCGCCCTCTTATCACCAGAAGGAAAAATCACCCGATTCTGATTCCCATATACACAATTTTCACAAAAATCAAAATCCAGAGAGAAATTAGACATACCTTATACAATACCATTTCTATGTAGTATCCGAAGGCCCTTCTCTCCAATATGTCCAAGCCTTTCATGCCATAGCATGGTCTTTTCTCCAGAGACAACTAGGCTATCCACTCCACTTTCAGGAACCACAGAACTGTTACACCCATCAATAACAGTGCTACCTTGTAGCTTGTATATAGTTCCAATCTGAGCTCCCCGCATTAATACCAGTGCTCCCCGAACCATCTTGCAGGAATCTTTCTCGAACACTGTTTTTACACCTGCATCATCCATCTTTCTTACAGAAATTAGATTTTTGGCCAATGCAGGAATATGAAAAACACCAGGAAGTGTTCTAATCCTTCCACCTTGTAGCTTTAGCTTGAATTTTCCATGTCCAACGATTCTGGCCTTCCTATCATCCCCTAGGAATACATCATTTCCATCATATTTCTCATGCTCGCAGAACCACTCCCTGTGGGGAATGAAGTGAAAGGATGCACCCAAGTCAATCAACCATGACTCGTGATCTACATGTGTATTTGAAGAAGCCAAATATACATCCCCACCTTCATCCGAGGTGGTTTTTGCCTCTGCAGAAGGAGCATCATTAGATCCCTTTCCTTTCTCAGGAGCTTTAGATCTGCATTCCTTTTTGTAGTGTCCTTCCTTTCCACATTTCCAGCACACCTTTACAAAATTTCTAGGAGATTTAGATCTCCCTCTAGATTTAGATCTCCCACTCAAAACCTTATTCTTTTTTCTATTTTGGGACCTTCCTTGTACAGATAAGGCATCTCCATTTTAACCCTCCATATTTCTCCATCTCATTTCCTCCGACAACAAGGCTGAGACAATGTCATCAAAATTCAAGGTAGTTGTATTGCTACCTATTGCGATAACCAGACTGTCCCATGAGTCTGGTAGAGAACAAAACAAACTGATGCACTTATCTTCATCTGAAATTTTAATATCAACAAATGATAGCTGACTTACCACAGTATTCAAGGCGCTCAAATGCTCTGTCACTGAGTCTCCATCCTTCATTCTCAAGTTATACAGATTTTTCCGCAGGAACAACTTATTCACGAGAGACTTAGATTGGTACAAAGTCCCAAGCTTTTCCCACAAT
Source organism: Pinus albicaulis (assembly GCA_034641835.2). Taxonomy (NCBI): domain Eukaryota; kingdom Viridiplantae; phylum Streptophyta; class Pinopsida; order Pinales; family Pinaceae; genus Pinus; species Pinus albicaulis. Next base: position 1,599,596,818 of record CM076580.1, read on the forward strand.
TTCTTCGTCGTAGCTTCCCCAGATACATTCAAAAATACTGAATCCGAGACACACAACCGTATTGTGCTCTTAGCCTTCCAATCCAGTTTCCTCCAGTCTTCATCTGACATTTCTGTTGGTTTAGTACCTGCATCTACTGTGATCCACTGATCTTTATCCACCAGCAGATCCTCCATCTTGAGCTTCCACAACTCAAAACTCTGACCATTAAATTTCTCGATCTCTATCTTTCCGCCGCTCGCCATCTTCTTTCACAGCAAGAATCGATCCCGCTGATCTCTCACTGAACAGGGTCTACCTCAGGCCCAAGCAAAAAACCCTCAGCAGGAAAGGCATCCCCTTGAAGCCGAAACCGCTCTGATACCAAATTTAGGTTTTAACCCTGAACATAAATTATCTACACACGAATCTTATAACAGAAAATAAATAATAGCGAGAGCATAAAACATAAAATAGATAAGCACTGAGATTTTCCCTTGGATCCCAAATCGGGACAAATAGCTTGATTTCTCATTATATTCCTTTTAGTGTTAGAACACATATATATACATGCCGAAGCATACATAAACCCCAATCCATTAACCCTGGATTAGAACATAATCGTAGTTCCCTTGACCGGATCTACAAAATACCAGGGGCCGAAAACCATCATACCCCAAAACCATGTGCAAAATCATGCACAAAAAATGGGTGGGTCCGCTTATGAGTGGGTCCGCACACCAAACAAATTTTTGGCCAGGGCGCTGCCCCAGACCTCAACAGGGGGGGCTGCTGCCCCCCCTGTAACCCCCCTACTGCACCCGACACAACATACAGCGTGTGGGGCTAGTCATGGAAAGAATATAACACGTACCCAACATCCTGGATTGAAAATTGTATTCAAGGAAGCCGAGGAAGACCAAAATCCAACATATTTTCCAGCACAACAACGACAATGATAGAATTGCCCACTAGGTATGGTGCAACACCCTTCTATGTTTTTTTCTGGATAATATGCCCAACAATAGTTCCCTAAATTAACTTGGCAGGGTCAGCCACATCCTAGTATTTCCTTGAAGCCTCAACCATACCCCTCATCACCCTAGACACACTAGTCATTTTTTGTTCCTTCTTGGCCAAATCAACAGTATCTCGCACCCTCATGGCAGAATTTACCAGATAATCCATACCCTCTGCAATGGGAAAATAAAACTACTTGGGCGAAATATGGTTTCAGAATTGACAGCTCCCCACTGGACCGATCAATAAATCGATGGGAATGTTACTTGGGTCGCAACCCACACTTCAACTTCCCCGAAACGTTCCACCACCATTACACCCTTAGCTACTTGCACAACCAAATTTGAACCCGAAAAACAAACATGTGCAATTTGCAGAAATCCTCAAAAATTTGAATTTATGCCCTTCCTCTTTGGAATGTAATGAATTACGTTTAAGATCTGGATGGACTTTATTTCTGGAAGATCATGAGCAACCATAAAGCAAAAATCATGCTATGGAGCAGTGTTTGACAAAACATAGTCCTCCTATTGTACTCATTACTGAAAAATAATCACCTTGTAAACCGACCAAACAATAAGAACCTATTAAAATTACAGATGTTTATCTCCCGTTCCCGGAGAGATTAGCCATAGTAAAATCACTTGCATATCCTGAATTTGATCTCATAGGGAAAATACAAAATTTATGGATCAAAATCCTTGTCCTACAAGCTATCAGAGAAATACCTATCTATGCTAAAACCATTAAATAACTAAGTGTTAAGTGTTGAGAAACCTATGGAAATGACACTAAGTGATTTCTCTTCAATTAGTAACTTATTGTGAGTGTTTTTACTTATTTAGCTTAGGATCTCCTTTCCTTAGGTTATTAGTGTTCTTCTTCATCAAACAACTACCAATGAATTAACATAAATATACAAGAGACACAAAATGTATGCTAACATCCAGGGTCAAAACCTCTCACTCTTTGAGAGGAAAACCCTCACAAATTATTTTTATAGAGATTCCAATTTCCAAATACCAAGATCACAACCCTTAACCTATTTTCCAGTCCAAGAACAAGGCACAAGTTCTATTTACAGTCAATCTTTTGCTCCTTTCCTCTTCTCGATTCCTCTTCCACTTCGACCTTCTTAGCATCGAGACATTATCACCACCGAGATATTCTTACTATGGTAGTACTAAGATATTATTCATTGTGGTAGCACTAAGATCCTTACACTATGGTATCATTGAACTCCTTTCACTGTGGTAGATCTAAAATTCTCTCACTGTGGTAATTCTGAACCCTTATCACTGTGATAGAACCAAACTTATTTGGTGTGGAAGTACCGAGATATAACACTGAAACATTTACTATGATATATCACCGAAGTTCTTCCTTTTTTGTATTCACTATAATTCACTTTCTATCTCATACAATTATGAAGAGAATATCCCCATGATATATCCAAACTTCACTCTTAGATTACCCGAAATTGTTTCTGCAATAAGGCCGAGTTTATGTACCCTTATCTGAGCTCCTTCACCCAAATTTCTTTCTGAAATTAACCATCTGAATTTCAGAGGTGATTTGAACTTCTTGAATGTGAAATAGGCAAAGTTGGGTATTTATAGTAAATTTTCCATATATATTAGCTGACATGATAGGATGAATAATTGTGTCTCCATATTATGTGAATCTGACATGAGTTCTTCATTTCATCTTGAGGCCAAATTGAAGAGGGATAACTTGTGCTTGCCTTGGAGGGATACATGAAAATCCTATTGACTCATATACATTTTTAACATGCCTAAGAACAATTTTTCATCCATGATATTGACTCTCTTTTACTATTATGACTAGATGGAAAATTATAAAGGCTCATAATGGGATCCATCAGAAAAAATATAATTCCTTTCTCATGAAACCCATGATGCAAACATTGAAAAAATAATTTTTTTTTCTTCCTTTAAATCATTTACATAAAAATCACAATTATATGTCATTATGAAGACCAAAACTAGTTAAAATTTTCAACACTCCCTCTTAACAAGGGAGGTATTCATAATGGTACTTGGTCACTCTCAATTTCAATAGTTTATCATAAGAAGAATCATATTGGTAACCCATCCGTATAGCATCATATCAACCAAGATTGTTACATAGCAAGGCCTTGACTAACAGCTTTATCTCTTTATGAGATTCGAGCACAATGTTGGTGAGACGAATGATGTATAGACACCCTCATCATTGTCTCTCTTAGAACATACCACACCCGAGTTCTCATGGTTTGTTTCACCATGACTATTATTATCTTGGATTCTCAGTCCTCAAATTACATATGTCCTTTACAACTACCGTCACCTTGATTCTCTAATACATCTTCAAAGAACATCGCATTATATTTTTTACCTAATCCTCCATTTTGTCTTCCTAAGTGAAGATAAGAATGATGTGTCTATCTGTCTCTCTCAACTTAGGGAGGACATATCTATTCAAATAAAGGAACGTACTCATTCCTATGGAAGGAATGTACCTAAGCTCCCTCTTGGCTTAGGCATTTTGTTTCCAAGTTTCTTCCAAGTAAGAAACTTGTTTCTAGGCTCCCTCTGAATTAGGGACCTACAACAACTCCTCAGGTGGAGATGATGGGACAACTAGCTGCTTGAAGAACTCCTCCTCATGATGTCATGAACCTCTTTTCATTATTCAAGAGTCTTTATGTTTGGGACTTCTTCATAGGGGGCACACCATCCATCACTTTTATGGATGATTTATTCATGTCATCATCATAAATTGATCCATCACTTCATATCTGGAATTCCTTCATGCCATGTTTCCTTCTTCATGCCATGCCTCCTAAAGTATATTTCATCCTACTACATGGGAATCAGTGGTGAAATTTATCCATAGATCTTCTATAGGTAGCCCTGAATAAGCCCATCCATATACTTCAAAAATAAATCAACATTACATTACATTTTTTATGGTATTGGATCATGGCATATTATAATTTGCAACAACATCTTGCATATACGCAATTAAAGAATTATCTGCATAATGAGATCTATGGTAATACGCTAAACCAAGATACTGAACCAAGATACTACCCGTGGCCCCATATGTAATGCAATTAATACCAAGTTTTTCCATCATCAACACTTCACCTAACTGCATCATTGTATGCATGAAGAGTAAGATCAACATTCTTCGATACCATAGTCCAAAGTCTTATGAGTTCCTTGTAGATATTTGAATATTATTTTCATACCAAGGCGAGACTTTGGATTAGCTTCGTAATCGTCCAACAATCCCAACCGCATGCATGATGTATGGTCTTGTCCGAGTGAGATAGCAGGACTTCCTATCATAGATCCGTATTCCGGTTGATTCACCGTGGGGGAATCATCATTAGAACTCAGATTACATCCGGTTATCATTGGTGTACTTATAGTTTTGCAGTATTCCATGCCATACTTCTTCAAGATTTGCTTAAGGTATTTTTCTTGTGACAAGAATATGCCATTTGTTGCTTGTTGCACTTGCAAGCCAAGAAAGAATGTTAGTTCCCCAAGAAAAGACATTTCAAATTCTTGCTACATATCAGAAGCAAATTTCTGACTCATAGACTCTTTATTACTTCCAAAAATGATATCATCAACATATACAACCACAATCAATAGTTTGTCATTTTCGCCCAGTATGTTACCGAAGACCCTTTCAAATCCTTGTTGATGAAGATATTTGTCAAGACGATAATACCAAGCCCTTGGAGCTTGTTTGAGACCATATAGAGCCTTTTTAAGTCTACAAACAAGATTTTCATCATTTCCCAAAATGAATCCTTATGGTTGTTCTATATATACTTCTTCTTCTAGATCACCATTAAGAAAAGCAGATTTAACATCCATTTGATAAACTTTGATTTGTTGATAACTTGAAAAAGCAAGAAACATTCTTATGGCTTCATGTCTAGCTACAGGAGCAAAAGTTTCTTCAAAGTCTATACCTTCTTGTTGAGTATACCCTTTGCAAACCAGTCTAGCTTTGTTTCTTACAACATCCCCATTCTCATTTAACTTGTTCTTGAAAATCCATTTAGTTCCAATGACATTTTTGTTATGAGGTCTTGGTACTAATTCCCAAGTGTCATTCTTTTCAATTTGATCAAGCTCTTCATTCATGGCTTGAACCCAAAATTCATCTCTGCTAGCTTGATTGACATTGTGTGGTTCAATAGTGGATAGAAATGCCATATAGCTAGAAGATCCCACAAGAGTCCTTCTTGTTTGTACACCTGATCCCTTTTCTCCTAAAATTTGAGATTCTGGACGATTCTTTTGAACATATCTGGATGGAGCCTTTTCAGACAAATCATCTTCGGGTTCTTCATTGGGTTCACTGTTTGTATCATTACTATTTGATTTAGAGGGATATATGTCATCATCATCGTCTTCATTTGTTGTTTGTTTTTCTTCTTTTGGAGCTGCTGGAGACTCATCAATGACAACATCTATACATTCAACAATATTCGAGAGTCTTTTATTGTAACATTTATATGCCCTACTCCTAGAGAGTAACCAAGAAATATTCCTTCATCTGCTCTGTGTTCAAACTTGCCAAGTTTTTCATCATTATTTTTTATAAAACATTTTCTTCCAAAAATTCTAAAATGCTTTACAGTGGGATAATTACCATACCAGAGTTCATATGGAGTTTTATCACTATTTACACGACATGTGCCTTATTGAGAATGTTTACTGCTGGATGTGCTGCTTCTCCTCAAAATGTGTCGTGTTTTGAAAATCATCAGCATAGCTCTAGCCATTTGTTGAACCTGTGTTTCCGTTCATTTTCTCGCGACACCATTCGTTGTGGAGTGTTACCACAAAATCATATTTTTATGCCATGTTGTTCACAAAATTCAAGGAATTCATTGGATGTATATTCTCCTCCTCGATCAGATCTGAGACACTTGATTTTTAGATCTAATTCATTCTCAACTAGTGCTTTGAAGATCTGAAACTTCTCAAATGCTTCATCTTTGTGTTTAAGCAGCCCAATCCAACACATTCTAGAGAAATCATCAATGAATAAGATATAGTACTCTTCACCACGTGGTGACTTTTTCCTCATAGGTCCACATATGTCAATATGAATGAGTTCAAGAGGCTTACTTGATGATCCTTCCTTGGCATTAAATTTTACTCTGGTTTGCTTGCCGAATTGGCAAGATTTGCATATGATATTTTCAGGTAGAGTAATATTGGGAAGATCACGAACAGCTTGAAGTCTGCTTGCTTTGTTGATTTGAGAGAAACTCAGATGCCCCAGCCTTCTATGCCATAGCCAATTTTCTGAAGACTTGCTTAAGTAACATTGATCTATGCCGTTTAGTACATACATGTTGCTTGGATTTCTTTTTCCTTTTATAATGATTTTACCTGTATCAAGATCACGAACCACACATTCTTTGGAACTGAAGACCACTTCTGCGCCTTGATCACACATTTGACTAACACTCCTTAACAAGCTATGCTTTAATCCAAATGCATATATACATGAATTTATTAGCTTTCACCTTTTCTTTTAGAAAGACGACTCCTTTCCCCAATGACCGCAGGAGTACTTTCATTTCCAAATTTCACATTCTTTTCCTTTCTAGAGCACTATATGCAAGAAGTTTGTTTTTTTCTCTAATTCTCGTCATGTGTCTGAGTATCCACTATCAATGTGCTCATTGGTTTTCTTCTATCTTCGCAAATAACGCTATGCAAAATTCTCAACTCCGTAATTCCTTCTTTTTCCATACTTTGGAGCTTGAAGGAACATGTTCTTTTCGCTGAACTTTGCTCCTACATTCATATTCTTCATGGCCAAAGTTATTGCAATAAGAACATTCAACTTCATTTTGAAGAGGAGAAAAGTTGTTATAGGTATTATTCTTTGTTTCAATATCAATCCTTTTCTTTATTGCTTCTCTTGTCATGATGGTTTTATATGCTACACATTGAACAACTTTATGACCAAAAGTGTGACATGAGAAACACTGTCCATTGAAGAAGAAATTTCTACGATCATAAAATCTCGTTCTTGAATTTACCTGTTGATTGGTGTTTCTTTGAAAGATATTCCTGTTACTGTTCTTTGAATTGAGATGATCATGCTTTACCTGCAAATATTCTTTATTCCCTTGCTAAGTGGCAGCATGTTGTATACTAGCAGTAGTTGCTTTTAGATAATTTGGTGCTGAAGCCTGAGAAGATTCTTCGATATATCCAAGACCTGTCTTTATAAGGGGAGAATGTTGTACCTTGATAATCTCATCTAAGGTTTCAGATCCTTTATCGAATCAAAGATTCAGAGTCTTTACTTTCTCAAGTTATTTTATTAGACTTACTACTTCACACTCTAATTTCTCATTGTGTTTCTCTTTTTCTTCAAGCTGATTTTTCAAGGTTTCTATGATTATTTTACTCTCTTCTAAGCAAATTTTGAGTTGATTGTTTTCATCAAGAAAATAATTATCTTCTAGAGCATCCACAAAAGTATCCTTTTCTTCTCTAGATTCTTTTTCAAATGCCATGAGAAGTCTAAGATCTTGTTCACATTCTTCCTCACTATGAGATAACCCATCACTGTCTTCATGAGTATAGTAAATTTTTCTAGTGCTATAACGATTCTTATTCCTTCTTACTACTTACTTCCCCTTTTTATGTGTTTCTTTATGAGGACACTTAGCAGCATAATGACCAACTCTTCCACAATCAAAAAATTTGAAAGGAAGCTTACCTCTGAACCGTCCTGTGCCAAGTTGAAGTTTCTTTATAAATTTTATCTCATCTTCTTCTATATCCTGATCCTTCTGTTTTTTGTACTTCCTTCCCTTTTGTAGAAGTTCTAAAGGCTGCTTCTTTGACTTCAGATGGTCCTCCTCGTCTCATTTCATATGCAGTTAGTATGCCATGAAGTTGCACCACAGTAAGATTTTGAAGATCCTAATTTTCTTCAAGAGCAGAAACTTTTGACTCAAATTTTGCCGTTAGTGATCTTAAAATTTTCTCAACAAGAGTATATTCGGTTATTGTTTCTCCCAGATTTCTCATATGATTTACAATATCATCAAGATGTAAAAAGAAATTTGCAATGCTTTCCTCATTATCCATTTTTAGATTCTCATATTGAATTATGAGAGTTTGGAGTTTAGCACTTTTTACCTTTGCATCACCTTCATAAATTAGAATGATTTTTTCCCATATTGCCTTTGCTATATTCAGCTGCATGACTTTGACAAATTCTGATTCAGTTAGAATTCCCAATAGAGCATTGACCGCCTTTGCATTGGTTTCATAATTATTTCTTTCCGTCGAATCTGTTGGTACTGTAGCTGGATATTGATATCCTCCTTCAACAATTGCCCATACATCTGCCCCTAGAGACTGAAGATAGGATCTCATCCTTGTTTTCCAGAAGATTAAATTGTTTCCATTAAAGAGCGGAGGCCTGATAGATGCTGTTCCATCTTGATTACTCATCTTGCTTGATCTTCCTTCTAGAGGCTAAGATTTTTCAGAAGGACCTGCTCTGATACCAATTATTGGAAAATACTGAGAGGGGGGGGGGGGGGGGGGGGGGACAGTATTTAGAGATGACTGAAATTGTTTTACTTTTTCTTTCTTTAAAACCCATATGCTACCTTAATAAACCCAAATCGCGTATACACGCGGACATCCTTAATAAAACTTGCGTATTACCAGAGATCTCATTATGCAGATAATTATTTACTTAGATCATTGCATCATTCATTCATTAGATGTTTAGCGAGTGGTAAACATGTGCAGTAAGAACAGAATAAATCATCACACATAAGCAACACATATGAACACCAGTATTTAAGGTGGAAACCCAATTTGGGAGAAAACCATCGTTGCTGTTATCTCAGTCTTCAATATTTATTATAAAGAAAACTTCTTACAATTTATGCTAGCGCAGAATTATACCAACACGCAGGCACCCACCTGCAGAAAGGATACAACCTTTTCTCGTTCTCCAACCACTACTGGAAGGGAGCTCCAACCCCCTGATTTTAACACCAGCTTTTACTGGTAGGATAATTCCACTTTCATACAGAAGGCTTCAACCCTCAGATCCACCAGATTTCTTCTATTTCTTCATCAAACTTCCGTCAGGTCTTCATCATTTCTTTTGCTGATCATCATAGATATTTTTCATTTCTAGATCATATCCATCAGTGCGTCATATATGAAGATATCTCTTAAAGAGATTTATTTATTGACAACCCTTCCTTGCACACCTTGTATTGTGATCCTCTTCTCTTTATATAGTTTAGCCTTTATAAATACCATGAGTAAAAACCATTCAACCGCTAATGGTATTCCTTTGACAGTATTTCCTTTAGTTTACCCCATGTGCCTATTTTATTTATTTTTAATTTATTTATCAATTTGAAGAAATTGACAAATAAATATATTTACAAATTTGAACTGAACTTTAGGATTAAAGTTACAACCCTTCGCACTTTAGAGAAATATCCAACGCTTTCAAACAATTAACCTTATGATAAACCTTTGACCCCGGGCCCACATATATAGTCAATAGCCAATAAAATACGTGCATGGTACCATAAGTAAACTTCGCGCAAGTCCATCGTCTGATCACCATTAGATAGCAAGCTTCCAGATCAACGACATATATGCATATTGCTTGACCTCCGATGCCAAATGTTAATGTGCGATGCCCCGCCATACTTTGATTAATCATCGTGCATCTTCCTCATACGACCACCATCCGATGGCTTCCCTCTAGATCAATGGTGCACCACAATATCGCTGGGCATCCTAGGTCGAAATATAACGCACGATGGCGCACAATGACAAGCGGTTTTCCATGGGTCCACCTCGCCACGTGTCAACGTTTCTATGGAATTGCTCCCAACTCCTCAAATACCGCCCACCGTCTAAAGGTGGTGCGATGAAAACGATAAACTGCCATCACTATTCATCTGGTTACGGTTCCGCTCTTCTATGCAGGGTTCCGGTCTTTTATTAACACATTGAGTTATGTTCATTTTCAATTTAATTTTATACAAAACTCCGATCTTGGTTTACAACATAAACCATTGCATGATCCACCTTTAATATTGGGTCCCACTCTAATTTCCTTTGATTGTTTAATTGGTCCGTAGCGTTAATACCTTTGTAAAAGTTTCGACAATACATCGAATTACACTATAAAGTACTGAATTTCACCTTTGCAAGTGGAACATTATAATAAATCACTTGCATCACATTGCATCACATCTACTCTGCCTATTCCTTTTGCGTTTCACCGATTGCGATATGCGATCGCACCACACCTCATCGCATCGCAAAATTATCACATCGCATCGCATCTTCATTACATCGCATCGCATCTGCCTATTCCTTTTGTGTTTCACCGATTGCGATATGCGATCGCACCACATCGCAAATTTATCGCATCGCATCGCATCTTCATTACATCGCATCGCATCGCATTTTCATTACATCGCATCGCATCGCATTCGACTCCGCTGCCTCTACTTCACCTGCTGCTTCTGATTTATCTGCTGTGATAACGGTTCTGCCTATATTTATTTTCTCTGTTTCTAGTTACTGTTTCGGATGCCAATTCCTTTGCCACTTCCTTTGCCATCAATGACAATATTTCCAACAGGTATGTATAATTTAGGCTGGTCAAATTTTTGGTCAAAGTGGGAATAGGAGCGAGGATTAATGAACATACAAATTGACCAAGTCTACAACATGGAACATGGATCCCAAAAGTGGGTGGATTTTTTGAATGACTAGTTTGTCTGATGACCCCTAATTTCAACTAAATGACAAAAATTGATATATATTATATAAAATCAAAAGAAAAATTAAAATAGTGGGGTAGAGGACCACCAACACAGCCACCCCCCAAACCACAAGAGATATATGTCATATATGGCATAACAAATTTTATAGTGGGGTGGGCAGGCTACCCCCGATGGACCTGCCCCATACCCAGACTAGACAACACTATGGTAGCGGGAACCATGCAATATAACAATACTTGGTTGAGGGTCGTGTGGTGCCGACCCCAACCACCAAACTTAACGCCAACCACATGATGTTACAATGACTATTGATCGGGTCCAACGAGGCTCGAACCTGTTATGCCCACATTGATTGACCTCCACCGGGTGGCCCCATAAATGAGCCTTATGCCACCAAATATAATCTCTTCAACCCATCAATCAACCAAACCACAACTTTTAACCCAAAACATGCCAATAGTTACACTACAACAAAACATGCCATTCCAAAGTAAAAATAAAAATATACCATTAGGGGGGTCGGTGGGGTTGGAACCCTGACCACCCATAACCAAATCGTCCGCTTTAACGACTTAAAAAATAACTCATTATTGAAAAATTTGCCGCCTATATTATATAAAACCCTCACTTTTCATTCGATGGGGGGCAAGGAAACCGCAGCTGATGGGAGTGGACCAGCAGAACTTAAATGTTGTGGAACAACAAGAGGGATAGAGGCAATGGAACCTTTCCCATTCAGAGGAAGAAAAACCCTGACGCAAGAGAATCTGAAGATGCCTAAAAGAATCCTTGGGAGGAAAATAAATTTAGTGTCAGAATGCTATCAAGTTTATAGTCATTTTTTTTTCATAATTTTGCAGGGAGCGCGATGGTGAAGCCAGATTCACCATGTGAGCAACAGATTCACAGGTGACCCGTAGCAAGGAATATTTGAATAATATTTAGGAATCTAAAATATTCCCTTGGATGGTGAATTTTTCCAATGTCAGAATATGGACGACATTATACTCATTTTTCTTAGAATTTTGCAAGGATCCTAATGGCGTGATAATAATTTTCATTTAAAAAGAAGATATCTAGTCAACTGGTGGAGAGGAATTTTTTTGAATCATAAGGAATCTAAAATATTCCCCAGGCCCCATATTTTTATGGTGTCATAATTGGACGAGTTGACAATCGATTTTACACTACTCGTTGGCAAGGATTCAATGGTGCAGTGCATTTCAAGAATAGAGCTTTGCAGTTTTTGGCCATCTTTGAAAGTGGAGGCACATGATGCAGTTATGTTATAATTCCTTTTGTTATTTTTGAGATGTTGTTACTCTTGTTGAGATCCTTATTTGACACTATGTTGAGGGCTACTTGTTGAAACATTATTATGATATTTCATTAACTTGTCATGCTGAAGGAAAGCCCATTTTGAGTGAGAGTTCCTATAGGGAGAATGTCGCGTGGAGAGACACGCCACGCTTGTTGAGGTATTTATACTTTTTATGAAAAATAACATGCCATGTACATCATCATAATCATTTACAACAATTATATGAGGCGACCTCCACTCTCTTAACACCGAGCCTAGAGACGTAACCCACACTGGGTGAAATTCATTATCAAATGTTAATGTTCTTGACTTTATGATCATCATTATGTTTCCTCCTGTTTAATAATGCACATGTGGCTCTTTATTCTATTTTAAATTCAATTATATAAACATCACATAAGTAAAAGGTCTTGGCTAATTCCGGTAGCTGGAAAATATGGATCAAGTTTGGTATTAGAGCACTCTTCTCACTGTTGTGAATTGAATATTTGAACATGCAACAATGGAAGATGAAAAATAAATTTATGAGGCCTTCCTAAGGAGACAAAAAATGGTGTAATAATGTATGAAACTTATGAGAAGATAATAGAGGAACAAGAGAAACAAGGAGCATAGAATGATGCTCCATCCACACCTTCCAGTGAACATTCATCACCTTCATCATATTCTCATCATTCGAATGAGGAGATCAAAAACAACCTTCAAGCAGAGAACATTGAAATGAAGAGGCTTCTAATAGAAAAGAAATGGGAGAAATACAGATTGCAGCTTCAGCTATGAGCCACGAAAGAGGCCTTGGAGGAGTTGAAGTGCAATGAAGGCTTAAAGAAGCCATCATAACTTGTTTCTGAACCAATAGTTGAGGTAAATAATGTTGATAATTCTTTAGTTTCATTTTCACATGATGTTATTTCTACTGGAAAGGTGGAGGTATCAATTACAGGAACTTACATGAGACTCTTTACCAAGATGGGGTATAAATGAGGAGGACTTGGTGTTAATGGCCAAGGCATGACTCATCCACTGAAGGTCATGCAAATACCTTGATTCGAAGGTTTGAGATACACTAAAGGAGAGTTCTAAAAGGTTTTAAAAGCTTCTAATACATTTTTCAAACTGTCGAGCAAAGAGAATGAAGAGAACACATCACCATCATCCCATGATAGAGCACATTGCAGAGGAAGAGTTGAGGCAAGCTCTCATCGCCATAATTGCACCAGAGACAACTAGAAAAGGTATAAAATGTCTCAGTATTGTAAATTTAATTTAGATTACAAGTATGTTGCTATTAATGAATGAAAATCATGAAATAAAAAATATGTAGTTTTTTTATATATATAACCATGTGTTTGTTGAGTGTAGGAAGAGAATAAAAGCACAAAAGAGGATGAGATGTGAAAGGCCTTCTCCACATCAAGAAAAGAAGAAGGTTAAGCATGTCTATAGGAAGAAGACTTATTGAAGTTATTGTAATAGAAGTGGTGATAAAATAATGACATGTTGGAGGCTCCATCCAGAGAAACGTCTCAAGGACAAAGCGTCTATGCATGAACCAGTTGTAAAAGCTGTTTGAAAAATGAATCCACCACAGGAAGATAACACATTCAATTTGATAAGTGAGATATGGATTTTCTATATGTGTTAGCTTGCCTTGGCCTTATTTTTGTAATTCATATGTTGCGACATAAATTTAAAAGTGATGATGTGTTTTCCATCACTTTTTAAGCAATGATGATGTTTTGGCTTTATATTGATAGCCGAGGTATTGATTTCGATTTTGATGAAAACTTGACTACAGATTATGTGTTATAAACTGGCGGTAAGTATGTGATGCTTGGGTCATTATTGGTCATGTAATTGATCATGTAATCTAAAAAATATTGTACTACATGTTTGATGAGGATGCAAGTGTTAGCTCATCACTTATGGCTCTGAAGAACAAAGGTGATGGAGAAGGAAGGGTGGCTTGTCAAGACACTTGTGGTGCAGACAACGTAAACATAAGTTGCAAATTATGTTCATGTTTTTGGAGGACCCGAAGCTCCTCAGTGGGGAATAATTATCCAAGTGGCTCCAAAAACACTCAGAGGTCAAAGAGGACTCATAATAGCCCAAAAATCAAAGTCCTCATATTTCTCCCAAACTAGGACTAGATTGAAGTGCTCATCACCTTGATTCCAATGGTTTGAACGACACTCAAATCTGAGTTCGTATGAAGAAGATAAGTCTAGTCAATTTTTTTGTCAAAGTGGGAAAGTGGGTGAAATTTTTGAACGCCTAATTTGTATAATGATCCCTAGTTTTGTCCAAATGAAAAAATTTCTATATATTATAAAATAATAATAAATAAATAAATTATTGGGGTGGTGGGCCACCAACCCCGCCACCCCCCAAACTGCAACAATGATATGTCATATATGGAATAGCATATGCTATAGTGGATTGGGCGGGCCATCCCGGGACAATCAACACTATGGTAACATGCACCATAAAAACATAAAATGAACCACGTGATGTTACAACGAATGTTGACCAGGAAGGACGAGACTTGAACCCGCCCGACCCACATCAGTCGGCCCCATAAATGACCACATGACACAAAATATAACTGCACCATCCCAATAGTCAACCAAACCACAACCATTAATAGAAAACACACCAATGATTACCCTCCAACAAAACGTGCCATTCCAAAGTTAAAATAAAAATGTGGAATTATGGGGGTCGGTGGGGTTCGAACCCTCACCACCCACAACCAATCCTCCTTCTTTACCCATTGAGACAAAAAATAATTATTGAAAACTCTGCCACCTACATTATTTAAAACCCTAACTTTTCATTTGACTGGGGGCGATCAAAACACAATGGACCGAGCATACCAGAGTAAATAAGATGTTGTCGAACCACGAGTGCGACAAAGGCAATAGAACCTTGCCTAGATAGAGGAAGAATAACCCAGATGCAGGAGAATCTAAAGATGACTAAAATGTTCCTTGGCAGACAAAATTTTGCAGTGTCATAATGCAATCAAGTTTATAGTCATTTTTCTCAGAATTTCGCACGGAGCACAATGGTGAAGTCGGATTTTCCATATGAACAACATAATTGCAGGAGCCCAGTAACGAGGAATATTTGACGAATACTATGGAATCTAAAAGATTCCATTGGAGGCTGAATTTTTCTAGTGTCAGAATATGGTCGAGTTTATACACATTTTTCTCACAATTTTATAAGGATCGTGATAGAGATATCATATTTTTCATCTAAATAGCATATCTCCAATCAACCAGTGCAGAGGAATATTTGTGGAATCATGAGGAATATAAAATATTCTCGAGGCCCTATATTTCAATGTTGTCATAATTGGACAAGTTGATAGTCAATTTTACACTACTCGTCACCAAGAATTCAATGGTGCAGTCCATTTCAGTAGTCATGCTTTGCATTTTTTGGCCATGTTCCAAAGTGGAGGTACACGATGCAATTATGTTATACTTCCTTTTATTATTTCTGATATGATGTTATTGTTGTTTATATCCCTGTTTATCACCATGTCGAGGGATTCTTGTTGCCACATTATTTTGAGATTTCATTAGCTTGTCATGCTAAAGGGAAGCCAATTTTGAGTGACATTTCCTATAGGGAAAACATATCACAAAGAGCCACGTTAATCTTATTGAGGGTATTTATCCTTGGTATCAAAAAGAACATTCCATGTACATCATCATTATTTACAATAATTATATGAAGTGGCGTCCACTCTCTTGACATCGAACCCAGAGATGTAACCGGCAATGGGTGAAATCCATTATCAAATGTGTTGTGGTATTGATTTGTTGTTAATAATTATGTTTCCTCTTCTTTAAGCATGAAAATGTGGTTTTTATACTCTTTTAAATGTAATTCTATTAACATCACAAGGTAAAAGATCTTGCATAATTTTGGTAGCTGAAGAAATTTGGATCAATGAGCTTCTTCTCTTCTTCTTTTGTTATTTTCCTTCTTGATCTTAGGAAAATATATTTTGTAATTTTCATATTCTTGAAATACATAACATTGGATTTTAGCCATGTTATTTTTCTAATTATGAGCACCAAACTTTATAAATTGTCCCTTTCTTCTTGTCATAGCAGCATAAGCTTTATTTTTATCACCTAATCCCACATCAGATTTGGCCTTTAGTATAGAATCTTCAATATTTCATAGTGACCATAGATCTTGGAATGGAGTAGCTAATTTATTCCCATAAATACTTGAATTAACGTTACCCCACTCCTCTTCTAGTGCTTTTAATATCATTGTAGTCATTTCACTATCAAACATGACTTCTCCCAGTTCTTCTAGTTGGCCTTGGATCTCAAATACTGTCATAAAGTATGAGGCTATTCCGTATTCCCTAGAAATTTTCAACTTGTGGAGTTCTTTCCTTAATAATATGACTTCTCCAGTAGTGCTTACATAATATAAGTATATTAGTTTGTCATATATTTATTTTGAAGTTTTGAGTTTAGATACATATGTGATGAGGAGATTCTTGATGGATTCTATGAGAATCCTTTGAGCCCTAAATTCCCCTTTCATACACCTGGAAAGAGCTTTAGAATATTCCTCTCCTAGTTTTCTGATAAATCCTTTGACATGATTCATGACCTCATTTTCAATGATATTTATATTTGACCTTTTTTCCATGAAAGATAGTTTGAAGTTCCAACCAATTTGTTTCTCTCCTTACAAATAGACATTGTGATATAATTGAATAAGCTCATATAATTACTTGATAGGATTCTCCTTTCTCCTTGTTACATCCTTGATGTTTATGATGATATAGAAAAGATAAAAGCTCTCTTTGTCGAAGATAGTTTTATTCAATAATGATCCTTGATCTCAAAGAGAGGGAGATATTTTTGATGATGAAGTCTTGTTGATGAATATTAGTGATGACTTCTTGTCTCAATGACAGAGCGTATTTATGACACTTCCTTTTGATATAGCTTCCTTTGGATGAATAGTCTTTTAAATTGATTCATAGATCTCTTTGAATTGAGCAAATGTAGGGTTTTGGACTTCTTGTTTGATCTAGGGTTATGATTATTCCTATGAATTTAGGATAATATTTGATTTGATACCTTCCTTGAGATTTGATCCTCGAGTGTCCCTTGACAGGATGCCCTTCCTTGTAATAGTCACCTTAGGTCTGATACCATGTTGATAAATATAGGGCAATGATATTAAGTTATTTATTGTCAATTAATAACTGCTTGTGTGTGATTTTTAATTCTTTGGATTAGGATCTTATTTTAATTACCTGTTATTAGTGTTCTTCTTCATAAAAAAACTACCAATCCATGAAGATAAATAGACAAGAGACACAAAATGTAGTCTATATTCCAGGGGAAAAACCTTTCACTCTCTGAGAGGAAAACCCACAAAATTTCTTCTTATAGAGATTATGATTGACTAATATCGATACCATGACCCTTGACCTATTTTCTACTCCAATGACAAGGCACAAGTTGTCTTGAAATTTAACCTTTTTTCTCCTTTCCTCTCCTCGATTCCTCTTCCACTTCGACCTTCTTAGCACTAAGACACTATCACCACTAAGATATTCTTATAGTGGTAGTATTGAGATCTTATTCACTATGGTATCACCAAGATACTTTCAATAAGGTCACATCAAAATCCTTTCACTATGGTAGGCATAAAACCTCTCGTTGTAGTACTTATGAACCCTTACTTGTTGTGGAAGCACCAATATATAGAACTAAAACATTTAATGTGATATATCACTAAAATTCTGCATTTTTGGTCTTCACTATAATCCACTTTCTATCTCAGAAAATTATGCAAAGAATATCCCTCTAGTCTATTTTCACTTCACTCTAAGATTACCCGAAACTATTTCTGCAATAAGGCCAAGTTTCTATACCCTTATTCGAGCTCCTTTACTAAAAAAATTTTCTACAACTAACCATCCGAATTTCAAAGGTCATTCGAAATTGATCTTGACTGTGAAATAAGATGAGTTGTGTATTTATAGTAGTCTCTCCAGGTGTATTAGTTGACATGATAGGATGAACAATTACGTCTCCATTTTAGGTGAAGTCTACATTGGTTCTTCATTTCATCTTGAGGCTGAATTGAAGAGGGATAACATGTGCTTGTCTTGGAGGGCTAATTGACAATTCTATTGACTCATATACATTTTTAACATGCCAAAGAATTTCTTTTCATACATGATATTGACTATATTTGAATTTTATGACTAGATGAAAAATCCTAAGGGCTCACAATGGGAGCCATCACTAAAAATGAAATTCCTTTCTCATGAAACCCATGCTGCAGGAATTACAATAATATTTTTATTTTCTTCCTTTACATGATTTACATAAAAATCACAATTACATGTCATTATGAAGACTGAACCTAGTTTCACTTTTCAACAAAACACCCTCCTCCTACATTAATCATTACTGAAACATAATCACCTAGTAAACTGACCAAAAAATAAGAACCTATTAAAATTACAGAAGTTTCTCCTCCGTTCCCTAAGATATTAGCCATAGTAAAATCACTTGCATATCTTGAATTTGATCTCATAGGGAAACTACAAATTTATGCACCAAAATTCCTCTCCTACAAGCTATTAGATAAATACCTATCTGTGCTAAAACCATTAAAGATATGTGTTAATAAGCCTGGAAGGAAACACAAATATTCTCCTACACTCCATGTTCTTGGTAAAATATTTGATCTTATCCTAGGAAAATAGATACCTATCTATTAAGATGATCCTGGAAACCCTATAGTCATCGTTTAGTTTAAGAGGCAGAATGTACCAAAAACCTTTCTAGACTTAAGATATGCTATAAATATTATAACACTCAAAACTTGTGGCCTCCTTAGAATAACTAGATTTAAAATGACTCCAACCATGTTGGAACTAGCCAAAAAAAAATGTAGTGAAACTAAAAGGAAATTTAGATGATATCACTATTTCTCTAGACTCCTAGGAATACCTAGTGGATTTTCTACTCCTCAATCCTAAAAATAAGTTGGAGGGACAACCTATGATATTAGTCAGACCGTGGCTTGCCACTTGAGATGAATACATTGTGCGTTGAAATGGAAGCATGGCCATTAACAAGGGACCTGCTATTAAGAATCTCATTATATACCCACATGCTAGACCCAACATGTTATTTGACAATTCTAGATGGTTCCCTCATGAATACAAAGAAGTAAATTTATGTTCTCCCCCAGTTATAGATAAAGCTATTATATTTAAAATATAGATTGAGGAGGACATAATTAATGAATTTATTAATGAGCCTTCAATTGTAGGAAACCCAATGCGTTAGATGCTAAAATTTGTACTTGACAATGAATCCCAAGGAGATCCATTGGAAGATTTGAAAAATGATGATATACCTATGACCGTAGTTCATAATATCATCCTCGTTGAAATTGGACCTAGAAACACCCTGAATATTAATGATAGGCTTGATGACCTTCAACGTGAACAATTTACCGAGGTTATTCAAAAAGATAAATAATTGTTTTCTTGGGATTATTTTGATATGAAGCGAATTTATCCATAGTTGTGCACACACCATACCTATACTGAGAAAGATGACTAATCCATTCGCAACCCCAAATAATATTAAATCCACACCTTAGGGACAATGAAACAGGAGCTTCAGAAACTTCTTGATGTTAAGATTATATAGCCTATTTCTGATATTCAATGGGTTTCACCACTGATAGTAGTCCCTAAAAATCATAGTAAATGGTGAATTTAAGTAGATTATATAGAACTACATAAAACCACAAAGAAGGATCATTTTCCTCTTCCATTTGTAGACCAAGTCCTTGATACTCTTGCCGGAAAGAAATATTTTTCTTTCCTGGATTGATTTAGTGGATATGGTCAAATTCAGATTTCTCCTAAATACCAAGATAAAACTAAGTTCACCTAACAATGTGGAACATTTTTATATAGATTATTACCATTTGGGATGTGCAATGCATCGACCACTTTTCAAAGGGAAATTTTGGGCATGTTTTTTATTATTTAATTAATGAAGGGATTAAACTATATATGGATGATTTTACACCTTATGGTAATTATTTTGATCAATATTTACTGAATATCGAAAAGGTTCTTTCATGATGTATAACTACAAAGTTGTAAATTCCACATGATGATGACTAGAGGTGCAGTCTTAGGACATTTTATCTCTGTTGTAGGTACTTAGGTAGAACCAGCTAAGATAAAGGTAATTATTAAACTCCCTAACCTTAGTACACCAATAAAGGTACGTGGTTTCCCTAGTTATGTTGGTTACTATCACTATTTCATAGCACATTCTACAAAAAATGCAGCACCATTTTATGCACTAACTAGACATGTGGAATTTTAGTGGATTGATAAATGCGATATTGGTTTTGCAGATCTAAAAAAGTTGGTTGCAACAACTCCTATGTTGCAGGGACATCCAACATTGTCTTTTGTCTTTTGGACATCCATACTCAGAAAAGAAGGCACAAAATTCAGTTATTCAGAGTTTGCAGAGTTGTTTGTGCATCCATTGACCACCATCTTGACAAAAGCAGAGCAGCCTAGAATTAGTGAGAAAGTGAAAAGAATCTTGCAACTATCAGAGAAAAGAAAAGTAGGAGACTGATATTTATATAAATAATTCACTGAAATCAGTGTGTTTAGTTCTAACTTTTTTCCCTACAAGTTACCTAAGCATCCATCTATGAGAATATTTACCTTAGAGTGCATTAGGCAGATCCTGAATTCAGACTCAATCAATTTCGTGGCAGACAAGAAAAATACCCAATTTAAACTCAAAAATCAAATTGGGCCTTTCATATGTAATCAAAGAGAAGTAGAAAAGGAAGCAGCAAGTCAATTATAGGAATACAAATTAGAACAAAGCCTCCCATGGAATTATGATCCACAAGGGACCTTAAGTAAACAAAGGGTAAAATGAAAATTGACACCCTTTATCCATGAGCCAAAGCCAGATATAGAGAAATTTTCTAATCAAATTGATTGGATTGAGAATACTTTAATAGAATCAGTAAACCAAAGGAATACTATTCACCCTTTGGAAGTTTCCAAACAACCAAAGACTTCCACTAAAAGAATCAAAGAAGAAGGAGCTTAAATTACAGAGACTACGAGTGAGACAAAGTTTAAAATCATCTAAAACAAGAGGCAAAAACTAGATACAGCAGCTAAAGGCAAGGTAACAATAGATGTTAAAGATACACAACCTTTAAATACAAACACTACATAGACAGAGACCAATGTAGCCATTGTAATCATCAGTGAGCCAAATCAGAATGAAGAACCATTGAATAATGAAGATGCACAGATAATAGAGAGGAAAAAAAGTATGGAGGCTTCCTCCTCACATTCAGCTGAGGAGAAGGACTTAGCTATTAAGGAAAAATACAAGCAAATCAAATTGAAGAATGAAGAAATTAAAACTGAAATATATTCTCAGTTTTTAAAGCAGAAGCCAGGTAATGAAAATAGATTCTTATCGGCCTTTGATTATTCAACTCCAAAATTGATTATGTCAGTTTTACAGTCCATTGTACTAGTGCCAAAGATAGTGGCTAATTATAAAAATGTTGATATAGAAGTAGCCACAGATAAAATCCATGAGTTGGATCAGATTGAATTTCACAGGCAAACATCAGAGATGCTCTATTCCACGGTAATTATAAAAGCTATGAGTGCTCATTGACGTCAAAATACCATTTATAATATGCAGTACCAAATGAAGATGGATAAAGCTTCACTATATACAAAGGATCTAAGGATAAAGGCCTCAGAAGATTTAGTATTGCAAGTAGGATATGATCCTACAAACATTAATGCAGCTAAAACACTGGTAAAAAAGAAAAATGAGGACATAGTTACCTTGAGGAAACAGCTCAAGCTTCCTCAAGGAGAACATCCTCAAAAAAATGAATTTTTACAGGATCGAAAGGAGAAAGATGAAATGATGAGCTTGATACTTCAATTCATAGCTCAATTCAAAGAAATGGAAGTGCAAATGGACCAAGTTGTCCAAGAAAAAGAGACAGTTAAGGAACCAGTAATTCCCTCTATTATCCCAGTCATCACAGTAGAAGTACCATATACTTTAGGAGAGAAATTGGCAGCAAAATAGCCACTGGCCACTGCAGTGCCAGTGACTTCTTCAACTACTTCAGTAACTGAATCTTCTACAACAGTGTTGCCACCTACAGATGAGAGCAGTCAACTAATAAAAGCAATGGAGGAAATTTCCTTGAAGACCTATGAAATCAATAGATTGACCAAGAAAATTGAAAATCTAGAGAAAACAAGCAAACAAGCTTAGATAGATGCTAAAATACATGGGCAGAATGCTCACAGATTGAGTGAAGAGGTAAAAAAGCTCCAAAAAGAGTTAAATCTCAATGACCAAATATCATATATTAAAAAATTCTTATGTAATAATGTAATTGAAGCCATTCATGATGTTTGGCCATCAATTCAAGTAAATTTTGAGCAGAAAGAGTTACTATTGGCATCTCAGGCAGAGATCCAAAAGACACAAGAAGAATTGGAAGATAAACCAGAACAGGGTGTTAGGTTAATGAATTTCCTAAACAGCAAGAATAGACAAAAACTTGAAGAGTTAAAGATCAATGACATGAAAACTGCAATCCTATAAATTAGGAAAGTAACTACCAAAATAAATCTAATGAGGCATATTGAAGAGAAATGTGAAGGAATGAACACTGTTGTCACTATATTCATGGTTAAATTCACTAACTTAAGGCAAAAGGGACTTCGAGATACTATGTTGATTAATGACAAGTTAATGCCTTAGAATGAATAGGACAAAAAGATCAGAGAGCATGCCAAAGATCAAGTGAACAAGCCAACAGGACAAGGTATTCCCACGAGAAAAGTATTGCTAAAACGTTTTGAAGATCTATTTTGAAGGAAAACACATGAAGAAGAAAAATTATGTTTGCTAATTTCAGAGTAAAAACAGATTTTTACAGTAAGAAGGAAATTTTACTAAAGATAAATAGTATCAAAAGTGAAAGAGTATAAGTTATAAAGAGTATCAGCGAGAAAGAGTATCAGTAAAGGAAACTAAATTTTGAAAATATGTAAAAGGCCAGCAAAGAGGACACATAAGCAGCCAGCTGCTTCTTATCTAAAAAACTGTTTCTATTTATTTTGAATAAAATAGGACAACTTACTAGTTGGTTGAGCAAGTTGTCACTATTATTGTTGCAAGAGATTTAATTTTCCTAAGTTTATTCCTAGAAGTCATCTAGGATATTTTGTAAGACATTTTATATAAATACTTCACTCTTGGAAGTATTTTGGCGTGGAATAAAATTGTTGGAGACTATTATAGATATTTTGTTGACTTGAAGGCTTTGGAATTCGAATTTTAGTAGCAAACTGGATCACCTTTCTGGAATCATACTTCAGGATCCCTGTGATAAGCTATCTGGAGTGAGATACTCTCTTAAACTTACCATTGTTATCTTCTTTTGTTTCATGCATACATCTGTGTTTTAATTCTAAATCTGAATGTATAACTAGGAGTATTACTACAGGACATGTTAATAGCACCCTGTTTTTAACTAGTTATAATTTCTTTGTTTTCTTCTGATTTCCAGTGTAGGGAACCCTTAATTTCTCCCTCTCCTACTTGACATCTATCTACTACTTGCCTTTTCTGGATCAAAGGATCCTTAAATGCCCTTTATCGCAATCATACCATCTCAAAAACCGTTTTTCCCAAGATCTCCAAGGGTTATCTACCTTATCCTGCAGACATTTGACCTTTTATGCTTTGATCCCAGGTCTGTTAGATTGACTTAGACTCCATAGTCCAATGGAAAATTACATTTCCCTCTATCTACCCTCCAAGTGAAATTTTCCCATCAAATCCAACAAAACAAAACCAAATCTGCACTTTAATAACTAGCCTAATATTCAAAACTAAAACAATGTTAAACTTTAAAGAGAAAGCCCTCTCTGAACCCTAGGAAGGCTGGATCCTAGAATTTGAAGTAGGTTTATGGTTACCTCTAGTATTCTTCGACTAAAAACCAAAATCCCACAACTTAAGAATTTACTGGAGCGATAACAGAAACCAAACACCAAACAAAGGAATTGGACATAAAAGTAAAGAATTTTTCCTAAGCAATGGAGAACTTAGATTTTATATATTCATAGGATTCATAATATTCCTCCTATAATTATTCAAGTGGACTCCCCATTTGAATAATTGGTTATATTATCAGTTTCCTTCTATGTCAGTCTATGAAAAACAGTTAAAATGTTCAATCCATTTTTGGGAACATCTGTAGATATTATAATTTTTAAATTTGACAGGGTCATAATTCTATTATTATATCATCTTTTCTGATATTTTTTATACTTACAAACATTTTACATGTAAGGAGTCAATTTTATAGTCTTCCTGGCATGGTTTGGTAGTGATAGGCTAGTCATGGAGATAAAATCATATCTTATATCTTTTCTTATATATACCTACCTGGATCCACATTAACTTTGAATCTACCAAGCACCGATAAGGATCAAATTTCTTTTCACTCTAAAATATGTTTGCATCTCAAGAGATTTGACTCATCTAGGCATCTGGTATGTTTTTAGTTAAGATGGATCTAGGTCGGTTTTATTATTAATTATATATATATCAAAGGCTTCTATTAAGTCATCCAAATGTTACAAAGGGCTTGTATAAAAACAAGTGTTATTCTAGTCTCATTTCAACCAAGTTTGATGGAAAAAAGAACAACAAAAAATTTATTTATACAATGTCAAAAATTTCTTAAAACTAAGAACCAAAAAGACTAGTGTGCAAAAAAAAACCTCAGATATACACATAACCTAAAAATATTAGTGAAAAGGAGGAACTAGATCATTACCCGGAGGTGTTTCGTGGATAATTCTCTCTTACAGACAATAGTGATCTACCTAGTATTACAACAAATAACTAGAAACAAACAACCATTTGAATACCTCGAATGGAGACAAATATTTGCAATGAATAGTGAATTTCAAGTTGAACTCTCTCTTCAACACATAACAAAACTGTAAATGACTTAGTAGCATTTGAATTAAAGATAATACCCAAACTACCTGAATAATTTCAATGAGGTTTGATTAACTGTAAGACAAAAGGATTACCCAACTCAAACACGAGTGCGGTAAAGTGTCGTGTTCAAGAGTGACATGCTACCTTTAAAAACAAGTATAAAAGTTGGATTCTTTTTCTCACTTTCCCCCCCACCATTACTGACAAGTACCTCTTTATTTTTGTAAAGCTTGAGGAGGATAAAATTTTGTTTTTTTGTATGCTCATCCTTCAGATAAGCCCATCTCAGTGTTTTTAACAAACCCTAAGAAGGAGTGGTTTGGTCCTGTTGTAATCGACAGGTTCTTGCACTTTTCAGTTTTAGCGAGTCCATCATAGGATTAAGTTGGTGTTTTTCAGTTTTAGGGAGTCAGAATAAAAACATAAGTAAACTCTATAGTGTTATTTTTCGTAAGTTTAGTCTCTCAACCCGAAAAGGGATAAAAGTATGTAGGAAATAATTCTATTGACCATGCTTAGTCAACGTATACCTTTTTTTTAATTATTCTAGTTCAGTCCAGAAAACGCGTAAACATATATTGAGTAGACGACTCTTCATTTATTTTAACGAGTTCGAATAGTCAAGTGCTAAATGGTCTTTTCATGTTTAGAGCGTCTGGAAAGGGCTTAAAAGAGGACTCCATGTTTTCACTTTTTTGTATTTTTTGAGAGCCGGAAAAAGTGATAAAACTTTACTTCATTGTCAAAATGATTCGTTTTCAGACAAAACTTGTTCTTTGCGATAAAAATAAAAAATTATAATCAGCTGCTCTTAATCATGGTAAAAATATTCAAAATTTAACTTCTAAAGGTCAAAATAAGCAAAATAATTATATTTTATTCATGAAAACCTATAAAAAGAGGTCAGAACAAATAATTTTTACCTTTTGATTTCCAGAGCAGTGGAAAAGAGTTTTTTTCCATAGATCCTCTAAAGTAGATATTTGGAGAACCAGGCAACCATATCGCAAATCATCAATTCTGGGTATTTAATAGCTTCATTGTCTTGATTTTCATCAACTTAATTATTCAATTTAAGTTTTTAGATTATTTTTTTCGAGGAAAAATGGTTTTAGAATCCACCCTTGTGGGTGCGCAAGTTTTTGTGGTGGAACCCGCACACCTCGATGATTTTTAAATATTAACAATCACCATGCTGCCTCAGTTTTTATACATAAATCGTGCGCAAAAACACACTGTTTATGAACAAAATCTACACAAGCGTTGTGGTGTTTTCAAAATTTGATTTTCTTTCCACAAACATTACTCCAAATTTTCCCACAAGTTTTCTAATGTTCCTAAATCATTGTTTGAAGGTAACCAATAATTCTTGAGTGGAGAGAATGGGAGCATGAATCACACAATAATGAAGCCATTGATAGTCCAATAATGCTTCATGTGTTCAAGAATTATGGTTTATACAAATTTTGGGCAATACAGGGAATGAAGTCCCAAGTAGAACTCACGACCTGGTCGTTTAATGCCTGGGTTTTATAGCAATAGTGTTTCATCATCAGGAATGACAGACTTGTTATTGATACAGGGGATATCTATTTCCTCACCATTTTACCCCAAAGAGGAAGAGAAATTTCCTTATTCGACACACAACTAGGGGGATTTCCCACTGCTTCTTGTATAGTGTATTTTTTCACGCAATATTCACAATTAAAGGATGGTCATATCGACATAAAGACCATCAAATGACTAGAAGTTAAAATAATTTATTTTACAGTTACTCGATTGTGTGGTAGTGCAACTCCTCACGTGGCTACCAAAGCACAGATGCATACTATTGTTGAGTGTTCCGAGGGAAAAAAAATTCAACTTATGCGAAGGAGTGTTGGTCATTATGAAAGGGCAACTCACATGATAAAAGAATGGGAAGCTGAAGAACTTCAGTTATAGATCCATTCTCATATCTTTTGCCTTGGAGATAATTCTACTCCTTGTGCCTCAGCAATTGTTAACAAATCCGATGGGACCGAGGGAACCACGCATGTTGCAATGGGTTTCATTTATGGCTCACCATGGTGGAAATGGTGGTCCTGTGGTCTGATATACTCCTCATTTTTTTGTATGGATTAGGACCCAAATCTTCATGATTTAAGATTTTCCTTATGAAGGGGTTCATTTCATGGGTGTCCTCGATAGATCACTCCCATCAGGAACACAATGGGATGCGTCAGGTAAAAAGTATCATTTTGAGTTTTTCTATCATCTAATTTTTATTCGATTTTTAATCATCTAGTACTGGAAAAAACATTAAAATGCAGATGTTGGACCAACATGACTAGCGGTTCTTCGTCATTTTGATATTTGAGAAGCACAACCTATAGCGACAACTCCACCAATGGATGATGTAGTAGAGGCCCTCGCAGAGTTGGAACACAACCTAGAGAGGTTCACCATTGAAATCCTAGATGTTGGGATGGATTATTTGCCTCTTAGATACGAGAGGCATGTGACAGAGGTTCTTGGTCCATTTAGGCGATATTTGTGCAAAGTGGCGCACACTATACTCTGCTACCATGATCATCATCATGGATAGATTGTGATCGATTTAGATTGGAATTTTTGTTTTCTATATCTATATATTTAGATCATGAGGTGTTTAAAACCTATGATCATAGGTGATGTAATATTTTTTTGACACACAACTATTTTTACCTAATGATATTACTTTTTTTGATCTCTGGGTATCTTGTTCAATATGGATTGAATATTTTTTTGTTTACTTTCAACGTTGTAAATTTATATTTAAAAATTGATTAGCCAATGTATCAGATAATGTGTCTAAATTTCTTGAAACATGTTGATATTCAATGTAATCAAACTATCTTTCCAAGAGACAAACCCTTAAAAACATTCTTAACAAAAATGGATTTTTGATTACATAAACACCATTCAAATCTAATGCAATGAGTTCTGAATCTAACCTAACAATAAAGCGTTTAATACCCAAAAAAATGACATCAACTAATAGCTCAATGAATGCACTATATTATGCAATGTTGTTCATTGTTTGACAGAGGAATATCCCCTAAATAGAAACTAACTCATCGGTGGGTGAATAAATAACCCAAGCAGTGGAAGATAAGTTCTGTGTAATACGACAGATGCCGTCAACAAAGCCAATGTAATTTTGAGGGAATTTTGACATCTATAGTAAGAAGAGGAATCAAGATAAACAACAAAAATAATGAAAATTTGGAAAGAAAAATAACTAATCCAATGCACACTTCTCTAATCTAAGACACAGTGTTCTAAAAAGTAACTAATGTAAAAAAAAAAATATTCACACGAAAAATCATGCACAATATCTCTTTAGATAAATATCATTTCTGGGCTTATCTAAATAGATGTCTTCATAATCAACTAATTCATAGGCCCTTTCTGCAAGCACACGCTTAACAATATAAGGACCATGTCACATTTGTTCAAATTTACTAGTGCCTAGTTTATTGTGAGCTTGATCGTATACTAAGACTAGGTGACCTTCCAAATAGACACGATGGTTAATACTATGATTATATTGGGCCTTAACACGGTTTTTATGAGCTTCAGAACCTAATGTAATGGTATGAAGAGTCTCATCTAATTGTGTGAGGTATAAGAGGTAGCTGGTAATAACTCAATGGCTAGTTTGAGTGACAAAATTTCACATTCAATGGGTAAAAAAATTCTAAACTGTAAACGAGTTGAAAAGGAGTAAAACCTGTGGATGTTTTTTCAGAGGTATGGTATGCCCACAATGCAAAAAAAAACATGGTATGCCAATTTGATTTTTGACTTCCCACAATCCATTTAATCATGTTGGTTAAAACTTTGTTAATAGCCTCAACTTGGCCATTGGGTTGTGCGTAATATGGTGTGAAATTATCATGATGTAGGCCAATTTGAGTGGAAAGTTTAGTCATAATAATTTTTCAAAAATGGCTACCATGGTCTGTAATGATAGCTTGAGCGACACCAAACCTACCAATGGTATGATTGAATATAAAAGTAGCTACAGCTTTTATATCAACCGTGAATGTAGGCATCACCTCAGCCAATTCAGTAAAGTAATTTACAGCAAGAATAATATACCCGAACCCCTGGCTGAGTGAGGGTTACATGTAATGAAATCAATGCCCCATTTTTCAAATGGACTGAAAACTATGATTAGGTGAAGAGGTGGTGGAGGTGCATGCATATTTCGATAAAAAGTCTGGCAAATGTGGCATTTTCTAACCATAAGGTTACAATATTTGAATAGTGACGGCTAGAAATATCCAATCTGCAATATCTTTTGGGTTGTGGCAAACCGAGACATATGACCACCACATTATCCAGAATGGAAGTCATTTAAAACTCTTTCAACTTCCTAATGAGTTTTACAATGTCGAAAAATAGAATCAGAACCGTGACAATAAAAATCATTGCCAACAATATTGTATTGTTGAGACTGGTATCGAATTCTATGTCGATCAAATCGTGAAAGTTCTAGCTAAAAGGTTTAGGTTTGAATATATATAATGATATCTCCATACCAAGGATCTAATGTGTTCATTAGAAACAGAGATTTTTCTCGAAGATGGTCCTCTTCCACGGTTTCCAATTCAGTGTAGGGAAAGTCACACATAAGTTCAACAAAAACAAGTAATTTGTTATATTTGGATTTTCAAACTCCAAATCAAACTCTTGTAGGATAACTATTGTTACACAACATTTTGCCATTATCCCTGTACTCCCTGTTCCCAGATATTGGAGAACCCTTACAGTGTCTCCTGTGTACTTTTTCCATCATGAAAACATGTTGTTAGATCCCTTATAGTCTTAAGATCAATATCTTTTTTAATCATTTCTGGAGTATCTCCCTAAAAACCCACTTTTTTTAGCAGAGTCACCCTTCAGTGTCTTAGCAGTGCTGATGGAAAATCCTTAGCCTCTGACCAGTGGCGATCGATGCTAGTATGGACCTCATAACCACAATGATATATGTTTGGTCTCAATCTAGCCTCCTAAACTGAGCTCATTTAATTGTCAACCAGGATTTGAAAACTGCTGAAGTGAAGTGTACCATATGTACCTAGGTGCTTGTTTCCTAATGCGTTGTGTGTAGTATTTTGTGATGTTTTTGGTCTTTTGTGATGATTTATGATGTTTTTGGTCTTTTGTGATGATTTATGATGTTTTTGGTCTTTTGGTGATTTTTATGTTCACAATGGAAATGTTTAGAAAACTAATGGAAAGGGGTTGGTGGTCAAAACCAGAGTTAAGCCTAATGTATGGAATGGCAAATGCAATTGGAAACGCTGAAGCAGAATCTAAACTATGACTAAATAAAAGCAAAAGCTTGTTCTTAGGCAAATGACACAAACTAAACTTGAAAAATGATCACTAAATATGCAAATCCTCTAACTAAACAGTTAAAACATGATGTAACATTTTGTTCTAAGCTCTTCTATTCTATGACTAATTCCTAGTTCTATTCTACAATTTAATTGAATGTCACAGAACCTATACTCAAAGAGTTATTGGTTTCTTTTTCAAAGTAGTTCTTTTGAGGAAGAGCTCTGTTTATAAAATGATGAGGAAATTGCAGAGATACTTTAGACCTTATAGTGATGTTGTCTTTTGTTCATATGGCTATGGATCATTTGTAGATTTTAGAACAAAAAGATGTTTGTGAATAATGAAGGCTGTTTTGTTAATCCTAATAACTGAAATAATCTATTGTGCAATGGGTGGCAATTTGAATATGAAGTGCAAGTGTAATGAGTTAATCTAAGAATGAACCTAAGATGCCACTAATCTAGAACAATGTTGAACTATAAGTCATCATCAAACTTGAAACAAAGTAACTGAACATGAATTAAATGCAATGAAACTCCGGAGCATTCTAACTATACTAATATGCATTATTCTATGAAGTTACACAATCTGTTTGTTCATCATTAGTGATATTTTGGAAGAGTTCCTTCTTTTGGAAGGGGTAGAACAATTCTGACTGTGTAATTGAGTGCAATTGTAAGCAAATGGACTGAAAGAAAATGAAAAACTAAGTTATCACATCCATACCCTACTCGTCATTATGATGTCTTGGGCAAGCGTTTAAGAGCAAGAACAGAGATGATACTTAGTACAAACACACAACTAAATCATTCATTATCACGGTCATGTATTGAACTTCTTAAGAATTTCTTGGAAGAGTTTCTTCTTGTGGAAGAGTGATTAGAACAAGTGTAACTGTGATAGTGAACAGCAAAAACTACAACTAAATCCTACAGTACTATAGCTATTCATCATTCATCATTATAATCTGTTGGAAGAGTGTCTTCTTGTGGAAGAGCTGGAATGAATATAACTACAATAGCTAGTTAAAACAACTATAAATTCAACTCCTAATCCTACAATACTATAGTCATTCAACATTCATCATTATAATCTGTTGGAAGAGTGTCTTCTTGTGGAAGAGTTAGAATGAATACGACTACAGTAGCTAAAAAAACAACTACCAATTCAAATGCAAAACGTAAAGGCAGCTAGGAAACTTATCTAATTTACGCAAAATAAATCCGTGCAAGAGGCAGGGGCCCTCTACCACTTGACGGCATTCAACTCCAAATTAAATCACGCCTTCAAAATAACTTTGTCTGCTCCATTAACGATGCAATAGTTTGAACATAACACTCTGCGTCTTCAAGGACGTAACACAGAGTTTAAACAAAATCTAGCAACAAATCTAACATAAAATCTCTAACATAGCTCTCGGTCTCCCAAGAGTTTATAAAGCAAATGCACGTAACAGTAATTACAACAATTTAGGAATAATGTCTTTCCTTATCCGAATCATGTTAGGAGTCTTTGAGGTGGCTACGTGAAGAAGAAAAGACATCTGGACTGAGACAGTCCTAGTAGTAGTCTTCCTTCATAAATGTGTTCCCACGTGCATAACCGTACCCAGAATCTATTTCTTCCTCCATGATGAGCAACGAACCATATAGACAGGACATGGATCATGCCCATATGCGGTTTTTCTCAAGAGGCCACCTGGAACATACTCAAACATGAAGGTAGCTGCAGAATCGCCGGTTAGCTACGGAATGTCTGCATTCTGCAGCTAGTTCCGGTCAAAATGCTTAACAATGGCAAAAATCACAAAATTCAACAAGTCAGCCATGTAAATCATTCTAGAAGTAATTTTAACTATATTTATTGATCAATTGGGTTTAAGATAGAAATGGACAAGGGAAAATGAGGTAAAATGAGGTGAAGGAAAGTACAAATTTGAGGCTCAACATACCCCCACTGCTGTCTCTTTGCATGTCCTCATGCAAATTATCCTATGAATTCAGAGGCTTCTGCAAGGACATCTAATCCCCTTCTTCTCCTTTGTCTGGAAGCTAGAGGTCTTCTGGGTTTCCTGATAACAAGTTTGAACCTGAGGTTGGTGAGTGCCCTGATTAGCTTTTTGTTCCTTGTCTTCAACTTCTCATTGGTCCTTTCCACTTTGTCTATATGCAGGGATAAGGTTGAGTTCATATCAGTTTTGAGCTTGATTTGATCCTTGAGAATTTCATTCTCATTTTTGATGTGTCTATTTAGTAATTCCAACTCATACCTATCCCTTCTTAATATATCTATTTCAGACAGTGGAGGACTGGGGGTTCTCTCTCTGCTTTCTGAAGCTCTTCTCTCCAAAGTTTCCACATAGTCATAAATTTCCTGTTGAGCAGGGTCAACTTCAGGGGTTCCTTCATAAAAATCTTCTTCAACATCCTCTTCAATGGATGTTTCTTCATCTTCTATATTGATTACCCCTGTTTGCTTGATTAGTGTTTTCTTCAGTTTCCCCTTTAATCTGTGGCTTCTTCTAGGCTGAGAAGATCCCTCTCCTTTCTCCATGGCAGATTTCCTGATTACCTTTTCCTCCTTAAGTTGCCTCTTGATTTGAGTCAACTTCTCTAAAATGATTTTCTCACTGCTTTCTTGGACCGTTTTATCAATTTCAACTTCTGAAGCCCTCCATTTCCTACTTCTTCTTGTAGGCTGTGGTTCAGGTGATGGTTCTTTTGCTTCTTCAAAATGATTTCTTATTAAGAAATCATCCCATGTATCATTTGTTTTAGCTAGATGATGCTCAATCAAAATTTTTACCAAACCATGATGATACAGGGTTGTCTCTAAAAATTGAACTCTTCTCTGAACACAGGAAGCCATCTTCTTCAGACTTTGAAGCAAGAAATATGGTAGGTTTAAGTCTTCTCCTAGAAAATGCATCATTAGTCTAATGTGGTAGACATAAAATGTCCCATATCTACCCTCACATGTAACAATTTTTTGCAAAAGAAGTAGTATGTTTCTCCATTTTTTTTTTCAATGCAGAACTGGGAATTCCTTTCTTGAATACACTAACATCCATATTTGGTGATTTTAAAATTTGTTTCCAGGAGTCATTGTGGAATTCTCTATTTTTAAACCATCTCTCTCCAGTTCTGAGCAACCCTATAGCCTCTGCAATAAAAACTTCAGTGACAGTAAACTTGACATCCCCCACTTCAACTTCGGTTCCTTGAAATGATCTTGCAAATGTTTTAGTGACTTCCTTATGGAAGCCATTAAATTTTTCCAAAAATTGAAGCCATCCTATTTGTTGTAACATTTCTTTGCATTGTGGGTAGCCTTCTAAATATTTTGAACCCAATGGTTCGGTTCTTACAATTAAACCCATTATTGATTCTTCAATGTTCAAATAAACACTCTTCTACCCACAAAACAATGAATTTTACCTTTGAATTGAAAGGACTTCAAGTTCTAAATGAAAATAGCTCCAAACTTCATAATGACATACCTCTGATTGATAATGACAAATGCCTTCAAAACCTCGGACTGATATGATTCTGTTGACAATTGAACTTTGGAGTGATATGCCTCTGTTTGATAATGAAAGCAGTTTCAAATTTCGAGCTGATATGTCTCTGATAGACAGTGGCAAATGGCTTCAAATTTCTTTTGTGCAATACCTCTGGCTCTTGGTAGCAAATGGTTTCGATTTTAACACTGCAACACCTCTGTCTTTTGGTAACAAAAGACTTCAAACTCAACACTGCAACACCTCTGTCTCTGGTAGCAAATGGTTTCAATTTTAACACCTCTGTCTTTATAGTGATATTTTATCTGCCCACGGTGATATTTTATCTGCCCACGGTGATATTTTATCTGCCCACGGGATCAAGTGGCTTCAAGTCCTCACACTGTTATACGTCCAAATTTACCCTTCTGCTCTGCTCTGCGTTTACAATGCTCAATGCTATTCAAACTGATATCCTTTGGCTCTGCTCTCGGTGATAATAATACCTCCGTCTTCGGAATGGAATGCCGGCTACAGAATGAAGTTATGGCAGTGGTCACGGAATGGAGTAGTGGAGCGAGGTGGAGGGATTGCATTAATGATTGAAGAGACAACGGAGGATTTTACGACGGCAGAGGGAATCATCATTGAATGATTTGGTTAAGAGACGTGGAGAATTCAAACACCTCGGCCATTTTAACCGCTTAAATGCTATCGGATATGAAATTTGAAATGGAAGTTTTTAATCCAAAGTCTGTAGAGGGTTTGTTGGTGTTGATCAATAAAAACAATTAAAACAACCTTTTCGAACAATCCATAACTAAACTATGCTAAACTTTTATGAAATGCTATTGTAATTTAAACTTGTTACCTCTGCCCTTTATTTGATTTTTGTAGCCTTT
Organism: Pinus albicaulis; assembly: GCA_034641835.2. Classification (NCBI taxonomy): domain Eukaryota; kingdom Viridiplantae; phylum Streptophyta; class Pinopsida; order Pinales; family Pinaceae; genus Pinus; species Pinus albicaulis. Next base: position 1,599,631,898 of record CM076580.1, read on the forward strand.
GTCTTCTTGTTCACCTTTGGAGGAGTCTTCATAATTTTCTTGATGCTTTTGATTCATGAATACACTGGGTCACTTTGTTGCAATTCTAATGTCTGTTGGTTGATGCCTTCAGGGTTTATAGCTGCGGAAAGACTGTCGGGCTGCAGAAAGGCTGATCAGCTGCAGAATGTCCAATGAGCTGCAGAATGTTCCTGTAGAGCACTTTAATCATGAGAATGGAATGTTTTTGGAGTATGGGTGAAATGTTAAATGGTATGAATGAAAATGGATGATGGATTATGATGTGTATGAAGTGGATAATGAAATGGAATGGATTCAGTTCATGAAATGGAATGAAGGAACATAAGAGTTGTACTGCAATTCATGACATGTTTTATTCACTTACATCAAATTTTGTATTTTGACATGAAAAATGAGATGGATGAAAGATGGAATGAGATGAATGAAATGTGGAATGGAGTGAAATATGAATGATGGATGGGATGGAGTATGGATGGATAAGTGAATGGAGTGAGATGAAATGAATCATAAGCACTATGGAACTGAACTTATGATTTTTATAATAGCTGCTTATAAAAACAAAAATGGGAAAAGTTAGAGTGTCAGAGAGACTTTGATTTTCACCCTATCTTTTCTGTATAAACATGCCAATCAATGATTGGTTTTCATGTTTATACCTTTATTTTATTTATTTATTTATTTATATATATATATATATAATATGTTTATTTATTTATTTATTTATTTAGAAGAGAAATGCTTCAGAAAATTTAATCAAGTTGATGAAGAAGAGAGACTCTTCTTCATTAACTTCACATCATTGTCTTCTTGGAACTTCTTGACAAACTCTTCTCTTGAGAGTGGCTTGTGGTATAGCTTCAGTATATGACCATTCACAAGAAAAGTGACCTCCTCTTCATCTATAGTTCTGATTTTTACCGCCCCATTATCAAAAATTCGAACAATTTCATATGGCCCAAGCCAATGTGTCTAAAATTTCCCTTGAAAATCCTTGAATTTTGAATCAAACAAGAGAGCCCAGTCACCCTCTTTGAATTTCTTCTCCTTGATGTACTTGTCATGCCATCTAGCCCTTTGCTGTTGGACTAGACTTGTTTTCTGAACTGCATCTTGTCCGATCTCATCCAATTCATTAATTTGCTCCAGTCTATGCTTTTGTGCCTCCGTTAGATCAAGTCCTAGCTGAACTGCCATCTTGAATGTTTGAATTTGGAACTCTATAGGAAACAAAACTTGCTGTCCATAAACAAGCTCATAAGGAGTATGGCCTGTTGTGTTTCTCCATGTAGTTCTATAGGCCCACAAGGCTTCAGGAAGCCTATCTACCCAATCTCTTCTATGTATATGAACAGTCTTTGTTAGGATTCCTTCAATGACTTTATTAGTGGATTCCACTTGACCATTTGCTTGTGGATGATAAGGAGTAGATGTTCTATGTCCGATTTTGTACTTCTCCATCATTTGCTCCACTAGCCTTGATGTAAATTGAGCTCCTTGATCTGTAACAATTTCCCTTGGGACACCAAAACGAGTAAAAATATCCTCAAAAAGAAAAGTAACTACAGATGATTCATTAGCAACAAGTAATGGTTTAGCTTCTACCCACTTAGTAACATAATCAGTGCAAACTAATATACATTTCTTTTGTCTTGATGGAGGACTAATAGGTCCTACAAAATCCAAAGCCCATTTTTCAAAAGGTTCAATGTGTACCTGAGGTTGTAATGGCATCTCACCTGAAGGAGAAGGTTTCCCTACCCTTTGGCAATTGTCACACCTTTTGACATACTCCTTAGCATCTTTAAACAAGGATGGCCAATAATATCCTAAGTTAAGGATCTTATAGGCTGTCCTCTTATCTGCAAAGTGTCCGCCACAAAGTTCATCATGACATGCCTTGAGAATTTCAGGCATCTCATCTTCACGAACACACCTTCTAATGATCAAATCTGGACCTGTCTTGTACAACTCATTAGCGACCCATGAATATCTTGCACTATCATTAATGATTTTTCTTTATCCCTTGCATTCATAATTGAAGGAAATTTTCCTGAAACTAAATAATTAGCAATATCAGCAAACCATGGAGTTTGAGTAGAGATTGCAAAAAGATATTCATCGGGAAATTGATCTTCAACCGGAGTGTCATCTTTGATATTTTGGAGTCTAGATAGGAAATCAGCTACTGTGTTTTGTTTTCCAGGCCTATCTAGAATAGTAATGTTGAATTCTTGTAAGAGCAACAACCATCTTATAACTCTGCCATTAGTGATTGATTTGTTCATTAAGTATCTAATTGCAGAATGATCAATGTGAACAAAAGTTTCATAGCCTGTTATATAGTGTCTAAATTTGTTTATGGCATGAACAACAGCTAAAAACTCTTTTTCAGTTACAGTATAGTTTAACTCTGCAGGAGTCAAATTTTTACTGATATAATAGATGGCATAGGGAATTAAATCTTTTTTTCCCAATACTGCTCCTAGAGCTGTATCGGAAGCATCCGTCGAGATATGAAAAGGTAACTTCCAGTTAGGTCCCCTTAATATAGGTGCTTCAGAAATTTTGGTTTTCAGGGTTTCAAAAGCTAACTGGCAATCAGAAGTCCATTTAAATTCACAATCTTTTGTGAGTAATTTGAAGAGAGGAGATGCTATTTTGGTGAAGTTTTCTATAAATCTCCGATAATACCCTGTAAATCCTAGAAAACTTCTAACATCTCTTTGACAACTTGGAATGGATAGGTTAGAAATGACTTCAACTTTCGCCTCATCAACTCTAATCCCATCCCCCGAAATGTGGTGCCCTAAAACAATACCTTCAGTGAACATCATAAAACATTTTTCATGACTAAGTGAAAGGTTTGCTTCTTGACATCTTTTTAAGACTTTTTCCAAGTTTTCTAAAGCCTCTTCAAATGTGTCCCCATAAACTGTGAAATCGTCCATATACACCTCTACACAGTCATGTATCAGATCAGAAAAAATTCCTAATACTGCCCTTTGGAATGTTGCAGGTGCATTGCATAACCCAAATGGCAATACTCGGTAGGCATAGGTACCCCAAGGACAAGTAAATGTGGTTTTATCTCGGTCTTCAAGTGCTACTTGGATTTGATTGTAACCACTAAATCCATCCAGGAATGAAAAGTACTTTTTACCTGCTAATGTATCTAATACTTGATCTATGAAAGGTAAGGAAAAATGGTCTTTAAGAGTAGCTTTATTCAGTTCTCGGTAGTCAACACACACCCTCCATTTTCCATTTTTCTTAGGTACAATTACTAAAGGAGAAACCCACTGACTATCTGAAATAGGATAGATGAAATTAACATTTAATAATTTTTGCAATTCTTCCTTGACAATTTCCCTAAGATTTGGATTCATCCGTCTTTGAGGCTGTCTGATTGGTTTGCAATTTGCCTCTATATAGATGTGATGAGTACAAATCTTGGGACTTATCCCTTTCATGTCAGTGTATTCCCATGCATATGCAGAAGAATGTCTCTGTAATACTTTGACTAACTCTTCTTGTTGAGATTTTTCTAGGTTTTTGTTTATGTTCAAGGTTTTGCCTGGAAAAATTTCACTTGTAGAGCCGCCAAATTTGTCCATAGAATGAAGAGACATCTGCCTAGATGACAAGAATTCAATATTGGATCTCTCTTGAAATGATTCTTGTTTGTGTTCTGGAGAAGATTCAAAGTTTTCTAGAGTATTCAGAATTTGATTATCTTCACTAATTTCTGAAATTGTGAAGAGTGGTTGTAAATATTCTTCATCCTCTATCCATTGAGTGTCATCTAGATCCGTAATTGTCCTAGCTGGAGGATATAAAGTGAATTTCTTTGTTGAACTACCATCAGAAATATACATATCACCGGACCTACAACTAATAAAAGCATCAGCTGTAGCCAACCAAGGTCTTCCTAGTATAACAAGATGGCCTCCTAGATTATTCTTGGGTGTCAGGATCATGAAATCCACAGGGTACTCCCAAGAGTCTAGGGACACTGGAATGTCTTCTATTACCCCATCTGGTCTGATCACAGATCTATCTGCTAATTGTAATAGTGTGGGTGTAAAGAGAAGATTATGAAGTTTCAGTTTGTCCATGATTTGTCTACTCATGATATTTATTGCTGCTCCTAAGTCAATGAGTGTGTTTTGAATTTCAATTCCGTTGATGTGAATTTTGACAACTAGATTTCCTGGGTCAAGGTACTTTGGAATAGCTATCTTGCCCATCATAATGTCTGCTATTTGTCCTACCAGTTGAATTTTCTTGGTTCCTCTTATTCTTTTTCTTGTTGTCTTCATACTCAACTCCTTTATTGTTTTGGCTAAAATTGGGATTTCCTTGATGGCCCGCAATAATGGAATTTTAATGCAAACATTTCTCAATTCATCTAAGAAATCATAATTAGGCACCATTATTTGTTTTTCTACACCTTTATCAATTTGTAGTCTTTCCGGAAAAGGAGGTATAGAAGTAGATGTGGATGGTTGCTCTAATACTGGAGTTGGATTTATTGGATCTTTTTGTTTTAGTTTTTCAATGTTTTGGTCTTGAAAGGATGTATCTTCCTCAAGACTTTTATTAACCCGTAGGGAGTCTTCCTCAGAATTATCTTGTTCTTGTATGATCACAGAAGGTTTCCTCTTCTCAAGTATCCTTCCAGACCTAAGTTGAACATCACTAACGTCTAGAGGAGTAATTAAATAAGTTGGAAATTGTTGTCCTTCTATCATGTATGTATTCTGAGGGTTCTTATTATTGGGGTTTGGTATAGGCTGAGCTGGCAATTGATTGGATTTTTGAGGGAATGGTAATGAAAGTGGTTTATTTTGATGAGGTTGGTTCGGATGATGTTGTTGAGGATTTTGTTGAAAATTTTGTTGAAGATTTTGAGGAAAATTTTGTTGGGAATTTTGAGGATAAAAATGTGGATATGGTGGATAGGATGGTGGATACTGATAATATGGAGAGTATCTTCCATAGGGACCTTGTGATCCTTGTGCCCAAGTTTGAGATTGATTTTGAAATTGGGGCCAAGGTTGCTGCCAAGAATTCCAAGGTGGAGGTTGATTATACATTTGATCATGGAATCCTTGTGTCTGGGGTCCCTGCCAAGGTTTTCTAGATACAAAGTTAAGAGATTCTGTGGAGTCTGTAGGAGTTTCTTCTTGAAAAACAGCCTTGAGACAAGGAAGAGAAGGACAATTCTTGGTCTCATGTTTCTCAGAACAAATAACACAGGTTTCTACAACTTTGACATCTAGAGGACACTCTCTCAAGGCATGTTTCTTCCTACATTTGGGACAAAATATTGCCAAGGCATCAGATTCAGCCTTTTGCTTGTTTTGTATCTTGAGGGTGTCTATTTGTTCACTAAGAATCCCTAAGATGTCAGATTTAAAATCATCACGCATATGTCCTATTTCTGATCTACTTACTGTCCCATAAGCAGATTTACTTGCCCTTGCAAGAGCAGGATCTCTTGGACCTTTGGCAGTTTTAGATTTCCCTCTGGAAAGGTTGATACATAACTCAGATATTTCAGGTAATGTGAGTTGTGATATATCCCCTTTTCCCATCATGTTAAGGATATCCAACCATTCATCCCTAATTGTTTTCAACAAAAGAACTTTTAAAGTGTCTTGATCTAGGTTTTCCATTTTTGCCCTTTTGATGTTGTAATTAAATCTTTCCAACAAATCTTCCAAATTTTCATCTTCTTTTTGTAACATCTTGAACACTTCTTCCTTATGATTAACCGGCATACAATAATCCAAGTATCTCTCTAGAAATGCCTGTTTCATGTCTTCCCATGTTCTAATAGAGCTACTGATTAGACTCATAAACCACTTCAATGCTGCTCCCTTCAAAGTTGAAGGAAATAATTTCAGTTTTTGAGCATCTTGTAAGTAGTCATAAGTCCTACACAACACTTCAAATTCGAATAAGAAAGTTTCAGGATCTTCAGTTTTAAGTCCATAGAAGTTCGGAAGGATAGAGGGTGAAATGTTTTTCATGGTTGTATTGGTTTCTTCATCAAGTATAGGGAACCCAAAAGAGCTTCCTATTCTACCTCTTCCTCCATCCGCACCTCTACCTCCTCTTCCTCCTTCTCCTCTACCTCTACCTCTACCTCCTCCAAATAATGTATGTTCTCCATTAACAACTCCTCCTCCTCCTTCTTCTGCCATGGTTGACTCTCCTGTGGAAGTAGAAAGGTTTGTGTCCCTAACAGGAGTCTTTAGATCTTTTTCTATAGCAGGTTCAGTGGATGAAGTGGAAGGTTTCTCTAATGGAATAGGTGACCTTAGATCTTCTAGAAGTCCAGGATCAGTAAAGGATGGAAGATGGGTTTGAGTTGAAGGTGTACTAGTTCTAGGTCTAGATGAAACAAGTGGTGTTCTAGAAATCAAACTTCTGCCTCTGCTGCTTATAAATCTTCCCCTTGAATCTCTCTCCCTACGCATAAAATTTTTTTTGGATGCTAAGAAACAAAGGTTACCTAGTTTTCACTTCCCCGGCAACGGCGCCAAAATGTTGGGTCTCAATCTAGCCTCCTAAACTGAGCTCATTTAATTGTCAACCAGGATTTGTAAACTGCTAAAGTGAAGTGTACCATATGTACCTAGGTGCTTGTTTCCTAATGCGTTGTGTGTAGTGTTTTGTGATGTTTTTGGTCTTTTGTGATGATTTATGATGTTTTTGGTCTTTTGTGATGATTTATGATGTTTTTGGTCTTTTGGTGATGTTTATGTTCACAATGGAAATGTCTAGAAAACTAATGGAAAGGGGTTGGTGGTCAAAAATAGAGTTAAGCCTAATGTATGGAATGGCAAATGCAATTGGAAACACTGAAGCAGAATCTAAACTATGACTAAATAAAACCAAAAGCTTGATAATGACTTTTTAGGCAAATGACACAAACTAAACTTGAGAAATGATCACTAAATATGCAAATCCTCTAACTAAACAGTTAAACACTAATCTTACCATGATGCAACATTTTGTTCTAAGCTCTTCTATTCTATGACTAATTCCTAGTTTTATTCTGCAATTTAATTGAATGTCACAGAACCTTTACTCAAAGAGTTATTGGTTTCTTTTTCAAAGTAGTTCTTTTGAGGAAGAGCTCTGTTTATAAAATGACGAGGAAATTGCAGAGATACTTCAGACCTTATAGTGATGTTGTCTTCTGTTCATATGGCTATGGATCATTTGTAGATTTTAGAACAAAAAGATGTTTGTGAATAATGAAGGCTGTTTTGTTAATCCTAATAACTGAAATAATCTATTGTGTAATGGATGACAATTTGAATATGAAGTGCAAGTGCAATGAGTTAATCTAAGAATGAACCTAAGATGCCACTAATCTAGAACAATATTGAACTATAAGTCATCATCAAACTTGAAACAAAGTAACTGAACATGAGTTAAATGCAATGAAACTCCGGAGCATTCTAACTATGCTAACATGCATTATTCTATGAAGTTACACAATCTTTTTGTTCATCATTAGTGATATTTTGGAAGAGTTCCTTCTTTTGGAAGAGATAGAACAATTCTGACTGTGTAATTGGATGCAATTGTAAGCAAATAGACTGAAAGCAAATGAAAAACTAAGATATCATATACATACCCTACTCGTCATTATGATGTCTTGGGAAAGTGTTTAAGAGCAAGAACAGAGATGATACTTAGTACAAACACGCAACTAAATCATTCATTATCACAGTCATGTCTTGAACTTCTTAAGAATTTCTTGGAAGAGTTTCTTCTTGTGGAAGAGCTGGAATGAATATAACTACAGTAGCTAGTTAAAACAACTATAAATTCAACTCCTAATCCTACAATACTATAGTCATTCAACATTCATCATTATAATCTGTTGGAAGAGTGTCTTCTTGTGGAAGAGTTAGAATGAATACGACTACAGTAGCTAAAAAAACAACTACCAATTCAAATGCAAAACGTAAAGGCAGCTAGGAAACTTATCTAATTTACGCAAAATAAATCCGTGCAAGAGGCAGGGGCCCTCTACCACTTGACGGCATTCAACTCCAAATTAAATCACACCTTCAAAATAACTTTGTCTGCTCCATTAAAGATGAAATAGTTTGAACATAACACTCTGCGTTTTCAGGAATGTAACACAGAGTTTAAACAAAATCTAGCAGCAAATCTAACATAAAATCTCTAACATAGCTCTCGGTCTCCCAAGAGTTTATAAAGAAAATGCACGTAACAATAATTACAATAATTCAGGAACACTGTCTTTCCTTATCCAAATCACGTTAGGATTCTTTGAAGTGGCTACGTGAAGAAGAAGAGACATCTGGACTGAGACAGTCCTAATAGAAGTCTTCCTTCCTAAATGTGTTCCCCACGTTCAAAACCATACCCAGAATTCATTTCTTCCTCCATGATGAGCAACGAACCATGTAGACATGACGTGGATCATGCTCATATGCGGTTTTTCTCAAGAGGCCACCTGGAACATACGCAAACATGAAGGCAGCTGCAGAATCGCCGGTTAGCTACGGAATGTCTGCATTCTACAGCTAGTTCCGGTCAAAATGCTTTACAATGGCAAAAATCACAAAATTCAACAAGTCAGTCATGTAAATCATTCTATAAGTAATTTTAACTATATTCATTGATCAATTGGGTCTAAGATAGAAATGGACAAGGGAAAATGAGGTAAAATGAGGTGAAGGAAAGCACAATTTTGAGGCTCAACAATATACTTCCAGAAGCTTTTTAAAAATGGAAACAAAGCTTCATGGTTTAGAAGCTTCGAGGGCAGAGAGTTGGATGTTTTTTTTATCAGGATATGGCCAAGCTTCCTCCTTTGGGCCTCTTCTTCCTACAAAATATGAACCACCCAAGGATAATCCTTTCTCCCATATTAATTGGATCCATGTCCCCTCCTCCATTACTATAAATTAATCACCTTCCAATGCCTCTGCTAGTGAGAAAAAAATAGAAAAGAAAAATAGCAAAGAAAGGTTTGAAGATTGTCATAGGCATAGAAGAAAAGAGTTGATACCATTAGCCTTATCACATTGAGTTGAAAAAGAGTGATTTGGAGATGTGCCCGGATTTAGACCCGTCGAAGGAGAGCTCTGACTTCAAGGCATAGCTTGTAACCCCCATACTTATTAATAATATTATACAACTAGTAATTGCTTTCCATTCTTGTATATGGTTATGATAAGAAGTATAGCACTCCTTGATTAGTTAGATATATTATTTTTGATATATGCATGTTTAACCTTTACGTTTTTTGTTGTGTTTTAGTAACTTGTGCTGGAAATTGAGCACTGGTAGCATCAAATATCAATCAAAAGACCAAAAGGCTTTGACAAGGAGAAACATCATAGCATCATGCCGAGGTAGGGAATCTTCCTCGTTCTCTGTTTCATTTGTAATCTAGGAAAGTAGATATTTGTTTGTTCCCTTTGTAGCTAGAACCACCCTAGTGCTATAGGGATCATCTTTGTCTACAGAGAAGATTTACCTAGAAAACAAATTGGTGACTCCACTCAGGATTCATTCCTTCTAGTCTCTTTCCATTCCTTGAGATTTTGATTTTTCATCCATCTTTCATAGAATTTCTATCTCTCCTTTGTTTCTGGATTTTGTGACTAATTACTGTCATCAATTTCCTTTCTCAAGTGATAAGCATGGATTTATTTGATCAAACCCTTTTGTTTTTAGCAATTTTTCTTGATCGGATCTACTAATTCATTGATAGAAGAACTCATCAACACTAGATGTTTTATAACAGAATCACTTATCCCCTTCCAGCGCCAGGCGCAGCCTCACGGGTGCATTGATTTCTGTGTAAAGTTTTTAGGGTTTCCTTTCATTGATTTCCAGTGTGTCTTACCCTTCTAGGCTTCCTTATCTATTCGAAATTCTCTTGTTCTCTTCTATTTAGTGACTTAATTGTCTCAACTAGTTCATCTTTGGTCTCTCTTCTTTCGAAATTATGCATCCTCATCATCTTAGGTTTTTTTGGTGCATTGTGTCATTCAAATGGTTGCATGCTTAGTTTGTTAGAAAATTATATATTACAGAGCAATGCAACACATAAAATATGGGGAAAACACAAGCACACAAAACACATAAAACTAGAGAGACACAGATATACATGGTTCACCTAGTTTGGGCTATGTCCACCCCGAATAGCCATTCCTTCCTTTCTATTATCCAGAAAAATGAAGAGACACAACCTACAGAAAATCCATTGTAATATCCTATGTTCTCTCTCACAATTTCCCTATATGTTTCTCTCTCTAAGAATACACATACAATACACAACCATAATACAATACGTTCATACCAGCGAGGAGTTGCCTTCTAGGGAAAAAAACCCTAAGATAAACATAACTTCTACCGTTAGACCATCCGCCTAATGAATGTCCCAGATTGACTAGAAATTACTATACTTTTACAAGGCAATTTTACATATGTTTTTAGCTTCGGGGGCGCTGCCCCTGAAACCCCCTGCCAGGGGGGGCTCCATAAACTCACAGCCGCCCCCCCTAGACCCCCCAGGTAGCTTTTAATTATAGACAGTATTTATGCCCCATTAAGGTATATGGGTCCAACACTGTGATACAAAATAAACAAGATAATCAGGCTCCACACCCAACAATCTCCCACTTGGAGGCTAATTGTAGCAACTCCACCATTGCTTCATTTGCTGGAAAATGACTCCTCTTTGGACCTAGCTATTTCTCATCTTCATTTTCATCCTTGAAGACCAATTGAAACTAAGAAAAATCTCAGTTTCTCCATTGTTACAACTTTTTTTAGCATATCTGTAGGATTATAGCTAGTGTGTATCTTTTCCATCTTCAATTGTCTATCTTCCAATACTGACCGTATGAAATGGTACTTGATTTTTATGTGTTTAGTCCTGGAATGAAATGCTGAGTTATTTGAAAGATGAACGGCACTTTGGCTATCACTATATAACGTGCCCATATCATGCTTCTTACCCAATTCATCCATAAACCTTCGTAACCAAATCGTTTCTTTACTACCCTCTCTAGCAGCAACATACTCGAGTTCTATTGTTGAAAGTGCAACAACACTTTGGATTTTTGAAACCCAACTGACAATTGTTCCACCTACAGTAAATACATATCCTATAGTGATCCTCTTGTTATCTCTGTCACCTGCCATATCTTCATCAACATATCCCTGTAGATCATTGTTTGAACCACCAAAGCATAATTCTTGATTTGTGGTACCTCTCAAATATCTAATAATCCATTTCACTGCCATCCAATGTTCTTTTCCTAGATTGTTCATGTACCTGCATACAACTCCCACTGCATGTGCAATATCAGACCTTGTGTAGACCATTGCATACATTAAGCTTCCAACTGCTGATGCATATGGAAATTTAGAAATATAGTCCATTTCTTCTTGGGTCTTGGGGCACGTCTCTTTACTAAGTTTTAAATGGCTAGCAAAATGCGTACTAACTGGTTTTTCATTCTCAGTATTAAATATTTTCAACACCTTTTGTATGTTCTTATTCTGAGACATTGTTAATTTGTGGTTTTTCCTGTCTCTAGTTATTCTCATACCAAGGATTTGTTTTGTAGCTCCCAAATCCTTCATTGCAAATGTATTTTCCAATTTTCTTTTGAGCACATTTATTTCCTGCATGTTATACCCTGCAACAATCATGTCATCTACATACAATAACAATATAATATAGTTGCCATCATTTTTCTTTTTCAGATAAACACAATGATCACAGTGACATCTAGTATAACCTTTTTCAGACATAAACCTATCAAATTTTAGATACCACTGCCTTGGAGCCTATTTTAAGCCATACAAACTCTTCTTTAACCTGCACACTAATTTTTATTTCCCTTTGACCTCATATCCTTCTGCTTGCTCCATATAGATATATTCCTCCAAATATCCATGGAGAAATGTTGTCTTTACATTTAACTGTTCAAGATGTAAATATTCCACTGCTAAACGACTTAAATAGTTCTGATTGAAGTGATATTAACAATAGGATAAAATATTTCATCAAAATCAATACCTTTCTTTTGTGCAAACCCCTTCACCACAAGTCTAGATTTGTACCTTTGTTTTCCTCCATCTTCTCCCTTCAGCTTGTAAACCCATTTATTCTACAATGTACTTTTACGTGTAGGCAACCTAACTAAGTCCCAAATCTGGTTATGTATTAAGGATTCCATCTCCTCTTCCATGGATAGCTCCCACTTCTTCCTGGTTTCAACCTGCATTTCTTCTTCATAATATTCGGGTTCACCAGAATCAGTCAACAATAAATAATATAATGAAGGAGAGTATCATTCAGGGGGTCTACTTATCCTAGTATATCTTCTGACATCTCTTTCATGTGTTTGAGGTGCACGGTGTTGTTGTGGTAGTTGGTGTTGTTGTGGGTGTTGATTATTATTATTTTCAGGCACCTTTACTTTTTTCGTGATCTCATCAAGAACTGTGTATTCTTTATTTTCCTTTTCATGTTTCTTTTCCTACAACTAATTCTTATACAAGACCTTTTCATTGAATGTTACATCTCTGATCCTAATGATTTTTTTATTTTCCTAATCATATAAGCGATAACCAAAATAATTGACACCATATCCAATAAAGGTACATTTCTTTGATTTTTCCTCAAGCTTTGTTCTGTTTTCTTTATTAATATGGACAAAGACCTCACATCCAAAAGGCTTTAAAAAATAGTAGTTTACCTTTTTACTTTTCCATGCTTCCTCTGGAATACCATAATTCAAGGAACTTGAAGGCCCTCTGTTTATTAGATAAAAAACAGTATCTACAGCATCTTCCCAAAATTGTAAAGGCAATCCTGCATGCAATCTCATGCACCTTGCATGCTCCATGATTGTTTTGTTCATTCTTTCTGACACACCATTTTCTTGTGGTGTTCTTGCAACTGTCTTCTCTCTACGAATTCCATGCTCTGAATAGTACCTATCAAACTCTTTACTGCAATATTCACCTCCATTGTTTGATCTGAGACACTTCAACTTCTTTCCTGTCTCAATCTCAACTAGAGCTTTCCATTTCTTGGAAATATCAAATACATCAGATTTATTTTGAATACAATAAATCCAATTTTTTATAGTTGCATCATCAATAAAAGTAACATAATAATGAGAACCACCAAGAGATGATGCCTGAGCAAGTCCCCATACATCTGTATGCACAAGCTCTAATTTTTCTCTCTTCTTTTATTTCTCATCTCTAAGAAATCTAACTCTCTTATGTTTTCCATAAATACAATTCTCACAGAATCCAAATCAACATTCTTCAAACTCAGCAACATATTTCCTGAGTGAAGAATCTTCATCCCCTTCTCACTCATGTGTCTAAGCCTATGATGCCATAATGTTGCAGCTGCTCCTTTGGAAGTTAAAGCATTAATAGAGTTATAAATAGCATTGCATAAATACAATGTACCAAAATTTTCGCCTTTTGCTATTACTAGGGCTCCTTTGGTGACCTTCCAAGTTTTATCTGTGAAAGTTGTCACACAATCTTCACCGCCTAACTACCCTATTGAACACATATTTTTCTTCAGATCTAGAAAATCCCTTACCTCCTTTAATAGCGATTAGTTTCCATTCTACTGTTTTAAAAGAACGTTACCCATTCCAACAATTTTATAGGGTTCATCATCACCCAAATGGACTTGTCCAAAATCTCCTTGAACATAGTCATGAAAATATTTCTTATCAGGTGTGGCATGGAATTAGGCCCCTGAATCTACAACCCAAGAATTAGTAACATTTTTGGAAGAAAGAATAAAATCATCTTGTAACACATCACCTGTCACATTTTCTTCGTGATTTTTTTCTTGTTGTGCGTCTCCTTCTTTTCCCTTCCGAGATCTACAGTCTTTCTTTAGGTGTCCTTTCTTTCCGCATTTCCAGCACACTATCCCTGATCTGGACTTGGATCTACCTTTCCTTTATTTACTGTGATATCTAGAGCTCTTTCCTCTTTCCATTCTTCTTCCCCTAGACTCTGCACTCAAAGCATTACCTGATGTCTCAAGGGAGATTTTCCGTCGCATTTCCTCACTAAGGATAGCACCAACAACATCATCAAACTTTAAAGTACTAGATCCAGAGACAGAGTTAATAATGGCCATAACTAAACCGTTCTAACTTTATGGCAACGAGCACAGAAATAAAATAGCCCTAACTTCATCATCAAAGTTTACCCCTATAGAGCTTAACTGACTGGTAAGTATATTAAAATCATTTAAATGGTCTGCAACAGATCCACCATCCGACATCTTCATATTAAATAAAAGTTTCATGAGAAATACCTTGTTTGAGGCCTACAGTTTTTCATATAGTTTCACCAATGCCTTAACGAAACCCTCTATTGTTGTTTCCTTCGAAATATTGAAGGCTATCAATGCCACAAGGCACAACCATACTGTTTCGAGTGCCTTTTTATCAACAATCTCCCATTCTTCGCCTATGATAGCTGTCGGCTTCTTTTTTTTTCCGCTCAATGGTAGGTACAGATCTTTCTGATACAAATAATATTCCATCTGCATCTTCCATAGCAAGAAGTTTTGGCCGTTAAATTTCTCGACCCTAAATTTACCATCTTCCGCCATTGCTCCCACTTGAACCAAGAAACCTTCTTTCCTGCTATTTTATTAGCCAAATAGACTTTTGTCTCTGATACTAGTTGTTAGAAAATTATATATTACAGAGTAATGAAACACATAAAATATGCAGAAAACAAAAGCACACAAAACGCATAAAACCAAAGGGACATAGATATACATGGTTCACCTAGTTTGGGCTATGTCCACCCCGAACAACCAGTCCTTCCTTTCTATTATCCAGCAAAATGAAGAGACACAACCTAGAGTAGATCTGTTGTAATATCCTCTGTTCTCTCTCACAGTTTCCCTATCTATTTCTCGCTCTAAGAATACACATACAATACACAGCTGCAATACAATGCCCTCATACCAGCGAGGGGTTGCCTTCTAGGGCAAAAAACCCTAAGCTAAACATAACTTCTACCGTCAGATCATCTGCCTAATGAATGGCCCACATTGACTAGAATTTACTATACTTTTACAAGGCAATTTTACATCTATTTTTAGCTTCGGGGGCGCTGCCCCCGAAACCCCCTGCCACGGGGGGCTCCATAAAGTCACAGTCGCCCCCCCCCCCCCCAACCCCCCTGGACCCCCCATGTAGTGTTTAATTACGGGAAACATTGCTGCCCCATTGAGGTATAGGGGTCCAACGCTGTGATACAAAATAAACAAGATAATCAGGCTCCACAACCAACATGTTGAATTCCAGACCTTCAGTTGAGTCATTTGTCTCTTCTATTTTGAACCTTTTGGTTTGGTTGTTTTTTTTTCAGTTGATTTATGTGATTTGATTTTTCAAGTGTCCATTCCATGTGCATTTGGTTCTCTCTTCCATCAAAAAGCATAGATTACATTTCTTGTCTTCAACTAAAACATCTTTTCTTTGTGTATGAATCAGTGTGAAAATTGAAGAACACTTTGTTTTGAGGAAATGAGTTGAGATTTCTCTTTGGTGCTTTGACTATTGCATCTTGTAGCATTTTGAGGAATTTCATTAGATAAATACTTGAAGCAAGTGATTACATTTGAAGTGATTATTTCATCTTTTTTCATTGTGTTTACATTAAAAAAAAATTGCATTCATTTTGCAACTAATGTGAAAAACTTCATTTTGATTTCTTCTAGTGCATTTAGTGAAAAACTAGGAAATTGAAAGAGATTTTCATTTTCACTTAGGATTATGCACTTAAAGAAGTAGTGAAAAATTGTCATATAATGTATTTTCTTGACTACTGCATTGATTGTGTGAACCTCTTCCTATCAATTACTTTAGTTTTTCATCGAAATGAACAGTTGTATTTTTCTCATATAGTTGCATGTTAGGGATTCAGGTGACATCGGTAAGGCCTTAAAACCGATAATTAAACTCAAGATAAACTTCAAAATTTATTCAATGAATCTAAGGAGCATTTTTAACTTAACACAAAAAATTTAAAGGTCTAGGCTAGAGATGTGTTCCAACGTCTTTACACCTTGCAATTGTCGCTAACAACCAGTGTTGCATTCTAGTGGTGAATCCTCGTGACATGTATGGAAGTATATAGCACTTGCAAAACATATGATAAGTATATGGGGATGTGCTCACTGAATGGTTACACATTAGACAACGCCAACACAGACTTGTGCTCCCCATACCGTCGATTATATAAATGGAGACCCCACTAGGTTTCTATCCTTTAGCCAAAGGTAATGGAGCTTTCCTCCTCGTAAATGTGATACAACAAACACAGCATTTGGGAACATTTCCTGCCCATACTTCTTGGTTCATTGGGAGGTATTCTACAGTTCACAGATACTCAATAAACCCTCGTGCCTAGAACAATCCTATTTTGATTTATTTTTTGCTTTTAAGTTCTAAAATCAATTACCCACGATAACATGGTGCACCCAAAGAATTTATTTCTTGGCCACATCTTGAGTAACTCCTTATAAATTCATTTTCAAAAAGCCTTGAATAAATCGCCTCTTTTCCTATTTTGGTACTAAGATAAAGTCATTGTGGCTAAACCATAAATTTTGACTTCCCCTTCCTCATACACTACCGAAGGGATATCACCACAAGTCTCTTCTGACACTTCACCATCGGTTGGAGCCCAAATTCTTGAACTTGCACTCATTCCAAGTGTTCAACCCCTTGCTACTCGGTCTCCTCCTGACGAGCCAATTAGCTATATCTTGTTTCCTCAAAATATCTTGTTTGATTTTGTAGAAGTCTCTCCTCAGCAATAGTATATCTCGTTCGATACCCCAGGCATACCTTTGGAGCCTTCACCACGTACACATCATACTACGGCTTATCAATTATTTCCACCTATGGCTTCCAAACGTGTGGCCTTATCACCCCTTGAAGTTTCAAGTTCTCTCCTGAGCACTTTCCTTATGGGGGGAAGGTCTTTCAACCTGTTAGGATGAATTCTAATTGCAAGCGTACGAAAAAATCTCACTTTAGTTGTGCATAACAAATAGCCCTAACATCAAAGATGGCTACTAATTTCTTTAGATATGTAGTTAATTGACCAAGAAAAATGCTACAAAATCCAGATCTATGCAGTAAAAGACATTAGGCAGTAAATAAAAGCAAGATTTTCTCCATGCATCCAACAGACAAGACAAGAATATTTTTTAAAGAATTTTTGTATTTATGACACTTGGGAAGGGAACATAGAAATATGTTACCAATCCCCCTCAATGGGATGAGTTCTTGTATGACCTAAGCGCATCAGGTCTAAGATCCTTCTCTCTTGATCGTGTAGAAAAACTAGACAAAAATGGAACTCAAAGGGAGTTCACAAGAAAAAAGATAGAAAAATATGACAATGATGGAGGATCAAAGTCCGACCAAAATTATAGATCCAGAGTGATCTTTAGGCAACAAAAGGTAGTGAGTGAATGGAAAAACCCCTATATTTATAACAAAATATTGAGTTAGTCTAGATATTGGTGCATAGTTAAAATATTATTAACCAAATATAGATCCAACTTTTATGGAATATTTTATTATATTTGTTGGAGGGAAAAAGAATTTGAATTTGGTCAAATCCCTTTATTTGCAAATAATAAATAAATAAATGCTTTATTTATTATTTTAAGGATGTGGTTGAGTAATAATTAAATGAATAGTGATTTATTCAATAATTTATAAATGATTTAGTCAAATTTAATAAGGAATATTATTTAAATAATGTTTAAATAATTATTCCTAGAAAATAATAGAATAAATAATGATTTATCTCATTAATTTTCCTGTTTTGGGTTAAATATGACCAGGAATATTAATTAAATTGTTGTTTAAATAATTATTACTTGAGGAAAATCAAACAAATATGGATTTATTCAATATATCCTCATGGGGTTTCACGTTTAGACCATAAACAACTGAATAAATTAAGGATTACTAAGTTATTTTTCATAGTGAAAGCAATTTTACTTAGTGTAAAATTGGTCTTACCTGGTGTACTTTGGTCCATATAATAATAACAGGTTAGATGACCAAAAATTGGTGTAACATATTTCCCCCCAGCGTGCGAGCATTAGGAGCTAATCATATGATTGAAGTACGTTGTAAGAACTCAATCACTAGACACCGAAGGTGAAGCCAGAGAGAAAAAAATATAAGGTAGATCAAAGCGCTAGAGGACAAGACCCTGAGGAGGCGAGAATTACAGGTGTGACAAGTCTCTTTTATGAGTGAGCACCTATGCTGCAAGAGGCATGGGAGGCATACCTATGCCCGCCGAGACAAAGTAAAAAGAATATGCATCTAGTAAACAAGGGACTAAGCTATATAGTACATGCTGGCATGAACATGAGCCAGATAAAAACATGTTAATGGATCCCACATACATATTATGCCTAGAATAACAGCCAAGAATTATACAATAATATTTGATTACATGAGATATAAGTACAACCAAATAGGCCCTATAAATAGGAGAGGGCTCTGAAAATCTGAATCATACAAGTAAACTAAAAGGCGTTGCACACGACTAAGGCCAGAGCCATAAAATATGTAGAGTTGCATCGAAGGCTGTAATGAAGAGGTCATCCAGGCATGTGGGTGGCTACCTGAAGGGCCACCCCCTCATTGGAAAATCGAGTATATGGATCTTGATCATGTCGTAAGGAGCTGGAGCTAAGAAATAATCAAGTCAAAGGGAAATAAGGAGTCCCTTTGCCTGATCTGAGGAACCAAATAAGATTGGAAGCTAGAACCGAGGTATATCGCCCTCTAGACCTGTCTTCTGGAATGAATGAGTTGATGTCGATAGAAGGAGGTCCGCCATAGGTGAGGCAATAAGGGATCCTCCACTAAGGCACTAGAGATAATAGTAGAGCAATAGACAGACAGACACCAAGGATGATGATGGAATGGGGGGTACTAAGTAGAAGGTTGACGACTTCCCTTATTAGAGAATGAAGGGAATGGATGACCTGGCAGCAACTGACACAATATCAAAGGGGATAGGGGACAATACGACTGAAGGCCATAATGTGCGACATGAGAGAGGAACCAAGAAATGAAGGATGGAGGACTATAGCAGGATACAAAGGGACTTAAGATAGACTCCATGGATGTGATGATGACTCAACTCCGATGCTCTAAATAAGGGTGACTCGATGATGCTACCACATAGAATAGGTCCAGTGGGGACCATAAAAAACATGAGTACAAGGTGGGTACTCACGAGGAAATTCAACACGAGCGTGGACAAGTATTAAGGCTGAGTGGTGCCCCAAGTACAAGTGTTTCAAGTGAAGGAATTCGAATTTGAGGAGTGGTGAAGTGACCCTTGTTGGAAAAAATGTGTCCTGGTGAAGTATCACCCTTGTTGAAAAAAATGTGTTCTGGTGAAGTATCAAATCACAAAAGACTAACAGATACCATTTTAGAGCTCGGTGAGAGGTTTCCAATGGTATGGACGGTTTGTGAAACTAAGCTACAGTTTGGCCGCATTGAGCAAAAGAAAAAAATAGGGTTTTTCTTTCAATAAGGCATTTTCCCTCCAAATTCACTCATTTGAAAGTGTAGTTGTGGTGAATGTAGAGAGGAGATAATGACCTAAATCTTGCGGCAATCGTAGCGGACAAATCAACCATTGGAATCGAGATCCGTTAGTTGCAGGAAAGAGTCCTAACCCTACTCTTTCATTTTAGTGGATTGAAATTTCATTTTAGGTGCCCAGAGCTCAGAAAGAGACCCTTGCTCTTCTTCATGGCTGGGTCACACTTTTGGGGGCAATATCTATGACCTTGGTAGCAGTTTTTGGGCAGAAAATTGTGACTTGTCCCAGGATTTTGCCTGAAAAGGTAAACTTGATAGAGAGGGGTATTTTAATGTTGTTTGTTGGCTGAGAGCTGGGTTTTTATGATTGGATGTATTCTTTCCTTTCTGTACACTGAAAACTATGATGGTTTTGTGTAGATATGGCAAAATTGCTGATCAAATGGAAAGAGAGACCTGGACACATTACGATCAGAGATCCGAGAGGATCATGGTTTCTGAAGTCATTGGCTAGTTTTGGGGTCCTGAAGTTTGTGGAGAACCCTTTGATGAGATCTGGGGAGCCCTTGTTGGCCCAGATTGTCAGTTATTGGGATCTAGACCATGAGGTCTTTATAGAGAAGGGGCACCGGAACGAGTTGATGGTTTAGGATATATATTTTCTGACTGGTCTCCCACCACCTCGGATGGTGGGGAATACGTAGCCAGTGTTACCGCGAGGGAAAAATGTCATGGAGTTGGTAGAGCACCATTTCCGACCAGGTCTCCATGTCAAGGGGACACAGATACCGATCGGTGATCTAGAGAGAATAGAGACCTATGCGGTGGCCGCAGAAGTGCTCTGAATCCTGGGCAACCAGGCACTCTGTCACATCACTAGGGTCAGATCATGCTTGTTGAGAGTGTGTTGAGTGGACCCTACTGTGGGTGGGAACAAATGATGTTTTCTTTGCTTAAATGACAATTTTCACTATGCAAGCGACAAGTGAACCATGACTATGCATATGTCACAGTGTTGTGCTCACTCTTCTTTGAGAATATCCCGACACTTCGACCTCACATATAGATCCAATATGGGGGTCCTAGAGAGCCTAGGATGTGTCGCTCGGGGCTGCTATTGTGCAGAGGAGGAGGTGAGGTATTCAGACGGGTGTTCCGACCCAAGTTTCTCACTCATTGGGATCAAATTCCACTGTGCATAGACGACTACACCTATAGTGGGATGAGTTATCATGGGGACCAAGACTTGCCACTGCTGCTTGGTAGAGTATGGGGGGCCTATGGTAAGTGACGAGTTGCTAATATTTTATGTGCATATTAAAGTTTCAAAATATTTTATATGGTACTAATTCATTCACTATTTGTATGTAGATACAACACTGATAAAGCCGGTTGGGTACATGGGATGGCCTATAGTATCGGGAGCTACAGGACCTAATGGATCAAGAGCACTACAAAATGAGGATGCAGTGGCCCTCTTAGAGGACATCCATCAAAGATGTGAGAGGCTTCTGACTGGTGTTTTAGAGAGCGGCTGGCAAGACTTGGATGACCAGTACATAGAGCCATGTATTGGTCTACCCTCGGAGTGGCGAGAGGTTATGTGGTGCATGGCAATGGTCGGAAAAGGGATGCGCGATCTACGAGCTGTAGGAGTAGAGCCATTGGCTCGAGATCCTCCAGATACTGATTAGGTGTAGGGGTATGTGGTGCCCCAAGTTTTGAGTTTTTTATAACATGCTATGGGCATTTCATATGTACCAAAGTCAATGGACTCTAAAAACATTTTATACAACACATATAATGGATATGCATCGTCTTGATGGTTTTATGTTATTTTATTGTGTTAAATGTGTGTGCTAAGTGCCAATCTAGAATATTGTTTGCAATGCTATCTACATAGTGATTTTGTGCTCTAGGTACATGACTGAACATAATTATTTCAAATTCGCACTTCAAAAGTTTCACTCATAAATATATTTTAAAAAAGATAGGGTTATGCACACGATAGACACCATAGAAATTCCATGACAAGATTCAATTGCATGACAAGAAGTAGGGAATATAAATGAAAATGAAGGTGGAGGATGTGATGGGAAAGGGCATAGGCTAATAAACCTCGCACTGCATCATATTCGGCATGGTTATTGGTGGTAGTACCAATGCATACACCATTCAATAGAACAAGTGAATGTAAGGGGGTTAAAATGGCACAACTTGCCGAGGCTAAATTCCGGGAGTAGTGACTTGCACCATCGGCATAACCAATATAAGGTGTGGCAGGGGTCCATTTGAAAGGTGTCACAAGACAACAAATGGGAGGATGATGAACAATGCTAGAAACTTGAACGCAAGGTGGAAATCAAACAAACACTGCTAGAGGGAGTGCTCTGGGTAGGATGTATACCACCCACACACCAACGGGTAGGTGGTGTGTGGGAGCTACTTTGGGGGTAGGTTATGCTCAGGTCACGAAAGTCACCATAGACACGGATGGTGCCATTCCACTTATGGGTGTGAAATATGAATTCAGGGGTGGAAAAGGCTTCCATGATGTCGTCATCACAGTAGAAGATGGGATGACTAGAGGAAGAGAGACCACATGACACAACAAAGCTACCTGACTCATCATCATGAGAAGAAAGGTTCACATGTGCATCATCATAGGAGGTGACAGAAGAAAAATAAAATATGGGGTCCACTGATGTTGAGCCTAGGGTGATTTCTGAAGGTGTTGGAAATATTGAGAGGGGGGGTGAATCAGTATTCCTTTCAATTAGAGAATTAGTTAATCTTCAATTTTTATCATTGTTTGTACAATGGTAGCAGTAAACAAAAGGAACACAAATGCACACATTTTTTAAGGTGGAAACCCACTCCGGGACAAAAACCACCTAATGTTTTTCTAATAATTCATTAATATTCAACTCCAATTGAAAATAAAGCTCCAACTTCCTAGAATCTAGAAAAACATTCTTCTCTAGCTCCCACTGGATGGATGCTCCAATGCCTTGAGATTATTCAGTAGTAAACTGAACGGATTCCCCAACACCCAATGAGCTACAACTCACCCTAGCACCACCCTACCACTATATAGAAGAATAAAAGAAGAATGGACTCCTGTACTAGGGAAAATGGGCCACTTTACAATGATATAGAATGATGTAGAAGAAGAAGACACACTAGACCATAACCCCAACTATGACACAACCACCTAATGATGATCCTAGACCTCCCGACACTACCTCTTCAAGTCTTGGCTGATAGACACTAGTAAAAATTTTAAAATAATGTATTTACAATGACTAAGTACAATGATACCTTTACAGTGAATGTATGCAGTGCTGCCCACTTGAAGACTTCATGTGATGAACTTCTTGTTGCTTTTTTGCACCTTGGTTTCTACTCTTGTCATGCTACCCTCTACTGCACCTTGCTTTTCTTTGCTGCCCTAGAAAGCCCGGTCCTTTGCAGCCCTTGACAACACACGATCTAGTTTTTTCTTGCTTTCTAGGAGTTTGATATTGAATATGGTGTATCTAGGTTATTTTAGATCCCCAATATGTTATTTCCGGTCCTGTATTATTCCTCTGAGTCATATTTTCAATGCCATAGTTCTAAATCAATTTGGATTCCTCAAGGGAGAGTTATCCCCAATCTCTCACAATGCCCTAATTATGGACTGTTTCAGTAGAGCGAACTTGTATGGTGTTCCATGTGTCACTATTTCTTCATTCAGCTCTGAAATTGATAGAGCACAAACTAAAATCTGTGTGTATCTACCACTTTTTACAGAATTCCAATATGATACTCAAAGAGAGAGTTATGACGATTTTCCCAAGGTCACTTCTTTGAGATGAATTTCAGGAGCCTGCAAAAACACTGACTTCTACAGATCATATCTCTGAAAATGTTGTGCACCTTGATCTAAAAATTTTACAGGATATTTCTCAGGATTTCTAATTTACCTCATAAAAATTTCAGCTTCTTAACCTTCGTAGAAAAAATTTTAGAGAGAAAATTCCGCGATGACCTATTTCAGATAGAGAAATCCATACATAAGGAAGATATGAGGATCACAACTTATATAAGTGATTAGGTTGAGAGGGGCTTCAAAAAGTGAATGTGGGAGGGATTTTAAGAGCTTAAAAAATATTAATTATGACTTTTTAATGACCCATGCCACAATCCCATGGGGTTTTATCCCACTAACTCGGGGTACAAACTTCAAACATGAATATCTTTCAAACCATGAAGAATTACGTGGCGTGCCATATATCAATGGAAACATATCGACAAGTAGAAACCATTAAAAGCATTCTTGACCTATAATATATTAATTTGGTAGGTCAAAATTCCCATGCAATATTTGGGTAGCCCCTGGTGCTGCTTGGGTCGACATCAATGATAACAGTTGATCGAAAATCTCCCCCTTTGGCATTGATGGAAACACAAGTACCACCCATGCGATCATGACACCTATTCCTACAACATTCTTTCCACCTTTGACATCAATGGAAAAGATTAACTCCCCCTGACACACAACCATCCTGCAGACCTGTACACACTTCCACTCCCTATTTATATTATGAATAATGAAAATCTAATGAGAACTTGGGAGAATCCCGAGCTTCTGACGAAGATATTCCAATGCTTCATGAGTACTCTCATGATAATCAATGCTTCCTACCCAATCTACATCTATAAAGGCATGAATAATGAAATTGTTACCCTTGGGATACCACAAGCCATATTCTGTTGTTCCCTTTAGATATCGAAGAATTATTTTGATGGAAATAATATGTGATTCTTTTGGTGCTACTTGGAATCTTGCTACTTTTCCAACTTCTTGCTTAACATCTGGTCGGGAGGCTGTTACATGTAGAGTAATACCAATCATTGATCTATAAAACCTTTGATACATATCCTTAGATGAGTTGTCTATACTCAATTTGAAACCTATTACCATCAAAGTAAGGATGGGTTTGCAATCTTCCATTTTGAATTTCTTGATCATTTCCTTGATATACTTAGCTTGACATATAAATATTTCTTTCTCTTGTTGAGATATTTGAAGCCCTAAGAAGTATGTCAGCTAGCCAGGTAAATTCATCTCCAAATCACTTTGCATCTTTGGATAAAACTTCTTACTTAGTCGGTCATCATTGCTACCAAATATTATATCATCCTCTTCAGCTATTAGACATGATTTAGTTGCTTGATTCAGAACATATATGTCATTTGGAGCTCAACTTGCTGTAGCCACAATTTCACCATACTCGCCTTTCCTGATTTCACATTTTGTGGAGTTGAATAGTATTGTGTGTCCTTGATCAATCATTTGTCGAACACTAAGTAGCTTGTGATTCATGTTTTCAACCAATAGAACATTCTTGGATAGAGAATCTTTTCTTACGAGAGTGACGGTACTCGATCCTATAACATTTGAAGATCCATCATTTCCAAAGGACACAATTCCATCCCTATTCTCTTTTAGAGATACAAATTTCTTCCTATCTCCCGTCATATGCGTTGAGCAACCACTTTCAACATACCACACATATTTGTTGTTTTGAGCCTTGAGAGTGAGAGCACAATTATTAGTCTTCTTCTTCTTCCATGTTCTTTCATTTTGTGGCTTCAAAGATTCTTCTGGAGGATTTTCAAGTCTGCATTCTCTGGCTATGTGTCCAAATATTTGACATTTGTAACATTCAATATTATTTCTTAAATGTTCAAATCTATTGATGTTTCGCTGAGCCCTAGGAGGTTCATATTTGACAGATCTCCTGGAATTGTATTCGTTCTTTGGGTACGTGTGACATTCTACAGCTTTATCAGAAAATTTTCCACATGAATAATAGTAGCCATAAAAAATATGTTGGTACCTGAATAGAAATCTTCGTCGAGGAATTGTCTTCCAAGGTTGTTCTTGTGAATCTTATCCAATGAAGTCTACATGTATGTCAGATCTCATTGGTTCATTGTATTTTGTTTTAGAAGGTCCTTCTTCTTCTTCTCTGTAACCGATGCCAATTCTATCGTTGTAAGATCATTGATTGTTGATAAGTTCTTCCAATGCCCTTGAGCTATTGGCATAGTTTTGGATATTTTTTCCTTTCTTCACTTCCTTACGCAGCGAGACTACTTCAGCTTCTAATTCTTCCCTTTCTTGGTTTCTTTATTCCAACTTCTTTTGAAGTGACTCTTCAATGCATTTGTTTTCTTAAACTTAAATTTTGAGACCTTGAACTTGTTCCTCAAGAGTATTGGAACGGATCTTCTTTGCCTTGAGCTCTTTTATAAGCTTGATTGCTTCCTTAGAAAATTATTCTATGGAAAATCCTTCTCATTCTTTGTTTGATACCTCTTGTTCATTGTGCTTGGCCATAAACAATACTCTCTCATTGGATTCTTCTTCCTCACTGTCATTGTCTTCATCGGATGATGAGCTATCTTCTTTAGAGAGAAAGTTCCTTTTGGATCCTTGCTTGTTCAATGTCTTAAAGCCTTTATTTCTTTTTGAGTTTCCATCACTTCTGTTCAGACATTTTGCTATGAAATACCCAACCTCACCATAGCCAAAACATATCAATGGAAGTTTACCTTTGAATTTTCCCTTACCAATTTTTAGTTTTCTTGTAAAGTAAGCATATTGTTCATCTGAAAGACCTTCTCCATCATCTCCCTTTTCTTCATACTTGCAGGTGCATGTCTTTAAAATTTAAGGTAGTTTGTCCTTATTGGTTTTCTTAGATGCAATGAACGCAGTTCCTAGATGTGAAGTACCCTCTTCTTCATCAAGTCTCATTTCATATGCTCTGAGAACTCCTTGTAATTCCTCTTTGTTGAGTTTGTCCAGATTTGCATTGTACTCTAAGACTGATACCTTTGGGTTGAATCTCCCTGGTAACGTTCTAAGAATATTTCATATAACATTCTTCTTGTCAACTGGCTCTCCCAATCCTTCTAGAGTATTGGTTATTTCATCAACTTATTGGAAGTATGCAGCAATGTTGCAATCTTCTTTCACTCTGTGTTGCTCAAATTTTGCTCTATAGATTTGAAGCTTTGCTTCTTTGACATTTGAGTCACCTGCATATATATTCTCGAGCTTTTCCCCTACATTTTTTGCAGTTTTACAACCCAAAACCTTATGATAAGCAGATTCAATAAGTCCACTGATAATATTATTCTTTTCTTTTGCATCATTTACAAAATTCTTCTTACCTTGTTCATCTGGAGTTGATGTAAATCCATTTTTAACAGTGTCCCATACTTCGTAACATTGCGCTAAGAGATATACCTCCATTCTTCCTTTCCAGAGTACATAATTATTTTCATTGAATAGAGGTACACCATTCTTGGTATGCTCCATCATCGTCTTCCATATGTTAAACTGCTATTGAAGGAACCAAGCTCTAATACCAATTGTTGGAAATACTGAGAGGGGGTAGGGGTGAATAAGTATTCCTTTCAATTAGAGCATTAGTTAATCTTCAATTATTATCAGTGTTTGTACAATGATAGCAGTAAAAAAAAGGAACACAAATGCACACAACTTTTAATTTGGAAACCCACTCTGGGACAAAAAACACCTAATGATTTTCTAATAATTCTTTAATATTCAACTCCAATTGAAAATAAAGCTCCAACTTCCTAGAATCTAGAAAAAAATTCTGCTCCAGTTCCCACTAGATTGATGCTCCAATGCCCAAGATTCTTCAGTAGTCAACTGAACGGATTCCCCAACACCCAATGAGCCACAACTCACCCTAGCACCACCCTACCACCCTATAGAATAATAAAAGAAGAATGGACTCTCGTACCAGGGAAAATGGTCCACTTTACAATGATATAGAATGATGTAGAAGAAGAAGACACACTAGACCATAACCCTCACTATGACACAAATACCTAATGATGATCCTAGACCTCCTGACACTGCCTCTTCAACTCTTGGCAGATAGACACTAGTACAATTTTTACAATAATGTATTTACAATGACTTAGTACAATGATACCTTTACATTGACTGCATGTAGTGCTTCCCACTTGAAGACTTCATGTGATGAACTTATTGTTGTTGTTGTACACCTTGGTTTCTACTCTTATCATGCTACCCTCTGCTGCACCTTTCCATGCTTTACTGCCCTAGAAAGTCTGGTCCTTTGCAGCCCTTGACAACACATCATCTAGTGTTTTCTTGCCTTCTAGGAGCTCGATATTGAATCCGGTGTATCTCTGTTAATTCAGATCCCCAATATGTGATTTTGGTCCTATAGTAGTCCTCTAAGTTGTCTTTCCAATGCCACAGGTCTGACCTAATTTGGATTCTTCAAGAGAGAGTTATTCCCAATCTCTCACAATGCCCTAATTATGGACTGTTTCAGTAGAGCGAACTTGTACGGTGTGAAAAGTATCACTTTTTCTTCATTTGCCTTTGAAATTTATAGAGAGAAAACTAAATTTCATTCAATGTCTACCAATTTTTATAGAATTCCAATTTGATACTCAGAGGGAGAGATATGATGATTTTCCCAAGGTCATTTATTTGAGATGAAGTTCAGGAGCCTGCAAAAAACACTAACTTCTATAGATCATATCTCCAAAAATATTGTGCATCTTGATATAAAAATTTTACAGGAGATTTCTCAGGATTTCTTCTTCACCTCATACAAATTTCAGCTTCTGAACCTTCATATAAACAGTGTTAGAGGGAAAATTCCACGATGACCTATTTCAGATAGCAAAATTCGTAAATAAGGAGGATATGAGGATCACAATTTGTATAAATGCTTAAGTTGAGAGGGGATTCAACAAGTGAACGTGGGAGGGATTTTAGGAGCTTAAAAAATATTAATTATGACTTCTCAATGACCCATGCCACAACCCTATGGGGTTTTAGCCCAGTAACTGGGGGTTCAAACTTCAAACATGAATATCTCTCAAACAATGAAGAATTACATGGTGTGCCATATATCAACGGAAACATATCTACAAGTAGAAACCATCAAAAGAATTTTTGACCCAGAATATATTAATTTGGTAGCTCAAAATTCCCATGCAATATTGGGGTAGCCCCTGGTGTTGCTTGGGTTGACATCAATGACAACCGTTGATCAATAGAAGGGAGGTTGAGCGAAACAGAGGGGGACGTATCAGAGGTAGATTCCACCATGGATCTCATGAATGATGATAGGTAGAGGATGGTAGCCACAGGATCCATCATCTCAACACTGAGAGGGAGAATGTCAATGGGAGTACGTAAATCCTCAATTTTCCCCTAAGCATACTGTGCAAGCACGGGAGAGGCGAACTGGTTCTATTTAATCCCGTACTCTCGAACTACCTCCAAAGAGGTGTGGTAATGCGTGAGGCGAGGACAACAGTGGGTATAATGGCCATGGAGATCACACAAAGCACAAGGTTAGTTGGTGTGAATAGTCGCAGGGTTCTTGGCTATTTTCGAGGAAGAAACAAAGGCTTCAGGGACCGTAGACTCAAGGAATTCACCATTGAACTTGGGCTTGATACGAGGCAATTCAGGACAATGATGGGTGGCATGACCGACAGCATCACACAAAGCACGCAGGGGGTACGCTCTAAGGAGAAGCGGGGTTTGTCAGGGTAGACATCTCTTTAGGTGCCTTCTTCTGAGCATTTCCCCTTTCACCCAAAGCTGGCGCAATAGGAGTAGGTTCCTGTTGAGGTGCTTGAGGCACGGTAGCAGAGGGAGGGGTGATGGGGGCCGGTTGAACCGGGGTCAAAGAAAGATAAGGTTTGGGTTAACCAAGCAGGATAGTGGCTGGGGGATCAATGTACTAGACTGGAATCCTCGAGAATAGGTTAGGAAGGGACAAGGTAGCCATAATAGGTACCGAAAATACTCTAGGAGGGGGAGCTAGGAGCAGTATATCACCAGAGAGGTAATGGCTAGGTGACACAGATCTGAGATGGTTAATGCCTGGAGGAACCATAGCGAGAGGGTAGAGAGGCTCATGGATACCAACTGTAGATGAGGGTCCTTGAGGAGGGGGTCCTTAAGGTTGAGTCGAGGTGATAGGAGCAATTTTTGGAGGGTAGGGCTACTGACTAGTCAAAGCGGGCCGCTTGAGGGAATCCTGAGATGATTGCATCATGCAAACGTTCGATGAGCTAGGATCAGACATAAGAGGAGGAAGACCAGGGAAAGAAGCAAGTAAAGAGGAGTCTTTGTAGACTCTAGGTGAGACACTTGTCAAAGGTTCGGCTATTTTCTTGTTGGCCATCGAAGATATGATGGACTTAGGGGAGGTTTGATACTTCGGTTCGTAATATCACAACTGGTCGATGGTGACTAGATTTTCATTATCAGGAAAGGACATCTTACAGTGAACCACAAATGGGATAGCATACATCGCATAAGTGTAGCTACAACCCAATATAATGTTGTAATATAAGGGGGAATCAATGACTTCTACATCAACACAAACAATCTTGCCCACAAGAGTAATAGGAAAATTGCGGAATAGGCAAATGGGCTGGGAAGAGTGGCCATCCCACGCTCAGAGGATGATAGTGGAAGGGGCCAACTCAGGGGATCTGAGTTTCTTCCAAACTGAAGTGTACATCAGACATGTGGATGCCCCCTCATCAATGATACAATGGGAGACATTGGAATTCCCGATCTTGACATGGATTTTGAAGGCAACGAAAGCAGGAAGGAGAGGATGCTCTGACCGGTCAAGATCGAAGACAATCAAATGATCATCTGAAGGATCCAAAGTGCCTGTGGTAATTAGGAGAGATTTTCATTGTGAAGGGCGCAATTGGAGGAGTTCCAGTGTTGAGGTGGGAGCAAGATATTGCGCCATATCATCTACTATACTATACGAATAAGAAGCTTTTCCAGAAGTAGTGTTTCAGCATAATGGTCCCTTGGGGATATTGGTATGAACCTCTACCTTAGGCTGAGGGATATGCAAAAGGACCATTGGCTGTCGAAAGATGCCTTATGGAACTTGAAGAAGGGGGATCAGTGGTAGACGTAGTTGGAGGCTTGTTGTACTAATGGGAATAAGTATGAAGATTGCGGTCAACGGTAATGGGTTGGTCAGAGTTCATCATGAGAATCTGTTAATCAGAGGTACCAGATGGTGGAGTTTGAGTGGCTGCCTAACCTTCAGGGAGTTGGGTAGCCATGAATCCTTACTGGGGGAAATGATTGGTAAACACAGCCTGCTGGATAGGTGCAGCATTTGGAGGAACTCAAAGGGAGGCTTTCTTCCCCTGTGATGCTGATTGAGTCTCCCACTTCTGATGCATCTGAGGTAAAAGAGGACAATCATGGGTGTAGTGACCATAGACACCACAACAAGAACAAGGATTATGTGTGCGAACAAGCCTGTCCTGATTGGGTTGAGTGCCCTATTTCTTGTTAGCAGTGTTAAGTACATTCCCTTAGGGATTAGGTCATGGATTACATGGGACAGATTGATTTTGGGTGCCTTTCCTCTTCTTTTTGGAATTAGGAGGATTATCCGCGCCCTGCTGTGCATACACCTACCCCTGGGGGATGGTGGCTGCTATTGCAGGTGTTGAGAAGGGAAGGGAGGTCGGGGTGCTAATGCTGGAGGAGTTGGAGCATCAGGCTACGGATATGGATAATAAGGAGGTTGGGCAACATTGTGGTAAACATGTTGGGAAAAAGGATGAGGCATGCCGTATCTTGGATACATTCTACTAGGAAGGGGAAAAGTGCTGGAGGAGTTGGCCCCTCCCTAAGGGAAACCATAACCCATGGGAGGATGAGTGTACGGATGAGAAAGGGCTCTAATGATACCGTCAGCACCATGGGATGCTCCCAGTACGTTGGCACCACCGAGTCTAGGGAGATCATGTAAGATGATATCAACATAACTAGACTGTGTGTAGATCATGTCATATTTCAAGACAATCTGGAGAGCAGCTTCTTCGGTCTAAGGGAAATGAGATGTGACATATTTTCCGATAATAGGAAAAAGGGATCTGAGAAACTAGTCCATGTAGACACAGTCTTCGAAGGTAGGGGCTCAACATAGGTTGTTTGTTCTCCACCATTCCTGGACATGATCAGATAGGCGGGTCGTAGACGATTGACAGAAAGAAGTCAAAATTTTGGTACCATTGTCATAATGAAGGGGAAGCTAGAATTAAGATAGAAAAGCCCGGGCAAGAGTCACAAAAGTAGTATGGGAGGAGGAGGCTTGGTCAACATACCGCTTAGAAGCTTCTCCTGTAAGCATACATTGCAACGACTGAAGATGGACAGAGTCATCGGTGATGGAGTTAGACGAACACCACATGTGGAAAGATCGAACATGGTTTGTAGGATATTCTCCAGCAAGAGCTTAAAACTTGGGGATGTCAGAAGCGAGCTTGGTTGGCATAGCAGGCTAACTAGGGTCATGGTGTATGGGGTCATTGATCAACTGGTTAGAATTGAGAAGATCGAGGCCTGCCATATAAAGGAGCAAAGGAGCAGCCGGGATAGTTCCTGTTGTGGTCCCACTAGTAGTATTCCTAGCATTAAGGCCAGGGCTACCACCAGCTTTAGGTCCTGAACTAGATATGGCGAAGGTGACAGGGGGAGAACTGGGGATAGAACCATAAGGGGAACCAAATGAACCAAAGGTGGAGTCGAAATGGGGACTCAGTGGAGGACTAACTACAATCCTAAATGAAGGACTAAGTCTTCCTAACAGAAGCTGAGGATGAAGTCCAAGACGTCTCTAGGATAAAAGCCTTAGGGGCGCAATGATGGAAAAACAAACACGGATCACAAAATGAAGAAAGGCCAATGAGGGAAAGGAGGTGCAGGATCAAATGGTTACAATTTCAAAACAAGGGCAAAGAGGTTTGGGATCAAATGATTACAATGTTATAGTCTTTTCCTGGCGGTGTAAACGAGGTGCTCTTCACTTAGGGTGTGTGTGTTAAGTGTGTTAATTTTAATTTTTAAACCCAGATGTGTGTAGAAAAAGGTAAAAAAGTTTGTTGTATAACTGTAAATAGATCCACAAATAACAAAAAAGTAAACTGAATATAAAAGAAAATAAACAGCTAAATATGCATCAATCTAAACCCAAGGAGGCAGGCTTCTCAACAACTAGTCTGTGGGTGGGAAAAAAAATCTAATCAAAACAAACCAAAATAGCCAATGAATCTAAATTCTAGAGGGACAATGATCGAAAGGTTAGATCTACTGGAAATAGGTGTAGAAAACAACAAAAAATCAGATGGAAAATTGTTGCAAATGAGGTGGTGAAAGGCTACAACGTGAAGGGAAACAGAGGGGACCCTAGAGGAGGACCAAAAAAAAATTGAAAAGAGGTGTTTTGGATGGA
This sequence comes from Pinus albicaulis, assembly GCA_034641835.2. Classification (NCBI taxonomy): domain Eukaryota; kingdom Viridiplantae; phylum Streptophyta; class Pinopsida; order Pinales; family Pinaceae; genus Pinus; species Pinus albicaulis. The sequence continues at coordinate 1,599,664,965 of CM076580.1, forward strand.
TGAATAACCAGTCTAAAATGGATCTGAATGTACAGGATCAAATCTAAAAAAATGGCTGAACACACTGAAATCTCAGAAGACCTACTTCAGCCAAAATCCTCCTAGAAAGGTGGAAGTGTACTTAATCCCTAGGGGGCTAGGCTCCTACTTCGATGAGTAAAATAGATCAATTACAAGTCCAAAATGGGTGGAGACAGAGGTTAGACAACCGTGAACAGTAGCGCAGACAAACCCAAGAAAATCTCAAAAAAAATCTCACAAAAAGTAGAGGTCACATTTTTTGACCTGTTATCTACAGACGTCGTAGGTTTGAGGTTGTTTTCTACATCCTGAAGGTTGACGTTTTTGGTTTTGGCCCAAAAAGTGCAACCTACACTTTCGGCACTCTTGGAAGCAGGTTTCTAAAAAGATTTTTGTCTCAGCTACGGCTGATACTTGTCACCTGCACAATGGGTCTGGAAACACACAGAAGTTAGAATTTTTATTGTTTTAGCGTTTAATAGGTTAAAAAAAACATCAAGAAAATAAAAACAAGAAGATGAAGAAAAATCCTAGGGTTTGAAGCAGCTGGTCATGCAGGGATCTGAAAAATGACAGAGGTCATAATCGTAAACCCTTGTGGAGTCTGTTGGTGTTCAGGTAGGGATGATTTATCCACCCTAATCCAACATTAATTTTATCAATCTAGGAGCGTATCCTTTCAAGGAAACGCACAAGGTATATGCAGGAACAAACGCACAATCCGTTCAACCAAGGGTTTTATAATTAATATTCAACACATTTCCGTAGTATAAAATGAAACGATGAACTCAAAGCAATCTGAATAGTAACAAATAACAACATTAATAATAACAAAGAAATACAAACACACACGCAGACGCAGCACCTGATCAAAAGAGCGGGCCCAACTCTCTGATCAAGGGTTGCGTTAGTCACGGAACGCTTGAGAACAGAAGAACCAAAGGTATTTTATTAATCTGTAAAAAAGTGATTACAATATTTCCTTTCAAACCCCCATTTACAGGAACAATGTCCATTTTATACACAGTGTAAGGGAATAACAGATTTCCCTAAAACATGATAACCGCGCATTCATAAATGGACTTTAGTTGGAACGTCACAAGCAAGAGATATCCAGGATAGAGCAAGGGCCGAGAATAAGCCTAGGGACTCCTGGTTCCAGCTACACGATCTCTGTTTAGCTGGTCGTTACCAATTCCGTTACAAACTGCTGGAATGAGGGTTCCTGTTTTCCAATCTGCAGTCAAACACATATCTTAGTGCCACAATTAGGTAAAACTCTGTGACTTTACTTCATTAATTAAAATATTCCAATCAGACAAGTCAGGGGTGTTTACCTCATAATTTTAGCATGGAAAATGTAGGTAATTAAACAAAAAGGGTCATAAAGGATGATAAAAATGGGCAGAAAGATAGCCAGATTCGGTGCCCAACATCTCCCCCCGACTAGCCTACTGCATGCCCTCATGTAGTCCGTTTCCTCCGCAAATCTGGGTTCTACAAATTGTGAGCTTCATGAAGCCCAGCAAGATTATACTCAAAGGCCATCTCTGCCCCAGGAACTTTAAATCTGCCAGAGAGGAGAACTTCCTTCCACCAATCTGCTGGAACGTTGTATGCAGGGGTATAAACCTCTGCAGGCAACCAAATAATAGGGTACTAGAACCATAAACCCATCCACCAAATCCCATATTTTTGGATGCATGCCATATATCTGGGTACCCTAGAAAGTGCTCGCGCAAAATTAGGCGCCCCAAAAGGCTCTCTATTCCGGACAGCTGTTGGTGACATCATCCATATTTTCTGACAACAGTCGAGGGCCTCTTTTTGAGAAACAGTTAATTGATTAATACAAAGATCAAGGCACCACCTTTGTGTCCTTAGCATTCTTTCTTTGTTCTCCTCAAATTTCAAAAATGCATGGTGCTTACTGTACACTGTGTCTGACCTCCCATGTTCCCCTCTTACTATAAACAGCTTTGTGACTTGATTGGACTCAAAAGTATAACAATACTTCTACCAATGAATTTGATCAAAATCATAAGAGGTGAGGGCCCTCAGATGGATGTCTCCTACATATGGGACTGGATTAAATTCTTTGTCCAACCGTAAAAAGTAACCATGCAGATGAAACTCACACATAAAATGTTGAGTTGGCACATCATGATTTCTCATGATCTGGAGGAACTGTACACCATCTTCAATATCATAACTGACCTCATTCTTAATATTCTCCATGCAAAATAAAATAAAACGTTCATGCAAAAATAAAGAATAACAAGAAGTAGGGGGACGGCATGCCATCACCTCTTACACCAATTTGAACATCTATTCCTTATCGCCTTTCAATTCAGCCACTTTCTTTTCCAGCTTCTCCACCTTGAGCTGCTGCTTTGCATGCCTTAACTTCATAATATCTATACGCTCCACATATCTGAAAAAAGTTGCAGAGGCTTTTTCTTCAGTTCTTTTGATCTCGTTCTTATAATGGTCCACAGTAGACTTCCACATCTGTATTTCGGCTGTCAAGGCATACTCTCTGGCTTCAAATAGTTGTTCAATTGGATCTGTTTCAGTTCCTGATTCAACCTTGGCAACTTTAGATCTCTTGGCCCATCGCTTGTATTTTTTGACTTTCTTCTGCATCCTATGCACTTTTCTTCTCAAATCTCTCACTTCCATTTTTAGCCACATCACTTCCTTAAACTATTGTTGCTATCTCTGTTTAATAGGAAGTCTGCGTGATCCACGCAGCTCTGCCTCTTCTTGCTTAACCTGTATCCCTTCTGCCTTGGAAGCTGGAGGCGAATCCCCCAGGACTGCCTCTATCGCGCCAACAGTTGGTCCAACCTCTTATGCCTGTTCTTCTTCTATTACCTCTTGCTTTACTCTTTTTATGCTTACATGATCCATTGGTGCATTCATCAGGACCGCTCCACTTGGTCCCTCCTTTTCACCAATGGCTATTCTTTCATCAGGTACATTCTCCACAAACAATGGTGTCCCAGTAAGATGCCCTTCTACTGATGTGCCTACTGGGGTCTCTTCCGGTTGTAGCCTTCATTTCAAATTTGAAGCCATAGGAATGCCAACACTCTCTTCCTCCCTTTTCTATGGGGAACGGTTCACCTGTGCCCCCTTAGGAAAAAATATAGGAAAATGGAACAAATTCTCTTCATTCAATCCTGAGGTCGACACTGTTTCTTGTGGAGTAGCATTGGCCTCATTCCTTAGTTCCCCTGCCATTTCCCCGGTGGTCTCTCTAGTTGGAGTGGTCACAACTTCTTCCTCCATAGGTTCCATATTAACAAGAGATCCCTGTAAAGTGCCTCTGTGCCCATCACGCTGTCTGTCTACTCAACTGGCTCCATGGACTAGGCTAGTTCCTGTGGAGCAACCTCGCCTGAAGTGCCAGCGGGTATTTCTGCGGCTTCCATCGATTCTGCTTGCGATTGGAGAGTCGACTCTTCTTCACACTCCTCAGTCTCCATTTCCATTTGCTCAGGTTCCTCCTGATCAATATAATCATCCTCTTCATCTCCCTACATAGCTTCATCCTCTTCTTCATCCTCTTGCATAGTTTCCGGTTCCATTTCCCTAACATCCATGGCAGCTTCTATTTCTTCCTTTGTGGAGTTTCAAATTAATTCCCACGGAATCAAAATCTTGTCAATAGCATTTATCACTAATAACCAAACCATCCCATGGTGGGAAAGGACCACCAACACCTGTTGCATCCCTTGAGCTGATTTTTCCATCAAATTCAGGCTTCTTAGAAGAAAATAAGGTGCATTCATTGAAAAGGCTTCCGCTTGGGGAAACCGCAAGTGCACAAATATGTGCAGGTGGTATTTAAAAATAGTGGAATATATTCCCTCGCATGTTATATATTTAATCACAGCCTCTGCAACTTCTCCCTATGGCCATGGTAATGAAGTTCTATCGTATCCTTGGTCCTTCTGCACGATGCTCTCTCCGGCTTGGAGAAAAGCTTCGGGGAGTTCTAGAAGAGGGTTTCTTCTGGAAAACTAGCGTTCTCCACCCTACGGTAGTCCACTGACCTCTGTAATAGTTTCTTCTGTGACTAGAATTTCAAGTCCGCGAACCCGAGAAACTCCTTCCTCTAAATTCAATTCAAATTCCATTGTGATTTCTTCATCCCAGCCATTCAACCTATCAAAGTAAACGTCCCATCGTGCATTTTTGAATACCTACCATACCTCCCAGTTGCTTCGGATTCTTGTTGAATCATCGACTCATGGCGCACAGATCAGGCACCCATTGCTGTAGAGGCAGAAGCGGCACGATGACTACAGTTAGCTGGCAGGGGAGAGTGATAGGGCTCCGAACTGTTGGTAACTATAATAACGTCATGGCCACTTTCGAATATAATGGATTAACAGTATTGGTACGTTTGGAATTAATTGACAAATTGCAAGAGTACTGTTAGATATTCTTAAGATTTAATGCGGAATGTTGAGAGGTGACTGATATGAATTTTGTGCGTAGGAGTACGCATCCCAACTCAACGGTATAATTACAGAGTACTTAAGATCATTAAATTTGATTTAGTGGGAGTTGTATGTCATAAGTACCTTTACTAAGTATGTCGTTAGCCATTATGACGGTACCCTCCCCCCAACTTAAATGATGGTTGTCCTCGGCACGTTTGACCGTCCTTTTGGAATATTTAATTAAATCCATAAAATCAACGGAGACGTACCTACGGACTTACCTTAAGGTCGAGTAACAATAGAAATGTCTGTCGTGAATAGTGAGTATGGCAACAGTGAGTAACAACAACTACGGAGTAACAGCAGTTGTGGAGTAATGACAGCTATAGAGTAACAGCAGTTGCGGAGTAACAGAAATTACGGAGTAAAGGAAGATACAGAGTAACAACAGTTTCGAAGTAACGGCAACTACAGAGTAACAACAGCTATGGAGTAACAACAGTTTCGAAGTAACGGCAGTTTCAGAGAAACGGCAGCTACGGAGTAACAGGAGTGGCAATGTAGCAGCAACTTCAGAGTAATAGCATCAACAATGTAACAGCAACTTCAGAGTAACAACATCAGCAGTGTAGCAGCAATTTCAGAGTAACAATAGCGACGAAGTAACAACAACTTCAGAGTAATAGCAACGGCAGTGTAGCAGCAACTTCGGAGTAACAGCAGCGGTAGTGTAGCAACAACTTCGGAGTAACAGCATCGACGGTGTAACATCAACTTCAAAGTATCAGCAACTACAGAGTAACAATAGTTGCAGAGTAATAGCACCAGTGAAACAAATTACTTATGTAATAGCACTGATGGAGTAACACACCGAATGTTACTTTCTTCCTGGCCATAATTCTTTTATTGTTCCTGCAAAACACAAACAAGTAAGTAATAACCACATTTTTTTTTTTTGAGATTTAATGGAGAGTGAGAATGTCTTCTATTGCAATAGCCATTAGATCAGCTGAATCTAAAAGGGTTTTAACAAAGGCATATTTAGAAGCTGGACGATGATATAATTTTAGACGATGTCCATTCACCACAAATGTGGTCTGATTGTCATCAATTGTTATTAATCTAACTGTTCCATTATTGAACACTGCATCCACTTAATATGGTCCCATCCAGCAAGTGTAGATTTTGCCTTTGAAATCCTTGAATCTAGAGTCATACAGTAACGCCCAATCCCCTTCATGAAACACCTTAGTTTTAATAAATTTTTCACGCCATTTCATTCTCTGTTGTTGAACAACAATAGTTTTATAGACAACTAATGATAGAATCTCATCTAACTCATTCAGCTATTCAAATCGATGTTTCTCTGCTTCTGATAAATCTAAACCTACTTCCAGTGCTGTTCTGAGTGTGCTAATTTGAAATTCTACCGGAAATAGGGTATATTTCCCATAAACTAATTCAAATTGAGAAAATCCCGTTGTATTCCGCCATGTTGTTCTATAGGCCCATAAAGCTTCTAGAATTTTTTGTGCCCAATCCCGGCAATGACTTGCTACTGTCTTGGTCAAGATATTTTCCAATACGTTGTTTATACTCTCTACTTGCCCATTTTCCTGTGGATGATAGCGGGTTGTTACTCTGTGTTTGACCTCGTATTTCTGCATCAATTTCTCTATCATATGAGATGTGAACTGTGATCCTCCGTCTGATACAATTTGTCTTGGAGTCTCGTACCGAGAAAATATTTCTTCAAAAAGGAAGTTTGACACTACTTGCTCTGTTTCTCTTGTGACTCCTCTAGCTTCCACCCATTTGGTTACATAATCAGTATTAACTAGGATGTAGGATTTTTTATGATAAGGTGGGTCAAAGGGTCCAACAAAATCAATGGCCCATTTCTCAAATGGTTCAAGGGCTATCTGGGGTTGGAGAGGCATTTCATCTACTTTCCCAGGTTTTCCCATCCTATGATTGGACGGCCAATCGTATCCCATTTGTTGCACTTTACGACCCATCCATTTATCTACAAAATGTCCTCCACAGGGTCCATCATGTGAAGCCTTTAGGATCTCATAAATATCATCTCTCGCCACACAATGATGAATCTTCTGGTCAATCCCTGTATGGAAAAGATATCCTGCCATCCATGAATATCAGGCACTCTTGTGAATGATCTTCATTTTCTCCTTATAGGATAAGTGACGAGGCACCTCACATGTAGCAAGATAATTAGCAATATCTGCATGCCATGGAATGTTAGCAGAAACTAAAAAAGGATTCTCATATGGGATATTATCTTCAACTGGTGTATTCTTACCATCATGTTCTATCCTAGATAAGAAATCTGCAACCACATTTTCCTTCCCTGGTTTATCTACTATAGTAATATCAAATTCCTGTAGTAGCAACAGCCATCTTGTAACATGACTAGAGGTAACAGGTTTGTTCATTAAATACCTGATGGCTGCATGATCAGTGTGCACAAAGGTAGAATACCTGGTAATATAATGGCAGAACTTGTTGATGGCGTAGATGATAGCAAGGAACTCTTTCTGAGTCACTGTGTAGTTCAATTCAGCAGGGGCCAGATTTTTACTAACATAGTAGACCGCATAAGATACTCTATCCTCCTGTTGTCCCAATACTACACCAATTGTTGTTTGAGAAGCATCTATATGAATATGGAGAGGTAACGCCCAGTCTGGTACTCTAAGAATCGGAGCACTACAGACTAATTCTTTAATTTTTTCCAAGGCTACATCACAGTCCTTTGACCACACAAATTCTGAATCTTTTGTCAGTAATTGAAATAATGGGTGTGCTACTTTTGCAAAATTTTCTATGAAACGCCTAAAATAACCAGCACAACCAATGAAACTACGTACCTATGTGGGTATTTTAGGTGTTGGAAAGTGCAGAATTACCTTTATAAGAAAATTTCCTAGAAAATTTCCTTGTTCCATCATCATGTGACATTTTACTCTACTCAGGGAAACACGCGCTTATATACATCTTTCAAGAAATTTTTCTAAATTCTTCAGTCCCTCTAAGAATGAGTCCCCATATGGAGTGAATTCATCCATATAGATTTCAACACCATCATCTATCAAATCAGAGAATATTCCCAAGATTTCCCTCTGGAATGTTGCAGGGGCAATACACAGGCCAAAAGGAAGGACCCGGTATGCAAATGTTCCCAAGGGGCATGTGAAGGTTGTCTTGTCCTGATCCTCAGGAGAAATCTGGATTTGGTTAGCTCCACTAAACCCATCTAGAAATGAGAAAAATTTCTTACCAGCCAATGTGTCTAAAACTTGATCGATAAATGGCAGGGGAAAATGGTCCTTCTGCATTGCTTTATTTAACTCTCGACAATCCACGCAGATTCACCATTTTCCATTCTTCTTAGGGACCATTACCAATGGCGAGACCCATTGGCTTTCTGAGATAGGGTAGATAAAACCCCCATCCATTAGTTTCTGAAGCTCTTCTTTCACAATGTTCTTAAATGCCGGATTCAGCCTTCTCTGAGGCTGTCTTACAGGACGACAATCTTCCTTGATGTATATGTGATGGGTGCATAAGTTATCAGGGATCCCCTTCATGTATGAATAATCCCAGGTGAAAGCTTCTTTATGCTTCTGAATAACATCTATCAACTACTCCCTCTGGGATTTTGACAAACTTGGATTGATATTTAGAGTTTTCCTTGGTTCTATCTCCACTTGGACACTTTCATGAGGTGCATCAAAATCTTCTTCCAATTCTTCCGGTGTTTCAATATCCTCCTGAGTTTCACAAATTAGGATGGATTCTAAGACCTACTGGTTTGACTCTGAAATGGAACAAGGATCATTCATGAAGGAAGTGATCACATCATCTTCTGATTCCATCTTCAACTGAAGGGCATGCCTGATCGTAAGGACTAGTCTCACTTCTTCCTCTTCTTTGACTTCAATCATAGATACAGCCTTCTCGCCACCTACTGAAATTTTAGGTGCATCTGGTTCTTCCGGTGGGTATAGCACCAATTTCTTGGTGTTATGGCCATTAGAGATGACCATATTTCCTGATTGGCATCCAATATAAGTGTTTGCGGTAGCTAGCCATGGCCTACCCAGAATCAAAGGGTGACCACCTATTGAATAGTGTGTATGCAATACCAGGAAATTGACAGGGTAATGCCATGCATCTACTGAAATTGTCACGTCCTCCAACTTCCCCACAAGCTTGACTGTGGATCTATCAGCCAATTCCAACACTGTAGGTGTATGATTCAAATTTTGAAGGCCTAATGTATGCATGGTTTCAGTGGTGATGACATTGATAGCAGCGCCCAGGTCCACCAGCACATTTGGAATCTTCACTCCATTAATCTATACTATCAAAACCGGGTTCCCCGGATCTCCATATTTCACTGGTATTGATTTTCCCATCATGAAGTCCAATAATTTTCCCATAACATGTATAGTGAGGGGGTCCTTAGTTTTCTTTGTAGATTTCTTTGAACAATATTCCCTAAGAGTCTTTGCATAAATTGGCACATCCTTCATAGCTTGTAACAAGGGAATTTTAACAAATAAATTCTGCAATTCTCGTACTAAGTCAAATTCAGCTTGTGGGCTTGGTTTACTCATAATCAGTCTCTCTGTGTAAGGTGGTTCAAATTGAGGTTGTTTTATAGGAGGTGCCTGGTTTCTAACAGTTTGTTTTGGTTCCCTATTGGCCGGTTGTGCCTCTTTGTCTTCATTATCAAGTTGTTCAATGATAACCGGAGGGGGTTGGACATTGACTGTCCGGCCAGATCACAAATTCATCTCATACAGATATGCTATAGAGATACTATATGAAGGCAGGTTAAGAACATTAGCTTGATGAGCTCCTTTATTATTGGGGTTAGGGTTAGGCTGCATTGGAAGCTGAGGATGAATAGGTTGATTACCAGGAGGCACATTGGAAGGTAATTGGAGTTGCTGATGTGGCATCTGTTGAGGAAACTGCCCTAAATAGGGTCCTCGCCAAGATGGAGCCCATGGTGAGCTCATACTGGCTTGAGGGGTCCAATGCTGCCACAGTGGGTACTGGTATTGCGGCCACATGGGGGGACAAGGCATAGTTTGAGGATTCATGTTATTACTATTGAAATACTGAGATGGATCTGGGTACATACCTTGATTCCCCATCAGCGTTCGAAGTTGCCATGGCTTCCTGGCGCCCATAAGGTACAATTGCTCTGTGTCCTCCCCTACTCCTTGAAACACCACTTTCAGGCCCGACAAGGAAGGGAATGAGCTTGTTACATGATTTAGCTCACAGATGTCACATTTTTCTACGGATTTTAATGGGCATTCCCTTTCCAGATGATTCTTTTTGCACTTCGGGCAAAATATTTCCATGGTCCTATCCAGTTCCAGTTGCTTCTACTTTACTTGCAAAGTATCCATTTGTGTTGACAGGGTACTGAGAATATCCATCCTTAAATTGTCTAGCAGGTTCCTAATTTCTGCTTTTGTAACACCCCCGCCAGATCCTTTCGCTAAACGAATCCTTGATCTAGACACACAAGTCACAAATACCTTCAAAGGTTTCCTTAGAAATGTCTCCCTTTCCTAAAATATTAAATAATTCCATTGAGTCTTCTCGAAAGGATCGAAGGAGAATAACCTTCAAGATTTCCTTATCCAAATCAGACTAACCTGACTTATGCAAGAGGTATTTCAACCTCTCCACACAATCTTCCAAAATCTCGTCTTCTTTCTGTGTGAACTTGAAAAGCTCCTCCTTGATGTTCAGGTATTTTCAGTAATCCTGGTATTTTTCCAGAAAATTTGTTTGCATATCATCCCATGTGGAAATGGATTTTCCCCCAAGGCCCATAAACCATCGCAAAGCCGTCCCTTTTAGTGTAGAAGGGAAAATCTTTAACTTATGGGCATCTGTCATGTAATCGTAGCCTCGGCACACTATGTCAAACTCAAATAGAAACGTGTCGAGATCCTCTGAAATGAGCCCATGAAAGTTTGGTAGTGTTGCTAATGGGATAGGCTTTGTAGGCGCACCAGCTCCCAAATTCCCAATGGGAAATTCAATAGTGGAGGTTGTGGGAGACATAAATATCTTCCAATAATCATTGGCGATTTCAACAGGCTCTGTAGAGGATGGCCAAGGACTCCTAACTATTGGAACGCAAGTTACCTTAGTGGCACTTCCCCGGTCTCTTGGCGATACCAATACCTCCTTATTTCTTTTTCCTATATCCTGATAGTTCAATCCCTCGACTACAACTTCCTTTCCCTTATTAGAGCAGTCTGACTCTGAGGATGTTCTGCTTGCAATTTCTTCCTCTGCTAATAATAGCGCAAGGTCCTCTCGATCTGGTCCACTGTTGATTGTCTCTTCTACTGTTGGAGGACCCTATTGCACCAAATCATCCAGGGATACTATGGCCTGCACAGGTTGATCCACTGACTGTCCCTTGGACTTCACTCTCCTAGCCCCTGGCCTTGTAGCCGCATAGGAAGATGCTTCGGACTCTGCCTTTTCTATGATCTGTTGAATGTAAGTTTTTCTTCCCAAATTTGGTCTTCCCCTCTTTGGGGCTCTTGCTCCACCCCTCTTATTTGGTTTTTGTTTATACAAAAATTGATGTAATGAAAGGTCTGTGTATGAACCTACAATGCTTCAATCTTGAAGTAAGGTGTCAAAGGACCATTCCTTCCCCAAGATAAAATAATTCAAAATAGAAAGACAGCGAAACAAAAATCTAGGGTTTCAGGCCCAGAGCATGGCGTCAAAAAATCCTCCCTCCCTAGGACAAGAACCAAAATCACACAACCCACAAAAAGACCTAATATTCCTAAATATGAAGCAAGGTGTCAAAAGACTCCTCCCTCCCCAAAACAAGAAGATGGCCCAAAATTCAAAAAAAAAAAAAAAACTGAAATAAACAAACCAAAATCAAAACCTACACTCAGGACTTGAAGCAGAGTGAGGAAACTAGTTCCCTCTCTTGGATGAGAGATTGACCCTCTGGTTGGTTCAAATCGTCATTTTCACCTTGTTAGCATCCCCAGAAATGGTGCCAAAATGTTGGTGTTCAGGTAGGGATCATTTATCCACCCTAATCCAACATTAATTTTATCAATCCGGGAGCATATCCTTTCAGGGAAACGGGCAAGGTATATGCAAGAAAAAACTCATAATCTGTTCAACCAAGGGTTTTATAATTAAGATTCAACACATTTCCGTAGTATAAAATCAAACGCTGAACTCAAAGCAATCTGAACAGTAACAAATAACAACAATAATCATAACAAAGAAATACGAAAACACATGCAGACACAACACCTGATCAGAAGAGTGGGCCTAGCTCTCTGATCAGGGGCTGCGTTAGTCACGGAACACTTGAGAACAGAAGAACCAAAAGTTTTTTATTATTCTGTAAAAATGTGATTACAATCTTTCCTTTTGAACCCCCATTTACAGGAACAATGTCCATTTTATACACAGTGCAAGGGAATAATATATTTCCCTAAAACATGATAACCACGTGTTCAGAAATGGAATTTAGTTGGAATGACACAAATAGCAGATATCCAGGATAGAACAAGGGATGAGAATAGGCCTGGGGACTCATGGTTCCAGCTGCACGATCTCCCTTTAGCTGGCTGTTACCAATTCCATTGCAAACTGCTAGAACGAGGGTTCATGTTTTCCAATCTGCAGTCAAACACAGATTTTAGTGCCGCAATTAGGTCAAACTGCGTGACTTTACTTCATTAATTAAAATATTCCAATTGGAAAAGTCAAGGGTGTTTACCTCATAATTTTAGCATGGAAAATGTAGGTAATTAAACAAAAAGGTTCAGAAAGGATGAAAAAAATGGGCATAAAGATAGCCAGACTCGGTGCCCAATAGAGTCGCCAGTTGTTAGGATGAATTCTAATGGAAAGAGTATGAAAAAATCTCACTTTAGCTATGCATAAAAAACAACCCTAACATACAATATGGCTGCCAATTTCTTTAGATCTGCAGTTATTTGACCAAGACAAATGCTACCAAATCCAAATCTATGTAGTAAAATACATTAAGCAGTAAATAAAAGCAAGAGTTGCTCCATGCATCCAATAGACAAGACAATAATATTTTTTAAAGAATTTTTTTATTTATGACACCTGGGAAGGGAACATAGAAAGATGTTACCAGTCCCCCTCAATGGGATGGGTTCTTTTATGTCCTCAGTGCTTCAGATCTGAGATCCTTCTCTCTTGATGGTGTAGAAAACCCAAACAAAAATGGAACTCAAGGGGAGTTCACAAGCAAAAAGATAGAAAAATATGGCAATGATGGAGGATCAAAGTTAGACCAAAAGTATAGATCCAGAGTGATCTTTAGGCAACAAAAGGTACTGAGTGAATGGAAAAACCCTTCTATTTATAACAAAATATTGAGTTAGTCTAGATATTGGTGCATAATTAAAATATTATTAACCAAATCTAGATCCAACTTTTATGGAATATTTTATTATATTTGTTGGAGGGAAAAAGAATATGAATTTGGTCAAATCCCTTTATTTGTAAATAATAAATAAATAAATCCTTTATTTATTATTTTAAGGACGTGGTTGAGTAATAATTAAATAAATAGTGATTTTTTCAATTATTTATAAATGATTTAGTCAAATTTAACAAGGAATATTATTTAAATAATGTTTAAATAATTATTCCTAGAAAATAATAAGATAAATAATGATTTGTCTCATTAATTTTCCTGTTTTGGGTTAAATATGACTAGGAATACTAATTAAATTGTTGTTTAACTAATTATTCCTTGAGTAAAATCAAACAAATATGGATTTATTCAATATTTCCTCATGGGGTTTCCTGTTTAGACCATAAACAACTTAATAAATTAAGGATTACTAAGCTATTTTTCCTATTGAAAGCATTTTTACTTAGGGTAAAATTGGTCTTACATGGTGTACTTTGGTCCATCTAATAATAACAGGTTATATGACCAAAAATTGGTGTAACAAAACCCTCTACGCAGCCATCGATTCATATGGTTACACATCCTTGGGTCACTTAGTTTCTGGTGTTTCAAGTGTCATGTCCTTGTACCACAACACCATTTGGAAAAATACTATGGTACCTAGATCTTGTCCGTTTGTATCTAACGCATCCTCTACTATCCCTACTCAAAATAAAGTTACGTCTGTTCCAACACAACAAACCATCTCCATTAGTGCTTCGAGACCTCCCTTCAGTATACCAACTTCGATTCTATCGATACAAACTCCCGGGGGGTAGCCATCACTGTCAAATGTCTCTAAAGCTTAAATTGGACCTTTTGTGAGTGGATCACAAACTCACATTCTAGGATATAGTTAACCTGTTCGTAGTATTCCTATGCCTTTCAAATCATCTAATCCGGCGGGGTTAACCTACGATCAATATTAGAAAGCTTTGCAAAACCAAATACTCACCCAAAAACCCTATTTCCCTTATGGTTCTCAATAATTTCAAACTCCACTCCTGAATCCGCAAGGGTTTCAAGATCATTCTAGGATTTATTTAGGGGCTTATGCATATCAACAGGGGCCTATTTTTGCTCAACAATGACCCTATGTGCAACAAGGACTGCCTTATTTTCAATTTCGTCAACCTTTTTCTCACCAGAGTCTATTTTCTTATCCTCAACAGGGAAAACCTTTTGTTCAACAAGGGCAACATTACACTGAGCAAGGAAAACCTCTTGTTCAACAAGGACAACCCTCATCTCAACAAGGTCAAATATTTGTTTAGCCAGGTCAACCTCGGTCTCAGGGCCAGCCTAGCCAACCTCAACAACCTCAAGGTACCATCATGTAGAATCCCCAAGGTCAGCTTTTGAGTTCGCAATGTCAACCTCCAGCTACCATGATGTCCAATCCTCAATGGATTCAAGGTAAACCTTTGGGCTCATAAGGTCAACCTTGGGTTCACAAAGTTACCTTTTGGATTCACAAGGTTAACCTCAAGCTACCGTGTTTCAACCTCAAGGTACCATCATGAAGAATCCTCAAGGTCAACTTTTGATTTCGCAAGGTTAGCCTCAAGCTACCATGATGTCCAATCCTCAATGGCCTCAAGGTAAACCTTTGGGTTGACAAGGTCAACCTTTGGGTTCACAAGGTCAACCTTTGGGTTCACAAGGTCAACCTTTTGGGTTCACAAGGTTAACCTCAAGCTACTGTGTTTCAAAAATAGCAAAATACATATGTTGTGAATTATACCCAGGCCAGACCTCAGTGGTCTGCTACAGGTCAAAATCCGTTTTTTGGTCCACAACCATGATATGGTCAAAATCCCCTAGGTTTCAATCCTTATGGGAAAAATCCTTCTAGACAAAACCCATGGGAGAATATCTTCTCCCAACCTCGTTGGAATCCATGAATGGGCCTTTACCAAAGGCCAATTATGCCTTTTAATCCGCAATTGAATTTTCTTGCAACATTGGAACTACCAGATGTGTCAAGATTGACTAATTATATGATTCTCCATAATCCATACTAGATCCCTATTCCTACTAAAATCCCAAGAGATTTCCATAAATTTTAAGGAAAATTTCGAGAAGACCCCCAATCACACATCATGACCTACCATCTTTGGTGTTCTTCTAACTCCTGGTTGATGACTTCGTCCATCTGCATCTTTTCCAAAGAATTTTAACTTGTGCTGCTACAAACTAGTACATCGAGATTCCTCATGGAAATTTCCAAGATTTCAATTCTCTAGCTATGGCTTTCCTCATGCACTTCGAGATACCTATTCGCTATGAAATAGGAACTCACCTCCTCACATTCTTGAAAAATTATACCACTACGCACATCTCCAATCGCATCCGTGAATGGAGATGGAAATGTTGTTTGATAAAATTTGAAATTCCTGATCAACTCTTGACCAAATGGTTCACCAAATCCTTCATCAATTAGATTTCCAAGTATATTTCTTTGGGGGCAAGTCTCGCGGAAGAACAATCCATTTCTCTTGCAAAATATCTTGATCGGGTTTATTCGTAGTCTCGAATGTTATATAATCTCTTTCCTGATGATTCGCGTGCTTATACAAAACTTGAAACTTTGAAAGCTCTGATAATACCAGCCAGTGACAACATCATTGGGTTAATTA
This sequence comes from Pinus albicaulis, assembly GCA_034641835.2. NCBI lineage: Eukaryota > Viridiplantae > Streptophyta > Pinopsida > Pinales > Pinaceae > Pinus > Pinus albicaulis. The sequence goes on from CM076580.1 coordinate 1,599,680,612, forward strand.
CCCAGACTTCTCGAAGGTATTCCTCTTCTTCTACTAAGCGAAAATTTTCTTCCTCGTCCAATTTTGTGTCATAGAATCCTTTGAATCTTGGTAAAACTACGGAGGTTCATGTCGTCTAGTCAACCACGGCAGACACAATTTCCAAAGGTAAAAATAAAGGAAAAGGAAAATCCAAATCTAGTGCCCAAAATTCAAATTCTCCTAAACCTATACCGATGACGGAACTATGCGTAAGCCTAAGTACCCTTCCCTAATTTATGATGAAGAACACTACACTAAATACTTCCCCCAACAGGCTGAAGTTAGTCATTTACTCAAAGGAACTCAAAGAAATTCAGTTGTAGTCAAAGAACAATTTCCATCTCAGCAAACTCAGATGATTGACCAACCCCCATCTCCTTCCTCTTCTGGTTCCCAAGATTTTATTATGAATGGCACATAACTATTGCATTGAAAATTGTCATTATGACATTCTGCTATATGTATGAGCTCATTATCACTCATACTTCCTCCTTTGCAAGTCTAACATATCAGTTCTTCATGTCAAGCCTTGAAAATAAGAGAAAAGTTCTTAAAAATCTCCTTAACTTTGGTATCGCACATTCACTTCATCTTGCCTGCGATCCCGCACCTAATGTTCATGAATCCTGCGTACCTGAACGCACCTTCTCTTTTTTATGGGTGCGTACCCCTGTAAAAGATTAAAAAGGTGCAAGTAAACTCAAAAAGCTCACTTTCAGTAAATTCTAAAAGCCTCTAGAAAGAATCTTGCAGTGGCAGAACTGCTCTTTTGAGGTTCATGTATCCCTTACCTTAAGGAGCTAACCCCTTGATGTGAGGAGCTTATCCCTTTGAAGGAGGATTATATCCCTTCATAGTTGGAACTAAAACCTCCTCTTTTGCACTATAAAAAGAGGCATTGGGTAGCCTCAAAAGGAGTTCAAGCTTTAGAATTATTTGAGGTTAAGTGCTGTTGGGATTCAAACTCATTTAACTGAGATTTTTGTGAGGAGAGATCACATACCTTTATCTGTCTTAGTTGGAAGAGTGCAAGGCTTGTCAGAGTAGAGGAGATTCCTTTTTTGGACCCTGAGAAGGCCTGTTCAACATCAAGGCTAAGGTTGTAAGTTTTTCCTTCTTTCAAATTTAATACAAATGAATTCATTTTTCTCAATAAGCTATTAATTAACTATTTATTTCATGGATTCCTTGATCACCATGATAGGCATGATTTATAATATTTACTATACAGGTGCTATTTAATGTTTGCTTTTTTGTGGCTGCAAGTTTATAAAGATAACTCCTTCAAGTGACCGAGGGACAACAACTTCGAACAAGCATTGGATCGACGGTAAGTCCTTAAAACCTTTATAGTATTCTTTTGTAAATTGCATATGTCTAGAGGAAGATAGATTTATTTGGTTTTTTGTCGCTAGATTACTTTTTGGTACTAGGGAGATCGATCTTGTCCGCAAGATTAATTTATCTGGTCAACAAATTGGCGACTCCTCTGGGGATGATTCTTGTTTTTTTTGGTTTTCCTTTATTTTGATTTGAGGAAAGGATTTTTCTGATTTTTGATTAATGGATATCTACCTGGGTAGCTTAGTTTTTCTTTTTTTTTGAAAATTTTGAAATCTTTTATGTTTTTCTTGAACTTTTCTAGGGACCGCACTTTGTTCTTTTGCACATTGCAGGTAGTTTTTCACTTTCCTTACGTAACCAGTGCAGGACCGCAGTTGTTACTTCTAGGAGCCTACGGACCCTGTTAAAATTTTGGAAAAACTCTATATTTCTTTTTCCAGTTTATCTTTAATTTGATTTATATTTTTTAGTATCTGCCCATATTGGTATTGTTTCTTTCAAAAGCCTCTTGTGAGTGAGTTCCAACAATATTTGTGTTTTTGATGATTTTCTAGAAGTTTTTCATATTTGGATTGCTTTTCACTTGGTCTCTGTGGCGACTCAAAGATTGGAAGCTTCAAATACCTTAGATCACATTGGTATTTTTGCCTTCTTTTTGAGTCTGACCTGGTTGTGAAATCCATCCTTTCTTGATAAATAGATCTAGTTGTTTCTTTGCAAATATTTGAAAAAAACTTTGTTATAAGTTTTGAATTTCATTTTTATAAAAGGAAACATATCTGGATGTTTTTTGAATTGTTTCTTATTCTGGACAAAGAAATCCTTATTTTACTGAACAACTAAGTAAAACATTCTTCAAAAAAAGAAATTAAAGCATTTATTCAATTAGATTTTCAAAGTTTGTAGATCTCAAAATTAGTTTTTGTAGTTTTTAGTGCTTTTAAAATTTGTAGATCTCTTTTGAAGGAAAGTTGTTTTTGTAGTTTCAAGTCTTGAAAGTGAAAGGTTTTTATTGTGAGCATTGATAATTTGTCTCGTTTTGAGTTCTTGCTGAAAATACAAAAATATTTTCTTCCATTTATTCTTTATGTTCAAAGAAATAATTGTCTCTTAAAAAGAATTTCATTCTCACACTCTTTCTTTAGCTAGAATTTCATTGAAAGAAAACGAACTGATTATCATTTTCAGGTGTATTTTTAGTGTTTTTGGAACTTGAGTCTTCACACCATCAAAGTTTCATTTCCATACCTATTGAATTAAAGAACAGCCCGTAAAAACAACGCTTAATTAAAATTCATCTAGAAATCTTTTTATTTCTAAGGCTCTTATCACCAATATAGCTTAGGCTAGTATCTTGGAGTAGGGAATAGTTAACTCTCCAAGATAGTAAAACAAATAAGTAGATAAATCTTGCGGTAGGAAATAAATCCAATTGTAATTGGTACAATCTGGGAAGCTTCTCTTAAAGGAGTTAATCATGAGATCATATTCAAACTTTTCAGACAATCGATTCTATTTCATTGGGAAAGATAGAAGATCTACGTGCATTACAAACAGTAAACATCGGATTAACCATTGTTGAGGAACCTGGGGTCACTTGTTTGTAAACCTCAGATTAACCATGTCAAGGAGCCTTCAAGGGGATTGAGCTTTGTTACTCTGCCCTTGCGCGTGGAATCGGATCATAGACTATTCCCCCAGTTTTATTTGTTATTGTTGGTAACCTTAGTGTCCATAAGCTTAAGATTATTTCCTAAGGTGACGGTGAAGGAAATATCTCACTGTACTTGGAGCAGACATCGACTACACTCACTTGGACTCTCTAGGGGGTTCTCTTCACACAAGATGGTTTTGTAAATAAACTTGTCCCAGTCTGTTTCATTAAACAGGTTGTCGGGGTAACTGTTCCAACCGCCCTTTCTGTATTAAATTTCTACTAAGTTGGATTTCATCACCAACTAGTGTTTTTAGTACGGGAAGTTACTGTTTGTGTGTGGTTTGAACTCTTATATTTTTAGGTGTGTGTTTCAGTTGTTTGTTTCTTTAGAGACTTTAGGTGTTTTTATTGAAATTTTCTTTGTTTGCGTGTGATTGGTTAATATTTAATCGTGGCAGAATTACCGAGACAGTCTCGAAGACTTTAGGGGAAGCCCCCTGAATATACACCAAGTCAACTTCAAGGGCTACGTGCTCTAGTATCATCCAGTAGCAGTATAATTAGATCAAAAAAAATTGGAAGTTCATCTATAGTTGTTCATCCTGATCATAAAATACCCACAACATAACACATTCAAGAACCGCTTTCAGTTTCCGAAGTTACTGGTAGTATTTCTCCTTCCAGTGAACTAGCTGATGAACCTGAAATTTCTGAGCCTGAAACTGAACATTCTGTTTTGGAAACATCCTCAGGATTTATTACACCAACTTCTAACGATCCTAGTTCACCTAGGGTAAGAAATATTGTTACTGAAGATCTTCCATCTGACCTTATTTTTATTGAAGAACCTGTCAGTCCAGACGAAGAGATATCTCTTCCCAAATCCCCTCAGTCTTTAAATCTTAGGGAGCGTGAATCCATTTTCTACAGCCCTATTAGGAGTGATGCTTGGTATTATCTTTGACAAACTTTTTAGAAAACCCAGGTCTTGCTTTTTCTCCACCTCGAATTCCATTTCATCCTACGCCCAGAGGTTACTATCCTTCATCCATTATGGCAGGACAGTCATCTATCTTTTCCCAGACACCGGAGGAATTTTTACACAGTGGTCCTTCTGTTCCTTTGGGGTATCAAGCTCTTTCTGGTACTTTCTCAGGAGCAGCTCCTCGACCGATTGAACAAGTATTATCATCTGGTATTAATGGAATTAAAACTGAAATGTCAAACACAGAGAAAATCTTTATGATGTCTGGTAATATTCTGAATCCTCAACCTCAAGGCAGTCAGTTACTGCCTGGGGGACAATTTCAAGGAATTCAGTTACCGCCTGGGGGGCAACCTCAGGGTAGTCAATTACCGCTTGGGGGGCAACCTCAAGGCAGTCAGTTACCACCTGGGGGGCAACCTCAAGGTAACTTTTTCCAAGGACAAACTATGGCACAATATTATTTTGGAGAAAAACCTCAAGGACAGTACATACCTCAAGGTTATCAACCTTCAGGACAGTACATACCCCAAGCTCAACCCCAAACTCAGTATGTTCCTCAAGGTCCTTATCAACCCCAAATTCAGTATGCACCTCAGGGTTATCAACCTCAAGGTCAATACCCAACTCAAGGTTTCCAACCGCCTTCTTGTCAATCATTTGTACAAGGAGCTGGAAATTTACCACTTACTTATCAACCCTATGTTCAACCAGGCTATGGTCCTTACGTTCAACCTTCTACGGGAAAATACCCCGGAATGAACATGGTGTGGGAACCGTCCCAAATTCAACAGACTATACAACCTAATGTGCAGTTGTCTACTCAACCTGGATAGCCTTTGGTTTCTGGTCCAACCTAGCAACCTGTCCAGCCTACTATTCAAACCCCTGCATCTAGTTCTGTTCAGCAATCTTGGCCTAGTACACCTCAGACTCCACCTCAAACTGCTGCAACTACTGCAACATCTTTTCAAACTTTAACATCTGTCTCTGGAGTATCTGTAACCCCAGTTTCTACTATCCCTGCATCTGTGCAAATCCCTCAAGTCTCTATACCCCAGTCAGGTCCTACAGTTCAGAATTCGGTCCAGATACCTGTGGGACAAGCTGGTATAAGTATGATTGTCACAAGTCAACTGCAATTCACGTATCAACCATACCAAGGAAAGTATCAATTCGGTCATGTTTCACAAAACCTATTTTATCAGTATCAACCGTACCCTAGCTATACTTATCAACAGCCTCAACAACCACATTTTGGTCTAGTTAATCATGGTTTCCCAGGGGTTATACAATTCCTAATGCAAATCCGATTCCCAGTTATCCTAGGTATCCTCCTCCTAGAACTACTTTGGTTACTCAAGGTTTTCACGACCCTAACCATTAGTTACCATTTATTGCAACTTCATATTTACCTGATTTGAAATGCCTTATGAATGATCCAATTTTCTATCATCTGTATTGGTCACAAATGCCGCATAAGTTGCCTATTGATATACTGAAATTCTAGGGTAAGTCAGGAGAGGATCCGTCAAATCACGTTATGACTTATCACCTCTAGTGTGCGTCTAATTCAATAGTTGATGATTCAATTCGTTTACGTCTTTTTCAAATAACTCTTATTGGTCTTGCCGCCAAATGGTACATTGAGTTACCACGAGGCTCTTTTAATAATTTCATTCAGATAGCAACTGCCCTCTTAAATCATTTTCAGTTGCCTGTCAGATACGACAATGGCACGGAACTATTGACTTCGCTAAAGCAATCCACGTTCACATATATTTCTGATCATATTCATGAATGGTGACATAGAAGGCGTTTGGTGAAAGTTTACATTCTGGATCAAATTTTGGCGGAATGGTTTGTTAAATCATTATTACCCAAAATCACTGAATATGTAGCTAAGGCCGGAGTTGTTACTGAAGAGCAAGTCATTTCTCAAGCTTAGTACCTTGACCTCGTCTATACGCAGTCAAGTACTTTACATGAAAAAATCCTTGATCTTCCAAAACAAGGTCAAATAACTACAGCTCCTTCAGGGTCTCATGCCACTGATGTTATGATTGGTATAGTTAATACTAAAAGCAAGAATAAATCTTCAAAGAATTCTTCTCCTATTATAACTTTACCTGATTCCCTGAAAGGACAATCTTCCCCTGAAATTTCTGTCGACATTCTTGTCGTAGATACATCTACGTCCAAACAAAAATAATTCAAAAGATAAAAATGATAAAAATGAATCTAATGACGAAAAAAAAAAGCCTCGCTATCCTTGTTTCATTTGTGACGAGGATCATTTTACAAAAGAATGCCCACATCGAGCAGAGGTTTTGAAATTCGTTAGAGGTTCACAACAACCTGCTGTCTTGAAGGATCATTTTCCCACTCAAGATAGTAAGATGATTGGTTCTACCTCAAATGCCTCAAAAGAACCTATTCTGATGATGTCTCATGTCAGGATTGCGACGCGATCGCAAGATTATGGTAGTAAGAGTCTTGTTGATGGTAAAGAAGCAGAATCTTCCAGTGCAAACACATCAACTACACCTCCTCCTATTTCTGGTCCACTACAGATCGAGAAACTAAATCCACACTTAGTAATCAAACCGCCTGCTAAAGGTGTTCTTCAGAAATCAGCTTTCAATCCACATGCGAGAGCTGCTCAGAATTACAACATTGTTAAGGACTTAGTTATTTCCCCTTCAACAATGTCGGCTTTGGAAGTGCTGCAATCGTGCCCAACACAGCATAAATTACTTTTGTCTGCCATAGGAGTTGTCGATATTCAGGACTCGAACCTAATAATCTTCAATTTAGAGAATAATACACCTCGCCTACCTCACCAAATGGCTTTCCGGATTCCATTATTAGTAAAAACTAGACCGATTTTTCGGACTGTGATTGATGAGGGAGCTTCAACGTGTATTATGTTGATCCAGTGTTGGAAATCGCTTGGTTCTCCTACACTCAATCAGTATCCGACAATTCTAAAGGCTTTTGATGGCCGAGGTTTCCATCCTTTTGGTATTTTGTAGGATTTACCCATAGGGGTCGAAGGAAAAACCGTAAATCTAGATGTGGAAGTGGTTGATGCCCCTCTAGATTACAACCTTCTCCTAGGTTGTAGTTGGTCTTATGCTATGACTGTTGTTGTTTCTTCCGTATTTCATCTTATCAAGTTTCCACATCAAGGAAGAATCGTTACAATAAATCAGTTAGCATATTTTTCTTCCGATCCAGCCTCTACAGAAAAAATCCAACACATCGGTAAAACAACTATCCCTTACAAGGATGTTGGGGTAGGTTTGATTAAATATTCTGGTTTACTAGGAAATTTTTCCTTTCCTCCTCCTAACATATCGCCTTCTATCGCAACTATTCATATGATTTCATAAAATACTATTACCTTTGATGATCCTTGGATCATACCTTCCGACTCCGAGTTAGATTCATTTCATGGCGTGATGCCTTTGAGTCCATTTGAAATTGCATATCAGGTTGTACAGTCACTTTCTGATTCTTCAACCGAAACTGATCCAATGAATGGGATCCATGAGGAATCACTTTCTATATCTAGCTCAGCCACAATGACATTTCCCGATCTTGTTCATATTGATGAGAAAATTCGTGAACTTTTGTCAGTTGACAATTTACCATGGAAATATCTACATCACTGATGTTTGTTTTTACCTGAGCTGGATCATTTTGAAGATGATTTCGCTTCTATTTTTACTGCTGAATATGTCAAAAAACCATAGAATCCATTGCAAAATCCTAATTCTGAGTTAAATTTGGAAAATATCTCTTGAACGATTCCTATTGACATTTCAATTAAGCCAGGAATAATTGAAGACATTCATATAGGCTCTTGTTGTACGGACGATGAAATCCAAACTTGTAAAGCCCTATTTCAAGAATTCGGTGACGTGTTTTCCTGGTCATATGAGGAAATGCCAGGAATCGATCCGTCAATTATTGTACATGAAATCAAGACTTACCCAAATGCTGACCCTGTCCATCAACGATTACGTCAGATAAATCTGAGAAAAGCTGCTGCTATCAAAGCCGAAGTTGAGAAATTACTTCATGCAGGTTTCATTTATCAAATTCCTTTAACCGATTGGGTATCGAATATTGTTCCTGTTAACAAAAATCAAGGAACAATAAGAGTGTGTATCGACTATAGGGATATTAATCAAGCTTGACCTAAAGACAATTATACAACCCCTTATATCGATCAAATTATTGATGATTGTGTCGGCAGTGAAATGTTCTCCTTTATGGATGGTTTTTCTGGTTACAATCAAATAAACATACTCCATACTGATCAGTCAAAAACAACTTTCATTTGTCCATGGGAGACATTTGCTTATTGCAAACTACCCTTTGGATTAAAGAACGCTGGGGAAACTTTTCAAAGGGCTATGTCTTACGCATTTCATGACATTAAGAACATTTTGCAGCCTTATCTCGATGATTTACCTGCTCACTCATCGCATACGGCCGACCATTTCACTCATTTACGAGCAATCTTTATGAGATGTAGGAATTATCGAATTCGACTGAATCCACACAAATGTGTTTTCTGTGTAGAATCGGGTCGCTTACTGTGATTTTTTGTTTCAAAAGAAAGCATTCGCATTGATCCGTCGAAGGTCGAAGCTATTGTCAATCTACCTCCTCCTTCGACTCTACGCCAACTCCAAAGTTTGCAGGGGAAAGAAAATTTTTTACGTCGAATCATTCCTAACTACACCGAGTTAACAAAGGGTTTTACCAGGTTAAAATAGAACGTTCTGTTCTTTTAGGATGAGATTGTTAATCGATATTTTGATGCACTTAAACACGCGTTGACCCATGCACCGTTACTGCATCCTCCCAATTACAACCAGGACTATTTTTTGTACCTCGCCGCTTCTCATTCCACCATTGGGATGGTTTTAGTTCAGCAAGACGAATTCCACAATGAACATGTGATTTACTATCTTAGTCGAAATCTGCATCCGACTGAGATCAAATACACACATGTGGATAAATTGGCCTTGGCAGCTGTTCAAGTTGTCCAAAGATTTCGACACTACATCTTATTATGAAAAACCACAGTAATTTCTGATTTTAACCCTATGATGTACATCTTGACCAAAAAATTGCTAGGGGGCAAGTATTCCAAATGGATAGTTATCCTGCAGACATTTGACTTGGAATTTGAAAAATCCAAGGCAAAGAAATCTTTGGTCTTTGTAGAACTGATGTGTGATTTCCCCTCAACTAATATTGAAACTATGGCAGAGCAGCCCATTGCGGACGAATCTTTGTTTCTTATCAGTACACTTAATCCTTGGTATGGGGATATTATTGTTTATCTCCAAACCCAATCTTTTCGGCCTAAAATCTCACGATCTCAGCGACGAAAAATACATTTCCAATCCCAACAATACAATATTATTAGTGATACACTCTATTGTCGTGGAGCAGATTCTATTTTCCGATGCTATCTTACTCATGAAGAAGCTGAGAAGGTTCTAAATTACTGCCATTTTGGAGCATGTGGTGGTCATATGTCTAGGTATGCCACAGCCCAAAATATATTGTGCGTTATTTATTTCTGGCCGTCATTATTCAAAGATTGTATATATGCAGTCCAGAAATGCCACAATTGTCAGGTCTTTGATCATAAAATGTGTGCGCCACCAGCTTCTCTTCACCCTATAATTTTTGTCGGTCCTTTCACAAAATGGGGTATTGACTTTATTACATGTAACCCTCACTCAGCTAGGGGGCATGCATATACTATCCTTGCGGTAGATTATTTTACTAAGTGGGCCGAGGCGATGCCTACATTTTCGGAAGACAGCAAGACTGCTGCAACTTTTGTGTTCAATCATATAATTGCTAGATTCGTTGTTCCCCAAGCCATTATTACTGATCATGGAAGTAATTTTCTAAATATCATGATGACTGAACTGAAAGATCAACTTAGCCTGCACCACGATAGTTCTACTCCATATTATCCATAGGCTAATGTTCTGTTTGAAGCTATCAATAAAGTTTTATAAACTATGATTAAACGAATTATTGGTATTCATAAGTCGAATTGGAATTCCATGTTATTTTCAACACTTTGGGCATATCGGACCTCAGTGAAAACATCAACTGGTTTACGGTTTGGAAGCTGTGTTGCCTATTGAATGCAAAATTCCATCATTAAAATTAGCCATAGAATTACTCCCTACTACATCTGAAGAGGAGAAACATTTTTTGTACTTGGCGCAGTTAGATGAGAATCGACGAAATGCTGCAATAGAAAACAAGGCTCATGTCAAACGAGTAAAGGCTCGGTACGATAGAAGTGTTACCCCTTGTAATTTTTTAGAAGGATACCTAGTCTTAGTGTATGATCAAGCCAACGATAAGCTAGGGGCTGAAAAATTTGTGCCCATGTGGCATGGTCCTTTCATTGTTAAGCGGAAGCTGGCAAAAGGGGCCTATGAGTTGATAGATTTCAACGGTGTCCCTTTAGATAAACCCATAAATGGGCTTTATCTGAAGAGATATTATGCTTAAATTTGGTGTGGAGATTTTTTGATTATATTAGATTTCTTTACTGCTGGTGTGTCTTAGATTAGAAAAGCGTGCCTAGTTTAGAGTGTGTTTTTATCACTATTCCTACTTATCTGAGTTTTACTCTTGATATTACAGATGTCGACGTCTCTTCAAACCTACATTGGTTTTGCTAATGGTGCTTGTCATAGTACATGGAACATTTATTCTGCATCCTGGGTTATCTATTCACCCTCTGACGAGTTAGTATCCATGCATGGGGTAAGCCTCAGTCAAACAACAAATAACGTTGCAGAGTATAGTGCAATGATTGAGTTATTATCTGAATCCATATTGTTTGGAATTTAGAGTTTGATTGTTAGGTTGGATTCTGAACTTGTTGTATTATAGCTTAACAGAGTTGATGCGATTAGAAATCCAATGTTATTATGGTTATTTTTAAGATTTCTTCCCTTGGAACGTGAATTTGATTACATTGAATATCAGCATATTGCAAGAAATTTAAATACATTAGCCTATGTAGTTGCTTGTAGTATGATAAATCGACATTTGCAATAATCAAAATAGTAAATTAAACAACATTCAATAACATGTACACAGATAGCCGGTAATGGTGATATGTCATAGCATAGAAGTTTGTTTCAAAAATATACATCATCTTCGATTATAGGTTGAAAACACCTTATGATTGGCAAAAATGATATACAAAAGATCACAAATATGAGTCTAACGACACAATCATCCTATCACTGATGATGATCACGATAAGAGACCACTTCCCAGGCCACCGTACATAGGAAACTCCTAAAAGGTCCTGGAACACCAATCACATATCTTTGTAATCTGGGAGGAATATCATCTATGTCGGTCTCTGGAATGTCTAGAGTCAGGCACTCTAGGTGATGCTCTAAAACAGACAGAATATCTACTGATTGGCCCTCTGGGGCTGGTGTTGCGGTAGCTGGATGCCTCTTCTCATAAGGCTAGAGATGGGCTTGTCGCCGTGGGCCCACATCTACATTTAAAACTTTTAATTGTTATTTTTGAGACGATTAAAATACAAAAAAAAATTATAACTTAGAAATTGTTGAAAATGATTTTTTACCTGATTCATCCCACTGTTCCCCTGCTGGGAGCGCCATCTCTCGGTCGCCGCAAAAATCTATCTCGACATATGGAAAGTCCTCTATGATAAAAAGTTGGCATTCTAGCCAACGAAAATATGTAAAAGGAAATCGAACAACCTCGACGCCCTCAGCAGCATGACGGGCCATCAATGCAACCCAATGAACCATCCTAGGTTCTCAAGGTTATCCAGCATCAATAGGAATGTTTTGCGGAGCTAACATGGGGATCCTCTCTAAAGAAAAGGTGACTAAAATGGATCCATATCCAAAGTTGTTTAGCTTTCCATTCTTTGCTCTGGTTAGTTGGCCTTTTACATTGGCCAACAAAACCTCTCACCAGTTGAAAATGGTGCCTCGAAAACAGTCTATAGCAATGCGCATCTGGAAACTGGTAGCCACATACAACACTGCACTCCCACACAGTCTGGTGATAGTAAATGCAATAACTTTAAGCTCAGGACAGAGGATATTTTTTATGTCAATCCGTTTGTCCCTAGGGTCTTCCTGATCATTGCAGAACTCTAGTTGAAGACTAGCGACAGACTGGCCACCTGGCGTAGTCCCAAACAGAGAAATTTTTTCGCCCCTCTTGGAAAAACCATCAAAAAATAGATATCCTCCAGCTCAAGTTCGAGCTGGTAGCTGCCAATAATGAAACACTGGTCCTGTACATTCCACCTATTCACCAACCACGTCAGGAGTTCTACCTATGCCATCATGCCCTGAATGGCCCAGAATTTATATAAACTGCATGCTCTTAATGCTTGCATTGTAGGCAAATGAAGCATTGCGGCATCATCTACGTCTTCATGCTCACGTTCTCTCCAAATTAGCATCTTGTATATCCTACAATGCATAAAAAGATATATTAGAACAATTTAGTTTAAAAATTTTGGGTGGAATTAAAGAAATTTAAGTTTAAAATTTAATTGCACGAGGTCCGCACTTTGTTCTCATACACAGTGCGAAGGAACGCACGGGCACTGTGAGACAAGTGCGGACCCACGACTTTTTTCTATGTGGAAAACATTCGGGGTCTGTAGGGCCTACGTGTTGCACCTGCGAACCCCCGCGGGCAAATTTTTCAACATATTTTTCCCTTAAAAACGAAATCTAAAGCCTAAAAATGAAATGTAAATGGATGAAATGCAAGATAAGGAGGTCGTGGATTACCTGGAGCTGACGGTTCTCGATTTCGCCGAACGGATTTTCCAGAATCTTCACAGGAACTTTTTTACCCAAAAGCTCTTACTTTTCACTCTAAACTCAAATGGTAAAAATGAAGTTAGAAAAGTCCTTTTTATAAGTTTTTTCGAATAAATGAATTTTTAATTTGTTTATTTTTCTCTTTAAAAAGGTAATTTTGAAATAATTTTTATTTATCTTAAATAGGTATGTGTAATGTTTCAAATTTTTGTGCAGAAATTGGATTTTTCAGGAAAATTGATCGTTTTTCAACAAATAGCATACTTTTATGACTTTTTTGGACTCTTTTAAAAATTTACGAAAAAGCGAAAACTTGGAGTCCTCTTTTAAGCTCTTTTCAGACTCTCAAAAATTGAAAATATTGCGGAGTACTTGATTATTTGAACTCGTTAAAATAAATGAATGATCGTCCCTTCAGTATAAGTTTAGACCTTTTACAAAGTGAAATGGACTATTTACGAAAAAGGTATATGTTGACTAATTACAGTCAATAGAGTTCTCTCCCACATTATTTTATCCTTTTTCAGGCTCGAGAGACTAAATTTATGAAAAAGTACCCCTATGGAGTCTTCTTAAGTTTTTTCTTATGACTCTCTAAAATTGAAAAAACACCGAGTTTCTCCTATATTGGACTCGTTAAAATGTAACAGTAAAGGACCTGTTCAATTTTAAACAGGAACGAAGAACTCCTTCTTAGGGTTCGAATCTTAAACTAAGTTGGACTCATTCAAAGGATGAGCTTATAAACAAGAAAATGTTATCCTCCTCAAGCTTGTCAAAAATAAAGAGGTACTTGCCGGAAATGGTGGGGTAAAAGAGAGAAAAATGAACTTGGTTGTTGTATTTTGATTATTCTAAAAGCCGTTAACCACTCTTGAACACAACATTTTTTGTTCACCTGGGTTGGGAAATCCTTTGCCTAACAGTTAATCAAACCATATTGAAAGTTTTCAGCCGGTTTTTGGGTATTAGCTTTGGGTGAATTGTCACCAAGCCATCTGCAGTGTCGTTATGTGTTCAAGAGGACGGTTCAAATAAACCATTCATCTGCAAAATATTTGTCATCCATTTTGACCATCCCTGAGTCAATCCTTTCCAATATTTTTCTTCAAAAATTGATCTATGATTTTGTGTTGTGGGCTTGCCTATGATGGATCACTTCCTATCGACGACAGATCATTATCTAGGAAGTTGATCTAGAAATCGTCAGTACCTTGAAATATGCATGTCTCAATGACAGGTTTCTCGCCTTCAATGATAGGTTGCATCATTGACCTTTGATCGAATGATTTCGTGACATGTTCGACTTCAGCTCATTCATTCACATCTCATGGATTGTACTGAGTACTTTGAGAGCCATTGACATTATTTGTGGTTACTCTCACACTTGTTAATAGTTTACATCATTGACTGGTAATAAAGTGGTTTCTACCATGTTTGACTTCGACACATTCATTCACATGGATAGAATCGTACTAGTTAGAGAAGCAAAAATCAAGACCCTGGATCTAGTTTCTACCATCCAGGCTGCAAGGAATTTTTCTATCATTTATACATTAGACTATTCATAAACATATGGCTGCATCCATACTGTGTCTACACGTGTCTATATTGATCATGTATTGAAAATCATTCCTGTATCAGAATAGTTTAAATCAGTTTTCTAGTTAGTTCTGATCTGAGTATGGGAATGCCTACCTCAGCGATGATATGTCTACACATATATATTTTGCATTGAATGTTTTTACAGGTTCCAACTGAGGTGACCACAATATGATCCTTGAAATGATAAAGTACTGAACTCTTCATATATGATAGACTTCAACTTCATCTATTCCAGAATTTGCACTTTAGGGGGCAATCTGTTGCACTAAAAATTGTCATTCTGACATTCTGCTATATGTATGAGCTCATCATTACTCATACTTCCTCCTTTGCAAGTCTAACATATCAGTTCTTCATGTCAAGCCTTGAAAATAAGAGAAAATTTCTTAAAAATCTCCTTAACTCTGGTATCGCACTTTCTCTTCATCTTGCCTGCAGTCCCGGACCTAATGTTCATGACTCCTGTGTACTTGAATGCACTTTCTCTGTGCTATGGGTGCAGACCCCTGTAAAAGATTAAAAATGTGCAAGTAAAATAAAAAATCTCACTTTCAATAAATTCTAGAAGCCTCTAGAAAGAATCTTGTGGTGGCAGAACCGCTCTTTTGAGGTTCATGTATCTCTTACCTTAAGGAGCTAACCCCCTGATGTGAGGAGCTTATCCCTTTGAAGGAGGATTATATCCCTTCATATTTGGAATTGAAAACTCCTCTTTTGCACTATAAAAAGAGGCATTGGGTAGCCTCAAAGTGGGTTCAAGATTTAGAATTATTTGAGGTTAAGTGTTGTTGGGATTAAGACTCATTTAACTAAGATTTTTGTGAGGATAGATCACGTACCTTTATCTATCTCGGTTGGAAGAGTGCAAGGCTTGTCAGAGTAGAGGAGATTCCTTTTTCAGACCCCGGGAAGGCTTATTCAACATCAAGGCTAAGGTTGTAAGTTTTTCCTTCTTTCAAAGTTAATACAAATGAATTCATTTTTCTCAATAAGTTGTTAATTAACTGTTTATTTCATGGATTCCTTGATCACCATGATAGGCATGATTTATAATATTTACTATACAGGTGCTATTTAATGTTTTCTTGTTTGTGACTGCAGGTTTATAAAGATAACTCCTTCAAGTGACCGAGGGACAATAGCTTCGAACAAGAATTGGATCTACGGTAAGTCCTTAACACCTTTATAGTATTCTTTTGTAAATCACATATTTATAGATAAAGATAGGCTTATTTGGTTGTTTGTTGCTAGATTACTTTTTGGTACTAGGGAGATCGATCGTGTCCGCAATATTGATTTATCTGGTCAACAATAACCCATTTCCGTGGCCACCAGATCCAAAGATTATTCAAATCATTCTCATGAGTCGGTGAAGAAAGAAATTGTCGATCCTCCTTCTCCTTCTATTCCACCTACTTCCAGTCCTCTTTATATAGAAAGGCCTAGTCCCTATCCCATCATCCAGCCATGTTAGAAAGGCTTGCTTTGAAAATCCTCTTGTAACCTAAATGCTAGAGATGCTCAACATTACAACATTGTGGGGGATTTGGCTCAAGTGGCTTATAATATGTCTACATTAGAGGTTCTTCAGATTTGTCCTTCACAAAATAAATCACTATTATCCATAATTGGAGGAATTGATCCAACTGATTCCAATCTCATTACTTTCAATCTATAAAACCATGTTCTGTGTTCCCCATCAACTTAATTTCCTCATTTGATTAATCATTAATGGAAACACAATCCATCAGATAGTCGTGGATGAGGGTGCATCCACACGCATCATGTTTGTGTCTTGATGGAAATCCATTGTCTCTCCAACTCTTAGCCAATCCCCGAACACTTTGGAGGCCTTCGATGGTAGATATTCTCATCATTTTGGTATTCTCCCTAACTTACATATCACTTTGGAAGGAAAAATGGTTAATCTTGAAGTAGAGGTTTTTGACGCTAAACTCAATTACAATCTTCTACTTGGTCGCAGTTGGACTCACGACATGGTTTGTGTGGCATCCACTCTATTTCGTATCCTTTGTTTGCCACATGAAGGGAAGATCATCATTGTCAACCAATTGTCCTATTTTTCTTATTCTTCCTCGGACAACAATGTGCCATTTGTGGCTCATACCATTAGGGGAATTTTAAGGTCTAAAATGGGCCTCATAAGGAAATTATAAAATAATAGTGGAAATAATAAAATAAGATTTGATTACATCATCAAATTTTAGAGGGAAAATAGAAAAACTACTTTTTCAACTCGTATTTTGAACTTATCTCCCTAATTTTTTACTCAAATTTCGAGCAAGACTACTTGTTGGAAGAAAAATTTAATTACCCATCCAAGGAGTACCCATGTTGCATACTTTTGATGGACTCTTTTAAACGAAAAATGAGAAATACATGAAAAGCGTGATTGCAATCACGTTTTTTCATGTATTTCTTATTTTTCATGTAGCAAGTTCCATAAAAAGTATGCAACATGGGTACTCCTTGGATGAGGAATTAAATTTTTCATCCAATGAGTACTCCCACTAGAACTTTGAGTAAACCCTTAGGGAGATAAGTTAAAAATACGAGTTGAAAAAGTATTTTTATTATTTTATTATTTTTTAATCTTTTTATTTTTTTACTCCAAAAATGGTGAATCATCACCCATGGTTGACATCATCATATTGAATCCTATTGGTTCTCATAAAGTTTATTTTGGTTGTACATTTTTCTTAGGAGGCCCATTTTATACCTCAAAATTCCCCTAATGCACTGTATTATATGAAAGTGTGGGGGCGGGAATTTTTAAAAATTCTACCTTAATGGGTATTTTTCCTCTCCCACAAATGAACATCATCTTGATCAACATAATCTATACTTCGTCTGATTGATGGGTCATTCCTTCACCTGATCAAATTGATTCCTTCGATGATGTTATGCCGCTAAGCCCTATCAAACTAGACTATTGTGAAATTGTCTCAACTTCGACTCTCACTTCTGATCATACTACTCGCAGTATGCACTTCGACATGTATTCTCAATCTCCTTGGATTGGTTCTTTGGATTATTCTTATCCCTTAAATGAGACATTTCCTTCCAACGAAGGTATCATGGAGACCATGCCTCTTGAGGAAACACCTTGGCACGATACCCATCATCGTTCTTTGTTTCTTCCAAGTTCTAGAGAAATTCCTTCATGTCTTGAAAATTTTTCTTCCCATGCTACGACCTCTCCATTTCAGACACCCATATTCACACATGATGTATTTTCTGAAGGAAACATGGGAAATATCATTGCTACGATTCCTATCAACATTTTGTCAAACCAAGAATCATTGAGAGCATCCATCTAAGGGGAACTTTATCCTCGGATGAGATCAAGCTTTACACCAACCTTTTTAAAGAGTTTCATGATTTATTTTCATGGTCAAACGAATAAATTCCTAGCATTGATCCTAGTATAGTGATGCATGAGATACCCAGTTATCCTCATGTGAAGCCTATTTTTCAACGACTCAGCCCTGTGCATCCTATAAAGGTAATAGCTTTAAAAGGAGAAATTAAAAATCTTCTCAAGGCTAGGTTCAATCGTCTTATCCCTTTGACAGATTGGGCTTGTAATATAGTCCTTGTCAATAAGAAGCAGGGTATCATCTACATGAGTGTTGATTATCATGACATAAATCGTGCTTTCCCTAAACATAACTATCCCAATCCTTTCATTAACCAAATCATTGATGAATGTGATGGGAGTGAGATATTTTCTTTTATGGATGGTTTTTTTGCGTATAACCAGATTAAAATCCTACCAATCGATCAACATAAGAATGCCTTCATCTGTCGATGGGAAACTTTTGCCTTCAAAAAGCTCCCTTTCAACTTAAAAAATGTTGGCACCACTTTTCAATGAGTGATGTCGTATCCCTTTCACGATATCAAACACATCATTCAACCTTATCTGGATGATTTACCTGCCCATTTAGCTAAGCGTCATGACCATCCTACTCACCTTAGATAATTTTTTCTCCACTCTAGACATTATAATATGACTTAATCTACATAAAGGTGCCTTTTGCATTGAATCCCACAGAATTCTAGGTTTTTTCATTTCCAAGGAAGGCATCTATCTCGATCCTCTAAAAGTCGAGGCTATTTTCAACTTACCCCCTCCTTCATCTTTACCTCAGCTGCAGAGCTTACAATGGAAAGCCAATTTCCTTCATCATTTTGTACCTAATTACGTTTAGCTAGCTAAATATTTTAAATGGTTGCTTAAGAAAGGGATCCCATTTTATTGGTATGAGGTCACTCAAAAGTCATTTGATTCCTTAAAGATTGTTCTTATCAACGCTCCTTTACTATATCCCCCCAATTACCATCGTGATTATTTCCTCTACTTAGCAACTTCTTCCAGCACTATTGGTATGGCACTGGTCCAAGATGACGACGATGGAACTGAACATGTTGTTTACTACCTCATCCAGAATCTCATGGATACTGAGACTCGATATGCCCATGTAGAGAAACTAGCTTTAGCTGTGGTTCATGATGTTCAACTTTTTCGACATTAAATTTTACTTCGCACGACTACAATGATATCCGATTGCAACCCCATGACCTACATTTTGACACATCAGTTACTGGGGTGGTAAGTATTCTATATGAATCATCATCCTACATGAATTCTATTTGGAATTTACTGCTACCAAATCTAAAAAATCATTGTCCTTGGCTAAGTTAATATTCTCCCTTCCCTTTGCCTCTATTTCTTCCATTTTTTATGGGAATATTATAGATGATACTCTCTTTCTTATCAACACTATCGATCCTTGGTATGGTGAGATCATCATGTATCTCCAAACTAAAACTTTTTTATTTGAGTTGACTAAAGTTGATTGTCGACACATTCGACATCACTCTTAACCCTATCGAATCATAGGAGATATTTTGTACCACGCCAGTGTCAACTTGACTCTTCGTCGATGTTTAAATTTTGAAGAGGCTAAGAGAGCACTCAATGAATGCCACTCTGGGGCATGTTGTGGTCATATGTCTGGATATGCTACTGCTAAGAAGATCCTTTACGCTGCTTATTTATGGCCTTCCATATTTAAGGATTGTATTCTTTTTGTCCGCAAATGTCACACCTACAAGATCTATCAACAGAAAATGCATGCCCCATTCGCACCCTTACACCCCAATCTTACTGTCAGCCCTATCGTTAAATGGGGCATTGATTTTATGACATGTCACCCTCACTCATCCGAGGGGCATGGTTATATTATCGTTGTCATAGATTACTTTACCAAATGGGCCGAGACGATGCTAACATATGTCGCTGACAGTAAAACTACTGCTCAATTTCTATTGAATCACGTTATAGCCCAGTTTAGAGTTCCTCAAGCCATCATCATCGAACATGGCTCCCATTTCTGCCATTACATGATGGATGAGCTGACGATACAGTTGGGTCTGCGACATGATATCTTGACTCCTTATTACTCTCAGGCCAATGGCCAATTTGAAGCGGTCAACAAAGTCTTAGTTACCATGCTTCAACACACCATTGGGATGCACAAGCCAAACTAGCATCTCATGCTTTGTTCAGCTCTTTGGGCTTACTAAACCTTGGCAAAAAATGCTACCATATTTACTCCTTTTCAGTTAGTATATGGTATGGAATAAAATTTAACAATTGAATGTGAGATCCCTTCACTCAAGTTAGCATTTAAATTACACCCAAATACCTCACCAGAAGAGGAACATATTCTATATCTAGAAAGGCTTGACAAAATGCGTCGCTTCGCCACTTTAGTCACTGAAGCGCAGAAGAAACAGGTCAAATCCCATTTTGATCAGACTGTTTCTCTGCATTCCTTTTCTGAAGGAGACTTGGTTCTTATATATGACCAAATTCACAATAAACTAGGGGCAGGGAAATTCGAACGTATGTGTCATGGGCCATACATTATCAAACGTGTTTTGAAAAATGGGGCCTATGAGTTAATTGATTATGAAGGAAACCCTCTGGATAAGCCCCAGAATGGGCTTTAACTCAAAAAGTATTATGCTTAATTTCTTTTGTATAATTAATTTTGTACATTACTGTGTTTTAATTTTTGTACAATTTGGTTTTGGTGTTATTTTCATGATTAGTTTTCCTATTTATCTTATTTTACTTGGTTTTCAGATGTCTTTAACTCCTTATGTCGGTTTTACTAATTGTGTTTGTCATAGTACTCCAAAATTATCCTCTGCGGCATGGGTAATCTATGATCCCAACAGTGAGTTAGTGGATCTACAAGGTGTCGATTTAGGTCATAAAACCAACAATATTGTAGAATATAGTGTAGTCATTGAAGTTATGTTAGAAGCTATTAATTTTGGCATTAGGGAACTGATTGTAAACCTTCATTCACAACTTGTTGTACTTCAACTCAATGGGCAATATTCCATCAGAAATCCTCAAATTTTGTGAATGTATCTAAGTGTTCATCTCTTAGAAATAAATTTTGATTATATTACATATAATCACATTCCAAGATGCATGAATACGTTAAGAAATTCATTGCCTAATTATGTTTTAGATAGACATTTGAAAAATTCGTAAAACCATGATGATCACCACATCATACATTAAACAAGAATATATATATATATCTGTGTGTGTGTGTGTGCGTGTGTGTGTGTGTGTGTGTGTGTGTGTGTGTGTGTGTGTGTGTGTGTGTGTGTGTGTGTGTCGATAATGTTTGCAAAATTTTTCACTACATCATGATCCAAAAAATATGTGTTCTCATACATGAGTGACTCGCAAGTCCCAGAAATAATAACTGCAGAAATAAAGCCAAATTAGACTATTCAGCATGATGCTCATGATAACAAGTCACTTCTCAGATAATTTGGGTTAACAGCTGGTGAATATGGTCTAAGACCCCCACAGTGTGCCTCTGGTGATAGTGAGGGATATCATGGACGTGGGTATACTCTGGAATGCCATTGGTCAGTGCATCCAGAATCTAGGATTTTTCCTCCTCATTATCTTCTCCTTCCTCATAAGGAGTAGCCTCGAACTCCCTCATCACTCTTCTCATTATTGGGGACATCCTAGCAGGTCTTTGTGGTCCAAAATTTGCAGTATATAAGTTTAAACATTAGAACACGTATACCAAAAGAAACATATAAACATGGAAAGCACAACAAAAAAACATGTTTTACCTCCATCATCCAAATGATCACCCTCTGGAAGCGGAAGCTCTGGGTCACCTCTGAAATCAGTCCCGGAATATGGCCAATCATCAGCTATAATGAGTTGGAACCTCAACCATACAAATAAAGTTGGTTTGTATGACATATGTTTCCTGCCTCCTGAATGGGGCATTAACTCGCTCCATCAGATCATACAAGGATCCCATGGTGCCGACACAACCACTTCTACCCACTATAAGTGGAACAATGGCACTCATTTTAAGAAGAATGATGCTAGGATCAAACCATACCCAAACTATTTGAGTCAGCCGTTTTTTCATTTACTAAGTTTTTTCGTCATGTTGGCCAAAACAACTTCTCACAAGTTGAATGTGGTGGGTGCCATGAAGTCTATGGAAATATAAAGTTGAGACTTGGTAGCCTCATGTAGAGCTTGTTCCCCAATATCCCGTGTTATAGTATGTAAGATTACATTTAAAGGAAGTTTGTTTATGGTTCTTACATCAACCTTCCCACTTGAAGACTTGTTTGCTTCTAGGCACTGTCTCCCTCTCAACATTTCCATGCTCTCACCCAGAATTCAGATTCCTACTAGTCGAGCTCGTTTCCCCCTCTGTGACAAACCAGTCATGAAATATATGTCAAAAACCTCGATCTCTAACACTTGGTCACCAATTATGAATCTTTCTCGTCTGGTGTCCCATATGCTTACTAGATATTGTAGCAAATTGGGCTGATATCTTAAGCTTGGGGTTAAGAAGAATTTGAGGAGTCCACATTTCCTCAAGGCAGCTAGACAATCTGGATCTTCCATGGAATATTTTTCCTATTCCTCATGCTCTCTCTCCCTCCATTCAATAGCCAGTTTTCTTGTTGATTTCTTCCTGTCATAGCAATTATACAACATATTGTTAAAGATATGAGCCTAAAAATCCATTTTTAATGGGGTTTTTTGGGAACATTTTCTTATTTTTTTCAATCTCTGTGTTTGGAGCGCCTATTTTAAAGATATCAGTGCCAATCGACGCACATCCTATGTGAAAAAAATGAGGATTAGTGTGAGCTCGAAGGCGGTACTCGCGTTGATACTCAATGAAAATGAGTTTAAAAACTCTTCCTAAGAAATTCAAAATACACCATGAAAATTGCTAAAAAAAGGCATGAAATCAAAGAGACTAGGCATAACTCTTACTTGGCATAGATGGTTCCTCATATGGCTTCCTAGATCAACCGCAGTCAGCTCCTGAAGGTCAAGGTAAAAAAGGGTAAAAAACTTCTCCAATGGCTTGTGAAAGTGAAAAGTGAAAAATTATTTTACTTTTTTTTTAATTATTTAAGTTGTCCTTAGGGTTTTTTGTCATATTTTAATTATTTTTCCTTGGAAATATATAATATGTTAACTTTTGTGCAGTGACAAGGTAAAATTTTGGCGAATGATTGGAGAACGAGTTCCAGTTTATTAGTTTTTCAAACTCATTAGAAAAAAATGAAAAAGTCACACCCTTGGAGTCATCTTTAAGCTCTTTTATGACTATTGAAATATGAAATTATTTATGAGTACTTTTTGTTTCGAACTTGTTAAAGTAAAAGAGATTTTATTTACCCAGTCTATGTTTACCCCTTTTTCAAGATGGGATAAACTATTTACGAAAAAGGAATACCTTAGTCAATCACGACTAAGAGGTTCTCTCGAAATTTGTTTTCTACCTTTTCAAATTTGAGGGGCTATATTTGAAATTTTCCCTATGTACTTTTATTTTTAACCTCTTTTAAAACTCTATAAACATGAAAATGTGTTGAGTTTCACCTTTGTCGGACTCGTTAAAATATAATGACATTGGACTTTTCATAATGACACTACCGAGTTTCTCCTTCCTAGGGCTCCTAAAATGTAGTAGGATTGATTTTCCCGAAGAAAAAACCTATGTGAAAAGCATATGCTATCCCCTTCAATCTTGTATTCAAAAATAATTGGGGTACTCGATAGAAATTTTGGGGGTGGGAATGGAAGTATTTATCAGTAGTGCTAGCTGTATGTCACACTTGAACATGACACTTATTTGTAGTTCATGTCAGGTTGGGGATATCCCACGTTCGTCACTTCGCCTCATAAGGAGCAGCCTCAAACTCCATCATCACTCTTCTCATTATTGGGGACATCCCAGCAGGTTTTTGCGGTCCAACATTTGCAGTATATAAGTTTAAACATTAGAACACGTATAAGAAAAAAAACATATAAACATGGAAAGCATAATAAAAAAACATGTTTTACCTCCATCATCCCAATGATCACCCTCTAGAAGCGGAAGGTCTGGGTCACCTCTAAAATTAGTCCCGGAATATGGCCAATCATCCACTATAATGAGTTGGCACCTCAACCATACAAAGAAAGTTGGTTTATACGACATATGTTTCCCACCTCCTGAACGGGGCATCAACTCACTCCATCAGATCATACAAGGATCCCGTGGTGCCGGAACAACCACTTCTACCCAGTCATTTTAAGAAGAATGATGCTAGGATCAAACCATACCCGAACTGTTTGAGTCAGCCGTTTTTACATTTACTAAGTTTTTTCTTCATGCTGGCCAAAACAACTTCTCACTAGTTGAATGTGGTGGGTGCCATGAATTCTATGGAAATATAAAGTTAAGACTTGGTAGCCTCATGTGGAGCTTGTTCCCCAACATCACGTGTTATAGTATGCAAGACTACATTTAAAGGAAGTTTTTTATGGTTCTTACGTCAACCTTCCTGCTTGAAGACTTGTTTGCTTCTGGGCACTGTCTCCCTATCAACATTTCCATGCTCTCACCCAGAATTCGGATTCCTGCTAGTCGAGCTCGTTCCCCCCTCTGCGACAAACCAGTCATGAAATATATGTCGGAAACCTCGATCTCTAACTCTTGGTAACCGATTATGAATCTTTCTCGCCTAGTGTCCCATATGCTTACTAGATATTGTAGCAAATTAGGCTGAGATCTTAAGCCTGGGGTTAAGAAGAATTTGAGGAGTCCACATTTCCTCAAGGCAGCTAGACAATCTAGATCTTCCATGGAATCTTCTTCCTATTCCTCATGCTCTCTCTCCCTCCATTCAGTAGCCATTTTTCTTGTTATTTTCTTCCTGTCATAGCAATTATACAACATATTGTTAAAGATCTGAGCCTAAAAATCCATTTTTAATGGGGTTTTTTGGGAACATTTTCTTATTTTTTTCGATCTCTGTGTTTGGAGCGCCTATTTTAAAGATATCAGCGCTGATCGGCACACATCCTATGTGTAAAAAACGAGGATCATTGTGAGCCCGAAGGTGGTACTCGCGTTGATCCTCAATGAAAATGAGGTTAAAAACTCTTTCTAAAAAATTCAAAATACACCATGAAAATTGCTAAAAAAAGGCATGAAATCAAAGAGAGTAGGCATAGCTCTTACCTAGCATAGACGGTTCCTCATATGGCTTCCTGGATCAACCGCAGTCAGCTCCTGAAGGTCCAGGTAAAAAAGGATAAAAAACTTCTCCAATGGCTTGTGAAAGTGAAAAGTGAAAAATGATTTTACTTTTTTTTTTAACTATTTAAGTCATCGTTAGGGTTTTTTGTCATATTTTAATTATTTTTCCTTGGAAATATATAATATGTTAACTTTTGCACAGTGACAAGGTAAAATATTGGCAAATGATTGGAGAATGAGTTCTAGTTTATTACTTTTTTAGACTCAGTAAAAAAAAATGAAAAAGTCACCTCCTTGGAGTCATCTTTAAGCTCTTTTCTGACTCTTGAAATATGAAAATATTTATGAGTACTTGTCATTTTGAAATTGTTAAAGTAAACGAGATTTAATTTACCCAGTATATGTTTACCCCTTTTTCAAAATGGGATAATCTATTTACGAAACAGGAATACCTTAGACAATCACGACTAAGAGGTTCTCTTGAAATTTGTTTTCTACCTTTTTAGATTTGAGGGACTATATTTGAAATGGTCCCTACGGACTTTTCTTTTTAGCCTCTTTTAAAACTCTATAAACATGAAAATGTGTTGAGTATCACCTTTGTCGGACTCGTTAAAATTTAACGACATTGGACTTGTCACAATGACGCTACCGAGTTCTTCCTTCCTAGGGCTCATAAAATGTAGTAGGATCGATTTTCTCGAAGAAAAAACCTATATGAAAAGCATATACTATCCCCTTCAAGATTGTATTAAAAAATAATTGGGGTACTCGATAGAAATTTTTGGGGGGGGAATGGAAGTATATATGAGTTGTGCTGGCTGTATGTCACACTTGAACATGACACTTATTTGTAGTTCATGTTAGGTTGGGGATATCCCACGTTCATCACTTTGCCTCCATGGGTTTGGGAAATTGGTTTTCCTCACATTCGATTACCATGCTTGTCAACATTACCTTTGATCCCATTTGATTCAAATGTTTCCATACTCCGGAGTCGTGTCACCAATATGTTCAAGAGCAGTCCCTTCTACAGTTTTTTCATTACCTGTTTCTCTATTAAATCTTGATTCACAACCGTCTTGTTTCCTCTGTCTCATGTCGATGATGTGGGATAAATCATGGCCCTCCTTCAACGGATCTTTTCCTATCGACTTCAACTCATTATCTAGGAAGTTGATCTAGAGAATATTTTGCCAGTACCTTAGAGTCGGCATGGCCTAATGGCAGGTTGTTTGTATTTGACTACAGGTTCATATCATTGGCCTTTGATCGTGTGATTTCACGAGTTTTTGACTTCAGTGCCTTATTCACATCTTGTGGATTGTACTGTTCGTACCTTGAGGGCTATTATCATTATTGGTGGTCTCTCTCGCATCTATTAATAGTTTGCATCATTGAATAGAAATCGAGAGATTTTCTTGCATGTTTGACTTCAGCTCACTCATTCACATGCCTATATTTGTACTTTCTTAGATTTTGGCAGAGCGCAAGACCCTGGATTTTGTCTTATAAAGTCCGAGTTGCAAGGCGATATGAGTTATTCATGATTGTATACATGACTCTTTTTTGGATGGCTGCGACCATACCTGAGTCCATATTTGTGATCCTTACAATTGTTGGATGGTTGTGTCCATACCATGGATCATCTTACATGATTTATTTTATCAGTGGATGCATCCATGCCTTATTCTCATGTATTTATATCAGAGATTTTAGTTTTATATATGTACATGATTCGCATGTTTTCCGACATCGGCATCCTGGTCCTGGCACATACTCATAAAGAATTTCAAAGCTCACTCTTGTTCTTCCTTCATGCTTTAGGGGCCATTTGTTACACAAACTTTTGTCACTGTCTATGTACTCCATGTTCCCAGATCTTGGAGAAACTTTACAGTGGTCCCTGTGTACTTTTTCCATCATGAAAAAATGTCGTTGAATCACTTCCAGTCTAAAGATCAATCTCTCTTTTAATCATTTCTGGAGTATCTCCCTAAAAATGCACTTATTTGGAGTGGTGTGACCCTTCAGTGTCTCACTAGCACTGATGGAAAATCCTTAGCCTATGACCAGTGTCGATCGGAACTAGTATGGACCCCATAACCACGATGATCTACTTCTGGAATATTTTTAAAAATGGAAACAAAGCTTCATGGTCTAGAAGCTTCGAGGGTAGAGAGATGGATGTTTTTTGAGTAGGATAGGACTTATCTTCCTCCCTTGGGCCTCTTGTTCTTAAAAAAGAGGAACCACCAAAGGATATGATCCTTTCTCCCATCTTAAGTGGTCCCATTTCCCCTCCTCCATAACTATAAATTGATCACCTTCCAATGCCTCTGCTAGTGAGAACAGAGTATAAGAGAAAAATAATGGAGAAAGGTTTGAATATTTTCATAGCCATACAAGGAGAGGTGAGAACCTTACCCTTTTCACATTGAGCTAAAAAAGAGTGCTTTGGAGATGTTCCTAGATTTCGACCCGTCAAAGGAGAGCTTCCACATCAAGGCGCGGGTTTTAACTCCCCTTTTTATTAATAATATGATACAACTTGTAATTTTTTTCCATTCTTGTCTATGGTTATGATAAGAAGCCTAGCACTCCTTGATCAGTTATATAGATTATTTTTATAAATTCATGTTTTATCTTTATGATTGTTTTTGTGTTTTGGTCACTTGTGCAGGTAATCGAGCGCTGGTAGCAACAAATATCGAGAAAAATACCAAAAGGCTTTGACCAAGAGCAACATAATAGCATCAGGCCGAGCTATGCCATATTCCTCGTTCTTTGTTTCATTTGTAATATATGAAAGTAGATATTTTCTTGTTCCCTTTGTAGCTAGACCCACCCTAGGGCTAGAGGGATCGACACCGTGACGATAAAGAGTGTCGCCAACAATATTATATTGTTGAGACTAGTATCAAATTCTACATCGATCATATCGTGAAATGTTTGGCCAAAAGGTTTGGTTTTGAATATATATATATATATGATATCTCCATACCAAGGATCTAATGTGTTGATTAGAAACAAAGATTCATACGGAAAATCGTCCTCTGCCATGGTTTGCAATTCAGTGTAGGGAAAGTCACACATAAGTTCAACAAAAATGAGTAATTTCTTAGATTTGATTTTTCAAACTCGAAATCCAAATCTTTTAGGATAACTATCCATATAGAGAGAAATTTTTTCTTCAAAATGTACATCATAGGGTTGCACTTAGATATCAATGTAGTTTTACGTAACAGTATGTAATGACGGAATCGTTGGAAAACTTGAACCACTGCCAAGGCCAATTTCTCGACATGCGAATACTTGATCTCTATCGATGTGATGTTCCAACTTAGGTGATAAACCACATGTTCATTGTTGGATTCATCATCTTGAACTAAAACCATTCCAATCGTGGAATCAGACGCAGAAAAATACAAAAAGTAATCTCAGTGATAATCAGGTGGTTGAAACAACGATGCATGGGTTAATGCGCGTTTGAGTGCATCAAAATCTTTATTGGAAAAATCATCCCAAATAAATATAACATCATGTTTTAATAACTGAGTGAAATCTTTAGTTAACTCCGCATAGTTCAGGATAAAACGATGGAGAAAGTTTCTTTCCCTCGAAAACTTTGGAGTTGGAAAAGAGTGGAAGGGGAGGTAGATTGAAAATTGCCTCAAAATTCAATGGGTTGACACGAATGCCTTCTTTAGAAATACTGGAACCAAGTAATTATCCAAATTATACATAAAATACACATTTGTGTGGATTCAAACGAATTTTTTAATGCCTACATCGCATAAATATAGGACATAAATGTGTAGGATGATCTCATCTACATAAAGAATGAGAAGGTAAGTCATCAAAATAGGGCTACACAATGTGTTTGATATCGTGAAATGCGTAATCCATAGCTCTTTGAAAATTTTCACTACAAATTTTCAGTCCAAAAGGTAATTTGCAATATTTAAATTTCCCCCAGGGAGTATGTCTATTTGATTGTAACTAGAAAATCCATCCATAAACAAAAATATTTCGTTTTCGCCATAATCATCAACAATTTGGTCGATATAAGGGGTGGGATAATTTTATTTGGGACAATATTTATTAATATCCCTGTAATTGACACATACTCTGATAGTCCCTTGTTTCTTGGTCACTGGAACTATATTAGATACCCAATCCGTCAAAGGAATATGATAAATAAATCCTACACAAAGAATTTTTCCAACTTCAGCTTTATTAGCAGCATATTTTCGCGGATGTATTGGACGTAATTTTTGTCTAATAGGTTTAAGATCTGGATATGTTTTAGTTTCGTGAATCATAATATTAGAATCAATTCTTGGCATTTCTTCATAAAACTAGGCCAAAAGGTCTCGAAATTCCTGAAATATGGGTTTTTACATATTGATTTTTTCAATTGAGCAAGAAGCACCTATATGAATGTTTTCAGTTGCTCCTGGTTTGATTGATATGTCAATGAGAATTGTTTCGCCAATATTTCCTTAGTTTGTCTCAAAATCCGAATGAAATATTGACATAGGATTTTGAGGTTCCTCGACATAATTAATCAGTAAGATGGATGAAAAGTAATTTTTGAATCTATCAAGGTCTGGTAAAAAAGAGGATCGATGATGAATATTGTGCCAAGGTAATTCATCCAATGACAACATTTCCAAAATACTTTCATCATGGGTCATCAAATGGCATTGTGCTTGCTGTAATCATATTGATATTGAAAATAGTTCGAGGTACATTAGGAGGAGGTATATAAAAAGTTCCCATAAGAGCAGAATATTTAACTAGTCCTACCCTAGCATCTTCATAAGGATAACCATTTTTACAACATGTTGGATACTATCCGTAGAGGCAGGGTCATAAGCGAAGTAAGACAACTGATCAATTTTGACAATCTTTCCTTTATGAGGAAACATGATCAATCGAAAGACTGATGAAATGAAAACGGTCATAGAATAAGACCGAATTCGACCTAACAGAAGGTTGTAATCAAGACGGGCATCAACAACTTCAACCTCAAGCATAACGTTTTTCCCTTCTACCTATATAGGTGAATCCTGTAGTATTCCAAATGGATGAAAACCTCTTCCATCAAAGGATTTAAGAATTGTGGGTGACTGATTGATTGGTGGAGAACTAAGATTCTTAAAATAGGCTAACGACATAACGCATGTAGAAGCTCCCTCATCATTATTGTGCGAAATACTCGCCTAGATTTGACTAAAACAACAATTTGAAAATCCATTTGTTGCGAGTCTAGGTACAAAATTCTCAAGACCAAAGAGAATAAGATTGGAATCTTGAGGATCAATCGCTCCAACATATGATAACAATAAATTCCTATGAGTTGGACAATATTGTAGCACTTCGATGGCCAACATTGCTAAATGGGACATGGCTATATCTTCAACAATATTGTAATTCTGAGCAGCTATTGCATGTGGATTGAAAGCTAATTTTCGAAGTACACCTTTGGTAGGAGGCTTAATTTCCAAATCAGAATTAGGTTTCTCAATGTGTAATGGTTCGAAAACAGGAGGAATTGATACTGGAGGCTGAATGGATGATTCAGTTTCCTTTCTAGTTGTAGTATCTTAGATACAAATTCTTGAGATCGTGTTGCAACCATGACCTAGGAAATCATCAGGATATCTGCTGATGAATTGGAAGAAGATATGATAATTTTTTTGTGTTGTGATGGAAAGGGATCTTAAAGGACAGTGGGTGTGGGCGAACCTTTGAAAAATTTAGATACCTCAGCCCGATGTGGGAACTCTTTGGTTTAGTGATCCTCGTCTAGATAAGACATGGATAACAAGGTTTTCGTTTTTTTTCTGATGGTTTGGTTTTTTTCTGCTTTCTCTTTTCGAGAAATATTTTGTTTATTTTTACCCTTCCCTTTCTTCTTATTTTTGGATGATTTAGTTTTGACAATAGATGAGTCTATGACATGAATTTTGACATATTTTTCTAGGGAATATTCTCCTCTGGGTGAATCAGGTAAATTTATGATTGGGGTAGTAGGTTTAGATTGTTTCTTCTTACTATTTTATGTATTAATTGTATTGATTACACTGTCTCCAGCATGAGAACCAGAAGGAGTTGTAGGAAGTTGACTTGGACACGGTAAATTAGGAAATTTTTCATACAAAGTACCAGAATGTGTGTAAACGAGTTCTAGATACTGGGCTTGAGTGATAACCTACAATTTTGTTACAATGCCTCCTTTAGATACATCTTCAGTAATCTTAGGGAGTAATGATTTGATGAACCATTCAGCTAGAATTTGATCTGGGATGAAAACTTTGACTAAGTGACATCTACGTCGCCATTCGTGGATGTGATCTAAAATGTACGTAGACGTAATTTTTGTAAGTGAAGTCAAAAGTTTCATGACATTATCATAACAGACTGGAAACTGAAAATGAGTAAGGAAAGCAATCGTTAAAGCATTGAAATTGTTGAAAGAGCCTTGTGGTAACTCAATGTACCACTTTATGTCTATATCGATCAAATTTCTTTGAAAAAGTGTTAAACGGATTGAAACATCGACCAAAGAATTGGATGCACACCATATATGATAAGTCATAACATGGTTCGAGGGGTCTTCTCCTAATTTTCCTTCCAACTTTGGAATGTCACTGGGAAACTTAGTTGGCATTGCCAGCCAAAACAAAAGATAGTAAATTGCATCATTCGTTAGCTGAGACAAGTCCGGTAAATCTAAAGTTGCAAAGAAAGGTGCCCGCATGTTAGGGTTTTGTTGAGTGAATTTATAACTCGAAGGGACAATACTAACACCTAGAGGATCATATCTAGGAAAACCTAGGATAGTTTGAGCAGTTGGAATCAGTATACCTCTACGGTATCCAGGGGTAGCCATATCAAGTTGAGGTTGAGTAGGTATTTGATAAGTATAACCAGGGTATGGTTGGCTCTGAAAAGATGGATTTTTTCCCACTTGTCCATATAATAATTTCCCTTGAAATGGCTATCTTTGAAAAAATTGACCTTGAAAAGGTTGACCTGCCGAGGGTTGTCCCTGAATAGTTTTTCCTATAAAAGGTTTCCCTTGAGCAAGTTGACCTACAGAGGGTTGTTCTTGAAAAGTTTGACCTGTAAAAGTTTGGCTTGTTTACGTAGTTGTTGCAATAGGTTGTCCCACAGAGGCTTCAGGAATCGATTGGATTATACGTCTATTTTGATGGGTAGTAGTCTGAAGGATAGACTGCATAATAGTTGGCGTTGACATTTGAAGGGTCGTAGAAAAGAGACATGAGAAAATCCTGGGATAGGTGTATTTGGTTGTTGAACATAAGTTTTCATAGCATATTCGGAAGGAGTACTAGGAGTACTCATAACATCTTGCTGGCTACTTGGCACAAATACCTTTGGGGTAATT
Organism: Pinus albicaulis; assembly: GCA_034641835.2. Classification (NCBI taxonomy): domain Eukaryota; kingdom Viridiplantae; phylum Streptophyta; class Pinopsida; order Pinales; family Pinaceae; genus Pinus; species Pinus albicaulis. The sequence continues at coordinate 1,599,713,184 of CM076580.1, forward strand.
TGAAGTGCACCTTGAACAGGTTGTTGGAATTGGGTGTAACCAAGTTGTCCAACCTGCTGAGAAGGTTGATTATAAGGAACTTGCAATGTAGATTGCAAATAGTGTTGATTAGACAAAGGGTTCCACATAGTATGTATCCCTAGGTAATGATTTCACATTGAAGGTTGTGACGCATAGGGTTTACCATAACCAGTTTGAGGCATTGGAACATAAGTTTGATAATTACTAGGTATATGTTGCCCTAAAACCATTGGATAGGTTCCAGTAAAAGGTTCTCATCCTTGAAAAGACTGATGCCCTTCAAAAGGATGTTTCCCTTGAAGAGGTTGTTGCCTTCGAAAAGGTTTCTTCCCTTGGAGAGGCTACTTCCTTTGAAGAGGTTGATTCCCTTGAAGAGGTCGCTTCCCTTCAAGAGGCTCCTACCCTTGGAGAGGTTGTTTCTCGCAAGTGCTATATAGCCACCTTGTGAGCTAGCTTGATGGATATTCCTGGAAAACATATATACATGTTCCATTGTCAAAGGTTCAATGGTAGAATCAAATAGACCAGTTGACATAGTATAAGTTTTAGAGAAAGGATATGCTCATGAAAAAGTGCTATAAAGTGACTGCTACCTAGGGGGAACAGAAGTAGTTCCATACAAAAAAATTTATAGTGAAGAAGAAAACATAGATGATTCAGTAGACATGATTTTAGAAGCCATCTTACTATTCCTAAGTAAAGACTAGAATGGGGTTCAACATCGTGGGTGACCGTAACCATAGTTACATAAACAATTGGTGAATTGGTGATACCAAGGATCCGGTCGAAAATGAATGAAATGGTATATTGGTTCACTAAACCTAAAATCTAAAGATTCTTGATGAGAGGGAAATGAAATATCTTCTTCTTCATCAGATATTTCTTCAATGCTAAAAAGGCCAAGAGTAAGATTCTTAGTGATGAGAAGCTTTACTCGAGGTGAACAAGGATGACCAGGAGTCTGCCTATAAGATCCGAAGGTGACTTAGGTGAAGTGAAATCAGACTCAGGCTCAAATATTTCATTTTCATTGAATTGTGTATGTGAAAACTCATCAGTGACAGATTCAACTGTAATTGTAACTTCAGAAATTTATGGTTGATCTTGTTCTGTTTTAGTTATATGAGGTTTATTAAGTTTGAAATGCGGATGTATTACAATAGAATTATTCTCCTTGTTCAGTAGAACCCTTTTAGTTTTTATTTTTTCCAATTGGTTGGGTGTATATTCACAGGTTTTCCCATGCATGCTACGCGAATGTATCGGTAATTTAGCTACAGTTAATTTCTTTAACACACGGAATCAAAAACTTTCAAAAGAATCACACCTAAGGCCTCTAAAAATAAAACAAATGAACATGCACTACAAAATCTAAGAATAAATCCACACACAAACAATATGTTTCCACACTAAAATCACTTGTTGGTGATGAAATCCAACCTCATAAAGATTAATGTGGAAAACTAGCAGTTGGAACAGTTACCCTGACAACCTCCTTAATGAAACAGTATGGTGCAAGTCCACTATGCCATCTTGAAGTGAAGACTACCCTCCAAAAAGCCCAAGTTAGTGTAGTCAATGTCGGTTCCAAGTATAGTGGGACATTCCCTCCACCGTCACCTTGGGAAAAATCCTAAATATTATGGGCACTAACGTTACAACTGAGATAATTGAACCTGGGAAAATTGTTTGTGGCCCAATATACACACAAGGGAAAGGTATCTAATCTTAATCCCCTTGAAAGCTCCTCAAAATGGTAAATACTAGGTTTACTAACAAGTGATCCCAGGCTCCTCGAAAATGGTTAATCCGAGGTTTACCGTTTGTATTCTGTGCACATATTCTATCTTCGTCAATGAAGTAGGTACGATTACTCCACTAGGTCGGACATCACCTCCTTCTTGACTCTTTTAAGAAGAGCTTCCCAGAGCATAATTGCAACAATTGGGTTTTTCCCTACCAAGAGATGCTACTTGTTTGTTTTATCTGCTTTGGAAAGTTAATTACTACTTATTCCAAAGCACTAGTGCTGAGCTAGATTGGTGGAATGAGCCCTGGAAAATGTAAAAGATATCTAGATCAATTTTATTAAGTGATGTATTAATTTGGATGCTTTTTACAAAGAGGGGTATGGAAATGAAACTCAATGATATTGTGACCATCTCAAAAAGTACTCTAAATGCATCGATAATGAAAATGAAATTCTTTATTTCAATGAATTTCTATTTAAGAGAAAGTAGAAGGAATTTTGGACTCAATGAATTACACATTTCCTAAAACATCCTCTAACAGTTCTTTTTCATCAAGAAAAATATTTCATTTTTAAGCTTGACCAATACCACTTTGTGATGGAAATCTTCATTTATTACAAAGCCAAAATATACAATTTTATGAACAAACAATTTCCAAAAGAAAAATCAACTACAAAAACCCTAAAAAATGTAAAAACTTCAAAAAATTAAACCTCTTAACTAAAAACCCTAGCTAAGATACATATGAGTGTATTTTCATGATCTCTTTTAGTTGACAGTAAAATAAATTATTTTTTCACTTTAACTAGCAAAAACAATTACATAAAAGACTATTTTTGAGACAAATCACACTTCGGTAATATAGAAGTTTTCCTTTTGCAAATGACAAAGAAAGAATCACTCAAACAACCAAGGAGGACAAGACTCGTAGTAGCTCTAGAGGGAAATGATAGAAAACCGGTGATTTAGGCCGTTAATATATTTTCCCCAAAAGAGAATTTCATCAAACCATGACAAACCCTACTCGAATGTGTAAAAAGGATGAACTATCAAAAATAATCTAACGTAATTAGAAAGAGTTCACAGACATACTATGAGAGTTGGTATAAGTCATGTTAAACCTTAAGAAATTTGTTATCTGACTCTGAGAGAGAAAATAATATTTTTTTTTTAATTCTCAGTGGGTGCACAGGTTGTCAGTATAAACCAGTGCACATACACACTGAATTAAACTACAAAATTGCACGATTTTTCGCTCTGTTTATCACATAAAACATCGCAGGGTAGAGAAATGTTTAAAAAAATAAACTCAAGGATTTCTAATTCAGAGAATATAAAATTTCATAAACACAACCACGCCTAGAAAATTCAAACTAGAAAAGTTGGAATGCTAAACCAAAAAAAACCAAGGGAAAACTAATCTTGTTCCCCAATGGAGTCGCCAATTTGTTTTCTGGATAGATCCCTCTTGCGGACAAGAATCATCTCCCTAGTATCCCAACAGATATCTACAAACAAAAAACCATTTGAATACCTCTTTCCCTAAACTATTAGCATTCATATTATTATAACTTAGAAATGAGGAGGTTATGCTTCTACCTTTCAACGAGATATTTGATGTAGACTTTGAATTTCATTCCAAAGAAGTCCTTCAATGCTCAGAAGAACCTGTAATCACAAACATGCAAAGAATCAAAAGTATCTACAATATATAATAATAAGAAACATTAATTTAACTTAATTATCAAGTAGATTAAGAATTTTCATTGTTTTAATGAATCTAAAAAATGCACAATGAGAAAAAGAGATCCATATGTATTATCAAGAATTATAAAGAGAAATCTTACAAACTGAGCCTTGATGTTGTGTAGATTTCCCCCGTATGCCTTCATAATCGTTCTCCTTGGTTTGACAAGGTTTCCTCTCTAGAATGATCTAACTAGGTTTATCTTCAATGAACTCTTATGTACAATGTGTAATCTCTAATGTACATTCTACAATCTACCCCTATCCATGAAGCTTCAACTCAATCTATAGGAGAAATTGAGGGGGTTTCAGATCCATCAAGAGAGGGATGAGACCCTCTAATGAAGGGATTAGGGTTCCTCTATCTAAGGGAGTTCCGTGAGTGGATGGATTTAGCTTGAACTAGCACGACTCAAGAGGCTTTTATTTGGAAGATAATTCGCCCAACTAGGCTTTTAGAAGTTAGTTTTTTATGTTTACTTTCTTTTACGGGGGTGCATATGTTTTATGGGTGAACAGAGCGAAGATCGTCGCAGCTAATAGAGGAAGTCTCAGTGCATGCGCAGGAAGTGACCACAAAAAGTTCGCAGGCAACCTTCAAGAGTTTTTAAGAGCTTTTCCCCATTTTACAAGGCTTGGTTAAAGAACATGAATATTTTGAATTCGAAGGAAGCATGAGTATGGATGGTGATAGATCCATATTGAGAATCAAATTTCATGGTGACAAAATGATGTGTAGCAGAAGGATATGGATACCTCATTTGACCATGGACATGAAGCTCTACATATGTCAGGTACCCCTAAGGTTGCTACATGCACTCAGATAATCTCCTTTGGCATCTTCAGACTGACACTAGTCGATCCTACATATTACATTGATTACATTGAATATCATTCATGAATTTAATTATTTCATTGCAATATTCAAGATTTAGCTACTCTAGGAGTACAATTACCTATTGTAATTTTGATCCCAAGGTTTCTAGAGAGACAGGAAGGAGAATCTGAGCAGGTTAATGATCAATATTATGAGCCAACACCTCACCAAGCTCAACATCATCGATTTATCCTCCCTCCATTGTCGTAGCTTATGTTCTCTGTTACGACCCTACACCTCATGGTCCTATCCCTCTCCTCACTTTTCCCCTCTACCTAATCCTCTTGTCTTCCCCTCCAATCTAGTGTTCCCAACCCCACGCCTCCCTTGCTACACCATGATCCCAAGATTCAACCAACACCCAACGACAAACTACAATATTCCCAGGGTTTGAATGTCGCTTTTCTTTATAAGGCGACCATCTCCAACATAGGTCGTATCCACCATGCCCAACAAATTGGCTCCTACACCAAATACCCTGTTACTAACCCAATTTTGTGTAAATCCTCTCCCACAAGCAACCCATGAACAAAGATGCTATAATAGAAGGAATTTGGGAGCACCAGACCAGCTATCTCACCCTTGGTTACCATTAAATGAACTAAATGATCTTGGAACCCCATTACAACCTCCCACATGAAATTCACTTACCCCGAATTCTAAACAAATACGACTAACCCACAAAGTTCACGACAATAGGCATGGTATGATAAAAAACCCGGACTTTGTTTAGCTAGAAATTGTAAGGTGCAGAGGCCAGCCGAACTATTAATCACCCCCTTTTGAATACAATGTACAATCACCCTATGAGAAACCTATTTTGTGGACTTACATGGGTGACTAGAGCAAAGTGCCCGAATAGTATCTCCATTCTCACAAACCAATTATGTGAGCTCCTTGCACTCTCCTTCCTAACCCCACCACAATGGAGTTTTCAGCTATAGTCCTCTTGAGGGTCCCAGATCAAACGTTGATACCCTCTAGTAGAGTTCCAAGAACAATCTTGCTTACAAACATCCACTTGTATCCCTAAAAGCCAAAATCAAAGAATTTTTCACAGGTTTCCGACCTACACAAACACTTCATTCCATCTACCACCTTCACATATTCCCATGCCTTGACTCGTTAACAACTTCTCTCGAACTACCCTCATACATATAGATTAGCGCAAGCCATTGCGAAACATCTATTTTATGGATGCAAGCATCACACATGCCATCTGTACCTTGATTCAATTCTCAAGGAGGAGACAAGGCATGGCTTCATGCCCCTCATAACGTCCTTCATCTACCCCATGACGGTTAATTATAATAATAATTATAATTATTAATTTTGTTAATTTTATTTTTATTTTTATATAATTGGATAAGTCAAAATGTTTTATTGATAATTTTAATTCCTAATTTTTTAAATTTTGTTTTATTTTTACTTTGATCTAGTCAACATGTTTATGGGACATTACAACATCTCTCCATACCTATTTTTCTTTTGTTTTTAATTTTAAGGAAATGCTATAGGCATATCAACAAACACAACACACATTTTATAAGAAGTTTTTATCAGCATTAAAAAGTGTTACAAAAAAATAAAATTAAATAATTACAATGACTTCCAATTAAGTTATGGTTTATGGGCATGTGGTATTGATATGCCATGGTATTGACCCATAGTACTGCAACAAAGTCTATTTACAAGTTAATTATATCCATGATCAAATAGAAGTGTAAATTTATTGTAAATATTAGTTTTTATGTGCTTATTAATTAAAGTCTAAATTCAAATATAGTTACAAAATCATTATTTTATTTTTGGTGGATTTAATTTAAAAACTGAAATACAATTAAAAAAAATATATTAAGAAAAATGACTTAACCCGTTCCGATTTCGTTTTATTGGAAATATATACAAATTTACTTAGGAAGATATACCTTTAAGTGCATGTACATAAATTCACTGTTTTAGCCTACTCTTAAAGATGAAAGGCACTTGCTTTAGAAAACAAATTCAAAGGTAACTCAACGCCTTCGACACTTTACTGTCCGCACTTTATTTTAGAATCATTTAAAATACATCCAGTATATTAGATAATACATGTGTCAAAGTATTAGAGAAGGGTCTGTCCACATCGGCTACAAAATCCCTTAGATTCGCCTGCTACACAATTATGGAGAAAACTTAACCGGGTATACAGACTTTTGATTAGGGTAGAACAACCCAAAGTGCTGCTCCGTCTCAGCCCCATTCTTTTGGTTCTCGTTGAAAAGAGCGAAGATATACGTCTCAATGCTCGTTCCCGGCCTCTTGGGTGTCCCTGCATTTGATAATACATGGCGGATGAGATTGTTGTTATAATCACGAGCATTCTCGACTGTGGCCACATCCGCACCACCAGAAGGCCATCCGCTTTCAGTAACAATGAGTGGGATGTTGGGATATCCCGACGCTTCCATGGCAGAAAGAAAAGTATCAACCATGGCATCGAACAAGTTTTTGTAGCTCCGACCCCCGTCTTGCACCACTGTTGACGTGGACTTAAACAGAGCGTAGTCCAGAGAAATGGACTGCCTGTTGCCGGTGTAGCTGAAGTACGGATAGATATTGGCCATAAATGGGGACCCGTGATGTGATAGGAATTGAAGTAGAGACATCATGACGTCTTTCAACTCGTTCTTGAAGACTCCTTTAGACGGCGGGAAGCCGCTAGTAACGTCCGAGGCGAGAACGGTAGAGACCCTGATGTTATTCTGCAAATTGGCCTTCTCTATCGCGGTTTGAATGTTCCTCATTGCAGGAACAAGATACGGTACGTACTGGTTGCCTGACAAAACCTCGTTACCCACTGCAATGTATTTGATATTTGTAGCGGGATAGAAGGGACGAACGTTTTCATTAACCCAACCGTTCGCTGCGTCCTGGCTGGAGGAGATGAGCTGCAATTCGTTGTTACCAACTCCCACAATTACCTCGATCCCAGAATTAGCAAAAGCTTTCAGTGCATCTTTGTTTGCTTCGAAAATTCTCGTTTTCCCGATGTTGTTCTTCTTCATCAAAGTTACCACCTGGTTTGCAGGTGGCAGATCGCTTCCCAACATGCCGTAGTTCACTCCTATTTTAATACCATCTGCACAACGATTGAATTATCAGCGACTTTAGCAGAGATATTGTCGATCTAAAACTTTCAATAATTATATTTGTCTCGAGTCATTATCGAAATAAAACAAAACAAAGGGAAAATAACGCGAGTTAATGCTAATTTACCTGCTAAACTTGAACAGCAGAAGATAGCAATAGTCGTCTCAAGTCATTATCGAAATAAAAAAATAAAAAAAAAAGGAAAATAACGCCAGTTAATGCTAATTTACCTGCTAAACTTGAACACCAGAAGATAGCAATACTCACAATCAGGATGCTGTTAGTTGCCATTTTTCCTCACACAGCCAATATTGTACCTGACAAATGTAATCAAAGGCGCTCAATTTATAAGATCTATTGAACTTGGAAACCTAACAGCCCAACTTGAACGCCTTGCCATACGACATAGGTGATTCATTGATGCGACACTTTACATATAACATCTATGATGTGATATGCCATTTATTTTGTTAGTTTACTTATTTATTTTTATCTGTTTTTCTATAAGTGGAAAATTTTTATTATCAAATAATTATCAAACCAAAAGTGAGAACAGTCATCTATAACTGCTATTAATTAATGCAAATTAATTTATCTCATTATTTAATATTAATATATTATCAATTCTATTAATATTGGTCTATTTTTCAAATATCATTAAATTAATTATAACATTAAAAAATTGACCATATCAAATTATGTATATATAAAAATTAAGATATATAAAGATTAATACATGTATAGTGACATTTATTTAATTTTAAAATTTATTTAATTATTGTGTGACAACAAAAATTGATAGTTTCTAGTTTGTGGGATTTTGGTTAAAAGCAGATAAGGTAGGTTGTTATGCCACTCATCGTAGGTTCAATTTCTTTCAGGGACGAGGGTAATGTATCTGGACATGATGATGAAGATGTGATCCCAGGCTCCTCGACAATGGTTAATCCGAGGTTTACCGCTTGCATTATGTGCACATATTCTATCTTCACCAATGAAGTAGGTACAATTACTCCACTGGGTCCGACATGACCTCCTTCTTGACTCTTTCAAGAAGAGCTTCCTAGAGCATAATTGCAACAATTGGGTTTTTCCCTACCAAAAGATGTTACTTGTTTGTTTCATCTTATTTGAAAAGTTAATTACTGCTTATTCCAAAGCACTAGTGCTAAGCTCGATTGTTGGAATGATCCCTAGAAGATTTAAAGATATCTAGATCAATTTCATTAAGTGATGTATTATTTTGGATGCTGTTTACAAAGAGGGGTATGGAAATGAAAGTCAATGATATTGTGACCGTCTAAAAAAATATTCTAAATTCATCAATAATGAAAATGAAATTCTTTATTTCGATGAATTTCTATTTAAGAGAAAGTAGAAGAAATTTTGGACTAAATGAAGTACACATTTCCTAAAACATCATATAACAGTTCTTATTCATCAAGAAAAATATTTCATTTTTAAGATTGACCAATACCACTTTGTGATGGAAATCTTCATTTATTACAAAGCCAAAATATACAATTTTATGAACAAACAATTTTCAAAAGAAAAATCAACTACAAAAACCCTAAAAGATGTAAAAACTTCAAAAAATTAAACCTCTTAACTAAAAATCCTAAATAAGATACCTATGAGTGTCTTTTCATGATCTCTTTTAGTTGAAAGTAAAATAAATTGTTTTTTCACTTTAACTAGCTAAAACAATTACATAAAAGACTATTTTTTAGACAAATCACACTTCGGTAATATAGAAGTTTTCCTTTTGCAAATGACCAAGAAAAAATCACTCAAATGACCAAGGAGGACAAGACTCGTAGTAGCTCTAGAGGGAAATGATAGAAAACCAGTGATTTAGGCAGTTAATCTATTTTCCCCAAAAGAGAATTTCATCAAACCACCACAAACCCTACCCAAATGTGTAGAAAGGATGATCTATCAAAAATAATCTAACGTAATTAGAAAGAGTTCACAGAAATTGTAAGTCCCTATATTAATAGTGTATTCCCTTATTATGTTAGTGTATCCCCCCTTTTTGCTATTTTTGTACCCGTGTAACCCCCATATTGTTATTATTGTGCCCTTACATTATTATTGTTAGGTCGGCTAGGATTACATTGTGACCCCACTAGGATTACATTGTGGCCCCATGGACTCCTATATATAGAAAGGATGTTTTTTCATTTGTATCATCCAAGAATTGTTCATTCATTTAATGTATTGGAGGTTTCCCCCTCGAAGTGGATTATTTCTAAGGTGTTGATATCTCTTTTCTTCTATTTTTGGAGCTGGTTTCACAACATTTGGTATCAGAGCTTTGGATTCTAGGGTTTCGCTGCTCCAAACACGTCATCGTGGAATTTTTGCTATAACTTATTTTATACGAAGGATCAGAAGCTAAAATTTTTAGAGCATGAAGCCGAAATCCTGAGGAACATCATCACAAAATTTCAGAGCTTGGTTCACAACATTTTCGGAGATATGATCTGTGGAAGTTAGGTCTGTTTTAGGCTCCCGAATTTCATCTCAAAGAGGTGATCATGGGAAAATCGTCATAACTCTCTCTCTGAGAATTGGATTGCAATGCTGTAAAAAGTGACTAGAATTACACGGACTGTAGTTTCCTGTCTATAAATTTCAGAGCCGAAGGAGGAAACAGTGGTACGTGGCAAGTCATAGAAGTTCTCTCTACTGAACCAGTCCATAATTAGGTCATTATGAGAGATTGGACATAACTTTGACTTGAAGAGTCCAAATTAGGTTAGACCTATGGCATTCAAAAGAAGATTCAGACGGATAATTTAGGGCCAAATTTCAGTTATTGAGGATCTGAAATCACATACATAATTTATTTTCAATATAGATATTCTCGAAACCAAGAAAAAGGTGTGTATTTACTTTTTAAAATTGCATAACATTTGTTTGAAAAAGCAGATTGAAGTGATTCCAAGGGCATATTTTATAATTTTTATCAGTTTTGGGTTCTATAATGCCTCAAAAAAAAATTTCCATACCCATTAAGCCCTCAAAAAGATATACTATGATGCATGAAGAGGAAGAATTGCAGTATGAGATATCAAAATTACGATACCAAGTGCAACAAATTTTAATCTTAAGAAGAGCAACCAAAGATGACATAGATGGTTTTAAAATAGAAATGGAGGTTAATTTGGATGGTTTGAAGGATCACATAATAGCTAATATGGATGCTAAATTAGTGGAAGATCACATCGAGCATCAACAACAAATTCTCCAACTGTTAAAGGATAGCCTAACTTTGGTGTAGAATCTAATGAAGCAATAGGAAGATCAACATCACATCGAAAAAAGTTCTGAAGCAGTCATAGAAACAAGAAATCGATAAGTACAATCAATTTCAGAGTATCTCAGCAAGTGGAAGAACTTTCCTGTAGAAGATTCCACGTGGGAGGATGAGAATTTTATACAGAAGCATCAATAAATAATCAAGCGTTGAGGACAACACCTGTTTGAAGGAGAGGGGCATCTTAAGTCCCTATATTAATAGTCTAGTCCCTTATTATGTTAGTGTATCCCCCCTTATTATTATTGTTGTACCCCTGTAACCCCCATATTGTTATTATTGTGCCCTTACATTATTATTGTTAGGTCGACTAGGATTACATTGTGGCCCCATGGACTCCTATATATAGAAAGGAGGTTTTGTCATTTGTATCATTCAAGAATTTTTCATTCATGCAATGTATTGGAGGTCACCCCCTCGAAGTGGCTTATTTCTAAGGCGTTGATATCCCTTTTCTTCTATTTTTGGAGCTGGTTTCACAACATAAATACTATGAGAGTTGGTATAAGTCATGTTAAACCTTAAGAAATTTTATATCTGACTCTGAGAGAGAAAATAATAATTTCTTTTTTTAAATTCTCAAGGGGTGGGCAAGTTGTCAGTACAAACCAGTGCACATGTGCACCAAATTAAACTACAAAATTGCACAGGTTTGCACTCTGTTTATCACATAAAACATCACAGGCTAGAGAAATGTTTAAAAAAACAAACTCAAGGATTTCTAATTTAGAGAATCTAAAATTTCATAAACACAACCACACTCAGAATATTCAAACTAGAAAAGTTGGAATGCTAAACCAAAAATTCAAGGGAAAACTAATCTTGTTCCCCAATGGAGTCACCAATTTGTTTTCTGGATAAATCCCTCTTATGGACAAGAATCATCTCCCTAGTATCCCAACAGATATCTACAAACAAAAAACCATTTGAATACCTCTTTCCCTAAACTATTAGCATTCAGATTATTATAACTGAGAAATGAGGAGGTTATGCTCCTACCTTTCAACGAGATATTTGATGTAGACTTTGAATTTCGTTCCAAAGAAGTCCTTCAATTCTTAGAAGAACCTGCAATCACAAACATGCAAAGAATCAAAAGTATCTATAGTATATAATAATAAGAAACACCAATTTAACTTAATGATCAAGGAGATTAAGAATTGTCATTGTTTTAATGAATCTAAAAAATGCACAATGAGAAAAAGAGATCCATATGTATTATCAAGAATTATAAAGAGAAATCTTACAAACTGAGCCTTAATGTTGTGTAGATTTCCCCTATATGCCTTCATAATCATTCTCCTTCATTTGACAAGGTTTCCTGTCTAGAATGATCTAAATAGGTTTATCTTCAATGAACTCTTATGTACAATGTGTAATCTCTAATGTACATTCTTCAATCTACCCCTAACCATGAAGCTTAAACTCAATCTATAGGATAAATTGAGAAGGTTTCAGATCCATCGAGAGGGGGATGAGACCCTCTAATGAAGGGATTAGGGTTCCTCTATCCAAGGGAGTTCCATGAGTGGAGGGATTTAGCTCGAACTGCCATGACTCAAGAGGATTTTATTTGGAAGAATATTCACCCAACTAGGCTTTTAGAAGTTATTTTTTCGTGTTTACTTTCTTTTACTAGGGTGCGTAGGTTTGATGGGCGAACATAGCGAAGATCGTCGCAGCTAATAGAGGAAGTATTAGCGCATGCACAGGAAGTGACCACAAAAAGTGCACAGGCAATGTTTAAGAGTTTTTAAGAGCTTTTCCCCAGTTTACAAGACTTGGTTCAAGAACATGAATATTTTGAATTCCAAGGAAGCATGAGTATGGATGGTGATAGATCCATATTGAGATTCAAATTTCATGGTGACAAAATGATGTGTCACAGAAGGATACGGATGCCTCAGTTGACCATGGACATGAAACTCTACATATGTTAGGCACCCCTCAGGTTGCTACATGCACTCAGATAGTCTCCTTTGGCGTCTTCAGAGTGACACTAGTCAATCCTACATATTCCATTGATTACATTGAAGATCATTCATGAATTTAATTATTTCATTGCAATACTCAAGATTTAGCTACTCTAGGAGTACAGTTACCTATTGTAAATGTGATTCCAAGGTTTCTAGAGAGACAGGAAGGATAATATTAGTAGGTTAATGATCAATATTACGAGCCAACACCTCATCAAGCTCAACATCATCGATTTATCCTCCCTCTATTTTCGTAGCTTATATTCTTTGCTGCGACCCTACCCCTCGCGGTCCTATCCCTCTCCTCACTTTTCCCCTCTACCTAACCCTCTTTTATTCCCCTCCAACCTAGTGTTCCCAACCCCACGCCTCCCTTGCTACACCATGAGCCCAAGATTCCACCAACACCCAACGACAAACTACAATATTCCCGAGGTTTGAACGTCACTCTGCTTTAGAAGGCGACCATCTCCAACATAGGTCGTATCCACCACACCCAAAAAATTGGCTCCTACACCAAATACCCCATTTCTAACCCAATTTTTTGCAAACCTCTCCCACAAGCAATCCATGAACAATGATGCCATACTAGAAGGAATTTGGGAGCACCACACCAGCTATCTCACCCTTGGTTACCAATTAAATGAACTAAATGATCTTGGAACCCCATTACAGCCTCCCACATGAAATTCACTTACCCCGAATTCTAAACAAATACGACTAACCCACAAAGTTCACGACAATAGGCCTGGTATGATAAAAATCCTGGACCTTTTTTAGCTATAAATGGTAAGGCGCAGAGGCTAGCCCAACTATTAATCAACCCCTTCTGAACACAATGTACAATCACCCTATAGATACTAAAAAATCTATTTTGTGGACTTACAATGGTGACTAAAGCCAAGTGCCTGAATAGTATCTCCATTCTCATAAACCAACTATGTCAGCTCCTTGCACTCTCCTTCCTAACCCCACCACAATGGAGTTTCCAGCTATAGTCCTCTTGAGGGTCCCAGATCAAACGTTGATACCCTCTAGTAGAGTTCAAAGAAAAATCTTGCTTACAAACATCCACTTGTATCCCTAAAAGCCACAATCGAAGAACTTTTCACAAGTTTTTGACCTACACAAACACTTCATTCCATCTACCACCTTCACATCTTCCCATGCCTTGACGCATTAACAACTTCTCTCGATCGACCCTCATACATATAGATTTAACACCAGCCATTGCAAAACATCCATTTTATGGTCGCATCCATCACACATGCCATCTGTACCTTGATTCAATTCTCAAAGAGGAGATAAGGCATGGCTTCATACCCGTCATAATGTCCTTCATCTACCCCATCATGGTTAATTATAATAATAATAATAATTATTAATTTTATTTTTATTTTTATGTAATTGGTAAAGTCAAAATATTTTATTGATAATTATAATTACTAATTTTTAATTTTGTTTTATTTTTTTGCACCGAGAGGCGCTCTACATCCCAGTACATAGGGATGTGTAGATGTAACGTGTGTAATGTAAACTTTTGATATGTCGGGCCCTATATATAGAGATGTGTAGATGTAATGTGTGTAATGTAAACTTTAGATATGTCGGGTCCAATATATAGAGATGTGTAGATGTAATGTGTGTAATGTAAACTTTTGATATGTCGGAGTGTATATAGATGTGTAGATGTCATGTGAGTAACGTAAACTTTTGATATATTTACCACTTTAATACCATGGGATGAATACCATGAGCCAAATACCATATTTATAAAATAGGTATGGTAAATAAATAAAATATAAATAAACCATATATATGGTAAATAAATAAAAAGGCTTTTTATATTTACTCCATAATCCTATTTATATTTATGAACATCAAAAAGTGGTTTTATTTAGGTGAATCTTGAGCTAAATACCATGGGCCAAATTATTATTAATACATGCCAAAAAAACATTATTAACCCTAATATTCATATTAATATTATTATTAATTCTAATATTCACATTATTATATTATAATTTTGATATTATTAAATTTAATTAATGTAAAATTTTGATATGTATGGTAAATAAATAAAATGTCTTTTTATATTTACTCCATAATCCTATTTATAATTAGGAACACTCAAAAAGTGGTTTTATTTAGGTGAATCCTCCGCTAAATACCATGGGCCAAATTAAAGTACACTGTATGCATTTCCTATCTCAGGTAACAATAAACATGTAAACGTAAATGTAAAAATAATGTTTAATATTTAACATTTAAAATTTAATCTAATTAATCTAATGTTTGCCCTAATGAAAAATCACTTCTCTCCCTACATATATAAATTTAACACTGTGGGCCAAATACCATATTTTTCTATTTCTCTTCCATTTTATATTGGAGGGAAAAGAGAGAGAGGGAGAGAGAAGAGAGATGGGGGAAGAGAGAGGGAGGTAGGAGAGGAAAGGAAAGACAGGAAGGCAGAGAGAGAGGAGGAGAGAGGGAGGGATATAGAGATGGAGTTTTTGGGTGAGAGAGGGAGGGAAGAAGAAATACATAGAGAGAGTGAGAAGTGGAGAGAGAGAGGGAGTGACAAGGGAGAAATAGAGAGAGTATGTGTATTTTTGGGGGTGAGATAAAGAGAAAAATAAGGAGAGATGGAGGGAATGGGGGGAGAAGGAGAGAGGCAGGGATATAGTAACATAGTTGGAGGGTGAAGAGAGGGAGATAGAGAGAGAGATAGATGTTGAAGAGAAAGGGATAGAGGGGAAGGAAGAGAGAGAGGATATGAGAGAGTGGAGAGGGAGGGAAAGAGAGATGGAGTTGGAGGGGGGAGAGAGGGAAGATGATTTCTTGCACTTGATGCATTGATTTCAGTGTGGACGGTGATTTCTAATGTAAATTTTGATATATCAAGAGTAATGTAAACTTTTGATATGGTGATTTGTAATCTTATTTGATTTCCTTCACTAGATGCATTGATATCAGCGTAGATGTTGGCTTCTAATATTATTTTCTTACTTGCACTAGATGCATTGATTTTAGTGTAAATACAAACAATATCAAACTTTGGATCCAGAGTAATGTATTTACATAGGGAGCGAGAAGTGGAGAGAGAGAGGGAGTGACAAGGGAGAAATAGAGGAGTACGTGTATGTTTGGGGGTGAGATAAAGAGAAAAATAAGGAGAGATGGAGGGAATGGGGGGAGAATGAGAGAGGGAGGGATATAGTAACATAGTTGGAGGGTGAAGAGAGGGAGAGAGAGGGAAATATAGAGAGAGAGAGATGTGGGAGAGAAAGGGATAAAGGGGAAGGAAGAGAGAGTGGATGTGAGAGAGTGGAGAGAGGGAGGGAAAGAGAGATGGAGTTGGAGGGAGGGGAGAGGGAAGATGATTTCTTGCACTCGATGCACTGATTTCAGTGTGGATGGTGATTTCTAATCCTATTTTTCTTGCACTATATGCATTGATTTTAGTGTAGATGTTGAGAGAGAGTGTGTGTTTGTGTGTTGGGGGATGAAAGAGGAATGGAAGGAAAAGAGAGAGAGAGAGAGATAATTGGATTTCAAAGAGAGAAAGAGAGGAAAAGATAGAGGAAGGTAGGAGAGGAAGGACAAGAGAGAGGACATGAGAGAGAGGAAGAGAGTTATGGGGGAAGAGAGAAAATTGGAGGGCAAAGAAAGAGACAGAGAGAGAGGGGGGAGAGAGAGGAATGAAGAGAGAGAGGAGGAGAGAGGGAGGGAGATAGAGGGAGAGATGGAAGGATGGAGAGGTGGAGTTGGAGGGGGAGAGAGGGAGGGAAGAAGGAACACATAGAGAGTGAGAAGTGGAGAGAGAGATGAAGAGACAAGGGAGATATGGAAAGAGTGTGTATATGTTTTGGGGTGAGATAATGAGATAAAGAAGGAGATATGGGGAGAAGGAGAGAGGGAGAGATGTAGTAACATAGTTGTAGGGTGAAGAGAGAGGGAAATATATATGTGGGAAAGAAATGGAGAGAGAAGAAGGAAGAGGGAGGATGTGAGAGAGTGGAGAGATGGAGGGAAAGAGAGATGTAGTTCAAGGGGGTAGATAGGGAGGTAGATGGTGACTTATAATCCTATTTGATTGCTTGCACTAGATGCATTGATTTCAGTGTAGATGTTGATTTCAGTGTATAGGAGGAGAGATGGAGGGAAAGAGAGATGTAGTTGGTGGGGGGAGATAGGGAATATGATTTCTTGCACTTGATGCATTGATTTCAGTGTGGATGGTGATTTATAATCCTATTTTTCTTGCACTATATGCATTGATTTTAGTGTATATGTTGAGAGAGAGAGAGAGAGAGAGAGAGAGAGAGAGAGAGAGAGAGAGATAGTAACATAGTTGGAGGGTGAAGAGAGAGGGAGATATATATGTGGGAAAGAAATGGAGAGAGAGGAAGGAAGAGGGAGGATGTGAGAGAGTGGAGAGATGGAGGGAAAGAGATATTTAGTTCGAGGGGGGGTATAGGGAAGTAGATGGTGAGTTATAATCCTATTTGATTGCTTGCATTAGATGCATTGATATCAGTGTAGAAGTTGGTTTCTAATATTATTTTATTACTTGCACAAGATCCATTGATTTCAATATAGATATTTACTTCTAATCTTATTTGATTAACAACATTAGATGCATTGATCTCAGTGTAGATGTTGTTTTGTAATCTTATTTGATTGTTTGCATTAGGTGCATTGATTTTAGTGTTGACGTTGATTTCTGATTTGATGTAATTGGATGTACATTGATGGTACATTAATTTTAAAGTGACTGGATTAAGAATGTGCATTGATTTCAGTGTAAGCACACAAAATTATTAACAATGTACATTAATATGATGATTTCTAATCCTCTTTGATTGCTTATACTAGATGCATTGATATCAGTATAGATGTTGGTTTCTAATATTATTTTCTAACTTGCACTAGATGCATTGATTTCAGTGTTAATACAAACAATATCAAACTCTGGATCCAGAGTAATGTATTTACATAGGGAGCAAGAAGTGGAGAGAGAAACGGAGTGACACGGGAGAAATAGAGGAGTATGTGTAGGTTTGGGGGTGAGATAAAGTGAAAAATAAGGAGAGATGGAGGGAATGGGGGGAGAATGAGAGAGGGAGGGATATAGTAACATAGTTGGAGGGTGAAGAGAGGCAGAGAGAGGGAGATATAGAGAGAGATAGATGTGGGAGAGAGAGGGATAGAGGGGAAGGAAGAGAGAGAGGATGTGAGAGAGTGGAGAGAGGGAGGGAAAGAGAGATGGATATGGAGGGTGGAGAGACGGAATATATTTCTTGCACTTGATGCATTGATTTCAGTGTGGATGGTGATTTCTAATCCTCTCATTCTTGCACTATATGCATTGATTTTAGTGTAAATGTTGAGAGAGAGAGAGTAAAATAGTTGGAGGGTGAAGAGAGAGGGAGATATATATGTGGGAAAGAAATGGAGAGAGAGGAAGGAGGAGGGAGGATGTGAGAGAGTGGAGAGATGGAGGGAAAGAGAGATGTAGTTCAAGGGGGGAGATAGGGAAGTAGATGGTGATTTATAATCCTATTTGATTGCTTGCACTAGATACATTGATATCAGTGTAGATGTTGGTTTCAAATCATATTTTATTACTTGCACTAGATCCATTGATTTCAATATAGATGTTGATTTCTAATCTTATTTGATTACCTGCATTAGATGCATTGATCTTAGTGTAGATGTTGTTTTGTAATCTTATTTGATTGTTTGCATTAGGTGCATTGATTTCAGTGTAGACGTTGATTTCTGATTTGATGTGCATTGATGGTACATTAATTTTAAAGTGATTGGATTAAGATTGTGCATTGATTTCAATGTGAGCACACAAAATTATTAACAATGTACATTAATATTTGTGTTATAGTAAATCAACCTATTAATATTGAAGAGCAAGAGAGACCATGTATGATGTTTAGTACAATAGTTCAAGCTAAATATTTAAATGGTTTATTATTTCAATTGTCCTCTTCATATAATCATATAATCGATATGAAAAGATGACAAAACTAACAAGGGTGACAACAAGAATAGAAAAAGAAAATAATTTTAGATTGATCATAATGAAGGCTATTTGTAATTGACTACATTCTTATTATTTTCATTTTCTATCATTCAACACTATTACATTGCACCATTCAAAAAAATTATTTCGTCATTAAATTTATTAACAATATTTATCATCTCAAAAAACTGAGGTAACTAAGAAAATTTTAAAATTAAAATGACGTGATAAATATCAGACATATTTAGCATATATAAAATTATTATATTTATATTATTTGTATTTACATATTATTGATAAAAAAAATTTCGATAGATTTTCCTTGGCCGCACACGATTGAAACCAGCCTAGATCCATCTTAACTCTGGATCTAGTAAGCGCCGAGAGGGATCAAATCTCACGAGGTGCAAACCTTTCCTCAAGTTTTGCAATAAAAAAAAGAGGTTTGCACCTCTAGATATTTGATCCCTCTCGGCGCTTATAGATCTAGAGTTAAGATGGATCTAGGCTGGTTTTAATCTAGTCAAAATGTTTATGGGACATTACAACATCTCTCCATACCTTTTTTTCTATTGTTTTTAATTTTAAAGAAACGCTATTGGCATATCAACAAACACAACACACATTTTATAGGAAGTTTTTATCAACATTAAAAAGTGTTACAAAAAAATAAAATTAAATATTTATAAACGACTTCCAATTAAGTTATGGTTTTTGGGCATGTGGTATTGATATGCCATGGTATTGATCCATGGTACTACAACAAAATCTATTTACAACTTAATAATATCAACGATAAAATAGAGATGTAAATTTATTATAAGTATTAGTTTTTATGTGCCTATTAATTAAAATGTAAATTTATTGTAAGTATTAATTTTTATGTGCTTATTAATTAAAATCTAAAGTCAAATAAAGTTACAAAGTCATTATTTATATCACTACATATTTGCTCCATTTAGATTTAATTTAAAAACTGTTATAAAATTCAATTCAAATAAAATATATTAAGAAAAATGACTTAACCCGTTCCGATTTCGTTTTATTGGAAATGTATACAAATTTGTTTAGGAAGATAGACCTTTAAGTGCATGTACATAAATTCACTGTTTTAGCCTACTCTTAAAGATGAAAGGCACTTGCTTTAGAAAACAAATTCAAAGGTAACTCAACGCCTTGGACACTTTACTGTACGCACTTTATTTTAGAATCATTTAAAATACATGCAGTATATTAGATAATACATGTGTCAAAGTATTAGAGAAGGGTCTGTCCACATCGGCTACAAAATCCCTTAGATTCGGCTGCTACACAATTATCGAGAAAACTTAACCGGGTATACAGACTTTTGATTAGGGTAGAACAACCCAAAGTGCTGCTCCGTCTCAGCCCCATTCTTTTGGTTCTCGTTGAAAAGAGCGAAGATATACGTCTCAATGCTCGTTCCCGGCCTCTTGGGTGTCCCTGCATTTGATAATACATGGCGGATGAGATTGTTGTTATAATCACGAGCATTCTCGACTGTGGCCACATCCGCACCACCAGAAGGCCATCCGCTTATAGTAACAATGAGTGGGATGTTGGGATATCCCGAGGCTTCCATGGCAGAAAGAAAAGTATCAACCATGGCATCGAACAAGTTTTTGTAGCTCCGACCCCCGTCTTTCACCACTGTTGACGTCGACTTAAACAGAGCGTAGTCCAGAGAAATGGACTGCCTGTTGCCGGTGTTGCTGAAGTACGGATAGATATTGGCCATAAATGGGGACCCGTGATGTGACAGGAATTGAAGTAGAGACATCATGACGTCTTTCAACTCGTTCTTGAAGACTCCTTTAGACGGCGGGAAGCCGCTAGTAACGTCCGAGGCGAGAACGGTAGAGACCCTGATGTTATTCTGCAAATTGGCCTTCTCTATCGCGGTTTGAATGTTCCTCATTGCAGGAACAAGATACGGTACGTACTGGTTGCCTGACAAAACCTCGTTACCCACTGCAATGTATTTGATATTTGTAGCGGGATAGAAGGGACGAACGTTTTCATTAACCCAACCGTTCGCTGCGTCCTGGCTGGAGGAGATGAGCTGCAATTCGTTGTTACCAACTCCCACAATTACCTCGATCCCAAAATTAGCAAAAGCTTTCAGTGCATCTTTGTTTGCTCCGAAAATTCTCGTTTTCCCGATGTTGTTCTTCTTCATCAAAGTTACCACCTGGTTTGCAGGTGGCAGATCGCTTCCCAACATGCCGTAGTTCACTCCTATTTTAATACCATCTGCACAACGATTGAATTATCAGCGACTTTAGCAGAGATATTGTCGATCTAAAACTTTCAATAATTATATTTGTCTCAAGTCATTATCGAAATAAAACAAAACAAAGGGAAAATAACGCGAGTTAATGCTAATTTACCTGCTAAACTTGAACAGCAGAAGATAGCAATAGTCGTCTCAAGTCATTATCGAAATAAAAAAATAAAAGAAGGAAAATAACGCCAGTTAATGCTAATTTACCTGCTAAACTTGAACACCAGAAGATAGCAATAGTCACAATCAGGATGCTGTTAGTTGCCATTTTTCCTCACACAGCGAATATTGTACCTGACAAATGTAATCAAAGGCGCTCAATTTATAAGATCTATTGAACTTGGAAACCTAACAGCCCAACTTGAACGCCTTGCCATACGACATAGGTGATTCATTGATGCGACACTTTACTAATAACTTCTATGATGTGATATGCCATTTATTTTGTTAGGTACTTATTTATTTTTATCTGTTTTTCTGTAAGTGGAAATTTTTTATTATCAAATAATTATCAAACCAAAAGTGAGAACAGTCATCTATAACTGCTATTAATTAATGCAAATTAATTTATCTCATTATTTAATATTAATATATTATCAATTCTATTAATATTGGTCTATTTTTCAAATATCCTTAAATTAATTATAACATTAAAAATTTGACCATATCAAAATATGTATATATAAAAATTAAGATATATAAAGATTAAGACATGTATAGTGACATTTATTTAATTTTAAAATTTATTTAATTATTGTGTGACAATAAAAATTGATAGTTTCTAGTTTATGGGGTCTTGGTTAAATGCAGATAAGATGGGTTGTTATGCCACTCATCATAGGTTCAATTTCTTTCCAGGATGAGGGTAATGTATCTGGACATGTTGATGAAGATGTCAAAAGATATATATATATATATATATATATATATATATATATATATATATTAGTGGTTTCAATCTTGATCGAGTCCTTCACATTTCTAGAAAGGTAATTGACCGTATCTAAATATATATTAGTGATTTCGATCTTGATCGAGTCCTTCACATTTCTAGAAATGAAATTTTGATCCATCTGATCAAGAATTTGACAACCAACAATTTTTTTGTATAACATGTATGTAATTGAAAGTATCATTCCATTTCTAGAAATAAAATTTTGATCCGATCTGATCAAGAATTTGACAACCAACAATTTTTTGGTATAACATGTATGTAATTGAAAGTATCATTCACATTATGTTTATTATTGGGCCCAGAGGCTCATTCTACAATCCACTATGAGGGATATGTGTAAGCATGTGACATCGAGAAAAAATAATAAAAATAATTAAGCAGGAACATGTGTAAGTATGTCAAGGCATAAAAAAAAAAAAGAATAAGAGAATTTTAGCTCATATTGGTCACTCAATGGTTGATACTTCATTTTCATTCTACTAGGTTCTTTGATATTTCACCTTCAACTTTCAAGTAATAAATCAGATATTTCGATATATATCTTAAATAATATAATTTTATATAACTTTATAGAATAAAAATAACTTTAAGAGATATTCAAATGTGTTTATATATATATAGAGAGAGAGAGAGAAAAAAAAAATCATTTATGAGATATTCAAACATGTTTATATATATATGAAAAAGTAATTAAAGGTAAAATTATGTAACTACTTGAAGAAATTATGATGATGGTGGTGGTGGTGGTGGTGGTTAACGTGTCCACTGAGACCAATCTTTGGTCTATCAGACCCAAAGAAAAAGAGTTATTTAGTTTGATTTAAGATTTTATTCCTATGCTCAAAATCTTTGGTCTATCGGACCCAAAGAAAAGAGTTATTTATTTTGATTTAAGATTTTATTCCTATGCTCAAAAATCTTGGAGAGAAACCTCCCAAGCTCACTATAATTTTGACATCTTAAAAGGCTAGGAAGGTCAGTATTGCAACAAATATTATGAAATTGAGCTCTAATGTGGTTGTACGCAGGGCACTCTAAGAGGAAGTGATTTTCATCCTCGATGTTCATATTCTCACACAGATGGGAGATCATTTCCATCCATGGTGTTTTAGGAACTGTCCAACGACCTATTTTACTATGGAGCTCATGAGAGTTCGTTCTAATATTGGATATATTAAATTTCTTCTTTGAGCTAGTTCAAACAGATAGATACTTATGATCTTCTAGGGTGGGGTTCATGACCTCCTTATAATATCTTAATTTTCTTTTAGCTGCTAGATCTTTCTCACACCACAATTTTTCTTTGAACTTAGAAGTAACAATTTTTTTAATGTTATTAATGTTTTGCAATGTAACATTCTCGTCGATCTCCCAATGGTTTAACCAGGCCCTGGTGTCTTTATACCAACCCCATTTAAGCCTTAGGTGGTTTTGGCTGGAATTTAAAGCTAGCTTAGGAAGTCTATGGTCTCCTATGCTATTGAGCTTGTGCTTGTACAATAGAAGCCTTGTCATAGCTAGGCTCTGGATAGGGGAAAAACCCACTTCTATAAGGAGAATAGGATAGGGTGTATTGCTTTTAATTTTAAGGTTATAAGTTATAAAACGCTTCTAGATTTGCTCAATATTTCTCCAAGATTCTCTAGAGATGCCGCAACCCCAAACCTCACATCCATATAAGATAACAGGAGTGACAAAAGTTTCAAAAAGGAACTTCTTTCTATCCCACATTACGAGATTTACCGTTTGACAATTATTTTCAAGACCAAAATAAGCTATCCACCCCCCATTAATCCTTTTATGAATGCTATAGTTCTAGTTGAGCTTGTGATGAATATCAATTCGTAGGTACTTGTAAGAAGACACTTCCTCCATGCTACTATTATCATACATAAAATTAGTGTAAGTGTCCTTCTTGGATTTGATAATCATAACTTTTGTTTTGTCAGTGTTAACAAACATACCCATGGTAGAGAAAAAATCTTTAAGAAGTCTAAGTTGCTTATCAAGATTAGATGGGCACCTTGCGAGAAGAACAATATCGTCAGCATAGAGAAGAAGGATGATTACTATCCCAGCTAAGATCATGCTAGCACATCCTGCTTCCTCTCAACAACCTTCTAGTTTATCGCTGTAAATTCCAAATAGGGTAGGGGAGAGGGGGCAACCTTGTTTAACTTTGATATTACACTTAATATCTTTCGACCACCCCTCATTGCTCTTTAACTTGGCAATTACATTCTCATATAACCTTATAGTGGTCACTCTTAGTTTGAAAGGAGCATTTATCTCTTCTAATCTATTCCATAGGTTGTTTCTAGGAACCGTATCAAAATCCTTTCTAAAGTCCACAAAGCAACAGAAGAGATTGGATTTATCATTGCAGAATTCCTCCACAATGATCCTAAGCATAACGAGGTGGTGCGTTGTTGAGTGTTGCCTTCTATAACCAGCTTGGCCTTTATCCCATTGAATTTTTTATATAAATATTAATAATGATAAAATATCTAAAAATACAATTTAAATCATGAAAAAATACCATTATAAATCTATCTTAAGTCACAAATTTACCAAGCACAAAAATTATTATTTTATGTGTAAATATATTTTCAAATTTGATATTTGATCTCTCTCAGTTTTTGGTATATCTGTATTTAAAATGGAGGTATATCTGTATTTAAAATGGATATATACTGGTATATATTTACATATTAATTAATTATTAGGTATCAAATTTCCAAACGAGTTAAAATTATAACAAAATTTATATCCTATAATTAAAATTAAAACATCAAATAATAATAATAATTCATATTTATATTTATATTTGTTATATATATATTATTTATTTGTTTTTAAAATAAAAATATTAAATTTTTATACAAAATAATAATTAGTATTAAAAAAATATTTAGTAAATTTTCCATAATAACGCAACTTTAATAAACAAATTCACTATTTTTGAATAGTCCTATCCACTTGCTTTCATAAATTTTCCATAGTAACACATGTTTAATAAAAAAATTTCACTAGTGTCGAATAGTCCTATACATTGAATGAATCAACATGAATGATATAGTTCAAATTTGGTGTCTTTATAACTCCAATTTCAGACTTGAATTTCCCAAAGAAAACCCTAACTTTTAGAAGACAAAAATTTATAAGTCTAAAATTTGTTTTTTTAGATTAGGAGGTAAATTTTTTATCAACAATGGCATCCTTGCATTCTGCTCAGGCACTCGTGCTTTTCTCCTTAGATTTTATGGCTTAGATTTTTTTTGAGGAGGAGCATCACCTGTGGGCTGCTCACTAGCAACTTGTCAATAAATATTCAAGATAAGATCAAACATGCAAATTAAATCACCAACACTTGTGTTTTCCTCTATGGAGGTTGGTTCATTAGTCTCTTGAGTCTGCTCTAAATTCCCCTTTGATGAAAATATTGGTATAACATTGGAAACCATAGCATTCATATTAGGTTTCCATTAAGGGAATTTTTTCTCTGAATGTGCTTGTTGAGGAAAAGTATATTGTTATCCATTCCCAAGTTCTCAAGGTTTAACACAACATTAGAACTCTATGTAGAATTATTTGATTGAATGAATTTCTTCTTAGGAAACAACTTAAAATACTTGTTGTTAGTATAATCCTCACTTGAATTCCTTTTGAGCTCAGATACTTCATTAGTTAACAACTTCAGGGATTTAGTCAAGTTGTCCATTTCAAGAGGATCTTTCTCTTTAGACTTAGCGGAAGAGCTTCAGACTTTTTACTAGTATCATAGGAGTCATTTGAATCTTATTGATTAGCAATGAACGAAATAGTCCTTAGTTCCTTTTGAATGGAAATTTTTACTGCAACGTTAAGATCCAAGGTTTCTTTTGCACCATGTTTATAAAAATAGAAATGTTAGTGGGCAAGGCAACAGTATAATAATCTTTATTAATTGAATCGTGAGGTTTCACATTAGTGAGGAACTTATTCAAACTGCATGTGAATATTTGATTAAAAAACTTGACCTTTCCTTTATCCCCTATCTTATTGTTTCTGAGTGATTGAAGTAACCTGGCAGGAGTTTTATCATAGGCAAATTTTTCTAAGAATATTTTTTTTAAACTCCCTCCAATTATGGAAATAATTTGGTCGAAGGCTATGGTACCAAACATATGCTCTACTCTGCCTTCTAGAGTGTACGAAAATAATATACAAGAAACATCATAAAAACATACCTCTAACATTTGTAGATGCAATTATAAGTCAACAATGTGATCCATGACTTTAACTTTCTTACCTCGATCATGCTTTGTAAGCATCTTTTCCAGGTGATTTCGTTAGTGATGAGGATTGTTTGGAAGAGAAATAGGGCATTGGGCCATTCTATCCAATTGTTCATCATCCCTGTATTAATTCTCCTCCTCCTCCTCACTCTTTGATTATGAAGACTCATTTCCCTCATCTTTCAAATTCTCCTTGTTATTTGGTTCGTAATCTCTTGGTTGTTCTTTGTAAAAAAAATGAAAATCCTCCTGGTCTCCTTCTATATATTCCCTAATAGGTGGTAGAAGGTCTCCTTGATGAATGAAATATTCATGTGAGACAACCAAATCCTCAAGAGTAGTAGTGATCAATTCTTCCACTAAAGAGATTAAAATACCACAGTGGATGGCCTTTTTCTTTGATTGCTTATGAGGAAGAAAAAATGTGACAAGAAGTGATATAATAACCCTAGCGAACTGATAAGTGATAGGTCGAATATGATAGAGTTGATCATATGTAACTTTGTATGCACGCTCTAGACCTTAGTGAGGGGACTTTCCTTTGTCCTATATATGGGTTGGAGTTGGAATCAACCAATTACTACCTTGCAAGGAAGTTGATTTATGTGAATGTTGTGAATTATCATCCATAAAAATGGTCCCCTCCATATAGCACTAAAATTGATGATGATGTTGGATGTCGCCAACAATTAAGGGGTATCCCTTGTACAAATTATGAACTAGATCTCACACTGTTTGGAGTAGGAGCCCATCAGGGGAACATGCCCAATGTCCCATATCCTTAATGATTTTCCTTTGCTGCAATAAATGACAAAAGATAAATGCATATACTTTCGAGATAAATAGGTAAGTTAGCCTTGGGATGTATTTAATTGAAAAGTGTATAATGGTTCTTTCACAGAAGGGATAAAAAGTGAGTCTTTTAGAGAAAACTAATAGTATTATCTTAGTAAATACACAGACATATATATGAAAAAATTATTAGTTATCTTCTGAAATAATTCAAAAATAAATATTGATCATTAAAACAAGAGATAGAGTTCAAAGATGAATACTAAATCCAATGAAATAGATCATTTTCCTTAGTATGTATAAACATAAAAACACATTGCAAATAATGAATGAATAGTCTTATAATCATTCACAACATATATATGACAGTGTGTTGGCCCCACTAGCTTCAAATTATAAAGTGAAAGTACTATAACACACCATTACAATGATACAACATTGGTTCCAATGATGTAACATTAAGCCACTACTTGCTTCTAAAAAGACTAATATTCTCTCCTATGCCTAGCATGAGATGCCAAGGTGAAAATTATTTTGCTTCATCTATGAGGGAGTATATATAACAAATGAGGTGACTCTGCACTCTTTTGTGACTTTTGATCTTCCCTCATGACTCTTGAGCTCCCATATGAATTTTCTACTTCCTAAGAGACCTTTGAGCTTCTACATGACTCTTCGCATTCTATGTGTGACCCTTGGGGTTCCACGCATTTTAAATTTTCACATTTATTCCAAAATACAATATTACATGTGGAAAAATAAATTGACACATGTGACTTTTATGGTGACTCTTTGAGAAACCATGACATGGATATGGTGACATGGAACTTCATTGTAGTGTATCAATGCCCAATTTTTATCCTTGCTGCTATCTTCATATGTTCTTGATAGGTCTTGATTTTTCTTCATATTCATCCTCCTTCGGGCTTGTTACAGTACGGAGCCTTCTATGTGGTCTTTATCTTCCTTCTTCTTTCGTGATCAAGTGTCCCTTTATCTCTTTGATTGATCATATGTTTGTATCTTCAACTTCATTAGTGTATTCTTGTAGCTTCTCTTTGACATCTCCTGGAGCATCATCCTGTAATGTCAAGACAATAACACCTACAAATGGAAATCACTCACAAAATGGCATCAATCCCAAAATCTCCTAGTATATCCTATTTCTCATGCAACCTACCAATTGAGTTTGGAAAGTGTACATGATTCAGGAGGAGGCCTAATGATTACACAATTCATAGGATAAATATGTGTTACACATAATTTGGTCACCATGACATTTGACTGTTCATATGGCTCTATCACCATCCATATCATGTTCCCTTAGAGGTCGAAAACACTCATGTTCATGAATCAAGTCTTGGAAATTGGATAAAAGCTCTGTAAAACCCTTAAAAGGCTACCTGTATGGTTTTTCTAGCCTTTCCCTGCACATGAGTTGATGTTCCTTCCGTTAGTTGCGGTGACTACTATATTGTTTGCCACTAAAATCTGCGCACCCCCGTAAAAGGAAAGTGAAAGAAAAAAGTAACATCTATAATCCTAGTTGGTTGAATATTCTCCCAACTAAAAGCCTCTATAGTTGTGCCAGTTCAAGATTTATCCCTCCACTCATGGAGATATATCCCTTGGTCCATGGAACTCAAATCCCCTCATGAGAGGAATCCATCCCCCTCTTCATGGAATTGAAACTACCTCTATTTCCCTATAAATAGAGCTCAAGTTTTAGGTTGAAGGGTAGATACTTGGAGATACAAATGTGATTACAAACTGATGTATATAGCTTCTAAGCTGAAGAGAGTTCATAAAGTGCATACTTTCTACAATAGTGAGTTGTTGTTGACACACTGAAGATCACACCTTTGTGTCCATAAATTCATGTTGGTTATTTTAGAAAGGAAGGCTTATCAGGCTGAAGGAGAAATATTGTTCAGGACCTTGGGAGAAATCTGTAGAACATCAAGGCATCCAGTTATAATATTACTCTTTCTATTTAAGATAATACATATGGATTTCTTTTTCTCATTATTTTGTTTCTATATTTATGGGAATAATGTCAATATTTAGACTCCTTGATCACTAAGTTGGATTAGTACTTTTTGATTATTATATATTGTAGATGCTTCGATTATTTGCCTTGTCCGCAGGTTCTACTCATTGGAGAACTACTTTGGAGTGACGGGACAAAGGGCTACATGAGACGTTTCGATTCCATGGTAGGCGCATGTCCTCTCTACTTTGATATTATAATTATCTTAAAATACAATTAATATAGAGAAAGAGGCCTTTAAATGGATCTTTGTTTCTAGTTACTCGCTGGAGTATTAGTGAGGTCACTCTTGTCCGCAAGAGGGATTAATCCATGTAACAAATTGGTGACTCCACTGGGGAAATAGAGCTTAGTTTTCTTTGTTTATATTCACTTTGAAACTTTATTTTTCTGATTTTGAATTCTCTGAGTGTGGTTGGGTAGATAAATTTTGAGAATCCATGAAAAGGAAAGCTTTTTCTTTATTTTTTCCAAGTTCTTCCTTGCCTGTGCGGTTTTCTGTAGAAAATATAGCGACAACCTGCGCAAATTTTAGTTCGATATAGTGCGCATCCACACTGTATTCAGCTGATAAAATGCACACCACCTAGAAAATTTTGAAAATTTTAAATTTCTCTTTTTTCACAGCCAGATAACCTTATTCTTCAATTTTTCCCTGATCCATCTTAGTTGTCAGATCTTGTGTGAGAACTTCTGCTCAACAATTTTGAGTTTTGTGTGATTTTAGAAATTGTTTTCTTTTGTGAATCGATTGTTTGTTGAATTGTAGCTTTTGATTTTATTGCTTAAGGAATTTCATTCAAAATAGAAATTGATCATTCGTGAAAATTAAGTTCTTGATGACATTGTCTTATTTTCAAAAAGGATTTTGTTTATGGATAAGGAAGTTTGTGTTTTGAAAATCGATAAATATCTCAAATTTCTCCTAAATAGAATTCATTGAAAATAAAGAATTGCATTTCTCATATAGATGCATTTATATTGTTTTGTGTCGAGTCACAACATCAGCAAAGTTTCAATTACATACCCTTTGTGTTAAATAACAGCCAAATTAATACAACACCTAATAAAATAAATCTATATATTTTTACGTTTTCTGGGCTCATTCCACCATCATAGCTTAGGCTAGTGTTTTGGAATAGGTTGTAATAAACATTCCAAAGTAGCTTAAACAAACAGGTAGAATCTTGCGATAGGGAAATCCAATTGTTTCATTTGTACTCTGGAAAACTCATCTTAAAAGATTCAAGCACAAGATCGTGTCCGACTGTGTGAGGTAATAGTACCTATATCATTGGAAAAAATAGAATATGTGCACATAATACAAATGGTAAACCTAATATTAACCATTTTCGAGGAGCCTGGGGTAACTTGTTGGAAAACCTCAGATTTACCATGACAAGGAACCTTCAAGGGGAATGAGCTTGATACTCTGCCCTTGCATGTATATTAGATTGTAGATTTTTCCCCCAAGTACATTTGTCTCCGTTGGTGACATTAGTGGGCATAAGCTTTAGGATTTTTCCCAAGGTGATGGTGGAGGGAAGGTCCCACTATACCTGGAACAAACATCAGCTAGACTCACTTCGACTTTTCAGAGGGTACTCTTCACTTCGAGATGCCATAAGTGGAGGGACTTGCACTAGACTGTTTCATTAAGCAGGTTGTCGGGGTAACTGTTCCAACCACCACGTTTTCCACATTAAATTCTACAATGTTGGATTTAATCACCAATTAGTGTTTTTAGTATGCAAACATATTGTTTGTGCATGGTTTGTCTCTTAGATTTTGTAGGCGTGTGTTCAAATTTCTTGTTTTTTCAGCAGCCTTAGGTCGATTTTGTTGAAACATTTTTTTTGATTTCGTGTGTTAAACATTAACAGTGGCTGAATTACCAAGACACTCTCTTAGAATGCAAGGGAAACCCCCTGAGTATACACCGAGTCAATTAGAAAAGCTTAAATCTGAAAGAGGTCAACAATCAGGAATCGATTCTACTAGATAAGGGTAAACATCTGTAATAATACATCTTGATTATGAAGTAAATGAAACTTAGACAGTAGGAAGAAACAAAGAACAACTAGAAATTTTAGAACTAATCAGAGTTGAGTCTGCAACCAGTGAATTATCAAATAATCAACTTATTGAAACTAGAATATATGAGCCTGAATATGAATCTACTTTGTCTGAGTCAAATTCAGAGTTCATAGCATGAACCCCTGGTTGTCCTTGTTCACCTCGAGTGAATCTTAGCATTACTGAGAACCTTCCTCCTAGCCTGATTAGTATCAAAGATATTACTAACATGGAAGAAGAGATCACAATTCCTTCGCTTCAAGAATCTTTAGATCTAAGGTATATTGAACCGATTTACCCTTACAGTCCTTTTAAACCAGAGGTATCAACAATTTACTAACTTTATACATAGTGCTCGTCTAATTTTTTCACCATTCCTTTTTACTCCATACCCATAGGTAGTTACATGTCTTCATCAAGCATGTCAGGTGATTCAGCCATTTTCTTCATCACTGGAAAATTTTTTGTATGGTTTTCCATTGGTTCCTACTAGATACCAGTCGCTCTCTCGTACTTTCTCAGGAGCATCTCCCTTTTCTAAAAATCTTACACAATCAACTGGTTTTAATGAATCTAATACCGAAAATTTGAAAATGGAACAAGTCTATATGATGACTACAAATATTCCTTCAACCAACCCTCAAGGTAGAAATTTACCACCTGGGCGATAGTATACTCCTCAAGGAAAATATATTCAAGGGAAGTACCCTATGCCAGGGCCACAGCCTCTTCAAGGACAACTACCTCCTCAATGGTAGTAATTCTATAAAAAACAACCGTCCTTTCAAGGAGGTCAACCCTTTACTAGAAATTATCCAGTAAATTATCAAACTTACGTTCCAATACCTCAAACCGGTTATGGTCAACCCTACACATCGCAACCTTTAATCAGAGCTCCTTATCCTGGTGTTAATACAGTGTGGAACTGGTCGTTAAACCAACAAAATTTGTAACCTACTGTACAAGTACCTTATAATCAACCTAGTAAGCTAACTGGTTAATTTGGTTATACCCAAATCCGGAAACTTGCCCAGTCCACACTTCAAATTACACCTCAAGTATATGTACCTAGTAGACAGCAAGCTAGTCTGAGTATCCCAATTACTCCTATCCAATATTCTATCAAAAATTATGTTCAACA
Source organism: Pinus albicaulis (assembly GCA_034641835.2). Taxonomy (NCBI): domain Eukaryota; kingdom Viridiplantae; phylum Streptophyta; class Pinopsida; order Pinales; family Pinaceae; genus Pinus; species Pinus albicaulis. The sequence goes on from CM076580.1 coordinate 1,599,745,648, forward strand.
ACCAAGTACACTTATCCCTGGAGTTTCCCAGGTCTCTATTGCTACAACCCTTCAAAAAACGGCATCAACTATAACACAAGAAATCCCTCAAGTCACTGCTCATCAAATTGGACCTATGGTTCAGTCTACTATTCAAACCTCTGCAGGACAACCTAGTGTAGCTATAATTCCAACAAGCCAACCTTTTGTAGGCCAGTTGTGAATCAATCTTTTCAATTGCAGTTTCAGTAAGGACCAACAGGAAAAAATCCAGTCTACCAAGGTCAACCATACCCTGGTTATACATATAAAATACCAACTCAACCTTAGTTTGGTATGGAAAACCTTGGATACCTTGGAGGTATTCCAATCCCATTCGCACAAGCTATTCCAGGTTATCCTGGATATCCTCCTCCAGGTACTAGTATTGTTCCTCAAGGTTATCATCTTACTCAACAAGATCCTAACCATCGGTTACCATTTATTTCAACTTTACACTTGCCATATTTGTCGCACCTCATGAATGATCCAATATATTATTTTCCGATTTGGCCAGCAATGCCAAATAAGTTGCCCAGTGATATACCTAAGTTTGAAGGAAAATCAAGAGAATACCCCTCAAATCATGTGATGACTTATCATCTTTGGTGCGCATTCAACTCCTTAATCGATGATTCCATTCGATTAAGACTTTTTCAAAGAAAATTGATAGACTTAGCTGCAAAGTGGTATATTTAATTACCACATGGCTCTTTCAATAATTTCAACGCGTTAGCAAAAAATTTCCTAAATCACTTTCAGTTGCCAGTCTGTTCTGACAATGGCACAAAACTCTTAAATTAATTAAAAAAGAGTACATCTACATAAATTTTAGATCACATATATGAATGGAGACGTAGATGACGTTTAGTGAAGGTTTTCATTATGGATAAAATTTTGGTATAATGGTTCATTAAATCACACTTCCAAAGATCACTGAAGATGTAACCAAGGGAGGTGTTGTTACAGAAGAACATGTCATAGCTCAATAACAATACTTAGACCTTGTATACACACAGTCTAGTACTCTATATGAAAAAATTCCTGACTTGCCACGCCCAGGTAAAATTTCTACAGATCCTTCTGGTTCTCATTCTGCAAATGGTGTAATTGGTACAGTTAGTGTAATAAAGAGTAAGAAGAAGTCATATAAACCTACTTCTCCCATTATAACTTTACTAGATTCATCTAAAGGATATGCTTCCCTTGAAACCTCTACCGACATTCACGTTGTAGATTAATTCATGGCTAAAGCTAAAATCGACAATAAGAAAAAAAAAAGAACAAAAATAAACAAAATGCATCTACTAAAGAGAAAACAAAAAAAACCGAACAACTGATGAAAAGAGAAAACCTCGTTATCCTTGTCTTATCTGTGACAAGTATCACTATACCAAAGAGTGCCCCCATTGGGCCGTGGTATCAGAATTTTTCAAAGGTTCACCCACACCTGTTGTCTTGAAAGATCATTTTCACTCTTATTCTAATTCATCGGTAAATATTTTAATGATGTCTCAAGTCATGGTTGCGACATAATCTCAAGACTATAGATCTAAGAGTCTTGTAACTGGTAAAGAGAATGAATCTTATACTCAAACACCAGCCATACCTCCTTCAGTTTTCAAACCACTTCAAATCAAGAAACCTAATCTTGATTTAGTGATTAAACTGCTTGCTAAAGGTGTACTTCGAAAATCTTCTTTCAATCCACATGCAAGAGTTGCTCAGAATTACAACATGGTTGAATATTTGGAGATATCACTGTAATATTCCAAATTAGAAATAACAGCAATACAAGACATAATAATGTAAAACACAACAATTCTGATCATGACATAAGAGGGATCAATATACAGTCATAATTTTATTAAGATATGAGAAAAAATATACAAAAATATCATGAGGGACAAGCCACTCGAGCAATAAGAACAAGCCTCCAATGATTAGAACAATTAGCACATGAGTTGCTGCAACTGTATAGAATGCCGGAGAGCAGTGAAAATGTTGTATATATCAGTGTAGCTACTACTATAAACATACAAAAATGGAATATGGCTGATAGAAACAAATAAATGCCCAGAAAATAAGATGTGGGCTCTAATACAAGATTTCTAGCCAACCCAGAAGAGATTGCTAGAAATACCAAGAAATATACCATTTGAAAAATAACCCTGGGGTTAATATGCCACTACAAAATGGATCTGAAATGGAATGAAGCTATTACAGATCTGAAATGGTGATGTCCTCCTCCAATGGTGTTTATAAATAGAAGGTTGATCCCTCTACTCGGAAATAGACCCTCCTGATGAGCTCAATGAACCCTCCTAGCAATTGCCTCCAAAAATAACGCAGCTCAAAATTGTGACTGTGCTGTGAGGGATGGTAGATGGTTGGCCTAATGTAAAAGATGTGAAAATAAAACTAGGATCCCTCCTTTTTTATCCTCCAATGGATAAGCTACCTCTCCACCGAAAAACAAGCCCAAAAATAACTCTATGTGATCCTCCTTTGTTGCACCCTACAACACAACCCAGCTCTAAACAGAAACTTCGATGTAGCTGAAGGAGGTAGCTTGGACAGAATGATAGAATGAGGAAATTCAGCTCAAAGAACCTCTCCTTCCCTGAGGATGAGGTAGGGATTCCTGATTAGGAACACCCTTGTGCTAAACAGCACAACAACCCTACTAAAAAATAAAGGAATACAAAGTCTAAATAGACCAATATCAAATGATAATCTCAAAACATGAATAACAAAGGTTTCCATCCTCTCCATATATATCAAGTGAACCTCCTCACATTGGGTCCCATCGATACTTTCCACCAAGCTCATGCAAGTTGTCCTCCACTAAAACTGTGTTGTCTCATCATAAAGGCCACTCCTCCATGACAGTGTTGTTGACTTGGCCAAAGTTGACTGAATCAACATGATCCAATCCCTGTTCACGCCCAAAGGTGCTTAATCCAGCTGCTTATTCTTCATCCTTTCACATTAGGAGTTTTATTATTTCTCCTAAAGAAGTTTATGGGCCTCCCTACCCATTTATTCACCTACCTAGTGATGAAACCAACTATAATATTCCATTTAGATGAAGGCTAAATTTTTGGAATATTACAATCCTCCCCTCCAAAATTTTGCTTGTCCTCAAGAAACTGTAAAGGTGGAGAAAAATTCCTTCCTTCCTCTTCTTGTAGCCTCCTCATCAACATCTTCCACCACAACTCAACATAATATGTAGTAAATATTCCCTCCAATGGTTCCTCCTAAGTATGCAAACCCAAATGGTTCACATCATGAAAAAGTGGAAGGTGTAAGTGGAAACCTTCTTGTTGTCCCATGGCCTTCTTAAGGTAGGAGTGATGATAAATATGGGGAATATCATTCCCAATGAGAGTCTCCCCTACCCATGCTATCATCCAAATGAAATGAGCCATTCTAGGTAGCTCATCAAATAAATCATCAACCGCCATTTTATGCAATGTATTGGGGCTGTATGGAGAGATTATATTTTTCCACCCTAGTTGTTTCTCTCTCCATTTATGGTAAGTATGGTGTTGTTGCTGATCTTGGGCTGAAATGACATGGCCTCCAAGAATGGACCAAGTTACCCCACCAAACAAATCATCCATGAAGTGCCTCCTCCAAGAACTCAAGTTCTCCAAATGGCTCCTCCCACATGAAGAAAAGAGATGTAGTATGGAAATCATGGTTTGCCCATTGTTTCTCCTGAAACATAAAAAATGTATAGTAGGGAGAATCATACTCCCAATGGGCACCCTCAACTCTTGTGCCACTCTCCCAATAAAACTTCCTATAAACATAAGAACATCTCCAACATATGGAAGCAAAAACCAATGAATACAAGTTTCCATATGACAACCGGGAGGTGGATCATAGCTCCACATATGGAACCAACGCAGTGCATCCCTTGCCTGCCTCAAAACAAATAATAACACGTGCCTTTTCTGCCACTTGTTTGCTACCACAATCATCATATAAGATAGGATCATGAAAGTAAAATGTGGTGTCAATGGTGCACACCAATAATCATGTGGCTTCCCCCAAAAACCACCAATAGCATGGCCAACATAAATGCTGCAAATGGCCTCAAGTACATCAAAAAATAATTGATAAGAATGGATAATCCTCCTTAGTACAACATGTTGCTCATATAAAGTAGAGGAGTACAAATCATAATGCAAAAATGTACCTTCTCTAATATGTACTTTGGTCATTGAGTTGAAATGGCTCAACTGAAAGCTCTCCCTCACCACCAATGAGTAGGGAAGTGGCTATGACATCCCCTCCATCACCATCTAGGCTATGCATCTCTCTATATGCTGATATAGATCCTGTTGAATGCCCTCCCAAGTGAACTCTTCCATCAAAGAATGAAATGCATCAAAGTGCATGGAGAGAAAGTCCACATGTGTTGCATGTAGTAGCTTCCTCTTGAGCTTAGAAACTCTAGTCAAGAAGACTATTCCATAAGAATAGATGACCACATCAACCACCATGTATCTATCATCTCCCTCTGGGTCATCAAGGATCATGCAAGCACCAAGATCCTTAGAGTACTCTACCAAAAGTTGAGACCTCCAATATGGATCAATCCTCCCAAGACACAGTGTTGATGATCTGAAATGTGAAGCTCCCCACATGATGTTGTCTTCTCCTTTGACATCCCACATTCCAAATTCATCCTCCAAAGTTCTTCCATGCCCATCATGTAGCTGCTCATGCTCAAATATAAGTGGTGACTTTTGGAGGTTGGCCTCCCATGAGAAGCTACCATCCAAAAAGAACCTCCTGATCTTGGCCAGTGTAAGCATGAGTGGCCTCCATATACTCCAATGTATGGATGATTCCTTCCTCAAAGTAAATACCCTCTGTTTCTCCAAATCCATGAAGCAGCTCCCTTGCGCCATGAAGGTGCCATCCTCCATCACTGGAACAACTTTTTTCAGCGCAGTATATGTAGTGAGAGTGGGTAATGCTAAAAATGGGAGAATGTCTCCCTCCTCCTTGAGTCTATCCTAAACCCTCTGCACTGTACTAGACTCCTCCAAGTTCTTCACCCGTCTGGAATCTAAGATTGGTGAACCAAATGGCAATATGTATCTCGCCAACTCTAGATCTAGTGGCCTCCCCAGAGGAATGCCCCCATGTAGTGAGACATCAAAATTTGAAGTGGACTGTATATATGAGTGGACTCATTTTTCCCTCTCTTTACTTTGCAATATAGTCTTCTTCTTTTGTGAAAAAACCTCCCAAAATAAATAAGGGTGAATGCTCACCATCCCTTGATGTTTATCCTTCTCTTCTTCCATCTCACAAGATTCACAACTCGTAATAACTGATGCATACTGCTCCGAAATTATGTTTTGGTTCCCACATGTTGGATCATTTGGAACTCCTTGAAAATACACAAGGCTCATATAATGGAAGAAATGGCTTCCTTCCCATACCCATGTGGTGATGGATCTCCTCATGATGGTACAACGTTGTTAGATATTCTCTGCTCATCCTCTTCATCAATATTTTAACATGCCTCATCATCAATGAGAGACCCTTGACCTTGGTCTTCCATTCAAGGAGGAAGCTCCATGTCTTTATCTATAGAAGAGGGCTCTTCAAGAAGTGGGGTTCTTGCCCTTGGCAAGGCATCATGCATGTTTTTATCCCCTTTAACAGAAATAAGGAGTGGAGTTGGTAGAATAGATCTCTCCAACTCATGCAAAGGTTTTGAGTTTTTGGGTTCAATAGATAATGTTTTACAATGTTTGATATCAAATACTCTCACTAATTTCTTATTGAATCCTGCATAACTGTTTACATTTTCATGATAACATGAAGTAAAAGTAAAAAAACACCAATCATAGGCCATAACTTTGAGGTGCAGCGCTGCTACTCTAATGGCCTCCTTTTATGAAACTTGGTGTAGCTGGAAATAGGAATCTAGCTCTTCCACCCAAGCTTTGGTTGTGCACTTTGTTGATCCATAAAAGTTAGATAGAAATATTCTACCTCTCTTGCTTATATTATGGTTTTTGGATCTTATTTCTTCCTTGAGTTAGAAAAACCCTTGGAATTCCAAGTGCTCTTTGAATTTCCATGATTAAGACTCATACTACTGAAGATAGCCACTCAACGTCTCCTCCCTTGTTGCATCTTCCTCCTCCATCCTTCTTGCAGTGAATGTGGGAAATAAACTTCACTGTGGATCTACATGTGTAGCTGAATGATCACATCCATCATGTGAATATCTAGGGCTTTCTTCACTTTCAAACCCTCTTGGAATTTTTTTACACCTCTCCCCTTTCATCTCCTTGAGATCTTCTTTGATATTCTTCACAGTTTGGAAAAGAAGCTGGGAGATCCTCTCTTCCTTCATTTCTCCAAATAATGGAGTCATACCTTTTTTTATTTTTTACAACTTCTCTTTTCTGTGAGAATAATCTTCTCCTTCTAATGACATAATGTCTTGGATGCACAAGCTGAGCCAAGATTATGCTCTGATACCATTGTAATATTCCAAATTGGAAATAGCAACAATACAAGACATAATAATGTAAAACAAAACAATTCTAATCATGACATAAGAGGGATCAATATACAGCCATCATTTTATTAAGATATCAGAAACAATATACAAAAATATCATGAGGTACAAGCCACTCAAGCAATAAGAACAAGCCTCCAATGATCAGAACAATCAACACATGAGTTGCTGCAACTGTATAGAATGTTGGAAAGCAGTGAAAGAGTTGTCTATATTAATGTAGCTACTTCTATAAACATACACAAATTGAATATGGCTGATAGAAACAAATAAATTCCTATAGAAGAAGATGTGGGCTCTAATACAAGATTTCTAGCAAACCGGAAAGATTTTGTTAGAAATACCAAGAAATATACCATGTGACAAATAACCCTGGGGTTAATATACCACTGAAAACTAGATCTAAAATGGAATGAGGAAATTACAGATCTGAAATGGTGATTTACTCCTCCAATGGTGTTTCTAAATAGAATTTTGATCCCTCTACTCAGAAATAGACCCTCTTGATGAGCTCAATGAACACTCCCAGCAATTGCCTCCAAAAATAATGCAGTTCAAAATTGAGACTGTGCTATGAGGGATGGTATATGGTTGGCCTGATGCCAAATATGTGAAAATATTCCCAAGATCCCTCCTTTTTAATCCTCCAATGGATAGGATACCTCTCCACTAAAAAACAAGCCCAGAAATAGCTCTATGTGATCCTCCTTTGCTGCACCTTGCAACACAACCCAGCTCTAAACAGAAACTGCGCTGTAGCTGAAGGAGGTGGCTTGGAAAAAATGTTGGAATGAGGAAATGCAGCTCAAAGAACCTCTCCTTCCCTGAGGATGAGGTAGGGATCCCCTATCAGGAACACCCTTGTGCAAAACAGCACAACAACCCTGCTAAACAACAAAGGAATGCAAAGTCTAAACAGACCAATATCAAATGATAATCTCAAAACATGAATAACAAAGGCTGCCATCCTCTCCATATATAGTAAGTGAACCTCCTCACATTGTGTCCCATCCATACTTGCCACCAAGCTCATGCAAGTTTTCCTCCACTAAAACTATGTTGTCTCATCATAAAGGCCACTCCTCCATGATAGCATTGTTGACTTGGTCAAAGTTGACTGAATCAACATGATCCAATCCCTGTTCACACCAAAAGGTGCTTAATCCAGCTAATTATTCTTCCTCCTTTCACATTAGGAGTGTTATTATTTCTCCTAAATAAATTTATGGGCCTCCCTACCCATTTATTCCCCTACCAAGTGATGAAACCAACTATAATATTCCATTTAGATGAAGGCTAAATTTTTGGAATATTACAATCACCTTTAGCTATGTCATCCTTAGAAGTGCTACAATAATGTACAACACAAAGGAAATTACTATTATCATCTATCAGAGCTGTTCATCCTCATGAATTGAACCTCATGGTCTTTGATTTCGAAAATTTTGTACCTAGACTTCCTCATCAAATGGATTTTCAGATTCCAGTATTAGCCAAATGAAGACACTTTTTTCGTATTTTAATTGATTAGGGGGAATCTATGTGTATAATGTCATTAATTGTTGGAAAACCCTTGGCTCTTCAGGACTTAATCAATCACCCAATATCATTAAAACCTTTGATGGAAGAGGCTTTCATCCATATAGAATACTGCAAGATCTTCCTATAGAAGTAGAAGGAAAATCCGTAAACGTAGAGGTGGAAGTTGTTGAGGCCCCTCTTGATTACAACCTTCTTCTGGGTCATAGTTGGTCTTACGCAATCACTATTGTTTTTTCATCAGTCTTTAAAGTTATCATGTTTCCTCACAAAGGAAATATTGTTAAAATTGACCAGTTGTCATAGTTCTCTTCAGAACCTAATTCTACAGATAGCATCCAGCATGTACGAACAATGGTTATCCCATACAAAGATGTTGGTGTAGGGTTAATGAAATATTCTGCTCTCATGGGAAATTTCGCTATACCTCCACCAAATGTACCATGAACAATTGCCAATATCAATATGATCTCATCAAGCACAATACCATTTGATGACATAGAGATTGTGCCTTCAGAATTAGAATTGGACTCATACAATGGCTAGATGCCTTTTAAGTTATTTTGAATCGACATATGTAGTAGTACTATTGTATTCTGATACCTCATCAAATTTTCCTGATCAAATGAATGTGATTAGAGAAGAATCATATTATCTATCAAGCTCAACCCTGACATCACTTTCAGATCCCTTTCAACAAGTATTTGTAACTGATGAAAGTATTCGATAAATTTTGTCATTGGATGAATTACCATGGGATGATCTACATCATCGATCTTATTTTTTGACTAATCTTTATAAGCTTGAAAAATATTTTTTGTTTATTTTTACAATTTATTATGTCAAGGAACCACAAAATCCCACATCGATTACACATTCGGATTTTGAGATAAATTTGGGAAATATTTCTACAATAGTTTCTATTGACATATCGATTAAACTTGGAATTATTGAAAACATTCATATAGGTGCTTCTTATTCAATGGAAGATATTAACACTTACAAAGCTCTATTTCAAGAATTCCGAGACATTTTTTCCTAGTCTTATAAAGAGATGCGAGGTATCAATCCTAATATTGTAATTCATGAAATTAAGACATACCCAGATGCTAAGCCTATTAGAAAAATATTACATCCAATACATCCGTGGAAAGCTTCAAAAATCAAAGATGAAGTTAAGAAGATATTACGAGTAGGATTTATTTATCTTATTCCTTTCATGGATTGGGTATCTAACATAGTTCCTATTATGAATAAACAAGGGACTATAAGAGTATGTATCGATTATCGGGACATTAACAAGGCATGTCAAAAATACAACTATCCTACACCCTATATCGATCAAATTGTTGATGATTGTGCCGGAAACGAATTATTCTTATTTATGGATGGTTTTTTTGGCTATAATCAAATCAACATACTCCCTGTCGATCAACCAAAAACAACGTTTATATGTCCTTGGGGCACATTTTCATATTGCAAGCTACCTTTCAGACTAAAAAATGTTGGTGCAACTTTTCAAAGAGCTATGTATTATGCTTTTCATGATATCAAAAATATTGTACAACCTTATTTGGATGACTTACCTTCTCATTCCTTACACAGAAAACATCATCCTATACACTTACGTGTTATATTCATGAGATGTAGGCATTACAAAATTCGTTTGAATCCACACAAATGTGTTTTTTGTGTACAATCAGGATGATTACCTGGGTTTGTCATTTCAAAATATGGCATTCATGTCGATCCATAGAAGGTTGAGTCTATCATCAATTTTCCTTCTCCTTCCACTCTTCGCCAACTTCAGATTTTTCAAGGGAAAGAAAACTTTTTTACGTAGATTTATCCCGAACTATGCTGAGTTAACAAAAGGTTTTACCCGGTTGTTGAAACAAAATGTTCCATTTATTTGGGATGATATTGATGATAAATATTTTGATGCACTTAAAAACGCGTTGACCCATGCACCATTATTGCATCCGCTGAATTACCACCAATATTACTTTTTATACTTAGTAGCCTCTCATTCCACCATTGGAATGGTTTTGGTTTAGGAGGATGAATCTAATAATGAACACATGATCTATTACCTAAGTTGAAATCTCAACCTGATGGAAATCGAGTATTCACATGTGGATAAACTAGCCTTGGCGGAAGGTGAATTTTTCCAACGATTTTGTCATTACATATTGTTACGCAAAACAACAGTGATATCTAATTGCAACCCAATGATGTATGTATTGACAAAAAAATTTCTCGGGGGAAAATACTCCAAATGGATTGTTATCCTGCAAGAGTTTGATTTGGAGTTCGAAAAATCCAAGTCAAATAAATCACTATTGTTTACCAAACTTATGAGTGACTTTCCCAATACTGAGTCTAAAACAGTGGTAGATAATCCTATCGCGAATGAATCTCTATTTCTAATCCGTACTATAGATCCCTGGTATGGAGATATCATTATATATCTTCAGAACCAATCCTTTTTCCCAGAGCTTTCATGATCAGATCGACGAAGAATAAAATAACAATCCTAGCAATAGAATATTTTTGGTGACACTCTTTATCATCGTGGTGCAGATTCTATTTTTTGACGTTGCATAACTCACGACGAGGCCAAAAGGATTTTTAATGGTTTCCACTTTGGAGCGTGTGGTGGTCATATGTCTGGGTTTGCCACAGCCCAAAAGATATTGCACGCCAGTTATTTTTGGCCTTATTTATTCAAATATTGTATCATAGCGGTTCAAAAATGCCACAACTACCAAATTTTTGTTCGAAAGATGCATGCGCCTCCAGCTTCTCTTCACCCAATCATTGTTGTCGGTCCTTTTCCCAAATGGGGCATCGATTTCATTACGTGCAGCCCTCACTCAGCCAAGGGGCATGGGTATATTATTCTTGCTGTAGATTACTTTACCAAATGGGCTGAGGCGATTCCTACATTCGCGGATGATGAAAAACTCCAGCTACTTTCATATTCAATCATGTGATCGCTCGATTCATTGTCCCTCAAGCTATTATTATGGACCATGGGAGCCATTTTCGAAATATTATCATGACCAAAATTTCTGATCAACTTGGCCTACGCCATGATAATTATACCCCATATTACCCACAGGCTAATGGTCAAGTTGAGGTTGTCAACAATTTTTTAACCACCATGATTAAACGGATTTTCGGGACTCATAAATATAATTGGCATACCATGATTTTTTCGGCATTATGGGCATACTATACCTCTGCAAAAACTGCTACAAGGTTCACTCCTTTTCAACTTGTCTATGGTTTAGAATTTGTGTTACCCATTGAATGTGAAATACAATCACTCAAATTAGAAATTGAGTTGTTACCAGCTACCTCTGAAGAGGAGAAACACTTTCTATAAATAACACAATTATATGAGACTCGGTGCACCACTGCATTGGCTTCCGAAGCTTAGAAGAAAAATGTGAAAGCTCAGTATGATCAAAGTGTTAACCCTCGCATTCATTCAACAGGTGACCCAGTTTTAGTATATGATCAAGCTAATGACAATCTAGGCATTGGGAAATTCAAACCAATGTGGCATTTTCCCTATATTTTCAAGCATGTGCTTGCAAAAGGAGCCTATAAATTAATTGATTATGACGAGGTCTCTTTAAATAAACCCAGAAATGGTCTTTATCTTAAGAGATATTATGCATGACTTTTCGTGTGAAGATCTCACTTGTATAATAGTTACATTTTAGAATAGTGTGCCTTATATTAGACAAGTGTGCCTATATTAGATTTTTTTGTTACTACTATCGCTTCTTATATTGATTACTCTTGATATTGCAGATGTAGACATCTCTTCAAACTTACATTGTTTTTTCTGATGGCACTTGTCGTAGTACACATAACATCTCTTCCGCGGATTGGGTTATCTATCCACCCACCGGTGAGCTAGCTTCTATTCATGGGATATGCCTTAGTCAAACAATGAACAATATTGCACAATATAGCACATTCATTGAGTTATTATCTGATGCCATTACATTTGGTATTCGACGTTTGATCATTAGGTTAGATTTGCAACTCATTGTATTATATTTAAACAAAGTTTATGCTATTAGAAATCCAGTGTTGTTAAGGTTATTTTTTAAGATTCTTCTCTTGGAATGAAAATTTGATAACAAAATTCAATCCATGTTGAACAAGATACTCAGAGAATGAAAGTACTTATATCATTAGGATAGATAAGTTTGTGTACAAAAAATATTACATCGTCTGTGATCATAGGTTCAAACACCTTATGATCTAAATGATACTGATACAAAAAAAAAATGTCAATCTACATTGATCATTAGCTATATATGATGATGGTCATGATAAAAAACTATAGCACAAGCAACCTTGCGTAGAAATCTCCTGAGTGGACCTAGAACACTAGTCACATGTCTCTGGAGCCTGAGAGGGGCATCATTGGTTCCTATCTCAGTAATATCTATGGTCAACCTTTCAAGGTTGTGTTCCATCTCTGCCAGCATTTTTGTTGCGTCATTGTGTTGATGTGCTACTATTTGTGCCTCTCGCTTGTCAAAGTGATGAAGTGCTGCTGGTCGTGTTAGATCGACATCTGCATTTAAAATTTCTGTTAGTATTGGACGATAGAAAATCAAACAAAATTTAGACTAATAACTTCAAAATGATTCACTAACCTATCTCATCCCATTGTGCTCTTGGTGGAAAAGATGTTTCAGGATCACCTCTTTAGTCCATTCCCGCATAAGGAAAATTCTCAATAGTGAAGATATGGTTCCTTAGCCACATGAAATAAGTGAGAGTGAACTGAACCATTGAACCACCATCGCCACCATGGAAAGCCATCAATGCTACCCGTCGCACCATATGAGGTTATTGAGGACTTCAAGGATCCACTGGAATCAATTGAGGAGCAAGGAGTGGAATCCTCTCTAGAGAAAATGAGATAAGAATGGCATCGTATCCGAAGTTTTTGAACTTCCCATTTTTTGATCTAGTCAGCTGGCCCTTCATATTGGCTAATACTCCTTCACTCTAGATGAATATTGTCCCTCTAAAACACTCAAATACAATTTGAATTTGTGTTTTGGTAGCCACACGAGGAGTTTCATTCCCGCATAACCTGGTCACTGTGAATGCTATGATTTTAGGTTCCATTCGCAAGATGGTTTTGATGTATATGCGATCGTCCGTTAACTCTGAACTATTGCTACAATACTAAGCCTTGTAGCTAGCAGTGGGAAGACCTCCTTGTCTAGTCCCAAATAAGGAAATGTTTCTCCCTCTCCGAGGTAATCCATTAAGGAATTATATATATTTCGGCTCAATCTCAAGCTAGTGGTCACCAATTATGAAACATGGATATTGTACGTCCCATGCATTCACAAGCCAAGCCATCAAGTCAACCTGTGCCTTCATGCCTTGAATTTCCCAGAACTTGTACAAACCACAGTTTTTTAATGCATGTATGGTTTTTGGATCATCCATGGCTTTGTTATCCATGAGCTCATGTTCTCGTTCCTGCCATTCCAACATGATTAAAGGCATGCAAATCAACAAATTAAACAATTAAAATCAGTTGGAGGAAACTATGAAGAAATATAAGTTTTTCAAAAGCTCACAGGGCATGTGCAAGTTCTATGTGCAGGCAGCACGTTTTTCCACATGCACTCCACACATAACCTAAGGCGGCCTGACGATTTTTCTCTTAAAAAATCGTCGAGGTGCGTCGTTTTCACATGGAGAAACCGCGCACCCGTGACGCCAGATTTTGAAACATATTTTTCTCCTAAAAAATTCCATGAAATATTAAAACAAGAAATGAAACATATGAAAATGTAGACAAGGATTATGTGGATTCCTGGTTCTGACGATTCACAAAATGAGCGGTTGGTTATTCTTATATCAACTCCGGAAGTTTTTGGTCAAAAGCTCTCTATGCACTGTTCTGAAAAACAAAAGGTGAAAATGACTTATTTTTACTCCTTTTTATAGTTTTTAATGAGTAAAATATTATTATTTTATTTATTTTTACTTTTAAAAAGTTAAAATATAAATATTTTTACTTTTAGAAAGAAGATATTTGTAATCATTTGAGTTTTTGTGTAGGATACAGGATTTTGGTGAAAAGAATTATTCTGACATCAACTACACTTAATCACTTTTTAAATCTTTGTTAAAATATGAAAAATCGAAACCCTAGAGTCTTCTTTTAAGCCCTTTTCAGACTCTCGAAACATGAAAATATCGTCAAGTACTTGACTATTCAAACTCGTTAAGGTAAATGACAATCTTCCATTCAATATATGTTTACCCCTTTTCCGGAATGAACTAGAATAATTAAGAAAAAGGTATAAGTTGACTAATCATGGTCAATAGAGTTCTCTTCTACATTATTTTTTCCTTTTTCAGGCTTGAGAGACTAGATTTACGAAAAAGAACAACCATGGAGTTTGCTTATTTTTTTCTTCTCACTCCTAAAACTAAAAAACGTCGAGTTATTTCTATATTGGTCTCATTAAAATTTAATAGTAAAGGACCTATCGATTAAAACATGACCGAACCACTCCTTATTAGGGTTTGATTTTAATAATAATATGGACTCATCTGAAGGATGAGCTTACACAAACAAGAAAATTCCATCCTCCTCAAGCTTGACAAAAATAAAGAGGTACTTGCTAGTAATGGTGGGGAAAAAGAGAGAAAACGAATCCAGTTTTCATCCTTATTTTAGAAAGCAACATGTCGCCCTTGAACATGACATTTTTTCACACTTGTACCTGGGTTGGGAAATCCTTTTTCTAACATTTAATCGAACCACATTAAAAGTCTTCAACTAGTTTATGGGTATTGGTTTTAGGTCAAATGCTGCCAAGCCATCTACAGTGTCGTTATGGGTTCAAGAGAAAGTTCAATAAACCATTCGTTTAAAACAATTGTTTCCATTCACGTTGACCATCCTTGAATTAGTCCTTGCAAAATATTTCTTCAAAACTTGATCTAATGGTTTTTTGTCTTAGGCTTTCCTGCGACAGATCACTTTCTATCGACATTAGCTCATTATCTAGAAAATTGATCTAGAATCCTATCAGTACCTTGGGATCTGCATGCCCTAATGGCAGGTTTCTCGCCTTCGATGATAGGTTTTCATCATTGATCTTCGATCGAACAATTCTATAAGTGTTTTATTTCAAATCATTCATTCACACTTCATAGATTGTACTGAATTACTTTGAGATTCATCATCATTATTGGTGGTTTCTCTCACACTTGTTAATAGCTTTCATCATCGATAGGTAATCAAGTGGTTTCCAGAATGTTCTACTTCGGCACAATCAATCACATGGATAGATTCATACTAGTTCGAGAAGCAGAAATCAAGACCCTGGATCAATTTTCCACCATCCAGGCTACGAGGAGCTTTATTATTCATGATATAGTAAACTACTTATGACAAATGTGTGCATCCATAACATGTCTACTTTTTATGTAATATTGAAACCATATATGTACCAGAACATTTAGTTAGTTTTGATCTGAGTATGGGAATGCCTACCTTCGTAATGATATATATTTTCATTGAATTATTTTACAGGTTTTTGACCGACATCTCCAATCCAATCCTCAGAATGATAAAGCACTTCACTTTTTAGAAAAACTCTCAGACTTCGCACTTTAGGGGACAATCTGTTACACGTCATTTTCTCACCATGAAATTTGATTGTTCATATGGGTCTATCACCATCCATATCATATTCCCTTAGAGGTAAAAAAACACTCATGTTCCTGAATCAAGTCTTGGAAAGTGGATAAAAGCTCTATAAAACCCTTAAAATTCTACCTGCATGGTTTTTATATCCTTTCCCTATGCATGCTTTGATTTTCCTTCCATTAGCTACGACGACTACTGCATTGTTTGCCACTAAACCCTACGCACCCCTGTAAAAGGAAAGTAAAATAAAAAATTAACTTATAGAACCCTATTTGGTCGAATATTCTCCCAACTAGAAGCGCCTAGAGTCCCGCTAGTTTGAGCTTTATCCCTCCACTCGTGGAGCTTATCCCTTGCTCCATGGAACTCAAATCCCTTCATGAGAGGAATCCATCCCCCTCTTCATGGAACTAAAACTACCTCCATTTCCCTATAAATTGAGCTCAATTTTCAGGTTGAAGGGTAGATACTTGGAGATACTAATGTGATTTGAGACTGATATATATAGTTTCAAAGCTGAAGAGAGTTCATAGAGTGCATACATTCTACACTAGTGAGTTTTTTTTGGCACACTGAAGATCACACCTTTGTGTCTATAACTTCATGCTGGCTATTTTATAAATGAAGGCTTATCAGACTGAAGGAAAATGAGTGTTCAGGACCCTAGGAGAAATATATACAACATAAAGGCATCCAACTGTAATATTACTCTTTCTATTTAAGATTATACATATGGATCTCTTGTTCTCATTGTTTTGTTTCTATATTTATGGGAATAATTTCAATACTTAGACTCCTTGATCACTAAGTTAGATTAGTATGTTTTGATTATTATATATTTTAGATGATTTGATTATTTGTCTTGTCTTTGATTGTAGGTTCTACTCATTGGAGAACTACTTTGGAGCAATGGGACAAAGGGCTACATTAGACGTTTGGATTTCAAGGTAGGAGCATGTACTCTCTACTTTGTTATTATAATTATCTTAAAATACAATTAATCTAGAGAAAGAGGAATTCAAATGGATCTTTGTTTCTAGTTACTCGCTAGAGTAATAGGGAGATCACTCTTATTGGAAAGAGGGATTAATCCATGTAGAAATATGCATGGATTGGAGGTGTAGGATCTATAACTGTGCAATGCAAAATGGGTGAGAGAAAGGGAGGCATGACTTTTTAGTTGAGGAAGTTAGGGAGGAAAAGAAGATATACTTTCTCACTATGAATGTGTAGTGCAAAATTTTGGAAGGAGAGGGTCAATGCACTATGAATTTGAGGATTGAAAAGGCTTATTAATGACTTGAATGCTATCTGAAAGTGCACAACATCTAGTGGAGGCAATACTGGGAAAAGAATACGCAGTGGAAAAGTGTAGTTGACAATTATTGAGCATTGAGATTGCATAGTGTGTAGTTTATGGAGGCAGTTCTCTGTGACTGCACAGTGCATAGTTATAGTAGGAAGAGGATAGCTAACTGAGGATTGTGACTATGAAATGCATAGTCCTAGGTAGTAGAGAGATTTTTGATCGGTTTTAAAAGTTGTGAAGACAAGGATAAGGAAAAGGGATGAGACCAGAGCATGTAACAAGACTTGAATATGATCACGTACTAAAAAATGAAAAACAACATGCATCCATTCAAATGACAACAAAACAACACTTACCTCCAAGTGCGACACTTAGGATACACCTTTCCACAAAAGTGTTGATTGCAATAAGAAAGAGAACATTACCTTGAGAATGAGACCATTGTGTATCCCTATGGTATGTAGAATATATTAACTCAAAATAAATCATTGGAGTTTCCTCTTAAATGTGTCATAACTTCTTTCACGAAAAATTACACTTCCCTTAACAAAAAATAACACTTGTAATTCCTTCAAACTGGGACATTGAAAGTTAAGAAGCAAGCAAGGGATCACTCTAATAACTAGAAATGGTAGCTCACATTATTAAAGGTAGTCTCCAAAGTTTGAATATAGGCCAAAATTTGGAGGTTGTTGTAGTAGTGACAATATGTGCTTAAAATATTGAAGCCCATTTTTTTATGAAAACTAGAGGGGGGCCCATTTACCACATAGTCAACAAGAGACTAGATCACCTTGCAAGTTATGGTGATAAACATGAGTCTAGGAGGGTCTCCATTGTGAAATTCTGTTACACCCATATTTATCCCAAGTTTAGATACACCTAAGGGGATGTGGGAGTCTAGGGGTCTAGGGTTATGGGGAGTTTTCAAAATATGAATTCATGCACACCTGGATATCCCCTAAAACTAGATAAAAATGGATTTGATGAATTAGTTGAAGGGGTCAGGGCTTCTGGGACCCAGAAGGTTAGATGAGGTGGCAAGTTCCATGAGGGCTTGGTGAGACTATGTGTACACCATGTGAGTATTCCAAAAGGATTTGTAACATCAAACATGTGTGTACTAATTATGTGCCATGATGTTAGCATGACATGTGGAAAGAAGAAACAACCCTTCAAGGTGGAAAAAAGGATAGTTTCTGAATGACATATGGAAATATCAGATGATTCCATGCGATAAGGTGACGTCACCATGATATAATAATGATGTGCAAAATGTGAGGAACTATGGGTGACATTGACATTAAGTGATGTGGATGTCACATAGATGCTAAGTTGGAAACATATATGACCTAGCCATGTGTGGCGGGGTCCATGGTCACATAAATGAAAAATACTATCTATGGCTCCTGTCTCAGTAATATCTATGGTCAACCTTTGAAGGTTGTGTTCCATCTCTGCCAGGATTATTGTTGCGTCATCATGTTGATGTGCTACTAGTTGTGCCTCTCGCTTGTCAAAGCGATGAAGTGCTGGTAGTCATGTTAGACCGACATCTGCATTTAAAATTTCTGTTAGTATTGGACAATATAAAATCAAAGAAAAATTAGATTAAGACCTTCAAAATGATTCACTAACCTATCTCATCCCATTGTGCCCTTGGTGGAAAAGATGTTTCAGTATCACCTCTTTAGTCCATTCCCGCATAAGGAAAATTCTCAATAGTGAAGATATGGTTCCTTAGCCACATGAAATAAGCGAGAGTGAACCGAACCACTGAACCACCATCGCCACCATGGAAAGCCATCAATGCTACCCGTCGCACCATATGAGGTTACTGAGGACTTCCAAGATCCACTGGAATTAGTTTAGGAGCAAGGAGTGGAATCCTCTCTAGAGAAAATGAGATAAGAATGGCACCGTATCCGAAGTTTTTGAACTTCCCATTTTTTTCTCTAGTCAGTTGGCCCTTCATATTGGCTAATACTCCTTCACTCTAGATGAATATTGTCCCTCTAAAACACTCAACTACAATTTGAATTTGTGTTTTGGTAGCCACACGAGGAGTTAAACTCCTGCATAACCTGGTCACTGTGAATGCTATGATTTTCAGTTCCAGTCCAAGATGGTTTTTATGTCTATGCGACCGTCCTTTAGCTCTGAATTATTGCTACAATACTAAACCTTGTAGCTAGCAGTGGGAAGAACTCCTTGTCTAGTCCCAAATAATGAAATGTTTCTCCCTCTCTAAGGTAATACGGTGAGGAAGTATATGCCTTCTAGCTCAATCTCAAGCTAGTGGTCACCAATTATGAAACATTGATCTTGAACGTCCCATGAATTAAAAAGCCAAGTCATCAGCTCAACTTGTGCCTTCATGCCCTAAATTGATCAGAACTTGTATAACCCACGGTTTTTTAATGCACTCATGGTTGATTGATCATCCATGGCTTCGTTTTCCATGAGCTCATGTTCTCATTCCCGCCATTCCAACATGATTAAAGGCCTACAAATCAACAAATTAAACATTAAAAAATCAGTTGGAGGAAACTTGAACCATTTTTTATGAAGAAATATAAGTTTTTCAAAAGCTCACGGTGCCTGTGCAGGTTCTGTGTGCAGACAGTGCATTTGTCCGCACACTCTCCACATAGAACCCACGGCGACCTGACGATTTTTATTTTAAAAAATCACTAAAGTGCGCGGTTTTCGCACGGAGAAACTGCGCACCCCCGAGGGAAGATTTTGAAACATATTTTTCTCCTAAAAAATGACATGAAAGCTTAAAACAAGAAATGAAATGGATGAAAACATAGACAAGGATTATTTATACTAATTGCCCTAAAATTCACAAAATGAACTGGTTATTCTTATATCAACTCGAAGTTTTTAACAAAAGCTCTACGACTGTTCTGAAAAACAAAAGGTGAAAATGACTTATTTTTACTCCTTTTTATAGTTTTTAATGAGTAAAATATTATTATTTTATTTATTTTTACTTTTAAAATGTTAAAATATAAATATTTTTACTTTTAGAAAGAAGATATTTGTAATAATTTGAGTTTTTGTGCAGGATACAAGATTTTGGTGAAAAGAATTATTCTAACATCAACTACACTTAATCACTTTTTCAATCTTTGTTAAAATATGAAAATAAAAACCCTAGAGTCCTCTTTTAAGCCCTTTTCAGACTCTCGAAACATGAAAATATCGTCAAGTACTTGACTATTCAAACTCGTTAAGGTAAATGAACAATCGTCCATTCAGTATATGTTTACCCCTTTTCCGGAATGAACTAGAATAATTAAGAAAATGGTATAAGTTGACTAATCATGGTCAATAGAGTTCTCTTCTACATTATTTTGTCCTTTTTCAGGCTTGAGAGACTAGATTTATGAAAAAGAACAACCATGGAGTTTTCTTATTTTTTTCTTCTCACTACTAAAACAAAAAAACGTCGAGTTATTTCTATATTGGACTCATTAAAATTTAACAGTAAAGGACCTATCGATTAAAACACAACCAAACCACTCCTTATTAGGGTTTTATTTTAATACTAATATGGACTCATCTGAAGGATGAGCTTACACAAACAAGAAAAATTTATCCTCCTCAAGCTTGACAAAAATAAAGAGGTACTTGCTAGTACTAGTGGGGAAAAAGAGAGAAAACGAATCCAGTTGTCATCCTTATTTTAGAAAGCAACATTTCGCTCCTGAACATGACATTTTTTCACACTTGTACCTGGGTTGGGAAATCCTTTTTCTAACATTTAATCGAACCACATTGAAACTCTTCAACTGTTTTATGGGTATTAGCTTTAGGTCAAATGCTGTCAAGCCATCTACAGTGTCGTTATGTGTTCAAGAGAAAGTTCAATAAACCATTCATTGCAAACATTTGTCTCCATTCATGTTGACCATCCTTGAATTATTCCTTGCAAAATATTTCTTCAAAACTTTATCTAATGGTTTTTTGTCGTCAAATTTCTTACGACGGATCAATTTCTATCGACATCAGCTCATTATCTAGAAAATTGATCTAGAATCCTATTAGTACCTTGGGATCTTCATGCCCTAATGGCAGGTTTCTCGCCTTCGATGATAGGTTTTCATCATTGATCTTCGATCGAACAATTCTATGAGTGTTTTATTGCAAATCATTCATTCACACTTCATAGATTGTATTGAATTACTTTGAGATTCGTTGTCATTATTGGTGGTTTCTCTCACACTTGTTAAGAGCTTTCATCATCGATAAGTAATCAAGTGTTTTCTAGCATGTTCTACTTCGGCACAATCAATCACATGGATAGATTCATACTAGTTAGAGAAGCAGAAATCAAGACCCTGGATCAAGTTTCCACCATCCAGGCTATGAGGAGTTTTATTATTCATGATATAGTAGACTACTTATGACAAATGTCTGCGTCCATAACATGTCTAATTTTTATGTAATATTGAAACCATATATCTACCAGAACATTTAGTTAGTTTTGATCTGAGTATGGGAATGCCTACCTTCGTAATGATATATATTTTCATTGAATTCTTTTACAGGTTTTTGACCGGCATATCCAATCCAATCCTCGGAATGATAAAGCACTTCACTTTTTAGAAAAACTTTCAGACTTTGCACTTTAGGGGACAATCTATTTCACGTCATTTTCTCACCATGAAATTTGATTGTTCATATGGGTCTATCACCATCCATATCATATTCCCTTAGAGGTAAAAAAACACTCATGTTCCTGAATCAAGTCTTGGAAAGTGGATAAAAGCTCTATAAAACCCTTAAAATTCTACCTACATGGTTTTTATATCCTTTCCCTATGCATGCTTTGATTTTCCTTCCATTAGCTCAGGCGACTACTACATTATTTTCCACTAAACCCTATGCACCCCTGTAAAAGGAAAGTAAAATAAAAAATTAACTTATAGAACCATATTTGGTCGAATATTCTCCCAACTAGAAGCCCCTAGAGTCCCGCCAGTTTGAGCTTTATCCCTCCACTTGTGGAGCTTATCCCTTGGTCCATGGAACTCAAATCCCTTCATGAGAGGAATCCATCCCCCTCTTCATGGAACTAAAACTACCTCCATTTCCCTATAAATTGAGCTCAAGTTTCAGGTTGAAGGGTAGATACTTGGAGATACTAGTGTGATTAGAGACTGATATATATAGTGTCAAAGCTGAAGAGAGTTCATAGAGTGCATAATTTCTACACTAGTGAGTTTTTTTTGGCACACTGAAGATCACACCTTTGTGTCTATAACTTCATGCTAGTTATTTTATAAATGAAGGCTTATCAGACTGAAGGAAAATGATTGTTCATGACCCTGGGAGAAATATATACAACATAAAGGCATCCAGCTGTAATATTAATTTTTCTATTTAAGATTATACATATGGATATCTTGTTCTCATTGTTTTGTTTCTATATTTATGGGAATAATTTCAATACTTAGACTCCTTGATCACTAAGTTAGATTAGTATGTTTTGATTATTATATATTTCAGATGACTTGATTATTTGTCTTGTCTTTGATTATAGGTTCTACTCATTGGAGAACTACTTTGGAGCGACAGGACAAAGGGCTACATTAGACGTTTGGATTTCAAGGTAGGAGCATGTACTCTCTACTTTGTTATTATAATAATCTTAAAATACAATTAATCTAGAGAAAGAGGAATTCAAATGGATCTTTGTTTCTAGTTACTCGCTAGAGTAATAGGGAGAACACTCTTGTTCGAAAGAGGGATTAATCCACGTAACAATATGCATGGATTGGAGGTGTAGGATCTATAATTGTGCAATGAAAAATGGGTGAGAGAAAGGGAGGCATGAATTTGCAGTTGAGGAAGTTAGGGAGGAAAAGAAGATATACTTTCTCACTATGAATGTGTAGTGCACAACTTTGGAAGGAGAGGGCCAATGAACTATGAATTTGAGGATTGAAAAGGCTTATTAATGACTTGACTGCTATTTGAAAGTGCACAGTATCTAGTGGATGCAATACTGGGAAAAGAATACGCAGTGGAAAAGTGTAGTTGACAATTATTGAGCATTGAGATTTCATAGTGCGTAGTTTATGGAGGCAGTTCTCCGTGACTGCATAGTGCATAGTTCCAGTAGGAAGAGGATATCTAACTGAGGATTGTGACTATGAAATGCATATTCCTGAGTAGTAGAGAGATTTATTCTTGGTTTTGAAAGTTGTGAAGACAAGGATAAGGAAAAGGGATGAGACCAGAGCATGTAACAAGACTTGAATATGATCACATACTAAAAAATGAAAAACGACATGCATCCATTCAAATGACAACAAAACAACACTTACCTCCAAGTGCGACACTTAGGATACACCTTTCCACAAAATTGTCGAATGCAATAAGAAAGGGAACATTACCTTGAGAATGAGACCATTATGTATCCCTATGATATGTAGAATATATTAACTCAAAATAAATCACTGGATTTTCCTCTTAAATATGTCATAACTTCTTTCATGAAAAATTACACTTCCCTTAACAAAAAATAAGACTTGTAATTCCTTCAAACTGGGACATAGAAAGTTAAGAAGCAAGCATGGGATCAATCTAATAACTAGAAATGGTAGCTCACATTATTAAAGGTAGTCTCCAAAGTTTGAATATAGACCAAAATTTGGAGTTTGTTGTAGTAGTGACAATATGTGCTTAAAAAATTAAAGCCCATTTTTTTATGAAAACTAGTGGGGGGGCCATTTACCACATATTCAACAAGAGACTAGATCACCTTGCAAGTTACGGTGATAAACATGAGTCTAGGAGGGTCTCCATTGTGAAATTCTGTTACACCCATATTTCTCCCAAGTTTATATACACCTAAGGGGATGTGGGAGTCTAGGGGTCTAGGGTTATGGGGAGTTTTCAAAATATGAATTAATGCACACCTGGATATCCCCTAAAACTAGATAAAAATGGATTTGATGAATTAGATGAAGGGGTCAGGGCTTGTGGGACCCAGAAGGTTAGATGAGGTGGCAAGTTCCAAGAGGGCTTGGTGAGACTATGTGTACACCATGTGAGTATTCCAAAAGGATATGTAACATCTAACATGTGTGTACTAATTATGTGCCATGATGTTAGCATGACGTGTGGAAAGAAGAAACAACCCTTCAAGGTGGAAAAAAGGATAGTTTTTGAATGACATATGGCAATATCAGATGATTCCATGCGATAAGGTGATGTCACCATGATATAATAATGATGTGCAAAAGGTGAGGACCTATGGGTGAGATTGACATTAAGTGATGTGGATGTCACATAGATGCTAATTTGGAAACATATATGACCTAGCCATGTGTGGCGGGGTCCATGGTCACATAAATGAAAAATACTAGAGCCCCACCCCACACCCCCCCACCCCCAGCCCCACCTCGGCCCCCCACTCACCCCATTATATTTCAAGAATGTGGGGGGGAGGGGGGGTGGGTTGCACTATTAATTATGTCATTAATTTAAATGGGTAGCCACTTGGGGAAGATCAATTAAGGGTGGAATTGTGAGAAGTACATTCACATAAGTTACAAGTAGCATACCACCCCCGACACCCATGTTAACTATCAAAAGGCACAAGGGCCTGTAATTAATACAGTTTGTTGATATATTTCATCTCGTCATGTAAGGAATTGAAGCTATAAAGGGTTTAACCATTTACCATGCATGTTCCACATGTAATTACCTGGTTGCTTACACTTTTAGGGGAATATATATCGACCCATAGTTTATTTTAAGATAAAAATTACATCACTATGAAATTGTTAATGAATTGCCTGCAATGGTGTTATCCAATGTTAATTTTTCCAACTTTGGGGAGGAAGAAACTTTGTAGCCCCATTTCCATTATGACACAAGGTGGTTGGGTTAGTTAAAAGTAACACCTCCCTAGCATTGAAAATTCTAAGGAGGTGGGATGCAGATTTACATACTACAATTTTGTTTATGCCAAAATTGGTGCATGAATGATCTGCTTCTTTAATTCCTCAAAGGCCCTTTGTTGACCCTTTCCCTAGTAGAAACTTTCACTATTCATTATTATCGTGTAGAGTGGTGCCCCTACTACTAAAATTGAGGCTATGTATTTCCTTTGGTACTATGTTTCCCCAAAGAAACTCCTAATCTCAAAAATATTAGTAAGAATTGGCCTCTTCATTACGATCTCCATCTTTGTAGGATTTATCTTTAGCTCTCCCTCGCTAATCATGCATATTAGATACACCAAATACTAATGTACAAACTCAAACTTCTTGATCCAGATTTATGCAAGAATACAACGGAATAAAAATATAACCATAAATAAAAACATGCATTAGAAATATAACTTCATTTCATTAATATCAAATGACTGAAATATGCTTATAGACAAAATGAAAATACACTAGCTAGGGCGTTGGTAGCTTATCTATGAGAAGCAATGTGGCAGCTATAGGCCTCTAAAATATGTTAAAATGAGGCTATAAGGATTATTTATTATTGAGAAATAATAAAAATCCCTAAAAATCCAAAAACCTAACCTTAGGAGATGAAACACCAAACTATGGGCCCCATCAAGGTAAATTGGTACATCAATTTTCCGAGATCATAACTTTGGCATACTATCTGTGTTTGATGCACATGATACATCGTTAAAAGATATATATTAGGAATACAACTATTGATACTAAATATTGAGTCTTTGACTCATAACAGATAGGCCATTCATGCCCCAAAAACATCATTTAGTGGCTCAAAATGGCTCTGAAAGTTCAAAACTGGAAAAAATGCTAAAAATAATAAACTGTGCTACAATTAAGGAAA
Organism: Pinus albicaulis; assembly: GCA_034641835.2. Taxonomy (NCBI): domain Eukaryota; kingdom Viridiplantae; phylum Streptophyta; class Pinopsida; order Pinales; family Pinaceae; genus Pinus; species Pinus albicaulis. The sequence continues at coordinate 1,599,771,637 of CM076580.1, forward strand.
CTGGAAAACTAAAAGACACAATGGTGGGGATCCAAGTGGAATATGCGAGTGGACACCAATATCCACCTCGATCATTCCTCCCCCCTTAGGTAGAAATAGTCCCCATTGCGTTGAGTTCCTCCATGAGATCTGCAATATTGGATGTGTCCAGTAATAGTGGAAAATATGGCCAAAGGCGATCCACATTGAACACTGGTTGTCGGCCAAGGAATGGAGGAATTATAAGCTTAAATACATTATATCCCACAAAAATTATAATGATGTAAGGCCCATATCAGAGTGGTCTAAGCTTCCTATGAGCTCTGGTTAGGCATTCCTTCTACAAATGCAACCAAACTTGGTCGCCCACCTGGAACTTATGTGTCACCCAATTTTGATCATGTCGTTGATTGTACTTGGAATTTTATTTATCCAAGATGTCATGGACCTAGTGGATGTGTTCAATAAAACTGGTTTCTTTATCAGCCTCAGATAGTACATGTGTGGATTCTATCTGTGTGGTCACATGAGGTATGGTAACATCAGGCATTGACACACCTGGGGGTAGATCAATGGAGTGCTTGACCTGACAGTGTATCAAAACCTCTGTGGGTGAGGAGAAAATTTCCTTGTATTCCTCCATGACATTTCCAATATTATACTATCGTGTAGGGCAGTCTTGTTTGGAGGATGTGGCCACAACTTTCTTCTTGCCCTTTGGGTGAATTGTAATGAAAATGAATTTCCTAGTTTGGAAAATAATCTTACTACGTTGCTTTGTAGTAATCAAAGAGATGGCGGGAGGCGGTACTATCTCCAATATATAGTACAACTTATTTCCCAAAGTAATAATAACATCACGAGACCTATACTCATACAGAACATGTCACTTCCACAAGTATGGTTGGCCTAGTAATACATTAGACACGTCAAGAAGAGAAACATCACACAATACCTCATATGTGAATGGCTTGATGTTGTATGGAAGGCAGCACTACTGGTGGACGTGGAGATATCTTCCTTGGTAAAGCCACCCAATGGTATATAACTACAAGTGTGATGTGGTTAGTAGGACGAGCTGCTTCACAAAATTTACTGAAATGAGGTTCTTTTGGCTTCCAATATCGACAAGGAATTATAGTGGAGAACCCTTCACCCACATTTGGGAATGGAAGAGGCGCTCTCCCTCCTCTGGATCTTCGGATTCCTCCTTCTAGATCTTAGTGGTTGAAATGGTGGTACTGGGTTCCACATCAAAGATTTGATTCCATTTTTCATTACCATTCTTTGGTTCTAACTCAGAATCAGAACATGCATCTAATTCAAATGCCTTCAGTTTGACCACCAGCGACTATTTGGTCTAACACTCACTTGTGTTGTGAGTAGGACAGTTATGAAATTCATACCAATTCTCCATGTCCTTCTTTGGCTTTTTGGTGTCATTCTAAGTCACCTCGGTTTGGATTTTCCCCTTATCATATGGTTCAGGGGCGCCTTTCCCTCACTTCGGATTCGCGGATCCAAATTCTCACTTCTTCTACTTAAATTTATTCTCAATATTTGCAGCATATTGATATTTCGTGCCATGCGAGGTAATTTCGAGGAACTCCATTTACTCCTAAATGTATCTATGCAAGCAACTGTGGTACTTGAGAACCAAATATCTCTTTGAATATTTAATACCCAACTTTGTATGCAGGGTATGGAACAAATTCGTTTGATGTCACAATATGGTCCATTGGATTTACTTGTCCTCATAGCTCCCCAAGGGGTAATATTGTTCCTTGATACTGTCTGGGAATGAATTCTAAGTGGGTGCAGTTGAGAACAAAGAGGGTTCCCTCCCATCCTTTTGCACACAGTAGGTTTCCCACCAGTCTTTGACATGGGAGGCAGCTTTGACGAGTGCAAAAGTAATATTTTATCAGTCGGAGAAATCATGGACCGAGAAATACCCTTCCAACAAATTCAACCATCTATCTATGACATCAATATCTATCTAGCCTTCAAATACATGAATTTCAAAGCTTACATGTACCTTGAAGGGAGTGGCGCCTCTAGAGTGGTTGTTGGACGCAGATGCGTCGTATGTGGGTAGTTGTTGAAGGACCTGGGAAAAGTTATCCATAATCACGTTCCTTTATTTCTCGAGGGCCTCCTCAAGAAATATTTTGATAGGATATCCTACTCCCTTTTATTTATTTTCTTCCACCATGGGAGGTCGTTGGGATTTGCAGGGTTGATATTGCAAGGGCTCAACCAGATCAAGCCCTAAATCCTTATACCTTGACCTTGTTGGGTACATGCGAAGAAAAATAGAGAAAGAGAAGATTGCTCTAATACCACTGATCCAGATTTATGCAGGAATGCAACATAATACAAATATAACCATAAATATAAATATGTAGAAAAAATATAACTTCACTTCATTAATATCAAATGACTGAAATATGCTTACAGAAAAAATAAAAATAAACTAGCTAGGGCACTTGTAGCTTATCTCTAAGAAGCGATGTAGCGGCTACAGGCCTATCAACTCTGTGACAATGAGGCTCGAAGGCCTATTTATTATTGATAAAAAATGGAAAACCCTAAACATCGAAAAACCTAACCCTAGGAGATGAAATGCAAGAATATATGCCCTGTCGGGGTAAATTGGCACATAAATTTACAAAGGTCATAACTTTGGCATACTATCTCTGTTTGATTTACATGATACATTGTTAGAAATATAATTCTAAGGAATAAAACTACTGATAGTTAATATGGAGTCTTTAACTCATATTGGCTTAACCTTTCATGCCAAAAAAACGTCTTTTAGGGCCTCAAAACAGCTCCGTTCAGGGCTTGAAAAACTGCTAAAAATACTACACTGTGCTACCATTAATGAATCTAAAAAACTAAAATAAGCAATCATGGGGGTCCAAGTGGAATAGGCGAGTGGCCACCAAATCACACCTCGATCACTTCTTGATACTTTACAATAGCTGGGGCTTATTTAATGTCTCTAGCACCTTCATCAAATGTCAGTTGTGCTCCTCCTAGGTAGAATTTTATATTAATATATATTCCAAATAAACACTAAACAATTAATCTATAAAATGGCCCAATATATCATTCATTAAACTCATAAACATAGGTGTTGAATTACATAGGCAAAACAACATGACTAACCACTAATACAAACCTTTACTAATTCTGAAGGTGGTCTTCTAGGTATCTTCTTCTCTGACTTGAACGTAGTGATATCCAAACTGTAAGTCCATCTTGGTGAAGTATTTGGTTTGCTACACTTTATCTACTAAATCATCTATCCTGGTTATGGGGTTCCTATTCTTGAGAATATTTTGTTTTAATGCCCTACAATCAATAGACATATGTCAATTCCCACGTTTCTTTGGCACAATAATGATGGGTGACCCACATGGTGAGGTACTTTGTCAAATGACACCATTTTCTATTAGCTTTTTTATTTTCTTCTTTGCTTAATCTTCCTCTATGATAAACTTCCTATATAGTTCAATGTTTGGCATTGGTGAATCTGAAGAAATCTAGATCTCATGCTCCTTTTCCCTCTTGGGTGGTAGCCCCTTATGCTCTTGAAAAAAGCATTCTATTATTTTAGTGAATACTTTATTTTATTTTTTAGTTCCTTAGTACACCCCTCCATGGATGACTTAATTGTCCTGGACACTTTTCTAGAGTAATTTTCTCGTAAACACAACACAACCTATTTCTTTCTATAAATGATCAAACTTTATGCCTCGTTGGAATTTACCAATGATATATTCAACGTTACCTTTTGTGCATTGATGATGAATGATTTCCAATCCTTCATGAGGTGACACTAGTTGGCTCTTTGAATGAATATTACATCTTGCATGTACATATAGGGAATTCAAACCAAAACACCACATACATATAATGGAACAACTTCTAATTCTACATGATTAGGAAAGTCAACAATTATAACAATTTTGATTGTGCACTAATCACTTACCTCTATCTATACCTTTATTATCTAAGTCTTGGCCTATTTGGTATTGAACTCTCATATTCCCACATTGAGAAACTGGTTTTAGCAGTAGTCCATGATGTTTAGCGACTCCATAGTTACATTTTTTTAAGAAAATAATTTATAGTAGATGACATCATCCATTTGAATTTGGCCTAAGTAGACAAGTGATTGGAGAAAAATACAAAAAATGGATTTTTATTTTACAAGTGTTTGATTTACAGTTCATGTCAGCCAAATCAAAGAGTCTTTGGCTTTCGCAAAATTAATTTCGGAATTACCTTGTGAGGGAGATGTTACTTATGAAGAATCATTTCTAGATGGACATATTTATCTTATCTCCTCACAATATCCTTGGTACAGATACATCATAGTATATATCCAAACTTTGAAGTTTCCTCGGTATTTTTCTAAGGAATAACGTCGAAGATTATGTCGCCTTAAACTAAGAATTATCTGATCATTGGTGATACTTTATATTGTCTGGGGGAATCAACCATGTTAATCATGGTCAACCATGGTTAACCATGGTCAATAATCATGGTCACATTGTAAAAAATATTTTCTCCTTGTCTAACGTCACATTATGAAAACCATGGTCATCCATGTTCAATCATGGTCCAACATCGCATTGTGACAAATTTTTCCTCAATATGATAATTAACGATGGTAAACCATGGTTCAACGTTGCATTGTGACAAACATTGTCTAAATATGAAAATCAATCATGGTCAACCATGGTCCAACATCATATTATGACAAAGATTGTGTCAGTATATAAATTAACCATGGTCAACAATTGTCAACCATGTTTATTTTAGTCCCTCGTGTTTATAATATTAATCCCTTAGGTTTATTGAGCTAAGGGCCCATATTCCTAGGGTATAATATTATTCTTAGGCTTTAGTATAAATCCCTTGGTTTATAATCATGATAAACCACCGCCTAATGTCACATTGTAACAAATATTGGGTTTGTAATATCTATCCATTTTGTTTATTAAGCTAAGGGTCCAGATTCCTGGGGTATAATATTATTCATAGGGTTTAATATAAATCGCTTGGGTTTATAATCATGGTGAGCCATGTTTCATTGAAAAATTGTCACAAATATTGTCTCAATATGAAAATAAACCATGGTCAACCATCATCGACCATGGTCAACCATTGTCCACCATGGTCGATCATGGTCAACCATTGTTGATCATGGTCAAACATGCTCAATTATAGTCAACCATGGTCCAACGACACAGTTTGATCAATATTGTGTCAATATGAAAATAAACCATGGCTAACCATGGTCAATAATTATGGTCATATTGTAACGGATATTTTTTCCTTGTCCAACGTCACATTATGACAACCATGTTCATCTATGGTCAAGCATGGTCAAATGTCGCATTGTGACAAAGATTATCTCAATATGAAAATTAACCATGGTAAACCATGGTTCAACGTCTTATTGTGACAAATATTGTCTCAATATGAAAATCAATCATGGTCCAATAGCACATTATGACAAACTTTGCGTCAATATGAAAATCAACCATGGTCAACAACTGCCAACCATGTTTAATTTAAGGTTTATAATATTTATCTCGAAGTTTATATATCTTGGTTCTATAATATTAAACTCTTAGGTTTAATATTATTACTTTGGGTTCTTAGTATTAATTTTTTGTTTTTATTAGTCCCTTTGGTTTATAATATCAACCCCTTGGGTTTATTAAGCTAAGAGTCCATATTCCTAGGGTATAATATTATTCATAGGATTTAATATAACTCCTTTCATTTTATAAGCATGATCAACCATGGTAAACCAGGTCCAATATCACATTGTGACAAAGATTGTCTCAATATGAAAATCAACCATGTTCAACCATACTCAATCATTGTCAACCATGGTTATTGATTGTCAACTATGGTCCACCGTCACATTATAAAAAATATTGTCTCAATATGAAAATCAACCATGATTAACAATTTATAATCATTGTCAACCGTGGTGAACCATGGTAAAATGTCGCATTGTGACAAATATTCTCTCAAAATGAAAATTAATCATGGTCATTCATGGTCAATATGAAAATCAACCATGCTCAACCATGGCCAATCAATGTCAAACAAGGTCAACCATAGTTCAATGTCACATTGTGACAAATATTCTTTCAATATGAAAATCAATCATAGTCAACCATGGTCTATTGTCACATTGTGACAAATATTGTCTCAATATGGAAATCAACAATGGTTAACCATGGTCAACAATGTTTTTTTAGGGATTATAATAAATATCTTATCATTTATATACCTTGCATTTACAATATTAATCATTTTGTTTTTTTAGGTTTTTAGTATTAATACCTTATTTTTATTAGTGCCTTGGGTTTATAATATAAATCCCTTGGATTTATTAATATAAGGGTTTATATTTTTAGGGTAGAATGGTATTTATAGAGTTTATAATATTCATCCTAGGGTTTAATTAGATCCATTGGTTTTATAATCCATTAGGTCTATAATAGTAATCATATGGTTTATATTCCTAGTGTTTAATATTAAGCTTGGTGTTTAAGTTATTAATCCATTCATTTTATTGATTTTATGGTTTATATTCCTAGGGTTTAATGTTATTTTCATGGGTTTTTATTATTAAACCATGCTCAACCATTGTCCAATGTTACATTGTGACAAAGATTCTCTCAATATTAAACTCAATCTTGGTCAACCATGGTCATAAGTCGCATTGTGACAAATATTGCCTTAGTATGAAAATAACCCATGGTCAACCATGTTTTTTTTTAGGGTTTATAATATTTATCTTATAGTTTATATGCTTTGGGCTTACAATATTAATTATTATTTTTTTAGGTTTTTATTATTAATTCCTTGTTTTTATTAGTGCCTTGTGTTTATAATATAAATCACATCGCTTTATTAATCTTACGGTTCATATTCCTAGGGTATAATATTTTTGATAGGGTTTATAATATTAATCCAAGGGTTTTATATAGATTCCTTGGAATTATAACCCATTAGGTTCATACTAGAAATTCATTGAGTTGATATTATTAACTGTAGGGTTTATATTCTTAGGGTTTAATATTCATCCTAGGGTTTAATGTTAATCCCTTGGGTTTATAATCCCTTAAGTTCTTAATATTAATACCTTGGGTTTATAATAGTAATCTTAAGGTTCATGATATGAATCTTAGGGTATAATGTTTATTTTAGGGTTCATAATATTTATCTTAGGGTCTATATCCCTTGTGTTATAATATTAACCCATTGGGTTTAATATTATTCCCTTTCATTTAAAATCACTTGTGATTTTAGTATTAATACCTTGGATTTATTAGTTCCTTGGGATTATAATATCAATGATTTAATATTGTAACATTGGAATGGTGCAAAAATGTATGCAACATCACAGTGTGACAAACATTGTCTCAATATAAAAATAAGTCTAACAATCATAATTTCAATGTTACATTAAATTTTAATTTATTCAATGTTACATTGTTACATTACAAAAATTGGGTTTCATAAAAGGTTTATAATATTAGCACCTTTTAATGTTTAGTTTAAAATATTAAAGTTTAATATTGGATTTATAATTTGTTTTATTGGGGTTTAGAATATTAATATAGGGTTTAATATGAATCCCTTGGGTTTACAATTATTCCCCTCGGTTTATAATCCATTGAGTTTATAATATTAATCCCTTAGGTTTATTAATTCCTTGGATTTATAGTATTTATCTATTGGGTTTATAATATTAATCCTAAGGGTCATAATATTCATATTAGGGTTTATATTCCTAGGGTTTAAATCAATCATGGGGTCCAATTTTATTCCATTAGGTTTATATTCCCTCAGGTTTTTAATATTAATTCAATGGGTTTAGTAATCCCTTGGGTTTATAATATTGTTCCTATGGTTTCTAATATTAATCATAGGGTTTATATTCCTTGGGTTTAATATTAAGCTTATGGTTTTAATATTAATCTAAGGGTTTAATATTAATCCCTTTAGTTTATAATCCCATGGGCTTATAATATCGATCCCTTAGACTTATTAATCTCACGGTCTATATTTCTAGGATTTAATATTAATCTTAAGATTTAATGTTGTTCCCTTGGGTTTTTAATATTAATGCTTTTAGTTTATTAATCAGATAGGTTTATAATGTTGATCCTAAGTTTATAATATTAATATTATGGTTTGATGTTTATTTCAGGGATTATAATATTTATCTTAGGGTTTATATCCTTTAGGTTTATAATATAAATTTCTTTTGTTTAATATTATTCCCATGGGTTTGTAATTCCTTCGGTTTATTAGTATCTTTATTTTATGATATCCATCCATTGGATTTATTAATCTAAGAAGTCATATTCCTAGGGTATAATATCATTCATAAGGTTTAAAATATTAATATCTTTGGTTCAATATTAATATCAATCTCTTGGATTTATTTTCAGTTTAATATTAACATCTTAGATTTATAATTTCTGATAAAAGGACTTATAATATTAATCTCCATTGTTTATAATACTAGTCTGTTGGGTTTACTCATCCCTTAGGTTTATAACACTAATAATAAGTTGGGTTCATTAATCCCTAGGGTTTTTAATATCTTAGGTTTATAATATTAATACATAGTTGGGTTAATTAATCCCCTGGGTTTATAATATTAATCCCTTAGGTTTTGAATCCATAGGTTTTATAATATTAATCTCTTCGGCTTACTCATTGCTTGTGTTAATAATTCCAAAATTTTATAATATTAATCTTTGGGTTTATAATATTCATAATTACTTTGGTTTATTTATCCCTATAGTTTGTAATGTTAATCACTTGGGTTTATTAATCCCTTAGACTATTAATATAAACTTCATAAGTTTTTAATATGTTTGGTCTTTAATAGGAATAATCCCTTGGGTTTATAATATTCATCCCTTAGATTTATAGTATCAAATCCATTTGGTTTATAATATTTATCTCGTTTACAACTAATAATTAGAATAATTACTAATAATTATAACTATTGATAATTAATATTTAATAATTTATAATTATTAATATTAATAATTATTATAATTTATAATTATTAAATTTTTTATTTTTTATTTATTTTAACTACTCATTATAAATATTTGTATTTATATTGTATTTATATTATATTTATATTTATGTAATTAAAAATAACATCATATTATTGCATTTATAAAATTATTCATTTGGGGTTATAATTTTAAGGTCTATAATTGTAAGATTTATAATATTAACAATTTTGATCTTTTAGGTTTATAATATTAATTCTAGGGTATACAATCCCTTTAGTTCATAATATAAATCCTAAATTTTAATATTTTACCCTCCTTTGGTTCATAATATAAATCCTAGGATTTAATATTTAACTCTTAGGTTTATTTTCCCTTAGGCCTATAATATAATCTCTTGAGTTTATCCCCTTCAAGGTTTATAGTATTAATCCTTGAGTTTATAATATTAGGAGTTTTTAATATTGGGTTTATAATATAGCATTTAGTATAAGGATTTGAAATGCTCAATCTTTAATATTGGGTTTTATAATTTTAAGGTTCACAATATTAATATTAATATTAATCCCTTATGTTTATTAGTCATAAGGATTTATAATATTAACCCATTAGGTATATTATTCCCAAAATTTTATAAAATTAACCACTTCAGTTTATATCATTGATACATTTGTTTTATTATTAGAGTTTATAATACTAATATAAGGCTTTGGTTTACATCATTAATATCTAGGGTTTATTATTATAATTTACAATAGTAGTGTTAGGGTTTATAACCTTAGGTTTATTTTCAGTTGTGTTTAAAGAATTAATTCATAGGAATTATTTTACTTTAGGTTTATTAATCATTTTGGTTTATTATTATTAATCTTAGGGTTTAATATTTTCCCCTTGTGTTTATTTTCCCTTGGGTTTATAATATTAAACCCTTGAGTTTATTTCTTGCTCGCTTTATAATATTAATCCCTTGGATTTGTGATATTGCACTTTTTAATTATGTTTTTATAATATTGCTTTAAATATCACGATCTAAAATGTTTGGTTTTTAATATTACAGTATATAATATTGATTTTCTTAATATAAGTGTTTATAATATTAATCATGTCATTTATAATATTAATCCTATGGTTTAAAATATTTATTGTAATAATTATAATGTTAATCTTATTAATCCTATGGTTCAAAATATTTTTTGTAAGATTTGTAATGTTAATCTTAGGGATATAATGCTAATTTTAGGGTTTATAATGTTGGATTTTATAATATTCCACCTTATAATAATTGATTTAATATTAGAGTTTAATATTATTATGTTGGAATTGTTTATAAATCTATCATTATGTATAAAATATATTTATAGTTATATTAATTGGGTAATAAATGTATATTAATCATTAATATGATGGTGATGGATAAATAAATATTGTTATTACTATTATTATCTTACACACACACACACACACACATATATATATAATCAATTTCTAATACTCACATTAGCACTATATATCTAATAATTTTTAATGTGATTGATAAATGTCTATTGGGGCATATCAACCATATTTACCAATGTGGTTGTATATATGCTTCATATATGCCTATTAGCTTATATCAACCACATTGGTAAATGTGGTTGTGTTAGTTACTAATTATTTTGAGTGTATTAGTTATCCATCTCGAAGAGTTGAATACAAATACAGTATAGATGGTATTCATGTAAAATGGATGTTGGGATTTACATTTGGAAAATTTATTGTGTGATGCAGGAGCATTAAGGTAGAGACAACAATGTGACAAGCTGGTCACATGTTGTGGCTTGGGAAGAGGACTAGCAGTCCTAATAATTTGAAGACTTTAGTTTTAAAATATTTTGTTTAAAGTTAATTTGGGCTAACATAGCCATTGTAATATGTAGGTTAAAAGAATAGTTAGATTAGGATTAGTTAGGAATTTAGTTGAATAAACTGTTATGAAACTAAATAATAGTTTCTCAACCATATGGGGATTTTGGGAAAGGCATAAAAAAAAACCAAATCCATCATTGGGGGGTTCTGCCTTATGTTGGCCTGTGACCACACACCAAGTGGAGAAGGTGAAAGGAAGGGAAATCATGACTGTCAAAGAGCTTTAAAGGAACCAATTTGAAATTCAGTTTAGCAAAAAGGAGAAAGCATAGATGATAAGGAATAATGGTGAGAAAACTTCATTCCCCCCCCCCCCTCATTCATCTTAGTTTATCCTCTTTACCTTCATTTAACCTCTCTTGCCCTTCATTTTCCATTTTCTAAAATTCGCGCGCTACATTTCTTCATTTTTACAGCACTACTCCCCCAAGTCTTAACCTTTACATCTTAAAGACTCACCAAAACTTATCTTTCCACCGATGCGACTTGGTTGGACCAATCCAACCTTGATACACAACCCAAATCTGCATGAAAACCCTCGTATTCTGCACTTTCCTTACATGTCACATTTTATCACTTTGCAGCGACTAGCACGTCACATATCGAATAGCGCACAGTTTACAACTTATCTCTTAAGTGCCCACAGAGTTTTTTTTTAAGCTGCGATGCAGTCGGGTCCCACTTTCCCTCCACTTCACCTCCCCACCATTGCACATCGATCCCCCCAGCTTTTAATAGCTACCACCTGCTGCTCCCAGCTAACTCTTGCGACTTGTGATTTGTGGGCGTGGTCCCACCACTATCCTACCACCTCACCTCCTCCCCACGCTTCACCCATCGTAGGTTTTAACGCTTAACCTCCGCTCAGCCGCAAATAAATTTTGCGATGTGCGATTTGCGGTTCCGTCTGACCTCCCTCCATGTCACTTCTTGCTCCCTACGCTTCGCATTTCACACTATTTAGGGCTTACCTCTACTGCTCCATGGTAAAGACTTGTGATTGCAACAGAATCTGGCCCCACCATAATACTCCGCTCACCGTGATTATGCCCTTCCTTCACCACTATTACCCTTCCATTACTTTTGTCATTCCCATCCATTAGCAGGCATCCCATTACCGCTAATTCTCTCGCATCTCTTCATCACTTCCGCTTCACCCCAATACATCTGATGGCCCTTAACATATTTCAAAACCCCCCCCTCCCCCCCCCCCACCCCAAACTTTAAATATAGGGGGAGGGTTCAAAATAAGCGATTTTCATTACCACCCACTCCTCCACGTGCCTTCCTCTCATCATTTCACACTCCCCCTCTCTGATACTACTTACTACTTGAGGCCCCCTAAAAAATCTAGTTCCCATTTTTTCAATTCAAGACACCAGCTCGGATTTGAAGTAGAACATGTAGTTGTGGCTTATGTGGTCTTCTCAAGAGATCTCCGCTAAAGAACCAGGTGTTCTCAGTACAAGTGGCGTCCCCATTATGAATTAAATTGAAATCATCAGACTAAGGGAGTGGAGGTCTACGGGCAATATATAGAATTGTAAAATGACAGACAGCCTGTACACCTACTACCGCTCCTCACCATGCCGTCTTGAAGGCTCCCATTATTAGCCTCAATGGGTGATCATGTTCTTTCTGTTTTTGGTTTAATTTGGATGATTTTGCTGGTGAAATCTCAATTTCACCCCATTCTTGTTTTAATTATCTCAGTACATAAGTAATTCCTCAATGTAAGATTTACAAGTTAGGTATTATGTTTTTATTTCATAGATATGGTTCAATCATAAATGATCAAGTACCCTAGACCCTCCAGGGAAGCTCTATGTCTATTAAGTTCTAAAATGAAAGAAAGGTTCCGGAATTTTGGAAGAATTTTGTTGTAGTATTGTATGGTTGTGCTCCCCGTGCTCTGAGATACATATTTGGGAGAGCTATTTGAACTTAATAAAATGCAGTGTTGTTATTTGGATTCCAGATGGAGCAAATGAGTAGTATGTATCTATTTTTCTTATGTTATCAGTAATGTCTCTTTATGTATAATGATCTATCATAATATGTTTCTTTGAAGGTCCGTGTAACATAGTTGTTGGTAGTCTGCAATTTTATTCATGAATTCATGTTTGCATAATGCTCAGGTGTTAATGCTCATATATTAAGCTTGTCGCACTCCCTTAATTTTCACTCTCCGAACCTCTTTTGTTACCGATATCTCATTTATATCCACTTCCTCTTAGGTCACTAGGGGATAGATTCCTAAATCTCTTAAGCTTGTCTCTTGTGGGTTCATTCTCTATTCTTCCTCTCTGCCTCTGCATATTTTTAATCTTTCTTCTCATTGATTTATACTTCGCCCAATCAAAATCCATCAAGCCTCACAGTCTCTTGAGCCCTCTCACAGTATAGGGAATCCACATGAATCGACTCCAAAGTCTTCTTTGTCCATAAACCACCAAAACCTTTGTTCCCTTATTTCACATTCCGTCAAAGGCATTTATACAATTTTTCACATTTAACCTCTAATTTTAAGATGTCCTAGGCACAGGTCTTTTGCAACTCAAAGTTTTCTCTAGGAGCTACAACACCTTCCATAGAGAAAAAGAGAGAGAACGAGAGGGAAATAGGAGTGAAATAGGGTTGAACATAGAGTAGGAATAAATGTAAAAACCATCCATCCCAGAGTTTGGTTCTGTGTATTTTCATTTATAAATTAATTCCAAGTGTTTTGGATCTTGATCGGGCTCTTTGTTTCAACCCGTGTGTTTTATTTCCCTGTTGAAATAAAATACTGCATCTTGTTTGTATCTATGTAGTATTATATATGCATATTGTCTTTGTTAATGAATAGACATATTTGAGCAAGAGAATGAAGTTTATGTGAGCTTCACAGAGGAAAATTTGTGGCAGAGACCGAGGGTTGAGAGACAAAGAAAGAACCTAGGAGGGATCCACGCAACTACAGGCTGAGTAAATCTCATGAGAGATAGCGTTGAATAATTCCAAACAAACTCGGAAGGATAGCGAAGGAGTCAAGTGGAGGAGAACAATATTGCAGAGTGGTGGGAGTTGAAAAAGGAGCAATCGACTAAAGAAAAAAATACACTTAGAAGAACTCTAATAGAGGAATCGATGGCGAGGATGGAATTTCAAAGCCGAGGGTATAATATTTGATGGCAGAGATTAGATCAGGCATAAGAGGAGAAGAAGAGTCGATAAGGTTGAATGAACGTACGAGATTAAATCATAGATCCGAAGACAAGAGATGAACTTTTCAGGTGAGTTGAGGAAGTGCAAAATGGACGCGTGTAGGCAAGGCGTAATTTCGCATCAGCGATTAAGGTATTTAAGAGTTAAGATATTTCACAAGTTAAGTTTGATAGTTTGCGATGTGAAGTGGTATGGAGAAGAAGTTGCGTGGACCGTCAGATCCAGCCAAGATCAAACGGTGGAGATTGAAGACATTGCACACCACAAAGGGTAGCGTTTATGGCTTAATTCACAAGTTAATCAGTTTGACTTGCGATGCGAAGTGATGCGGCGGGGGAAGACGAGGGTCATCGGATCCAACAGGGATTAAATAGTGGAGATTGAAAACACAGCGGAAGTGATTTCACACATCGCAACATTTACAAGTTAAGGTTAAGGTCTTCGCACGATAAATAATTTTATTTTCGATGCGAAATGGGGAGGACCACGTGTCACCACAGCGTAACATCACATCCTGTATAAAATAAGGTTTAACTCTTAAATTTATGTTTTAAATATTTAGCTCATGGTTGTACACGACTATTGCAACTAGTCTCCTAGTATCAATGACCCTTGAGATAAGAAGGTCTTCCTTGGGGTTATGTTTATCATTGTCCCTCTTATTCTTAAGGTAAAGAGACTAGATTTCCTAGAGAGATAGACAGGCTGGCCTTCCCACCCAGATTGGCTATAAAGTGTGACTATCCGTGATTGGTCAAAGTCGTGTGGGACCCTCCAGAAAGAACTCCCACACGTTCACATTTTATTTGGGTTTCTACATTTAGTTCAGGTTATTTCTTGGTATGCGTATGTTGAAAATCCGTTTTTGATTCACGTAAGTATTTATGTTACTAACTCTCAAAGTTGAACCCTGTTACGAGTAAAGTGGTTTTGTTTTTGAATCTTAAAAAACTCCATTCTGCAACGTATTTCTGATATTTCTGTAGCTAGTCTGCATCAATTGGTATCAGAGAAACAAGATCTGAGAGGCGGTGTGAAGGAATTTGAACTAAGAAAATTTGAGAAATAATTTTCACTGATTATAATCAAGTGAACCTTAAGTGGTATGACTGTAGACTAAAGGATTATGAAAAAGCATAAGAACTATAGCAGCATGGATGAAGTAGTAGCACATAAAATAAGGTAAGAATGTTTTTTTTCAGCTGTATTTTGGATTATGGAACTGACAAGTAAATTCTCACACTCAAAAGAGGAGCATAAGAGTTTAATAGACGTAGCAGTAGGAGTGAAAACATCATAGAAATAATATTACAGCCTTTTAGGGCAGTGATGAAGGAAGCTAGCAAGTTTTTCTAGGAGGAAAAAGAAGTGTGGTCAGAACCTAATATTTCAGCTGAGGTTGAAATATAAGAAGAAAAAAGTGTTCTCTAGTGGAGATGAGTTGTGAGGGTGAGCCTAGAAGGATCATAGAGGAATGCTCAATGAGGGTTCTAGTTTGAGGACCCGCACTTTCCAAAATACCA
Source organism: Pinus albicaulis (assembly GCA_034641835.2). NCBI lineage: Eukaryota > Viridiplantae > Streptophyta > Pinopsida > Pinales > Pinaceae > Pinus > Pinus albicaulis. Next base: position 1,599,787,331 of record CM076580.1, read on the forward strand.
ATCATAGAGAAATTTTGGTGAGGTAAGTTGTAGCAGGAGGAACTGTTATTGCAGGGGCTAGTGCAACTCATAGAGGGTGAAATAACTTGAGAGTATGACTATTGAAAGTCATAGCAGAGGTTCCAGAGGCAACCACAAAGTGAAGAAGGAAGATGCCAAGACAAATGGCATATGGAAGCAGATGATTGATAAAGAATATAAGAGAGAGATAGCTGATATGAGAACCCATCTTGATATATTGATGGAGTTGCTATAGAGGATTGATGAAGACCAGAGGCGTGGATGGATTATGAGGAGGAAATTGAAATGGCATTAGATGCAGATGAAGAGGGAGCATAAGTTGAATGCTAAAGAAGAAGCATTACTCAGAGCAACAAACCATGAAAGGAAAGGTTTTGTTTGAAGAATCAAGAAGAAGAAGAGTCACCAAGAGATGACTTGGGACTGGGGACAAGTACTACACTTGTTGGAAACATAAAAGAGGTTTTTTACAGCTCACAAGGTGGATCAGATTGATTCCACAAAGGGAAGAAGAAAATATGACCATTGATGGTTATCTGAAAGGTTTATAGAGGAGTCACAATCAAGAGAAAGAAATCAGTAGAGATGCTAATAAAATCCTAACCATGGAAAAACTTAGTGTGGTATCTATGGACAAGTTGATGAAGTCAGCTTCTATAGATGGATTTTTTGTAGTCCATGATGAACAAAGAGGAGTTCATAAAGGAAATAAGACTATGGCTACTGATGGTCATAGTAAAGGTTCCAAGGGAGATTATGTAATATCAAGTAACAATAAACTTGATAGAGAATTAGTTGAGATAAAATTGCAGCTAGAAGTGTTGATAGAATTCATACAAGTGAGTATGGAACACCAAAGGAATGATTGGGTTCTTCGGAAGAAAAAATTCAAGTCGGGTCAGTTACAGAGCAGGCTGAGATCTGACACAAGAATTCAGCTAGAAGAAGAACTCAGAGGAGCTGAGTTACAACATAGGATGTGTGCTAAGGAAGAGGTTTGCTTATGTGAACCTGAACAAGGGTCTATTCTTGGTGATAGTAGTAATGAATATGAATACATGAGACTAGCTAATGGTTTCATGAATCCTTGGAAGGATGGGAACCAGCGGAAAGAGCTGATTTTTTAGACAACAAGAGAGGCTATGGATCCTTATGGTTTTGATACAAATGATTATTGTATGTTTGTAGGTGAAATCGGTAAAGAAAGACAATTTTTTGATGTTCTCATAAAGGATAAAGGGGAAAGACAGAATCTGAATTCTATTCAAGAAGAAAATGAGACAGTTGAGTCTCATATACATGCACATGCATAGCTAAGTGAAGGAAATGATTTCCATCCCACTATGAAATCTAAAAACAAGGAGGACTTGGCTTATGATGATGGCCAAGAACAGAGAGAGGAAAATGATGATATCAAGCATTCATATGCTATGCTTGAGAAAGTTGAAAAGAAGGCTAGTGAATACTTTATGAGTCCTGAAAGATACTTAGAACAACAAGAGAAATATTTGGTGATTGAATCATCAAATAAGACCACTGGGTCTTGTGAGTTTAATGCTAAAAATTTGAATGTGTTTTCACATTGTGTAGAAGACAGTCCATATCTTGTGATTGTCTCAAGTAAAGTTGAAGTTTATCTAGCAAAGTATAATGAGGAAGAAAATTGTCAAGGAAGGTATGATGAAGAGTGTCTTTCTGATGAAGACCAAGTTGAGTCGTTGCAAAAAAAGGAATTCATAAGTTCCTTATTTAATGAAGGGGGTAACTTTAAGGGAGATGAATTAGTAATACCTCATGAGATGAAATTTGTTCTTGATGATGACAAAGAGGAATTGGCTTCCTTAAATAGCCAAAGGAAGATTTTTGGATGGACACTTAGGAATGCCATAGAAATAGAGAATCATACTTTTATTCTGGTTAAAAATGAAGCAATAGTGTCACAAAGAGGTTTGTTTAGTAACAAGGAAGAATAAATCCATAAAGATGACTGTGAGGTAGTTATGTCTCAAGCTAAAGGAAAGTTAGCCCTAGAAGTGGAAAAGACTGAATTCACTATTAGGAATAGTCAAGAAGCAGAAGGAAAACAAAGGAATGTTGTCAAGGAAGACAAAGAGAGTTATGTTCAAATTATAATGCAGCATATTGAAGAGTTACTAGAAGGGAATAAAGTAATTAGTGAATGGTTGAGTTGCTTGCTAAAGCATTTGAGCAAGAGAAAAATATTGCAGACAATAAGATGGGAGCATTTCAAACTGTAGTTGAAACAGAGATAGATACTAGTTTCCAAAACTTAATTGTTTTAAATATTATAAAGGAAAGAGTGAAAAAATATATTACTCTAATCAGAGAATTAGAAGGAAATTTACCTTTTGACAGTAAATTTTCAAACAAGGAAAATAATAGGGATGTTGCATAGTGAGATATCTTTAGAGATATTCAGGAAGTTTCGGTGGAAGAAATGTCTGGAGTAATATTTACAGCAATATCTGGGACAAATTTTAGTAGAATGTGTTGGCAAAGGACAGAAAATAAGCAGAGAAGGTAGAAGCAGTGGAGTACTATAGCACAAACTATGGAAGCCTAGAATATTTAAGCTAAAGAATGGGGAAGACAATGCAGCTTATGGACAATAGTAAAATAGAGTTTGGGATCCTAGAGGATTCAAGCATTGAAGGCACATGACCAGGAGGTCATGAATTCTTTTACCTCAGGAGTCTGATGCAGGAGAATTAAGGTAGATCCAACAATGTGACAAGCTGGTCACATTTTGTGGCTTCGGAAGAGGACTAGAAGTCCTAATAATTTGAAAATTTAGTTTTAACGTATTTTGTTTAAATTTAATCTCGGCTAACATAGCCATTGTAATATGTAGGTTAAAAGAATAGATAGATTAGGATTAGTTAGGGATTTATTTGAATAAACTATTCTGAAACTGAATAATAGTTTCTCAACCATATGGGGATTTTGGGAAAGGCATAAAACAAAACCAAATCCACTATTTGGGGATTTTTCCTTCCATAAAGAAAAAGAGAGGGAATGAGAAGGAAATATGTGTGAAAGAGGGTTGAACAGAGAGTAGGAATCAATGTAAGAACTAGCCATCCCAGGGTTTGGTTTTGTGTATTTTCATTTATAAATTAATTCCAAGCATTTTGGATCTTGATCGAGCTCTCTGTTTCAACCCATGTGTTTTACTTCCCTGTCGAAATCAAATACTACATCTTGTTTGTATCTTTGTATTATTATATATGCATATTTTATTTGTTAATAAATAGACTGATTTGAGTGAGAGAATAAAGTTCCTTTGAGCCTCACACAGGAAAATTTGTGGCAGAGACCGAGGGCTGAGAGACAAAGAACAAACCCAAGAGGGATCCACGCAGCTACAGGCTGAGTAAAGCTCAGGAGAGATAGCGTTGAAGAATTCTGAACAAACTCAGAAGGATAATGGAGGAGTCAAGTGGAGGAGAATAATATTGCAGAGCGGTGGCAGTTGAAAACGGATTAATTGACTAAAGAACATAATACACTTAGAAGAACTCTAAGAGAGGAATCGACGGCGAGGATGGAATCTCAAAGTCGAAGGTATAAGATTTGACAGCAGAGATTAGATTAGGAAGAAGAGGAGAAGAAGATCCGAGAAGGTTGAACAAACAAATGAGATTAAATTGTAGATCTGAAGACAAGAGATGAATGGTTAAGGTGGCTTGAGGAAGTGCGAAACAGACATGTGTCCACAGGGAAAAATTTCGCATCAGCGATTCAGGTATTTAAGAGTTAAGAGATTTCACAAGTTAATTTTGATAGTTTGCAATGCGAAGTGGTATGGAGAAGGAGTTGCGTGGACCGTCAGATCCAACCAAGATCAAACAATGGAGATTGAAGACATCACACACCACAAAGGGTAGCATTTATGGCGTAATTCACGAGTTAAATAGTTTGACTTGCGATGCAAAGTGATGCGGTAGGGGCAGATGAGGGCCATCGGATCTAGCAGGGATTAAATGATGGAGATTGAAAGCGTAGTCGAAGCGATTTCGCGCATCGCAACATTTACAAGTTAATGTTAAGGTCTTCTCACGATGAGGAATTTTTTTTGCGATGTGAATTGGGGGGGGACCACGTGTCACCACAACGCAACATTGCAGAAGATAAGGTTTAACTCTTAAGGTTATGTTGTAAAGATTGTGAAGTGTGTCTGTCCGTGATTGCTCAAAGCCTTGTGGGACCCTCCAGAAATAACTCCCGTGTGTTTGCATTTTATTTGGGTTTCTACATTTAGTTCATCTTATTGTTTGGTCTACGTATGTTGAAAATATGATGTTTATTTGTGCAAGTATGTATGTTTCTAACTCCCGAAGTTCAACCATGTTACGACTAAAGGGGTTTTAGTGTTGAATCTTAAAAGACTCCATTCCACAACGCATTTCTAATATTCCTGCAGCTAGTCTGCATCATTGTGTAACTTATGATCCGGTGCAAGTTCAACACTAAGATGAGAACAATTACATGAAAATTTCTCATAGCATCAATGTTTTCCTCAAGCCAAAATTTCACATTGAAGATTACATCTGGTATCTTTGTAAAAAGGTCATGAACATTCAGAACTCACATAATCTTGAGGCCAAGTTCCTAGAAATTATATTTGGATGGCAAATGTCCCATGGGGGATCCAAATGAATATACATTGTTGAGTATTCTCGAAAATGATTCATAATTGGGACTATTTAGTTTACAATAGCAATATCGTAAGCACAACTATATTTGATGGTCTAATTTTCCATGGGGATCCAAATGAATATACATTTTTTGGTATTCTTGAAGATGATTCATAATTGGGACTATTTAGTTTATGATCAGCTCAATCGTAAGCACATAACATAGATAGTACATTTCCCATGCTTTTTTGAGTTATATAGTTACCTTTTAAAAATTCTCTCCTTTGGGATCTGCTTTCTTGCATCTTCATTATTGAATGTGAAATTGTAATCATAAGAAGTATCAATATATTAATCATGAGGCCAAACATTTGTATGAAAATATTTTTTAATTTTTTTATTAAATATCTTTAAATTGCCTTACTAAGTTGAGTATGATATTGAATATTAGATTTTAATATGAATACTACATTAAATATAATAAAAATAAATATATTCTAATAAATTTCATTATTTTTTTTTAAATATTCATTAAATCTTTCACTCATGTGACTTTCATTAAACTCTAGGGGATAAAGTTATTAAATATCATGTTGAGTAATTTTTCACTTAAAATCTTATTATTGTAAGGCTACTTGTAACAAGTTGTCTTAATAAATTTGCCTTATTTTGTGATTAAAAGGCATGTTATAAAACATAATGCATTTCATGAGAAATTAAAAAAGAATTAAACCAAAACCAACATACATAACATCAAATAATCCCAACCATCAAATACTACATGCCTTTAAAAGAAAAGCCATCACGTGTCTTATAAACCAATCATGGAAGGTATCTGAGGTTTTAAGATTATATCGATGGTATTCATGAATGTAGGATACATGTTGGGCTTTAAATTTTGGGAAATGAATGTGTAACATGTAATAGAGCGTGAGATCAACACCCACATGATAATAATTCCATGAAAAACTCTTAGAGCCTTAGTGTTTTCCTAGAGCCAAAATTTCTTAGTCAAGATGACACTTAGTATCTTTATAAAAAGATCATGAACTTTCAGAACTCACATAATCTTAAGGCCAAGCTCCTTGCAACTATCTTTAAAGGGTACATTTCCCATGGGGGGCTACAAATGAATATACAATGTTTCATATTCTCAAAAATGAATCATAATTGAGGCGATTTAGTTTGGTATTAGTTATCTCTTAAGAACATATCATACCTAGTGCATTTCCCATGTTTTTTCCAACTATATAACTACCTTAAGCTCCTGTACCTTTTGATTTGATTTCTTGGACCTTCATTATTGAATTTGAAACTAGAATCATGAGTAGTATAGAGCATTGAATCGACAATGTAACCTAATCTGAGGCTAGGAAATTTTCAAATTCAAATCTATCGGGAAATTTTGAAAATGCACCTCATTAATTGAACTAATAAAATAAACTCATATGTATAATTTAAAAAAAAATGGTCAAACGGTCAAATTTCTTGGTGCCAAGATGGAACTAGTTTCACATCCATTCATTGGACAATAATTTGTAGCCTCAAATATCAAAAACATAAATTCTCATTCCCCGACAAAATTGTCTTCATTGAAATTAATACCAACTTAGATCCATCCTAACACCAGATCTATTAAGCACCGAGAGGGATCAAATTTCTTGTGGTGCAAACCTCTTTTTTAAGTGCAAAACTTGAGGAAAGGTTTGCACCTTGAGCGATTTGATCTGTCTCCGTGCTTGATAGATCCAAAGTTAAGATGGATCTAGCTTGGTTTCATTCATGTGTGGCCAAGGAAAATCTATCGATAATATGAGCAACATATGATTAATTTTATCAATAATATGTAAACATATCTAATATTAATATAACCATTTTAAACATGTTAAATATGTTTCGGATTTATCGAGTCATTTTAATTTTAAATATTCTTAATTACCTCAGTTTCTTGAGATGATAAATATTGTAAAATAACTTTAATGATGAAAAATGATGATTTTTTTTTTTTGAATGAAAATTGACAATGTAATAATATTAAATGATAGAAAATGTGAATAATAAGAATGCACTCAATTACAAATAGTCTTCTTTGTGATCAATCTCAAACTAGCTTTTTCTTATTGTTCTTATTGTCACCCTTGTTAGTTTTGTCATCTTTTCATATCGATTATACAAAAATGATGGTTGGAATCATAAACGATTTAAATATTTAACTCGCGTTGTTGTAGTAAGAATACCTTGTCTCTCTTGCTCTCCAATATTAATAGGTTTAATTACTATAACATAAAAATAAATGTATATTGTTAATAATGTTTTGTGCTTACACTAAAATCAATGCACACTATTAATCCAATGACTTTAAAATTAATGCACTGTCATATATCCAATTACATCAAATCAGAAATCAACATATACAGTGAAATCAATGCATCTAGTGCAAGAAATCAAATATGATTAGAAACAACATCTATACTGAAATCAATGCATATAATGCAAGTAATCAAATAGGATTAGAAATCAACATCTGCACTCAAATCAATGCATCTAGTGCAAGTAAGCAAATAGGATTAGATACCAACATCTACACTGAAGTCATTCCATCTAGTGCAAGCAATCAAATACGATTAGAAATCATCATCTACACTGAAACCAATGCATTTAGTGCAAGCAATCAAATAGGATTAGAAATCAACTACATTAAAATCAATGCATCTAGTGCAAGAAATCAAATATAATTAGAAATCAACATCTACATTGAAATTAATGCATATAGTGCAAGAAATAAAATAGAATTAGAAATCACCATCTACATTGAAATCAATGCATTTAGTGAAAGAAATCAAATAGGATTAGAAATAATCTACATTGAAATCAATGCATCTATTCCAAGTAACCAAATATTTTTAGAAATCAACATCTACACTAAAATCAATGCATCTAGTGCAAGCAATCAAATAGGATTATATATCACCATTTACACTAAAATCGATGCATCTAGTGCAATAAATATTATTCCCTCTCCCCCCCCCTTCATTTATATCTATATCTCCCTCCATCTCTCCTTATTTGTTTCTTTATCTCACCCACCAAACACACATGCTCTATCACTCCATATATATTAATCCCTTTTTCCCTCCCTCCTTGTCTCCATCTACCTATTCTTTCTCTTCACCTTCCATCTATATCTCTATCTCCCTCTGTCTCTCTATATCAACCCCAAAACATACACTCTCTATCTCCAATTTATTTATCTATCACTCCCTCCTCCTCTCCCCCTCTCTATCTCTTCCCCTTCCCTCCATCTCCCCCGCTTCTATATCTTTTCCCTCCTGTTATCCACTCTCCCTATCTCTATATCTTCCTTATCACTCCCTCTCTCTCTATCTCTCCATATTCCTTATCACTCCCTTTCTCTCTCTCTCTCTCTCTCTCTCTCTCTCTCTCTCCGCCTTGTACTCTCTATTTATTTATTCTTACCTCCCTCTCTCTCCCCCTCCATATCCATCTCTCTTTCCCTACCTCTCTTCACTCTCAATATTCCTTTCTCTCCCACCTCTCTCTCTCTCTCTTTATATTCACCTTCCAAATTTGTTACTATATTCCTATCTCTCTCCATCTCTCCCACCTTCTCTCCATCTATCCTTGTTTGTCTCTTATCTCACCCCCAAACATACGCACTATCTCTCCATCTCTACCTTGTCACTCTCTCTATCTCCACTACTCACACTCTATGTATTTCTTCTTCCCACCCTCTCTCCCCATCCAAATCCATCTCTATATCCTCCCTATATCCTCCTCTCTCCCTCCCTCTCTCCTCCTCTCTTTCAATTCCCTTCTCTTTGCCTTCCTCTCTCTCACTTTCTCTCCTACAACCCTCTCTCTTCCCCCATCACTCACTCACTCTCTCTCTCCCCCCTATAATCCTCTCTCTTCCCCCATCACTCTCTTCCTCTATCTCAATTCCTATCTCACGTCCTTCCTCTCTCTCTCTTTCTCTCCTACCTCCCTCTATCTCCCCCCCCCCCCACTCTCTCTCTCTCCTTCATTTCCATTCACTCTCTTCTCTCTCTCCAACTATGCTACTAAATCCCCCCCTTTCTCCTTCTCTCTCCTTCTCTCCCCCTTTGTCTCCATCACTCCTTATATGTATCTTTATCTCACACTTAGAAATACACACATTTTATCCATACCTCGCTTGTCACTCCCTCTCTTTCCACTTCTCACTCTCTATGTATTTCTTCTTCCCTCCCTCTCTCCCCCTCAACTTTATCTCTCTATCCATCCCTCTCTCCTCCTCCTCTCATCCTTCCTCTCTCCCCCTTTCTCTCCTACCTCCCTCTCCCTTCCCCCTTCTTTGTCTCTCTATGTTTCTCTCTCTCTCTCTCTCCATCACTCCTTCTATGTCTCTTTATCTCACCCCTAAACATACACACTTTCTCTCCATATCTCCCTTGTCACACTCTCTCTCTCCAATTCTCACTCTCTATGTATTTCTTCTTACCTCCATCTCTTCCTCTCCAACTCCATCTCTCTCTCTCTCTCTCTCTACCCTCTAATACTCTCTCCTCGTCCCTCCCTCTCTCCTTCTCTCTCTCCCACCTCCATATTTATGTCACCCTCTCCCAATCTTAACCTTCTCTGCCTTTATCACTGCTCTCCTTCAGTTTATCTCCATCTCTCTTGTCACTGCCCCTATTTCTCCACCTCTATCATATGTCTTTGTTATTCCCTGTGATATATATCTAGAGTTTATATATATATATATATATATATATATATATATATATATATATAACAAAATTAATATTCTATTAATCCAAAGTGATAATAATAATAATAATAATATTAATGTTATGGTTAGTAAATTTTTTTTATTTGCATGGTATTAATAATTATTTGGTTGATGGTATTTGGCTCATAGGATTGGTTTATAATTATATGTTGATTTATAATCCTATTAGATATATTTTTACTTATTTACCTTACATCTTTATACCTATTTTATATTTCTTTATTTACCATATATATTTTATAAATATGGTATTTGGTCTATGGTATTTGGCGCATTGTATTAATAATAATTTGTCCCATGTTATCTGGCCCACAGGCTTCACCTAAATAAAACCCCTTTTTTGAGTTTTTGTAAATATAAAAACATTTATGGAGTAAATATAAAAAAAGTTTTTATTTATTTATTATACCTCTAATTTATTTATACTTTTATTTATTTAACTTGCTTCCTCAGTAAGAATAAAAAAAAGTTTTATTTATTTACCATGCCTTTCAAAAGTAAATAATTTATTAATAATTTCTACATAAGAAAATTAGATAATCAGTTATCAGTAGCTATTGAAATATATATATAAATTATCAAAATGAAAATAATAAAATCACACCTACCATATAAAATCATCCAGAATATAATCTATAATCTATTTCCAATTCCAATGGCATAGATGTAACATTTATCTAGAGTAGTGAAAGAAATTTTAATAACGAAAGTAAGATTACCAACATTCACTGCTCATATGAATCCACTCTAATAGATCCAGGTACTCGAGCACCGCAGTCATATATGTAGAGCCTTAATCAAACCTGGACCTGAGAACATTACTAATCAAACATAGGCAATTGAAATTTGTTAGAGTATACGCAGCAGAAACTAAATAATTTACAAACACAATATTAACAATAGAGATAGAATTCAACGTGGTTCACCCAACCAATCTGGGCTACATCCACCAAAAAAAGGTATCGGCTTTCTTATTATTCAACAGGAGATTACAACAATAGATTTCTCAAATCTGCACTTCCTCTTCCTCATCCCTCATATATCTTTTGCCTCTATGTGCTTTACAATTTATAGATGTAGAATAAAAACTAAATATTAAATTCAATTCCATCCTATCACAAGAAAATAGGATTGTTATCTTATCTTTAGGATTTGATGCCTTCAGATTTGGAACAAATACTATTGTTTGCATTATCCATGAGATTTGTAGCCAAATTAATATACACAATCTCAACAATCTCCACCTTGACAACAATTAACCTGATACCTTGTTTATTTATTATATTCATTTTTTCTGCAAGCCAAGAGAAGCCAAACACCATCGTAGCTTCTCTAATAAAACTGGTTTCATGAACATGTCTGCACAGTTTTCCTTTGTATGCACTTTTTCAAGAGAGACTCCCCGTTTAGTGATAACCTGTCTTACAAAATGGTACTTTATAGGTATATGATTTGATTTACTATGATAGGCTGGATTTTTAGCCAAATGAATCGCACTTTGACTATCACAAAATGACTTTATGTTGTCTTGTAACCTACCAAAATCACCAAACAAACCTCTCAACCAAACTGCTTCTTTGCAAGAATGTGAAGCAACTATGCATTCTGCTTCTGTAGTGGATAAAGAAACAATGTTTTGTAGCTTTGACATCCAGCTAATAGCTCCACCTACAAGAGTAAAGACATATCTTGAAGTTGACCTTCTCTTATCCAAGTCACCTACAAAATCAGACTCAACATATCCTCAAACAAATTCACTACTTCTGTCATAAGTGATACAATAATCACTTATGCCTCTCAGATATCAAAGCACCCATTTCACTTCTTCCCAGTGTTCTTTCCCTAGATTTTCGATATACCTACTGACAACTCCAACTACATGTGAAATATCTGGTCATGTACAAACCATCGCATACATCAAACTTCCTACTACATTGGCATATGGTATTCGAGACATATATTCCTTTTCCTAATTTGTATTAGGACATAAACTTGAAGAAATATTAAAATGAGAAGCTAAAGGGACTGAAATTGGCTTCACATTATTCATACCAAACCTTAAGAGTATTTTCTCAATATACTTTTGTTATGATAACCACAGCTTACCATTGCTCTTGTCTCTGAAAATCTCCATGCCCAAAATCTGTTTTGCTGCTCCTAGATCTTTCATATCAAACGTCCTAGCCATCTAAGCCTTTAACTTGTTGATATCACTTATGCTTTTTCTTTCTAAAATCATATCGTCAACATATAATACTAAGATAATGAATATTTCGTTACTTAATTTCTTAAAGTAAACACAATGATGATATTCACTACTTATATAATTTTGGCTCATCATGAAAGAATCAAATTTCTTATACCATTGTCTCGGCGACTGCTTTAGACCATACAATGATTTCTTGAGCCTGCAAAAAAATTTCTTGTTGCGATTTTGAACAAACCCTTCAGGTTGTTCCATATAAATCTCTTTATCTAAATCTCCATGTAAGAATGCAGTCTTAACATCTAGTTTTTGTAATTCTAAATCAAGTAAAGCAACTAATGCTAACACAATTCGAATTGAAATTTTTTTAACAACTGGTGAACATATGTCATGAAAGTAAGCCTCGCTTTGTACCTGTCTCCTTTATCATAAACACCCATTTTCAATTTTTAAACCCATTTACATCCTATATTTTTTCTGTCTTTAGGAAGTTCTACCAGGTCCCATGTGGCATTCTTGTCTAATGTTTTCATCTCATCCTTCATAGCTTCTTTCCACTTATCACTGTTAGAACCTTCTATAGCTTCCTAATAGCATAAAGGCTCATCATCATTAGCGGTTAAAGAAACTAAAGTAACATAATCATCATACCTTTTAGGAGGAAATCTGATTCTCTTGGACCTTCTTAAAGATGTTTCTCGTTCTTCCATAATTTGCTGATTATTATCTGTAGGAACTTCTTCATGATCTTCATCTGAAACTTGTTCATCTTTACTATCTTCAGTATTTGAATTGGTTTCAAACTGAATATGTTGAAACTTAGGTACATTTTCTTGTTTCAATTTAATATCTACATCTGGATTATAGAGTGAAGATTCATTGAATTTAACATCTCTGTTAATGATGATCTTGTGAGTAGTAGGATCCCACAACTTGTATCCCTTAATCGCATCGCCATATCCAACAAAGATATATCTTTTTGATTTAGGATCTAATTTAGAACTTTTATGTTTCAGAATAAGAGCATATGCATCACAACAAAAAAATTTCAATTTAGAATAATCACAAGGATGACCCTTCCATACCTCTTGAGGAATTTTACATCCTATTGCAGTTGATAGTGATCAATTTATCAAATAACAAGCCATAGATACTTCTTCTGTCCATAATTCCTTCTGTAAATTGGCGTTACTTAGCATACTTCTTGCTCTTTCTAAGAGAGTCATGTTCATGCGTTCAACAACTCCATTTTGCTAAGGAGTGTAAGCAGTAGTTCTATGTCTTTCGATCCCAACTTCCTTGCAATAATTTTCAAATGCCTTTGAAGTAAACTCACCACCATTGTCAGTTCTTAAACATTTAATGGTTCTTCCAGTGATATTCTCTACTAATGCTCTAAACAGCATGAAAACTATGAATACATCAGACTTTATTTTTAACATGTAGACCCATACTTTTCTAGAGAAATCATCTATAAAAGATACAAAATATGATGATCGTCCATATGAGGTTGTAGGATATGGACCCCAAACATCAAAATGGATATAATCAAGGATTCCTTCGCTAGTATGTTTTCTAGTTTTAAACTTCTACTTGCTTTGTTTCCCATAAATACAATGTTTGCAGAAATCTATCTTAGAAGATTTTAAACTACGAAGTAACATACGATCAGATAATATTTTTAATCCTCTTTCGCTCATATGGCCCAACCGTTGATGCCATAGCCGAATAGAATCACTGTCGTTTTCAAATACAGTTGAAACATGATTTGACTCTGTTCTTCCTTCTAAATGAAAAAGATTTCCAATCTTCTTTGCTTTCATTACTAATAAGATTCCTTTGTAAATTTTCATTACTCCACCTTGAATAAAAGTTTTATATCCATTTGTGTCTAACACTCCTATAGAAATAATATTTTTCCTGAGTTCAGGCACATGTCTTACATCAATTAAGATTTTGATTGTCCCATCAAACATTTTAATATGGATACTACACGAGAAATCATTGCCCATGTAAACTACTCCATCATTGATTGACTTATAAGATTTAAACCACTATTTATGGATGCACATGTGATCGGATGCACCAAAATCTAATAGCCAATGTTGATCATGATTTGAAAAATTAACTGATAAAACTTCATCACTTATACCTGAACCGGATGTCGAACCTGTGTCTGTCGTGTTTGCTTCTTTATTTTCTGTGGAAGAGTCTCCTTTGGATGTTTTCTACCTCTTCCAATAGTTCTTCTTCAAATGTCCCGATTTGCCAAAAAACCAGCATTTTAGCTTACTCTTCTTCCCTTTCGATTTTGACCGAGAGTTGTTTAGCTTATTGAAATGTCTTTCTTTATATCGACCTCTAACCATCATTGCTTCTGATGTAGAGGTTTCCAAATTTGACCTTTTTCCGGTTTCTTCAGATAGCATAACTCCAACAACATCATCAAATTCAAGGGTTTCTGATGAACTAAGACTTATAGAAGTAACAAAATGATCCCATGACTCAGGCAGAGAACATAATAAAGTTACAACTTTATCTTCTGAATCAAAATTTTACTTCTATGCTATCTAACTGCACCAAGAGAGTATTAAAAGTATTCAAATGATCGGTTATTGTTGTACCTTCCTTCATGCGCAATATGTACAACTGTCTTTTCAGAAGAATCCTATTTGTTAAGGATTTAGTCATATACAGTTTTTCTAACTTTGTCCATAAACTAGCGGCTGTTTTTTCTGACACGATGTTAAATAAAACATCATCCGCCAAACAAAACCGTATTCCGCTCAGTGCTATGTCATTGATGTCACTCCATTCTTGTCTAATGTCTTCATCTCATCCTTCATAGCTTCTTTCCACTTATCACTGTTAGAACCTTCTATAGCATAAAGGTTCATCATCATTAGTAGTTAAAGAAACTGAAGTAACATAATCATCATACCTTTTAGGAGGAATTCTGATTCTCGTGGACCTTCTTAAAGATGTTTCTAGTTCTTCCACAATTTGTTGATTATTATCTGTAGGAACTTCTTCATGATCTTCATCTGAAACTTGTTCATCTTTACTATCTTCAGTATTTGAACTGGTTTCAAACTGAATATGTTGAAACTTAGGTACATTTTCTTGTTTCAATTTAATATCTACATCTGGATTATCGAGTGAATATTCATTAAATTTAACATCTCTATTAATGATGATCTTGTGAGTGGTAGGATCCCACAACCAATATCCCTTAATCGAATCACCATATCCAATAAAGATATATATTTTTTATTTAGGATCTAATTTAGAAAATTGATGTTTCGGAATTAGAGCATATGTATCACAACCAAAAACTTTCAGTTTAGAATAATCACAAGGATGACCCTTCCATACCTCTTGAGGAATTTTGCATCCTATTGCAGTTGATGGTGATCGATTTATCAAATAACAAGCCATAGATACTTCTTCTATCCATAATTCCTTCTGTAAATTGGCGTTACTTAGCATACTTCTTTATCTTTCTAAGAGAGTCCTATTCATGGCAAAAGGTTGTTTGGATTTTCCAAAAAAGTTCCTTCGCCACACCTCATTTTACGAGTAAATCGTGCATCTTGACTTTCCAGATTTCGAAGTTATTCCTCCCATTAAACTTCTCGATCTCAAATCAAGCACTGTGAGTTTCTGACATATTAACAACAGAAACAGCACATCACAAGCTATTTTTTCCCATTAAATCTTCTCACTATTTTGCGTAAATCAATAAGTTTCAAAATATTCAAATAGAAGACTTGGAAAAATCCTTTGAACAGCACTGGATTATACCTTCTATAAGCAGGATGCCGCCCGTGGTCCCACCCTGTCAACCTCATCCTCCATTAACGATGACAATGAAATTACAAAAGATTTGGACGTGCGCGTAATCTTGAAAGGGCGATAGATTGCCATATGTTCTATCAATAGCAGCCTTCAACTGACCACGTAGATCAACGACAACAAGTTTTCCACGCTATGCACAGCAATCCTATATGGATCCACACTCAATCCACATTCCACGCTACTCTGATCTCTGACACATCTAACAACAGTTCTAATAACATAAAGTTTCACTCTTCAACAATAGGCAGCGAATCCTCATTCCACGCTGCCCGATCCTTGTTACCAATCTCCAAAAAATACTTCGAATTAGTCCCGTCAGTCCTAGATTGTAAGGCAGATCCCTCCAGCTCACGGTGCTTCATTCATCAATTCACGCATAGTGGATCAACTTCACGCGTAGTTCTTCGGACCAGACAAACAAATAGATATTTCCTTTAGCTCACGGCGCTCCTCCCACTCAGAAAGCAGGCATCGATTTGCAACACTGTGATACCGATCTCATGGATTCGAGGCTGTGATACCGATCTCACCGATCCAAGGATTCGAATCTTTATTTCTATTTTTTTATACAAAAATATGTTGCTTCCACCTCCATCATTGTCAACATGAATAACTGCAACAGGCAGCAGTAGGCAGCGACTCGATCTAGCTCCGATACCAATTGTTAGAGTATACGCAGCAGAAACTAAATAATTTACAAACACATCATTAACAATAGAGACAAAATTTAACATGGTTCACCCAACCAATCTGGGCTACATCCACCAAACAGAGGTATCGAATTTCTTATTATTCAACAGAAGATTACAACAACAGATTTCTCACATCTGCACTTCCTCTTCCTCATCCCTCATATATGTTTTGCCTCTATGGGCTTTACAATTTATAGATGTAGAAGAAGAACTGAATATTAAATTCAATTCCATCCTATCACAAGAAAATAGGATTGTTATCTTATTTTCAGGATTTGATGCCTTCAGATTTGGAACAAATCCTATTGTTGGCATTATCTATGAGATTTGTAGCCAAATTAATATACACAATCTCAACAAAATTTGAGTAAATCAAACCATCTGTCATGAGAATCTGAAAGCGCAGTCACTTCATGTTTTGTTCACAATTGCAGCCATGTTCCTTCATGTATTTTTTGTAACTTAAATAGCTAAACCATGCTCCTTCCATCTGTAACAGAAAACATTAAAACCATTTCATACTATATTTTCATTAAAATTTACAACTATGGCCGCAAAAGTTCAACCACCACAACTCATGGTCATGGTGCAAATTGTAATGAAGTTTTAATGGACATGTCACTATTTAAATTGTAACATGTAGGTTAAGAGGCACATGTTTGGGTTAAAGTTAGCCATGAATTTTAATTTTTAATTTTATTTTTCAATAATGATTTTTAGATGTATTTATTTTTTTCAAATTATTATAGAAATGAAAAACATAAAGAATATTAAATTTTTCTTTTAAATAAAGTTTAAGATTTTTTAAATAAAGTTTAAACATTTGATTTAGAAAGCAAATTATCTCTTTCTATTTCATTCATTGACAAAGTAACGACAACTAAAGTATACTGTTATCTTTTAATTTAGACTATCTAAAAAATATTAAAATGCCCAATCCAAATAAAGAAATGGCTATAGGCTTAAATATTCTATACATTATTTTATATTGTATCTTGATTATGTTAACCTAATTTCTATAGGTGAAAATGTGAAGCTGAGTTACACTTTTTGCCCTTTTTTGAGAAAAAAATTTTCATTTTTTTCGGTTCTTCAACTTTCTGCAAACTATAACAATTTTTCTGTGTAGAATTTCATTTTGCGATAAAAATAAAAGTTGTGAGAAATTTTTTTAGCTTTCTATTACTTATTTTTTGAAAAAAATTTATGCAGATTTGATATGTCAACTTAGCATTTCTTTGAGTGTGTGTTTCTTAACAATCAAAGGATTCATAAGAAGTCATGTTATGACGCAATGTTGTATTCATTGAAAATTTGTGTTTTTGAAAAAACAAAATGTGTTACAACAATCTAGACAGAGTCTAATTTGTTTTCGTCATATTTACAAAGCCAATGGATGCATATCATAATTACTAGAATTTTTTGAACTGGTCCAATACGAAAAACTGTGTATTTTGGATATGTTTCGTGTTGCAAGAAATTTCTTAACATATAAGTTATAAACTAAAAATATAAAAGCTACCCATTAGAGACAACGGACCAATGTAATGCCCCATAATTTTTTCAATTTTTTTTACAATTTATTTTGGGAGATACAAAATTTTGATTTCACTGAATCAAAATGACCCTCAAAAATTTTTTGCACCCATTTTATTAGAAAAATAATTAAAATTAATAAACTTTTATGAAATTCCATAAAAGTTATATTTACTGAAAGTAGATTCAATTCTGAAAATGCTTGTCTTAGTTCTGATAGTTAATTAACAACCTTTCATGGAGTTTAATCAGTGCAAAGTTGCAGAACCGTATTCCGAGCCTGGTTTTTGTGTAATTGGTGATGCATTAGTTCGGCCGAACTATGTTTTCCGCCGAAGGCTTGTTAAATCTAACGTCTTAATAGTTCGGCCAAACTTTTAATAAAAATTTCGGCCGAACTATTGTATAACTTTCCATCGGCTGGAAATTTTTGCGGAACCCCTACTAAAACACATTTCGCTGCAATATAAATTGCCACGAAATGATTCATAATTTTTGCACATTTCGCACATTTCATCTGATTTTACAAAGATCTTGGTTTGGGTTCAAAAACTTATCTTCAAAGTTTGGATTTAAGAGCATTTCTTGGAAACAAATTCATTTTACAAAGAATTGTTTTGGAAGACATTTCTTGGAGGCGGCCTTATTTTGGCAAAAATTGTTTTGAACTTAAAAAAATTTCTTGGACGTACATTCAAAAGACATTTCTTGGAGGTATGTATGTGTTTTGAGTTGAAGTAAATCTTTTGAGCTTCGTTTCATTTTTATAAGACATTTTTCTCTCAAATTTTTTAAAGTGTTTTGGATTGGAGTATGTATTTTTTGCAAAAAATTTACACTAAATTTTTTTAAATTAAATCTTTTGTGATATTTTTTGTAATTGAATTATTGTCTAATTTTTTGAAGGAATTTTTTTGAACTTCATACCCTATTATCATGGGAAATCGAAGAACTTGTGCGAGAAAATATGATCGAAAAAGAGACCCTGAAGAACGTAGAGAAGAAACGAGACAATCTCGCAAAAGAAAGTTAGAAGCCCTCTCAAATATTGAAGAGGAAAATCAACCTCAAGCAGAAATTGAAGCAGTTATGTAAATGTAAATATTATGATCTATTGATATATTTAAAATTTTCCTTATGTAAAATGTGAAGCTTAATTTTTATTTGATGAACTAATTTGAAAAATATTTTGTTTAATGTAAACAGACATAAATATTCCTCAAAATATTGAAGAAGAAAATCAACCTCAAGCAGAAATTGAAGCAGGTATGTAAATGTAAACATTATGATCTATTGATATATTTAAAATTTCCTAATGTAAAATGTGAAGCTTAATTTTTATTTGATGAACTAGTTTGAAAAATATTTTGTTTAATGTAAACAGACAAAGATATTCCTCAAAATATTGAAGAAGAAAATCAACCTCAAGCAGAAATTGAAACAGGTATGTAAATGTAAATATTATGATCTATTGATATATTTAAAATTTTCCTAATGTAAAATGTGAAGCTTAATTTTTTATTTGATGAACTAGTTTGAAAAATATTTTGTTTAATGTAAATAGATAGAGATATTCCTCAAAATATTGAAGAAGAAAATCAACCTCAAGCAAAAATTGAAGCAGGTATGTAAATGTAAATATTATGATCTATTGATATATTTAAAATTTTCTTAATGTAAAATGTGAAGCTTAATTTTTATTTGATGAACTAATTTGAAAAATATTTGAAGTTTTAGATATATTTATTAATTTAGTTATTTATTGAATATGTACTATTTTTTCGAATATGTACAGATGAAATCACTATCGATAATGAGATGTTAGGAAATGTTGACACTCACACATATGGAGATAAAAAACCTGACCATGTTATACGATATCGTGTTAACTGCATTTTTGAAAAGTATTTCTTAAATGATCGGGTGACAGTTCAGGCTCAAATTTTGAAAGGTCCCCTATCATTAAGGAAATTAAAAGAAGCTACGACACTATTGGGTATTCGAAAATCAACCAAAGATAAAAAAAATGAAGGAAGAGGTGATAAAAAATATGAGTAGTGCTATAAAGTCAATTAAGAGATCTAGAGAGAAAGATGTTTCAATTGTACGTAGAGGAATACAGATGGCAATGGTTTCCTCAAGTACTCAAGAGAATCATTTGGTAACATCTATGGCACGAGCACTGGGAACCTCACGAAAAAATTTGCACAAACATCGGAAATTTCGGTTGCAAATAGATGTAAATGATGAACTCGCTTGTTAGAGAGCTATTTGTAGGAAACCATACAAAGATAGACTTGGAGAAAATGTTAAAAAAATAATATATGAATATTGGAAGAACAATTCGCGTGTTTCACCAACTGCAAGGCATGTGATGTGAAGAAGAATAACACGAAATCAGTACGAAGAACATGAAAAAAATCTCTTGGAAACCACTCAGATAGATTTATTCAACAAGTTCAAAGAAGAGAATCGTCAAATTCATGTTTCACTCAGTGCTTTTGTTCAACAAAAACCATGGTATGTAAAACCTATCACCGTACGTGACACTTTTTGTTGCCGTTATCATGTGGAATTTGAGTTATATTATGACACATTCCTTGATTTCGGTAGAAAATTATGGAAGGATTCACCTCCTCCTTCCACTATCCGTGATTTCATATCTCAAATTCTATGTGAAAGAGAAAGCGATGAACTATTTTACAAAAATAAATGTGTTGGTGGTAAAAAATGTGATAATTGTGGACATTTGACTAAATTTCAAAACAAATATCATACTGATATAAATTATCAATCATTGTCCAACATGAAAGTGAAATGGAAGAGATATAAATATATCGATACATCGATTCAAGGTGCAAATAGTGTTAAAAGAATTGAATTACTAGAAGACGAAATTTTTCTGATGGAATTTTTGAGAAAGTTTGAGGCATAAATTTACAAATATACCAAGCATTCCCATAGAGCTCGATGGCAAGACTTGCAATTCAAAAAATCTCGTGAAGTTTTTCCACCAAGGACCATTTTGTCAGTGATTGATTTTGTAGAAAACTACACATTTGTTCCACAAAAAGAAATTCAGAGTGAATACTATCATTATGACCAAGTCTCCATGCTCGTCCATATTCTATATAGACATGCTAAACAAAATTTCTATCATATAGAAAACACGAGTGAAAATCGACATACCATTAATGAATATCACTTTTATATTAGTGACGATCGTACACATGATACATGTTTTGTACAACATTGTTTTGGAAAAATTTATGATTCATTGAAAAATCATGGAATAACATTCAATGAACATTGGATATGGTCAAACGGATGCGCAGGTCAATTCAAATCTGCACAATCATTCTTTTGGTTGTGTTGTCTTCATAAGAAAACCCGCATTAAACATTGTTGGAATTTCTTTGAAAATAACCATGGAAAAGGAGAACATGACGGTGCAGGAGCATGCATAAAATGAGTACTTCGAAGGTATCAAATGAACCACTCTGCAAGCCGACTTGTGAACGCTGAAGAAGTTGTTCAATGGTGCATTGCTGCTCTAAGCCATGAGAGAAACCCATCAAGAGAAGTGTGAAGGTACATTCAATTTAATTTATATTAGAAATATAGTTTTAAACATGTACATTTATCATGCAATGATTATCTTTGATTGTATTTTGATATCATATTTACAAATTTTTCTTCTAATTTTCCATATAAAGGTTTTTCTGGCATATTGGAATCGAAGACGTAGATAGATCAATTGGAAATGATGTTGAAACAATAAAAGGGACTCGAAAATTGCATTCAATTCAAACAAAGTCGTCCAGAAATGTGTTTGCATTAGATAAAAGAAAATATTCTTGTTTTTGTGATGTTTGCATAGACAACACAAAATCCAATGATGTTTGTGAAAACAAAATGTATGTAAACAATTGGAAACATACAGAGCTAAATACAAAGGGAAAAATGTCTGTTGTAATGTTTGAAGAAATGCAATCAGAGGAAACTACAATATCATCCGATGGTGATCGATTTTCTGATCTTGTTAGAGAAGGTAACATTTGAATTACTTTCTAATGATTTAAAGATCTAGAAATAAATTTAAATATGCATAATTTTGTTAAATTCATTTTATTGTGCAGGAGATTTTTTTGCTGTAATTGCACCTATTGACAACGATGAAAATGTGAAGTATTATTTGATGTTTTTCACTGAACGAAAAATGAAATTATTACAAAACTATAATGATCACAGATTTCAGTATGACAGAGGGTCTATTATACTAAAAGGTTATTTTTTAAGACAAACTCATAAAAATGGAGACTTTGTTTACTTTGAAGACTATGAACCTGATTCCATAAGTTGTCAATATAGTCACTTGGTGTGTGTAGTGCACATAAAGTTGATAGAAGTTCAATCAAAGAAAAAATCAAAAATTAAGAGATGGAAAATGTCAAAATCCGATCATGAACGGATTATTGAGGATGGAATTCCATTAGAATTTTTTTGAGTGAATTGTCCAACAATTTATTATCTTTGGATTAAATATGTTTTAAAACTTCCAGTACTCAACTAAAAAATGAGTTGCTTATGTTATTTGTGCAAGTATTTGCACGTATACAAATTGTTTGGGTACAAGAACGTGCTCTAGTATCAACTGAAAGTAGTTTTTCTATACATGTGCATTGATGAAAAATGTTATATGTATTGGATATATATCTATGTGTGTGTGTGTGTGTGTGTGTGTGTGTGTGTGTGTGTGTGTTCTAGAATGAAATTAATTGTTCTATTTTTACTATGTGCATTGATGAAAAATTATTTACGTACTCAATATATATGTTCTAGAATGCAATTAACTGGAACTAGTTTTTCTATGTGCATTAATGAAAAACTAGTTGGATTTTCTGGTAAAAAGTATGGACACAATGTAAATAAATCATCTATAGTATATTTTTGTACGAAAATTCCTTTCAGACAAGAGACTCGAAGCACTTCTCCGACTTTTGGTGGGATTTGACGCACATCTCTAATCCTGATTGAAAATCTAGTACAAAATCTGCTTGTCCAATGGTCGGATATGTTCAATGTGCATTGATGAAAAATGTTACTTATCTTGGATAGATATGTTCTAGAATGCAAAATTAATTGTTCCAAGTAGTTTTCCTATGTGCATTGATGAAAAACTAGTTGGATTTTTTGGTAAAAAGTTTCAACAATGTAAATAAATCGACAAGGCTACCTATTTGAGTGCATTAACGACATTGTCCCAAATTCAACAAACATATATATGTACTAGAGACTTATATTTCCAATCAAAATTAAAGGGATAATTTGTACATATATCTACTTCTTTAAACTCTTTTTTCAATTAGAGCTCAATTGATAGATTGTTAGTTGCATTGAAAAGCTATGTTCTTCCTATTGGAAATTTTTTCATTCAAACAAAACTACATGGAGAGATCAAAAGTAATCTTAAAATTCCAAATGTACTTCAACCATCCAAAAGGGATTTGTGCAACATTACTTGACATGCCATGCCAATTATAGTGAACAACTATCCAATAGAAACATTTAACATTATATACCATGTGCCAAATGTAGATTGAAACCATCCAAAACTTTAAAATTTTAAAAACTTTTGATAATATATCGTGCAACATTAAAACATTAAACATCACATGCGAAATGTAGATTGAAACTGTTCAAAACTTGAGTTTAAAAAACTTTAAATTTTATATAGATCGTTACTTCACATGCCATGCCAATTATAGTTCAACTAGATCCAATAGAAACATTTAACATTATATACCACATGTGCAAATGTAGATTGAAACCATCCAAAACTTTAATTTGTAGATTGAAACCATCCAAAACTTTAAGTTTTAAAAACTTTTTGATTATATATTGTGCAACATTAAAACATTAAGCATTTAAATTTCATTAAACATCACATGCAAAATGTAGATTGAAACCATCCAAAACTTTATTTTTAAAAACTTCACATGCCATGCCAATTATAATTCAACTATCCAACAAAAACATTTAACATTAAATATCACATGCCAAATGTACTCCAAGCATCCAACACTTAAATTTTAAAAACAAAACAAATTATAACACATGGCATTACATAACATGCCAAATGTAGTTCAGATGACAACATTACTTCACATTCACATGCCAAAAGTACTAAAACCATCCAAAAATTAAATAAAACAAATTATATAATAACAATTTAATAAAATATGTCCAAAAATTATAAATCTCACAAGTATCAAACTGTATCAAGTTTAACAAATTTTAAAATCATCTAAATTTTGAAATCAAATCTACTGTAAATCATGTCCATCAAATGGAGACGGATCTAGCGTCTTCCCTACTAGGGTCTCAGTACGCACCCTATCCTGTGAATAAGAAACCTACATACACAATGCACATGTACTTGAACATTAAAATTTGATGTTTTAAAAATGAATGAGAATATATATATCTAGAACTTCATGTAAAAAACAAAATATAACAAAAAAATCATGCAATACCTCATAAGGTTCCCTCTCCATTTGATGAACAAGTTCTCCCATCTGCAGCGGTAAACTATATAATATACATGTACAGTTATATATATATATATATATATATATATATATATATATATATATATATTAAAAACTTTCAAATGAAAATGCACGTGTACATATATAAACTTATTTTCAATAATATTAAAAAAAGGAACTAAAGACAACTTGTTCAAATGCTGTGGATGTTCCTATCTCCGTCACTAGAGTCTGTGGATTAAAGAAATCTTCTATAGGAACCTAAATTCAAAAAAATTTAAATAACTCAAAATATAGATCTCTCTCTCTCTCTCTCTATATATATATATATATCTCAATTTTTAATGGAACTTTTTGAGGTAGAATATATATATATATATAACTTTTAAACATAAATTTTAAACTTGTGAAAAATTGTCCATACTTGTGGCTCATCTCCCAAGGAGGTAGAAGGTACATCTCCTAAGGAAGAAGAAGGTACCGCCATCCCAAAAACATCAGATGAAATCGGTACCTGTTAAAACATTTTATCAAATTATATATATACATACATGTACATGTGTGGCAACAATTATTTATTTTAGAGTCACTTAAAAAACACTAACATTTTCCAACATATCATGATGGTCAGACCCATCTGCATCGTTTGAACCGGAGGTCCCGAACGTGATATTAACATTTTCGTCACACATCATGCCTGAGAACTACAAATGGTGTTTTAACATATAATCATACATTTTTGTTAGATTAATGTACACATACAAATAAATGTATACATGTACATACACATGTATTTATTACAAATTGTACACATGTATATGTAAAAATAATTTCAAACCCTAAGGTCACTAACATATACCGTTCCGGTGCCCTCTTCCTCATGAAAGATTAGCTCTTGCAAACCATTGCGACAATTTATTGCATATGTTCGGAGATCTTCAACATTCATGTTGTAAATCTCCTCATCTGTACAATAAACAAAATTGGCACGTGCATTTTCGCGTGCTCTTTGTCGATTTAAACAAAGATCGACTCCACTCAATCCGCTATGAACATTGTCGATCATAACATCCCTTGCTTCTCGACTTATTTGAGAAGTCGCATCTATCTCTGATCGCAGAGTTTTGACTCGAAACGGTCGACTCACCAATGGCGGCTCGGGGCGAGGCAACTCCACATCTCTCTTAGCGCCCTTACGATCATATAATCGACCTTTCCCCGGGCCAAAAAATTTTGAAGGAAAGTCATTGTAGTTGGGTTTCATACCCAAAAAAACTTATGCATAAAACATTTGTGCAAAATAAACAGGAACCTCATCATTCCATGGAAGCCTTCCAAAGGCCGCAAGATGTCGATCATACAAATAACGAGCTTTGTCTGGGTGCTTGAAATACTGCACCTTCAGCATTTTTCTTTTTGGCCCTTCCTTATAATTAAACATTGACTTTGCCACTTCTCTTGTAACTTTTTGTTTAATGTCCTCCCATTTATCGGGACAAATCACTGTTTCTTTTCTCTTTCTCATTAGTTCTACAAATGAATCAGTCGTTGGCCCAAGATTTTTGTACACATTTACCATTTCACCCAATGAATGTGTAACTATTTCAAGGCTTTTTCGACTCTCAGCAGGTAGAGACAAAGCCACGAGATCTCTTTGCAATTTTGCATGAAGGCTTTCACACCTTTGTAAGGTGCATTCTGCCATGTTGGTTTCCCATGGTATATCAGTAATCTCGGCTGGATAAGATGTGATGGGTTGACAGCCTTCTTCTTGAATGTAGCGAGCTTCCCTGCATCTATTTTGACCACTATCTCGAACATTTTCGGCCTCTGCATCAATATATATATAATTTCGTATATTAGAAAAAACACGTGTAAAAAAAGTTGTACAAATTTAATGAAAAAATATTGAAATTGATGGAAACCTTGATGTTGTTGGTTAACATCTTCTCCAACATGACCCTGCTGAGAACCAGACCCAGAATGACGCTGCTAAGAACCAGACCCACAATGACCCTGTTGAGAACTAGCAGCCGTTGATTGGCCTTCGGGGGAATAAATATCACCCCCTTCCCGCAACCTGCTACCACTCATACCTCGACCAGTTGAACCTTGGCCACGCTCCATGGATGGAGTAGAAACCCTTCTCCTCTTACCTCCTAAAAATAAAAATATGAAACTTATTAACAACTAATTTAACTCACAAAGTTAATAAAAAATCAATTCCATATGTACACACATGTATGGATATTTAAGATTATATTTAAATACCGTGAACGTCCCACAATCCATGAACCTCCATATGGGATTTGGCTGATCTTCGTCGTTCATCCTGCATGATATATATCTATTGGTCGGCATTTACACAAAATAGATTTCAAAAAATCAATTTGTAATTTAGTGTACACAAATTATTTAGAACACAACTTTCAAAGCAATAATTGATCATGTGTGAAACTAAATTTAATCGAAAAAGAAATTATAAAAATGATAAGTTCACTAAATTGTGCTTTACATGGTGAGAGCACACTTGGTATAAAATTTACCACTTATACACTTTAGTTTGTGGGAGAAATGACACATGTACATAGTTTACCTTAAATTTGTTGTGTTTTATGGATATTAAAATGAAGAACTTGTATTTAGATCCATTCCAGAGATTGACTGTAGGGGCATTTACTAGATATGTCACATTTCATAAAATATGAGATCCAGAGGCTACCTGGCCCTTTACAGACTCTGCCTATAGAACTTGTAGAAGTAAACACTAGAGGCATTAATAATATCAAAGAACGTTTTCATGCTCAGACATGGGAATGTGTCTCTTTCCCTATGCAAAAAAATAGTTCACAATAGTTAATCTTCATAGACATGTCATCAAGCAGGTCAATGTGATCATCCCCAACTTACTTTTCATGAAATTAGGCTTGGAATCCTCTACAACCTGGTGGATGGAGTTGAATGGGAACTAGGTCAAGGCCTTTACAAAATACATGCTAGTGAATAACACTTACTAGGTTATGCCAAAAAATAAAGTGGGAGAAATGTTTTCTCCTCGAGGTTGTCCAATTAGGTGTGTAATACCAACTTCACCCATTTCCTCACAGGTTTCTCTCTTAGGTTACAAATGTCTTCCACCTTATTAGTTATATATTTTTCAATTTCCTGTGGATTCCTTGAATTTTTTCTCCTACCATCTCCCTCTCTCACTCCCCAAATTATTGTCATCAAACATGCCCCATTGAGGATCTAGAGCAATGTTTGCACCATACTTAGAACTGTCATTGCTGCTAATTGAAATTGGAGTCATGTATACTATATTTCTTGCTTAAGTGGATCTTACTTGGACAATATCCTGAGATGAATTTGACATGATGGTCATATGAAGTTGGAAGCTACTTGGTGTAATTTTCCTTAAATCCTCAAAAAAAACAGAGAAAAAATGTCATTTTCGATCATTTTTTATTAGCTTCTGCATACAGCAGATGTTATCAAAATTGAAACACAATCATGTTCCATGACCATGAATTATGAATGATGAAATTTAATTCAATGTCTCTTAGAGTTTCAAGGTGGAATTGATAGAACTATTTGATTTCTTTACCATAGATGGATATCTCCTTTCATCTATACCTTTCTCTACCATCTTATTTCCAAGTGAAATGGGAATTTTCACATTTTGAATGCCATTACCATGTAATTTGGTAGCCTACTAGCTAGACCTATCACAAGTAAGGTTGTCATACCAAACTATTTCTCTTGCTCAACTCAGTGACCATGACTCTCTTCTCACACTGCTTACCATATAAGATCTTCAATTGTACATGTCACGCAAAGTTGGGGGTTCTAGGTCTACACCTATTAGGTAGAGTTACATATTTTATGGCATTGTGGTCCTTAAATTTGGAGGTGTTCCACCTAAAAAAGTAGGCATTAAATATGGATGAAAAGGATTTGTTTTAACTTTGATAGAATTTCCTCGTGGAATTACTGAATTTCTCGATGACATCATGCTAGCTTTGCTTAGAGAAGAAGGTTTTGGAGGAGAAATTGAATTCTTTCGACTTATTTTTGGCATTGAAGTTTGAAATAGTAGTTTTGATGACTCCATTGATGACCTTGCTGAGGAATTTGATGCACACAATATTGACCTTGAAGATGGTTTAGAAGATGTTGAAGAAGTTGTAGATTTTGGTGTTGTCACTGAATGTTTCTTTGTTGTTGGACTTGATCAAGACACAATTTAACTTTACGAGAAGATTGAAGACCTTGAAGAGGTTTTAGATTTTGTTGTTCTCACTGAAGGTTTTTGTCTAGTTTTGTTTCTCAAACCATCATTTCCATAAGACATTTTTGGTGAATAGATTCTTGACCTTGATGAGAGGATATGATACCTTGAAGAGGCTACATCTTCTGGTGGCGTCACTAATTGTTTCTCTATTATTATGTTTGTTAAACATCTCTCTTAGGGCGAGGCAACTCCACATATATTGTACATTTTATGGGACAGAAATCAATATGTAGAAATATTCACTTGGTTTTTATAATTGGATAGAAGAATGACTTAAAATGACCTTGTATGTCTTCTCATTTTAGAGCTCAAATTTTTGGGAAGGATTTAAGTATCCACCTTTCAAGAATCACTAGAAGAGATTGATAAAGAATATAGGAAGACAAAAAACTAACCAGTGATGTAATAAATGGATTTCTTGGGAGGTAGATTGGCATATGGAATTTTGGTAGCTAGAACTTTTCCAAATAAGTGAATGTATTTGAAAACCAAACCTCTATTTTATTTTGGCTTAGACAAGGTCTAGAATTTGAAAAGTGAATTCCCTCTTTCCTCCTCTTACATACATTCCAATGATCGAAATCTGGATTGAGGGAAAAAAAATTCCTAAATAAAAGTTTTTCATTTTATTTGTTGTAGACATGAGTTTTTAAAAGCTAATTAACTCATAAATTTCTCACAAAATACACTTAAAACTTGACACATAAACCCCTTCCCAATTGGCTAACTTTAGACGATCCTAAACACATTTTTATTTAACTAATGAGGGAGATAGCCTAGTAAAACTAGTTTTTCCATATTCAAATCAAGTTGGTATCAAAGTACAATTTAGCTCATTTTAGTCAAGGTTAGTTAGAAGAATTAGCTATTGGTTTATGTCTTCAATTTCCTCTCAAAATGAATGTGTACGTGCTTTTGAGAGACACACTAGAGGAATAAGGTCCAAATTTTTTATGAAAATGTGCTATGAAAGTAAAGTGTTAAAGGCAAACATGTACAAGGCATAGTTGAGTACAAGGCATAGTTGAGCCAAATGTTGTTGAGGAAGGGCCTAATTATTTGGGTCTTGGTTATGGAGAATGCTCCAAAGCCAAGGAGGCATATGAAGCTGTTCCAAGAAGAAATTATATTTTGTGTTCATTACCTCAAGCTTGTGAAGTTTGTGTTCATGATGAATGGAAAAGTTTGACACCCACTTTGCAAGAAGATGTTAATAAACATGCAGCTAATGAGAATATAAAAGAAGAGGATGTTGAAAGCTCTATCTAGTCATTGAATTCATTGCTAGTATTCAGAGGAGAGCCACTACCTCATCAAATTCACCTCCTCAAGAAGGCGACAATGGTGAATGTTCAAGGTATAAATTTGCCTTTAATCAAATTGCTTTTGATTATGATAAACATGGTAAATATTCACATAAGATATAGAAAAGAATTTTCACATGTTCCTTTTGTGGCTTGAATAATCATAATGTTTATAGATGTTGCAAGAATATATCCATGCACATTGAAACTTTCTAAATAAATGAGGCAAAAATTCAAAGGCCCATTAGACAAGGAAAATGATGTTGAAAATAAGATGCAATTGTTTATTACTCATTGCCATAAGAAAGGTCACCTTGTAGACAAGTGTTGGACTTTGTATCCAACAAGTCATCCACAACATTTGAAGAAGGCTCCAGAAAGAGATAACGACAAGAATGGAAAAGAGGATTCCATAATCGATGAGGGTCAAGATGACTCACATGATGAAGTGCAGCTAAAAGAAGCGCCATTGAAATGGTTTGCTAACAGATGGTTAGATTTCTTATCCAATTAAGGCCTTGCATGCATTTTGACGTTTCATGAATTTCTTTGCAAATTCAAAGTATGGTGCATGTTGCATGAAGCAAGATGTTGAAAGTAGAGTTATGTTTACACACTTAAATGCAACAAATATGGAAATTTTTACATGAGCTCTATTATTTGACTTGAGAGTCAGTTGTTTGAAGAGGCATGTTTTGTCAACTTGTGTTTGGTTAATGGTTTTGTACGCCAATATCTAAGAGTACATGGATATATTCACATGATGTGAATTTTTTTTTCTTTGAAGGATAAAAATGATATGTCAGCGAGCTATGTTTCTTGCATGATGTGTTTTTTAGTTTGATGGTTTTTTTTGTGACAAGACGTCACAAGATTTTGGGAAGGTCCACTCTTGAGCGAGAGCCTCATGATTACAACCTAATCATGAGAATCAAATGGGAGTGCATCCTTATTTTGAAAACAAATAGGTTTCTAAGCTACCTAGGACTCAAACCATTATTTTTAAATTTGAAATATCATGGTGTGTTGTTTCAATGCCTGAATCCACAACCCTAACATAAATTATTTTATTCTTTTTTTGCAGGATTTAGTTGGTTATATTAAAAGTCAGTTGAATTTAAAATTCTTGGCTTAGTGGCATAAACCAAACATATTGTACATATTAAATGAGGAATTTCGCTCTCCCAATCATTTCTAAATCACCCATATCACCAAGAAAACATGTTTTAAAAGAACATACTTTGGTATGGGAAAGACCTTAGGTTTCAAATATTATAAGAAGGTTTTTGATATGGTTGAGAGAATGTGGAAAATATAATCCATAAACAAATTACTTTTCAAAACGTATTACTTTCAAAGTATCAACAAGGAATGTACAAGGGTGTTCAATGAATTAACGCTATTTATTTAAATTCCATGATGTATATCTTACTCATAATTTTAAAAAATTATTAAATAATGATCTAGATTGGATAATTATATTATTTGTCATATATTTTGATGCTTATAGAGTGAAAACACTGAAAGAATCAACTTGTAGGGTCATTTTAATGGTGGGTGGAGAATTGGGGTCTAAAACCTTTTGGAGTGATTTTGAGGTATTAAATGACATTTCTGGGGGTCAAACGATTATCCCTTTTGCCGAAATCTTGACCATTATTCTACACTTAAAGACATATCCAATGGTGCAAGAAAAACATCAAATGAAGTTCATTCAAAATTTATGCCTTTAGTAAGTTGACCTATCATGTTGACCACCATGGTACGAGAGAATGACATTTTAGCCCCATTACTCATGCATGGCAAGCTAGCTACATGTGGAATTTTAACAAGACTCTAAAGGGTCTAAAATCACAAACCTCGTTAATGGTTGACGAAGTCAAATCTTACACCTAGTTGGCTATCACGCTATCTTAAATACTTGGCCACTAGGAGGAATAAGAGTTCCATTTTGTGTTATTGTATTTTGTTCCATACTTGAAAATACAACTAGAAGTTTGAAGTTAGAGAGAAAAATGTATGAAGTTAAGTTTTTATAGAAACCTTACACGCTAAAAGTCTTAGCTAACTCTAGAGAGATTACCTCTTTCTTTGTACTCACATATTTTCCATACTAGAAAAGAGAGAGTAGAGCATGTTTACATTTTAGTTTTGTTTTTCTCCCATAAGGATTTCCTAGGGAAAAAGGAGTCTAGAGCATCATTACTTTTTAGGGTTGCTTGTCTCCCATAAGGATTTCCTAGGAAAATAATTGTGTTGATTGTCTAAAGATATATATGTGTGTGTTTCATTATGTTCTCTATTTCTTACGTTGTGTTTCATTATGTTTTATATTTCTTACATTTCTGCCCTCCTATTTTTCTTTCCAATCAAGGTTTATAAAATAACATGAGAAGCAACATGAGACTTTGAACAATCATTTTCATTATCTATATGGAAGGCAAGAAGGATTATATCTCCTTAAGCTTAAGCTTATGTAGTTTGTCAATTTTTATCATATATTTTTTGGTAAGGGTAAATGTTTTTTTTCTATAGTACAAGTCATGAGTTCCCCAATTTTACCTTATGTAAAGCATGATTCTAAGATTACTACAATTTGTACTTGGTTTTTTATTGTGATGATGCCCTGTCTCAATCACTTTGCCATCTCTCGATGGGTAGTTAATTCTTTATAAACATACTTAAGTAATATTTATCTATCTGTATTATGTGAAATTATGTAAAAAATGGTATACTATTTTTCATAAAATTGGGTTGAGTTTATCATATATTTCAATGAAAGTTGATTAAATATGTTTTCTTCAAAAGGATCTAACAATTTTGTTAAGGTATGAATTTGCAATTTTGTGTGGCTCTCTATCAACCTTCACTTCCTCATTTCTAGAAAAAATCTACTTGCTCATTCATATACCCAATTTCTATTCAAATGCATGAGTTTTTAACTCTCGGTAACTATGTTTTTCCACGCAGGAAAATTATATTTCACATTTTATACTAACTCTAAATATTATTTTGAAGTTTGGATTACTGTTATTCTTTTATATAATTTAACATTAGATATAAGTTTAAATTGAAAGCTACTTAGATGAAATATAGCTTAGATATGGCATTTGAAAATTATTATCTATTTATTGAACTAAAGGACATAATTATTACACATGTTTAATTTACATTCAAATGCTTCTTTGATTTATCTCCTATAGATTAATGTAATGCTAGATATATAATTTAAGTTGAAGGACCATGAGATAAATATGACTTCTATGTGACATTTGTATTGAATCATCTATTTGTTGTGTTATATGAACATAATTGGTACGCATATCTAATTTTCATTACTAATATGTCATGCTTATTTAATTTATCTTTTATAGATGATCGGAGCATCCCTTTTTAATCTATCCCTTTTGACTTCGGATATGTGGGCAATACTCATCCGCATATTTTTCTATCATAAAGCAGTGAGTAAAATTGTATTCCATTTGTGTCAATGTTAAGGTTAAGCACATGGATTAAAGTTTTATATAACATACATTGCCACAGTGTACATTTATATCTAAAGAGTCCAAAACCTCATTCAAGACCATATGTTTTTTTGATGTAGTTTGATTGGTTATATTGCATTGCTTTTGCAGTTGTTGCTGTGGGCCTCGCCATCTAGTGATTTTAGGTAAAAAATTATTTACATGGAATTTTGAAGTAACCTAGAATGTTTATTATTTATCACTACTAGCCTTGGTGATTTAGTTGTTTGTTTTGATGCTGCTTGGTTACCCATATTTAATAGTTGTTCATGTTTAATTCATTGTTAAGGCTTTTTATTGGCCTGTCAGGATGTATTTTTCTCAAATCCATAATGGCTAAAAGAATGAAATTTATCTATGAAAAAGAGAGGTCATATGGAAAACAAATTGTTTGCAAGTGTTCTTTTGAACCCATAGAACTTGCAACCCCAATATAGATACAATACTAAGTAATAAATAGCCTCCTCATCTAACTTAGTCAGGGATTTGCAATACTATATTTGACTTCGCTAGCTCCATTTCAAGATATTATAATGTTAGATTATTATTTCTATATATTTTGATTATGACCTAGTAAAATGTTACAAAAAACCGGAAACTACAAATAATATTATTCTAGATATATGTAAAAAGGACATGGTAGAGAAAATCAAACAATATTAAACTTTTCATAAATAGTTTAGATAAAAATAAATTTTCTAATTTTGATTGTAAATTCCAAGGCTTAAAGAAATAATTTTTCTAATAATTTTTTTTAATTAATAAATAAAAAAGAAGCATTTTCAATCAAAATCACATCCAACATATAATAAAAATAATAAAAACAATTTAAAAATTCATACACTATGACATTACTATGGCAAAGAGCATAAAAATATACAAGCAAAAAATCATTTTCTATAATAATGGAGAGCTTCAAATATACAAGAAAAAAAATCTTTCAGCCTCCTTGTATCCCAGAACCTCACTATTACTGATTCACCCCCCTCTTGTAATTCCTTATTCCAACAATTAGCAGGAGGATTGAAAAGCCAACAAGGTGCAATGAGATACTCAAGAGATAGTTGTAGAGCCAACTTTTAGATGCAACCAGATACTCGGGAGATAGGTGCATATCTAGTTGCAATGACATAGTAGCTCAAGAGAGATCGAATTTCTAGTTGCAAGTGCGAATTACAAGAAATTAATGTGAATAGGGTGCTAGTGTGAATTGGCTAGTTGCAGAGTGTAGGTGCAGTTTTAGCTAAAGAGAGACTCCAAGAAGGGGTTTCAAGACAGAGCAGGTTTCCAACATTCCAGTCAAGAAGGGAGGCAAATATTTCCAAGAAAAGAGGCAAGAACAAGTTCCCTAGTGGTAGTGCTATGCAACCCAATTAGTCAGTGCAAGTTGCAGTCAAGAGTGCAAGTAGCTGGGAGTCTCCAAACAGAGTTTCTATAGGTAGAACGAGTTTCCCAAAAGCAGTACTACACATTTTATTAGGTAGGACTGCATCTAGCATGGAGGAGGCCGAGTTGATTTGCTAGTCCAGGAGATTTCCCTGTTCTTATTCTGAGGGAGATCGAGACTCAGTAGTGTAGTGATAGAATCCAAGCAGAGGCAGCGCATGGGAATCAACAATGCGAGATCAAAGTAGAGCACAAATTTTTTTTAATACACAGCACAAAAATTTCTTAAAACACAGCACAAAAAAAATTTTAATACACAGCACAAAAAAATTTTGAGCGCGGACGGAGAGTCGAACTTACCTGACGGAGTCACACAAAATTTTTTTTAATACACAACACAAAAAAAAATTTAATACACAGCACAAAAAAATTTTAATACACATCACAAAATTTTTTTGAGCGTGGACGGAGAGTCGAACTTAAATGATGGAGTCACACAAAAAAAAATTTAATACACAGCATAAAAAAATTTTAATACACAGCACAAAAAAAATTTAATACACAGCACAAAAAAATTTTCATACACAGCACAAAAAATTTTTGAGCGCGGACGGAAAGTCGAACTTACCCGACGGAGACGAAGAGCGCGGACGGGAGGAGCACTAGTGACAGGGACCGAAAACGCGCAGCGACAGGGACCGAAAACGCGCAGCGATAGGGACCGAAAATGCGCAACGACAGGGACAGAGCAGGAACTATTTTTACCTGCAAGGCCGAACTATTTTTTTAATACACAGCACAAAAAAAAATTTAACACACAGCACAAAAAATTTTTAATACACAGCACAAAAAAAAATTTAATACACAGCACAAAAAAATTTTAATACACATCACAAAAAAATTTTGAGCGCGGACAGAGAGTCGAACTTAACCGACGAAGTCGAACAATTTTTTTTTTAATACACAGCATAAAATTTTTTTAATACACAGCACAAAAAAAATTTAATACACAGCACAAAAAAAATTTAATACAGAGCACAAAAATTATTTTAATACACAGCACAAAAAAATTTCATACACAGCACAAAATTTTTTTGAGTGCGGACGGAGAGTCGAACTTACCCGACAGAGACGAAGAGCGCAGACGAGAGGAGCACCAGCGCCAGGGACTGAAAACACATAGCGACAGGGACAAGGACAGGGATAGACAACGTGCGAACAATGAACCCGGTAAACCACAAAACTTCGTGGGCGATTTATTTATAGAAAATAGTTCGGCCAAACTATTTTAAAAGTAAATGTTCAGTCGAACTTTTGTTGCCGATTTTCCAATCTCCGGCAGAAATTCTGTTTTCCCGCGTCATTAGTGTGCCATCAATCTAAACGGAATCACGAGTTCGGCCGAACTTTATAAAAAATTTCGGCCGAAATATTGCATAATTCGGCCGAACTTTATAAAATGTTCGGCCGAACTATTGCCGAAAAAAAATTTTGACCCCCGATTCTCACAAAAGTGTAACCCAACTTTACGTTTCCGCCCGTATCCTTTGTCTCCTATATACAATGGATGCCTAGTTTTAGAAGGTATCCCATATTGTACAATTGTTATATTGTAAAAGGAATCTATATTTATTATATTGTTATATTTTAACAAATGTGGAGTACATAAATATTAAGTCCCAAAATCATTTGTTACTAAAAGATGCACATCAATGGGGTTCAATGCAACACCAAGGAATTACTTGATTACCAAGATTTATTTGAAAAAAAAAATATTAGTAAAGATGTTCTCAAAATTATATTCTATATGGAGCCATTCTTAAATATACCCCAAGTGCTAAATTTAAAAAATATAATTCTTACATCCTTGTATTTAGAATCTGAGGAGAAAACCACAAAGCTTCTTTATATGAGTATTCTTGTAAGAACCAACATATTGTTACATAAATTCAGTGGCACAAACCTGAAGGAGACAAAAATCCTCTAATTTAAAGGAATCGACCTGAAGGAGACACCAATCTCATGATTTGCATATAATGTGTAATAGTTTTGTGCTCTATTCTATTTTTCTCTTCACAACTTTGTACACTACATTATGTTATGTACTTTACAACTCTATTGTTTATTTTTCCATCATAATACCTTATACACATCTTGAGTTTCCATAATAGGTCTATTCATAACTAAAAAACTTCTAGTTTTTTAGCTTCAATCAACTTCTTGTTCAAAAAGTCAGCATCATATTCAATTACTATAACACAGACAAATTCTTCTGAGTGTGTGCACTTTAGACAACATTATTACATACCTAAAGTTCTTCAATATTTTTCTTCTTACTAGCTGCAACACTTTGAATCCCTAAGAGCTACACTTTGTTTCATGGATATGATCCTCGCACCTGAAACATCTTCATTATATTCCATCCTTAATATTCTTTGTATTATGCCTCAAATATTTTTAGACTTCTTGACTCTTATGCACTATATTAGAATTTCTACATATCACACAATTCGATTTTCAAACTTACAACTTACAGATATTCTTATTTATATGTGAATGTTTTGATCAAGGGAAACAAAAATATGCTTCAGATATGGGATGACATAAGTATAAATCAGATCAGGGAAGACAGGACGCCTTGGAGCCACTTATGGGGCTAATACCATAAGCTACCCAAAAACCATGGCGTGATACCATGGGCTTAGGAAATTTTGGCACACCAAAATGAAAATGCCAAATGGGGTCAAATATTCAAATGACCTGAATTACTCGTATTACCCAATTATTGATGCTACCTTTATGGGCTAAGTCATCATCCCCTCACAACCACATGTTAGGACTATAATCTAAACAACGTTTTTGAAAATTTTGTAATCTATGTCCCTTTTAACAAGGAAACTCTTGAAAGCACTCATATCCTTAGATGACTTTATGTTATTTATGTTGAATGCAGATTCTAAGTCTCTCGAATGGGCTCCAGTGTTGTATGAACAAATTTCCACACATTGGGATACCAATCTTGAAGCCTACCACATGATTTATTATGTGTCACTCTCTAAAACTTCCACATGCCACATGTCATTCACAAATTTTCCAGTTGGTCATCAAAGGAGAAAAATGAGTGCCACATGTCGTCACCTCAAAGCTACCACATCATCAATACTACCACATTAGTGCTACTTATCGAGTGGTGTTCTACCACTTTTGTGTTGATTGGGCACCACTTGTACATCTGCTAGCCAACTATCTTTTTGTATAAAAAAAATATAGCTTCAAATTAAAAAAATATCCATCAATCAACCCAACAAAAGTGACATAACTAAAAATGGTCTTACAAAAGTGACAAAATTAAAAAGGGTCTTAAAAGTGACATAATAAAAAAGGGTCTTGTTTGGCAGGTAGGAGAAGGAAGCAAAATAGACTCAAGAGAGGGTCCATTGATAAGAGGTGATGGCCTGAAAAGGATCTCTTTGAATCTTACAGTAGCATTAAAGTAAAGAGGAATTTATTTACTTTTTAAAGTGGTAAATCCTAGAGCCAATGTGATGTCCCCATGACCTTGGAAAAAAGCTAATGTTATGAGCCTCTCAGGGAATAGAGCATGGAAATGGACATAATGTGTCTTGTCACTTGGAAAAAATGGCATTAGGCTTATCATAGATCCAGATAAAATCACGTGGAAAATGAACAAAGAACGCAGGGTTGTGACGATGAAACAAGCTTATGAAGTGACAATGATACATGAATTAGAGTCAAAACCCTAAGAAGTGGTGATGTCATTTAAATATATTCATCTTTCTATCGTTGGCGCTCAATGATAGGAATCTCATGAAAGATAATATCAAAAGGAAATGCTAGCAAGGTCCTACAAGATTCCATCTTTGTTGTCATAATCAAGATCCAGAGACACACCTATTCGTGGATTGTGTTTTTTGCAGGTAGTATGGTGAACATTTTTTTTAGGAGGCCTACGCGGGGACGTGGTGTTAGAAAATTAGAGAGTTAGGGTTTATATATATTTTTGTTTTCTTGATAATTACTTGGGATGTGTGTTGGAAATTTATCACTTTATTATATCTTTGTTCATCAGGAAATTACCAAAACAATGAAGATCACAACAAGTCAAAGTACACAAGATCTAGGCTCCATGACAACGTGAAACCCCTCCAAGGGGAAAATCTAGAAAAATGCTTCTCTTCTTATATAGAATCTGCTTACAAAGAGACTTACAAAACCCAAAGACTAAATCCAACAACCCTACAAAGCACCAAGTCAGGCTTGAGTAAGATCTTCTCCAAGCATCTTGTAAACTTTAACCTACTGCAACTTCGTCCTAAAATTTCAGCCCTGCAATTACTCCTCAAAATTTTGGCCCTTCAATTTTGTCTTCCTGCAACTGCACTAACACAAAAACCTTAATTTTTCACATGTCTGTGTGTGTGTGCGAGAAAGAGAGATCCCAAAAAACTTGATTTTTTCTTCCTTATTTCGTCCTTATATATCTTCTTCTCCTTCACTAATGCAGATCGAACTTGTCTTGGATTAGCATCTCAAAATGAGGTCAAACTCCTTGTATTTATAGCATCTTTAAGGGGTTGAATAGCGCCCCCTTTAAGCCGACTTGTCATTTCCTTGGGGCCGACTTGTTATTGTAGAAATACATAGTTTTTTCTAGATAAAATAAATATTTTTCTTTGTTACAATGAGTCCAAATGGGATTATGACACATGACCAATATAATTATTTATCCTACAAAAACTTAGAAAGACCTAGAAAACCTAAATACATGAAGAACATACTTTTGACTGAAATTTGAGTATGAAATCCATCCTCATATATATATATATATATATATATATATATATATATATATATATATATATATATATATATATATATATATATATATATATATATATATATATTCTTTCTTTCTTTCTTTATAAATAATATACAATGTCATGGTTACAAAATAGGTCATTATGAAGACCAAACCTAGTTACAATTTCCAACACGTGATTGGGTAGGTCTTTAAGGAAATTCCTCAGAGTGTGGACAAAAACCCCAACCTTGGTGCATCTTTCTAGCCATCTAGGATTGGTACTTTGGCATATATGGTTACCCCAAAATAGAACCACCATTCTTAATGAAATCCAAAATATTCGATAGGTGGTGCACAAAACAAAAATAATGATTAAGGAACTCATAAAAAAAAGTATAAAGAAGAAAAGCAGAATTCCAATTGGACCCATGATAGATACTTCAAAAACTTGGACCTTCTTTGATGGAGCCAAAATCCATGGAAGGCTATATGTGGAGCACGAGATGCATTTCAGCTTAACAACAATCATATTTTCTTTCTTAGCCTAGGGATGGGGCATAGAACTAACAATAAAGTAGTATTAATTGGGATTTGGCTCGTCCTTGACTATGAAATGTCTAGGAAATTGAATTATTACAAATATTTTGCAAATCTCAAGTAGTTATTGATTGGTCCTTGGGGATCGGTAGATTACGCAATTTGGCCCTAAATCCTTGGCATCAAATAATTCATCAATTACAGGAATTTTTTGAGGAGAATCGAGATATCACATATTCATAGGGAACACAATGTTGGATAGGATAGTAGATCAAACTAAAGTTTACTCCAATATGTGTGACATTTGTTTATTAGAAAAAAATTTATTGATGCCTTTAGGGTGAAAGACAACAACATTTTATGAAATGAAGTTGTTATAATAATTGGGACATTGCAAGTTTTTAAGATTGATTGTTTTATTTTTTTTGGATTGGTAAGATGCCATAGCTTTTGATAAATATGTCTCAGACATTGTAAGGAATAATTTATATATTTTAATTTCAAAGAAATAACAAGTATCTAGTTTTTTTTTTAAATAAAATAAAAAAATTAAGAAAAGCATGGAAAAGGAGAAAAAAATAACAACTATGCAAACTTCAGAAAATGATGTTCCACTATCCGTTGTATTAAATGTTGTATGTCATGAATTAATGTCTTATATATTTATGTTTTGAATTAATAAGCAAGAAGAGGTTAAAAGGTATTGTGGCGGGTGTAAGTCGCGGAATTTTGGTGGGTGACTGAAAAAAATATGTTATGTGTTTTACTGTGTGTTAATTCAGCGTGGCTGGAGAAAATCATGGAGCAAATTTTGGTCTTGGTCCAAATTTTGGTGGATATGCTACTGTGTTTTATACTGTGTGTTAATTCTCCAACCCCCGGCAGGAGCAAATTTTGGTGGATATGTTACTATGTTTTACTGTGTGTTAATTCTCCAACCCCTCGTGGGCATGTGAAAACAGTACTGTGTGTCTATTCTACAACCCAATCATGGAGCAAATTTTGGTGGATATGTTACTATGTTTTACTTTGTATTAATTCTCCAACCCCTTGTGGCCATGTGAAAACAGTACTATGTGTCTTCTACAACCCGTGGTGAATGCAAATCAGTAAGAACATTTTTTTTACTAGTGAAGGAGATGCAACCTCCATATGAATCATCTCTTATGTTTTTGAATCATAATATAAAGTATTGTTAGGCATTGTTTGGATTAAGAAATTTCAACAACTCTGTGTGAATTATGTGTGTTGAACTCTCTCTGTTAAAAGGAAGACTATTATGATTTAATTTCTGTAATTACATTGTTTGGATTAAGACATTTCAACAACTCTGTGTGAATTATGTGTTTTGAACTTTGTGTGTTGAGGAAGCATCCTCCTGTGTATGTGTATTGAACTTTGTGTGTTGAGGAAGCATCCTCTTGTGTGTTTAAATTTTTAACATGGTATTAGAGGGAGTAATAAGTTTTATTATCGCAAGGTGTTTTTACTGAGAATTTAAAAGGTATTTTGAAATATTTTTGGAGTCACCAACAGTGAGAAAGTTTTTACAAAATGAGAAATTTGTCACAAACTTGACTAATCA
Source organism: Pinus albicaulis (assembly GCA_034641835.2). NCBI lineage: Eukaryota > Viridiplantae > Streptophyta > Pinopsida > Pinales > Pinaceae > Pinus > Pinus albicaulis. The sequence goes on from CM076580.1 coordinate 1,599,829,094, forward strand.
AAATCTCTGCCACTCTCTATTAAAAGGATGACTATTATGATTTAATTTCCGTAACTGCATTGTTTGGATTAAGGCGTTTCAGCAATTGCAACAAGTGGGTTATAACAATGAAGGCTCTATTTTATTCATAATACATTTAGGAATTAGTGGGGAATGGTTTCCAAGAACCAACAAATGCAGTACCACACAATGCGTTGACATAAGCGGAAAGAGATTTGTTGAGGGACAATAGGAAGAAAGACTCAAAAGCTCTCTTCTACATTTTTCAAGTAGTTTATGAAAGTATCTTACCAAGGATTGCAGCAGCAAAAAAGTCCAAGCAAGCATGAGATACCCTCCACACAGCCTACCAAGGCATCGCAAAGGTGAAGACAACAAAAATACAAATGTTGAGAATATATTTTAAGACCATTTGTATGAAAGACTCTCAGAATGTAGACTCGTTTTTTACACATGTAATTAGGTTGGTTACCCAAATCAAGTCTCATGGTGAGACACTTGAGGAAAGGAGAATAGTTGAGAAATTTTTTAGAAGTCTTCTAGCAAGATTTGATGCCATATTTGTGGCCATAGAAGAGACAAAAGATCTCTCACAGTTTTCAGTGGATGAGCTTCATGCATCACTGATTTATCATGAGCATAGGTTGAATAGAGCAACAAACTCCTCATTGGAGCATGCTTTCAAGACACAAGTTTCATTTGGTCAAGGTAGAGGTCAAGGAAGAAGCCTACATAGAGATGTAAGAAGCAGCCCTTCAAGCTCAAGTGGAAGGGGCAACAATCAAAACTCAAGTGAAGGCTTCAGCCAAAATCAAGCACAAGGTCAAAGGTATGATAAATTTCAAGTTCAATATCATTAATGTAAGAAGTATGGTAATTATGCAAATGAATGTAGAAATGACATTAGTAGAAAACCAACTAAAATTTTCATAAAAGAAAATTAGAACCATGATAGCATGATTTTAGCTTGTAATGTAGCACAAGAAAAACAAGGAGATGTGTGGTTTCTAGGTTCAGGGTGTAGCAACCACATGACAGGAAACACAAAAATGTTTTCCAATTTAGATCGGAGTGTAAAATTTGAAGTGACATTAGGGACTGATAACAAAGTCTCAGTCAAGGGAAAAGGTAGAGTCAACATTATAAAAAAGAAGGGACAGAAGAATTATATTTCTGATGTTTACTTTGTCCCTGGTTTGAAACATAACCTCATAAGCATTGGACAGCTCATGCAAATGGACCACACTGTCTTTTTCAAAAATGATGTGTTCACAATCTTGGATAAGTCTCCAAGTAGATAGTTGACTGCATATTTTCAAATAAAAAAAAATAGAATGTTTCCTCTTAAGCTAAAATCATATTTGATAGAAGGAGGTGCTCAAGCACAACCATCTATGAATTCACAAGAGAATGAAATAAAAGTAGTAGCTCACACACAAGTAGAATTTCAAGCATATGTCAAAGATGAAAATTGGTTATGGCATTTGATATTTGGACATCTCGATTTTGGAGGTTTGAATTGGTTGCATAGTAAATGCATGGTGAAAAGATTGCCACTCATAGAAAAACTAGACAACCTATGTGAAGGATGCATCTTCGGAAAACAGTATAAAGAATTGTTTCCAGCAGGAAAGTCTATAAGGGAAAAGCCACCTTTGGATATTTCCCATTCATATTTATGTGGACCAATGCAAACACCATCAATTGGTGGTAGCTATTACATCTCAAATTTAATATAGGATTATATAAGGAAGACATGGGTTTATTCCCTCAAATAGAAAAGTGAAGTGTTTGAGTGCTTCCGCCAGTAGAAAGCTCTTTTTGAGAAGCAAAGTGGACACTCCATCAAAGTGTTTAGGACTGACAAAGGTGGTAAATACATCAAATGTGACTTCCTACGTTTTTTCAGGGAGCGTGGAATTCACAAGCAATTTAAAATAATGTACACACCTCAGAAAAATGGTGTCGCGAAAAGAAATAATAGTACCATCATGGAAATGTCCAGGAGTATGTTGAAGGAAAAACATTCTCCAAATTATTATTGGGTTGAATTTGTCACTTGTGCAACATATATCATTAATAGGTATCCAACCAAAAGTGTAATGGACATAGTTCCTGAAGAGGCATGGAGTGGAAGAAAGCATAATGTCACTCACATGAGAGTGTTTGAGTGTGTGGCGTATGCACATGTCCTGAATGAGTTAAGGAAGAAGTTGGAAATCAAAGGGGGAAATGTATATTTGTTTGATACAGTGATGAATCCATGACATACAAGATCTACAATCCATCAACCAAGAAGGTAATAATCAACAAAGATGTTGAGTTCATAGAAGAGAAAACATGGGATAGAATTTTAGAGAGGACAGTCAAAGTGAAGACAAGTATACCACATGAAGAAGAAAAAATAATTGACCGCAAAAAGTAGTTCCTCAATGGTGACCCCTCTTTCACCTACACAAGGTCAACAAAGCATTCAACATGTGACACCATCAAAAACTAATAGGATAGTGTTGCACAACCAAACAAGTGCTTCTCCAAGCACACCACAAAGATCCACAACCCTATCTACTTCAAGCGCAACACCAAACCCATCTTCCACAAGAATAAGAGGACACAAATTCATAAATTTAAGTAAAATATATGAGAAAAATGAAGTTGATAGTAGTGCTCGAATGAATTATTTACTTGCATTATTTTTTCATGTAGATGACCCAATACACTTTGAAGATGCAGTCAAAGAAGATAAATGGGTTGCGGCAATGGATGAAGAAATAGGAGCAATAGAAAATAATGACACGTGGGATTTAGTGGACCTTCCGCAAGGAAAAGAATTGGAGTGAAGTGGGTCTGTAAGACAAAGATCATCATTAAATAAAATATTTAAATACATAAATCAAGGCTAGTTGTCAAAGGATACAAGCAGCAACATGGAAGAAGCTATGCAGAAACATTTGCGCTAGTCGCGAGGATGGAGATAGTGCATACAGTGTTGTATATTTTCGCGCAACATAAGTGGAAAGTGTATCAAATGGACGTAAAATTAGCATCCTTGAATCTAGTAATGAAAGAGGAGGTGTATGAGATAGAAGGCCAATAACAAATATCTCTATGGGCTAAAGCAAGCACCATCAATGGTATATCAGGATAGATTCTTACTTGATGGACAATGTGTTCAACAAATGTGACGGTGAACCTACTCTCTATATCAAATAAAGTGATAGTAAGCTTCTTATTGTTGTTTTTTATGTAGATGATTTTATTTTTACAGGGAGTGATGATTTCCTCATCGCTAATTTCAAAGCAGTCATGAAAAGTGAATTTGAAATGATTGACTTGGGGTTGTTAAGATATTTTTTTAGCATAGAAGTGAAGCAAAAATACAATCGTATTTTTATCTCTCAATCATTAAGTATTTTACAAACATTTTAGAGAGGTTTAATATGCATAACAGCAAGCCAGCACCAACTCCTACTGTCATGGGGTTGAAGTTAAGCAAGGAAGATTGCAACAGCAATTTCAATTCGACATTATACAAAAGTATGGTGGGAAGCCTAATGTATTTGACTGCAACTAGGCCAGATATAATGTATGGAGTGATTTTGGTGTCAAGGTTGATGGATACACCCAAGGAGATACATTGGCAAGTAGCGAAAAGAATTTTTAAGTATGTCAATGGGACAAAGGAGTATGGCATTTTGTACATCGCAACAGATTATTTTAGGGTGGTTGGTTACACTGATAGTGATTGGGCAGGAAGTGTTGATGAAAAAAATATCACGATAGGATATGTTTTTCATTTAGGTTCAAGAACCATTTAATAAGCTTCCAAGAAGCATCCTATAGTGTCATTATCAACAGCAGAAGCTTAATATGTCATGTCAAATAGTTTGGACGAGAAGGATGTTCTGGGATTTATGTCATGAACAAGATGAAGCAACCATTATTTTCTCTAACAACAGTTTAGTAATTTCACTATCAAATAATTATGTCTTTCACAAGAGGACAAAGCACATTGATGCTAAATACCATTTCATAATAAAATTAGTTAACAATAGTGAGATTATGTTATAGCATTGCAAGTCAGAAGAACTATTTGCAGACATCTTCACAAAGGCATTGCGACGTGGAAATTTTGTTTATATCAGTGATTGTTTGGGAATGGTCGATGGCGGCAGTTGTGATTAAGGGGAAGTGTTTGAGAATTAATCTCAACAACTGCGTTAAATACACTAACAACATCCATACCTCAATGAATTTTTTGCAGGTTGTGGATTGTGTTTGCAAGCAAGGATATCACATAAATGAAGTTATGAGGAGAGTACATTTTACCCATTCTGCAAAAGAGTAAATTAATTGAAATTTATTAATGGTCAATAGAAAAACATGGACAAAAATTTACGCGTCTGCAAAGTTCAGAAAATGATGTTCACCCATCCTGTTATATTTAATGTTGTTTGTCACGAATTAATCTCTTAGATATTTAAGTTTTGAATTAACAAACAAGAATAAGTTAAAATATATTGTGGTGGATGTAAGTTTGAAAGGTCTGTGGAAAAAATAGTAAAACATTTGTTTTACTTGTGAAGAAGTCACAACCTTCATATGAATCATCTCTTGTTTTTCTTTTTTCTGAAACATAATATAAGATATTGTTAGTTGTGATATAGTTTTGGAAATTTCAAGTTAATTTTATCCTCACCACTCTGTTTCCGTGAGTAAATCTGTTTGGTTTTATTTATTATATTATAATTATGATTTTAATCTAAGTGACTCTATATTAAAAGAAAAGAAAACTATTATGATTTAATTTTAACTTTCGCAAATTACTGCATTGTTCAATGCATTAAGACATCTCCGCAACTCTGTGTGAACACTATGTGTACAAAGCATCTTCATGTGTGTTTAAATTTTTAACATATCGAAGGAGAAAAATTTCTCCTCAACCCAATCGTTTACTGAGTCGAGAATATTTGCTGTAATCTTTTATTTTCGATTCCCAGGATTACATCGATCCAAAAATTCTCAAAAGATTTCAATGCATCTGGGCTCCCTTGGAAAATTTCTGTAGTTTCCAATTTTTTTTTGCTTCAGCAAGGTTACCACCTCATCTGCATGTGGCAGATTGTTTCCGACAATATCATTGTTGACTCCTATTTGATCTTAAGCGTCTGCACAAAGAATCGAATTAATATTAAAAACAGTGCGAGGGTATTGTTCATGGGAAAAGGGATCCCTTGCACTGTGCAGCAAGCACAATCCATGTCAAATGTAAAAAAACACATTTTTTTATATTTTTGAGACAATGCCTTCCTTTTAATGATATATCCCTTTGCAACCAGCAAAACTCAAGTCAAAAGTATCAAAAAAATAGTTTATTTCTTTCTGAGACAATGGCCATTGTTGCAACCATTTGAATAATCAAATATAATTTGTAAATGTTAAACTTTGAATAACAATTGGAATATATCCAGTCTTAAAGAAGGAAAAAATTGTATGAAGACTACAAGGGAAAAAATATGTGTAATGCTAACTTACGTGCGAGAATTGAACACAAGGAAATACACCCAATCACCATGATCTTCATGGCTACCATTTTTCTAGCAAGGAATGAGCGACTTGAAATATCTAAGCCCATATGCTTAATTAAATAGGTGACAAGCCTGCGACAATCTATATAAACATGGAAAATTCAACTCGCCTCCATCAAGAATGGCTTCCACCTACTTCACCCTTTACAACCATTATGCCGAGGACCTGCACATCTCTAGAACACATTAATCAAACATCTAATAATCACACACAAAAGTCATACATCAATGACCAACAATCGTTGACTCCCTATTGACATAAATGACAAAGCCATGCTACCAACATTATAAATATTCAAGTTTCTATATTTTTTACATATATTTATATACTTGTGAACTTAATCAATCAAGAATGGCTTCCACCTACTTCACCCTTTACAACCATTATGCCGAGGACCTGCACATCTCTAGAACACATTAATCAAACATCTAATAATCACACACAAAAGTCATACATCAATGACCAACAATCGCTGACTCCCTATTGACATAAATGACAAAGCCATGCTACCAACATTATAAATATTCAAGTTTCTATATTTTTTACATATATTTATATACTTGTGAACTTAATCAATCATAAATTAAAATTTTAAATAATTATTTAATTTATATAAATTATTAATATAGAATATATAATTTAGTATAGTAACCTAATAATGTTCAATATTGTATTAATTGATGGCTTTTGGGGTAAGTGCCGGGTAAGGGCCTAACGCACCTCCTATCTTCCCCCATTTTGTTTCTATTTATGTAGTCGGTTTATATACAAACCAAAAAATACAGAAAAATTGTCAACTCCTTAAAGAAGTTCGAGATATCTTCAATATTTAGCTGAAACCACCACGCAAGTCAAAAGCAATGGGCATTCTGTTAGTAGTGTGAGGGCTTACTAGTAAATTCATAGAAATATGTCCTTCTCTAAGAATGTTGAAACTCAAGGTAGGTGGAGAACCACTAGAGGCATATTATCAAAGGAAAAATCAATACTTTATGTAGTATGTGATTTTTCACTTTTCTCTTTGAGGAAAAATTAAATCATGATTTTATTTCAGGAGTGATCTATATTAGTATAGGATTTATATCTAAATAGGTGGAAACCATATTTTAATATTAAAAATGATGTTGGAAAAATCTTAAGCTCCCCCATTGTGTTTCCATTTAAGTAGTTGGTTGATATACAACCCAAATCACAAAGAAAAACATTGTCCACTTTTGTAAAGGAGTTGGAAGAGATCCTCGATATTTAGATGAAACCTCCCAAGTCAAAATAAATGGCCCTTTTCTTGGTAGTGTCAGGGATTATTGGTCTATTTATAGAAATATTTCCTTCTCTAAGCATGTTGAAGCTCAAGGTGGAGAAAAACTAGAGTCATATTATCAAAGGAAAAATCAATACTTAATGTGGTAAGTGACTTTTCACTTTTTCCTTTGAAGAAAATCAAATCATGATCTTATTTTCAAGAGTGATCCTCATTTCTTAGGAGCATAGGATTTATATCTAAATAGGTGGAAACCATATCTTAATCTTAAAAAGGATGTCATGTCATCCATTCCTATTTAGGTTAATCTTTCACACTTATGTTTTCATTGTTGCAATGGAGAACTGTTTAGAGCCATAGGAAATACTTTGGAAAATATATAGATTGAGTAGAAGCTCAAGAAGCAATGTTTGTTTATGCTAGAATATATGTGGATGTGGATTTGTAAAAGGGGCTACCTAAATTTGTTCAACTATTTTTGGATAACTGGAAATTTGTGCAACAAGTTCATTATGATCATATCAACTTTAAATGCACATAGTTTCATGAATATTGATATTTTTCAAAAACTTTCCAAAAGTTGAATATCCTTCAAAACTTCAAGAGGAAGGTAACCAATGGAAAACCAGCAAATGATGAAGATGCCAAAATAAATAGTCTCCTGCCAAAGCGTAGGATGATGCCTATCCAAGAGCACCATTCCCTCTCAAGCGCACCTTTGAATCTCAATTCTCAACTATTGGGAAAGAAAATCAAAATTAGGAGCCAAAACAAGTACCTGTCTTTGGAGAAAGCTATAATTTCAAGAGTTGACACCATTTAGGAAGAAATGGCTCATGCTTCTAATATATAGATAAGGAAGGTTGGGATTAAGTACTTGGGAAAGCGATAAATTCGGAGGATGGTCCACCATAATACGAAGACATAGAAAGGATAGAATTGAAAGAAGAGGGAGCCTTTCTTTCCGCTGAAGAAGGGACAATCAATGCATACTTTTATATTCTTACACATGAGAAATCAATTGTGGAATTTGAGAAATAAGTAGATAAAATAAAAACAGAGAGGAGAGGAGGGGAAAGAATGAATAAGTAAATTTAAATAGAACAAGCGAAAAGAGAAGGAAAGAGGAGTCCAATCCACTTTAAATTCCCCTTTGGTGAAAGGAAAATAAATTATCAAAAAGAAATAAAATAATGGGTCCCAAGGGGGAGGGGCACAAAATTCCATAGTAAATATTGACTATAATTTCCTATAACTATAGAGGAATGGGTAGTGAAAAAAGAGAAGTAGAAATCATAAGTTTTATAAGGAAGGAAATACCCCATATCATTTTACTCAAGGAATTATAACTAAGGACCAAAATTCTCTAAAAAAATGTAAAATAGTTTCCAATAGATGAAGATGAGTGTTTGGTGGGTTGTATGTGTGTGTGTGTCGTTTCCTTGTCGTATTGAAAATTTGTGATATTTGTTTCAAACCCCATATTTGTATCCATTTCAATGCAACTTGTGTGTGTTTGTGTGTGTGTGTGTGTGTGTGTGTGTGTGTTGTTTCCTTGTCGCATTGTTGTTGAGATTCAACAAGATGATGAGCTTAGTGAAAAGAGTCGCCTTCACTAAGTGGGTCCGCAGGCTATTTTTGGCACAAGTCTATTTTAGACATGTTGATCATATTTCAGAAGTTGCAGGATGATATTTTTGGATGGTTGATCAAGTTGGAAAAATAGATGAAATTCTATTTTTAGAATATTGGGCGAAGTCTAGTTATAGATCATCAATCTAAAAATAGATGCATGTCGATTATTATTAGCTCTTAAGAATAATCAGACTCTAAAAAGCAACTTATTCTCTTGGAGCACTTAAGTTCAGTGCACAGTTGTGGCACAACAGCGGACAGAAGGAATTCGCAATTCCTAAGGGTTTACTGGAGCTAATGCATAGAGGACTCAGTTAGAACTCAAATGGCAAAGTTATGACACAGTTGGAAGAAGTAGTTATGGAGTTGTATTCAATTTAACTCAGTTAGACTCAGTTGAGCTAGTTGTATCTAGTCTAACTAATTGATACACTAGTGAGAGTGGAGTGAATTAATCAGTTAATTAATTCAAAAATAGTAACTCATTAATCAACTGAACAATACAGAAGTTAACTACAGTGCATGGCAGTTTCAGTGGAGACCAATGGAAAGATAGGTGAAAGGGCAAGATAGACTATCTGTTGTGACTATAGTGATGCATTGATTGCATCACACACTCAGTGGAGATGCCAATGAGGATTTTGTAGTCAAGGATGGATTAATTCGAATTCATTCAAAGCTATTCTTCAGCAGAGATTGCACAGTGGAGGCAGGCTAGCAAGTGGCAAAGATCGATGCATGGATTTGCAAGATTAGGCCTGATTAGTGTATGACGATTATACTGTACTGAGAGCTTGTGATAAGATTTGTATGTCTGTATGAGATTTTCATATGATATCCATGTTACATAACATATATTTGGGGTTTTCAGCTTCAGGATTTCCCGGTTAGAAACTGTGTTATGTGCGATTGAATATTTTTGTTTATGCTTCACATGTGTGTGCAATTAAATTTTCCGCAAAAGATTAACAAGTGGAATAGATTCAGTATCTTGCATAAAGTTAAATAGTGTGAGATCAGGTGGATCTTGGACATATGCATGCTTAGTGCATATAATTTCTACATGGTATCAAAGCAACTTTTATTGAAGATTGCAATTGTGAAGTGAGTTTGTGCTGGTGGACAATTCGAATTTGCTACAGAAGATTCTTGGTGTAGAAATCGAGTATACATTGAAATGTCTTTCAACGGATTGATATTGGAGTATTCCCTTGATGGGAGCTTGAATTACATAGCCTGGAAGGACATGATGGAGGTGGTTCTGGAGGATAATGGGTTGAAGGAGTTCATCGATAGCGATGTTCCTAAGCCGGGATCTAGCGATGCTGCATTACTTGATGCATGGAAAAAGAAGAATGCAAAGATGAGGTTGATTCTATTGGAAGGTGTGAAGGACCACATTATGTCCAGCCTTCATGGGAAAGCCACTCCATTCTTAATGTGGAAGGCTTTAACAATTTTTTTCCAAAGCAGAAGTGACCAGAGGAAGTTGGCGCTTAAAGACAAGCTCAAAAAAATAAAAATGGAGAAAGGCGACAATATTCCAAAATACCTCACGAAGTTTTTCCACTACAAGGATGAGCTGGGAAGTGTGGGGGTTACTGTTTATGAAGACTTCTTGGTGAGCTTGGCTCTACTTGGGCTTCCGAAGAGTTGGCATAGCTACGAAGACTTTGTCAATGGACGGGAGAAACTGCTAGGATGGGAGCGACTTTGGTTGGATCTTGTGCAGGAGGAGATAAGGTGGGGTACCAGGGATGGATCTTCATCAAAGAATGAAGATGAAGAGAATTGTGCTTTGGCTGCCAAAGGAAAGAAAGGGAAGGGAAAGAAAAATCCTTCAAAATCCTATGCTAAAGGCAAGAAGCAGGATTTGTCCAAAGTGAAGTTTTTTCACTGTCACGAGCATGGACATTTCACCACTAACTGTCCACAAAAGAAGAAGAATAAGCAGGTTTTTGGATCTACATATGGAGAGGCCTTAGCCTCGCAATTTGAGCTGGATTTTTCCTTGATCGCATGCTTGGTTTCAAGCTGCATGGGATCGGTGTGGTATCTTGACAGTGATGCGTCTTTCCATATGACAGGAGACAAAAAGTTGTTTAGTGACTTGGAGGATAAGGACCTCCAAATGCATATAGAGATGGGTGACGATGGTTGGTACAGTGCGACTGGCATTGGGACCATTACCTTTGAGATCAAGTCTAGTAATCCATTCTTGTTGAATAATTGCATGCATGTTCCAGGTCTGAAGAAGAACTTGGTCTCAGTCGCAATGCCGGAAGACAAAGGTTATGATGTTGTTTTCAATGAGGGAAAATCCTTCCTTCGACATAAAACAACGGGTCAAACCAAGAAGATAGGGGTTCGAATTAAGAATCTCTACAAGCTAGAGGTAGATGCCTGTGCTGCAATGGTGGGAAAAATAGAAGAAGTGGTGAGCCGGAATGAGGGCGAATTATGGCACAGGAGATTGTGCCATATTCACCATGGCGCTTTGAAGATTTTGCAGCAAATTTATACTGGACTTCCCAAGGGTACTCTTGCACAATCAGATCAGTGAAAAGGTTGTACAATGGGTAAGTTTGTGAAGAACACCTTTCATGAGAAGGAGAATTGTGCTTTGGTGATCTTGGAGAGAATTCACATAGATGTGTGTGGACCATTCTCGGTTGCTTCAACAGAAAAACATAGGTATTAAGTGATATTTGTTGATGATTATTCTCGTAGATACTGGATCTTCTTCATGCAAAAGAAGAGTGAAACATTCTCAAAGTTCTGTGAGTTCAAGGCATTGGTGGAGAAGGAGTCGGGGAAGCAGGTGAAAGCTCTAAGGAGCGATAATGGTGGTGAATACATCTCGGGCGAATTCAAAGACTTCTGTAGCAAAGAAGGAATTCGAAGAGAACTCATAGCGCCTCATAACCCATAGTAGAATGGGGTCACAGAGATAAATAATAAAACGATCGTGGGTGTTGCACGAGCGATGCTGCATGACCAGGGCCTACCGATGCACTTGTGGGCGGAAGCATGCAACACTGCGGTTTATGTGCAAAATCGTTGTTATCATAGATTACTTGGCATGAGTACACCTGAGGAAGCTTTTACTGGTAAGAAGCCTGATATTTCTCATTTGAAGATTTTTGGCTCACCTGTTTACATTCATGTGACGAAGGACACTAGGAAGAAGTTGGAGCCGACTACAGAAGTTGGGATATTTGTGGGGTACACAGAAACACCCCATAACTATCGTGTGTATTTTACAAATAGTCAGATGACTGTTATGCGACGAGATATAAAATTCAATGAGGTGAAAGCCATGAAGTTGTCTCTTGAGAGGGAGCTACACTTGCGTGCGGAAGAGGAACTTCTTGTTCCCAAAGATGAGCCTCTGGATGTGGATCAGCCACAGGAGGAGATTCATGGAGTGGAGGAGTCCACTCATGCAGAACCAAACATCAAACAAGGCAGAAAGCGTACCACAGAAGCTAAGAGACTGAAGGTGGATGCGGCACAGAATGTAGGAGTCCCTACGTCACAACATAGATAGAGACAATCACCTGACCGATATAATGGATACATGGCTCTTATGAGCAAGTGTATTGTGACAGATTCATCTTCTTTTGAAGAAGTAGCGCAGGAGCCCACATGGGTAGATGCCATGGTGGAGGAGTATGACTCCATTGTCAAAAACAGTGCTTGGGATATTGTTCCAAGACCAGTGGGAAAATCGGTTGTAGGATCAAGATGGATCTACAAGGTAAATCAAGTTGCTGATGGGAGCGTTAAGAAGTATAAGGCAAGATTTGTTTCCCTGGGCTTCTCACAGATTGAGGGGATTGACTATGAAGAAACCTTTGCACCTATCGCACTGTATTCTTCCATATAGACCATCCTTGCTCTCTCAGCGCATATGGGTTGGCACATTCATCAGAGGGATGTGAAGACTGCGTTCCTTAATTGGATCATTGGGGAAGACATGTACATTGAGCAACCTGAAGGATTTGAGATCTTCAACAGTGAGTCGCATGTGTGCAAAATCAAAAGAGCATTGTATGGGCTGAAACAAGCACCCCGTGCTTGGTACACTCGGATCGACAGCTATTTCACTGGACTTGGCTTCACCAAGAGTGAGGTGGATGAAAACCTGTACCATATTGTGGTTGAGGGTAAGATTTTAATCATTGTACTTTATGTTGATGGTTTAATACTAACAGGTGATGAGCAGTTGATACACTCATGCAAGGCAGATCTTGCAAAGGAGTTTGAGATGAAGGATTTAGGCCTCCTTCATTATTTCCATGGATTGGAAATATGGCAGCGGGAAGGTGAACTTTTTGTGTCTCAAGGCAAGTATGCTCGGGAGATACTAGAAAATTTTCACATGCAAGGCTGCAAGCCTATCGACACTCCTCTTCTAGGAAATTGGAAGAAAGAGGATGCTACATCGGCAAAGGTAGTGGATGCCACTGTTTATTGATAGTTGGTGGGTTCACTCATGTATTTAGTCAATACAAGACCTGACATAAGCTATGCAGTGAACCAACTTTCACAAGCGATGGTTAAGCCTACCAAGCTCTTTTGGAAGGCGGGCAAGCATGTCCTGATATATCTTAGGGGTACATCTGAGTATGATTTATGCTACAAACAGACGGATGAGGTGAATTTGCATGGCTTCACAAATGCAGATTGGGCAGAAAGCCCAACAGAAAGAAAGAGCACATCAAGAGGGATTTTCAGTATCGGATCTACGGCAGTTTCTTAGTACAGCAGGAAACAAAGATTTGTGGCACTTAGTTTAGCGGAAGCAGAATACATGGCAGTAAGTTTAGCTGCATTTGAGGCTATCTGGATGAGGAAGATTTTGGTTGGTTTGTTCGGTTCACATTTAGATCCCACGGTGATTCATTGTGATAATCAAAGTTTCATTAAACTCTCGGTTAATCCTGTGTTTCATGATAGATCTAAACATATTGATATCCGATATCATCATATCAGAGATTGTGTGCAGCGGAAGATCATGTTGCTTCAATACATTCCCATGGAGGATCAAGATGCAGATATTCTGACGAAGGCGCTCACTAGGAGCAAATTCGAATACCATAGAGGTAGGATCGGGGTGAAGGATAATCCCTATCTTATTGAGAGGGAGTTTTGAGATTCAACAAGATGATGAGCTTAGTAAAAAGAGTCGCCTTCACTAAGTGGGCCCGCAGGCTATTTTTGGCGCAAGTCTATTTTTAGACATGTCGATCATATTTCAGAAGTTCCAGGATGCTATTTTTGGATGGTTGATCAAGTTGGAAAAATAGATGAAATTCTATTTTTATAATATTGGGTGAATTCTATTTATAGATCGTCAATCTAAAAATATATGCATGTCGATTATTATTAGTGCTTAATAATAATCAGACTCTAAACAACAACTTATTCTCTTGGAGCACTTCAGTTCAGTGCATAGATGTGGCACAGTAGCTGATAGAAGGAATTACGCAATTCCTAAGGGTTTACTGGAGCTAATGCATGGAGGACTCAGTTAGAACTCAAGTGGCAGATTTATGACACAGTTGGAAGAAGTACTTATGGAATTGTATTCAGTTTAACTCAGTTAGACTCAGTTGAGCTAGTTGTATCTATTCTAACTGATTGATACACTAGTGAGAGTGGAGTGAATTAATTAGTTAATTAATTCACAAATAATAACTCATTAATCAACTGAACAATACAGTAGTTAATTACAGTGCATGGAAGTTTCAGTGGAGACCAGTGGAGAGATAGGTGAAAGGGCAAGATAGACTATCTGTTGTGACTATAGTGATGCATTGATTGCATCACACACTTAGTGGAGATGCCAATGAGGATTGCGCAGTCAAGGATGGAGTAATTCGAATTCATTTAGAGTTATTCTTCAGCATAGATTGCGCAGTGGAGGCAGGATAGCTGGTGGCAAAGATCGATGCATGGATTTGCAAGATTAGGCCTGATTAGTGTATGACGATTGTACTGTACTGAGAGCTTGTGATAAGCTTTGTATGTTTGTATGAGGTTGTCATATTATCTCCATGTTACATAATATATATTTGGGATTTTCAGCTTTAGGCTTTCCCAGTTAAAAACTGTGTTATGTGTGATTGAATATTTTTGTTTATGCTTCACATGTGTGTGCAATTAAATTTTCCACAAAAGATTAACATGTGGAATAGATTCAGTATCTTGCATAAAGTTAAATAGTGTGAGATCATATGGATCTTGGACATATGCATGCTTAGTGCATATAATTTCTACAATCGTATCCAGATTTTTTTAAAATTTGTCATATTAGTTCCAAACTCTATATCTATTCCAGTCCAACTTAGGTAATGACTCTCCACCCTCATGACTTACAGATGGACACTATTCATTATTTTTTATAATTTAAGGCTCTTGAGCCTCTATTGATTCTCCTCACATCATCTGTTGTTTTGGACTTTCCACACAGTCCATGAGACTTTCTGTCAGATGTCTCATTTTCTCATGTTCATCACCATCTTCGCTAAGGATTGATCATTGTTCCCATTCACATAGGTAAGCCTCCTCTCCCTCATTCTCAGTTATCTTGAGGTTATTCCTCTCTAACGAAGCATTTAAGTTATGCTTCAACCTATTTTGTAGCAAAGGCCATTTCACCTTCTTTCTCCTTAACACCCAACCATTTCTCCAATCTTCTTCCCTCTCTTGTAGCAACTCTAGCATTATGTTGACTCTTAATTTTAACTCAATAAAATATCATTTTAATTTTTCTTGACTCATCCTCCTCTTTATACCATTTACGTTGGCATATCCTTTATTCATATTGTGTCTTGCACTTGAACCTTTTTAATGACTATCATTAGTCATCCTCTCCTTCCCTTTGTGAGCATCCTCTTGCTCACTATTAATTAAGAGCAAGCCCTAGAAACAAGTGTCCTCCACTATCTTTTCAACCCAATACCTCATTAAGCCTTCTCTTTAGCTAAGCCTTTCGGTATTTCTCTCGTTCTTTCTTATAGAATCTCTTGAGAACTCCTTGCTCTTCTTGGCTTCTACACTTTGTTAACCTCTTGAAAAGTTCTCTTGTTATCTTCACCTTTTCTTGAGAACTTCTCTATCCTCTACTCACTTCCAACCTTATTTTCAACTCTTCTGATACGACCTCTTTGCTACAAGGTTCTCTACCATATTTTTCCTTTTTCTCTCCTACTACTAGTTGTACTTATCAATCTCTTCACTAGACTAAAATAAAATTTTGAAGACAAGGTTTACCTCTGACATCTCATCAACTCTGAGATCATTTTTTATTCAAGAACACCACTAATTCTCTCTTGGTTGGGATTATTGGCGAGGGTGGAGGGGACGCTCCCCCTATGACAACATCAAAGGGGGAGGGGGCCTTCAACTCTGAGTTCCACACACAATTTCACAAATTTATTACAACGAAAATGGTTTTAAGGATGCAATTAATGGTTTTCAAAGGGGGTACCCTCGTGGTTTAAGAAAGGAGTGGGGTGCACTTGAGGTTATACTTTCTCACTTGTTCCTAAAACTCCTCCATACCTTCGGCATGGTTCCAAATTTTCTGGGTTATCTTATCTTGTCAATCAGCTAGATGCCTATTCACAATTCTTGGCATTGCTATTTTTCTGAGAAAATTACTGGTCATTGTAACAATTCATCAGTGGCCATGCATTTCGTGTGTTGGCTTACATCCAAAAAAACCTCATGCATTGGCTTCTTAATCTATCTTGCCAAGAGTGAGGTTTGTAGCTTGCATAATAGATGGAACCTGTTAACGGAATTCTGATCAAGATTCTTGAAGTTATTTTGTGGTTGTCATGACACGTGCTACAAACTATATTCCTTCGAACCATCCTATAATGCTCTCATTAGTGTGAAACCTTCCCCTCTCCAGGTACAACACTTGGATGATGTTATTTATTATGACAAAACCATATCCCCTATATCCATTCTCGCGGAACATTTATACAAATACGAAATAACTTAGGTCACACACAATATGTATATGTAAATGCAAATTAAGACTCTCTTTATTAACTAATATGAAATATTTACTAAGAAATTACAATTGGGTCTCTACCCAAGCTCTCCAAGACACATTAGCTCTATCTCTCAGCCTCTTTTCCCTTACTCTGTTGAAATATTAAAGTCACCTGCCGTGCCTTGGGCAGGAAGAAACAAGTACAAAGGTAGCAGCAGCAAAGATTTGAGTGCACAGCACTTTGTATTGAAGAAGAATGGAGAATCCATAAGGAGAATTAAATTTTGATGGGCCGCAGCCAAGTATTGCAGAAGAGAATTAATTTTGATATGGGCGAAGTCAATTTTTGCAGAGGAATGAAGAATTTCGTAGTTCAAGTCTACGGAGGAGCAGAACTAATTAAAAAGAGTCATTAAGGGCGTTTAAAGCCCTCAACATTCAGAATTGAATGGAAGTGCTATAAAACAGGCAGAAGTCCCTTAATTTCTAAAAAGGGAGGACAAGTGGTCCCCACCACTTGAGCGCAAATCGTAGATCACAGTTTTAAGTTTCAAGTGTCATGTTGATGTGGATGTTTGCGATGTGCGATCATCGCACCATCGCAACATCGCAATATTACAATAATCACCCATCGCCATCGCAAGTTCCGTTGATTGTTTGTGATGTGCGATCGTTGCGCCATCGCACGATTGCACCATCGCATGTTACAAGTGTTATCCGCCATATCTTACCGCCGTTGATTGTTCCGCGATGTGATCACGCAACCGTGCTATCGCACTATCGCATGTCCCAAGTTTTGTGTTTGTTCCGCCGATCCGCCGATCCACTGATTACGATGGCTGACTACGATGTGGTCCCCACTCGTACGTCGCGCTATGTTAAAGTTTTATTGTTGCGCAAAGGTTTTCCCTTTGTAAATTGTTTTTATTGTTTTTTTTATGTATTTTACTTCCCGTCGCGCCTTATATATAATGTAAAAGGCCCGAGAGCCAAGATGGTAATGTTATTTTGTTTAGTTCTTCGCATAGCAGCGCGGAAAGAAGAAAAACACAGCAGTGTTGGGTTTATGAGATAGAGATTTTTTTTTTATAGAGACAAAGAGTTGTTTTTAGAGCATTGTGTCTGTAGCAGTCTTATTCTGTGAATCCCTCCATTGAGGAAGACTTTTGTAACGTTTTTTTTTAAGTTCTGTTAATGAAATAGAAGTAATTTTCATGCCATCTCTGTCTGCTAGCAATTTTAGTTTTTAGGATTCTCTGTGTTGTAGAGGGGATTTTAAACTCTCCATTTCTATTGTTTGGAATTTCCCAAAATTCCAACATGGTATCGGAGCCAGTTTAGGCTCTTTGAAGGTTTCAAAGAAGCTGAAGAAGAAGAAGACTTGTTGCAGCGTTTTCTCCAGTAGTGTGAAAGCCCAACAAAGGTCAAAGTTCAGGTATTTCTCAAAGATAACAGAATTGTTGTTTTTTTTTAAAAGAGTTTGTTCTTTCAAGAAAATGAAAGACAGTTTGTTCAAGTTCAGAGTTCAGTTCAAGAGCAATGGCTAGACCAAGCACAGGAATGAACATTGGAAATGTTCAACTTCCACAATTTAATGGAAAGAACTATGATTATTGGGCCATTACCATGAGAGCCCTGTTTGTCTCACAAGACTTATGGGAGTTTTTAGAAGATGGTTTTGTTGAACCAGCTGATGAGCAGGCTTTTAATGCCTTAACTCAAGCAGAGAAGGATTTATTGAAGAATAATAGAAAGAAGGACTCTAAAGCCCTCTTCTATTTGTATCAGGCAATAAGTGAGAGTGTGTTTCCAAGGATATCAGCAGCAAAGAAATCCAAGGAGGCATGGGAAACTCTGAAAGTAGCCTATCAAGGTATGGAGAAGGTTAAAACAACAAAACTTCAATTGCTGAGAAGAGATTTTGAAACTCTTTGCATGAAAGAGTCAGACAGTGTAGACACATTTTTTACACATGTGATTAGGATTGTAAATCAGATAAGATCCCATGGAGAAACTCTTGAAGAAAGAATAATTGTGGAGAAACTTTTGAGAAGCTTACCCTCAAAGTTTGATGTTATTGTTACCACCATAGAAGAGACCAAATATCTCTCACAGTTTATGGTGGATGAACTTCATGCCTCACTGATAACTCATGAACAGAGATTGAGCAGAGATGAACACTCATCTCTTGAGCACACCTTCAAGACCAAAATGCCTTCAGGAAGAGGAAGAGGGCAAGGCAAAGGAAGAGGAAGAGGCAGAAGCCAGAACAGAGGTGGAAGAAACAGCCCTTCACACTCACATGGAAGGAGAAACAGTCAAAGTCAGAGCCACGGCCAATGCAACAGTGAGCAAGGTGGACATCAACACCAACATGCTCATGGACAAAGGTATGACAAATCCAATTTCCAATGTCATTATTGCAAAAAATATGGGCATTATGCCAATGAATGTAGAAAGAAGCAAAATGACATGAAAAATAAGCAGAATGCTAATGTAGCAAAAGAAGAAAAGAACCCAAGTAATGTGCTGTTAGCTTGTAATGTAGCACAAGATAAAGAAGATGATGTTTGGTTCTTAGATTCAGGATGTAGTAATCACATGACTAGAAATAGAGCAATGTTTGCCAATCTAGATGAAGAAATAAAATCTGAAGTGACCACAGGGACTGATACTAAGATCTCTGTCAAAGGAAAAGGCAGAGTTAGTATTCGAGCAAGAAATGGGGAGTAAAAATTTGCTCCTGATGTGTATTATGTCCCAGGTCTCAAGTGTAATAT
Source organism: Pinus albicaulis (assembly GCA_034641835.2). Classification (NCBI taxonomy): domain Eukaryota; kingdom Viridiplantae; phylum Streptophyta; class Pinopsida; order Pinales; family Pinaceae; genus Pinus; species Pinus albicaulis. Next base: position 1,599,848,373 of record CM076580.1, read on the forward strand.
TTTGAGCATTGGGTAGCTCATAAACAAAGGTTACAATGTAATTTTTAAAGATGATGTGTGCACAATAAAAGATATACCTCCAAGCAAGAAGATCATTGCTGAAATTCAAATGACCAGCAATAGAATGTTTCCGCTCAAGCTCAATATTGACTTGAAGGGAAAAGGAAAGAGTATAGCAGCTGTAACACAAGAAGCCTTTTAGAAGGAAGAAAAGGATGAAAATTGGTTATGGCACCTGATATTTGGACATCTCAATTTTGGAGGATTAAATTTGCTGCACAGAAAATGAATGGTAAGAGGTTTACCATTGATTGAAAAGCTTGATAGCCTATGTGAAGGATGCATCTTGGGAAAGCAACACAGAGAAAATTTTCCTTCAGGGAAAAGCATAAGGGCGAAAGCACCCTTAGAAATCATCCACTCAGATTTATGTGGGCCGATGCAGACAACATCAATTTCAGGCAGCACTTACATGTTGACCTTCATAGATGATTTCACAAGAAAAGTGTGGGTTTATTTTCTAAAATATAAGAGTGAAGTTTTTCAAAAAAATTTCCAATTTAAAGCTCTTGTAGAGAAACAGAGCGGGCTGCACATTAAAGTTCTCAGAACTGATAGAGGAGGAGAATATATATCAAAGGAATTTCTGCGTTTTTGCAGAGAGAATGGCATTCACAAGCAATTTACCACAAGGTACACACCGCAATAGAATGGAGTTGCTGAAAGGAAGAATCGAACCATAATGGAAATGGTGAGAAGCATGCTAAAGGCAAAACACTTGCCGAATGAGTATTGGGCAGAAGCAGCAAACTGTGCTATGTATATTTTAAATAGATGCCCCACAAAGGCAGTGATGAACAAAGTTCCAGAAGGAGCATGGAGTGGCAGAAAACAAGGAGTCACCCACATGAGAGTTTTTGGATGTGTGGCATATGCACACATTCCTGAAAAGTTGAGAAAGAAGTTGGACAGTAAGGGGGAGAAGTGCATTTTCCTTGGATATTGTGAAGATTCCAAAGGATACAGATTGTATAACCCATCCACAAAGAATTTTGTAATAAGCAGAGATGTGAAATTTATTGAAGAGGAAGCATGGGATGGAAGCATTGAGAAAACAGTCAATGTCAAAAAATGTTTGTCTCATGATGAAGATGAAGGAGATGTGGTTGAAATTAACAACCCATCTATAGCACAACCTCCACCAGCACAAGGACAGCAAGGGACACCTCAAGTGGTAGCAAGAACACCCTTGAGAAGAAGCAGGAGTGCATCACCAAGCACACCACATGGAGCAGAATTAAGTGCTTCATCAAGCACGGCTACACCAAGTGAAAGAGGAACAAAATTCAGAAGTATTAGAGAAATTTATGAGCAAGGAGATGCAAATGAAGGTATGAATTCCTTATTTGCTTTGTATTGTCAAGTTGATGATCCTATTCATTTTGAAGATTTTGTTAAAGATAGAAAATGGATAGAAGCTATGGATGATGAAATTAATGCCATAGAGAAGAACAAAACATGGGAGTTGGTTGATCTCCCAGAAGGTAAAGAAGTTATTGGAGTTAAATGGGTCTATAAGACCAAAAGCAATGCTGAAGGAAAGATAGAAAGACACAAGGCCAGACTTGTTGTCAAGGGATATAAGCAGAAGCATGGGATTGATTATGAAGAAACTTTTGCACCAGTTGCAAGAATGGAGACAGTAAGAGCAGTGTTGTCCATAGCAGCACAAAACAAATGGAAAGTATACCAGATGGATGTAAAATTCACATTTTTAAATGGATTTTTAATGGAAGAGGTATATGTGGAACAACCTCTAGGATATGAGAAGAAAGGCCAAGAGCATAAGGTCTGCAAATTGAAGAAAGCTCTTTATGGGTTGAAGCAAGCACCAAGAGCGTGATACAGTAGGATAGATTCCTATCTAATGGAGAATGGATTTGAGAAGTGTGATGGAGAACCCACCCTCTACATCAAAGAAAATGATGGTAAATTGTTGATTGTGGTTTTATATGTTGATGATTTAATTTTTACAGGTAATGATGATTACCACATTGAGAATTTTAAAACAGTCATGAAAGATGAGTTTGAAATGACTGACATGGGCTTATTAATATACTTCTTGGGAATAGAAGTAGAGCAAGGTGAGAAAGGGATTTTTATATCCCAAGCAAAGTATGTGAATCAAATTTTAGAAAGATTTAATATGCAGGAGTGCAAAGCTGCAATTACTCCCACAGTAATGGGACTGAAGTTGAGTAAAGATGACAGCAGCAAGGATTTTGATCCAAGTTTGTATAAAAGCATAGTTGGCAGTCTTATGTATTTGACTGCAACTAGACCGGATATTATGCATGTTGTTAGCTTAATTTCCAGATTTATGGAGAAGCCAAAAGAAGCATATTGGCAAGCAGCAAAGAGAATTCTGAGGTATGTGAAAGGAACAAAAAGATTTGGTATTTTTTATATAGCTTCAGAAAATTCAGAATTAGTTGGATACACTGACAGTGATTGGGCCGGAAGTGTAGATGATTGGAAAAGCACTTTCGGTTATGTTTTTCATATGGGTTCAGAAGCCATTTCATGGGCTTCTAAGAAACAGCCGATTATAGCACTATCTACTGTAGAAGTAGAGTATGTGGCAGCTACAGCAGCAGCGTGTCAAGCAATTTGGATGAGAAGGATGTTGAGAAGTTTATGTCAAGAACAGGTAAAAGGAACTGTGATTTATTGTGACAATAACTCAACTATTGCATTGTCAAAGAATTATGTGTTTCATAAAATAAAAAAGCACATAGACACACAATTTCATTATATTAGAGAATTGGTAAACAATGGTGAAATTGTTTTACAGCACTGTAAAACAGAGGAGCAATATGCAGATATTTTGCCAAAGCCATTGTCACAGAAGACATTTGAATTTTTAAGAAAATGTTTGGGTTTGATGGATAACCCAGCAACTGACTTTCAGGGGGAGTATTGAAATATTAAAGTCACTTGCCGTGCCTTGGGCAGGAAGAAACAAGTACAAAGGCAGCAGCAGCAAAGATTTGAGTGCACAACACTTTGTATTGAAGAAGAATGGAGAATTCATAAGGAGAATTAAATTTTGATGGGCCGCAGCCAAGTATTGCAGAAGAGAATTAATTTTGTTATGGGCGAAGTCAATTTTTGCAGAGGAATGAAGAATTTCATAGTTCAAGTCTACGGAGAAGCAGAACTAATTAAAAATAGTCATTTCAGGCATTTAAAGCCCTCAACAACCAGAATTGAATGGAAGTGCTATAAAACAGGCGGAAGTCCCTTAATTTCTAAAAAGGGAGGACAAGTGGTCCCCACCACTTGAGCGCAAATCGTAGATCGCAGTTTATAAGTTTCAAGTGTCCTGTTGATGTGGATGTTTGCGATGTGCGATCATCGCACCATCGCAACATCGCAATATTACAATAATCACCCGTCGCCATCGCAAGTTCCGTTGATTGTTTGCGATGTGCGATCGTTGCACCATCGCACGATCGCACCATCGCATGTTACAAGTGTTATCCGCCATATATTACCGCCGTTGATTGTTCCGCGATGCGATCACGCAACCGCACTATCGCACTATCGCATGTCGCAAGTTTTGTGTTTGTTCCGCCGATCCGCCGATCTGCTGATTGCGATGGCCGACTACGATGTGGTCCCCACTCGTACGTCACACTATGTTAAATTTTTATTGTTGCGCAAAGGTTTTTCCTTTGTAAATTGTTTTTATTGTTTTTTTTATGTATTTTACTTCCCGCCGTGCCTTATATATAATGTAAAAGGCCCGAGAGCCAAGATGGTAATGTTATTTTGTTTAGTTCTTCACACAGCAGTGCGGAAAGAAGAAAAACACACCAGTGTTGGGTTTATGAGACAGAGAGTTTTTTTTTTTACAGGGACAGAGAGTTTTTTTTAGAGAACTGCGTCTGTAGCAGTCTTATTCTATGAATCCCTCCATTGAAGGCCATCTGCTTTCAGTAACGATGAGTGGGATGTTGGGATATCCCAAGTCTTCCATGGCAGAGATAATAGTATCAACAATGGCATCGAACAAGTTGGTGTAGCTCTCTACCACCGGAGACGTGGACTTAAAAAGAGTGTTTTCCAACTTAATGTTTTTCCAGTTGTTGACGTAGCTGAAAAAAGGATAGACGTTAGCCATGAAAGGAGCCTCGTTATCTGACAGAAATTTGAGCACAGACCCCATGGTCTCCTTCACCTCGTCTGTGAATACTCCCTTCGAAGGCGGGTAGGAGTTGCCTATAACAGATTCTGAAGCGTGGGTGGTGGAGACCTTGATCTTATTTTGGAGATTGGCCATGTTAAGTGCGGTTTGAATGTTCTCCATGGCACCAACAAGATACGGGACGTTCTCCTTTCTCTTGAAAACCTCGTTGCCCACTGCAATGTATTTGATATTGGTAGCAGGATAGAAGGTGACAATGTTGTCCTCAACCCAACCGTTTGCTGAGTCCTGGCTCGAGGATATTTCCTGCAATCTGTTGGTTTCGATTCCCACGGTTACATCGATCCCAGAATTCTAAAAAGCTTTCAGTACCTCTGGGCTCCCTTGGAAAATCCTATATTTTGCAATCTTATTCTGCTTCAGCAAGGTTACCACCTCGTCTGCATGTGGCAAATTGTTTCCCACCATGCCGTTGTTGACTCCTATTTGATCTGCGTCTGCACAATTAATCAAATTATTGTTTGTGGGAAACAAGATCCTTTGCAGCAAGCAAAATCGATGTAAAAAGTGAAAAAACACATTTATTTGTTTGTGAGACAACGACTTTTTTTAATGATATATCCCTTTGCAGCGAGCGAGCAAAATCCAAGTCAAAAGTATCAATCACATTAATTTATTTGTTTGACATAATGGAAATTTTTGCAACCATTTGAATAATCAAATCCAATTTGTAAATATTAAACTTCGAATAACAATTGGAATATATCCAGTCTTAAAAAAGGAAAAAAAAATGTATGAAGACTACGAGGGAAATAATGTTAGGTTATGCTAACTTACCTGCGAGAATTGAACACAAGACAATACACCCAATCAGCATGATCTTCATGGCTGCCATTTTTCTAGGAGAGAATGTGCGACATGAAATATCTATGCGCATACGTTCAATTTATAAGAAGTTCCATAGTGTCGTGCCAAGTGAATGCCCTGCCGTATGGGACGGGCTACACGGTGAGAGCATGGGTCTGTTGAATTGACTTAACGTAGTTTCTTCGAAGTGTATATAGCTACTAAGTGAAATTTGTTATTCTAGGTATGTGAAGGCAGATAATCCTGTTACATAGAAAAACACATGTCATATCAGGAGAATCAAACCCAAGTGTGTTGGAAGACAGCAGAAAGTCCCACCACATCACCCACACTCACTTGACTTTCAATAGACTTTCTGTAGACTTTCAACCAGCACAAGACTCGTATTCCTTCTCGAAGCAAACTTTTCAACAATTTATATATTTTTTTATTCCTGTCCATGCAGATTTTCAAAAAATTATGTGTTTTCCTCAACTTTTAGGTTGTCCCCAATCAAAGTCTCTCCTTATTAACAAAGTCTTTCAACTTTATCGGCTGTCATCAATCAAAGTCTTTGTTTATTAACAAAGTATTTCCACTTTATCGGCTGTCCCCAAATCAAAGTCTTTGCTTATTAATGAAGTCTTTCCACTTTATCGGCTGTCCCCAAATAAAAGTTTTTGCTTATTAACGAAGTCTTTCCACTTTTGAGTTGGGATTGAATGGTTGAACTTCAACCCAGGTTTGATGGCCGCGTTTGATGACGGCCAGTCTTTCAATCCTGTTTGTCGAATCAGCCGTACGGCTGACCAATTATAATTTATTTTCTCATTGAGCAGAGAGATCTTTAGATTTCTATATGAAACTAAATAAATATATATATAATACTTATATATATTATATAAATATATAAAGTAATTGAAAAAAAAAAATTAATAGTTAAAATATTTTAAAAATTTATTATTTTATATCTAACTAAATTTTAATCCATTTTATATATTATAAAAAAATAAGATAAATAATAAAAAAACATAAAGAGTTTTTCTTCTAATATATATTGAGAGGATTAAATTTGTGCACTTTAAAAGAATTTTTCACCTCATAATATTTTTTAAATCTATTATTAAAAAATGATTCTATACTCATTATAAACTAGTAATTGCACCAGATGTTGCAAAGAAAACGCCATAAGCCATAAATTTAAGAAGAATCGTGACATATAGAAAACCACTGAATATAAAAATTAGTAAACAAAATGTCATTCAAAGCTAGAAGATAAAAGAGAAATCACTTGCATTATGCCAAATTTACAGATTCTATAAGCTTTCAAACATAGATTATCTCTCAATCTTAAAAAATGTTGTTCCAAGTTTCAATAGAAAATATTTGACCAAAATAATGCTCTTTTTCAATATTGAATTGTCTCACTTGATCAAAAGGTCAAAAAATTTTACTAACTCTTAAAGTGATTGGATTTTCCTTTCATTGTCCATGTTCAAGTTATTTTCCTGACACATGAGGTTTATTCAAAACTTTTTTCTAAAATGACAAATTCAAAATTTACCATTGGATGAATTCAAAATTTACCATTGGATGAACTAGTTTAAAGCATAACTACAAAATAGATATATAAATAAAGCTAGTCACTAACATATATACATTACATTGTTTTATAGGAGAGAAGTTTATCTTTTGTTGAGAATTGATTAAATAAATATTTTAGCCCACATCGCAACTTTAATTCAATTCGGTATTCCAAGGTATCATGGTGAAATCTTATGGTAGAAACCACTAGTTTTCCTTTATTCACCATGTTATTTTGCTAGAATTGACTATGTATTTGACCACATAACAACTTTAATTCAATTTAGTATTCAAAGGTATCATGGTGAAATATTATGGTAGAAACCACTAGTTTTCCTGTATTCACCGTGCTATTTTGCTAGGCTTGACTATGTATTTGACCACTCAAGAGTCTATAAATAAACACACAAAGATTTTAAGCCACAAAAAATTGAGTCTATTCCCAAAAAGTGGAATAATATACAATATGCTATTTTCATGATTTATAACTCCTTTAGAATAATAGATAATAAAAATTATCAATATGATTGTGTGTGTGTGTGTGTGTGTGTGTGTGTGTGTTACTAATGCAACATTTTGTATGTTTGTTATCAAACGAAGTAACCCTTACCATGAGGCATTGTAATTCTATTCAAATAACCATGCACATTTTAAGAGATTCAAAAAACATTGTAACATTCATTCAATTTTTTTTATAAGCATCCCCAAAGTAATAACACATAAACAAAGCCACAACATACATTATGATAGAATCCAAACAAACATGAATTTTAGAATCTGGCTGTATGCACTTAAATCTAAATCTGAACTATAGAATGAACTAAAATCATTTGGGGTAAACAATTGAAGAGCCATATTGCAGTTAAATCTAAATCTGGACTATAGAATGGACTAAAATAATTTGGGGTAAACAATTGAAAAGCCATATTCGTTATAGTCTTCTCTTTTTACCCACAACTACACACCAACAATGAAATTTATAAGCATCCGCAAAGTAATAAGACATAGACAAGGCCACAACATACATTATGATAGAATCTAAATGAACATAAATTTTAGAATCTAGTTGTATGCAGTTAAATCTAAATACATAATCTAAATTTTAGACTCTAGTTGTATGCAGTTAAATCTAAATATGAACTATAAAATGGACTAAAAGCATTTATGGCAAACAATTGAAGAACAACATTTGTCATATTCTACTCTTGTTACCCACAAATACATACACCAACAATGAAATTAGTCACAAGCATGTGTGTTTATTTTTAATGAATCAATTATTCCAATAATTAGAATGTTGTTACTTGATATTAGTACCTTACTATTGGTTAATGTAAACAACAAAAACTAGGTGAACTAAAGAAACTCTAGGAGCTTGACATGAGAGAGTATTCTCGCTTGAGGAAGCTACCTGAGTCAGTTGAAGGACTGAAATATCTAAAGGATGTTATGTGAAATGAGTATATTGGGCAACAATGAGCAGCAATGGATGCATGTCTGCCCTCATGGAGCTGAGATTTGAAGTTGTAGAAGCACACTTCAACTTGGATTGGTTGGATGGTTGATATCCTACGTAGATAAAATGCAGATGCAAGGAGTTGCAGCTTATGGCTTGCATTTTCCTATTATCAAACTTGGTTCTCAAATGGTGTTCAAACTATAGGTAGTTTCATTCTAATGATCCTATAACAACATATATGAAAAATATAAGATAACCAATAGCAACCCTCTTCAATAACTATTGATAATGACAAATTGAATTCCTGGGGAAGTCAATAAAGAAACCTGATTATCAGACTCTCAAAATGTTGTGAGAAGTGTATGTTTTGTTGAGAATTTTTTAAATAAATCTTTTAGCTCACATAGCAGCTTTAATTCAATTCCGTATTCAAAGGTATCATGGTGAAATATTATGGTAGAAACCACTAGTTTTCCATTATTCACCATGTTATTTTGCTAGTCACGACTATGTATTTGACCACATAGCAGCTTTAATTCAATTTAGTATTCAAAGGTATCATGGTGAAATCTTATGGTATAAACCACTAGTTTTCCTTAATCACCATGTTATTTTGCTAGGCTTGACTATGTATTTGACCACTCAAGAGCCTATAAATAAACACACAAAGATTTTAATCCCTCAAAAAGTTTACTCTATTTCCAAAAAGTGGAATAATATATAATATGCCATTTCCATGATTTATAACTCTTATAGGATAATAGATAATAAAAATTATCAATATGATTATATATATATAGATATATATGCATGTGTTACTAATGCAACATTTTGTATGTTTGTTATCAAACCAAGTAACCATTACCATGAGCCATTGTAATTCTATTCAAATAACCATGCACATTTTAAGAGATTCAAAAAACATTGTAACATTCATTCAATTTTTTTTATAAGCATCCCCAAAGTAATAACGCGTAGACAAAGCCACAACATAAATTTTAGAATCTAGTTGTATGCAGTTAAATCTAAATACATAATATAAATGAACATAAATTTTAGACTCTAGTTATATGCAGTTAAATCTAGATATGAACTATAAAATGGACTAAAAGCATTTCTGGAAAATAATTGAAGAATAACATTTGTCATATTCTGCTCTTGTTACCCACAAATACACACACCAACAATGAAATTAGTCACAAGCACGTGTGTTTATTTTTAATGAATCAATTATCCCAATAATTAGAATGATGTTACTTAATATTAGTACCTTATTATTGGTTAATGTAAAAAACAAAAAATAGGCCAACTAAAGAAACTCTAGGAACTTGACATGAGAGAGTATTCTCGGTTGAGAAAGCTGCCTGAGTCAGTTGGAGGACTGAAATATCCACAGGATTTTCTATGCAACAAGCAGATTAGGAAGCAATGGGCAACAATGGATGCATTTCAAGAGCTCTACCCTCATGGAGCTGAGAGTTGAATTTGTAGAAGCACACTTCAGCTTGGATTGGTTGGATGGTTGGCATCCTACGTAGACAGAATGCAAATGCAAGGAGTTGCAACTTATACTAGTAAGAGATAAAGATAGGCTTGTATTTTACTATTATCAAAACTACTGGTGGTAAGCCTATATGGTGCACTACTCATTTTGAGAAGGTCCTAAGAATACTATGATTCGGTGAACGTGAACCAATTCATTAAATTGAGTTCAAACTTCTTCTTGAAAGAGAGATATGATTTATTCCCTCTACTCTTGTAGGGTCAGTCACCACGATTTACGACTAGCTCTAAAACCATCAATACAACTAGATACCTATGGACCACTTTAGACCACTATCGCTATGAACCACTTACACTGGCCATATCTTAGCCTTGAACCGCTTGAACCAAATAACAACTTGGTTTGCATCTCTGGCTCCCCATTGGTTGAATAGATCTGGCATAGCCATTTAGACATTGAGATGGATGGTTCTTTGCACAATGTAATAGGTTGGGGGTGTTTGATGGACATGGATATCTTTACATTTTATAGGTCTGGGCTGTCCAAGGAAAATATTGAGCTATCTATTCATTAGACTAGTATTAGTGATGCGAGCGACTAAGAACATCTCTTCTGCCTTCCCATACATATGGGTTCTTCTCTTCTCAATTGGATCTGATTTATCATCATACTCCAGTGGGTGTAACACGAAAGAAGAGCAACCAATCTCCTCTTTGGTTTCATGGGAGTTTTCCCTCTCATCCCTGTAATGGAATTAGTTAGCTGGAGCAGTGCCTGAACCCCTGTAAGTGTTTTTCTGAGTCTGCAAAGTCTGGAGGTTGCTCTAATAATTCTAGTTTTACCTTGCCTTACAAGTGAGAAATCAGGCAGTAAGGTGTGGCATATTCTCTTCATGATCATCAAGGAAACTCTGGTAATAGAATGGAAGGAAAGGTGTTGGGCGCTTTATTTATACAAAGAAATCCGGCAGAGATACATACCGAAAGGGAAATCTAGTCATCAAATTGTTCGATTGGTACCATTCCAGTGCTTTATCTGTGGATCTCATTCAAATAGGGATGGGTCCAATGCTTTATATCGTTCGAATAAGGAAATACAAACAATTTGTTTTTATTTATTGATCAAGTAGCCAGAATGAATTGCATTTTGGATACCAACCACAATGCAGATTGTCAAACATTCCCATTGATCGATCAAAAGAAGGGTTTCACAGCATTTCCATGCTCCCTGCATCCCTGCACCCACTAAAGGAATAGGCTCAGGAAAACTAACTAAAGGTCGTTCCTATATATTATTTGATGGAATTTTCCATGTTTCTTGATGAGGTTTGGTGGGTTCTCTTTTAAGGCCTATATTATTGAGGCGCTACGTGGCCTTGTTTGTTCAAAGAAATTTATTGGAAGTGGAAAACTTGCAATTACATAGGAGGCGACTCTTCTAGCAAGATCCGAAAGGTTTCTGGATTAACTAGTATTATTAATGGAGATCCAGTTTCTCAAAGTGAAATTTCGAGGCCCTGCATTAATTGGGGGAAGTATTTGAGATAAAAATCAATTTCATCCATTGGTCCGTGTCTATAGGGGGGCATAAACCTGGTAAATGTCCCTTCCCCCAAGGATACACATCATAGCAGGTAAGGGTAGAAATTGTATGGTGAAAAATATGTAAAACCAATGGTTACCCATGGAAATATGCCAGATATTCTTCTTTCAATATGGGTGGGTTCACTTCGAGCTTCCCGAGAGATGAGGAAATTTCTCCCGCGTTAAGCGCATCATGTATATCAGCAACTGACACCCCTGACCAAATATAAACCGCAATAATCCTTTAGATTTGGAATCGAGAAAAGTTGTTTATTTGGAAAATATGAATACATATTCTGATGTGGAGCTTGCCCTTAGTATGATAGTCCTTTACCCAGTCATAAATCATTGTCCTAGTCGATCTTTTATGAAGATAAAGTAAATAAAAAGATATAGATGAACCTAGATACTGGATATGTATGAATGGTTTTGCCCCTTATTCTCCAAAGAATGGTAAGATCACCAAAAGTGGAGGCCTGATCAATATTTCTTAGAATAGATGCTTGTTGGTTGATGACACTGAAATTTAAACCAAAACCAAAACCTTTAGAAGCCATTACATTGAACTTTAAAGGAAACTAAACCCAATATTACTAAACCTCAAATTACCTGAGTATCTCAGGGAATCGACTTACTGGTATAATGACCACGAGAAAATTTGTTGGCAACATCTTCTTTTCCGCTGATCAACCACTCTGGGTGAAAAATTTGCTGAGTTGTGCAGGTTCGAAGTTACTGATTTGTGCAGGTTTGAACTTCATCTGTGGCAGTTGGCTCCAGATCAAGAAAAATGGCATTACCAACACCTGCCTCACCAAAAAATGTGATGAATGGATGCGTAAATCAAGGATTCTGTTTACATTTTAAGTTGGTGTCTGGTGGTGGATTGAACGGTAAAAATTATTTGAATCATCTAATAATCAATCTAACGGTGGAAAACTGTGTAGAGTGGATTTTGAAGGGATTTTTTTTCAAATAAAAACCCCTTACGACGTAATAATTATAATTATCTCAAATAAACTAGGATATTTCGATCTATCAAAAGAAACTATGAGTTGAACAATCAAAAAATATGATTAGAATTTTGGTATCAATAGAGGGAGGTAGGCGCTAAAGGGATAGAGAGAGGAAGGATGAGAGAGAGGAATAGAGTGATGGGGGAATATAGAGGATTGTAGGGGAAAGAGACGGAGAGAGACTGAGTGATGGGGGAAGAGAGAGGGAGGTAGGAGAGAAAGGGAGAGAGAGGAAGGAAAAGAGAGGGGACTTGAGAGAGAGGAGGAGAGAGGGAGGGATAGAGAGATGGAGTTGGAGGGGGATAGAGGGAGGAATACAGAGATGAATTTGGAGGGGGGGAAGAGGGATGGATAGAGAGATGGAGCTGGATGGGGAGAGAGGGAGGGAAGAATAAAGACATAGAGAGTGACAAGTGGAGAGAGAGAGAGGGAGTGACAAGGGAGAGATGGAGAGAGAGTGTCTATGTTTAGGGGTGAGATAAATAGAGAAAGAAGAAGAGATGGAGAGAATGGGGGAGAGAAGGAAAGAGAGAGGAATACAGTGACAAAGTTAGAAGAGAGAGAGAGAGAGAGAGAGAGAGTGGAGAGAGGTAGGAAAAGAGAGATGGAAATGGAGGGGGAGAGAGAGGGTGGTAAGAAGAAAGACATAGAGAGTGAAATTTGGAGAGAGAGAGAGAGATGGAGTGATAAGGAAGATGGAGGGAGAGTGAGATAGGATAACAGGAGGGAAGAGAGATATAAGTAGGGGAGAGGGAGGGAGAGGAGGAGGTAGTTATATATATATATATATATATATATTGGAGAAAGAGAGTGTATTTTTTGAGGTTAATATAGAGAGATAAAGGGATATAGACATATAGAGGGAAGGTGAAGAGAAAGAAGAGATAGATGGAGACAGCGAGGGAGGGACAAAGAGATTGATAAATATGGAGTGAGAGAGTGTGTGTGTTTTTGGGGGTGAGATAAAGAGACAAAGAATAAGAGATGGAGGGACATATAGATATATATTGAGGGGGGAGAGAGAGAAGAAGATTTCTACCAATAGATGCATTGATTTCAGTGTAGATGGTGATTTCTAATCCTATTTGATTACTTTCACTAGATGCATTGATTTTAGTGTAGACTTCAATTTCTAATGATATTTGATTACTTGCACTAGATGCATTGTTTTCAATGTAGATGATTTATAATTCTATTTTATTTCTTGCACTAAATTCATTGATTTCAATGTAGATGGTGATTTCTAATCCTATTTGATTGCTTGCAATAGATGCGTTAATTTCAATATAGATGTTGATTTATAATTATATTTGATTTCTTACACTGTATGCATTAATTTCAATATAAATTATTTCTAATCCTATTTGATTGCTTGCACTAAATGCATTAATTTCAATGTAGATGGCGATTTATAATCCTATTTGATTGCTTGCACTAGATGCACTGATTTTAGTGTATATGTTGGTTTCTAATCCTATTTTCTTACTTGCACTTGATGAATTTATTTGAGTGTAGATGTTGATTTCTAATCCTATTTTATTACTTGCATTAGATGCATTGATTTCTGTTTCAATGTTGTTTTCTAATCTTATTTGATTTATTGCATTAGATGCACTGATTTCTGTGTAGAAGTTGTTTTATAATCTTATTTGATTTCTTGCATTAGATGCATTGATTTAACTGTATAATTTGGTTTTTTATTTGATGTAATTGGATGTATGATGGTACATTAATTTTAAATTCATTGGATTAATAGTGTGCATTGATTTTATTGTAAGAACAAAAAATTATTGATAATGTAGAACGATTTTTGTGTTATAGTAATTAAACCTAATAATATTGCAGAGCAAGAGATACAAGGTATAATATTTACTAGAACAGCTCGAGCTAAATATTTAAATGGTTTATGATTTATGATTTCTGCTATCTTTTTCATATAATCGATATGAAAAGATGACAAAACTAACAAGGGTGACAATAAGAATAGTAGAAGAAAATAGTTGGAGATTGGTCACAATGAAGTCTATTTGTAATCAAATACATTCTTATTATTCACATTTTCTACCATTCAATATTATTACATTGTCACTTTGCAGTCACAAATTTTATTTCATCATTAAAATTGTTTTACAATATTTATCTTCTCAACAAATTGAGGTAACTAAGAAAATTTGAAATTAATAATACTTGAAAAATATCAAACATATTTAGCATATTTAAAATGGTTATATTAATATTATATGTATTTACGTATTATTGATAAAATTAATGATATCTTCCTCATATTATCGATAGATTTTCCTTGGTCGCACACGACTAAAAGAAGCCTAGATCCATCTTAACTATGGATATATCCAGCACCAAGAGGGATCAAATATCTCAAGGTGCAAAGCTTTCCTCAAGTTTTGCACTCAAAAAATAGGTTTGCACCTTGAGATATTTGATCCCTCTCGGCGCTTGATAGTGTCGTAGTTAAGATGGATCTAGGCTGGTGGATTAATGCATATTAACATTTCTCAACCAATTAATTTATACATAGTTCTATTACCGTTAAATATAATAACATAAGAAAAATATGATAATAACATTTAATGAGAAAATAAGTAATTCCTAAAAATATGTATATAAGAATTTTACCATCCATTATGGTTCAATTGATGACTCTTGTTCAAATTCTGAAGGTTATATGGGGAACAAAGTGCACATATTTATGGTAATGTATGGTAAGGCACTGGGTACACAAAGGAAATTTTAAATTTGTTTAAAAAGTGTTGAGGGTGAAATTTAATTGTATAATGTTTTATGGTTTGATTATGCTTCACACTATTGTGCTAACAATATCTTGTTATTAGACAAATCATTCCACTTTTTAACATTTGGGTTAGTCTCAACCTAAACACAACATCTCATTGAAAAAAAAGTAGAGAAAAAATATAACACTAACTTCATTTGTTTGAAAAGTCATGTAGTTATTGAATTTTTGGCTACCTTATTATTATTATGATTATAAATAAAATAAACATTCATTTAATCATTCACATTTTTTTCACAACCACTAGGTGTAGTTCAATTGATAATGGCCATGTTATGAAGGATTATGTAAATTATGAGATTTAAGGTTTAAACCCTACAAATTACCTATGTATGTGGAAGAAAAAATGTAGAAACCTAAAGGTTTTAGTGGTAGTGGTCAGAAGCAACCCCATGTCATGGAGTACTTAACAACCTGTTGTAGCTCCTACAACACCTAGTTGTTGATTCCTCTAGATAAAAAAACATAATTAAAAAATGAAATGATTTCTTTTTCACAATAAATCATTATGAGACTGAGTATTGTCATGGAGTACTAAACAACCCTAGTTTTTTATTCCTCTAGATATAAAAAACAAATAAAAAATGAAATGATTTTTTTTCATAATAAATCATTATGAGACTGAATATTCAACTACCAATATATCTAATTACTGGAAGAAACATAATATTATCAATACTTGTAATAACCCCTAGTTTATTTTCCATGTAAAACAAATAAGACCAAGGTCATAGGACATGTATTCCAAGCTTAATAGTGAAAAAAACAACCTAGTGGGTGACACTTTCAGTTTGTTTGTGGCTATGGAAAATGGCAATGGCAAAAAGTAATTAATTGGCATTTTATTTATGAAAAAAAGTAAAATACGAGAAAAGGAAGGTGACAATACACATATTTGCATGAGAAGGAAATTGAAGGAAAAATGAAGGAAACTGAAAATAAAAGAGGCCTCAATGATAAAAAGGTTTCCCACATTCAATTGCTAAATTTTTTCAGTTTAGGTTTGTTCTCTCATATTCTTGCCCACTTAGAGTAGTCTTGGAGCATGCGTGGAGCACTTTAGCATTCACTTGGATTGGAGAAAGAAGGAAAAGAAAAGCAGCAAAGCGCAAGGATTTTTTTTTTATTAGTGCCCATAATTCCTTATAGATGTGTGTTGGAAAAAAGTCTCTGGAAGCCCTGGAACAATTCGGGTTGAGTTATTATTCCTAGAGCCTAGGTTGTGAAAATTTCTCTCAAGCCCTTTGTAGGTTGAATTACTAATCCCTGGAGTCGAGTTAGACAAATTATCTGGACCCCTGGAATGTTGTGGGTTGGTTACTAGTTCTTGGAGCCCTAAACGACTTGGGTATAGGCCGATTTTCTTGGTGTTATTGATGTATGACCGTGGAGGTGGAATCAATGTGGTTGAGGGTTGAGGTGGTTTGGCCTCTGGAAGCCCTGGTTTGCTTTTGTTTTTGTTTATTCTACGAGATCCCACATTCATGCTTAGAATATGGCATGGGGGTGATTGGCTGAAAGAGAGATTTGGTTCAGCCCAATCTATGGTTGGGTAGTATGTGGAAGTCCCTGACTTAGCTAGTATTTTTATATGTCAATATGATACATTTCCTTATTTTGATCTATGATTATTTGTAGTGATTGTGTTGTAGATATTGTGGATGAGTTCCCATGGTTTCTATGTTGGTTATTTTTTGGTTATGTGTTGGTTATATGATTTGTATTATCTATTGCTCTTGTCATGAGTTATTTAGTTACTGATTGTTTGATGAATGTATGGACTAATAAATGTTATTGTAGCTATGTCGAGAGGGCATAGGTTCTTTTTTGTGATTCTCAGATGAATCTCATACTATTATTATCATATATGCATTTGTGACCTGTAGCTTACATACTTACCATGTGTTTGATGAAATGTTTGTTATGGACTAGGCATGTCCTAGGTTAGTTATTTTTCAAGTTTTGTACGAAAATATTTTTCATTATGTCATTTATCATTCTAAGAATTTATAGGAAGTTCCATCCAGTGGTCTAGATGTTGGCCTAGAAAGGTGGCTCAGATCTCGGGAGCACACCCTATGAACTAGAGATTTTGGGCTATAACTACATTGAGTAAAATTTGTGCATGTTGTTGGAGGCCTATAATGTCACCCTAGCCTTATCAAGCATGCGATTGGAGGCCTCTAACCGCACCCTGGCCTTTTCAGGCATGAGTTTGTGGGCTTAGGCAAGTGAAAAAGATCTGAGATTTAGGGTTTGGTCACTTGGTGTTAGACGTCATTTTGTCGTATTAGGAAAATGGCCATCATTCTAGATCTTTCACTCTCCATCAAATTGTTCCAAATCATCCCCCTGCAACGTTAGAAACTAAACAATCCCAAATAGAAATAAATTTTTGGACTACAAGAACCAAAAACCTAATTTTGATTATCTACGCAGTTCCCTAGCTAGTTTTTGCGCATAAACAGAAGTGACCATTAAATTTAGTGAAAAAGTGTACTTTTCCTTACACTATGGCCTGCGAACATGACTCAACGAAAGTATAAAATATTTTCTAACAGCTTCGAGTTGATTCTTACTCAATCCTGACCCCTCTCATCTTGGAGCTAATTCCATCTCTTTGTGGATCCCTTATCCCACCATTTCTAGATCTAATCCCTTAGGAAGAGGATCCCAAACCTCCTCCTCTTTTACTATAAATCAAACATAGGCTATAGGATTGGAGAGGACCACTAAAGGTAGGCTTATGCTGCATAAATAGGGCTAAAAGGCTTTTCATCCAAGGAGAAGGTTGGAGATCATGGGAAGAGGTGTGTAACATCAGGGAAATGAGGTTGTAAGTTTTTTCTCATCCATATTCAATAAAAATAAATTTTTCTTTCCTAATCAAGTCTATTCTGATATTTTTTGTGAGATTCCTTCATTACTCACATAGTTTATGAGTGGTTATTGATTCAATTTATGATGTATGATGAATAAAAAACTTCATTTATATTTAACTCTTTATGCTAGATGATTGTATCCTTTGTGTGTTTTTGTCTATGCAAATATCCTTCGGAACATTATGGAGAAGCTGCATAAATTACTGGAAAGGCCTCTAAAGCATCGATGAGAAGTTAGTTGTCGAAGGTACTAACAAGACTTCAACAGGCACTTCGTTAAATTGGTAAGTGATTACCCGCATATTATTTGTTTCAATTAGTCATAAGATAAGGAAAGGTAGCAGTCAGTTTCTTGTTTGTTACTATATTTTTTTTGAGATCTATGGAGTTCCATCTTGTGTGCAAGAAGTACTAGTTCACCTAAAAAAATGGTGACTCCACTAGGGAACGCCTTTTTCTCCATCATCTCCTTGCTTTTACTTTTGATTATTTTGTCATAGTCCTCTATGAGCCTTTGAAAAATATTGAAATTTTGGATTTTGTGATTTGTTTGGCTTATTTTTATTTATTTTTTAAGTTTCCCAAGGTGTGCACTTTATCTTTAGGCATGGAGTGTATTTTCGTGCACTTAGCTTTTAGCAAAAATGCATATGCGCACTTGACTGAACTGTTGTCTGTGCACATACCTGAAATTTTTGAAAATTTGAGTTTTCCCTTCTCTAAGTCTAAGGGATTTTGTTTTTTATGCTTTATTAAACTTGTTTACACCTTCAAAAAGTATATGTCAGATTAGTTGATTGTTGTGAAATAGTCCTCTTGAAATTTTCTTCTTTTCATAAATTAGGGTAAAAGCTTCATCTCGTGTGTTGTAGTTATATCAAAAGAAAGATTAGTTGGTCTTGTTTTCTTGTATTCCTTCCTTAATTCTTTCAAATATATCATATATTGTGTTTATTTTACTCCTTTGTGAAATATTTTTTCGTTAAAGAAATGATTTTCGAGAATGAGTATTTTTATGAAAGTGCTTCTATTGTGCACTTGAAATGAAAATTCATTCTTCTTTCAGTACTTCAAAATTTTACTCTTGTTGAAATTAAATTCATAGAATTCATTGGGAGAAATTCATTTTAAAATTTTGATTGGTTTCCTTGTGTATTTTGGAATTTTTTGAGTGATTGTATGTTAAAGGAAAGTTTCATGATTTTTTAGTTATTGGACGAATTGAAATTTTAAAGGTTAATTTCTACATTTGGGTCATTTGAAACTGAATATTTGCATTCATGAAAAGGGATATAGTCGAAAATTACAAGTTTTTGCATTTTCTTTGAAATTTTATAAAGACTCTCTCCTTACTTTTGTTAGAAATTCATGGAAAAGAAAAGATTACGATTTAATATTTGATTGCATTGAGGTTTTCAGTCATGTCATAACACCATTAGTTTCACATACATTTATCCTTTGAGTAAATAATAGCTTTAAAAAACAATGCTAATAAGATAAATTTTGAAATTTTTATTATCTTAGGGCTGTTGTCCACGTACATTAGATCAGGTTGCAGGGCTTTGGAATAGGGAACTAACTTAAATTTTCGAAGTTGCAAACAAAAATTTGAATCTTTTGATAGGGAGTAAATCCATTTACTACAATTTGGCTCTGGGAATCTCCCCTTACAAATGTGTTAAGAAGGAGATCATGTCGGACCTAGTTGAGTGATCGACCCCACTTCATTGGTTGCAGTAGAGTGATTTACATGTACTAAAAATAGTGTTGAAAGGTTATTTGGAGTCACTTGGAAGTAAACCTTAGATTAACCATGTTGAATAACTTTCAAGGGGATGAGAATTTTTACTCTTCCCATGTCAATACGTTCGATCTGCGACTGTTCTCCCAGGTTAATGTTATGAAACTAGCTCCAAAAATAGAAGAAAAGAGAGATCAACACCTTAGAAATAAGCGACTTCAAGGGGGAAACTTCCTTTACATTACGTAAATGAACAATTCTTGGATGATACAAATGATAAAACCTCCTTTATATATATAGGAGTCTATGGGATCACACTAAAATCCTAGCCGACCTAACAGTAATAATGTAAGTGCACAATAATAACAATATGGGGGTTATAGGGGTACAACAATAACAATAATGGGGCTACACTAACAATAATAAGGGACTATACTAGTAATATAGGGACCTAACATGCCCCTCTCCTTCAAAAAAGTGTTTTCATCAATGCTTCAGTAGCAATGGATGCTTCTGTATAAAATTCTCATCCTCCCATGTTGAATCTTCAGTGGATAAGTTCTTCCACTTAATGAGATACTCTGAAATTGATTGATTTTGTAGCTATCGAGTTCTTGTTTCCATGACTACTTCAGGTTCCAATATGATTTTTCCTTTCTCATCAAGTTCTAGCAATATTGTTTGAATTGGAATTTCTTCACCTATAACCTTATTTAAGCATGAAACATGGAAAAATAGATGCACTCGAGAAGAAGCAGGAAGCTCCAATTTGTATGCCATAGTACCAATCTTTTGCAACACCTTGTAAGGACCATAGTACTTTAGTGATAATTTATTATCCTTCTTATCTTGCTTGAGGGACATTTTTTTGTATGGTTTTAGCCGTAAAAATACCCAGTCTCCTACATCAAAACTTCTCTCGCTACAATTTTGATGTGCCTATTGTTTCATTCGATTTTGTGCCAAATTTAGGTTATCCTTTAAGAGTTGGAGAAAAATTTTTTGATGCTCGATGTGATATTCCACTGCTTGAACCTTATAATTTTCTCTTAAAGATGATGTGATGGATGGTGGATGATATCCATAAAGTGCCATAAACGGGGTCAGTTTTGCTAGAGTATAGAAGGGAGTGTTATACCACCACTCAACCAGAGGTAACCACTTGACCCATTGTGTTTGTTTATCAGATACAAAAAAACGAATATATCATTCCAAAAAAATTTTCACTATCTCAGTTTGTCCATCATATTGAGGATGATAAGATGAGCTATGAGCTAGTTGAGTAACCAAATAAGAAAATAATTCCATCCAAAAATTTCTAGTAAAAATGGGATCTTTGTCACTTAAAATAATATTTGGTTTTCCATGTAGCTTTTGAATTATTTCCATAAATGCAGTAGAAATTGTACTTTCTTTAAATGGATGAGATAATTCACAAAAGTTTGCATACTTGGTAATTCTATCAACTATCACCATGATGACACTCTTTCCTTCAGACTTAGGTAAACCTGTGATAAAATCCATTGAAATCTCCTCCCAACGTTGAATTGGAATGGATAAAGGTTGTAGAAGACCCGAGGTCTCAATTGTCTCAACTTTATTTTGCTGGAAAACTAAACATTTCACCATAAACTTTTGAATATCAAATTTAAATCCATCCCAAAAAAATATTTCTTCACCTTGTGGTAAGTTTTTAAAAATCCTGAGTGTCCTCCTAACAGAGAAGTTTGCAATTACAAAAGAATATTTTGTTTTATTTGGGAATTATTACAAATATATAAGTGACCTTTTTACCATAAGGAATCATTTTTCCAACCAAATATATCAGATGTACTATGATCTTGCTACAACTTTTGAATAGGTGTCCACACTTATTCATCCTTCTTCCATTCATCCCTTGCTTCGGTTCTCCAATCTAGTTAGATAATAGAATTGGAACAAAGCAATGATTCCACCTATTCATCCTTTCTTGAGAGTGCATTTTCAACAACATTTAGCTTCCCTTTTTTGTAGATGATTTCAAAGTCATAACCCAACATCTTTATGACCCATTTTTCCTGCTCTTCTGAAAATAGTCCTTTTTCTAAAAAGTATTTAAGACTATAATGACCAATTTTTACCTTGAATTGTCTTCACATTAGGTAAGGTCGCCATTTATTTAGTCCATGTTGTATTGACAACATTTCCTTCTCATCAATAGATTTCTGTAAATACTTTCCTTTGATTGGACGACATTCAAAAGCAATGGGTCTTCCTTCTTGCATTAAAACATCACCAATTCCATTTCCTGAGGCACCACATTCCACAATAAAAATTTTTGTGAAGTCTAGCATAGCTAAGAACAATGCTAAGCACATTTCCTCTTTAAGATGTTCAAAGGCCTGAATTGCTTCAGGAGTCCATGAAAATGCATATTTATTTAATAATGTTGTTAGAGGTGCTTCTATTCTCTAATAATTCTTAACAAACTTATGATAATACCCTATTACCCTGAGAAATCCTTGAAACTGCTTTATGTTTGTGGGGACTTTCCATTCCTTAATGGATTTAATTTTTTTAGGTTCTACCTTATCACCCTCATGAGATACAATATGACCTAGATATTCCGCCGGTTGTACTCCAAAGAAACATTTGGAGTTTCTTTCATATAATTGTTTCTCCTCCAATAGTTTTAGCACCCTCTCAACATGTTGAACATGATCCTTCGAAGACCTGCTGTAGATTAGTATATCATAAAAAAATACTAACACAAATTTTCTAAGGAATGGTTTCAAAATGGAATTCATCAACCCTTGAAATGAAAAAGGTGCATTGGTAAGGCCAAAAGGCATGACCAAAAATTCATAATGACCCTCATGAGTTCGAAATGTTGTTTTCAGAATATCTTGAGTCTTCATTCTAATTTGATGATATCCTGAACGAAGATCCAACTTGGTAAAATAAATTTCTCGTGCAACTCATCCAATAATTCATCAATCATAGGAATGGGAAATTTTTGCCTAATGTTTGGAGGAACACTTCCTAGAATCAAATGAATATCATGGTCATGATCATGAATAGGTGGGAGTACTTTGGGAGTTACAAGCACCTTGGAATGATTGTCCAAGAATTTTTGGAGATCTGGAGAAATATATGATTTTTATGTTGGAACTTCTAGTGAGCATAATTGTGAAATTATGCCTCTTTGATCTTTCTTCAGAAGCTTTGTCATGACATTAGAGCTTATTATCTTTCCTGTCATCCCTGCGATACCCTGTAATTCAACTTCCTTTCGTTCTAAAAAAAAAATTCAAGAAAATTTCTTGAAAATTAAAATCTATCATCCCCTAAGATTGTAACCATTGTACTCCTAGTACAACATCAACACCTCCCATTGGAATGGAAATCATTGGACTATTCAATACATATTCCCCCATGGTTAGCTTGATATTATGGCATTTTCCATAGTTCCTCCATTTGCAACCATCACTTGACATTCTCATGCTCGTTATAAGAACCAATTCAATTCCTTGGCTACCTTACAAAGAATAAAATTATGGGTACTACCAAAATAAATCAACATTATTACCTTTTTCTTCTTGATATATCCTTCTATCTTGAGATTTTGAGGAGTGGTAATTCCTACCAATGCATTACACAATATGTTCATACTCATTTCTTCTTTTTATAGGGTTGGTTCCTGGTGTATATCCTCTTCTTTTGAAGCTTCTTTTTCATTTTCTTCCTCCACTTCACAGTCTATCTAAAACAATTTCTTCTCAACGCACTTATGACCTTTAGTGTATTTTCTGTCACAATTGTAGCAAAGCCCTTTTGATCTTTCTTCTTCCAATTGTTGTGGTGTCAACCCTTTAGGTTGTGGAAGTATAGGAGTAGGAACACTTCCATATTTATATATTTGAGTGGTAGGTTTCCTTGTTTCCATAATTTTACATTCAATTTTTCTTGCCAACCTAAATGCCTTCTCCTTTGAATCAGGTTCCCAAAGGCGAACCTCATGTTGGATGTTATCCTTTAATGTACCTATGAAGACATCAATCATGTGTTCCTTAGGAATATCAGTTACCCTTATATTCAATTTTTTGAAGTCCTCAATGTGCCCCACCACCAAACCCTTATGTTTGAGATTTATCAATTGGCTAAAGAAGGTGTTTCTATATGTATCCTCATAATGTGCTATCATTTCCTCCGTAACAATTGACCAAGTGACAATTTTTTTACGGTAGCAAAGCCATCAATACCATACAAATGTATGTTGTTCTAAATGTAAAGTTTCAATGCGTACCTTTTGTGTGCTTTGCACATTATTGAGATCAAAATATTGCTCCATCTGTAGTATCCATGTTATGGGATCCTTGCCATCAAAATTCATCATATCCATATTTGGAATACGATGTTTCTTCCATCCAACATTAGAGTTTATGAAATCACAGTTAACATTTATTTTTTTCTCATCATGAGTTTTGTGTACTACCTTTTTGCCATTAGGAATCATTTCTGGTATCAAATTTGTCAAACCTTCCTTCAAACCTTCCATGTATACTTTTAAATCATTCTTCATTTCTTCCATGTTAGCTTCCATGTCATCCATCTTAGCTTCCATGACATCCATATTAGCTTCCATGTCTTTCTTCAAACCATCCATCTTAGCTTCCACACCTTTCTTCAAACCATCCATATTAGCTTCCGAGCCTTTCTTCAAAACTTCCATTTCACTTTTTGTTTCTCTTTGCGAGAGTGAAATTCAGTGCACTTTCTCTTGTAGTCTTGATATATCATGTTGCACTTCTTCCTATTCATGATTCATAGTAGAGTATTTTGAGGATTTAATGGGTGTTGAATTCTTTTTAGGGGGAATTTTAGAACCCAATACTGATATATATTCTTCAATATGCCCTAGGAATCAATTCAAATTGATTTTTCAAACAAGAATTATGCAAATTGAAAACAAAAATCTACACATTTTTCTTGCTTTTGAGGAGCTCGATAATGAAACTGAATTATCTCTGTGATTTTGGATCTTCAATATCTGAATTTTGGTCTTGTAGTAGCCCTCTTAATCATCTTTCGATTGCCATAGGTCTGACCTGATTTGAATTATTCAATTCAAAGTTCTGCCCTATCTCCCACAATGACCTAATTATGGACTGGTTCAGTATATCAAACTTGTATAAATTCCACATGTCACTGTTACCTCCTTAGACTCTGAAATTGATACACAGGAAATTAAATTTCGTGTACTTGTGGCCAATATTTACAAAATTCCAATCTGATGCTCAGAGAGAGATTTATGATGATTTTCCCATAGCCACCTCTTTGATATGAAATTTGAGAGCCTGAAAAAAACCCTAAATTCCACAGATCATATTTCCGAACATAATGTGAGCCAAGATTTGAAATTATTACACGACGTTCCTCAGGCTTTCGGCTTCTCGTGGTACAAGTTTTAGCTCCTGAATTTTGGTATAAAAAAATTTATAACGAAAATGCCACGATGACCTGTTTGGAGAAGTGAAACCCTAGAATCCAAAGCTCTGGTACCAAATGTTATGAAACCAGCTCCAAAAATAGAAGAAAAGAGATATCAATGCCTTAGAAATAAGCCACTTTGATGGGGAAACCTACTTTACATTACATAAATGAGAAATTATTGGATGATACAAATGAAAAAACCTCCTTTCTATATATAGAAGTCCATGGGGTCACAATATAATCCTAAACAACCTAACAATAATAATGTAAGGTCACAATAATAACAATATGGGGGTTACAGGGGTACAAAAATAACAATAATGGGGCTACGCTAGAAACAATAAGGGACTACACTAGTAATATAGGGAACTAACAGTTAAATTGTATTAGGTGGTAACCTTATAGACCATAATCTTAGGGCTATTACCTAAGGTGATGGCAAAGGGGAAGTATTTTTTGTACCTAGAACAAACATTGGCTAGACTCACTTATACATTTTTGGAGGGTATTATTCACTCGAGATGGAATAAGTGAAGATTACTTGCACCAGATTATGTACATTAAGTAGGTTTTTAATGTAACTGGTTCAACCTGCTCTATCTTTATCCACTTTTCACATTGATCTCTATGATGTTGGGTTTCATCACCAACTAGTGATTTCACTGTGAAAGGCTTGTTTGCATGGTTTGATTCCCTAGATTTAATAGTGCATGTTATTTTCTCATTTTTACTTTTTAGACACCCTAGGTGTAGATTATGCATATTGTTTGGCTTTTTAATGAGATTTCATTGTGGTTTATTCACCGAGGTATTCACGTATAATGTAGGGTTTCTCCCCTAAATATAAACCCAGTCAATTGGAATAGATTAAAACTAAGACGTAAAAATCAATAAGATCTGGAACCTCAAAACAAGCTAAAACATCTACAATTGTAGAATCTGAGATTTTCGAAACTAAAGTGATTCAAACCTAAGAAGTGGGATCATTCTTAGTTTAATCTGGTCCAGAAGTTACCGAAGTTATTCAAAGATAATATGATACTAAAGAAGTTTCAAACAAAGAACTAACTGAACCAGAAGTTGAAAAAACTAAGTATGATATTTCCCAGCCTAAACCACCTTCAGTTGTTATGGCTTCTACTCTTGAACCGCCTACATCTCAAAGGAAGCACATAATTACATCTAGACTACCTTCTAGATTAATTAGTATCGAAGATATTACTGGGAATGAGGAGGAAAAATCACCATGTACTCTTGTTACTATTGGTGAACCAAAAAAAATTTCAAGAGTTCCTTTTGATCCTTTCAGACTATATCCTTGGTATTCTACTCCATTAGAATTTTTAGGTCAAGGTGTTCCATGTTATTGCACTCCCCTTTAATTTTAACCAAGATGAAATATGTCAGAAATTCCTCCTGGGAGTCAACCCACTGATACCTCTATGTTTACCATCTCTCCGGAGTAATTATTGTATGGTGATCCTTCATGTCCTACTTGGTACCATTTACACACTGGAACTTTTTCAGGAGCCTCTCCTTCCCCTCATGTTTTTACTTGGTAATCAAGTTAATCTACCACAATTTCTCAAAGCATGACATCCATGCCTGAAGCACCTTTGGAATCATACCAATATGTTCATATGGTATATGGTAACATATTAAATATAAAATTAACCCCAATAGGTATTTATTATATTCCTGGGGGGAAACCATCTTATCCTCCACCTCGAGGCAAGCCTATTGTTAGATACTATCCAACGCCTAGAGGACAACCTTTTATTGGAACTTACAGTCAGATAACTCAGGTTGGTAAAAGTCAATCTATTGTGCCTCAACCCTTTATTGGTGCTCCTTACCCTAGGATGAATACTATTTGGAACCATTGTCTTTCCAATATATCTAATTACTAGTCGAAACATAATATTATCGATAGTTGTAATAACCCATAGTTGATTTTCCATGTTAAAAAAATATGGCCAAGGTCATAGGACATGTATTCCAAGCTTAATAGTGAAAAAAACATCCTAATGGGTGACACTTTCAGTTTATTTGTGGCTGTGGAAATTGGTAAAGGCATTGGCAATGGAAAAGAGGAATTAATTGGCATTTTATTAAATATGAAAAAATGAAAATACAAGAAAAGGAAGGTGACGACACACATATTTACATGAGAATGAAATTGAAGGAAAAATGAAGGAAACTGAAAATAAAATAGGCCCCAATGATAAAAAGGTTTCCCACAATCAATTGCTAAATTTTTTTACACTGGATGAATTCCCGTCGCCCAACCCAATTGAGCTAGCATAGCAATAAATCTACATGGTTTGGGCGGTGAATCCTAATTCATCGTCACTGATCATTTGGGTCGATCGTTCATTGTATTTTGGTACTCCATATGATCCTTTTTCATCTACCTTCTTGACTGATGAGAGCATTGTAGAATCCATGATGCCAGAAGGAGAAACATGGGAAGATCATCATCATCATTGTTCCCATCTTCAGGATTACGAAGAAATAATATCATTGAACTATATCACCCTTCGATCAATACTTTATTTTTGAATTCTTTTCCAATTAATGCTATTGAATCAGAGCAAAATTTATCAAATATTGAAAAAACCATTTCTACCGATATTTTGACCAAACCCGACATTGTAGAAAACATTCATGTTGGCGTGTCTTGTTCTTCATCAAAAATCGAAACTTATCACTCGCTCTTTCATGAATTTTGAGATATATTTTCTTTGCCTTATGAGGAAATTCCAGGCATAGATACTATTATTGTTGAACACACCATTAAAATTTACCCTAATGTCAGACTGGTACGTCAATGCCTTCGTCCTTTTCTTCCAAATAAGGTTGATGCCATTAAAGTAGAAGTTCAAAAACTTTTGCGTGTTGGTTTCATTTACCGTGTTATGCTTACTGATTGGGTTTCCAACATTGTTCCTGTCATGAAGAAACAAGCGAAAATCAGAGTGTGCATCGATTATCAGGATGTCAATCTTGTTTTTCAAAAAGACAACTATCCTACTTCCTTTATCGACTAGATTATTGACGATTGTGTCGGATGTGAAATATTTTCATTCATGGATGGATTTTTTAGTTATAATCAAATCAATATCCACCTAACAGACCAATATAAGACAACATTCATATGTCCCTGGGGCACATTCATTTATCGTAAACTCCCATTTGGTTTAAAGAACACTCGGGCAACATTTCAGAGAGCAATGGATTATGATTTCAATGACATCAAGCACATTGTTCAACCTTATCTAGACGTCTTACCCGCGCATTCACGAAATAGGACTGATCACCCAACTCATTTGACAACTATATTTTTATGATGTCGACACTACAAAATACGCCTCAATCCACACAAATGTGTGTGTTTTGTTGGTTTTGGTCACTTTTTAGGATTCGTCGTCTCAAAATAAGGAATTAAAATCCACCCACTAAAGGTCCAGGTCATTCTTGATTTCCCTATTCCATCAAATTTACTTCAGTTATAGAAACTTCAAGGAAAGGCTAACTTCCTAAGGAGGTTCATACCCCACTACACCAAAATTGCTAAAGGATTTACTCGACTCTTGAAAAAGGGTATTCCCTTCCATTGGGATAAGGTTGTGCAAGCTTCTTTTGATGTTTTCAAGGATACACTGGTCCAGTCATCATTAATGTATCCCCCCAATTATCAGAGTGATTATTTCTTATATATTGTCGTGGCAGATATGACCATTAATATGGTATTGGTTCAAGAAGAATATGGGATAGAACATCTGATATAATATTTGAGTCGTAATCTCAATGATACGGAAGTGAAGCATTCATATGTCAAAAATCTCGCCTTGGTGATCTAGGAGGATCGTACAGGTCCAAGTATAAGTGGCTTAAGTACAAAGGCTCAAAAATCAAAGGGTTCGGATTACTCTCAAACCAGGTTCAAGTTGAATATCTCGGCGTCCTGATCACAATAGTGTGAAAGGTTCATCAAACCGAGCTCATATGCGAAAGTTAGAAGCAATCAAAGTTTTGGGTTGACTTGGATGACTGGGCAGGTTAAAGAAGGCGCAATTTCAAAATTTTCCAGCCACCAGATTCTGGCCAGCTACGGCCAAATTCTAGGAAAATTTTTGTCCTAACTAAAAATACTCCTATAGCCTATTTTCGAATATTTGAAAAAAAAAAATCAAAAAAAGGGGTTGGCGGGCCACCACCCCACCCACATGTTACAACCATAATAAAAATAAATAAAAAATTAAAGGGGTCGGCGGGCCATAACACCCACTGCACTCCACACCTTACCAACTTCATGATACACGGTGGGGTGGTCGACAGTCAACCCCGCCACCCCAAACTGTAACCCAACACTTTTATATATGTGTCCACAGATGTGGTTAGGGGCGGACCACCCGATGCATGTTCGACCCCCCCAAACTTAAATACATTATATTCAAACAAAAAAACACACCCCATTTTAAAAAAATGTCTCATGCTATATTGGGAGGGGTGGGATTTGAGCGCCCCCCCCCCCCCTGCCCAGCCCCTCCTCAACCAATTCCATTTTGAAATCAACTATGCCAACTGCCTTTTTGTAAACTCCACCAAACTTTGTATTATTTAAACTCATTTTTCACAAGTGCACCTAGGCCAAGGCAAAGCGAAGTGCACACACAGTTCGAGATAGTAATTTTTTATTATAGGTAGGTGCGGAACCATGAGCCAGTAGTACATGGAATAGAACCATGATTGAGCCCAACTTTTAGGAGGGCGAAATTTTTCCAATGTCCAAATGAGACAAAATTTATATCGATTTTGTACCTCTCGGCACTACGAATCCAACAGTGTTGTCCATTTCTTCATCAGAGGTCTCCAATTTTTGGGAACTTTCAGCTATGGAGATATAAGGGTGTAATTTTTCATTAATTCTTATACTTTCATTTTATTTTCCAATTAATAAAAGAGGGCCTCCCCACTGATTGAGCAGGGCCCGGAGATGTATTCCCTCCTAGATGAACTCTGATATCAATTCCTTGTCATCTTTGCATTATTTTATGTGCTTCTCTCTTCTTATGTTTATGCCTATTTAAGTTACATGGTTAAGATGCAATTTTGCATGTAGTTCTTTAATACATCTCAAAGAAAAATATTTTGGATCAAGTGGTATCAGAGCAGGTCTTTGTGGATGTGAATTGCATGTTTGTATGCTAACTAGAAACAAGCTACGAAGAGGCGAAGGGAAACTAAAGTATTTTGATCCTGAAGCGGGACGTGCACATCGAAGAAGAAACATGGATGACGATGTTAGAAATGAGGAGGAGATAAATTTCCACAAAAAATCTACACCATGGCAGTTCAAGTCGAGAAGTTGTTCTCAAGGCTTGAGAAACTATAAAGTGCAAGGGAAAATGCTTTAGAAATATAAGGTTCAGCACATGGAGATGACGAAGGGGATCCACCTCCTTCTCCTCCACGAACGGAAGTTCCTCTTCTTCTTCTCGCCATCATCATAGGATTTTAGGAAATTCATCTAAGAAACCCTTCTTTAAATTACATGTCAAATTTGATCTTCCCATGTATCATGGCGAAAGTAATGCAGAAAAGCTTAACAACTAGATTACGCAGATTGAAGTCTACTGCAAGATTCAGCAAATCGAGGAGGACAAGGCAAAGATCTAGTTGGCCTCTCTTTGACTGAATGACACCACTCTTGTCTAGTGGGAGAGCAAGTTGCAAGGCAGCCAAAATGTGGGTAACCTTCTCTCCTCATGGTCAAATTTTGTTTTTGAATTGAGAAACCAATTTTACCCTTTGGGTTATAAGCACAAGGAATTAATGGAATGGAAACACCTAAGGCAAATCAGAGTTCAAAATGTACAAGATTTCACTAAAGAATTTAGAAAACAAGCATTGAATTTAGGCATTCCATTAGATTCACCAGAGATGGTAACCAAGTATATTGGTTCTCTACATAATTACATAATACAATCATTATTATTTTTTGAGCCTCCTACCATCGATGAGGCTAGTGTGAAGGCCATGCAAATAGAAAGCAGTGGAAGGCATCAACAAAGTGACCACCCAAAAAGGATTGTAGCATCCAAAAGAAGGGGAGAAAAGCCCTCTTGTACACATTGTGAGAAAGAGGGACATGAATAAGAAAATTTATGGAATTTTCACCCTGATTTGAGACATGTTGTGAAACCAGATCCAAAAATAGAAGAAAAGAGATATCAATGCCTTAGAAATAAGCCACTTCGAGGGGGCAGCCTCCAATACATTACATGAATGAACATTTCTTGGATGATACAAATTACAAAACCTCCTTTCTATATATAGGAGTCCATGGGGCCACAATGTAATCCTATCCGACCTAAAAATAATAATTTAAGGGCACAATAATAACAATATGGGGGTTATAGGGTTACACTAGCAATAATAAGGGACTATACTAGTAATATAGGGACCTAACATGCCCCTATCCTTCAAAAAAGTGTTGTCCTCAATGCTTGAGTAGCTCTAGGTGCTTCTGTATAAAATTTTCATCCTCCCATGTAGAATCTTCAATGGGTAAGTTCTTCCACTTGATGAGATACTCTGAAATTGATCGATTTCGTAGCTGTCGAGTTCTTGTTTTCGTGACTGCTTCAGGTTCCAATTTGATTTTTCCTGCAATAGTTTGAGCACCCTGTCAACATGTTGAACATGATCCTTCCAATACCTACTATAGATTAGTATATCATCAAAAAATACTAGCACAAATAGAAGAAAATACTATCTTTGATACCAATTGTTGTGAAACTAGCTCCAAAAATAGAAGAAAAGAGATACCAACGCCTTAGAAATAAGCCACTTCGAGGGGGAAACCTCCAATACATCACATGAATGAACAATTCTTGGATTATACAAATTAAAAAACCTCATTTCTATATATAAAAGTCCATGGGGCCACAATGTAATCCTAGTGGGGCCACAATGTAATCCTAGCCAACCTAACAATAATAATTTAAGGGCACAATAATAACAATATGGGGGTTACAAGGGTACACTAATAACAATAAGGGGGTTACACTAACAACAATAAGGGACTATACTAGTAATATAGGGACCTAACAAGACATGAGAGGAATGACAAAAGGGGAAGCAGAAGACTGCCACCACTGTACAACAAAACCGAGATTCTAAATCAGAGGAAGATGACAAGGTCATGGCTGTAGGAATTGTACGAGGTAAACCAATTGACTTGGGGTATGATTCTGACGATGAAATGAATCTTGCAGCCTTTGGGATCATAGTAGAATGAACCATAGATTTGGGTTTTGATTTAGGCGATGAAAAAAAAAATTCAATAGATATTGTACCAAAGATGAAAAGGACACTTACTGCGGCAAAGTTCCAAGAACTTGAAGAGATTAAAAAAAGCATCCAAGAAGAAAATACCGAGTTAAGAAGGCTCCTATAGGAAGAAAAGGAAGAAAAAAAAAGGTTAATATGCCAGTTTCAAGCTAAGGATGAGGCCTTGGAAAACTTGTGACGTAACCAACCCAAGGTGAAAATAGACCTTTCAATTTCATGTACTTTTCATGATGATGAATTCGCTGCTTTTGAAAAAAATACTACAGGGATCATATCCAAACTATTGAAGAAGATGGGGTATCAGGGAAAACGCCCTAGAATCAATGGCCAAGGCATCATAAACCCCATTGAAATTGATGAATTTCCACGCCATGCAAGACCCAGATACACCAGGAAGGAAGTGGGAGAAAGCTCCAACATAGCTAGTGACCAACTAGCAACATATGATGAAATCACTTCCCCACAGTCTAGAAATAGTTAGGGTTCCATGAACACTTATTGGAGGAACACCAGGGGGAAGTGCTCCAAGACGACCCGAAAAATTTGGAGGAAAAATAATGGTTGTAGTCGCTGCAACAAAGTGGGACACCAACAAGCCACGTGTCCAATGATCCATGCCCCGAAATCATCGATGGAGGAGCCAAAAGGTGAAAATGTTCAACAAATGAGTCCACCACATTCATGGTGGTCTTATTTATTAATTTGGGTTTTTTAAAGGTAGTAGCTTGTTATGGCCATAATTGTAAATCATACGCTGCAAGGAAATTTAAACGTGATGGTGTGTTTCCCATCACATCAAAACGCAACGATGATTTTTTGGCCTTTTCTTATAAGTAGTTGAGGTGTTGGTTGTTTTTATGTAATCCTTGACCAATGAGCATGTTCTATAAACTCTTGGCAAGTGAGGGGTTGTTGAGTCATGCGTGGTGTGTGTGCATGGTTGCAAATGATGTACCAAATTTGTGTGCAGGAGATTGAAAGAGTGTGTTGAACAAACAAACAGTAGGTTGAGTGTGTTAATGCTTTTGGTGGTCCAAAAGCTCCTCAGTGGGCAGGAATGATCCAATAGGATCGTACAGGTCCATGTACAAGTGGCTTAAGTACAAAGGCTCAAAAATCAAAGTGTTCGGATTGCTCTTGAACTAGGTTCAGGTTAAAGATCTCGTCATCCTGATCGCAACAGTGTTAACGGTTCATCAAATCGAGCTCGTATGCGAAAGTTAGAAGCAGACAAATTTTTTTTTGACTTGGATGACTTGGCAGGTTAAAGAAGGTACAATTTCAACCTTTTCCAGCCACTGTATTATGTTCAGCTCCAGCCAAATTCAGGGAAAAACTATGGCCTAACTAAAAATACTCTTACAACCTATTTTTGGATATTTCAAAAAAAATATGGTTTGTTAATATTAAAGTCAAAAAATATTAAAAAAAGGGGGGTGGTGGGCCACCACCCCCACCACCCTACCCACACGTTACAACCATAATATATATATATATATAAAGGGGTCGGTGGGCCATAACCGCCGTCGGGCCCCATGTCTTAGCAACTCCATGATACACGGTGGGGTGGTTCGCGGTCAACCCTCGCACCCCAAATTGTAACCAAAAAATTTTATATATGTGTCGACAGAGGTGGTTGGGGCTGGGCTGCCCGATGCAGGTCCCCCCCCCCCCCCTCCCCACAAACTTAAATACATTTTTTTCAAACAAAAAAATGTGCCCCCTTTTAAAAAATTATCTTGTGCTATGTTGGGAGGGGCGGGATTTGATCCCCCCGACCCCTCCTCAACCAATTCCATTTTGCAACCAACTACGCCAATGAAATTTTTGTAAACTCTTCTCCCCTTTGTATTATTTAAAATCGTCTTTTCACAAGTATGCAAAGGCAAAGGCAGAGCGAAGCGCACACACAATTCGAGACAATAATTTTTTATTGCAGGAAGGTGCAGAACCATGAGCCAGTAGTATAGGGAGCAGAACCATGATTGAGCCCAACTTTCAGGAGGGAGAAATTTTACTAGTGTCCAAATGGGACAAAATTTATATCGATTTTGCACCTCTTGATGCCTTGAATCCAATGGTGTTGTCCTTTACTTCATCAGATGTCTCTAATTTTTGGGCACTTTAAGCTATGGAGGTATAAGGGTGTAATTTTTCATTAATGCTTGTACTTTCATTTTATTTGCCACTTAATAAAAGAGGGCATCCCCACTAATTGAGCAAGGTCCAGAGATGTAGTCCCTCTTGGACGAATTCATATATCAATTCCTTGTCTTCTTTGCATGATTTTATGTGCTTCTCTCTTGTTATGTTTATCCCTTTTAAGTTTCATGGTTAAGATGCACTTTTACATGTAATTCTTTAATACATCTCAAAGAAAAAAAAATTGGATCACTTGGAGGTCGTTCAAGTTGTCCAAAGATTTCGACATTATATCCTATTCCAGAAGACCATTTTCCTTTTATATTTCAACCCCATGACATAAATTATGTCTCGTCAATTGCTAGGGGGGAATATTCAAATTGGATCATCATTTTATAGGAATTTCATTTCGAATTCATAAAATCCAATTCAAAGAAATCTTTACTTATGGTTGAGCGTCTCTACGACCTTCCCTCTGATAGTACTGATGCTACATCGGAACCATCAATTCCCGAGGAGACTCTATTTTTGATCAAATCATTTGATCCTTAGTATGGGGATTTTATCATTTATCTCCAAACCCAAACTTTCCAGCCTGATTTTATCATTTATTGTTGCAGTAGAATACTTTACCAAGTGGGCTGAAGCGACGTCTACATTCAATAACATAGGCAAAACAGCTGCATTATTCTTTTTCAATCATTTCATCTCACGTTTTGGTGTTCCACAAGCTATAGTCACGGATCATGGTAAACATTTTCACAATCATGTGATGAATGATTTGACTACCAGGTTAGGACTGTGACATCATAGTTCTACTCCTTATTATCCAAAATCCAATGGACATGTTGAAGCTATTAACAATATTCTTAAACGAATTCTTCAACGAATGATACGAGCTCATAAATGAAATTGGAATTTAATAATGTACTTATCCTTGTGGGCATATCGAACCTCGATGAGAAACACAACCAGATTTACCCCCTTTCAATTGGTGTATGGTCTGGAAGCTATCTTTCCTATACAATGTGAAATATTGTCGTTAAAACTTGCTATTGACTTGTTACCTATCACCTCTACTATAGAAGCATGTCTTTTTAACCTCATCCATCTAGATGAAACGTGTCGTGAAGCCGCATTGGCCAACAAATCTCATAAGAGACGAATTAAGGCGCAATACGACCAACATGTCCAGCCTCACATCTTCTCTGAGGGTGACCTGGTCATACTTTATGATCATGAAGATGATTTGATAGGTATAGGAAAATTTGAGGCACTATGGCATGGCCCCTACATTGTCAAAAGAGTTTTGGCTGAGGGCGCCTACAAGTGATCAAATTTGGATTTTGAAGTTTGTATCGAAATTACAGAATGACCAAGATGGTCATTTACAAGTAATTGGTCATCAATTTTGTAATAAACAAGTTTAGCCAAAATTGTATCGACCAAGATGGTCTTATGATCAATGGTTCATCAACTCAAGTCGTCAAGCAAAATCTTGTCGAAATTGGTCAACAACCAAGATGATCACATTCAACATTCTTGTTATGAGCAGGAAATTCAAGTTTAACAAATTTTTTCATCAACTTCAACATCACCATCAGTGACTTCAACAACATTCATCAATTTTTTTTCTAATTAAATTCAAATTGTCATCATAAGAAAAAGTTGTCATTATGTCGATTTGTGACATTGAAATAGTAAAAAGCATTAGTCATGATTGTAAAGTGATAAGTTCATGTAAATACTTAAGGAAACACAATCCTAAGTCTAAGCGTTAGCACTATAAGTCTAATTCAACTAAAATGTTAGTGTTAAGAGAAAATGTTAGTCTTAAAAACATTTGCCTAAGTGACTATGGTCTTGATGTTATGGCGCAATGAAGATGTAAATTGTACTACCTAGGTCTAAGTCCTAATTGTAAACCTAAGGTGAAATCCTAAGGTGAAAGGACACATAATAAAACCTAGCACTAAATTTTTAAGTCTAGGTGCATGGGAATTAAAACTATACAATAAACTCACTTTTGGGCTTGTTAATAAAACTTAGGAATACAATGTAAAACCCTCGGAAAACAATATAACAACATTACCAAATAAATATAATGTTTAAACAGTCGAATAAACTATATCAGAAGAATCGTTGCCATGTGAAAAAGGTTAACCGTGGTTGTTTTATGTCAAGTTTGAAAGCGCATCGTTTGGATAAGCAGTATAAAGAGACCACGTTAGAGTTCCATGTGATCAGGCGAACAACCGTCAAGAATCATGTGAGTGGAGTTGGAAATTTGTCAGCTTGAAACCGTATATGATGACTATTGGAAAGCCATGTGAACGGAGTTAACTACAGTGGAAAATGCTACCGCAACGTTATCCGCCAGCTCAAGATGATTGTCAAGGAGTCGCATGTGAACAAGATGAAGGTTAAGGGATAAGTCGAAACATTACTGTTGGGTTTTAAAATGTGACCACCAGTCAGATCTGTCGTCACATGCAGATATTACAGTAAATGTCGCAGTCAACTTCCGAACACAAAACCATAGAGTTAGCTGCCATCAAATTCGACTAATCACATGTCGATGTTTCACCTCCGCACCATTTTCCAGACCGCCAATGGATAAGTTATATCCTAAAGTATAAAATGGATTTTAATGCGTGAAATATGGTGTTGTTTTAAATAAACACCTTATCCTAAGACCCTAGGTGTCAAGAAGATCGAGATCAACCTATATCAGATTAATGTTGTGGATAATTTCGAGGAGATCCACGATGGGATAAGAGGCTTGGAAAGGGTAATGATTCATTTAATAATTGTTAAAAATGGAGTTTACATTTAAACCAATAAATCTTCGAGATATGAAGATAAAGATAGTGGTTTAATTCCATTTATTTTCCCTCATCTTATAAAAAATGATTTTGTAAGGCTCATGAGGGGAGAAGAGAGAGGTTCTCGAGAAGTTAAGAAGAAGTGTTGTTTGAAGAATCAATAGAACACTTTGTAAAGAGAGTTTTTAGTTTTGCAGGTATATTGTGGAGTATGAGAGCTCTTTTTCCTGCCTAGATACAGAATTGAAGTTTGTTGTAGAACAACGAGATCCACTTCAATCTTCAAAAACTCAATTCAGCTACCATTGTGTTAAAGGTCCATATGCTAGTCCATTAGTTAGAGTGTGCACTTCATCATCAGATTTTCTTGGTCGATTAAAGACCCATCAAATAGAGACTATATCTGTAAAGCCTCATCAGGAGAATTGCATTCTGCAACATCAGTAGTGTTGTTTGGCACTTGTAAATTGATAGATCATTGTAGTCCTCTTTCTCTTGGTTTTATCAATACAGCAGATGCACACTTTTGAAGCGGACATGGAGACGTAGTCCAAGAGGGATGAACGCCATCACTAATCCTTGTTGTCTTATGTTTTTATTATTATGCATGATGCGTAATTGTTAAAATTTAACATTAACTAATTATATCTAAAAACACTTTGAACTAAGCAGTTAAAATAACTTACAAACAACTGTCTTAGTTACTTCACTTGCCATTCTCATTTTGTCAAGAGTTAGAAAAGATATTTTCATTCCACATTCAGATCATATTTTTGGTATCAAAGCATACTAGCTCTTTTTCAAGTACAAAATGGGCAAGAAATCGAGACAACAACTTCGGTTGAAAGAACTCGAGGAGTTCAATCAACAATTTCATCAAGTAAATACTGCATTATGAAGGATGGTACAAGCACTGGAAAGTGACAAGCAAATATTGCAGTCTAAACTTGAAGTCTTGAGAAAGAACAAAAGAGGAAATAGCCCTCTAATCAAAGATACAGCTTCTAATTGAAAGAAGCCAACACTATCTCTTCGTCAGGAGGATGAAGATAGTTCTTCTCTTTCATCATCACCAAAATCATCAAGAGAGGCCATTGGAACCTTTTCCTCACCTATTGAGGAAACTCCCAACATACTGATATCACCAAAAAGTGATTCAGACTCCAATTTTCTAGCTAGAAGCCAAGTGTAGTTTCTAAAAGAAAATGTTTTTCAATGATGAAGGTCATGGGATACCAGGAAGGAGAAGGCCTTGGAAAGAATGGTCAAGGGAGACCTCTACCAATAGTTGTACAAGAAAGGCCTAATTATCAAGGTCTAGGCTATGGTATAATGAAGAGTGACTATTGTGAAAATATGGGCCACATTTTGAGTCAATGTTGGTCTTTGCATCCTAAGCTTATGCCAATGAAACTACACGGCAAAAAGGGTAAGCAAAAACAATCCTCTAGTAGTGATTCTGGAAGTGATTTCTTTTATCAGAATTGGGTTGTAGAAACAGTTAAAAGAATATTTCCATGCACATTTTGTGGAATTTCTTGCCATTGTGTAGAACATTTTTGGAAGAATAGATCCTACAGCAAGAAAGTTGGATCTACCAAAAGCCAACTGCAAGAATATGATGAGACTCTTCAAGTAAAGAAGTGTTCAGGTAAAAGCAACTATCCAATCCTACCACAAGAAATAGAATTGACATCAACAGCACAGGAGACACCCAATTCACCTACCGAAGAACATTTGACTACCAAATGGAACTAGGCAGACTTTATGCCATATGTCTAAATTGAGTCTATAAAAAATTTCTAGATCTAGAGAAGTCTATAAATAGGATTTAGAGTTTTTTTTCTTTAAAACATTGTAATAAAACTTTTGGAGAACCAAAAGTTCTTTTTGTGGGAAGGTGTGATCCAATTTGGATTTTGAAGTTTGTATCGAAATTACAAAATGACCAAGATGGTCATTTACAAGTAATTAGTCATTGATTTTGTAATAAACAGGTTCAGTTGAAATTCTATCGACCAAGATGGTCTTATGAGCAATGGTTCATCGACTCAATTCATCAAGCAGAATCTTGCAAAATTGGTCAACGACCAAGATGGTCACATTCAACATTCTTGCTATGAGCAGGAAATTCAAGTTTAACAAAGTTCATCATCAACTTCAACATCAACATCAGTGACTTCGACAACATTCATCAGTGTTTTTTTCGAATTAAAGTCAAACTGCCGTCATAAGAAAAAGTCGTCATTATGTCGACCTGCGACATTGAACAATAAAAATCATTATTCATGATTGTAAGGTGCTAAGTTCATGTAAAGACTTAAGGAAACACAATCCTAATTCTAAGCATTAGCACTACAAGTCTAAGTCAGCTAAAATGTTAGTCTTAAAAACATTTTCCTAAGTGACTATGGTCTTGATGTTATGGCCCAATGAAGATTTAAATTGTAAACCTAAGGTGAAATCCTAAGGTGAAAGGAGTAATCCTAAAACCTAGTGCTAAATTTTGAAGTCTACGTGCATGGGAATTAAAACTATACAATAAACCCACTTTCGGGCTTGTGAATAAAACTTATGACTACAATGTAAAACCCTCGACAAACAATGTAAAAACATTACCAAACAAATGTAATGTTTAAATAGTCAAATAAATCGTATTGGAAGAACCTTTTTCATGTGACAAAGGTTAACCGTAGTTATTTTATGTCAAGTTTGAAAGCCCGCAGTTTGGATAAGCAGTCTAAAGAGACCACATCGAAGTTCCATGTGATCAGGAAAGCAACCGTCAGGAATCATGTGAGCGGAGTTGGAAATCCGTCAGCCCGAAACCGTATATGATTACTGTTGGAAAGGCATGTGAACAGAGTTAACCGCAGCGGGAAATGCCACCGCAATGGTATCCATCGGCTCAAGTTGACTGTCAAGGAGTCTCATGTGAACAAGGCAAAGGTTAAGGGATAAGCCGCAACTTTACCGTCAGATTTTAAAACCGTCACCGCCAGTCAGATCTGTTGTCACATGCAGATGTTACAGTAAATTTCAGAGTCAACTAACGGACCCAAAACTTCAGAGTTAGCCACCAGCAAATCCGACTAATCACATGTCGATGTTTTTCCTCCGCACCGTTATCCAGACCGCCAGTGGATAAGTTATATCCTAAAGTCTAAAATGGGTTTTAATGCATGAAATATGGCGTTGTTTTAAATAAACACCTTATCCTATGACCCTAGGTGTCAAGAAGACCGAAATCAACCTATATCAGATTATTGTTGTGGATAGTTTCGAGGAGATCCATGATGGGATAAGAGGCTTGGAAAGGGTAATGATTCATTTAACAATTGTTATAAATGGAGTTTACATTTAAACCAATAAATATTTGAGATATGAGGACAAAGATAGTGGTTTAATGCCATTTATTTTCCCTCGTATTATAAAAAAAAAGTTTTTGTAAGGCTCATGAGGGGAGAAGAGAGAGTTTCTCTAGAAGTTAAGAAGAAGTGATTTTTGAAGAAGCACTAGAACACTTTGTAAAGAGAGATTTTGGTTTTGCAGGTATATTGTGGATTATGATATCTCTTTTTCCTTCCTAGATACAGAATTGATGTTCGTTGTAGAACAATGAGATCCACTTCAATCTTCAAAAACTCAATTCAAATATCATTGTGCTAAAGGTTCATATGCTTTAGCCCATCAGTTAGAGTGTGCACTTCATCATCAGATTTTATTGGTCGAGTAAAGACCCATCAAAGAAAAGAGACTGTATCTGTAAAGCCTCATCAAGAGAATTTCATTCTGCAACATCAGTAGTGTTGTTTGGCACTTGTCAATTGATAGATCATTGTAGTCCTCTTTCTCTTGTTTTTATCAATACAGTCGCCGTACACTTCTGAAGCAAACCCGAAGACGTAGTCCAAGAGGGATGAACTCTATCACTAATCCTTATTGTCTTATGGTTTTATGTTTATTCATGATGCGTAATTGTTAAACTTTAACATTAACGGATTATATCTAAAAACAATTTGAACTAAGCAGTTAAAATCACTTACAAACAACTGTCTTAGCTAATTCACTTTCCATTCTCATTTTGTTAAGAGTTTGAAAATATCTTGTCATTCCGCATTCAGATCAACAAGTCAGTAGATTATGATGGAATTCCATTAGTGAAACCTCGAAATTGGTTGTATCTTAAACGTTACTATGCTTAGTTGAGCATAGTAAACTTTTTTATTATATTGTATATATGCTTTTGATTTTCATTTACTATCTAGTTTGTTTTTCTATATTTTCATGAATTTATTAATCCCCTTTAAATTTCATCGCAGATTTCTTAATCTTTGGAACCATTCATTGGGTATGTTGATGGTGCTAGTAATAGTACACCAAATCTATCCTCTGCGGCATGGGCCATTTTCACTCTAGGTGGCGATTTAGTGAGTTTTCAAGGGATTTGTATTGGTCGATCTACAAGAAATATTCATCAAACTTCTCTCTCGTACCATTTCATTTGGTATTAACTTCATCATCATTAGGTTAGACTCACAACTTTTTCTATTGCAACTTACTCGCGTTTATACTATCTGAAATCCAACATTGCATCGTATGTTCTTAAGAGTTCAACTTTTGGAAAGAAATTTTTGAGTACATTCAATATTAACAAATTTCTAGAAATTTGAACA
Source organism: Pinus albicaulis (assembly GCA_034641835.2). Taxonomy (NCBI): domain Eukaryota; kingdom Viridiplantae; phylum Streptophyta; class Pinopsida; order Pinales; family Pinaceae; genus Pinus; species Pinus albicaulis. The sequence continues at coordinate 1,599,890,484 of CM076580.1, forward strand.
CATTAGTTGATTCCTTAGCGAATTATGTTTTAAAAAAACATTTGTAACACATGTAAAGACATATTTTCAATTTACATCACAAAATTCAATAGGATTGTGCAATAAATATATGAAAACACTAAAAACAAATAGATAGATAGTTATAGGTTTTTACAAAATTTGTCTCCAAGGCACATTGGTCATCTGACCTCAAAATGTATGCAAAATGTCAAAGTAAATTAGTGATGCTCATGATAACAAGATACTGATCTATCTATCCTACGCAATAACCGCATCCAACAGTTAGGAACGCCAATAGTATGGCGATGCAGTCTTATAGGTAACTCTTCGATATGGAAATCCAGAATTCCAAGGGTCAATCCCTCCACGTGTTGTTGTAGCTCAGCAAGAGTCTCAGTCATATCTAAATCCTGAAGGCCTTCTCTCCCAACAACCCTCTCCGCCAGCTCATCTGCTCCCTGCTCTGGTTGACCCATTGGTCAAACCCGGCCCACATCTGTATACATCAAAACTTTAGTGTAGTCTTGTAAAACACAAAAATACAAAAACATGTATAAAACATCAAAAAAATAAAAAACCATGGTCAAAAAATTATTACCAATTGCACACCATTGATTGTCGTCTGGTAGAATCAAGTCTGGATCTCATCAGAAATCTACGCCTGTGTATGCATACTGATCTATGGCGACCATCTGTCATTTGAACCAGGAGAAGAATGCAATAGAGAATACAATGTTTTTCAATGGAGATTCTGAATTCAACAACTCAAAACTAACACCACATAAACCTTCAAACTATAAAAAGAGAATACGATGGTCAATTGACCAGCATGTTTAGCCATCAATTCAACCCATCTCTGCATACGTGGATCTCTAGGGCCAGATATGCCCAGTGTAACATGTTGTGGTTGCATCAATGGAATCCACTCTATAGCGAAGGAAATCAGGATCGAGCCATAGTTGAAATTCTTCTTCCTTCCACCCTTTTCTTTAGTCAGCTATTCTTTCATCTAAAAGATTTCAACTTCATCCCAATTAAATAATGTTGGTTCTAAAAAATCAAGTGCATACTGCATGTATGATATGTTTGCAACATGTAGTGTCGTCGAACCAGCAAGCTTTTCGATAGTAAAAGGATGGTCCTCAAAGGTAGATCATGCACATCACAAATATTTATTTTCACATCTTTACTTGGTTCAGTCCCTGGATGGTAGTGTTGTAGTATGTAATCTCTCAATTTCTCTCCTCCAAGAGAAGATTTCACAATGGAAATGGGAGAACCTCACCTCGATAATACAATGAGAAAATAAATTTCCTCCACTAATATTGGGAGCACTTTGTCCCTAACGTTAAAATCCTGTAATACTGGATCCCATGAGTGAAATAGGAACTCCAATAGTTGCATTTGCTTCCTCATCCCTGAAAATATGAAGTATTTTAGCAACCCAAAATCTCTAAGGGCTCTTACTGTACTCGGATAATTTAGGGAAATCATGTTATGTTCTTCATGTTCTCTTTCTTCCCACATAATTTTCATTTTGCTTTGATGAATAACTAAAACACAATCATAAGATTCATTAGGATCCATTTCATGAAAAAAAACTTGGGAAATTTTGGGCACAAAATAAGAAACAAAAATGATAATTGCACCCAATGCACCCCAGGTTAAGGGACGGAGCCTTGCAGTGCATCTAGCCTTCAATTTCAGTGCACTACAACACACCTTTCAACATTAAAGGATGTGTTGCCCTCAGAATGTGATATATTTACCCTAAGGGGCTCAAAACCCTAAAAATTAACCATGAAATGAAATAAAATGATACTAAAATAAAGATAAGGTTCATAGCTCCAACTTGGATGAAATGGCAAGAGAAATCGTCCACTGAAAATATCACAATCGTCCACTGAAGTTTGGGGGAAAAAATGGTTCAGAGCTCTTGATTTTCCAATGGTAACTTTGGAATGGTAAAAACTCTTTTAATTAGTTAATTTGATTATTTTAAATCATATTTAATGTTGTGACTATGGTTTTTATTCATTTTTTCTATGACACGGGCATTTTTAATCTGTTTTATGGTTTTATGAATAGGTTTTATAGCTGATACAGTGAGTTTAGTGTGCACACTTATTCAAGAATGATTTGAGCACAAAGAATAGTTTTATGCTTCTTTTTCAAGATTTGATAAAAATAAAAAAGGAGTTGAAGTGCACTTTTATCTCTTTTTTGAGCTTTGATAACTGCGATAAAGGAACCCCCTCGAGTCTTATTTTAGCTCTTTTTAGACTTTGATGATGTGAAAATATTTTTGAGCACTTGTCTTTTCGAGCTCATAAAATTAAATGAAACGACATCTACTCAGTATAAGTTTAACCCTTTTCCAGACTGAGATATATTATTTACGAAAAAGGAAAACCTTAGTCGAACATGGCTAAGAGGTTTTCTCAGATATCATTTTACACATTTTCGGACCTGAGCGACAAATTTATGAAAAAGGAATCATGGATTTTTATTTTTTCCTCTTTTTCAAAAAATGAAGGGTCGAATTGTAGATCGAGCATATGTTACCATCCTCAAGCTTGTTAAAAAATAAAGAGGTACCAGTCAGCAATGACTAAGGAAATTTTCGGAAAAATAACATAACACTTTATGGTAGCAAGTTGCTCTTTAACATGACACTTTAACTCCATCATCGTGACTTTTGGGTTGGGTAATATTATTGATGGTTCATCATACCTATGGTTCATCATATCATCACTTCGATTTTGGGTCAATGCTGCCAACTCATTACAGTGTCGCTGATATGTTCAAGAGAAGTCATCTAGTAAATCCTCATCTTTCAGAAATACTCATAAACCTTCATTTTCATGACATTCATCCCTGAACATTGCTATATCAAGTCACATTTTGTCTCTGAAATCATTACTCCCATTTTGCAATAAATTTTCTTCCTGTCGACATTAGCTCATCATCCAGGAAGTTTACATAAAAACATTTTCCAATACCTTGAGGCTTGCTAAATCATCAGCAAGTTTATTTTTTCCTGACCTTCGACCAAAATATTTTGTTTGACTTTCAACATCAAATCATCTATTCACACCTTGGAAATTGTGTTGCGGTACCTTGAGAACCATTAACATCAATGGTGGTTTTCTCACGTTAGTTAACAGCTCATATCATTAGCTGATAATCAGACGATGTCCTCCCATGTTCAACTTCAAATCATATTTTCACATGGCTATACTTGTACCTGAACAATTGAGTGAACGAGATAAGAAGACCTTGGATCTATTTTCATCCATCTGGGCTGCAATTTCAGGATTATTGTACACATCATCTGTACGATGGCTTTACATATAGATCTTCATCCGAACATGGGCCTATATCTGTAGGCATATCTATATCAGGTAACATTCCAATGTAGATGATTTTCTGAACTATGTACATGTTATGATAGTTTATGTGCTAAGCATGGGTATGCCTCCCTCAGCAATTCATGATCAAGATGAAAATATCATGATGTAATTTATTGCAAGTTGATGCAGGCCACCATCTACATCAGATCCTACTCATAACATCGTAAAGCATCTCATCCAAATACTATTATTATTTTGACTTCATGCTTTAGGGGGTAGCTGTTATAGGTCAATTTAGGCATCATCCCCCAAGAACTGGTCAAACTATGCATTATCCTCCAAGAACAATGAACAGGGTCTATCATCCCCTTATATTTTAGTTTCTACATGCCCTAAGTGAAGACATTCCATTCATGGCTTCAATTGTGGGATTTCCAAGGTTTGAAGTACATATTATATGACCCACTAACTCACCAACACTCCTCTACAAGGGACAAACTGCGTTGTAGTTCCAATACCTCCATGCAAGGGTTCACTACAATGCACTTCCCGACACTCAAGGGTGCATTGGTCATCAAGGAGTGAAATCATCATTGTTTCGGGAATATCCACATGGCCAATGCCTTCTAGAAGAGTCCATAGGTGTCATACTTTGAATCCAAGTGTCCATCCACCACCTTTGAACTTGGAAACATGTCTTTCATATTATTAGAAATCCATTCAATGAGAAACTACCATTAGTTTCCCTATAAATTGAGCACTCATCTAAGTGCTAAGGAGGAAGAATTTTGTGCAAAGTTATGATGTTGGATTATCATTTAATAAGAGATTGGAAGTACTGATATGCTGCTGAGATGATGTTGGATGTGATGGGGCTGGAATGAAGTTGGAGCAGGTTGACGAAAAATCGATCCATTGGTTGTAATCTTCTCCTCCTACTCTATTAATAAAAATATATGTTCATTTTCTCAATAGATATGTCTATATCTTGTGAAATGTATTATTGATTATGTATTTATTCTCAGATATAAATGGTTTGATTTGATTAAGATAAGTAGATACTTGTATATTGTATGTGGTTTTTTGTTCTCTGTCTTTCTTTGCGAGCTTCTTTCCCTTTCTGCATCACACATAGGCTTCTTTCCCTTTTTGCATATCTATTTGTCTTAGAGAAAATAGTTGTTGTATTTCTTATGTTGGTTTGAGTGAAGGAACACCACACTCAAGGTATTTAGTTTATCTGTAGATTAAAATTTTGTATAACAAATTCAAACCTAGGGAATAGGCCCGATTTCTCATAAATTTAAAAATATTTAAAAGTTTAAATTAACAAATTGAAAGAATGGAGAGGGTCCACTAGGAAAGTTGCATGAAAATGAAAAAAAATAGACATGAATTAAATGGTACCAGTTAACAGAAAATTTTGATACATGCCTTATGCCTCTATTTTGGTGTTTGGTATTTTTTTTCATATTCCATCTACCAAAAACACAACTAGCTAGTACGGAGAAAACAGTCATTACACAACATTATGCGATGGAACAACACCTAGGTAAGCTAATCGGTAAACCAAATATTTACCTGGATAATTTTCACTGGGATCTCCTCGATCTATTATGGGGGACTATTAAATTGGTGGATTTTATGGAACCGAGGGGAGAGAAGTCGGGACCGGTGTTTTTTTAACTCTGGCTATTGCCTTTGTTTATCTTTCTTCCTATCATGCTATTGGTGAAATGGCATTGTCCAATGACCCAGAACCTACAGTTGAAGATCAAGTTGTTTAGCCACCACCTCACAAGGTATCACTTCTTTTTCCAGAGCCATACCCAATTTACTAAGTTGATTGAGTTGATCGAGAGTGAGATCCAAAGCTGGTAGCCTTGTTTTATTCAGTGCCATCTTGTCCAATGTACCTTCCTATTCCATTTCCCACTACATCCCTTATAGGTTTAGAGACATAGCCTCGCCTAGCGTACCTTCCTGTTTTATTCATAGGAAATCCAGATCTATTCCTTTCCCTCAACCCCCTAAATAAAATAACTCAAGAAATACATTCCTTAATGGATGAGAAATAAATCCCTGGGGAACTAAAACTTGGTTAACATAGGTTTCAATAGTCATTTAGGAGCTTGAAGCAAAGGTAGTAGACCCCATAGCAAAGGCATAACCAGTTTTAGATTGAGATAAAGACTGATTTGTTTTAGTTCTAGTGCATTCAACTATTTTCTTGGTAGCTAAATCGAAGCCTTGTCCATCCATGAGCTAAGGAAATTTTATTCTCATGCTTCTCCCTGTAATTGTTTCTGAAGAGAGTACATCAGAGAGTACATAAGTTTGAGATACATTTTGGGGTTGGCACATGGTTAAATGATAAATATAGCATTAACCCTTGCAGAGTTTACATCATCTATCTGGTGTGATTTTTGTTTTTTTTAAGTGTCTTTCAATAGTTTATATACATTTTTGCGACGAAAGAGGAGTATCGAACGATTTTTTGTTGTCGGGTTTTTTAAATCCCTCTCCTTGTGTCTTAAATTACATTGTTATAGCTGGTATTTTCTGAAGTGATACATGGATGATATCATTTTGCAGGTGTGTCTCAAACAAAGAAGGAATATATATATAGTTTATTAAAGTTCAAGGTAAGCTCATAATTTTTGTGGCTCTCTAGGCTAGTGGTCATGGCTCTCTGGTGTTCGCTCTCAAGTGAAAGCATTAAAAAAATAGTAATTGGAAAATATCAAGTAGCTGAAATGGATCATATAGTGCCTAAGATCTGAGAATCATATAGTACCTGAGGTTTGAGAGAAGTTACTCAGAGATTAGAGAAGTTACTCAGAGATTATGATTATGATTTATTGCAGATTAGTATTAGGATCTATTTCTAAGAGAAGTTATGCAAAGGTTGGGATTTATCACCGAGAAGAGTGTCGATTATACATCAGTATTTCTAAGCATCTAAAGACACCTAAGACTACAACTGAAATAGAAAAAAATTAATCTGGAAAAAATTGATATGTACGCCAATATTGCAATGTACTTATTGTACATAAGGAGGAATAAGTTGAATCGAGCAAGAATATTTTGGTGTAAGCTATGATTTCAAAAGCACTCAAGTCATGGAAGACGATAACTTTGAGACCATCTCCAAAATAAAATATGGAAGAGATATGAAATAAACATAATTTTTAAAATATAATTTTTAGAAATTTAGTCAAGTCTTCAAATTCAAAATTATATAGAAATCTTTTACATTTAGTTAAGTCTTCAAATTCAAAAAAAAAAATGTAATGCAAAAATGTTTCAAATTTACCAAATTACCAGAAGGTTCAATTGTTCTCACCAATGGGATCAGTCCCTTTAGATACGTAAAAAATAAAAAAATACAATCGCCTCATTGTTGGAGGAAAACTTCCATTTCCCTCACCCTACCCCAAGTCTTAAGAGTTGAGTGTTCGATCATGTTTTCGATTGGAGGAATGAATAAATTTTGAATTCCTTACTTGGGTGATCATTTTATGTTCTTTGTTTGAAACCCAACTAGAACAACTATTGTTGATCTTCATTCTAGGTGAGACGGTCGAAAGTTGTTGAGGTGATAGCAATAGTAAGAAGGGAAGAAAAAGCAAGAAGCCTTCAAAAAAAAATTGTGTAATAAAGCTTCTTGGTCGCATTTCATTGATACATAAGGAAAAGACTTTCTTAATTGTTCATCGATCTTCTCTTCTGGAAGGCCTAGGCTTTCCCTCCACGAATTGTGATTTATGTTTTTGTATTAAAGTGTTAGCTTCTAGCATCAAGATGGAAAGTACCATCAGCAGGGGTATTATAGATGATAGAGGGAGAGCTTATTACTTAGGTTATGATAGAGGGAATCTACTTCTAAACATATTCAAGGTCTTCTAGCTAACCATCAAACAACTTCCAGGATATATATCACATCGATGTTTACATAATCAACAGACACAACAAAACTCCTACATCGTCAACCAACGCATTGTGACTCTACGAACTAATAATATAAATGTATAATAAAATAGAAATGGATTTCAAATGAGTATGATATGAAACTGAACCATGATATGCTATAAGGTACCTGCCTATTTGCAGTACCTTTGTAATGCAAGTTTGATATCTGATTAGCTTGTTGTGATGCATGATGCAAATTCGATAAACAACGATTCAATAATTAAACTCAGAGGCTCAGATAGACAATGATTCAATAATCTAGTAATCAAGATGAAGCTCATATAGTTCATGAAGTTAGACCTGATAACTCATGAAGAAAAAGCCTTATCACAAATCAATGTAATCAGTGTAGATAGTGCTTCAGTTCATGAAGCAAAAGACTAATCCCTTTTATCGGTGTCCATGGCACGTGGCATGTGAAACAAGCACCACAAACATGGCAAAAGGTAAACCTGCATGAGTTTCTCTCCCCACTAGACACGATCTAACATGAAACTTCAATTAAAGTTTTTTTTGGACTACTATATAAATTAATAAACAAGACATCAAACTTTAATTAAAATTTAATAGTGTTTATATAAATTCTTATATGAAATAATAGACCAGATATGAATTTTGGTTGACACTCTGGATAGAAGTTTTTTTCTACTTCCATATGAATTATTATATAAATTACTAAACAACAAATAAAACTTTAGTTAAAATTTCGTGGCATTTATATAAATTTTTATTTGAAATAATACATATATTAACTTTGGTCAAAATTTCTATTTATAAATAATACATTAAATATTCGTTAAATTTAAGTATCTTTCCATACGTACCTTCTTATCATACTTTGGATATCATACTTAGTACCTTCCTATCATACTTTGGATATCATAGTTCGGATAAAAATGTGGTGCACATTTAATGTTGCCCCATCAAACTTCAAATTTAAGTATCTTCCTGTACCTTCTTATCATACTTTGGATAAAAATGTTGTGCACATTAAGATGCCTCGAGAAACGTGACGGTACCGGTACCAATAAGATGTCGAAGTGGAAACTTCGATTAAAATTTAAATGCAACCAAATTACCAACATAAATATTCGTTAAACTTTTGTAACCCGGGGAAATGTTTGGTCAAAGGATGAAATATCGATGAATGCTTGCAGTGCCAAAGGCATGGATTAATAAGAATTGCAATTGTGCTTTTTATTTTGTATTTTGTGGCCATTATCATTCGAGTAGTTTTTAGTGTGATTTTTTGAAGGTTTTTATGGTGGATTTTTTCGGTGTAATTTTTCTAAAATTTGGTAGGAATTTATTGAAAAGATAAGTTTGATTGCTAACTTTGCACAATCGAAGTGCTCTAGAGGTTAGGTTTTTGAGGGTGCTGAATCCATATATAGAATCAAAAATGAGTTTTTTTAAATAATAAAAACCAAGATTTTAAGTCAAATTGTTTCACCAGATTCCGATACCTGAAACTCCAAAAAATCACACTAAAGACAACTCCATTATCATTTGTATCTTAATTGAAAGTTCTAATATTTGAAAAAACCGAACAACTGTTTTTTTGGTTTAAATAATCGACATCACTTTGATTTACTAAAATATGTAGGGTGCCATCGACATAAATGGTTACGTAGATCTAGTAGACTATCAAACCTTTAATATATTTACTTCAAAATTTACATTTCAAGGCCTTCCATTTCCAGGCATTTTCCAAGTGACAGGTTCCAAACTTTATCAAAATTTATTTAGGAGGAGGATGATTATATATGTAGCATCCTCCGTAACATAAATCACTACATTTTGCATGCAGATGACTATGGTTTGTCCACATCGACTTTATTGACGTGGTGTGACGATTTTCCTTGCAATCACGGAGAAAATTTGACAGGATATACACGCGATTTGTTAGGGTAGAAGAGTCCATAGTGATGTTCTGTGTCATCTTGACTTGACTTGTCCTCGTTGAAAAGGGCGAAGATATAGGTCTCGATGCTTGTGCCCAGCCTCTTGGGCGTCACTGCATTTGATAATACATGGCTGATGAGATTGTTGTTATAAGTCTGAGCATTTTCAATGGTGGCCACATTAATGTTGCCACTAGAAGGCCATCCGCTTTCAGTAACGATGAGTGGGATGTTGGGATATCCCAAGTCTTCCATGGAAAAGATAATAGTATCAACAATGGCATCGAACAAGTAGGTGTAGCCTTCTACCACCAGAGACGTGGACTTAAAAAGAGAATATTCCAGCTTAATGTTTTTCTAGTTGTTGACGTAGCTGAAAAAGGATAGACGTTAGCCATGAAAGGAGCCTCGTTATCTGACAGAAATTTGAGCACAGACCCCATGGTCTCCTTCACCTCATCTGTGAATACTCCCTTAGAAGGCGGGTAGGAGTTGCCTATAACAGATTCTAAAGCGTGGGTGGTGGAGACCTTGATCTTATTTTGGAGACTGGCCATGTTAAGTGTTGTTTGAATATTCTCCATGGCACCAACAAGATATGGAACGTTCTCCTTGCTCTTGAAAACCTCGTTGCCCAGTGCAATGTATTTGATATTGGTAGTGAGATAGAAGGGGAAAATGTTGTTCTCAACCCAACCGTTTGCTGAGTGCTGGCTCGAGGATACTTCCTGCAAGCTGTTGGTTTCGATTCCCGCGATTACATCGATCCCAAAATTCTCAAACGCTTTCAGTACATCTGGGCTCCCTTGGAAAATCCTATATTTTCCAATGTTGTTCTGCTTCAGCAAGGTTACCACCTCGTCTGCATGTGGCAGATTGTTTCCCACCATGCCGTTGTTGACTCCTATTTGATTAGTGTCTGCACAATGAATCGAATTAATGTTTGTGGGAAAAAGGATCATTTGCAACAAGCAAAATTGATGTAAAAAGTTAAAAAACACATTTATTTGTTTGTGAGACAATGACTTTTTGTTAACGATATATCCCTTTGCAGTGAGAAAAATCCAAGTCAAAAGTATCAAACACATTAATTTATTTGTTTGACACAATGGCCATTGTTGCAACCATTTGAATAATCAAATCCAATTTGTAAATATTATGCTTCCAATAACAATTGGAATATATCCAATCTTTAAAAAGGAAAAAAAAAATTGTATGAAGGGTTGGAATTTATGATAATTCCAGAACAAACACAGAGAGAATAATACTCTCCTTCAAACACAGAGAATTAAAAATTAATTTGCTCACTGCCAAACAGAGATTACATAAAAGCTTTCTATTCCATTAACTGTAAAAATCTATTACAAAAAAAACTTGTCTTCCTCCTCTGAGGGATTACACTGTGACTGTTGCAAACGCAGTGCCTAAAAATGCTCTGTCTACCTTTCAAAAATACACTCTCTGTTTTTTCAAAAGACTTTGTCTGTTTGTTTTTTTCCTTCGGGCACATTTTCTGTTCCTTAGCAATACATTGTTGTGTATTAAAAAAATTACATTAGCCTCTCAGGCTCTTTTTATATATGGCGCAGCACCTCTTGTAAATAAGACAAAACAACTATATAAAAAGAAACTAAAACTACGTATGCCCCTCTGGGCCCACAAAACAATGGCACATATGTTTTTAATATGTGTTAAAACATATATATAACCAAAGGTTTTTATAACGCAATTCCATTGCGTGATGACATAAAACATTTCGCCATATATCAAAAAACATTATAACATAAACTTATGTCAAAACATAAAATAAAACTTCCTCCCGAACTTCAAAAGAAAACTAACCAAAATGTAATAAAAATCGTGTAACAATTGTCGTGACGTCATCACGGAAAAAATTCCACGCAATAGCAATGTGATTGGTCGAGAGCAAGCCCCAAGGGTTAGCTCAAGCGGTAGTGAGCCAATACGTGGTCCTCTCCGTTGAGGGAGGTCACGGGTTCGATTCTTGAGTCCTTTGGGGTTAGGCGCCGAAAGTCCGCCGAACGGTTTACCGCACGTACCATCCAGAAATTCTGGGGAAGTACGCCCGGGTTTCCCGTGAGCTTTCCCCTCGTGAAAAGATTGGTCGAGAGCTGGGCCCCATCGGACTTCAAAAAACTTCTCAACCGGATTTCAATAAATTTCGCGTAAAAAATCTGCCCGATGACATCAGGGCGATTTGTAACGTGAAAACTTTAGACTGCATTGTATAAAAGGTTTCGGGTCTGATTCTTGTTTGATGACGTAAGCCAAAAATGTAATGCGAAAAGTTTAGGCAGTGGTTTATAAAAACTTTCGGGTCCAGGTCCTCTGTGAGCTGGCGGTGGGACCACTGCTGCCGTGGCCCAAACCATTCAAACCAAAGTTCCCATGTACACAGAAACAAAACTCTGTTTTCAATGTAAAGGTCTGTATGGTTTAAAACTGACTGTTCAACAAGAATAGCAAGCGGCTTTTGACAGGGTTTGTCAAAAAACAAAATTGGAAGGCAGCGACAGTGGAATGAGCAGTTGAAATTAACATTTAAACACTCCCCCTTAAGTTCAACTGCTAGGTTATCAGTCATACCCATGCATTTCCTCAAATATTCAAATATTTTTTGCCCTAGTGGCTTTGTCAGTATATCTGCAAATTGCTCCTGAGTCCTGCAATGTTTTAAAATGATTTCTCCATTGTTCACTAGCTCCCTGATGTAGTGAAACTTAGCATCTATGTGCTTTGTCCTTTTGTGAAACACGAAATTTTTAGACAATGCTATGGTTGAGCTATTGTCACAATAAATCACTATGCCTTTTACCTGTTCTTGACATAAAATTCTCAACATTCTCCTCATCCACACTACTTGACATGCTGTTGTTGTAGCTGCCACATACTCTGCCTCTGCTGTAGACAATGTTACAATAGGCTGATTTTTAGAAGCCCATGAAATAGCTCTTGATCCCATATTAAAAACATAACTGGATGTACTTTTCCAGTCATCTACACTTCCAGCCCAATCACGGTCAGTGTATCCAATCAACTCAGAATTTTCTAAAGTAGTATACAAAATCTCATACCTTTTAGTTCCTTTCACATACCTCAGAATTCTTTTTGCTGCCTGCCAATGTGCTTCTTTTGGCCTCTCCATGAATCTAGAAATTAAACTAACAGCATGCATAATATCAGGCCTAGTTGCATTCAAATACATAAGGCTGCCAACTATGCTCTTGTACAAGCTAGGATCAAAATCCTTGTTGTTGTCCTCTTTGCTTAGTTTCAATCCCATTACTGTGGGTGTTATTGCTGCCTTGCAATCCTGCATGTTAAATCTTTCTAAAACTTCATTAACATATTTTTCTTAAGAAATAAAAATATTATTTTCATTTTTCTCTACTTTTATTCCTAAGAAGTATTTCAGCAATCCCATGTCAGTCATTTCAAATTCATCTTTCATGACTGTTTTAAAATTTTCAATAAGGTAATCATCATTACCTATGAAGATCACATCATCAACATATAAAACAACAATCATCATCTTACCATATCTTTCTTTGATGTATAATGTAGGTTCTCCTTCACATTTTTCAAACCCATTCTCCAGTAGATAGGAATCTATCCTATTGTACCATGCTCTTGGTGCTTGCTTTAGCCCATAAAGAGCTTTCTTCAATCTGCAAACTTTGTGATGTTGACCCTTTTTCTCATAGCTAGAGTTTGTTCAATATAAACCTCTTCCATTAACACTCCATTTAAAATGTTGATTTTACATCCATTTGGTAAACCTTCCATTTGTTTTGTGCTGCTATGGATAGCACTGCTCTCACTATTTCCATTCTTGCAACTGGTGCAAAAATTTCCTCATAATCTTTTCCATGTTGCTGCTTATAACCTTTGACAACAAGTCTGGCCTTGTGCCTTTCAATTTTACCTTCAACATTTCTTTTGGTCTTGTACACCCAATTAACTCCGATGACTTCCTTACCTTTTGGGAGTTCAACCAAACCCATGTTTTGTTCTTCTCTATTGCATTGATTTCTTCATCCATGGCTTCTATCCATTTTCTATATTTTATAGCTTCCTCAAAATGAATAGGATCATCAACATGACAATACAAAGCAAATAAATAATTCATACCTTCATTTGTTGTCTCTTGCTCATAAATTTCATTTAAATTTCTGAATCTTGTTCCTCTTTCATTAGATGTACTTGTGCTTGAAGTAGCACTCAGATCTGCTCCATTTGGTGTGCTTGGAGAAACACTCTCATTGCTTCTCAATGGTGTTCTTACTCCTGCTTGAGGTGTCCCTTGTTTTCCTTGTGTTGGTGGAGGTTGTGCTACTGATGAGGTATTATTTTCAGCCACATCTTCATCATGAGACAAACAACTTTTAACATTGACTTTTTTCTCAATGCTTCCATCCCAAGCTTCTTCTTCAATGAATTGCACATCTTTGCTTATAACAAATTTCTTTGTGGATGGGTTATATAATCTATATCCCTTGGAGTCTTCAAAGTATCCAAGGAAGATGCACTTCTCCCCCTTACTGTCCAACTTCTTCCTCAACTATTCTGGAATGTGTGCATAAGCCACACACCCAAAAACTCTCATGTGGGTGACTCCTTGTTTTCTGCCACTCCACGCTTCTTCTAGAACTCTATTCATTACAGCTTTTGTTGGGCATCTATTTAAAATATACACAACACAATTTGTATCTTCTGCCCAATACTCATTTGGCAAGTGTTTTTCCTTTAGCATACTTCTCACCATTTCCATTATGGTTCGAGTCTTCCTTTCAGAAACACCATTTTGTTGCGGTGTGTATCTTGTAGTAAACTATTTATGTATGCCATTTTCTCTGCAAAAACGCAAAAATTCTTTTGACATGTACTCACCTCCTCTATCAGTTCTAAGAACTTTGATATGTTGCCCACTCTGTTTCTCTACTAGAGCTTTAAAATGGCAAAAAATTTCAAAGACTTCACTTTTATATTTCAAGAAATAAACCCATACTTTTCTTGTGAAATCATCAATGAAGGTTAGCATGTAATTTCTACCTGAAACTGATGTTGTTTGCATCGGCCCACATAAATCTGAATGAATAATTTCTAAGGGTGCTTTCGCCCTTATGCTCTTTCCTGATGGAAAGTTTTCTCTGCGTTGTTTTCCCAAGTTGCAGCCTTCACATAGGCTGTCTAGTTTCTCAATCAATGGTAGTCCTCTTACCATTCATTTTCTATGCATCAAATTCAGACCTCTAAAATTGAGATGTCCAAATCTCAAGTGCCATGACCAATTCTCATCTTTCACTTCCTTCTGAAATACCTCTTGAGTTACAGCTGCTACATTCTTTCCTTTTCCCTTCAAATTTGTATTGAGTTTAAGTAGAAATATTCTATTTCTGGTCATTTTTATTTCAGCAATAATCTTCTTGCTTGGAGGTATGTCCATTATTGTGCACACATCATTTTTAAAAAATACATTGTAACCTTTGTTTATGAGCCTCCCAATTCTCAAAAGATTACACTTCAAGCCAGGAACATAGTACACGTCTCGCACAAATTTCTTCTCACCATTTCTTGCATGGATACTAACTATGCCTTTTCCCTTGACAAAAATCTTAGTATCAGTTCCTGTTGTTACTTCTGATTTAACTTCTTCATCAAGATTGGAAAACATTGCTATGTTTCTAGTCATGTGATTACTACAGCTTGAATCTAAGAACCATACATCATCTTGTCTATCTTGTGCTACATTACATGTTAACAGCACATTCTTTGGGTTCTTTTCTTCTCTTGCTACATTATCATTCTGCCTATTATTCATGCCATTTTGATTTTTCCTACACTCATTGGCATAGTGCCCATATTTTTTGCAATAATGACATTGGACATTTGATTTTTCATACCTTTGTCCTTGAGCATGTTGGTGTCCACCTTGCTAGCTATTGCTTTGGCCATGGCTTTGATTCTGACTGTTGCTCCTTCCATGTGAATGTGAAGAGTTGTTTCTTCCTTCTCTGTTTTGGCTTCTGCCTCTTCCTCTTCCTCTGCCTTGACCTCTTCCTCTTCCAAAAGGCATCTGGGTCTTGAAGACATGCTCTAGATATGGGTTTACTGATCTTCCCAACCTCTTTTCATGAGTCATTAGTGATGCATGAAGTTCATCTACTATGAACTTTGAGAGATCCTTTGTCTCTTCAATGGTAGTAACAATAACATCAAACCTTGAGGGTAGGCTCCTCAATAATTTCTCCACTATCCTGCTTTCTTCAAGTGTCTCTCCATGAGACCTTATCTGATTTATGATCCCAATCACATGTGTGAATAATGAGTCTATGTTATCAGACTATTTCATACAGAGAGTTTCAAAATATCTCCTCAACAATTGTAGTTTTGTTGTCTTCACTTTCTCCATACCTTGATAGGCTATCTTCAGAGTATCCCATACATCCTTGGATCTCTTAGTTGCTACTATCCTTGGAAACACAGTCTCATGTACTGCTTGATAGAGATAGAAGAGGGCCTTACAGTCCTTCTTTATATTTCTCTTCAGCAGATCCTTCTCTGCCTGTGTTAAGGCATTATACTCTTGTTCATCAACTGGTTCGTCAAAACAGTCTTCTACAAATTCCCATAAGTCCTGAGAGGCAAACATGGCTCTCATGGTAATGGCCCAATACTCATAGTTCTTCCCATTAAATTGGGGAAGTTGAGTATTTCCAATACTCATACTAGTGCTTGGTCCAGCCATTGCTTATAGACTAAACTTTGAAATAAACTTGACTGTGTTTTTCTAAACAAATTGTCTTTCCTTCTTTAAAGGAAAAAACTCTTTCCCTGAGGACTGATCTTTTAAACAAAACAACAACTTTGTTTTTTTTGAGAAATAACTAGACTATACTTCTGATGGGCTTTATGGAGTTCTGTTGGTGAACTTATGCAACAAATCCTTCTTCCTTCAGCTTCTTTGACACCTTCAAAGAGCCTAGATAAAATCTGATACCATGTTGGAATTTATGATAATTCCAGAACAAACACAAAGAGAATAATAATCTCCTTCAAACACAGAGAATTAAAAATTAATTTGCTCACTTCCAGACAGAGATTACATAAAAGCTTTCTAATATATTAACTGTAAAAATCTATTACAAAAAAAACTTGTCTTCCTCCTCTGAGAAATTACACTGTGACTGCTGCAAACGCAATGCTTAAAAATGCTATGTCTAC
The DNA here is from genome assembly GCA_034641835.2 of Pinus albicaulis. Taxonomy (NCBI): domain Eukaryota; kingdom Viridiplantae; phylum Streptophyta; class Pinopsida; order Pinales; family Pinaceae; genus Pinus; species Pinus albicaulis. Next base: position 1,599,906,958 of record CM076580.1, read on the forward strand.
CTTTCAAAAATACACTCTCTATATTTTCAAAAGACTATGTCTGTTTGTTTTTTGCCTTCGGGCACATTTTATGTTCCTTAGCAATACATTGTTGTGTGTTAAAAAAAATACGTTAGCCTCTCGGGCTCTTTTTATATATGGCACAACACCTCTTTTAAATAAGACAAAACAACTATATAAAAAGAAACTAAAACTACGTATGCTCCTCCGGGCCCACAAAACAATGGCACATATGTTTTTAATATATGTTAAAACATATATATAACCAAAGGTTTTTATAACGCAATTCCATTGCGTGATGACATAAAACATTTCGCCATATATCAAAAAAATTTATAACATAAACTTATGTCAAAACATAAAATAAAACTTCTGCCCGGACTTCAAAATAAAACAAACCAAAATGTAATAAAAATCGTGTAACAATTGCCGTGACGTCATCACGGGAAAAACTCCGCGCGATAGCAATGTTATTGGTCGAGGGCTGGGCCCCATCAGACTTCAAAAAGCTTACCAACCAGATTTCAATAAAGTTAGTGTAACAAATCGGCCCGATGACGTCAAGGCAATTTGTAATGCGAAAACTTTAGACTGCATTTTATAAAAGGTTTCGGGTCTGATTCTTGGTTGATGACGTAAGCCAAAAATGTAACGCAAAAAGTTTAGGCAGTGGTTTATAAAAAATTTCGGGTCCAGATCTTCTGTGAACTGGCAATGGGACCACTACTGTCGTGGCCCAAACCATTCAAACCAAATTTCCCGCGTACACAGAAACAAAACTCTATTTTCAATGTAAAGGACTGAAAGGTTTAAAACAGACTGTTCAACAAGAATAGCAAGCGGCTTTTGACAAGGTTTGTCAAAAAACAAAATTGGAAGGCGGCAACAGTGGGCTGAGCAGTTTAAATTATCATTTTAACATGAAGACTACGAGGGAAAAAAATGTTGGGTAATGCTAACTTCCCTGCGAGAATTGAACAGAAGACAATACACCCAATCAACATGATCTTCATAGCTGCCATTTTTCTTGGAGAGAATGAGCGACATGAAAAATCTAAGCGCATCCATTCAATTTATAAGAAGTTCCATGGTGTCGTCCCAAGTGAATGGCCTGCCATATGGGACGGGCTGTACGGTGCGAGCATGGGTTGGTTGAATTGACTAACATAGTTTCCTCGCAGTGTATATAGCTACTAAGTCCAATTTGTTATTCTAGGTATTAAGGCAAATAATCATGTTACATAGAATCAAACCCAAGTGTGTTGGAAGGCAAACTTGACTTTCTGCCTTTCACCCACACTCACTTGACTTTCTGTAGAATTTCAACTAGCACAAGACTCGTATTCCTTCTCAAAGCAAAATTTTAAACAATTTATATAATTTTTATTCTTCCTCCACGCAGATTTTCAAAAAATTCTTTGTTTTCCTCAACTTTTAGGCTGTCACAATCAATGTCTTTCCTTGTTAACAAAGTCTTTTCAAACATTTTTTAGGCCGATCCCATTCAAAGTCTTTGCTTATTAACAAAGTCTTTCAACTTTATCAGTTGTCATCAATCAAATTCTTTGTTTATTAACAAAGTGTTTCCATTTTTGAGTTGGGATTGAATTCTTGAACTTCAACCCAGGTTTGATCACCGCGTTTGATGGCGACCAGTCTTTCGGTCCTGTTTGTCGAATCAGCCGTACGGCTGACCAATTATAATTTATTTTCTCATCAAGCAGAGAGATATTTAGATATATATATATATATATATATATATATAATACTTAAAGTAAATATATATTATACTTAAATATATATTATATAAAGAAATTGATAAAAAAATAAAATTATAATTAAAATATTTTAAAAAGTTATTATTTTATATCCAACTAAATTTTAATTCATTTTATATATTATAAAAAATAATATAAATAATGAAAAATCATAAAGAGTCTTTCTCTTTATATATATTGAGAGGATCAAATTTGTGCATTTTAAAAGAATTTTTCACCTCACAAGATTTCATCTTTCAACATTTTTTAAATTCATTACTAAAATGATTCTATACTCATTATAAATAATTATAGCTATATAAAATAAACTAGGATATTTAGATCTATCTAAAGAAACTATGATTTGAACAATTAAAAAAATATGATGTGAAGTTTGGTATCAATAGAGGGACGCATGCTATAAAGGGAGAGAGAGAAAGGATGAGAGAGAGGACTTGAGAGAGAGGAATAGAGTGATAGGGGAATATAGAGGATTGTAGGGGAAGAAACAGAGAGAGACTGAGTGATGGGGGAAGAGAGAGGTAGGTAGGAGAGAAAGGGAGAGAGGGGAAGGAAAAGAGAGGGGACTTGAGAGAGAGGAGAGAGGGAGGGATAGAGAGATGGAGTTGGAGGGGGATAGAGGGAGGGATAGAGAGATGGAGCTGGATGGGGAGAGAGGGAGGGAAGAAGAAAGACATAGAGAGTGAAAAGTGAAGAGAGAGAGGGAGTGACAAGGGAGAGATGGAGAGAGTGTGTGTATGTTTGGGGTGAGATAAATAGACAAAGAAGAAGAGATGGAGAGAATGGGGGAGAGAAGGAGAGAGAGAGGAATATAGTGACAAAGTTAAAAGAGAGAGAGAGAGAGAGAGAGGGAGAGAGGTGGGAGAGAAAGGAATAGAGAGAGTGGATAGAGGTAGGAAAAGAGAGATGGAAATGGAGGGGGAGAGAGAGGGTGGTAAGAAGAAAGACATAGAGAGTGAAATTTGGAGAGAGAGAGATGGAGTGATAAGGAAGACAGAGGGAGAGCGAGAGAGGATAACAGGAGGGAAGAGAGATATAAGCAGGGGAGAGGGAGGGAGAGGAGAAGGTAGTTATAGATATATAGATTGGAGAAAGAGAGTGTATGTTTTAGGGTTGATATAGAGATACAAAGGGATATAGAGATATAGAGGGAAGGTGAAGAGAAAGAAAGACAGATGGAGACAGGGAGGGAGGGAAAAAGAGATTCATAAATATGGAGTGAGAGAGTGTGTATTTTTGGGGGAGAGATAAAGAGACAAAGAAGGAGAGATGGGGGGACATATAGATATATATTGAGGGGGGAGAGAGAGAAGAAGATTTCTAACAATAGATGCATTGATTTCGATGTAGATGGTGATTTTTTATCCTATTTGATTGCTTGCACTAGATGCATTGATTTTAGTGTACACTTTGATTTCTAATGAAATTTGATTACTTGCACTAGATGCATTGTTTTCAATGTAGATGATTTATAATTCTATTTGATTTCTTGCACTAAATGCATTGATTTCAGTGTAGATGGTGATTTCTAATCCTATTTCATTGCTTGCAATAGATGCATTAATTTCAATGTAGATGTTGATTTATAATTATATTTGATTGCTTACACTATATGCATTGATTTCAATATAAATGATTTCTAATCCTATTTGATTGCTTTCACTAAATGCATTAATTTTAGTGTAGATGGTGATTTATAATCCTATTTGATTGCTTGCACTAGATGCATTGATTTTAGTGTATACGTTAGTTTCTAATCATATTTTCTTACTTTCACTAGATGCATTGATTTGAGTGTAGATGTTGATTTCTAATCCTATTTGATTATTTTCATTAGATGCATTGATTTCTGTGTAGATGATGTTTTCTAATCTTATTTGATTTCTTCCATTAGAGGCATTGATTTCTGTGTAGATGTTGTTTTATAATATTATTTGATTTCTTGCATTAGATACATTGATTTCAATGTATATGTTGGTTTTTGATTTGATGTAATTGGATGTATTATGGTACATTAATTTTAAAGTCATTGGATTAATAGTGTGCATTGATTTTAGTGTAAGAACAAAAAATTATTGACAACGTAGAACGATTTTTGTGTTATAGTAATTAAACCTAATAATATTGGAGAGAAAGAGATACAAGGTATAATATTTACTGCAAAAACTTAAGCTAAATATTTAAATGGTTAATGATTTATGATTTCTTCTATCTTTTTCATATAATCGATATGAAAATATGACAAAACTAACAAGGGTGACAATAAGAATACTAGAAGAAAATAATTGTATATTGGTCACAATGAAGGCTATTTGTAATTGAATGCATTCTTATTATTCACATTTTCTACCATTCAATATTATAACATTGTCACTTTGCAGTCACAAATTTTATTCCATCATTAAAGTTGTTTTACAATATTTATCATCTCAACAAACTAAGGTAACTAAGGAAATTTATAATTAATAATACTCAAAAAATATCAAACATATTTAGCATATTTAAAATGTTTATATTAATATTATATGTATTTACATATTATTGATAAAATTAATCATATATTCCTCATATTATCTATATATTTTCCTTGGGCGCACACGACTAAAACCAGCCTAGTTCCATCTTAACTACGGAGCTATCAAGCACCGAGAGGGATCAAATCTCTCGAGGTGCAAACCTTTCCTCAAGTTTTGCACTCAAAAAAGAGGTTTTCACCTTGAGATATTTGATCCCTCTCGGCGCTTGATAGATCCGTAGTTAAGATGGATCGAGGATGGTGGATTAATGCATATTAACATTTCTCAACCAATTAATTTATACATAGTTCTATTACCATTAAATATAATAACATAAGAAAACTATGATAATAAAATTTAATGAGAAAATAAGTAATTCCTAAAAATATGTATATAAGAAGTTTACCATCCGTTATGGTTCAATTGACGACTCTTGTTCAAATTCTAAAGGTTAGATGGGGAACAAAGTGCACATATTTATGGTAATGTATGGTAAGGCATTGAGTACACAAAGGAAATTTTAAATTTGTTTAAAAAGGGTTGAGGGTGAAATTAAATTGTATAATTTTTTATGGTTTGATTATGCTTCACACTATTGTGGTAAAAATATCTTGTTATTAGACAAATCATTCCTCTATTTAACATTTGGGTTAGTCTCAACCTAAACACAACATATCATTGAAAAAAAAAAACTAGAGAAAAAATATAAAACTAACTTCATTTGTCTGAAAAATCATGTAATTATTGAATTTTTTGCTACCTTATTATTGTTACGATTATAATTAAAATAAGCATTCATTTAATCATTCACATTTTTTTCACAACCACTAGGTGTATTTCAATGGGTAATGGCCATGTTATGAAGGATTATGTAAATTATGAGATTTAAGGTTTAAACCCTACAAATTACCTATGTATTTGGAAGACAAAATGTAGAAACCTAAAGGTTTTAGTGGTAATGGGCAGAAGAAACCCCATGTCATGGAGTACTAAACAACCCTAGTTGTTAATTCCTCTAGATATAAGAAAATAATTAAAAATGAAATCATTTTTTTTCACAATAAATCATTATGAGACTGAGTATTGTCATGGAGTACTAAACAACCCTAGTTGTTGATTCATCTAGATATAAAAACATAAATAAAAAATGAAATGATTTATTTTACATAATAAATCATTATGAGACTGAGTATTCAACTACCAATATATCTAATTAATAGTAGAAACATAATATTATCAATAGTTGTAACAACCCCTAGTTGATTTTCCATGTAAAACAAATAAGACCAAGGTAATAGGACATGTATTCCAAGCTTAATAGTGAAAAAAACATCCTAGTGGGTGACACTTTTAGTTTATTTGTGGCTATGGAAATTGGCAAAGGCATTGGCAATGGAAAAGAGGAATTAATTGGCATTTTATTTATGAAAAAAAGGAAAATATGAGAAAAGGAAGGTGACGATACACATATTTGCATGAGAAGGAAATTGAAGGAAAAATGAAGGAAACTGAAAATAAAAGAGGCCTCAATGATAAAAAAGGTTTCCCATAATCAATTGTTAATTTTTTTCATTTCAGATTTGTTCTCTCATATTCATGCACACTTAGAGTAATCTTGGGGCATGTGTGGAGCACTTTAGCATTCACTTGGATTGGAGAAAAAAGGAAAAGCAAAGCAGGAAAGCGCAAGGGAATAATTGGATCAACAACTAGAGCTAGACTACTTGGTAGGTAATAGGTTGCATGTGTTATTTCTTTACTATTTTCTGGATGCATGGTATATGCATGTGATTTTTTGGTTATGTGTAGTCACTGGCATGGAGATTTTCCTAGATTGATAATTTTTTTAACCTTGCCTTGTCATTTTCTGTATAGCCATGTTGTTGTGAGTTTTTCCACTTGATTGTTTTTTCATTGGTGCCCATAATTCCTTATCGATGTGTGTTGGAAAAAAATGCTCTGGAAGCCCTGGAACAATTCAGGTTGAGTTACTATTCCTAGAGCCTAGGTTGTGACAAACTCTCTCAAGCCCTTCGTGGGTTGAGTTACTAGTCCCTAGAGTCGAGTTAGACAAATTATCTGGAACCCTGGAATGTTGTGGGTTGGTTACTAGTTCTTGGAGCACTAAATGACTTGGGTAGAGGTTGATTTGGTTGGTGTTAGTGATGTATGACCATGGAGGTGGAATCAATGTGGTTGAGGGTTGAGGAGGTTTGGCCTCTGGAAGCCCTGGTTTGCTTTTGTTTTTGTTTATTCTATGAGATCCCACATTCATGCTTAGAATATGGCATGGAGGTGATTGGCTGAAAGAGATATTTGGTTTAGCCCAATCTATGGTTGGGTAGTATGTGGAAGTCCCTAACTTAGCTAGTATTTTCATATGTCAATATGATACATTTCCTTAATTTGATCTATGATTATTTGTAGTGATTGTGTTGGAGATATTGTGGATGAGTTCCCATGGTTTCTATGCTGGTTATTTTCTGGTTATGTGTTGGTTATATGATGTGTATTATCTATTGCTCTTGTCATGAGTTTTTTAGTTACTGATTGTTTAATGAATGTATAGACTAATAATTGTTGTTGCAGATATGTGGAGAGGGAATAGGTTCTTTTTTGTGATTCTCAGATGAATTTCATACTATTATTATCATATACGCCTTCATGACCTATAGCTTACATATTTACCACGTGTTTGTTGAAATGTTTGTTATGGACTAGGCATGTCCTAGGTCAGTTATTTTTCAAGTTTTGTACGAAAATATTTTTCATTATGTTATTCATCATTCTAAGAAGTTACAGGAAGTTCTAGCCAGTGGTCTAGATGTTGGCCTATAAAGGTGGCTCAGATCTCGGGAGCACACCCTATCAACTAGAGATTTTGGGCTATAACTACATCGAGTAAAAGTTGTGCATGCTATTGGAGGCCTATAAAGTCACCCTAGCCTTATCAGGCATGCGATTAGAGGCCTATAACCACACCTTGGCCTTGTTAGGCATGAGGTTGTGGGATTAGGCAAGTGAAAAAGATCTAAGAGTTAGGGTTTTGTCACTTGGTGTTAGACGTCATTTTGTCGTATTAGGAAAATGACCATCAGTCTGGATCTTTCGCTATCCATCAAATTCTTCCAAATCATCCCTCTGCAAGGTTAGAAACTAAACAATTCCAAATAAAAATAAATTTATGGATTACAAGAACCAGAAACCTAATTTTGATTTCCTGCGCAGTTCCCTAACCAGTTTTTACGCATACACAGAAGTGACCATTAAATTCAGTGCAGAAGTGTACTTTTCCTTACACTATGGCCTGCGAACATGAGTCAATGAAAGTAAAAAATAAAAATTAAAGTCTAAAATATTTTTTAATAGCTTCGAGTTGATTCTTACTCAATCCTAACCCCTCTCATCATGGAGCTATTTCCATCTCTTTTTGGATCCCTTATCCCACCATTTCTGGATCTCATCCCTTAGGAAGAAAATCCCAAACCTCCTCCTCTTGTACTATAAATCAAACACAGGCTAGAGGATTGGAGAGGACCACTAAAGGTAGGCTTATGCTGCATAAATAGGGATAAAAGGCTTTTCATCCAAGGAGAAGGTTGGAGATCATGGGAAGAGGTGTGTAAAGTTAGGAAAATGAGGTTGTTAGTTTGTTCGCATCCATATTCAATAAAAATAAATTGTTCTTTCCTAATCAAGTCTATTATGATATTGTTTGTGAGATTCCTTGGTTACTCACATAGTTTATGATTGGTTATTGATTCAATTTATGATGTATGCTAAGTCAAGAACTTCATTTATATTTAACTCTTTATGCTATATGATAGTATCCTTTGTCTGTTTATGTTTATGCAAATATCCTTCGGAACATTATGGAGAAGCTGCGGAAATCATTGGAAAGGCCTCTAAAGCATCGAGGAGAAGTCAGTTGTCGAACGTACTAATAGGACTTCAATGGGCACTTCGTTAAATTGGTAAGTGATTACCCACATATTATTTGTTTAAATTAGTCATAAGATAAGGAAAGGTAGCAGTTATTTTCTTGTTTGTTACTAGATTTTGTTTGAGATCTAGGAAGATCCATCTTGTGTGCAAGAAGTATTATTTCACCTTACAAACTAGTGACTCCACTACGGAACGTCTTGTTCTCCATCATCTCCTTTTTTTGAATTTTGATCATTTTTTCATAGTCCTCTATGAGCCTCTGAAAAATATTGAAATTTTGGATTTTGTGATTTGTTGGCTTATTTTTATTTATTTTTTAAGTTTCCCGAGGTGTGCACCTTATCTTTAGGCATGGAGTGTATTTCTTTGCACTTTTGCATGTGCACATACCTGAATTTTTTGAAAATTTGAGTTTTCCCTTCTCTGAGTCTAAGGAATTTTGTTTTGTATGCTTGATTAAACTTGTTTACACATTCAGAAATTATCTGTCAGTTTAGTTGACTGTTGTGAAAGATTCCTCTTGAAATTTTCTTCTTTTCATGAATTAGGGTAAAAGCTTAATCTTGTGTGTTGTAGTTATATCAAAAGAAATATTAATTGGTATTGGTTTTTTGTATTCCTGCCTTAATTCTTTCAAATAGATCATATATTGTGTTTATTTTAATCCTTTGTGAAATATTTTTTCATTAAAGCATTGATTTTTAAGAATGAGTATTTTTTATGAAAGAGCTTCTATTGTGCACTTGAAACGAAAAGCTATTCTTCTTTCAATAATAAAGTTTTTCAAAATTTTACTCTTGTTAACATTAAATTCATAGAATTCATTGGGAGAAATTCATTTTAAAATTTTGATTGGTTTCCTTGTGCATTTTGGAATTTTTTTAGTGATTGTATGTTAAAGGAAAGTTTCATGATTTTTGAGTTATTGGAAGAATTGAAATTTTAAAGGTTAATTTCTACAATTGGGTCATTTGAAACTGAATATTTGCATTCATGAAAAGGGATATAGTGTGAAATTAAAATTTTTTGCATTTTGTTTGAAATTTTGAAAAGACTCTCTCCTTACTTTAGTTAGAAATTCATGGAAAAGAAAATATTACAATTTAATATTTGATTACATTGAGGTTTGCAGTCAAGTCATAACACCATTATTTTCACATAAATTTATCCTTTGATTAAATAATAGCTTTAAAAAACAGTGCTAATAAGATAAATTTAGAAATTCTTATTATTTTAGGGCTCTTTTCCAGCTACATTAGATTAGGTTTTAGGGCTTTGGAATAGGGAACTAAGTTAAATTTCCGAAGCTACAAACAAACATTTGAATCTTGTGATAGGGAGTAAATCCATTTACTACAATTTGGCTCTGGGAAGCCCCCCTTACAAAGGTGTTAAGAAGGAGATCATGTTGAACTTAGTTGATTGATCCACCCCACTTCATTGGTTGTGGTAGAGTGATTTACATGTATTAAAAACAGTTTTGAAAGGTTATCAGTGGAGTCACTTGGAAGTAAACCTTATATTAACTATGTTTGGGAACTTTCAATGGGATTGAGCTTTGTTACTCTTCCCTTGTGAGTGTGTTTGATCTGCAACTGTCCTCCCAGGTTAATGTTATGAAACCAGCTCCAAAAATAGAAGAAAAGAGAGATCAACACCTTAGAAATAAGTCTCTTCGAGGGGGAAACCTGCTTTACATTACGTAAATGAAGAATTCTTGGATGATACAAATGATAAAACATCATTTATATATATATAGGATTCTATGGGGTCACAATAGAATCCCATCCGACCTAACAGTAATAATGTAAGGGCAGAATAATAATAAAATTGGGGTTATAGGGGTACAACAATAACAATAAGGGGGCTACACTAACAATAATAAGCTACTATACTAGTAATATAGTGACCTAACATGCCCCTCTCCTTCAAAAACGTGTTGTCATCAATGCTTCAGTAGCTATGGATGCTTATGTATAAAATTCTCATCCTCCCATGTGGAATCTTCAATGGGTAAGTTCTTCCATTTGATGAGATACTCTAAAATTGATTGATTTCGTAGCTGTCGATTTCTTATTTCCGTGATTGCTTCAGGTTCCAATATGATTTTTCCTTTCTCATCAAGTTCTGGAAATATTATTTGAACTGGAATTTTTAACCATGTAACCTTCTTTAACCATGAAACATGGAAAACTGGATGCACTCGAGAAGAATGAGGAAGCTCCAATTTGTATGCCATAGTACCAATCTTTTGCAACACCTTGTAAGGACCATTGTACTTTGGCAATAATTTATTATCCTTCTTAGCTTGCTTGAGGGACATTTGTTTGTATATTTTTAGCCATAAAAACACCCAGTCTCCTACATCAAAAATTCTCTCTCTACAATGTTGATGTGCATGTTGTTTCATTCGATTTTGTGCCAAATTTAGGTTATCCTTTAAAAGTTGGAGAACATTTTTTTTGATGCTCGATGTGATATTCCACTTCTTGAACCTTATAATTTCCTCTTAAAGATGATGTGATGGACGATGGATGATATCCATAAAGTGCTATAAATGCGGTCATTTTTGCTGGAGTATGGAAGGAAGTGTTATACCACCATTCAACCAAAGGTAACCACTTGACCCATTGTGTTTTTTTATCAGATACAAAACAACGAATATATCCTTCCAAACATGTTTTCACTATCTCATTTTTTCCATCATATTGAGGATGATAAGATGAGCTATGAGCTACTTGAATACCCAAATAAGAAAATAATTCCGTCTAAAAATGGGATCTTTGTCGCTTACAATAATATTTGGGTTTCCATGTAGCTTTCAAATTATTTCCATAAATGCAGTAGCAACTGTACTTGCTTTAAATGGATGAGATAATGCACAAAAGTGTGCATACTTGGTAAGTTTATCAACTACCACCATGATGACACTCTTTCCTTCAGACTTAGGTAAACCTGTGATAAAATCCATTGAAATCTCCTCCCAACGTTGAATTGGAATGGATAAAGGTTGTAGAAGGCTCGGGGTCTTAATTGTCTCAACTTTGTTTTTTTGGAAAACCAAACATTTCTGCACAAAATTTTGAGTATCAGATTTAAAGCCATCCCAAAAAATTCTTTCTTCACCCTATGGTAAGTATTTTAAAATCTTAAGTGTCCTCCTAAGGGATAAGTTTGCAATTCCAAAAGAATATTTTGTTTTAGTTGGGAATTCTTACAAATATATAAGCGACCTTTGTACCATAAGGAATCATTGTTCCAACCAAATATATCATATGTACTATGATCATGCTACAACTTTTGAATGAGTGTCCACACTTCTTCGTTCTTCTTCCATTCATCCCTTGCTTCGGTTATCCAATATAATTGGATAATATAAATGGAACAAAGCAATGATTTCACCTATTCATCCTTTCTTGAGAGTGCATTTGCAACAACATTTAGCTTCCCTTTCTTGTATATGATTTCAAAGTCATAACCCAACATCTTTGTAACCCATTTTGCCTACTCTTCTAAAGATAGTATTTGTTCCAAAAGTATTTAATACTATCATGATCAGTTTTTACCTTGAAGTGTCTTCCCATTAGGTAAGGTCACCATTTCTTTAGTGCATGTTGTATTGCCAAAATTTCCTTCTCATAAATATATTTCTGTAAATACTTTCCTTTGATTAGACGACATTCAAAAGAAATGGGTCTTCCTTCTTGCATTAAAACATCACCAATTACATTTCCTAAGGCTTCACATTCCACAGTAAAGGTTTTTGTGAAGTATGGCATAGCTAAGACCAGTGCTAAGCACATTTCCTCTTTAATATGTTCAAAGGCCTTAGTTTCTTCAGGAGCCCGTGAAAATGCATATTTATTCAATAATGTTCTTAGAGGTGCTGCTATTCTCCCATAATTCTTAACAAAATTGTGATAATACCCTGTTACCCCGATAAATCCTTGCAACTGCTTTATGTTTGTGGGGACTTTCCATTCCTTAATGGATTTAATTTTGTTAGGGTCTACCTTATCACCCTCGTGAGATACAATATGACCTAGATATTCCACCTGTTGTACTCGAAAGGAACATTTGGAGGTTTTTGCATATAATTTTTTCTCCTCCAATAGTTGGAGCACCCTCTCAACATGTTGAACATGATCCTTCGAAGACCTGTTGTATTTTAGTATATCACAAAAAAATACTAACACAAATTTTCTAAGGAAGGGTTTGAAAGTGGAATTCGCCAACCCTTGAAATGTAAAAGGTGCATTGGTAAGGCCAAAAGGCATGACCAAAAATTCATAATGACCCTCATGAGTTTGAAATGTTGTTTTCGGAATATCTTGAGTCTTCATTCTAATTTGATGATATCCTTAACGAAGATCCAACTTGGTAAAATAAATTTCTCCATGCAAATCATCCAATAATTCATCAATCATAGGAGTGGGAAATTTTTCTTTAATAGTGAGCTTATTGAGCTCTCTATATTCTGGACTCATGTACCATGATCAATCCTTCTTGTCCACCAATACTACTAGAGCAGAGAAATAACTTTGACTAGGTTGAATAATACTAGCCTCTAACATTTTTGCAATCATACGTTCAATTTCACTCTTTTGGACATAAGGATATCTATAAGGCCTAATGTTTTGATGAACACTTCCTGGAATCAAATGAATAGCATGGTCATGGTCACAAATAGGTGGGAGTCCTTTGGGAGTTACAATTACCTTGGAATGATTGTCCAAGACTTTTTGGAGATCTAGAGAAATATATGATTTTGATGTTGGAACTTCTAGTGAGCATAATTGTGAAATTATGCCTCGTTGTTCTTTCTTCAAAAGATTTGTCATGACATTAGAGCTTATTATCTTTCACGACCTCCCTACGATACCCCATAATTCAACTTCCTTTCCTTCCAAAAAAAATTTCAAGAAAAGTTCTTGAAAATTAAAAGCTATTTTCCCCAAATATTGTAACCATTGTACTCCTAGTACAACATCAACACCTCCCATTGGAATGGAAATCATTGGAATATTCAATACATACTCCCCCATGGTTAGCTTGATATTATGGAATTTTCCAAAGCAATTTATATTTCCTCCATTTGCAACCATCACTTGATATTCTCGTGCTAGGTATATGAAGAAATTCAATTCCCTAGCTACCTTACAATGAATAAAATTATTGGTTCTACCAGAATCAATCAAGATTATTACCTTTTTCTTCTTGATATGTCCTTCTATCTTGAGATTTTGAGGAGTGGTAATTCCTGCCAATGCATTACACGATATGGTCATACTCATTTCTTCTTTTTATAGGGTTGGTTCCTAGTGTATATCCTCTTCTTTTGAAGCTTATTTTTCATTTTCTTCCTCCACTTCACAGTCTATGTAAAATAATTTCTTCTCAGCACTCTTATGACCTTGAGTGTATTTTCTATCACAACTGTAGCAAAGCCCTTTTACTCTTTCTTCTTCCAATTGTTGTGGTGTCAACCTTGTAGGTTGCGAAATTCTACGAGTAGCAACACTTCCATATTTATAGATTTGAGTGGTAGGTTTCCTTGTTGCCATAATTTTACATTCAATTTTTCTTTCCAACCTGAATGCCTTCTCCATTTAATCAATTTCCCAAAAGGGAACCTCATGTTGGAATGTTACCATTTAATGTACCTATGAAGACATCAATCCTGTGTTCCTCTGGAATATCAGTTACCCTTATATTCAATTTTTGGAAGTCCTCAATGTGCTCCACCACCGAACCCTTCTATTTGAGAATTATCAATTAGCTAAAGAAGGTGTTTCTCTTTGTATCCTCATAATGTGCTATCATTTTCTCCATAACAATTGACCAAGTGACCATTTTTCACAAGAGCAAAGCCATCAATACCATACAAATGTATTTTTTTCTAAATGGAAAGTTTCAATGCATACCTTTTGTGTGCTTTGCACATTATTGAGATCAAAATATTGCTCCAACTGTAGTATCCATGTTACGGGATCCTTTACATAAAACTTCATCATATCCATCTTTGGAATATGGTGCTTCTTCCATCCAACATTAGAGTTTATGAAATCACGGTTAACATTTATTTTGTTCTCATCATGAGGTTCGTGTACTACCTTTTTACCATTAGGAATCATTTCTTGTATCAAATTTGTCAAACCTTCCTTTAAACCTTCCATGTCTACTTTTAAATCATTCTTCATGTCTTCCATGTTAGCTTCCTGTCATCCATCTTAGCTTCCATGATATCCATATTAATTTCCATGTCTTTCTTAAAACCATCCATCTTAGCTTCCACGCCTTTCTTCAAACCATCCATATTAGCTTCCGCACCTTTCTTCAAAACTTCCATTTCACGTTTTGTTTCTCTTTGTGAGAATGAAATTTGGTGCGCTTGCTCTTGTAGTTTTGATATATTATGTTGCACTTCTTCCTCTTCATGAGTCATAGTAGAGTATTTTGAGGATTTAATGGGTGTTGAATTCTTTTTAAGGGGAATTTTATAACCCAATACTTATATATATTCTTCAATATGCCCTAGGAAACAATTCAAACTGATTTTTCAAACAAGACTTATGCAATTTAAAAAAAAAAAAAAATCCACACATTTTTCTTGCTTTTGAGGAGCTCGATATTGAAACTAAATTATCTCTGTGATTTTGGATCTTCAATATCTAAATTTCAGTCTTGTAGTATCCCTCTTAATCATCATTCGAGTGTCATGGGCCTGACCTAATTTGGATTCTTCAAGTCAAAGTTATGCCCAATCTCCCACAAAGATGTAATTATGGACTGGTTTAGTATATCGAACTTGGATGGCGTGCCACATGTCACTATTTCCTCCTTTGGATCTGAAATTGATACACAGGAAACTACAGTTCGTGTACTTGTGGCCAATTTTTACAGAATTCCAATCCGATGCTCAAAGAGAGATTTATGACAATTTTCCCACGGTCACCTCTTTGATATGAAATTTTAGAGCCTGAAAAAACCCTAACTTCCAAAACTCATATTTCTGAACATATTGCAAGCCAAGATTTGAAATTATTACACGGCGTTCCTTAGGCTTTTGGCTTCTCATGGTACAAGTTTTAGCTCCTGAATTTTCGTATAAAAAAAATTATAGCGAAAATGCCACGATGACCTATTTATAGCAGCAAAACCCTAGAATCCAAAGCTCTGATACCAAATTTTATGAAACCAGCTTCAAAAATAGAAGAAAGGAGATATCAACACCTTAGAAATAAGCCACTTTGAGGGGGAAACCTACTTTACATTACATAAATGAAAAATTATTGGATGATACAAATGACAAAACCTCCTTTCTATATATAGGAGTCCATGGGGTCACAATATAATCCCAACCGACCTAAAAATAATAATTTAAGGTCACAATAATAACAATATGGGGGTTACAGGAGTACAAAAATAACAATAATGGGGCTACACTAGCAACAATAAGGGACTACACTAGTAATATAGGGACCTAACTGTTAAATTGTATTAGGTGGTAACCTTAGAGACCATAATATTAGGGCTATTACTCAAGGTGACGGCAAAGGGGGATTCTTTGTTGTACCTAGAACAAACATTGGCTAGACCCACTTATACATTTTTGGAGGGTATTCTTCACTCGAGATGGAATAAGTGAAGATTACTTGCACCAGATTGTGTACATTAAGCAGGTTGTCAATGTAATTGGTTCAACCCACTCGATCTTTAACCACTTTTCACATTGATCTCTGTGATGTTGGGTTTCATAACCAACTAGTGATTTCACTGTGAAAGGCTTGTTTACATGGTTTGATTCCCTAGATTTAATATTGCATGTTATTTTATCGTTTTTAATTTTTAGACACATCAGGTGTGGATTATGAATATTATTTAGATTTTTAATGAGACTTCATCGTGGTTTATTCACCGAGGCATTCACATAGAATGCAGGGTTTATCCCCTGAATATAAACCTAGGAAATTAGAATAAATTAAAACTAAGAATTGAAAATCAATAGGAACTGGAACCTCAGAACAACCTAAAACATCTACAATTATAGAATCTAAGATTATCGAAATTGAAATGATTCAAACCTAAGAAGTGGGATCAGGCTTAGTTCAATCTAGTCCAGAAGTTACCGAAGTTATTCAAAGACAATCTGATACCAAAGAAGTTTTAGACAAAGAAATAACTAAACTAGAAGTTGAAAAACCTAAGTATGATATTTCCCAACCTAAACTGCCTTCAATTTTTATGGCTTCTACTCTTGAACCATCTTCATCTCAAAGGAAGCACATAATTACATCTAGATTACCTCCTGGTTTAATTAGTATGGAAGATATTACTGGGAACGAGGAGGAAAAATCATTATGTACTCCTGTTACTATTGGTGAACCAAAAATTTTTCCAAGAGTTCCTGTTTATCCTTTCAGACTATATCCTTGGTATTCTACTCCCTTAGAATTTTTAGGACAAGGTGTTCCATGTTATTGCACTCCTTTTTAATTTTCACCAAGACGAAACATGTCAGAAATTCCTCCTCAGAGTCAACCCACTGATACCTCTATGTTTACCAGCTCTCTGGAGCCATTATTGTATGGTGATCCTTCAGGTCCTACTGGGTACCATTCATTTACTGGAAAAAATTTAGGAGCCTCTCCTTCCCCTCAAGTTTTTACTTGGTAATCGAGTTAATTTACCACAATTTCTCAAAGCATGACATCCATGCCTGAAGCACCTTTGGCATTAGACCAATATTTTCATATGGTATATGGTAACTTATTAAATCTCAAAGTAACCCCAACTAGTGTTTATTATATGCCTGGGGGGAAACCATCTTATCCTCCACCTCGAGGAAAGCCTATTGTCGAATAATATCCAATGCCTCGAGGACAACCTTTTATTGGAACTTATGGTTAGATAACTCAGGTCGGTCAAAGTCAATCTGTTGCGCCTCAACCCTTTATTGGTGCTCCTTACCCTAGGGTGAATACTATTTGGAACCCTTGTCTTTCCAATATATCTAATTACTAGTATAAAAATAATATTATCAATAATTGTAACAACCCCTAGTTGATTTTCCATGTAAAAAAAATAAGACCAAGGTCATAGGAAATGTATTCCAAGCTTAATAGTGAAAAACACATCCTAGTGGGTGACACTTTCAGTTTATTTGTGGCTATGGAAATTGGAAAAGGCATTGGAAATGGCAAAGAGGAATTAATTGGCATTTTGTTTATGAAAAAAAGGAAAATACAAGAAAAGGAAGGTGACGATACACAGATTTGCATGAGAAGGAAATTGAAGGAAAAATGAAGGAAACTGAGAATAAAAGAGGCCTCAATGATAAAAAGGTTTCCCACAATCAATTGCTAAATTTTGATACACCGGATGAATTCCTGTCGCCCAACCCAATTGAGCTAGCGTAGCAATAAATCTACATGGTTTGGGTGGCAAATCCTAATTCATCATCTCTGATCATTTGGGTCGAACGTTCATTGTATTTTGGTACTCCATATGATCCTTTTTCATCCACTTTATTGACTTATGAGAGCATTGTGGAATCCATGATGCCAGAAGGAGAACCATGGGAAGATCATCATCATCATTCCCATCTTCAGGATTACGAAGAAGATAATATCATTGAACTATATCACCCTTCGATCAATACATTCTTTTCGAATTCTTTTCCAATTAATGCTATTGAATTCAAGTGAAATTTATCAAATATTGAAGAAACCATTTCTATCAATATTTTGACCAAACCTGGCATTGTTGAAAACATTAATGTTGGCATGTCTTGTTCTCCATCAAAAATCAAAACTTATCACTCTCTCTTTCATGAATTCCAAGATATATCTGCTTGGTCTTATGAGTAAATGACAAGCATAGATACTAGTATTGTTGAACACACCATTAAAAGGTACCCTGATGTCAGACCGATACGTCAACACCTTCGACCTATTCATCCAAAGAAGGTTGTTTCCATTAAAGAAGAAGTTCAAAAACATTTGCATGCTGGTTTCATTTACCATGTTTCGCTTACTGATTGGGTTTCCAACATTGTTCCTATCATGAAGAAAGAAGTGACAATCAGAGTGTGTGTTGATTATCGGGATGTCAATCTTGTTTGTCCAAAAGACAAATATCCTACTTCCTTTATTGACCATATTATTAACGATTGTGTCGGATGTGAAAATTTTTTATTCATGGATGGATTCTCCGGTTATAATCAAATAAATATCCGCCCAGCGAACCAATATAAGAAAACATTCATATGTCCCTCGAGTACATTCATTTATCGTAAACTCCCATTTGGTTTAAAGAATGCTTGGGAAACATTTTAGAGAGCAATGAATTATGCTTTTAATGACATCAAGCACATTGTTCAACCTTATCTAGACGACTTACCCGCACATTCACGAAATCGGACTGATCACCCGACTCATTTGAGAGCTATATTTTTATGATGTTGACACTACAAAATATGCCTCAATCCACACAAATGTTTGTGTTTTGTTGGTTTTGGTCACTTTCTAGGATTCATCATCTCAAAAGAAGGAATTAGAATCCACCCACTAAAGGTCCAAGCCATTCTTGATTTCCCTGTGCCATCAAATTTACTTCAGTTATGGAAACTTCAAGGAAAGGCTAACTTCCTAAGGGGGTTCATAGCCCACTATGCCAAAATTGCTAAAGGATTTACTCGACTCTTGAGAATGGGATTCCCTTCCATTGGGATAAGATTGCGCAAGCTTCTTTTGACGTTGTCAAGGATACACTGGTCCGGGCATCATTAATGTATCCCCCCAATTATCAGAGTGATTATTTCTTATATATTGTCACGGTAGATACGACCATTGCTATGGTATTGGTCCAAGAAGAAGATGGGATAGAACATCCGATATAATATTTGAGTTGTAATCTCAATGATATGGAAGTGAAGCATTCATACGTCAAAAATCTCGCCTTGGTGATCCAAGAGGATCGTACAGGTCCAAGTACAAGTGGCTTAAGTGCAAAGGTTCAAAAATCAAAATGTTCAGATTGCTCTTGAACTAGGTTAAGATTGAATATCTTGGCATCATGATCACAAGAATGTGAAAGGTTCATTAAACCAAGCTCGTATGTGAAAGTTAGAAGCAGTCAAAGTTTTGGGTTGACTTGGATGACTTGGTAGGTTAAAGAAGGTGCAATTTCAACATTTTCCAGCCACCAAATTCTGGCCAGCTCCAGCCAAATTCCAGGAAAAATTGTGGCCTAGCTTAAAATACTCCTACGACCTGTTTTCGGATATTTGAAAAAAATATGATTTTTTAATATTAAAATAAAAAAAAAAAAATTAAAAAGGGGGTGGTGGGCCACCACCCCCACCACCCCACCCACACATTACAACCATAATAAAAAAAAAGAAATTGAAGGGGTCGATGGGCCATAACCCCCGCCGGACTCCACACCTTACCAACTGCATGATACACGGTGGGGTGGTCGACAGTCAACCCCGCCACCCCAAATCGTAACCCAACACTTTTATATATGTGTCCACATAGGTGATTAGGGGTGGGCCACCCGATGCAGGTTCGGCCCCCCTAAAACTTAAATATATTATATTCAAACAAAAAAACACACCCCATTTTAAAAAATTATCTAATGCTATGTTAGGAGGGGCGGGATTTGACCTCCTCAACCAATTCCATTTTTGAAACCAACTATGTCAACTGGATTTTTTCAAACTCTACCCAACTTTGTATTATTTAAACTCATTTTTTCACAAGTGTGCCTAGGCCAAGGAAAAGCGGAGTGTGTAGGCAGTTTGAGATAGTAATGTTTTATTGCATGCAGGTGCGAAACCATGAGCCCGCAGTACAGGGAGTAGAACCATGATTGAGCCCAACTTTCAGGAGGGCGAAATTTTTCTAGTGTTCAAATGGGACAAAATTTATATCGATTTTGCACCTCTCGGCACTCCGAATCCAATTGTGTTGTCCATTTCTTCATTAGAGGTCTCCAATTTTCGGGAACTTTCAGCTATGGAGATATAAGGATGTAATTTTGCATTAATTCTTGTACTTTCATTTTATTTTCCACTTAATAAAAGAGGGCCTCCCCACTGATTGAGCAAGGCCCGGAGATGTAGCCCCTCCTGGATGAACTTCGATATCAATTCCTTGTCTTCTTTGCATTATTTTGTGTGCTTCTCTCTTCTTATGTTTATGCCTTTTTAAGTTTCATGGTTAAGATGCAATTTTACATGTTATTCTTTAATACATCTCAAAAAAAAATATTTTGGATCAAGTGGTATCAAAGCAGTTCTTTGTAGATGTGAATTTCATGTTTGTATACTAACTAGAAACAAGCTACGAAGAGGCAAAGGGAAACTAAATTCTTTTGATCCTGAAGCGGGACATGCACATCGAAGAAGAAACATGGATGACGATGTTAGAAATGAGGAGGAGCTAAATTTCCACAAAAAAATCTACACCATGGCAGTTCAAGTCGAGAAGCTGTTCTCAAGGCTTGAGAATCTAGAAAGTGAAAGGGAAAAGGCTTTAGAAAGACAAGGTTCAGCACATGGATATGACAGAGGGGATCCACCTTCTTCTCCTTCCGCGAGTGGAAGTTCCTCTTCTTCTTCTCACCATCATCATAGGAATTCAGGAAATGCATCTAAGAAAACCTTCTTTAAATTCTATGTCAAATTTGATCATCCCATGTATCATGGCGAAAGTAATATAGAAAAGCTTAACAACTGGATTACACAGATTGAAGTCTATTGCAAGATTCAACAGATCGAGGAGGACAAGGCAAAGATCCAGTTGGCCTCTTCTCAACTGAACGACGCTGCTCTTGTCTAGTGGGAGAGAAAGTTGCAAGGCAGCCAAAATGTGCGTAAACTTCTCTCCTCATGGTCAAATTTTGTTTCTACATTGAGAAACCAATTTTACCCTTTGGGTTATAAGAAAAAATCATTAATGGAATGGAAACACCTAAGGCAAAGCAGAGTTCAAAATGTACAAGATTTCACTAAAGAATTTAAAAAACAAGCATTGAATTTGGGCATTCCATTAGATTCACCAGAGATGGTAACCAAGTATATTGGTTCTCTGCCTAATTACATAAGACATTCATTATTATTGTTTGAACATCCTACCATCGATGAGGCCAGTGTGAAGGCCATGCAAATAGAAAGCAGGGGAAGGCATGAACAAAGTGACCACCCAAAAAGGACTATAGCATCCAAAATAAGGGGAGAAAAGCCCTCTTGTACACATTGTGAGAAAGAGGGACATGAAGAATAAAATTTATGGAAGTTGCACCCAAAGTTGAGACATGAAAGGAATGACAAAAAGGGGAAGCAGAAGACCGCCACCACTGTACAACAAAACCGAGATTCTGAATCAGAGGAATATGAGAAGGTCACGGCTGCAGGATTTGTACGAGGTAAACCAATTGACAAGGGTATGATTGCAGTGATGAAATGAAGCTTGCAGTCTTTGGGATCACCGTAGAAGGAACCATAGATTTGGGTTCTAATTTAGGCGATGAAACAAAAATTTCAACATATATTGTACCAAAGATGAAAAAAACACTTACTGTGGTAGAGTTCCAAGAACTTGAAGAGATTAACAAAAGCATCCAAGAAGAAAATATTGAGCTAAGAAGGCTCCTATAGGAAGCAAAGGAAGAAAAACAAAGGTTAATATGCCAGTTGCAAGCTGAGGATGAGGCCTTGGAAAATTTGTGACGTAACCAACCCAAGGTAAAAAGAGACCCTTCAATTTCATGTACTTTTCATGATGATGAATTCGCTGCTTTTGAAAAACATACAACAGGGATCATATCCAAATTGCTAAAGAAGATGGGGTATCAGTGAAAAGGCCTTAGAATCAATGGCCAAGGCATCATAAAGCCCATTGAAATCAAGGAATTTCCACGCCATGCAGGACTCAGATACACCAGGAAGGAAGTGGGAGAAAGCTCCAATATAGCTAGTGACCAGCCAATGACAGAGGATGAATTCACTTCCCCACAATCCAGCAATAGTGAGGGTTCCATGAACACTTATCAAAGGAACAACAAGGTGGAGCACTCCAAGACGGCCCGAAAATTTTGGAGGAAAAATAATGGTTGTAGTCACTGCAACGAAGTGGGACACCAACAAGCCACATGTCCAATGATGCATGCCCCGAAATCATTGATAGACGAGCCAAAAGGTGAAAATGTTCAACAATTGAGTCCACCACATTCATGGTGGTCTTATTTATTAATTTAGATTTTTTAAAGGTAGTAGCTTGTTATGGCCACAATATTAAATCATACGTTGCAAGGAAATTTAAACGTGTTGGTGTGTTTCCCATCACTTCGAAACGCAACGATGATGTTTTGGAATTTTCTTATAAGTAGTTGAGGTGTTGGTTGTTTTTATGTAATACTTGACCAATTAGTGTGTGATATAAACTCTTGACAAGTGAGGGGTTGTTGAGTCATGTGTGGTGTGTGTGCATGGTTTCAAATGATGTACCAAATTTGTGTGCATGATATTGAAAGAGTGTGTTGAACAAACAAACAGTATGTTGACTGTGTTAATGCTTTTGGTGGTCCAAAAGCTCCTCAGTGGCTAGGAATGATCTAGGAGGATTGTATAGGTCCATGTACAAGTGGCTTAAGTACAAAGGCTCAAAAATCAAAGTGTTCATATTGCTCTCGAACCAGGTTTAGGTTGAAGATCTCACCATCCTGATCGCAACGGTGTGAACGGTTCATCAAATAGAGCTTGTATGCGAAATTTAGAAGCAGTCAAATTTTTGGGTTGACTTGGATGACTGGGCAAGTTAAAGAAGGCGCAATTTAACCTTTTTCTAGCCACTGTATTCCGACCAGCTCCAGCCAAATTCTGGGAAAAAATATGGCCTAACTAAAAGGACTCTTACGACCTATTTCGGATATTTGAAAAAAAATATGGTTTGTTAATATTAAAGTCAAAAAAATATTAAAAAAAGGGGGGTGGTGGGCCACCACCCCCACCACCCTACCCACACGTTACAACCATAATATATATATATATATATATATATATATATATATATATATATATATATATATATATATATATATATATATATATATATATATATATATATATATATATATATATATATATATATATATATATATATATATATATATATATATATATATATATATATATATATATATTTAAAGGGGTCGGTGGGCCATAACCCCCGCCAGGCCCCACGCCTTAGCAACCGCACGACACATAGTGGGGTAGTTGGCGGTCAACCCCGCCACCCCAAACCATAACCCAACACTTTTATATATGTGTCAACAGAGGTGGTTGGGGGTCGGCTGCCTCATGCCGGTTCCCCCCTAAAAATTAAATACATTTTTTTCAAATAAAAAAATGTGCCCCCTTTTAAAAAAAGATCTCGTGCTATGTTGGGAGGGGCGGGATTTGACCCCCCAACCCCTCCTCAACCAATTCCATTTTGAAACCAACTGTGCCAATGACCTTTTTGTAAACACTTCTCCCCTTTGTAATATTTAAACTCATCTTTTCACAAGTGTGTGAAGGACAAGGTAAATCAGAGCACACACGCAGTTTCAGACAGTAATTTTTTATTGTAGGCAAGTGCAGAACCATGAACCAACAGTAGAGGGAGCGGAACCATGATTGAGCCCAAATTTTAGGAGGGAAAAATTTTTCTAGTGTCCAAATGGGACAAAATTTATATCGATTTTTCACCTCTCAATGCCACGAATCCAATGGTGTTGTCCTTTTCTTCATCAGATGTCTCCAATTTTTGGGAACTTTCAACTATCGAGGTATAAGGGTGTAATTTTTCATTAATGCTTGTACTTTCATTTTATTTTCCACTTAATAAAAGAGGGCATCCCCACTGATTGACCAAGGCCCGGAGATGTATTCCCTCCTCGACAAACTCTGATATCAATTCCTTGTCTTCTTTGCATGATTTTATGTGCTTCTCTCTTCTTATGTTTATGCCTTTTAAGTTTCATGGTTAAGATGCACTTTTACATGTAATTCTTTAATACATCTCAAACAAAATATTTTGGATCACTTGGAAGCCGTTCAAGTTGTCCAAATATTTTGACATTATATCCTATTCCATAAGACCATTTTCCTTTCGGATTGCAACCCCATGACATACATCATGTCGTGTCAATTGCTAGGGGGGAATATTCAAAATGGATCGTCATTTTACAATAATTTCATTTGGAATTCATCAAATCCAAGTCAAAGAAGTATTTAGTTTTGGCTAAGCATGTCTACAACCTTCCCTCTGATAGTACTGATGCTACATCAGAGCCATCAATTCCAAAGGATTATTTGTTTCTGATCGGATCATCTGATCCTTGGTATGGGGATTTTATCATTTATCTCCAAACCCAGACTTTCCAGACTGATACCTCTCGCTCTCAACAACGACATATTCGATACTAAGGCAACAATTATCTAATCGTTGGCGATACACTTTATTGTCATGGTGTCGATACGTTTTTAAGGATTTTCCTCACTCATGAGGAGGTCGAGAAAGATCTAAATGATTAGCATGCTAGGGCTTGTGGTGGACAATTTTCAGTATACCCTACCACGCAAAATATTCTCTGTGTCGGTTACTTTTGGCCTACAATATTTTGCGATTGCATCCTAGCGGTCATAATTTATCATGCATGCCAGAATTTTGATTGTAAAATCCACAAACCTCTAGCGTCGATGCATCATGTTATCACTGTGGTAACATTTGCAAAATGGGGCATTGACTTCATGACCTGCAACCCTCGTTCGTCTGGGGGGCATGGTTATATTATTGTCGCAGTAGACTACTTTACCAAGTGGACCGAAGTGATGCCTACATTCAATAACACAGGCAAAACAACTGCATTGTTCGTTTTCAATCATTTCATCTCACGTTTTGTTGTTCCACAAGCTATAGCCACAAATCATGGTAAACTTTTTCACAATCACGTGATGAATGATTTTACTACCAGATTAGGACTATCACATGATAGTTTTACTCCTAATTATCCACAATACAATGGACAAGTTGAAGCTATTAACACGATTCTTAAATGAATTCTTTAATGAATGATAGGATATCATAAACAAAATTTGAATTTAGTCATGTAATCAGCTTTGTGGGCATATCGAACCTCGGTGAGAAACAAAACTGAATTTACCCCCTTTTAATTGGTGTATGGCCTGGAATCTATCTTGCCTATACAATGTGAAATATCGTCGCTAAAACTAACTATTGACTTGTTACCTGACACCCCTACTAAAGAAGCGTGTCTTTTTAGCCTCATCCATCTAGATGAAATGCGTCATGAAGCTGCAATGGCCAACGAAGCTCATAAGAGATGAATTAAGGGGAAATACAACCAACATGTCTAGCCTCACATCTTCTCTGAGCGTGACCTAGTCTTACTTTATGATCAAGAAGCTAATTTGATAGGTACAAGAAAATTTGATCCACTATGACATGGCCCCTACATTGTCAAAAGAGTTCTGGCTAAGGGTACCTACAAGTCAGTAGATTATGATGGAATTCCATTAGCGCAACCTTGAAATGGGTTGTATCTTAAACATTACTATGCTTAGTTGAGCGTAGTAAACATTTTTATTATATTGTATATATGCTTTTGATTTTCATTTACTGTCTTAGTTTGTTTTTCTAGATTTTTTTGGAGTTATTAATCCGCTTTAAATTTCATCACAGATTATAGAATATTTGGAACCATTTGTTGGTTATGTTGATGGTGCTAGTAATAGTACACCGAATATATCCTCTGCAGCATGGGCCATTTTCGCTCTAAGTGGCGAGTTAGTGAGTTTTCAAGGGATTTGTACTGGTCGATCTACAAAAAATATCGCTAACTATAGCCCTTTGATCAAACTTCTCTCTCATACCATTTCATTTCGTATTAACCGCATCATTATTAGGTTAGACTCACAACTTGTGCTACTGCAACTTACTAGCGTTTATACTATCCGAAATCCAACACTGCATCGTATGTTCTTAAGAGTTCGACTTTTGGAAAGACATTTTGATTACATTCAATATTAACACATTTCCAAAAATTTGAACACATTAGTTTATTCCTTAGTGAATTATGTTTTAAACAGACATTTGCAACACATGTAAAGACATTTTTTCAATTTACATCACAAAATTCAATAGGATTGTACAATAAACATACAA
The DNA here is from genome assembly GCA_034641835.2 of Pinus albicaulis. Lineage (NCBI taxonomy): Eukaryota > Viridiplantae > Streptophyta > Pinopsida > Pinales > Pinaceae > Pinus > Pinus albicaulis. The sequence continues at coordinate 1,599,933,430 of CM076580.1, forward strand.
GAAAATTGAAAACAAATAGATCGATAGTTATAGGTTTTTACAAAATCTGTCCCCAAGACACATTGGTCATCTAACCTCAAAATGTATGCAAAATGTCAAAGCAAACTAGTGATGCTTGTGATAACAAGCTACTGATCTATCTATCCTATGCAATAACCACATACAATGGTTAGGAACGCCAATAGTATGGCGTTGTAGTCTCATAGGTAACTCTTCAATCTAGAAATCCAGAATCCCAAGAGTCAATCCCTCCACGTGATGTTGTAGCTCAGCAAGAGTCTCGGTCATATCTAAATCCCAAATGACTTCTCTCCCGACAGCCCTCTCTGCTAGCTCATTTGTTCCCTGTTATGGCTAACCCACTGGTCGAAATCAACCCACATCTATATACATCAAAAATTTAGTGTAGTATTGGAAAACATAAAAATACAAAAACATGTAGAAACCTTCGAAAAAATAAAAAACCATGGTCAGAAAATTATTACCAATTGCACACCATTGAGCATCGTCTGGTAGAATCAAGTTTGGATCTCATTGGAAATCTATGCTTGTGTATGGATACTAATCTATGGAAACCATCTGTCGTCTGAACTAGAAGAAAAATGCAATAGAGAATATGATGTTTTTCAATGAAGATTCTAAATTCAACAGCTCAAATCTCACACCACAGAAACCTTCAAACTATAAAAAGAGAATACAATGGTCGATTGACTAGCATGTCTAGCCATCAATTCAACCCATCTCTACATTCATGCATCTCTAGGGCTAGATATGCCCAGTGTAACATGTTGTGGTTGCATCAATGGAATCCGCTCTAAAGCAAAGGAAATCTGGATCGAGCCATAGTTGGAATTCTTCTTCCTTCCACCCTTTGCTTTAGTCAGTTGTTCTTTCATCTGAAAGAGTACAGCTTTAGCTCAGTTAAATAATGTTGGTTCTAAACACTGAAGTGCATACCGCATGTATGATATGTTTGCAACATGTAGTGTCACAGAACTAGCAAGCTTTGCGATAGTAAAAAGGATGGTCCTCAAAGGTAGATCACAAAATCATGGATATTATTTTCCCATATTTACTTGGTTTAGAACCTGGATGGCAGTGTTGCAGTATGTAATCTCTCACTTTCTCTCATCCAAATGTAGATCCTACAATGGAAATGGGAGAACCTCACCTCGATAATACAATGAGAAAATAAATTTCCTCCACCAATATTGGGAGCACTTTGTCCCTAATGTGAAAAGCCTGTAATACTGGATCCCATGAAAAAACTAGGAACTCCAATAGTTCCATTTTCTTCCTCATCCCTAAAAATATGAAGTATTTTAGCAATAGAAAATTTCTAAGGGCTCTTATCATTTAGGTAAATCATATTATGTTCTTCATGTTCTCTTTCTCACCACATAATTGTCATTTTGATCCGATGAATAACTGAAACAAAATCATAAGATTCATTAGGATCCATTTCATGAAAAAAACTTGGGAAATTTTGGGCACACAGAAAGAAACAAAAATGATAATTGTGCCCAATGCACCCCAGGTCAAGGGACAGAGAATTTCATTGCATCTAGCCTTCAATTTAAGTGCACTACAACACACCTTTCAACATTCAAGGATGTGTTGCCCTCAGAACATGATATATTTACCCCAAGGGGATCAAAACCCTAAAAATTGACCATGAAATGAAATAAAATGATACTAAAATAAAGATCAGGTTCATAGCTCCAACTTGGATCAAACAGCAAAATAAATCTTCCATTGAAGCTATCACAATCGACCACTGAATTTCAAGGGAAAAGCTGGTTCAAAGCTCCTGATTTTCAAATGCTAACTTTGGAATGGTAAAAACTCTTTTAATTAGTCAATTTGATTATTTTAAATCATATTTAATGCTATGACTATGGTTTTGAATCATTTTTGCTATGACACAGGTATTTTTAATCTGTTTGATGGTTTTATGAACAGGTGTTATAGCTGATACAGTGATTTTAGCGTGCTCACTTATTCAGGAACGATTTGACCACAAAGAATAGTTTATCCTTCTTTTTCAAGATTTTATAAAAATGAAAAATGAGTTGAAGCGCATTTTTATCTCTTTTTCGAGCTTTGATAACTGCGATAAGGGAACCCCCTGGAGTCTTCTTTTAGCTCTTTTCAGACTCCGATAACGTGAAAACATTGTCGAGGACTTGTCTTTTCGAGCTCATAAAATTAAATGAAACGACATCTACTCAGTATAAGTTTAACCCTTTTCTAGACTAAGATATATTATTTACGAAAAAAGAAAAACCTTAGCCGAACATGGATAAGAGGTTTTCTCAGGTATCATTTTACACTTTTTCGGACTTGAGCAAAAAATTTACGAAAAAGGACTCATGGATTTTTCTTTTTTCCTCTTTTTCAAACTCTGTAAACATGAAAAAGGATTTGGTTTTCACTGTCGTTAGACTCGTTAAAACATAAAATAGTGACAGACTTGTCAATCATGGAAAGATTGAGTTTCATTTATCGCTACACTCATTAAATTATTAAATAGTGATGAATTCAATCGAAGGGTCGAATTGTAGACTGAGCATATGTTACCATCCTCAAGCTTGTTAAAAAATAAAGAGGTACTGGTCAGTAATGACTGGGGAAAATTTTGGAAAAATAGCATAACACTTTATGGTAGCAGGTCGCTCTTGAACATGACACTTTCACTCCATCATCGTGACTTTTGGGTTGGGTAATCTTCTTGACAGTTCATCATACCTACTATTAACACTGTAAAATCATACAATAGAAGATGACATTATTTAAATGTCAAGCATAAGGATTTACAGGACTGGAAGACATTACAAGATCTGAAAAGTATTTAAATATCTCTAAGGTCTGAGGAAAAATCAAATTTGAACAAGTCCTAAATGCTTTTGCGCGCATTATGCTTCGTGAAGAGTGCCTTTGCGCGGCTTATGGCCCGAAATGCGTGCAATCCTGGGAGTGGTGAAATGTCACTATCCGGGACCACACAAAGAATAGGACAAGTGATTCCTCACTTGAAGTTGCTTAAGGACAGCCACCAATGCCTCCTTAGACACCAAGTGAGCACACAATGGAATATTTGGAGCACACAAAGGAATCATACCCCTCTCTTGGGTCACCATCCACAATGTACCAAGAGAGGGAAGGAGGATTTGAAATCTCCTATATAAGGCCACCATGAGATGAAGAATGGGTGACTACATTGTTATGTTGGCCAGAATTGCCCAAGAAATACCAGCAGTGTGTGATCCGAAGCTGAAGATAGAGGGAACTCAATTGTTGTCCATCCAACAAGTTCATTCCACCACAGTAGAGGGAGAGGGGGAGTGCACTGAGGCAAGCTTGGGATAAAAACATCCATGCATCAGGACTTACAACCCATGTTCTAAGGGCCCTTTGGCAAGAGGGTAAAATTTCACTCTTATTCCTACCAACGCTCAATAAGAAGGGCCAAGAGCCACCATTTGTATTATTGTTGTCGTTTGACTCTTTCTAGAGCTCGTGTTTATTTGTTTTAGCTTTTAGTTTATTTTTAGCTTATATATGCATGATATTTCTCTATCTAGTTTACTTATGATTCTAGCTTGTTCCACTAACTTGCTTAACTCCACTTCTTTTTTTGCATGTTACCAATAACTTAAGTGGGTATACCACACCCCTTAAGTTGGTGTGAATTCGTACATACGTGCACCAAACATATCCCAACAGGATTGGTGACTCCACTGATGTTTATTACCAAGTTTATGTGTTTGTGCCTTTTTTGCAGAGACCTTTCTTTGTGCTGTGGAGTGGAGCTGAATTTCCCCTGATTTCTCTTGTAGTCCCTAGTTCATCCCAAGTGAAAAAATGAAGAAGAAAAGCTCCAAAAAAATTCTTTTGTAGGACTTTGCGCGCTTTTTCTTCCCACAGACGCGCCTAGGGCACGCATTCAAAGTTGACCCATGCGCAAACATCGCGCCTGTTTCAGCCTTTTGCACACAAAATACATAATGAGAAATTTCTCCCATGTTTCTGCCTTTTCATGCTTCTAAAGTGCTTAGCAGCCCCTAATACACTTGCCAGCACTAGTTGTGGTACCCCGCAGCTTTCTAAAGCTCACTCTTAGCTTCTTTTTTTAGGCTTCATGTTAGTTTTATTTCAAGTTGATTTTTGCAAAGTTCACACATAGTTTAAATGGGGGGGGGGAAATAAATTGCATTCCAAAAAAAAATTATGTTGTGCAAATTTTGGTACCAACACATCTAGATAACTAGCCAAAGTAAGTGGCCCAAGGCCACGCATGCATAGCTAGTTTCTTTTTTTCTAGTGTAAAAGTTATTAGTTTAGTTCAATTTTTGCACTAGGATTTTTGGGACTAGGATTGAATTTTTTATAGAAGAGCAAGTAATCTCTGCTACCTTTGCACCCTCCGGTGATCCTAGGTAAGCATATGAACACTCCCTATTCACAACTTTCCATCTCCCTATAGTTGATCACATATATTAACTAGGAAAAATAGAAAGCAGCCCATTATCCGCACATGTTTTTCTTTTGAGCCAGGAACAGTACAACATAGTTTAAATAGGGGATTTTGAAAAGGATCATTGAATATCCACATGTTCAAACTATGTGCTTGTCCACTTTGTGTTCACACATCCACTCACTAAGTGAAGCAAAGACACCTAAAACTAACTTAACCAAACTCACTAAATTCTCCCCACAGGGGCCACAAAAGAATTTAGAGCTTAAGCTAGGATCAAGGGGGTAGGCATCCAATAAGCTGCCTTGATCACTCTTCATCTTGAAACATAGAATTTGACTGTTTGGGGAGCTTCAAATCCACCTATCAGCCCATGGAAAAGAAAACTTGAGCGCGGCAGAGACCCATTTCAGAGGGGGTTCGTCTTAGGTGCAGTCCGGGCAGGTATCAGTCAAGGCTACCTGACTTGGCTGATACTCGGTACTGTTAGCTGACTTACAAAGAATCCCAAGACACGAATGCTCATGTGGGATGGTGGTACTTATTGACGAAAACTAGGGCATCCTTTCCCTATAGGTGCTAGTGCAAGCAAGCACCAGACCCTCTACCCTTACCTTGGTAGATTTTCTTCAGCTGACTGGGGGCATCGCCAGCTCTTACAGGATGTTGTGCCAGCACTCACAATATATATTCTCAAGGCCTAGTTACATTTGAGTGTGTGAGGATGAATAGGTCTTCTAAGATTTTGAGTATCATACGCAAACAAACAAAAACCACTTTTTTGATTGCTTGATCACATAAATTAATTTAAAGGGAAATTTATTTTATTTTTCGCTTTGTTTTATGTATGTGACAAGAATTTTTCTTTGATCATAGACTCTATCCTCTCAAATTTTTCCAAAACCAAACCTAGTCGACACCAGAACGTTCCCATCAGTACCTCGTCGATCTAGGCATCTTTTGGACCTCCCCCCATTACCAAGATGAGTTCCAGGTCTTTCGTTGTTTAGGCGTCAAAGACGGAACGTTGCCACCATTATTGGTTCCTCATTTATTGGGGCATCGTTAGTTGGGAATGCTAGTCAGTCTCCCAACACCAGACCTCTGACCACTCCTCCCACAACCCCTAGGGGGAATAGGAGTGCGTCCCATTTAGGAAGCTAGCCGAATACACAACAAGGAACAGTGCAGACTAACCCTCTTCCTAACCAGAACTTTGTGTTTTCACACAGTGCAATGATGTCAACCTCCGAGTCACCTTTCTTAGCTTCGTTGAATCTACTCGATTTAACCAAGCTGATGAATGACCCCATCGCACACAACATTACATGGCCTTCCATGACCATGAAGCTCCCTTCAGATATTCCAAAGTTTGAAGGAAAGAAAGCAGAAGACCTAGATAATCATGTCATGACCTTCCACCTGTGGTGCTCATCGAACCGTATCATTGATGACACTATTTGATTAAGACGATTTCAATGCACTCTGACTGGAGTAGCCAGGAAGTGGTACGTGGACCAACCCTAAAATTCACATGGAACCTTCTATGCCCTCGCCACCGCGTTCCTAACATATTTTCAGTTACCCATTCACCATGATTCCGGAAAGGAATTACTGACGCATTTTAGACAGACCCCCGTCGTCCATATCTCGGACCATCTCCACGAATGGAGGTGGCGTCGTAGTTTATGTAAAGCTAAACTCAATGACCGGGTCCTCTTAGATTTGTTCCTGAAGACTCTTATGACAGAGATTTCAAAGGATGTGGCACAATAGAGACTCGCATCCGAAGAGGACGCTATCAGCAAAGCCCAGCAACTTGAGATGATTTGTACGCAGTCAGGATACGTTTACAACATCCTGCCTAATGCCCCACGCCTACAAACTTATCAAGAATTTCCAGGTGCGTCGAACTCTACAGATGGACTAATTGGGTGATTGACCCAAGGATACCTAGGCAACAGCAGTCAAAACCCCGGTTACACGTACATTTCTACTCAGAACGTACCCCAACCTGGTTTTCAAACTCATCATATGCCTCAGCAAAATTTGACCAATAGGGCGCCAGCGTATCACCAAGGAGGACCTTATCCTCCAACTCAGGGTACCCAGTATGCAGAAAGAAACACTAACGGAAGAGCTCCCCTCGACCCACCAGGTGAAAACCAGGGACCACGTTATGCTCAGTCCCCAGCACAAAACCCACCTACACAGACCAATTCACAAGTGCAATTTGTGCAGCCAACCCAAAACGAACCACACCAATATAACTAGGAGAACTACCCTCCTAACATGGTGAAGAAAAAATAAAAAATCAAGCCAAAAGGGAACCCTGGACAGGGGGAAACAACCAGCAACGCCCACTGCGATCCCAGGCTAGAGGCAACTCCAACCAGAATCAGAACCAGAAGACGAGCAATGCCCAATGGCAGAGCAAAAGGCTACCTCTTCGAACAAACCATTCTTGTTTGATATGTGGTGAGTACGACCAGTATACTCACCACTGTCTCGATCTCCCTGAGCTGAACAAACTGCATAGTAACCTAGGACAAGGAGGATCTTCCCAGCAACCAGCTTTGATGCAATAACCTTTCCCCCATCAAGGGACAGTAAGCACTCAGTAGAAAAATACAGACAACTCTGAGAAAAGTAGCCATGAAATCTACATGACTGGCGAAGAGATGTTTTTCCACATACAGAATCACAATTACGACACCCCACCATATGCCAATACGTTAGGGGCAAGTACCAGTGCACTGACTGCACCTTTGACCATTTCAAAGATGCCTATAGAACCATTTCCAAATATGGTGAAGGGACCCAATAGGCGAGCAGGAAACTACGCCAAACCAGCCCATAATTATAGTATCATGGAAGATTTATCACAATCTCCTGCTACTATGTCAACTTTGGAAGTATTGCAGTCATGCCCAAAACAACAGAAAGCCCTAATTTCCATGTTAGGCGCTATCGACCTTGCCGATACATGCCTAATGGATTTTGACTTAGAAAAAGCCACCCCTAGGCTTCCTTCCATGGTCGCCTTCCAAATACCAGTGTCGGTCTAGAATATCACAATTCACAATGTGTCATAGACGAGGGTGAATCCATGTGCATCATGTCCAAAAAAAATTGGCAGAAGTTAGGGTCTCCCGAACTAAAATCCTCAATCATTACGCTTAGAGCATACGACGGTCATCCATCAACCCCCATCGGCCTCTACCAAAATCTCCTGATCTTCTTAGCCGGAAACACAGTCCACATAGAAATTGAAGTCTTGGATGCTCACCTAGACTACAATATACTCCTTGGGCGGAGTTATATCTATGCCATGTCTGCCATAGCCTCCTTCGTCTTCCGCATCATGATGTTCCCCCATGAGGACCGCATCATTATTGTAGACCAATTGGTCTGTAGCGAGAAGTAGCCCCTAACAAACATTGATGGAATTCTACTCCATGTTGATATATCCTTAGATGCTCTCTCATGGTACCAAGAATATGGCCCCAGCCAATTCAAACTGTCGTCCATTCTAGGGTCATTCCTAGAAGATCCTCCCATAATCCGCGAGTCATCGCCCGATGTCACAGGGGCTCTAATGTGCATGATGTCCACATCAAGCATCGAAGCTAGTCAGGACATGGACACAAGCAGTAATGGCACCAAGTCATCGGCCATGGAAGCCTCTCTAGCCTACACCGCCTCCCAAACCCCTTTCCTCTACCCCCCAGCTGGTTTCATCTCCCAACAAGTTTTGGCAACACTGGTATTACCAAACATATCATTGGAAATCCCAGTTTGGTACCTCGTTCCCCTTGCAAGAACAGGAGCCACCCATTTCATTGCCATAGGATTGAAGCTTCTCAGTTCCGAGGAGGCCCCACTCATCCAGGAAATGGTTGAAACCACCCCTGCAAGGAAAATTCCCATTGCAAAACCGGTGATCACAGCTAAGAAAACTGAGAAGAGAGGAAAGAAGATGGTGACCCCCACCATACAATGGGAATCACCAATCTACGCCATAAGTGATGTAATAGGTCACCCTACCCATATATGTCCAAAAGTGGGTGAATTAAAACTACTCCTTGGATCTGAGACAGACATCGCAACATCGTGTTCCCATAAAAAGGAACCTACCACCAAAGGTAAAGGCAAAGCACTTCGTACCAATCATGCATGCGCCCTCTATAGCAACTACGAGCACTATACCCATCATTTCCCAGAGATCCCGTGATATAGGGATGCCTTACATGCCATCAAGCGATCCTATCAAGAGGATCCCTCCACCCAGGCATCCAGAAATGAACCTCGTACCATCCTATACCTACAGGAACAGCAAAGGGCATAAGGAAGACCCCCATTCATGCCCCTTCCTGTTATACATCGCACACTGTGTGATGAACATGGTCACATCCTCGAAGAGTGCGCAGCCCTGGAACTCATCCACAGATGGTATCCTATAGAAAGGGTTTACTACGTTGGATTGCGGGTAGCGTAATTCACATGTCCATTATGTGCTGACAATCACCTTTTGAAGAATTGTCACTATAACCCCTGATTCCGGCTTGCCCTCACTAGCTTACGCTCGACCATAGTTTGCCTCTCCCAAGAAGATGACATGGATGCAGAGTCCATGGACAGCTCCACCACCCAATAATATTTGACGAGCAGATCCATTATGTTCTTGTCAGTCGAAAAGCGACCAATTAGGGAACTCCTTGTTACCCCTAACTTCTCTCTATAGAGAATACCAGCATGCACGTTATGCAAAATGCCCAATAATGTGGTCACCACTTGTCCATATTTAGTAATGTTACGACGTTGGTTCCCCGCCAGACCTCGAACTGAGTATGACGGAACACCCATATCAATGATATTCTGCCTAATATGTTAAGGAAATCATTACGAGTGACACTGCACTTATGCCTCGCAACTTCGTCCTACCATAGATATCATTCATACCATAGAAAAGAGGGAGAATGACCTTTGTAAGTGGTATAAAAGGTACATCATCGGGTCAAAAACCCCACCCCCACAGGGGCTTGGTGGGAAAACCAGGATGACACGCCAACCAAACATCACCCAGGCTAAGCTAAGGATAACATGTGGACTATGCAACCAGAATGACCACCGAGTCAACTAGTGCAGAGAACTGAAGCCTCTTGCAAACAGTTTTCGCATAGTATCTTCTCTCCCTCGGAAACTTATCTCTAATCAAGAGAAGATCAAGTGCACCTATTGCCAGATTTGTTCACAATTTCACCATATTATTAAATGTGTACACCTCCCCAAGCTAAGAGTGGCAAGAGCAGCATTGATTCTACACTCCCCCAAAGGGTTAGACACACCTAAGCCAACAACATGGAAATGGAAGTAGAAGACAACCTCTTCTACAATGGATCCTTTCCAAGCATCCACATCTAGGACGTCGAGTAGCATTGACTCCCATACAATCTACTCCATTGGCACAGTGATACCATGCACTATCTACACTGGCAAAAATCACACACCAGAGGTATGCCCGCTAATGGAAACATTCAGGCACCTCTGCGACAGGAACAATTTTCACCCACCAGAAATTGACCATCCTAGCAGGGAACCCAACCTTGCGCTCACGCAGAATCCCATTACAGAGATTCTTCCCCCACCGAACGTCGATGACATGATCCACCATATACGATTGGTATCATCACATATTGGAAATAGGATTGAGCCGTCCCCACATCACAAGATTTCCACCCTATTCCTGTCACAAAAAATCAAGGTACCTTGCGCTTCTATGTTGATTTCCATAAGATCCCAAATTTTCATGCTGCCATCGAACTCCTTGATGATACCCAGCCTCCTAGAATAGTGCCTAGTACAACTAGATTTTGTTGATGAAAGTCGACGACAATCGTTGCAACACAACGAGGCCCACAAGAAAAGGGTAAAAGAATCATTCGACTGCCACATCAACCCTCGCTCATTCACCGAGGGAGAACTAGTCCTCTGCTATGATGTCACAAAAGACGCCCTAGGGCCAGGAAATTTTGAAACCTTGTAGAAATGACCCTACATCATCAAACATTTACTTCGACAAGGGGCATACATCTTGATGGAACTGGACGAGACATGCCTCAACAACCCCATCAACGGCCTTTACCTCAAGAAGTTCTACCCATAAGGGCCAAAATGGCCCTTACCTAGAGTGAATGTACACAACCCCAACCACTGAAATGTTTTGACCAAAATACTTATTAAAAGCATTCAAAGTGCCACCATGGATCACCAACCTGAACCCCATTTTGGATATTTTGATGGAGCATCAAGATGGTCTCAAATTTTAGTTGCAGCTACCTGGGTCATCTATCACCCTGACCGATCACCACTCTACTCAAACAGTGTCTGCATCGGCCCAACAACAAACAATTATGCATAATATGACACCGTCATCGGACTTATGTGTGATTCCCTCCATTAGGGCATACGCCATATGCATGTCTACCTCGATTCCCAGTTAGTAGTGTCGCAGTTAAACCAAACATTTGATATAAGGGATACACATCTATTTAGAAAATATTTTCATGAAAAAAAATTAAGCAGACAGTTTGACTATATCACATTTTTAATGTACCAAGGAGTCAAAACCAAATAGTTGATTGTAATTCTCCCATTTTTTAGCCTCAAGCTAAAAGGAACATTATAGTTAGCATATTTTGTTGAATAAAATGGGTAAGGAGACCCCCTTAACCCCCTTAGATGGAGAAATAACACCCCTTGTGTGAAAGGAGGGTGAATAAGCAGCTGGATTAAGCACCTAAGGGTGTGAACATGATCGGGATCACTTTGATTTAGTCATCTTTGACTACATCAATAGCGTTGTCCAAGAGGAGGAATCTTCATGACAAGGCAGCATAGTTTTAGAGGAGGATCCACTTGCATGAGCTAGGTGGAAAGTGTGTATGGGACCCATGGTGGGAGGAGTTCATTTTCTTTATAAGGAGGAGATGGAAACCCATTTTCATTATGCATTAGCTTGTTATTTTCGTTGGGTCTGCTAAGACTTGCAACCCCGGGCTGTTTAGCAGGGTTGTAGTGTTCTTGGGCACAAGGGTGTTCCCGGTCGGGAATCCCTACCTCATCCTAAAGGAAGGAGAGGGTTTGAGCTACATTTCCTCATTCCGACATTTGGCCAAGCTTACCCCTTTAGCTACAACGTTATTCTGTTGGGCAGAAAATGTTGTGTTGTTGGGTGCAGCAACATAGGAACTCATAGAGTCATTCTTTGGCTTGTTCTTCAGTGGAGATCTTGCATATTCTTCGGAGGGGTAGCAGAGGAGACTCCTGGGCATCATTTCAGATCTTTGGCACCAGGCCAATCATTCACCATCTCTCATAGTGTAGTCTAGGGCTGGAACTGCGTTATTTATGCAGGCAGTTGCTGGGAGGGCCATTGGAACTTATCAGGAGGAGTGCTTTTGAGAAAAAGGGATCAACCTTTTGCTTGAGAAAATTATTAGAGGAGGGCATGAGTATTTCATATCTTCTATAGCCTCATTCCCATTTTTATTCAGTTGCAGTGACAGGTTATTTGTTACATTTGTACTTTCTCCGGCATTTCTAGCAATCTCTCCTAGATTGGCTAGAAATCTTGTATTAGAGACCATTCTTCTATTCTTGGGAATTTCTTTGTATGTATCAGCCATATTTCATGTATTGACATCTACAGTAGCAGCTACTCTCCTAGAGACAGCGCAGTCACTGCTTTCCGGCATTTTATGCAGTTGCTACATCTCTTGTATTTCGTGTGTTAATCTCTAGAGATTGATTCCCATTGCATGAGGGGTTTATTCCTCATGATATTTCTGTATATTGTTGTTGATATATTAATGCACATGATGGCTGTATTATATTCCATTTATTTTCATATTCAGATTTTCAGAGTTTCATGATTGTGTTCATATATTACTGTAGGCTCTCTCTTTGAGCATTCTCTAAGGGACCTAGTTTGGGGAGATCTGAATAACCCATCTAGAGTCATTTCTTTGGGCTCAAATTCTGGAAGAGAAGTGTTAAATAAGTTAACAAGGGGATCCAAGCCCCCTTTCAGCTTATTTTTGCATTGTCTTCCTTATACAGTGTCCTTGAGGACCATATTGCAGAAATTCCCGGAAGAGGAATACTACAGTGGTATCGGAGCATCAATCTTGGCTCAGCCTGTGCAGCCCAAGATAATATTCCATTAGAAGGAGAAGCTCTTCAATTAGAAGAGGAGATGTATATAGAAATCAAGAAAAGAGGAATGACGAAAGAGGAGATATCCCTGCTCCTTTTTCAAACTATGGAAGCTATCATAGAAGATCTCAAGGAGATAGAAAGGGAAAAGTGCAGAAAGTTTTTGAGAGGGTTTGAATATGAAGCAAGCCCTAGATACTATCATGATGGGTGTGGAAATTCAGCCACACATGCAGGTCCACAGTGCAATCCATTGCCCACTTGCACTGCAGGAAGAATGGAGGAAGAAGATGAGGCCATTGGAGCAGCAGCGCTGCAACTCGAAGGTATGGCTCATGATTGTTGGGTTGAAAATTGTGTTCCATATTTTCATGCAAATGTAAAAGCATACGATGACTTCACTAAGGGTTTGGTGAAGAAATTTGGTGGAAGTCCATATGAATCATCATATATCATAACTTCAAACACTTTGCATGCATTAGATGGAACCATAGAACAAAGTCCATTGCTTATTTCCAAAGGGAATGAAAACATGTATGATGGCATGCCAGGGGAAAGATCCCTATTATGTTAAGGGCCCTCTTCCATTTGTGAAGACATAGAGGTACTTCCTTCAAGAGATGACCAAGATCTAGGGTCTCTCCTTGATGATGAGGTATTCTCATCGATTGATGGAGGGGATGAGAACAAGAGAACCAACATCGTTGTCACAATGGGAGGAGATCCATTACCACATGGAGGTGAAAAGGGAGCCTTTGCTTCCATTAGAGGAACCCTTGTGTCTTTACAAGGATTTGCAAATGATTTCACATGTGGGGACCAAGGCACAATTCCGGAGCCATATGCAGCAGATTTTGGGGATTGTGAGATGGAGGAAGAAGAAAAGGATCAGCATCAAGGGATGATACACCCTTATCTGTCCTGGAGATTTTTTGCACAAGATAAGGAGGTTGTACAGCGCAGTGAAGAGAGGGACCAACCAGTCCACTAATACGTATAGTCCACTTCTGAACTTGATGTCTCACTATATGGAGGCATTCCACCTGGGAGGCCACCTAATCTAGAGTTGATGAGGGGCATCTTGTCACTTGATTCACCACTCTTGGATTCCTGAGAGGTGAAGACATTGGAGGAGTCTAGCACAACGCATAGAGTTTGGGGTAAACCCAAGGAGGAGGGAGACACTCTCTCATTTTCAGTATCACCCACTCTCATTAGTTATACTGCGTTGACAGAGTTTGCTACAGGGATGGAGGATTGCATCTTCATGATGCAGGATGACTGCTCCACAGATTTGGAGAGGAAGAGGATACTTCCTTTGAGGGAGGACTCTTTCATACATAGGAGTGGATGTAGGCCACTCATGCTTGCTTTGGTCCAGCTTGGGAGATTATTTGGGGATGCCAGCTTCTCATGGGAAGCCAACTTCCAAAGGACACCATCACTATTTGAGCATGAGCAGCTGCATGATGGGCATGGCAGCATTTTGGAGGATGAATTTGGCATGGGGGATGTCAAGGTGGCAGGAAACAGCGTGAGGGGAGCTTCACATGCTAGATCACCAGCGCTGCTATGAGGAGGATTGATCCGTATTGGAGGTCTCAACTCTTGGTAGAGTACTCCAAGGATATTGATGCATGCATGATCCTTGATGACCCGAAGGGAGATGATAGATACATGGTGGATGATATGGTCATCTATTGTTATGGCAGGATCTTCTTGACTAGGGCATCTAGTCTCAAGGAGAAACTATTACACGCAACACATGAGGACTTCCTAGCTATGCACCTTGATGCATATCTTATTTTGTTGGAGGATATCACTTGGGAGGGCATCCAACAGGACATATATCGGCATATGGAGAGATGCATAGCCTAGATGATTTCAGAAGGGTTGGCACAACCATTTCCCTACTCATTGGAGGTGAGGGAGAGCATTCAGATGAGCCATGTCAGCTCAAGGACTAGAGTACATGGTAAAGAAGGTATATACTCTCATTTTGATTTACCTTTCTTTACTTTATATGGGCAGCTTGATGAGCTAAGGATGATCACATCTCCTTATGCTCCTTATTATGATGTACTTGTGGCACATTGCAGCAATGGGAGTGGCTATTTTCATGATGGTTTGTGGGGGAAGCCACATGCTTCTTGGTGTGCACCATTGGCACTAATTTGTATTTGCATGTTTCCATCTTATGAGATGTTTGTGGAAGAAAAAAAGTGGCTAGGAAAGAACTTGTTGTTTTTAGTTTTGATGTAGGTAAGAGGTGCACTGCGTTGGTCCCATGAGTGGAGCAGTGACCCACTCTCTAGTTGTCTAATGGCAGCTTGTTTTCATTGCATGTTGCCTCCTTGTATTGCTAATGTTTATACATTCACAAGGAGCACTATTGTGAGAAGGTTGTATATTTTGGGACAGCCCATTGGGAGCATGACTCTCCCCATTGTGCATGCTTTATATTGCAGGAGACACCATGGGCAAACCATGATTTCCACATTGCTACTTTTCTCTTCTTGTGGGAAAAACCACTTGGAGAACTTGAGGGGGAATTTCATGGCTGATTTTCTTGATGGGGGAGCTTGGGTCATTCTTGGAGGCCATACTATTTCAGCCCAAGGACAAAAGCAGCCCCATATGTAACACAAATGGAGGGAGAAACGTCTTGGGAATCAGAAGCCCAACTCTCCATTAAGCCCCAACACATTGCAGAGACCCGGGGTTGAGATTTCTATTTGGATGATAGAATGGATGAGAGGATCATCATTGGGGAAATTTTTTTCCCATGCATGTCATCACTCCTACCTTGAGGAGGCCATAGCACAGCAAGAAGGTTTCCACCTACACCTTCTATCTCTCCATAATGTGCACCATTCCGGTTTGCATGCTTGGGAGGGGGCATTGGAGGACAGATTTGTTGCAGGATATCTTGAGCAGTGGTGGAGATTGTTGATGAGGAGGCCACAGAAGAAAAGGGGGAGAAATTTTGGTCTCTCTATGCAGTTGCTTGAGGACAAGCAACATGTGGGAGGGGAGGACTGTAATGTTCCCAAATTTTAGCCTCAAGCTAAAAGGGACATTATAGTTGCACATTTTCATTTTGTTGAATAAAATGGGTAAGGAGACCCCCTTAACCCCCTTAGATGGAGAAATAACACTCATTGTGTGAAATGAGGGTGAATAAGCAGCTGTATTGAGCACCTAAGGGTGTGAACATGATCGGGATCACTTTGATTTAGTCATCTTTGACTAAGTCAACAACATTGTCCAAGAGGAAGAATCTTCATGACAAGGCAGCGTAGTTTTAGAGGAGGCTCCACTTGCATGAGCTAGGTGGCAAGTGTGGATGGGACCCATGGTGAGAGGATTTCATTTTCTTTATAAGGAGGAGATGGAAACTCATTTTCATTATGCGTTAGCTTGTTATTTTCGTTGGGTTTGCTAAGACTTGCATCCCCGGGCTGTTTAGTAGGGTTGTAGTGTTCTTGGGCACAAGGGTGTTCCCGGTCGGGAATCCCTACCTCATCCTCAAGGAAGGAGAGGGTTTGAGCTACATTTCCCCATTATATAATTTTGCCAAGCTTACCCCTTCAGCTACAACATTATTTTGTTGGGCAAATAGCGTTGTGTTGCTGGGTGTAGCAACAGAGGAACTCATAGAGTCATTCTTTGGCTTGTTCTTCGGTGGAGATCTTGCATATTATTCAGAGGGGCAGCAGAGGAGACTCCCGACATCATTTTAGATATTTGGCACCAGGCCAATCATTCACCATCTCTCACAGCAAATTCTAAGGTTGGAACTGCGTTATTTATGCAGGCAGTTGCTAGGAGGGCCATTGGAGCTTATCAGGAGGAGTGTTTTTGAGAAAAAGGGATCAGCCTTTTGCTTGAGAACATTATTAGAGGAGGGCATGATTATTTCAGATCTACTATATCCTCATTCCCATTTTGATTCAGTTGCAGTGACAAGTTATTTGTCACATTTGTACTTTCTCCGCCATTTCTAGCAATCTCTCCTAGATTGGATAGAAATCTTGTATTAGAGACCATTCTTCTATTCTTGGGCATTTCTTTGTATGTATCAGCCATATTTTATGTATTTACATCTACAGTAGTAGAAAATATCCTAGAGACAGTGCAGTCACTTCTTTCCAGCACTTTGTGCAGTTGCTGCATCTCTTGTATTTCATGTGTTAACCTCTGGAGATTGATTCCCATTGCATGAGGGGTTTATTCCTCATGATATTTCTGTACATTGTTGATGATATATTAATGAACATGATGGCTGTATTATATTCCATTTATTGCCATATTCATATTTGCAGAGTTTCATGTTTGTGTTCATATATTACTGTAGGCTCTCTCTTTGAGCATTCTCTAAGGGACCTAGTTTGGGGAGATCTAAATAACCCATCTAGAGTCATTTCTTTGGGCTCAACTTCTGGAAGAGAAGCGTTTAATAAGTTAACAAGGGTATTCAAGCCCTCTTTCAACTTATTTTTGCATTGGCTTCCTTATACAGCGTCCTTGAGGACCATATTGCAGAAATTCCCGAAAAAGGAATATTACAGCTTCTCAGGTTATAATCAAGTTTTAGTACATCATGATGATCAAGACAAAACATCCTTTACTAATCCTTGGGGGAATTTTTTGTAAGCTAAAATGAATTTTGGATTAATGAATGTTGGTGCTACTTTTCAAAGGGCCATGGAGATGAAATTGGCCATTTTATTGTGATCTATCTTGATGATATTATTGTATATTCAAAAACTGATGAAGAGCACTCAGCACATTTAAAAAGAGTTTTTGAAAAATGTAGAAAGTTTTGAATTTCCCTGAATCCCAAGAAAACATTGTTTGGTCTTGATGAAGGAAAGTTGTTGGGTCATATTATTTCTCAAAATGGAATCAAAATTGATCCTAGAAGGATTGAAGGAATACTCAAAATTAGTCATCCCAGAAATCTCAAAGAACTTCAATATTTCATCAGTGAAATCATTTTTTTAAGGAGATTTATACCCAATATTACATAAATTTTGAGAAATATAACCAATATGCTTAAAAAATATTCAAAAATTAGATAGAACATTGAAGCTAAACAATTATTTGATCTAGTCAAGAAAGCATTAACAAAATATCCAGTCCTAATCAGCCCAGATTTTACCAAAGACTTCATAGTTTTTTCTTTTTCATCTGAACATACTATTGTTGCTATTTTATTATAGAAAAGCAATGAAGGACATGAACAACTGTTGCCTTGAGGGGTCCTGACCCAGGTTCATAGGTTAAGGTTTTCCAACAAACCCCTATACTACTGGCCCTTTCAGCAGTGACCTGCTTGTGCAGGCCAAAGTCTCACCTGAAGCAGTATGGGAGGGCGTTGGAACCAGGTTTCCACACCCTGAGAGAGAGAGTAGGTAATTCAAGCAGATCCAAGTTCACAGCCTGTCATATTTGTACCAGACAGATCTATTCACAGGGTATTTAACAATATAAGTGCACTATAAAGATCTATTAGCATGCACAGATCTAGTTAATAACTCTGCATCCACGTGCATATCAGAAGTTATTAGCACACATTATCATAACACATCATTAATAAACTAAATTTATATAATAGCACAAACATATTCGCAACATAAATAGATAACCAACAATATTCGTAATAGATCCACTAGTTCACATCAACAGTAATACATTAGATCAGATAACACATAAATACTCTAACCAAATCTACATATATTAGCATCCAAAACCCAATACAATCCAACACAGCCTACACACACAGCCAGTAGGGCCCACACACAGCAGGACTGAGGATCTCCATGCACACAGCTAGCAGGAGTCCTTACCCTAATGACCGAACAACAAATTTAACAATTCGCACTTAGCAGTCGACTTAATTCTTGCCAACCTTAAGACTCAAAATTTTCATCTATTTATATCTACTTAGCCTATGCTTCCAATGGTCTGCAAACCATGGTTTGTGGACTCTTGGTCTACCCTTGACCCATTACAATGCATTTGGGGCTTTGACCCACCTCAAAACCCATGCGTTAGACTAATTAAGACCAAAAATATACGAAAATACTCAAAATGGTACGAAGTTTGCAGCTTTTAGGGGACCCTGTTCCAACAGTCCCCCAACATAATCTTGTCACTCGTCCTGAGTCACGGTGGTCGTAGATCCTCCATCTTTATCTGAAGCTGCTTGACTGCGTCGATCAGTGGGGGTAGCACTCCTTCGCTTTGCGCAGCAACAGTGTGAGCTATCTCTACCAACTTCTGTGAAGTTGGTCCTTCTGTAGCACCTGCGACGCTCTCCAATGTCTGGTTCAACTGTTTTACTGCAACATCAACATCTTGCGATAGCTTGAGGGCCTCATTTACCCATGGTTGGAGGTGATTTCTCAAGGTCTTCCTCCTCTCTTGGAGTGCCTCCATGTCGCTCCTAAGCATCTGGATGGTGCACAGTCGGGCCAATCATCATTGGGCAGGAACCAAAGTAGTCAATGTGGCTTCCAATTGGTCAAAATATTCTTCCTTCTGGTGCAAAGATTGATTGATTTCCCACAGCAACGGGTCATGCTGCACCTTGGTCCATAGATGCATAGTTGTTTCCAATAAGTGGGCACCCTGTGCTATTTTATGTGTAGTTATGTTTGTGGCCTCTGTAATTAGTGCAACTCGCTGGGCCCTTATCTCTTGTGGTGTCTTTGGCTAAAACTTGGCCTCTAAGTATATGATATGTTGTTCCATCTATGCCTTGACCACTTGGATCTCGGTCCTTGAGGTCTTCGGCGCTGTGACCAATCTTTCAATATTGGCCTGGGGGTGGCTGTAGTTGGGACATATTCAGCAACGTCCGCGCAAAGCCTACTGATCAAGTGCTCCAACTCTCTCTACTATGTGGCTGCAAGGGTACATGTAGCCTGTACCTTGTATACCTTGGTCATCTGTTCTTCAATAGCCTGCTTTGCAGTGCTGAGCTGCTGGTGTACTCGATGGTCCTTATGCTGAATTTATTCGAACAAGGAGCTATGGAGAACCTGCAATGAATCATAGGGTAATCTAGCTAGATCTCTGCACAGGCCTGGACTTATGCTCCCAATTCAGGTGGACTCATCATGAGGGTTGTGCTTGGAAGGGGACAGAGGCGGCTTTCTATTGAAATGAGTGTTGCGCTGCTAGTTGCTGAGGTTGAGTGGACCTGGACCAAACTCGTCTGCAGGGTGTCGGTTTTTAATTGCAAGGCCCGAAGTTCAGCTTGGAGGGTGTTGACTGTTTCCTTATGCTACTCTTCTAGAGCCACCATTTATCCTCCGCAGCCAAAGTGACTCCATCTGCAATCTGCTTGAGGTCCCCTTCTATCAATGTAACAGCTTCGTCACGGTTTGGTCTTTGAGACCGATGCTTCTTCCGTAGCCCTTTAGCAGTCTCACCTGTTTTCTTTGTTCCTCTAGGGGAGTCAGCACCTCCCATCTCCTGGCCTTTTGTACCCAAATTTTTCTATGACTCATTTGTTGATGTTGCATCTGCGTCCTTCCCTGTACTTTTATCTGGCTGTGAAACTTTTTGTGATTCTTGGTTATTGCCCTTTCCAGTGTTCTTTTTCTTTTGTGTAGCTATCTGTGATGGTGGGTCTCCGCCTTTCTTACTTGGTCCTCTAGTCTGTTTGGTTGTCGTAGTGACCTTTGTGGCGCTCGTACCTTTAGTACCCTTCACATCTGTTTTTAAGCCAAGCTTCCACTGAGGAGGCCATTGTGCAATGAATAAAAAAAGGGTCATCCTTGTTCCTAGGATTCATGAATATTGGCCAGGAACTCGTTGCACAAGTACTGAGACCAATTGAAGCAGACCCCTTTCTCACATTGACCTGCCAACTAAATTACATATGTAGGGACGGTGGCTACCTGGAATTTCCGCATCATCTTACATGGCAACAACATGGTACTGAGCTGCATACCAGGGTCAATGATGGATTTTATTATGAAACCTCAAGTGTTCTGCTCCACATGGTAGGTTTTTCGCACGTGTTCAGCAATATCCCCCTCATACTTCTTACCAACGCACTCAAGAGGGTCTGGCCCTTCCATGGGAAGACCAATAATGCGATGAATGAGCACAGGATCGATGGGGATTAGATCCTGGTGTTAGTGTCCCGTGATTTGGTAGATTAGTAAACCAAATGACAGGGTTACATCAGACCAATATTTGTAGTCCTAGGACCTAGCCTTCCTGGACTCAGAGAAGGCTCTCTCTATTATGTGAAGGATTTGAACTTGTTCGCTTTGGATGATTGATTTCAGGCTATTTGTTAAGTGTCTGTTTGTTTGTTTGTTTTGGGTTGGGGTAAGATGATCAAGTAGGATAGGTGGAGTGAGAGGTTATCAAATCTATTGGGAAATTGAGTCTATGAATTCATTTATATCTTGGAAACAAATTGGGGTACATCACATGGAAAATCTAGTGTAGTTAACGGATCTTTTAAGTTTATGTGTCAGGTGAAATGGACAATAATTTTGGGAACCAAGGTAGGGAAAATGGAAATTAAGAATCCTTTGTAAAATACCTATGAGCAGGGAGGTATTTAATATTGATAACAAAAATATACTAATCATGAGATAGGGCACACCATTTACTCAGTGACAATAATTTTAAACAAATAAACATCCAAGATAAACAATCCAGTGGAACAAGGAAGAAAGAGAACTTATCTAACTTCAATGATTATACTTTCAAGATTTGAAAACATGTAAGAGACAATTAGCATCAATAAATGAAGAGGTAATGCCTAAACATCATTCATTAAACTATAAATAACTTCTAAGTAAACCGATAAGCATATTCAAAGGGCAAGATCGAAACAAGACCTATTTGACTTAACCTATCAATCAATACATCAAAGAGAGATTTAAAGACAGAGTTTTAGATAGCATTAAACAAGCAGGGCTTACCATGAATCATGTTTATAAAATAGCATATTAATCCAAAAATGAAATAGACAAGCTTAGGTGGGCCTAAGGAGCAGCTAAGAATTCCTTAAACTAACCCAAAAGAAGAAAACATGAAGACAATAACAAGCAGGACGACTGAGGTGCCTCAAACAACATTTCTCAACCTATTCTTTTCTGAGCTATTGCAATATAGAAAGATGGACATATGGAAAACAAGAAAAACTTGAACATATGAGAGATACATCACCATTAACTAAACTCAGGGATCCTACAAGTAAGCCTTTATCACAATCAATCAAGGCAAATCATCCAGAAGCTCCACAAAACTAAATTGTTCTTCAACTTCCAAAAACCATGTATCATTCCTAAAATTTTCAAGTCCCAACTATTTACAATGAATCCTCATGCCTTATATAACAAGCAAGGAAGAGCAAAACCAAAGACAGTATCTAGAAGCCTACTGGCCAACAAGAAATATCCTAAGTTGTCCTTGAGGCCTTGCAAAGCCCAAGGCACAAAATATCTAACAAATATCTTTTCCGGCCATATATAGCAATTAAATTGACTTTTAGGCCCTGAAAAGTATATGAAAACTTTCTAAAATCACATTATACCCAGTCACCTTCATAAGCGCAAGCACACTGTGTCGAAAATTGAAATAATGCCAGGAGCGCAACACAAAAATAGTCCTTTTTGCAGCAGTGTTTTGGAGGCCTTCTCGATGTCAGAAAAGGCTCGGAGATGGCTTGTTGGAAAGCCCTTGAAGTATAATTTCTAGATGTACCTTTATTTCTTCAATCTGACCTCTTAACATTTCCAAAAAAGTGAAAATTCCAAGACTTCCAGGGGCGTAGGAAAATTTGAGTGTTTTTTACCCTTTTGGGGGGTCAAAAAAACTCCAATTGAGCTGAAATTGGTGAGAATACTCTTATAATTATGAGGAATCAAAAAATGTAAGCCTCGCCTCCTAAATATGCCCTAGGAAAAATCGCAGAATAGGGTGTGCCGCACTCCTAGCCTCAAAATTTGTAAAAAGCAAAAAGTTGTTCAACTTCTCTCAAATACGGTAGGTAGGTGCCTCATGGGTCCCTAAGAACTGTAGAGAAGATTGGGCCAAAATACCAAGCCTAGCTTGGTATTTTTCATATTTTGGTGCTAGGCCCTCATTTTGGGCAGTTTTGAGTTTTTTCCTTGTAAAGTGGTTTCTTCGTTCATAGTGCTCAGTCATTCTCCTTTGCAAGTTTAAGTCTTTGTTGGCCTTCTCCAGTTTGGCCTCAAGATGTATGTTGGCCCTCTCAAGCCATGATTCCACATTATGCTCAATTTCCATGGAATGGAGTTCAGTGAGGGGAAATTGTTGTGCTTGCACTGATTCTTGCTCCCTTTCTCGTGCCAAAACCTTTCTTAGGCCCATAGTTGTAGGCTTTCTTCTAGATTGACCCTCCTCATCCTCTCTTTCTTCATAGGTGCCCATGTACTCCTCTAACTTCACCTATGCTCTTTGAGCCTCTTTCTGGTATTGAGTACCCCTACTACATAGATGGCCTGCTGGCCACTCATTTGTTTGTTTTCCATCTTTGAATTCCTTCAGCTGGAGCAAAAAATCATAGGAGCATAGCATAGGCCAGTCGTGCCCTTCTGCACGCAGTGTCGGGCAGGTTCTGAACGGAGTCAGGCCACCCCTGAACTCACTTTCGTGCACCTCTTGAACAGATTCAAGTCACCTCGGGTGGCCCTGAACGCACTTTCATCCAGCTTCTAAATGGAGTCGGGTCACCTCGGGCGGATGTTATAGCATCATTTTTCACCTTCATATGATTCATGATTGCTTTTATGGCTTTGGGCACCCATTCCCACAGACTTGAACAAAATTCACTAAAAAACAGTGTTAAAATCCCCATACGTGGTTATGCCCAGACTTTTCTGCGTGTATACGCAAGTCTACATGTACTTTTCCGCGTATGCCATTAAAATCATTAAAAAATATATAAAAATTCCCTATTTTCGGGCTGGGTTGATGGTTACTCCAGTAGTTCAACCACCCCAGTACGTGGCCAACTGTTTCCAACCGACTGAAACTACTTTGAGGGAGTATAAAAGCCCCTCATGTGCATGGCCTAAGGGAGAGATAAATTTAGAGATATTATACTCTATTGGAATCCCATTTCAAGTCTAAATTCCCATGCCTCCTGCACTTTCCCAGATTTATACGGGAAACCCTTGTTTCCTGGAGATTCTCATCCATTTATATGCCATCTCGAGTGCACAAGTATTGAAAGTATCTTAGCGAGGCAAGGGCAGGATGGATTCGGACGACGGTCTATTCGAAGATCGTGGAAGGATTCAGGTGATCTCTCCACTTTTTATATCTGTACATGCTGTTTGTAATAATGAAGAACCATCTTGTTCCTGAACCTATGTGTTAATGTTTACTTATATATGTGAAAAGATTATCATTTAAGCATTTATTATGGTTTATATAATGTTTCACATGGATTGCACTAACGTTTAGGAGAATTATATGTTGTACAACTAGGTTTCCGTGCACGTTCTTTCTTGTTTTCCAGGTTAAGGAGGTTTGGACCCCGTGGGATCTACATCGAACGTAGGACTATGGGTGAGTTCTACTATGGTTGTTATCTAGTTTTTTGCATTCAAGTATGGTTGTGTGTGAGTCCTTCTGAATAGCATGCCCTGATCTGTGGAGGTTTTGACCCAACAAACCTCTAGGGTGATTTTCCCCGAAACAGAACTGGCGACTCCACTGGGG
This sequence comes from Pinus albicaulis, assembly GCA_034641835.2. Classification (NCBI taxonomy): domain Eukaryota; kingdom Viridiplantae; phylum Streptophyta; class Pinopsida; order Pinales; family Pinaceae; genus Pinus; species Pinus albicaulis. The sequence continues at coordinate 1,599,957,851 of CM076580.1, forward strand.
ACCACATTCTTGTGATTCCCCTGTTGGGTGGTTTCAGCTGTTTGATAGGTTTCCAACAGTTTTAACTTTTATTTCCAGTCCAGTTAACACTTTCTCAGTCAAACTGAAGTCCTGGTTTCTTATCCAGGCTTGATCTTTTTTTAATTTTCATTATTTACCTTTTTATACGTGGGTTTGTCTGTACACAGATGCGTATACACGCAATTTTTGTTAAAGGTAGTCGCGTATACGCGGGTTTCCTTTAGCATAGTTGCGTATGCACGCTTGTTACTAAACTGTCAAGTCGCGTATACCTAGGTTAATTTTGAAATTTTAAGTTCTTAGACTTTCTAGCCCTATCTGCCTGTGGAGACCTGTTCCTGCAGTGTCTTTGTATTCTCTGGATTTTGTAGAAAGTGGTATTTTGTTTTTTCTCTCGTTTGTTTGGTTGAAAACTAGCTTATTTGGCAAAGTTTGTTTCGTATGCTTGCATTCTTGTTTTGAGTACCAAAATCTCTTCCTGGGGATTCTTGGTTGTTCTGCTTCATCAGAACAGAGAGATTCTACTCATTTACTCTTTCCAACCTTTGTGTCTTGCCTTGCATTTCAATTTTTTCCCTTTGCTTGGTTGGTTTTCTTGAGTTCAGTTGACTAGCTCTTGTTGCAATTTTTGAAGAGTCTTTTTTAGGTTCTTTGAAGTTTTTGTTTGCTGCAAGATTGTACTGTTCTTCTAGGCTAAGTGTTTGAGTTTCTTGTCTTCTTTCGCTCATATAAATCTTGCTACTAGTTAGCCCTATAATATTTGCAGCATTTTTGAAGTTTTTGCTTGAAATTCAAAGTTGTTTGGCTTGGGATTTGATAGTCTTCTTGGTCTTTTCGAGCTCTTTCTTTTTATAAAACTCAAAAGCTCGAAAAACATTTTGTTTTGGCATTTGCTTTTGTTTTGCATTTTTGTTTTCATTTTGTTATATCTGTTGAAGCTTTGTTGAGGTTACTTGCCTTTGGTTCTTGACTTGATTTTGGAAAGGAATTGTCATTAGTTTCTTCCTCTTGTTTCAAGCGTTTTTGGTGTCTTTATATTAAGAGTTTCTGATTTTGGGAACTTGCTTTCTGGACAACCAAAAAATTATAAAACTGAAGGATCTATGGGAAATTTCTCTCTTCTTTAGTAGATTTTGCATCTTAGAATTTACATGCTCTTAGTGATTTGCATCGAGTGCACTTAATCATTTAGTCATTTTCATAGTTTTTGTGAGTGTGAAGTTTGTTATCTGAAAAGAAAAATAAAATTTTTAGTCTCGTAGAACCTGTGTAGAAGTTGCTTTTCATCGAAAGACAATAACTGCATTTGCATGTAGTTTGGTTTTTATTAATTTCTTTTCTCTGTCAAAACACCACAAGTTTCATTTCTGCATCCCTTTGACTTAATACAACAGCCGATTAAAATAAGCGCTATAATTTAAAAGCAACTACCAAGTTTTTTAAGTGTCATACACCAACTAGCTAGGTTTTAGGGCCTTGGATTAGGTGAGTGGAGAGTTAACTCTCCAAGGCCGCTCAAACAAAACATAGAAGTTGATTAATTGAATGAAATCCAACTCCGTTGGGTGGACCGGGAAAGCTCTCCTCTAGAGAGTCAAGCGCGAGGGGAAGTGAAGGCTGAAAGGAGAGGTACCCCCTCTCTGATTTGCTGAATCTGACCTCAAGACCGTTCCACCCAGCTTCTGACATGGATTGGTACCCATAGTTGCCACTCCTAGGTTCCACATAGGTGACTGCGGGGGGGAATACCCGTGGTACCTGAGGCAGACGTCGTATCACTTTCAGCAGTACTTCTGGGGGGTGCCCTTGCGAAGCTTGGGTACTTGTGCCAGCAAAGGCTGTCGTTAGGAGGTTGGCGTAACTATTTATGTTACCTTCGCTAGTAGGCCTGGGCCGTAATTATCCTAGACTACTTTCAGGAGGTCCTATACTTCGCTTTCCTGTATTTTGGTGTCCGGTCCTAATCACCTGGAGTGGAAATACTTGAAGGTTGTTTGCTTGATTGTATCTCAGGGATTTCTTTTTTGTAGTGAGTGCTCTTTGCTCCTAGCTTTCCTAGATTGATATTTTTTGGGTCTAATTAAAATTTGTTAAAGTGGCTGATCAAGTGCCTCGTCGATCGAGGAGAATCTGGGGGTTATCTCCCGAGAGTTCAGAGCCTTCTTCAAGAAGGCGTAGGAGTAGTTTAGCAGGTGAGTATCACCCTGTGGCATCTGACGCAGTGGAGAGAGATCCTCCACAAGGGTCTGAAGGTTTCGTAGCTAATTGTGGTATTGGTTCCGAGAGGAGCGCTCCGCTCACCTCGCGAGTTTTATTTCCGCAGGAAGAAGAAGTTCAAATAGAGGAAGTACCTGAACCCTCAGTGTCACTTCCATCTCCTCTTCCTCCTGATTATCCGTTCGTTGTTGAATACATTGGACCTGAGTCAGAGAGACCGGAAGATCCTCCGTATTATTCATACCTTTTGATGGCCACGACTGGGAACGCGACTTCTGTTGTGAGTGCTGCAGGCATTCAGACTCCTGCCTCTGTTGAAGGAGGGGGCACTATTGCTATATCTTCGATTGCTTCTAGCACTGCTGTGTTTGGCTCTGGTTTCACCCAAGCACATGCTTCTCAATCTGGTCCCTTCAGTTTTGGAATGCCCACTAGTGGGATTCCTTCTTTTTCCTTTTCCGCTGCTGCAGCTAGATCTACACCCATGTCTTCCATGGCTAGTGGATCAGCTTCTTTTCAGGGGTTCCCCTTCGGAACTGGACACATTCTTAGTTCTAATCCTTCTTTAGGGTCCTTTCTGTTTACTTCTCAGACCCAGAGTTTCAACCCTTGGTCTAGAGGTCAGAATTCGACCACTTTTACAGGTTGGAACCCTGTATTCACTACAGCGGGGGCAGGGAATCAGTTTTATGCTGGTCACCAAGGGAATGCTTCTTTCCCTTCGTCGAGTGCTTATCAGGCCTTTTCCCCTCTTTCTAGTTCCTGGAACCCCTATCAGGGGCTTTCCTCTTCATTTAATACTGCGGGGGGGGAACTGGTCTGGGCTTTGGTAACTCTGCGTGGGGAGGAGGTTCTTCTCCTTTTTCTACGAATTCTTTCTGGCAACCTGGTGCCTCATCAAATCCAGGGTATTCTTTTTAGAAGATTGGGAATCCATCCCATCAAGGGTGGAATCCTCAGGCTCCGCCTCGCTTACCTTTTCTGGCAACGTTAAACTTGCCAGATTTGTCGAAGTTGACTAATGATCCAATTTGTTATAGTCTGGGGTGGCCTCCGGTTCCCACCAAACTTGCTTCAGACATTCCAAAGTTTGAAGGCAAGAATGGAGAAGATCCAGTTGACCACATCACCACCTTCCATTTATGGTGCTCTTCGAACTCCATGATCGATGATTCGATTAGGTTGAGATTATTTCAACGCACCCTAACTGGAAACGCTGCCAAATGGTATATTGAGCTAACTGGGGGCAGTTTTGCTACATTTGGAGAACTGGGTGTTACATTTCTAAACCATTTCCAGTTGCCAATCTGTTATGACACCGGGACTGAACTCCTAGCTAATTTTAAACAGGACGACGCAACCCACATTTCTAACCATATTCAAGAATGGCGGAGAAGGAAGAGGCTTATTAAAGCTCATATTCCAGGAGAATTCCTTTTGGAATGGTTTCTAAAATCTCTGCAGTCAGATATTTCGAAAGATGTATCCCTCTCCAGGGTATTTTCCGAGGAGCAGGCCATTTTTACAGCCCAGCAGCTAGAGTTGATATATTCTCAGTCTGGGGTCCTTCATAAGTATTTTCCCAATGCTCCTTGCTCCAAATTAGATTTATCCAAAACTAAGCCTGGTCCTCATGGTGACGGACTAATTGGATCAATCAATAGTGGTGCAGCTAGCCTGCTTACTCAATTGCAGCAGTTGTCTTTACAATCTGCTCCTTCTAGTCAGGATGTGCCTGCTGAGTCATCACCTTCCCCCTATTTGTCCATAAATGTTGTCCAGGCTTCTGATCCCAAAGGAAATCAACAGTCCGAAGGGAAGAAGAAGGGACGAAATAATAAGAAAAAGGGCAAGAATGGGAAGGGTAATGCGAATAAAACCAACGAGCATGTTGGTGAGGGTCCAAAGGAGAAAAAGAAAGTGAAGTTTCCATGCAAGCTGTGTGCTGGAGACCATCTTACACACCTTTTCCCTAAAATTCAAGATGCACAGTGCTTGTTAGCTCAGCAGGGTTCTTCCAGTTCCCAGGCTGTGTTAACAAACCCTTTTCCCCAAGGGCAATAGCTAGTTGTTGGCGCGAATCAAAATCCTGGGGCTTCATCTGGGGGCACCCAGGAAGGGAAAATTCCATCGAACATATTCAAGATGAGTGCTCACGTGGATGTCGCTACGAGATCCCGTGATTATGGCAGAGAAGAGTCTTTGAAATCTAAGGATGCTCCTGATGCTACTGAGCCACTTCATATTACGAGGCCTACTGTTGAGCCTATACCCCGGATGCCCAAAGCATCTACCAAGCGCCCGACAATTTATCCAAACGCTAGGGCTGCCCAGAACTACTCTGTTGTGGAAGATCTGGCGCAAAGTCCTTGTGCCATGTCGGCTTTAGAGGTGCTCCAGTCTTGTCCAGCTCAGTGCAGTGCTTTGCTCACTGCCATTGGGGCTATTGATCCAAAAATTCTCTTATGATTACATTTGATATGTCTAATTTTAAGAAGAGACTCCCTCATCATATGGCTTTTCATATTAAATCATCGTACTGGAAGTGCAATATCTTTCGAACGGTTGTTGATGAGGGTGCTTCCACATGTGTGATGTCTCTCACATGTTGGAAGATGATTGGATCTCCCAAAGATGTTCCATCTACCACTCTCCTGACTGCGTTTGATGGTCATTCTGACAGACCGCATGGTATTGTCCCAGCTTTTCCCATCTGTGTTGGGGGCAAAACTGTCAATATAGAGGTTGAGGTAGTGGATGCAAGCTTGGACTACAACCTTCTGTTGGGTAGAAACTAGATTTATGAGATGGATGCCATTGCATCCTCATTATTTCATATTATTTGTTTCCCTCATGAAGGGAGGATTGTTACAGTGGACCAACTTGACTGTCCTCCTGTAGACCCGAATGCATCTACTGACTCAACTGTTCCAAAGTTGGATAATACTAAGGCACCTGTTGAGAATTTAGGGGTTGGAATGTATTCTTCCTTGATGGGTACTTTCGATATTCCTCCTCCTATGGTTCATATCAATGCAATTTCATCCTCCAAGGCTCCTCTTTGAAGAGAGTTCTTCAGAACTCATTATTTTTCGGACCCTTGGACCTTACCTTCCCCTACCGCCACATTAGCGGAAGGTCAAGTGGGTGGAATGGCATTTCCAATGTCTGCAGCTGAGATTTCTTATCAGTCTATTATTGACTCTGTAGAATCCGTCCCAGCTCCTCTTTCACCGGAAGAGTTGGATGGAGATGTGGCTCCGGCTCGGACACTTAGTTCTTCTTCTACCCAGGATTGCCTTGATACCACTCTTCCATCTGAAGAGGCCATCCTGGAAGCTATGACTGGTATAGAGAGACCGTGGGATGATTTGCATCATCGGTCTTACTTCTTACCTGATTTGAGCAAAGTTGAATTAAGTTTTCCGAGTCCTCCATCTCCTGGTCCTGTTCGCCCAGTCTTGAACCCCTTAGCACCAACACAGGTTTATGATGAAGGGAACATGGTTGTGATTTCTCCTACTATCCCGGTGAACATTTCCAAGGATCCCAATATTATTGAGAATGTATTCATCAGAGTTGAATGCTCCCGTGAAGAGATTCAAATTTACACCAAGCTCTTTAAAGAGTATAGGGATGTATTCGCTTGGTCTTATGAGGAAATTCCTGGTATAGATCCATCTATTGTCCAGCATGAGATCAAGACGTATGAAAACGCTAAGCCTGTGAGGCAAAAACTTCATCCGGTTAATCCTAGGAAGGTTGCAGCTATCAAAGCCGGGGTGGAGAAGCTGCTTAAGGCAGGATTTATTTATCCGGTTCCTTTGACTGAATGGGTTTCAAATCCTGTTCCCGTAGATAAAAAGCAAGGAACAATTCAGGTTTGCATCGATTTCAGAGACCTTAATAAAGAAAGTCCTAAAGATAATTACCCCACACCATTTATCGATCAGATCATTGACGAGTGTGCCGGTAATGAAATTTTCTCTTTCATGGACGGTTTCTCCGGATATAATCAGATTTCTATCCGTCCTGAAGATCAAAATAAGACTGCTTTTATTTGTCCCTGGGGTACGTTTTCTTACAAGAAGATGCCTTTTGGTCTTAAAAATGCTGGGGCTAAATTTCAGCGGGCCATGTCATATGTCTTCCATGACATCAAAAAGATTATTGAGGCATATTTGGATGATTTAGCTACTCATTCTCGAAAGAGGATGGATCATCCTGCTCACCTCCGTCAAATATTTGAACGGTGTCATTTCTATAAGATTAGGTTGAATATGAACAAGTGCGTTTTCGCGGTTACATCCAGTTGGTTATTGGGATTTATTGTGTCTAGGGAAGGGATAAGGGTAGATCCCTTCAAGGTTGAGGCAATACTTCGGTTGCCTCCCCCGTCCTCTATTCGTCAACTTCAAAGTCTACAAGGAAAGGCTAATTTTCTTCGGAGATTTATCGTAAATTATGCTGAAGTTACCAAAGGATTTATGAGACTGTTGAAGAAGGGAGTTCCATTTCCGGGATGACTTCACTCAACGCTCATTCGATGCTTTGAAAAAAGAATTTACCTCTGCTCCTTTATTGAGTTCACCTGATTATAGCAGGGATTTCCTTTTTTATCTGGCAGCAGCAGAATCTACCATTGGTATGGTGCTCGTTTAGGAAGATGATGCTCTTGCAGAGCATGTTATATACTATCTTAGTCAAGGCTTGGTAGGACCTGAACTCTGGTATACTCCGATAGAAAAGCTAGCTTTAGTAGCTGTTCATGCTGTGCAGTGACTCCGACATTACATTATTCTACGAAAAACTTATGTTTTGGCAGCAGCCAATCCATTTCAGTTTGTCCTCAGTAGGCGAGTGATTGGGGGAAAATACAATAGATGGATTGTGATTTTGCAGGAATTTGATCTTGAGTTTATGTCTGCCAAGTCCAAGAAATCATTGGTTTTCGCGGAATTGATCTCCGAGTTGCCTTGTGGGGAAGAGATAGTTTATGATGAATCCTTTCCGGATGAACATTTGTTTCTGATCTCTCCACAGGATCCTTGGTATGGAGATATAATTGTGTATATTCAGACTGCGAAGTTTCCCTCCACTTTTTCGAAAGATGAGCATCATAAGTTGCGTCACTTGGCTAAGAATTACTTGATTATTGGTGATGCTTTATACCATCAAGGGGTTGATTCAATCCTGAGACATTGCTTAACTCTTGAAGAAGCTGAGGCTGTGCTGAATGATTGCCACAGTGGAGCTTGTGGTGGTCATTTATCTGGGCTTGCTACAGCCCAAAAGATTTTGCATGCTGGGTACTTTTGGCCTTCGATTTTCAAGGATTGTATGGAGTCGGTCAAAAAGTGTCATCCGTGTCAAGTTTACACTCGAAAAATGCACGCTCATCCAGCTCTGCTTTTTCCAGTCATTACTGTCGGTCCCTTTACAAAGTGGGGTATTGATTATACTACTTGTAACCTGCCTTCGGCTAAAGGTCACAAGTACATTATTGTAGCAGTAGACTACTTTACGAAGTGGGTCGAGGCTATGCCTACTTTTGGGAATTATGGTGAGACTGCACCTCTTTTTCTTTTCAACCAGGTTATTGCTCATTTTGGTATTCCTAAAGAGATTTTCACTGATCATGGCAGTCATTTTCAAAATAGCATGATGGCTGAGTTGGATCTAAAATTAGGTTTCCGGCAGGAGCATTCATCTCCGTATTATCCTCAAGCCAATGGGCAAGTGGAAGCCATGAATAAGTCCTTGAAGACAATTTTTAAAAGGAAAATTGATAAAGCTAGATCCAACTGGCATATTATGCTATATCCTGCACTTTGGGCATACAGGACGTCAGTGAAAACTGCAACTGACTTTACTCCGTTTCAACTAGTTCACGGGATGGAATCCGTATTTCCTATTGAATGTGAGATTCCTTCTCTTAAATTAGCTGTTGAAATTCTTCCTGACACTTCTAGTCTTGAAGAAAGGCTCCTTCATCTGGAACATCTCGATGAGCAGCGTCGGGATGCCACCACGATGAATGAAGCACATAAAAACCGAGTTAAAGTTCAGTACGATAAGGCGGTCAAGCCTAGGGTTTTTTCGGAAGGTGACCTTGTTTTGGTCTATGCCCAAGAAAAAGATGCCCTGGGGGCAGGAAAGTTTAAGTCTATGTGGTATGGCCCCTTTATCGTCAAAAAAGTCCTTAAGAAAGGAGCATATACCTTGGTTGACTTTCAAGGAAACGAGTTGCCGGAGCCCAGAAATGGGCTCTATTTGAAAAAGTATTATGCCTAGGCTTCGGCCTGGCATGTTGCTTTTGTATATAGTAGTTTTGCTTTGTACATATCTGGTTTTTCGATCTTTGATGGGATGGTGATGTTTTTGATCTGCTTTGGCAGGTTGTGTCGGATGTCATGAGTCATTTTTGTTTCACCGATGGTGCTAGTAGACACACCCAGAACTTAGCTTCCACGGCTTGGGTGCTTCATTATCCATCCAGTCAGCTGTTAGTATCAAGAGGGGTCTGCATTGGTCCTGCTTCCAATAATATAGCAGAATACACTGCAGTTGTTCATCTACTCTCAGAGGCAATATCTTTGGGTGTTGATTCGTTGGTAGTTTTCTTGGACTCTCAGCTGGTGGTGTCGCAGTTGAACAATACTTATCGGGTTCGAGATCCATTTTTACTCCGGTTGTTCTTGAGGGTACGTTTGTTACAAAGATCATTTCAATTTTTAACTTTCATTCATATTCCTCGAGTTGACAATTGGTTGGCAGACTCATTAGCTAATCAAGCAATTGATTGGCACATTAATCATTCCATACAATAAAATTTAATCATCAAAAACATCATACATTTTCATACATTTGTTACATCACATCAAACATCGTTGTATATATATCATCAGAGTGTTCAAAACTATACAAAAATTTGGATCCATAGGTCATACAAAAACTTGGGCTTATGCCCGATCATGTTCAGTCTCAAAAAATATACAGTCATCTGATACATCATATCTATCTACTACTGAGGTCCCTGCCCAGAAGTTGTGTTCCTATAGAACACGATCGCAGTGGCGACTCAGCGGAATAACCGTACCCAGTCCTGAGGTACTCCTACCACTCGTCTCTGGATGGCTTTAGGCAGATCTTCCACTGCAGCCATAGGTACTTGGCGGGTTAACCCCTCCAAGTTCCTCTGTACAGCCTGGAGGGTTCTGGCTGAATCTACTGTATCCGCTTCGCCCCTGCGACGCTTATGTCTCGGGTAACCCTCAAGTCGCACTGGTCCAATATCTGATTCATGATCATTTTAAAATTGTAAGTCATTTGAATCCAATCAAAAACATGTTTGTTTTTCACATTTTTTCATACATATTGAAAAAATCCAAAAAAATTATATAAGTCAAAAAATTGCAAACTTACCGACTGTACCCCATGTTGCGCCTGGTGGAAGGACAAGAGCTGGATCGCCACGAAAGTCCATCCCGGCATAGGGATAGTTGTCCACCACGATGATTTGTTCTCTCCACCATTGGAAGAACTCATCATCCCAAGTGGTCTGAGGAACTTCACTTCCCCCCAATCTCTTCATCGTGTCAGCCCAGCGGGCAATTCTTGGGTCTCTCGGGCTGCTGATTGTAGAGATCACTCTAGGTCTTAGTACTGGAATCTTCTCGAAGAAGAATGTCATCAAAATTGTACCATATCCAAAATGTTTTGTCTTTTCTTGGCGGATAGAGGTCAATTGTTGCTTCATGTTCATTAATAGGGCTATGCACCAATCATATATATGAGTTAAGCATTCCACTGCTATGCTCATTTGCGTCCTGGATGCCTGGTGTAGAGAAGTTGATCCTGCTACTCTCCCAATGGTAAAAAGGAGGATTTTCATGTGCAAATCCCTTAAATCTTTGATTGCAATTTGAGTTCCAACTTTCTTGGAACCCTCTACGCAGTACACGTGGACGTAATCTTCCACGGTGAGCCCTCCCAAAGGCTTACCGTGCAAGTCTACTGGCTCCCCTCTCCGGGAGAGTCTAGTGATAAAGTATATGTCTTCCACTTCAATGCATATTTGCATCTAATCTATCATAAAGCAGTCCTCTTCTGGTTCCCAATAATTCACAAGCATTTCAAGCAACCGGACATTGCTCTTCATATTTGGCATTTTGAAAAACTTGAGTAATCAACAATTACGAAGAATATTCAGTGATACTTGGTCTTGCATGACTTCATTGTCTATTGCACTGTGTTCATGCTCTCTCCATGATATGGTCATCCTGTCAAATTTCAACAATTCGTTCATTAGCCACGCAATTTTTTATTTTGGGTTGCGCATATGCGACTTTCTTTGTGCACAATCGCGTGTATACGCGACTTGGTCATTGCAAACCCGCGTATGCGCAAACCCGTGATTTTTAGCAAGAGATTCTATGGTGAAAATTCCTAAATTTTAACTTATGAATGGAAAAAATGAATAGCAAGGATGGTTGATGAGCTTACCTAAGAAATTCGGTGGAATTCGATGGTCGGTTGCTCCTGATTTGACGAAAGAAGCTTTTTTCTCCAGAGCACTTTTTTCCAAATCAGCAATGTAACAATGAACCAAATATGAGGTAATTTGTCTATCTATGCCCAAAAAGTTCAAAATTTTCAAAAAAATTTGTTATCCTTATTTTTTCGATCTATCTTAAGCTGCATAACCTGGATGCTTGGAAGTGCTCAGATTGGTATATTTTCAGGTACATTTTGACGATTTCGAGATTTTTCCCGATTTTTTATCCATGACTGCTGACCCGTCATGGCAGGTATATGATCTTCACTGGCATATAGGTTAGGGAATCCACTTTCCGTTGCATTTTGCATACTAGCCTCCATTCTGATCACTTTCCATAGGGTCGATCCCATCAGGTCATGAGTATTACACCCATTTCACTCGCCGATTTTTTAATCATGACTTGGTGGTAGAGCCTTCCTTTACATGGGCTTCCTAGTTAGTTCCTCGCTATCACTTGTTTCCCATGCTACGTTTTATGTAGGCTCGGGAGTCCTCTTTAGTCCCGCCATGACTTATGTGTTGAGGCTTCATTCTTCTTCTTCTTCACTATCATTTTTCTGGCTATTACCCTAGAGGCTCCCTGATGTTGTTGAGTTGTACTACTGCATTGCATATTGGCTACTTGTTTATCCTGGCCTTTAGCCGGCTTCATTTGGACTCGATGTTTAAGCCAACTTTTGACCTTGAACGTCTGTACAAGTTAAACCATTGCATGCACTTAGCTATCGCGACTCGACACCCTTTACCCATGGATGGAACATGCCTCTGAGTATCTCTTACCAATTTTTGCCACCTTGCATTGAGCATAGGATTGTTCCAATCCCAGGAACTAGTGCATCTTTTCTTTGATACTCATTCTATCCATTGTACTATAGCATTATTTTATTCTTTTTCAGGCTTATTATATGAAAAAGACAAAAAAATCAAATATAACAAAAAGAGCGGGAACGGGATGTAACTTCATACTTTTATGGAAATACAGTGTCAGTTTGTCGCCCTTGAACAAAGCATATACACTTATATATCTTTCCTCCATTTGGGATGGTTTTAGTTTGACCTAGGTTCAGCCTTTACCTTGTTTCACTTGTCAGTCCTCCTCCGGTTGGTTATCTCTTCCAATCCTATGGAGAGTTTGTTCTGCCTCCTGCATAACAGACTTATACAGTGTCACTTTTTACTGCCATGGTCATCATGAGTCGTGCTTTTGTTCAAGGGAAGTCTAACCTGAGTTGGCCATTCTGCGGTGTCTCTTGACTCATTATTTAGTCGGCCTTCCCGGTCTTGTCAGTATCTTGTTCTATCACATCAGATGTTTTGGTCTTCTGCTCATGCTGGTTTGAGAAGGTCCCCATTGACTTCTCGCTGGTGGGTTTGTCTCTTATCGACTACGACACATTGCTCTGAGAGAAAACCTAGAGCCGCACCCTGGCCCTATTTCCATCATTGATAGGTGACCTTGTGCTCAGCATTTGATCATCATTATGGGTCTTTGACTGAGTGGTTTCCCCTGTGTTCGACGTCAGCACACATTATCACACTTGGGATTCGTGCAGTACCTTGATTTCCATTTGACCCTATCGATGGATTTCTCGCCTCTGTGTCAGCTTTCATTATTGGTTGGTTCAGAGGGTTTCTTCCGTGCGCTAGCTTCATCTTGTGCATGTCGGAAATGTACTTCGGTTTTGGTTCCGTCACTCTACTTCGTCCGATTCCTTCCAAATCTTGGCCTGCGGGTTACACTCGCGCTGGACTGATGTGGGATGCCTTAATGCCTTCCTTCCAGCAGATCTTTTCCCATCGACTCCGACTCATTGCTCTAGGAATAAGGTCTAGAGTATTTTTGTCAGTACCTTAGGGTTTGCAGTCATCAGTGGCAGACTCTTCGCTATCGACAGTGGGGATTCATCATTGCCTCCTGATTGGTAGATTCTTTCAAGTGTTCGACTTCAACTCATTCATTCACACTTGTTAGATTGTACTGGGGCACCTTGACACTCATTATCATTATCGGTGGGCTGTCTCGCGTTGGTTAACGGTATACATCATTGACCGGTAATCCAACGATTTCTCACATGGTCGACTTCAGCTCATTTATTCCCATTGTGTAGAATTGTGCCATAGTGATCGGTGAAAACCTTGGGTTGCATCAGCATTTCTCGGTTCACTTTTGACAGTCCATTCAGTTTCTGCCAGTGATGCCATTCACCCTTATATGTTGTAGTTCAGTACAGCAGAATCCTATATGTTGGCTCCCGAGTTGCGTGATTGTACCGTTTATTCCACCCCTTATGATTTGGTACATGGAGATTCAATTAATTATATGATCAGACATCCAGTTTCAGCATCATTGATCAGCTTTCTATATGTGATACTTGGACATTGATTCAGACTTATATTTCCAGGCCATGCTCAGATGATTCATTGTGTACTTCCAGTTCAGCTATACTTGTATAAATTTTGGATCTATTACGTACTTTCCATATTATGTGTTTTTTGACTGAGCATGGGTATGCCAGCCTCAGCATGAGTTGACTCTTTGTTTTCTTTCATTGGTTTTTGGCAGGCTGAAATCTGGTGAAGTCCTCTCTTGTCCTTGCGAAGTTCTTTCTATGTGCATAATACATTTTGGCCATCATGTACCCCTTCTGACCTCATATATTATGGGGCATCTGTTATAGCATCATTTTTCACCTTCATATGATTCATGATTGCTTTTATGGCTTTGGGCAACCATTCCTACAGACTTGAACAAAATTCACTAAAAATAGTGTTAAAATCTCCATACGCGGATATGCCCAGACTTTTCCACGTGTATACGCAAGTCCACATGTACTTTCCGTGCATGTCATTAAAATCATTAAAAAATATATAAACATTCCCTATTTTCGGGCTAGGTTGATGGTTACTCTGGTAGTTCAACCACCCCAGCACGTGGCCAACTATTTCCAACTGACTGAAACTACTTTGAGGGAGTATAAAATCCCCTCATGTGCATGGCCTCGAGTGCACAAGTCTTGAAAGGATCTTAGTGAGGCAAGGGCGGGACGAATCCGGACGACGGTCTGCTCGAAGATCGTGGAAGGATTCAGGTGATCTCTCCACTTTTACTTCTGTACATGTTGTTCGTAATAATGAAGAACCATCTTGTTCCTGAACCTACGTGTTGATATCTATTTGTATGTGTGAAAAGATTATCATTTAAGCATTTATTATGGTTTATATAATGTTTCACATGGTTTACACTAACGTTTAGGAGAATTATATGCTGTACAACTAGGTTTCTAAGCACATTCTTTCTTGTTTCCAGGTTGAAGGAGGAAGAAGGGTTGTTGGGGTTTTAGACCTCGTGGGATCTACAACGAACGTAGCACTACAAGAAAAAAGGTCATTGGTGAGGGGCGAAAATTGTCACCATAAGCTCATTGGTGAGGGTCAAAAGAGCCTTCGTCACCAAAAACTGAACATCACCAAAGGTGGCGTCGCTGAAAGTATAGGTGTTGTGGTGACATTCAAGGTCCGTCACCAATAAACATGTTGGATCTATTCAGTACTTTCCGTATGATGTATTTTTGACTGAGCATGGGTATGCCCGCCTCAGCATGAGTTGACTCTCTGGTTTCTTTCATTGGTTTTTGGCAGGCTGAAATCTGGTGAAGTCCTCTCTTGTCCTTGCGAACTTCTTTCTATGTGCATATTACATTTTGGCCATCATGTACCCCTTCTGACCTCATATATTAGGGGGCATCTGTTATAGCATCATTTCTCACCTTGACATGATTCATGATTTCTTTATGGCTTTTGGGCACCCATTCCTACAGACTTGGACAAATTCACTTAAAAACAGTGTAAAATCCCCCATACGCAACTATGCCCGTACTTTTCCGCGTGTATACGCGAGTCCAGCTAGACTTTTCTGCGTATGACATTAAAATGATTAAAAAATATATAAAAAATCCCTAATTTCGCGCTGGGTCGATGGTTACTCAGGTAGTTCAACCACCCCAGCCCGTGGCCAACTGTTTCCAACTGCTGAAACTACTTGGAGGGACTATAAAAAGCCCTCATGTGTATGGCCTAAGGGAGAAAGAGAATTATTGATATTATACTCTGTTGGTATTCCCTATCCAAGTCTGATTCCCCGTGCCTCCTGCACTTTCCCAGTTCGTTGTAGGAAACCTTTGTTTCCTTGAGATACACATCCCTTTATAAGTTATCTCGTATGCACTAGTTTGGAAGGAGTCTTAGCGAGGCAAGGGCTGGACGGATCCGGACGACGGTCTGCGAAGGCCTTGGAAGGATCAGGTGATCTCTCCACTTGATTACTTTTGTACGTGCTATTTATAATACAGAAGTATCATGATGTTCCCGAAATAAACATGTTAGTGTATGCTGTTATGTATGAGAATATTTGTTATACAAGCATTCATTATGATTTATTTAACATTTTATATGAATCTCACTAACATTTAGAGTAGATATATGATGTACAACTTGTCCTTTGTGCTGGTTTCTTCTTGTATTTCAGGTTAAGAAGGAAGGACGGTTGCTGGGGGTTTGGACCCCACGTGGATCTACTTCAAACGTAGGACCAACGGGTAAATCTCTCATTCTGCTCTATTTAGTTTTTCTAAACGTGCATGGTTGTGTGAGTCTCTGTTAAGTAGTACGCCCCTGCTCTGTGGAGGTTGTATCCCAACCAACCTCTAGGGTGTTAATTCCCCGAAACAGGTACAAAGTGGTGTCAATGGTGCACACCAAACGTTATCTGGCTTCCCCCACAAACCACCAATGAGATAGCCAATCTCAGTGCTACAAAAGGCTGCAAGTAAATCATTATGCAATATGCAAGAAGGAACAAATATTCTTGATACATCATGCTGCTCAAACAAGGAAGAGAAGTACAATAAAAAATTTGAAATTATACCTCCACCATCATGTACTTGAGATCTTGAGCTGAAATGGCTCAACTGGAATTTCTCCCTCACCTCCAATGAGTAGGGAAGTGGATGTGACCTCCTCTTCATTACCATCCAAGCTATGCATCTCTCCATATTCTGAAATATTTAATGCTAGCTGCCCTCCCAAGTTAACTCCTCCTTCAAATGGAACTATGCATTAAGGGACATAGAAGAGAAGTCCTCATGTGCTGCATGTAGCAGCTTCTCCTTGAGACTAGAAGATCTAGTCAAGAAGATCCTACCATAGAAATAGATGACCAAATCACCCACCATGTATCTATCATCTCCATCCGGGTCATCAGGAATCATGCATGCACCAAGATTCTTGGAGTACTCTACCAAGATTCGATACCTTCAATAGGGATCAATCCTCCCAAGAGACAACACTGGTGATCTAGCATATGAAGCTCTCCTCATGCTGCTGCCTGCTAATTTGACATCCCCCATGCCAAATTCATTCTCCAAACTCATCACCTCCTTGGAATCCAAGAATGGTGAGCCAAGAGGCAAGATTTCTCTCACCAAATCTAAATCTGGTGGCCTCCTAGGTGGAATTCTTCCATGTAATGAGACATCAAAATCTGAAATGGATTGCATGTATGAGTGAACTGATTTGTCCCTCTATTCTCTACGCAGTGCAGTCTTCTTCCTTTGTGTAGAAACTTTTTGAAATAGATAAGAGTGAATGATCATCATCCCCTCATGTTGATCCTTCTTCTCTCCTTCTTCTTCTAATGGTACAGTGCTGGTACTCCTTCTTTGCTCATCCTCTTCATCAATATGTAAGAATGCCTCATCATCAATGAGAGACCCTAGATCTTGGTCATCTCTTGAAGGAGGTATCTCCATGTCATCACAAGTGGAAGAGGGCCCTTCACAAGATGGTGATCTTGCCCTTAGCAATCCATCATACATGTTCTTATCCCCTTTAGAAATAAGGAGTGGAGTTGGTTGCATGGTTTCCTCCAATGCATGCAAGGTGTTTGATGTTTTGATACATGATGGTTCACATTTATTCTCATAAATATCTTTATCAATCCATTAGTGAATTCATCATAGGCTTTCACACTTGCATGATAACAAGAAATAGAATTTTTAAACCACCCATCATGAGCCATACCTTTGAGTTGCAGCGCTGCTACTCCAATGGCCTCATCTTCTTCCTCCATTCTCCTTGCGGTGAATGTGGGCAATGTACTGCACTGTGGATCTACATGTGTGGCTGAATTCTCACACACTTCATGACAATATCTAGGGATTTCTTCATTTCCAAACCCTTTTAGAAATTTTTTGCAATCTTCCCTTTCTGTCTCCTTGAGATCTTCTTTGATACCCTCCAAAGTTTGGAAAAGAAGCAGGGAGATCTCCTCTTCCATCATTCTTCTTCCTCCTCTTTCATTTGGCAAGAAAGTAGGCATATCTCAATGGTTCAGATCAGATTGTGTGGTTTAGTGCTCACACACATTGTAATGAATGCTAGGGCTTTTAAGATCAGAGGGATCTGCATGACCTCCCTTCTCCATTCCCCTGATTTTTCCTTTCAGTACATGAAGATTTTATGAAAACTCTTCTCTCTGTAGTCTTCCAGAAAATGGGTTTATGCCCTCCTCCTCTGTGTCTTTAGTGTAACTAGACTTCTCCATTAGATTTTTCTTTCTTCTTCTCTTCTTCGATACCATTGTAAAGTTCCCTTTTCAGGAGTATCAATATTCTATTCTAGAGATTGGGTACAGGGGAATTTACTGGATATGTCACCTTTGAAAAAAGGATGAGATCCAAAGGCTACCTGGCCATCTATATACTTTGTCTATAGAGCTTGAAATATTCCTCCTCCAGGGATTCAACACTTTGGCTTGAAGCCACAGGTTGAGCCAAAGATCTTACTCTGATACCACTGTAATATTCCAAATCTGGAAATTAATTAATATTTGACAAAATATTGGTTATGTAGCATCAAAAAATCTCATAACACATGTTATAATTCAGATCCTTCAGTAAACACAACAGCAACAACCTTATACAACGTTTTATGGGAAAAAGGTGAGGAAAAGTGATGATTTTTTCCCTAAAATGAGTGTATTCATAAATATGAGTAAAAATAAGAGAAATGGCAAGAGGTTATTTTAGATTAGATCATGAGGAACCTACGCTCCAAATTTTAGCTCAAAAAAATAAGTCTAGCTAAGTTAAATAGTTCCTCCTCCCCAAACTAGGCTTAAAAACCCTGATTTCCCATGACTTAATGTATGCAGAAATTCACTGAAGCTCAGGCAGTGAAGCTCAGGAAGCGTGAGGAAATACCTCTAAAAGAGGTGTTGCAATAATTGTATTTCACTGTAAAACCTTGACAACTTTATTTTCTGAAGCATGCAGTAGTTGTAGGTTACAAATTGTCAAACCAGGAGGTAACTCCACAAATCAAAATGTGTATTAGATGAAGAATGTGAGTGTATTTATACATGGAGGTGAGGATATTTGGATTCATCTCCCAATGACCTCACCTCCATGTATAAATACATTCACATTCTTCATCTAATACACATTCTAATTTGTGGAGTTACCTTCAGGTTTGACAATTTGTAACCTACAGCTACTGCATGCTTAAGAAAATATGAGATCTAGGACAGATCATTGTACAAATAATTAGATCTATATGATATCTATACACTAGGTTTTCCCTATTTTAAATACCCCTTGGGGTTTTCAGCAAATCATGAAGCATATGGAGTAGATCTGAAATCTCATGCAGCAGATCTACAGATTCCTGTAGAATTTATGAAGTGAAAACATGTATGACAAAATTAGATATGGAAGGTACATGGATTGGTTGTCCAATCCATGGATCACCACAGTGAGGGAATATTCCAAACATCGGAGATCTCTCTCCCAAGAGATAGCTGAATCACCCTGGAACTTCTTCCTTGCAGATTGCGCAGTCCAGGAAGGGTAACTGTGTTGTAGGCTCTGGAATATGATATGGCCTGATGCCAAGATCTAAAATTATGCTCCAACAGGAGAGGCACTCTTCCAGGAGGTTAAAATACACACTCCATGAAAAGAGACTCCCCAAAACAATGTAGATCTGAATAGATCTAGAGCTCCACTTACTATAGCTTACAAAAGCAATCAAACCGTCAACAGGATCTGCATTGCAGTTGGAAGTAGAAGCTTGGCCGATTTCCGGATAGTGGATGAGAAATGCAAAACTCTTTCAAGAGCTACTCTATGGAAAGATGTGGGATTCCCACTCAGGAACACTCAGTGCTAAGAAACACTATTCTCAGGCTAAAAAGCCTAGAGAATTAGTCTAAGCAGAATAATTTCTGAATATCTTCAACAACCCTTTCTTGCTGCTCTCCTCTTTCTCTTATAGGATGAAAGTCTTGCAAAACCCTAAACCATCTTAAAGGTTTAGCTCCTTTCACATGTGCATCCTCCTTCTAGATCTGCGTTGAGTATTTAGGAGGTACATTGCACTTAGACAACGCTATAGATAAGGTCTTGTTGACCTAGTCAAATGTCACAAACCCTTTTCACACATAATGGGTTTCATCAAGGCAGCCCTGATTTAGGCTTGTTCACATTGGGCATTGATTTATTACATAGTTTTTTAGGATTTTATTGATCCTCCCTTACAATTTTATTCACGAACATGAAAATAAAATTGAAATTGAATATTCCAATTAGCTTGGGCTAATTAGGAGTATTACAACTGATGGGGTAGCCGACGCTTTAGAGGTCCCAGATCGAGGAGCCTCAGTCAAGATGTCATACAAAATGCACGATTAAGAGTACACTAAATCAAGGTACTGGGCACAAGAGATGGCATGTTCCTCGGTTACACATGCCCCTATAGCGATGTTTTTCGCAATATGATTGACAAAAGAGGTAGTGAACTAATGAGTAAGAAGCTGATCAGGAATTTTGAACTTGATCAGGCAATGACGACGTCTCCATTCTTGAATGTGGTCCGAGATATGAGTAGCCCAGTCTTGTTTCAAGGATGTTAGGAGATGCGTCTCGGCTTTATAGCGAACTAGCAACTAGAAATGGGTAAGGAATGCCATAGCGAGAGTGTTGAAATTTTGAAAGATGCCACGAGGTAGTTCAATATATCACTTAGCATCAGCTCCGGTGAGAGTGTGTTGGAAAAGACGGAGTCGAATAGAGTCATCCACCCAAGAGTTGGAAGAACACCATAAATGGTATGTCATGACGTGAGCTTGGGGGTCTTCTCCAAATTTTCCCTCAAACTTGGGACAATCACTAGGAACCTTTGTTGGAACCGGAGGTCAATAAGGATTATGAAGAATGGGATCATTTGTCAATTTGGACACATCTGGTAGCTCCAATGTGGCGAGAAAAGGTAATTGAGGGTTAAAAGGCATAACAGGTCATTGATAAGGACCCGTACCCATACTACATCCTGGTTGAGTATAACTCTGCCCCCATTGGTTCTATCCCAGAGGATTCAGACCATAGCGGGTATAAGATGGATAATTCAGTTGGTATGGCGGCTGAGGACCAGGATATGGGGGTTGAAACCAGGATACTGATTCTGAGTATACGAGGGTCCCAATTGAGCTGCATAAGGATTTTTCTACGGAGTATAAGTATAGCCTGGCGGTTAAGGGTAATAAGCAGAACCTTGAGGCGCATTGCATACAGGTCGATATTGACCTTGGGGGTAATAACCGCCTTGGGGTTGAACGGGTTGCTGATAAGTAGGGTCCTACTAAGCTAGATTAGTTGGGCACATCAGTTGATTCAGCTACGACATAGAGTAGAGAGGTGGCTGAGTAGGGTGAATGGGCTGTGCAGGTTGGCCTAGTTGAGCAGGTTGACTTGACTGATAAGGGCCACCAGGTTTCCCTAGTTGAGCAAGTTGGTCTGATGGCTGAGGTGGGCCACGTTGTGCCTAATAACCAAGTTGAACTGGGGTAGGACCATAAGATGGCTCTAGTTCTGCAACATTTGGACCAATCGAAAGATATGGCTATTGAGGCTGCACCAAAGGTTGAGATGGATGGATCTGCCCCCAAGACCATATGAAGGTCTGGGTTGATATACCGGTTGCCCAATTGGTCCTTGAGGTTGCCCTAGTTGGACCATAGGTTGAGCTTTTAAAGGTTGACCTTCAGGATTGTAAGGCTACCCTTGCGGGCCGTAAAACAATCCCTGTTGGACCGAAGGTTTCCCTTGTGGGTCGTACGCATATCCTTGCTGGGCTGAAGGTTGTCCCTGAAAGGGTTGTCCTTGTGGGCCAAAATCATACCCTTGTTGAACAGAAGGTTTTCCTTGTTGGTTAAAAGGTTACCCAGGCAAGGTAGGTATAAAACTGTTAATGAACTGATAAGCCTCAGGAGCAGGAAAATAGATGGGGTTTCCATGCTCATCATATTGAAACAGAAGGGAATAAATCGGGATACCATCTGCTGCATAATGAGAGAAATAAGATAGATAAGGATCTTGAGGGGATTGATAAGTCTGGGAGTTCTGCTGCTGAACAGCTAGCCGATACTCCTAAAAAGAAAGGCCGCCAGGGATCGCAATGGAAATCTAAGTCTATATCGATGTTGAAACTCTTGACGAATCAACGGTGACAACTGACACCAATGGAGCCACACAGATAGTAGGCCTAGTGGGGACATACGTAAGGAAAGGCGTCGATGAGACAAGTGTCCTCGAAGACATCCCTACTGATGGGAGAACCGGCCCCCTTGATGGGGTTTATGTTGCCACAGAGGAAATACCGGCTATAATCTGACCCAAAGACCTATATCTGACTGGAAGTGACACCGATGGTGAAGATTGAGCAGGCTCTTGATGGATGTCTTCCAGGAAAAGTTGGTATTCTTCAACAGAAACTGGAATACCCTCAGTGCAATTAGGACTAGATGAGTCCATATCTGAACCCACCATGAGATCTTGTAAAAGACTACGGGGGCTAGGAGGTATGATAGCAGCCAAAAATGGTGATCCTGATGTAAGAGGGGGAAAATGTTCCCCGACCCCAAACCCAAACCAAGCATTTGAAAGAGGCCAATGGAACTCAACTGGTTCTCCAGAGGGGCACTCTAATGGGATGATAGGCTACTGAAGCTAAGAATACCTATAGGTTTCTGAATTTTTAGATGAATCATCTGAGAAAGGACTACCGGTAGATGAAATCGATGGCTCTGCCACTGTGACAGTAGCAGACTAGAAAAGGGAAAAAGATCGGAAAAGAAGAATCTTGGATCAGGCAAACAAAGACAGGCCAAGTAATCAAACTTTAATGGGTGTGTAATCGTAGGTAGTTTATTTTACCACATTGAAACCAAAAAATTTGTTGTTTCATGTTTTAAGAGTCAAGAAACAGTCAAACATGACTCTATGTAATGTTCCTAATTAGCCCAAGCTAATTGGAACATTTCATTTTGTCTTAATTTTATGCACTAATGAATAAAATGGAAAGGAGAACATGAAAAAATCCTAAACTCAAGAATAAATCAATGCCTATGTGAAAATAGGCATATTTGAGCTACTTGAATAAAAACTTGCAAGTGTGAAAGGGGCAAGACCACTAAAGGAGATCCTATTTGACCATGTCAACCATCACTGTCTAGGTTCATTGAACCTCCTTGATGGACTGTGTTGTTCTAGAAGGGGTTTCCAAGTATGAAAGGGGCCAAAGAGATGAATTGGTTTAGGGTTTTCCAAGAGACCCTAATGTTATAAAAAGGAGGAGAAGGCACATGAAGAGGTTGTTGATGTTATTTCGAATTAGAGGTTGCCTGAGCAACTCTACTTCTCTTGGCTGTTTAGCTAGAGAAGGAGGATCTCCTGTTTAGGAATCCTCTCTCCTTCCATGGAGTAGCTCTTTGGAGGAGTTTGTGATGCATTTCTCCACTATCCTACATCTTGTCCAAGCTTCATCTCCATTAGCAGTGCTGGCTCATTGAGGGTTTTACAGTTGTTGTGAAGTTGTAGCAAGTGGTGACTCAGATATGCAAAGATCTAATTGTTTTGAGGGATTTCTCTCAGGGAGAGTGTATTTTGACCACTCAGAAGAGGATCTCTATTGTATTTTTATTTCATATTTGCATATTTCATCCATTGTAACATTCATCTCAAGCTACAACATTGTTTCTATAGTGAACTGCGTTATTTCATGTACTGCTTTTACTGCTAGTTGTATTTCTCTCATTGTACTTGCTTCCTGATGATTGAGGCTTGCCTCTCATATTTAAGATTCATCTTGTAGCTACTGATATATATTTTTTAGATCTGATATACTGTAATAATAATCATCTTCAGCAATTTCTGGATGTTTCCTACAGTTTCATGTATTAAAACTCAGATCTACATCTTCTTGTGCAATATCTTGTAAAAACCCCAAAGGGGACTTGTAGAAGAGGTTGATTAGTTTCCAGATCTGGCATGGATCTGATGTTACAGCCATATATCTGCCATAGATCTGAACTCCATCATTTATCTACTGAAGCACACTTAGAGGGACACAATCCATTCTTTTCTGCAATTTTATAAATGCCAGAGATGTCATTTTAGTGGATTTTTGAACTATTATTTCATGTGATTTGTTGTATGTTAATGGGATAATATTTCACAATAATGAACTGCTGTCCTATGGCTGAATTCTGAGCCTTATGTCTGATCTTCAATGATTACTGGGAAAAACTGCGCAATTCTGGTTGTTGGGTTTTCATGTTGCAGCAGCTCTTCTCTTTAGCTGATTTTTAACTAGTCATCTTCATGGGAGATTTGTTTAAGGTCCTTAAACACATTTTTTTTAGCTAAAATTTAGCATGGAGGTCCCACATAGCCTAAGATATGGAATCCCAGCCTTGTTCTATGTTATTTTTCCACTCCCTTTCTTATACAACGTTTTCCCTAAGCCTGTTGCAAAATTTCCTGAAGTGGAATTTCCCACTTCTTCCTTGGATGGTTTTTTCTCCTCTTTGGACTCATTTATTAGATATGAAGATCTAAGAATCCAAAGGGATGAAAACTCCATTTTTAGTGTGTTATTCCCATCCTTTCTGTGTTTCACCAACTTTCTATAGACAGAGTCTGAAACGGGCCAAGTAGCCTTTGGATCTCACCCTCTCCTTAGAGGTGAGACATCCAGTCAAATCCCCTTCAATCTATATATGGTTTAGAATTTCTGGTGCATTTTCATACTGTTGTGAATCCATAGAGGAATATCTCAAGATATTCCCTACTAAGCCTATTTTTCCCCATTTGGAATATTACACTACAGTCTCTTTCAGTTTTAAGCGAGCACGAAAGGACAAGTGCTCGATGATATTTTCAAATTTAAGGAGTCAGTAAATATCGAAAATGACTACTCAAGTAGTCTAGGTAAAAGGGTGTACTAGGTTCCCATGAACTGCCATACACACCTTGGTTATAAAATCAAAGAAAATCAACCAAGGACTTGACGTACGTGTAGATAGTCTCCCCGAATGCTGTGTTCAGTGTATCATGGTTACAAGGTAGTAGACTCGGCTTCCTATGGATAAAAGAATTGCAACCTAGAGGGATCTCCCTTCATATACTCGACGATACGGGAAGCAAAAGTCCTTACTAGTGTTGTCTGAAGTTAGATGGTGAGCGATAGCTGTTAGGTTTAAAGACGTCAGAACACGTCTCTAACTTAGACCACTAAATGTTTCATTAAGTTTCAATGTTGCCTTAGGTTAATTGAATAAATTTTAAGTTGATCTTGTATTTATGTTTCAATTCCAAGGTCCTACCATATTTTGGATCTCACAAATCCCTAAATGCAAGCTACATGCCATAAAATACCATTTCGTTCGATGAAAAGCTATCTACGAGAAAGTTTAGAGTTTTCAAGTGATAGAAAATAATGAGAACACACAGAAGAATCCACTACAGTACCTAATGCAAGCTAATGAAAATGAGAAACCTTTCCTAGAATGTCCAATGCTAGTTATGGGAAAGATTTTCCAATTCCAGAATGCAAACAAGAATGAAAGCACAATTTTTTTTTATTTTTCAATGTAATAGAGAAAACAGTGCACTAAATGACATGAAAAATAAACCTTCACACTAGTTTGAGAATGTGAATACGAGATTTGAAACGAAACAATTCAATCAACCCAAAAGCAAAAAAAACAACAACTCAAACCAATGTCACAATCTCTCAAATCGAATAAAGGTGTTGAAATAGACCCATACAAGCAATGTGAGCTATGCTTGGAGTGACAAGAAGAAAAACTGAATGAAAGAGGAAAGACTCACTCAAGACTCATTCCACAAAATGCAATCACTCAAAACAGATCAAGAGAGTTGAATGTAATCAAGAAAATAACGAAGGTGACCGCGAAACAAAAGACTCAAACTCCTATAGGAGGCTCAGCATACCCTAGCACTAGAAAACCCTAAGGCTATGATGCTGACAAAAATGGACAAACAACTGAAGGAAGGAGGCTATTCATAGTCACAAAAAATCCTAAAGCACTCAAATCAAGTCAAGAAAACACCCAGAGAGACAAGTACTGACAAAAAACTCTAAAACAGGGAAAACCCTAACACCTACAGGAAATGGCGTGACTATCTAGCTGTAATCAGTGCTAGACAGGGGATGGCGCGGGTGTTGAACTGGAAACAAGTGCCAGTGGGTGCAACTGTCAATCTGGAAACCACGCCAATCAAGCCAACCCTAGAAAAATGAAAATTTTGGAAAAACAGAGGTCAGATATTATCCTCTAGGGATGAACAGGGGTCTAAGACTTAGAAAAACAAACAAAAAAGGAAATCTAAGCAAGAAAAGACCAAGAATAAGACCTAACGGACGAAAGACAAACTCGCACTGATCTCTAGTGGAGTCGCCAATTTTTTTGTGAGGTAAATCCCCTTTGCGGATAGAGGTGATCCCACTAGCCCTAGAGTGGGTCTAGCCACAAACAAGACACACTATGACATCAATTCCTAGTTAACGAATGGACAGAGGTTTGATATATAACTTAATGTATATCCTATGCTGTTGTTATGATCGGAAGAGTGGCTACCTCTCACTCTTAGTTTGACAGATCACGATCTGCTCTTCCTCGCACTCGGATACCTACACATACACAAGAAACAAAGACGATATACAACATACTATTTCACATCCGTAACTATTAGTCAATTGAAGAAGACTAAATAAATGCATAAATAACCACAACACAAAGATGGAACCAATACCATAGTTGAGTATATTATTGAAAGGAAGGAAGAGTACAACCAAGCTTCGACATTGCGGTCTCCTCCAACAGGGTTCCAGCGGAGTGTGTCTCACAAAGCTCATCGGGAATTTGGATGGTGCTCTCTCTACGGAATTCTCCTTAGTTCTACCTTCTCGATAGAGATTACTCAGCTATAGTATCTCTTCTCCAAGTTCAACTTCTTGGCTATATGTTCAGCTAGCTTTTGTAAAGGGAGAAGGCTTATTTATATAGAGGAAGGAGGAGAGGTTAGAATCCATATAATCATGGAGGGGAGTCTTATCTTCAAATAATGTTCCATAGGAGGTTAAAAAACACTACATAAAGGAAGAGATCCATGGCTTATCAATTTTAACCACTTACTATGACTCATCCCTGAGGTGGTTAAAGGAAACTTCCACCTCTAATTTGTTAAAAAAAATTCCCAAAAAGGCTGGCATGGGCACAACAAAGAGACAGAGCGCCAGCTGGCATGACCTCTAGTGTACATCCTCCACACTAGCATGAGGGGTGAACTAGCTACCCATGCCAATGCCAAAACATAGGTTTTTATGGGATTTCTGAGGAAATGTACAACATGAGAAATGATGTCCTTATGTAGAAGGATGAAAAAAAGGTGTTTGCAGAGTATGGCACTGTTCACAGGTCATAGGAAAGACCCTCCAATATGCGAGGTGAGGGATTTCAGGGATGGTGAAAAAATGTTGTGTAATAATAAGACCCTAACCTTGAATCATATGCTCTCAGAATCGACCAATTCATTCTCTAAGGATTTTCACTTTATTCCCTAGCCTAGACATCCAAGAAAAGGAACCAAAATTTAGAAGAAGAAAGTATGGGGAGAGAAGAGGTTTGATTAGTAAAGGCTTGGAAAAATGCCTTGTCCTTTGGGAAAATGGTGTCTTATATGTTTCCTATTATCCAAATTTTTCCTTAAGGAGGTCAATAATTTATCCCCTAGCTACTAACCCTCAACATTTAACCACTCAAGAATTATGGAGTTTCATGGAGTAAAAACAAGATTTAATTCACTATGAACATTCATCATTTTCCATGCAATGAATAGCATATGAAATGGTCAACCAAATAGCCTTCAAAATGATTTTCAATAAATTAGGGCACAATAACATTAATCTAGTTGCAGCAATTCCATAAATTAAACATATTTGAAGAGAAAAATTTCAATACAAAGAACTTACAAGATAACAATATGAAAATATGATATATCCATCCACAATCCAAGAGATAGCTCCAAATAAGATCAATATTTCAGCTCCAAATATGGAAATTCATCCAAGGACATCCAATAGCCAAAGAAAAAGTGTGAATGTGCCAAGAAGGCCGAAATTACCAAGTGTGTTGATGATCCAATACAAATGAAATTGAGTTTTATTTATATGTGACCTAGTAGGTCAAATTATTAGCCTAAGCCCCCTAACATTATAAAAATGAGAAAAATACAAGCCATGGTCACAAGCCGACCAAGTAACTTTTACAAATTATGAATTAACCATATAAATGATAACCAAATCAATGATGTTATGTTTATGTAGGGTTGTCGAAGGGCCACATTGAGTCCTCTTGGTACAAAAAAGTGTGAGAGGGATCTATAAATAATGAACTAAAGGATCGCTATGTTACCCACCATGAGTGGGTGACCCCTATGGGAGAATTTTTCTCCTAGATTTGTCTTCAACTTGCATCCAACAAAACTTTGCGACCACCTGATAGCTCGATTTGCTGCCACTCTCCACCACCTGAGCTAGCTATTGTGTACCCTCACTCATTTTTCATGATCACATGTTGAAATTTGGGACTTCCAAGCCTAAAGGTATGGATTTTCATTATGAAATTGGGTTTTTATGCTTATTTTTCTTTGGCAAACTTGGATATCGATTAGTGAGGGGATTTCATGTGGGTTCTGTTAGCCACCTGTGAATTTTTTGTCAAGAAAATAGGTGGCTAAATATTTTTTTTGAGCCTTAAAGAGACACATTTCCTCTGAAAATCTCTCATTCTTGAAGCCTCTGTGTACCCTTTTCTTTTGAAAAATATCTTCATTGTTGTTTCCATCAAGAAATCCTCACTGTCTATGAAAAATGTTTCTCAGAGAAGCCTCCATTTTCCCCTTTGTATCCCTACAAAATTCCCCATTTTAACCCTTTTTTCCCTTCTCAAATTTTCCCCTTTAACCCCCAAAATCCCTTCCTAAGTCTTCAAAACCACCCAATTCCCCTTTAAAAACCAAGTGAAATCCCTTCATTTAATTTTGAAATCCCTCTTTCCTCCTACCGGAACCTCTTTTAAGCCTTAAAAACACCGTTTTTAGGCCTAAAAACCCACTTTTTATCATATAAAAGGCTTAGCCCCTTTCGGCCCAACCACTAACCACTTCCCCTCCATGAAACCAGGCGCTAAGACCAAGTGCTAAACCGTAAAGAGCATATCGCAATTGGAAGTTGGAATGGAGTGCTTTTTCTTTATTAATCTAAAAAGCTCTAATGCGAGGAGATTTTGTTCTATCAGCCTATGGTGTAATATCTGCCGTTGATTTGAATAGATCTAAAGGTTCGCACTTGTTCCACCGCGCGCACATAACATTCCCTTGTTACCCTCCGATGGCCATCTCCACCGTTGATCTTTAAACGATCCAATGACCATCGCACCACTGCGCCAATCGCCAATTGGAAGTTCTTAATGCGCCACCCTCCAATGCCCCGATTGGCCGATCCCTGATTAGATCCTGGCCGTTGAATCCAAAAGAACCAATGACCACGATTTGATCTCACTCCACCTCCGATGCCCCCAATTGGCCACCCCCAATCCAATCACAGCCGTCGATCTCCTGCCGATCCGACAGTCCATATGCAATTGTGACATCGTCCCATCGGAGTTTTGGCCCATGCCTCCTCTAGTTCCAATTGAATCTCATCTGTCCATCCCATTTGATCCAATGGTGAGGATTACTCCTGCCCATTAAACTGCCCCTGTATCTTCGCTTTCCCACTTTCGATCTCAACCTTCCATCGCGTTGATCAGACGGCTCACACTCAAATCGCCTTCAACCAGTCCCCACATTACCAACTGTGCATCTCCCCATATTGCGCTCCATTTGCCACCGTTAGATCTCATAGCCCCAGATCCAACGACCGAGAACCATATCGCGCAAATTTGGCATTCGAGCATTAACATTTTGAAATCACGTGATATGGGTGGTTTTATTTTGCCACGTGTTGGGTGACAGACCATATTGCGTTTTTTTGGGAGATTTTCAAGACCACTCCCAAACAATGTGAAAACAATTGTTTTCTTCCTTAAAACCACTTCCCCACTTCCGCTCCCTAAAGCCCATCTGGAAGCTCTCGACCATTGATATGTATAGATCAATGGCCCACACTCCATCACGTTCTCCATTCACATTTTTCCATCACGCTACCACAAAATTTTATCGGGTCGTCTCGACCATTTATCTCCTCCTGAGATCTAATGATGCATATTCCATCACCCTCCACCCATGCCAGTCCCACCATTCAAAGCCCATTCATTGCATTTTTCCACCTTTCATTTGTATTTCACCAAAGCTTAAATTCTCATGATTTATATTAAAAATCATTTCTTCTACCTAACATAAAAAATTTATGTTATAACATTTAAGTTTATTTCTTTCACCCAACCTCCCAAAGAAATCCCCATAGGGAATCTCCACCGTTGATCACTATTAACTAATCTGATCAGACGGTCCACAACCCTTCCTCCATCAAACCTTCATCAGATCAGTTTTCACCATTTCACTGCATTTTTTAGTCATTTTCCACCACATCCACTGCTTCCACTATGTATGCGCTGCCATTCCCACAGTCCTCCACGACATTTCACCTCCACTCCCACATGGATTTATTAACATGTTTGTGTGTTTTTCATGGTTACAGGCAGTGGAAACTGCCATTGCTCACAGTCACTGTCATGAGGACACAGAGCGCAAAGAAGACCATTTTCAAAGCCAGAGATTGCAGAGTGAACTCCTGGGAAGGTGTTTGAACGAAATATTTCATTAAAGACCAGTGTTTAACTCTGTAAAAACTCCAGTGCCATTAAAATTACAGATTCATGGACATAAGCAGTCAATGAAGAAGCAAAGAGTATCAATGAAGAATTAAGAGGTTTAAAGCACGTTATTGAAGATCTTAAGCTCTAATTCAATGTTTAAAGGGAAAATGTACCATATTAAATACCTTGTGATTAAAACAGAAGGCCTAATGAGGCCTAAAGTAGAGAAAACAATATTGTCAGTGTCTATCATCAACAGAAGGTTCATTCTTGAGAAAGGACAATCCCCATACTGTTTTTATGTTACATCGAGTTCCTGAGGAGGTCTAATCCCTGACTGAAAGTCCTAATATTTCCAAAGCATTTGTTATGCAGTATGGCAGACCTGAAAATCATTTATCTACCTTTTATTATACAAGATTACTACAGAGTACTACAGTCTAAATTACATCAAAGAACATACTTGGAGTTACTATCAGCCTGTCGAAGACCACTCTTTCATCCAAATAGTACTGAAGATCAATGCATAGATATTAAGACAGAATGGGCCTCGAGCCCCTTCCTTCTACTTTTGTTTTAATGTTTCATTTAAAGTTTCACCTACCTCCTCTGCCTCTTCTTCAGCTATAGGAACTCAATAAAAACACATTGTAAAGGTTGTTGGTTTTTGATTGGATATCTGTGAATTGTAAGTTGTTTCTTTTGAGATATAGTTCTGTGTGTAAAGTTGTAAGATAGGCTGAGGAAGATGATTTCAGACTGAATATCAAGCTATTGGACAATGTTGTATATGACTAGTGTTTCTCTTTAATATGACATGCACATTTCTTTGGATCCTGATTTAAAGTAGTGGTGATGTGTCATAACTTTGTCTCTGTTTTCCTTCTGTAATTCATTACATTTCATTTCTCTAGTAAGATTCAGAAATATGGCTTAGGATATACCCTTGCATGGTACCCTGATGCTCCTGCTCTTCTTATCTTTGATGTTTTCTACTGATTGTGCTATCTGAGAACTAATTCAAGATAATTTAACTAGTGTAGTAGCTGCTATTCACTGCTAACTAATGTATGAATATATGAATCTGTTCTTAGATGTTCTTGTCAGTTTTAATTGAAAGAATTGGGATATTGGGAGTTTAGAATGTTTATTCTATCTCACTAGGGTCTTTTTCAATCAATTGAACCTTTCTAAGTTCCCTTAACTTGAATGTCGAAGCATTGAAAGTTCAAAGCCTTTCTCTGATCTCAAGTTTCACCTTTATGTTAAATTTTAAGTGTTTCTTGTTGTCTGAAGAGTTAGCCTTTTAGGGGTTGGATCATACGTGTTTAATGGCATTCCTTGTCCCTAGATCTGCTTCCTAGGTGGTCACCTTGGAGGTTTCCTTGTCATTAACCTTCATTCCTTATCATTTCATACCA
Organism: Pinus albicaulis; assembly: GCA_034641835.2. Classification (NCBI taxonomy): domain Eukaryota; kingdom Viridiplantae; phylum Streptophyta; class Pinopsida; order Pinales; family Pinaceae; genus Pinus; species Pinus albicaulis. Next base: position 1,599,989,307 of record CM076580.1, read on the forward strand.
CACTATCATCTTTAAATATCCTCTGTTTTAGATGACTAGCCCAATTGAAAGCCTTGGATACTGAATAGAAAGTAAACCCTTTTATGACTCCATCGCCCAATGGTATTGAGTGTTCTCTAAATTATCTCCCTTTGTATAGAATCATTCTTTATGCACCTTTGTCTTATATTGAACCCTTCTTTCATGTTTCCCAACAACTAAACAAAACAAACCCCGTGCCTTATAACTAGCCTAATATCTTAAACTAGAACGTCAAAGACATATACCTTTGCCTTTATAGAGAGATCCCTCTCCAGACCCAGGAGGGCTAGATCCTGAGGTCCTAAAGTGGTTTTGATGTTGTCTTATCTTTTGGTATTTCCAAACTTACGAAAACATAGGAACCCCAACATAATGGCGACTCCGCTGGGGATTTTCTGAGTGTTTTCCATATTATTACATCACTACGACCCCAGAAAACCAAAATCTCTGGTTAGATTGGCAGTTAATCACTGTGGAAGATAGTAACCTTCTTGAAACATTCTAAACCCTCCACCTGGCGACTCCATAGTTCCTTAATGGTTAAAATACACCATTGGTGATCAGTAGGCCTGTTGATTATCTTGGTTTTCATAAGACTCCACTGGGATACCAGCCTTCATTACAACATCATCCATATTAGAAGTAACAAGTATTATTAAGCTTCTTTGTTAAGAGACATACATATTGGATTCAAGAATAGTCTATACAAGAGCTTATCCCAACCCAAACCCACCTGAACTAGTTGAAAACCCTGAGAACATTCTTTGGAAATCTTCTACACCTAGGAAGCTAACTATTTATAACACATCCATAGAGCTAACTCTACACAAGAAAACTTTACAGCTCTATCAGACACTCTTTTTGACTTAGACTCACAAAATAGTTTATCTAGAACTAAGTCATTCAATGCTCTAGACCAGTCAAACCTTGAGCTTCCAAGTTCACCATCTCACAGTGGTCAACATATTAGGGATAGAGATACCCCTCCCTCTACACCTCCGGATATTCATTTCGTTCAGAACTTGGGGCTTTGTCACCCTAAATCATCTCAATAGAGTGTTGCTGGTCCTAGTATTCCTATCATCCACATACTTGCTGCTCAAGCCAATCCTTTAACCCCTCAAAACACCATTATGGCAGCCTGGTATGCACCTCTGGTGTTACCACAGCCTATAGTGCCTTTACTCAACGATTATCAATCAAAGATCCCACATTTCACTACAAAAGAGTCTACCACAGTTCAACACCATGTAGATAGGATGGAGGATTCCTTTTACGATATGGAGATAGATGATGAGACAGTCAAGATGAGAATCTTTGCCCAGAGTTTAGGAGGTGATGTGAAGAAGTGGTTTAAAGGCCTACCTCCTAATAGTATCCATGATCTTCCCTCTTTGTATCAATCCTTCATAAACAAATGGGAAGTCAAGACCAACCCTCTCCAAATCTTAGCAGAATACAAGAATCTTAAAAGAAATGTAGGAGAGAGTGTCCATGACTATTCTACAAGGTTTAACAGTGTTTATAATGCTCTTCCTCCACATATGAAACCTCCCCAGGGAATGGATTTAGTGAAATATCCTGAAGGCTTTGATGCTGACATGGCCTACCAGCTTAGGGAGAGAGATTACAACACATTGGAAGATATGAAAAAAGGATCAGTGAGTGTAGAAGCTAACCTGATTGAAAAAAGAGCCAGAATGAGGTCTGAGAAAAAGGTAACATATAGGGATGACACATCAACTTCCACATCTAATCCCAAGTATGACAGTCTAGCCAAAACGATGGAGAGACTAGGAAAAATGGTGGAAAATTTGATTGTCCAAGTCAACAATCAGAACAGAAACCAAAATCATAACCAAAACCAGAACTTTAGTAGAAACAACCCCCCTAACAGACAGAGAGACTCTGATCAACAAGTCATACCCCCATTTCAAGAAAATTTCCTTTATGAGGATGAGGGGATAATAGAAGAGTCCGAGGGAACAACAATAAACATGGTGGAAATAGACAAATCAATCCACGAATGTTCCACAGAAGAAAATCAAACCTCACACTCACATTGGGATGAGGAAAGGTTAGAATTTTAGGATTATAGGTTGGGATTCGAAAACACCATCATGCAAGTCAGAGAACAATATGAACTTGGAAGCAAGAAGAGCTTAGGCACTTTCAAACCAAAATATTTTGAGATTACCATTAAGAAGAGGCCTGATAAAACTCCTAAGGTGACTTTTGAAAGTATCAAATCAACAACTGAGAGTTCTAGGAAGAACAAAGAAAAAGACAGCCAAAATACTGATAAAAAAATTCAACAAACTAGTAGCACTAGCACTACAGCTAGTGCTCAGGATAAAATAGCTACAAACACTATACATAGTGAGAATCAACACTTTGATTCTGCCACTAAAGTAGTGGCTAACAAAACTGAGTTGAATCTTACAAAGAGTCAATCTCCCTTCAATTTGGAGAGTGAGATTGCTAAAATTAAGATTTTTGTCCCACTATCTGAGCTGGCTACTAAGGATGTATATAAAGGCCAAATTTTGAAAGCTTTAAATGTAGGATAAAACAGTGACACTATCAATCTAAGTGATGATCAACCAACCCTTTTGTTTGGTCCAAATATAGAAGGGAAGTTTCAGGAAGGGGTAGTACCTCCTTTTTATATCAGCCTCAATATCCATGACAAGATCCTTCACAATGGAATACATGAATTTGGGGCTTCACACAACCTAATGCTTAAGGTAGTTATGGAGAGGTTAGGCCTAGAGATAACCTGTCCTTATAAATATTTATATTCATTTGACTCTAGCAGAGTAAAATTCCTTGGCTTAATCAAAGATCTGTGTGTGAACCTAACCCAGATTCTAGCAAAATGCATGGTTATGTATGTTGTAGTGGCAAATGTGCCACCTAAGTATGGCATGCTGTTGTCCAGGTCATGGGGAGCCAAGCTGAAAGGTACAATGAAGATGGATGGGTCAGATGCCACAATCCTTGTCTTTAGCCATCTTAGGAGACTATATAGAGAAGCACAAATGAAGTTCATGGTGAGCAGCCCTGAAAAACCTGAAAATTCACCTCTATACTCTGTACATACATATCTAGACTCCTTTATCCTTTGAAATGATGAGTCCATAGATGAGCCAGAGCTAGAGAATAGAGATGCAAAGAATAGGGTGAAGCCCATAGATTTTAACATAATGGCCACTCTAGACATAGAGGAAAATGAAGAAGAAACCATTGGACAGTGCACTGAAACAAAAACTCAGAGCGAACAAGAACAAGACTACAAAAAACTGACTATTAATCTCTCTGAACTCCATACAAAGCATGAAGAAAAAAACACTCCACACCACAGTGCAGACCCCATATTACAACATAACAACGAAACCAACATTAGGGAGGAAAATGATGATAAACCTAAAAATGATCCCTTATGGGGAATGAATTTCGATGGGTCTTGCACTAGAAAGAATGCAGGAGCCAGAGTGTGTTACATAACACTGAGAGTGACTATGCTGAGAGTCATGCCTTCATACCGGACTTTAAATGTACAAACAATATCGCAAAGTATGAGGCCCTTATCCTAGGCTTGAATATTTTGAAAAAACTAGGAGCCTGTAGGATAGCTATACATGGAGACTCTGAGTTAATCATAAAAAAAGTGAACGGAGAGTATACTGCAAAGCACCCTAGATTGAGAGCGTATAGAAATGATGCTATGGATTTACTGAAAACCTTTGTAGAATATGAACTGGTGTTTGTTCCTAGGAGTCAGAACATAATTGTGAATGGATTATCCTGCGTTGCTAGTTCATATCATAAAGCACCTAGTGACAAAAAAATCATCGTTCAGACAAAATATAGACCTGTAGTGCCTGATAATGAGAAATATTGGCAGGTCTTTGAGGGTGACAAGAAGATAGAGAATTTCTTGATCGGCAGGAATGGGTTTGAATTCTCTGATTCAGACTCTAAATCCGATGAAAGCTACCTGAGTGAAGAGCCCTCCGATGAAGAAAAATCACCCCATAACGTAGAAATAAACCTGTTAACTGAAAAAATTGGAAGTCCAACCGAAGAATACCATAACATAGAAAAAGAGGAAATAGAGGTGCTGCAGTCAAAAGATAAGAATATACCTAGAGGACTGGCACCTTTAGAGGACCTTTTTTATTTTGACGACATAGTGAAGAAACTTACTATAGAACACTTAGACTCCGATGTTGAGGAATGCAACATAGGCACCGAGGATAAGCCTAAGATGATTAAATTGGCTAAGTCCTTGCCCACGGACATGAAAAAGAAATATATTGACTTATTTAAAGAGTTCATCGATGTGTTTTCCTGGAGATATGAGGACTTAAAATCCTATGATACGAATATTATCCAGCACAAGATCCCTTTGAAAGAAAACCAAAAACGCTTCAGACAGAAACTTCGTAGAATTAACCTGAAACAACTACCTCTAGTCGAAAAGGAAATCAAGAAGATGTACGAGGCAGGAATTATAGTGCTTGTGAGGTTCTCCGATTGGGTTTCCAACCTTGTAGCTGTGAGAAAGAAGACAGGTGAGATCAGACTATGCATCGATTTTAGAAACCTTAACAGAGCTTCACTTAAAGACAAGTACCCCTTACCAAAGATGGAACATATCCTACAGAGGGTAGTTGGCTCAGAAAGGATCTCCCTGTTAGATGGTTTTTCAGGCTATAACCAAGTTTTAGTACTCCCAGAAGACCAACTCAAGACAACTTTCACCACTCCATGGGGCACTTTTATGTACGTAAAAATGCCTTTTGGACTAATGAAAGCTGGTGCGACCTTCCAACGATAAATGGACATAGCATTTTCGGAGGAAATAGGGCACTTCATTGTCATCTATTTTGATGACATAACAGTCTATTCCAAGACTGATGAGGAGCATATAAAACATCTGAGAAGAGTTTTTGAAAAATGTAGAAGGTTCGGTCTGTCTTTAAATCCCAAGAAGACTGTATTAGGGCTTCAAGAAGGTAAGCTTCTTGGCCATATTATATCAGAGAAGGGAATTAAAATATACTCGCAAAGAGTTGAGGGAATACTGCAGATTACCCACCCGAGAAACATAAAAGAGTTGCAGTCCTTTATTGGGAAAATTAACTTCTTGAGGAGATTTATTCCCAACTTAGCTGAGAACCTCAGGGATATGACAAACATGCTGAAAAAAGGTGTAGGAGTTAAATGGACTGTAGAGGCCAAAAAATATTTTGAGTTAGTTAAACTTGTGCTCACCCAGGAACCTGTCCTAATCAGCCCATATTTCTCAAAAGACTTTATGATATTCTCCTTTGCCTCCGAGCATACAGTGGCTGTAGTTCTGCTGCAGAAAAATCTAGAGGGAATGGAACAGCCTATTTCTTTCTTCAGCAAAGCTCTGAGGGATGCACCCTTAAAATATAACATAGTGGAAAAAGAGGCCTATTCTTTGGTAAAGGCCTTGAAAGACTTTAGGGTGTATATTCTGCATTCTTGCATCATTGCCTACGTGCCAAACATAGTGATAAAATACATTTTGTCCCAAGATCCTGATGGAAAGAGGGGAAAATGGATCACTGTAATATTAGAGTATGACCTGGAAATAAAACCCACAAAACTAATCAAAGGTTAGGGCTTAGCTCAACTAATGGATGAATCTAACTTGCAAGCCCTTGACATAAACATGGTGGATGCCTTGGATGAACATGAAGGATTGCCTAATCCTTCTGTTGAAGAACAATTTCAAAACTCTCCTTGGTATTATGATATCCTATATGTACTCACAAACCTCAATGCCCCTCCTGATTTAATAAAGACTAAGGCTATATTCCTAAAGTTAAAAGCAAGAAAATATTGCATACTAAATGAATGTTTGTACTGGAAAAATTAAAATGGTTTGTTGCTTAAATTTCTTCCTAAAACTGAAGCAGAGAGGATTAAACAGGAGTTCCATGCAGGAGAGTGTGGGGGCCATTTAAATTGGAAAGCCACTGCTAACAAAATACTTAGAACTGGTTATTACTAGCCTACACTTTTCAATGACATCCACAAAATGAGAATTGCCTGTCATAAGTGCCAGATTTTTGAGGGCAAAAGGAAGCTCCTCCCTTTACCATT